>CM024557.2:9655071-10929237 GCA_014182405.2 Eucalyptus sideroxylon
CTAGTTGCCTACTCATCATCACCTACCGTTGCCCACCAAACATCGGTTATTGAATGTTGGACACTGGACTTTGTGTGATCGCCTAACATTGATCACTTGCTATCCTTTCGTAACCACCTTCCACTACAAGTCATTGGATGCTCATCATCGAATGTTAGCCACCGGATATACTGATCTCCCTCCATTTGTTTGTAACCACCTCCCCTCACTGCTCAAGATGGAGAAATTTTGTGACATTCTCAAACGAATTTTTATTGTAGGAATATAATTTTTTTTGTGATTATTAAACACTTATTTTTACTTAAAAACTCGTCCAGGAATTAAAATAGAAAAATTATATTTTTGGCCATAAATTCTAATATAATGGTTTTCATTTGTGCCTGTTATATTTAGGGATGAGCAACATAGTTTGATTGAACCGCATTGGCCGGTTTTGAGTTGTTCCAAGTTATTGGTTTGGTTCTCGATTCTATAAAATTAGAATTGGTAATTTTCAGTTTAATCGCTAATTCCAAGGGAGAATTGGATTGCTTGGACTAGACCAATGATTGTTGTATTTTTTGTTTATTTCTCATCCAAATTTCTTTCCCCTCCCTTCTCATATGTCAATTAATTAATTTATTTTTTGTTTATTAAAATAGAAAAGTAGTCGGGGAATAGATTTTGAATAGAACAGAAAAGTAGAAAAAATTAATTTCCTGTTCTCAGCAATAATTTCTAGAAATAAATCATTTTTTTTTTATTTTCTTCTTCTTTATCTTCTAATCAGTCGGTGGAGACTCACCGACCACCCCTAAAAGGTGGCTAGAGGAGGAGAATGAAGATAGGAAAAAAATAAAAAAATATAAAAAAAGTATCAAAATATTAAAAGAAATTCTATGGCACAAAAAAATATGTCGTAACAAATGCATTATTGTTCCTTTTCTATTTTGAGAATACAAATTTTGTATAATTACTAAACACGTTATTTTAATCATAAATTATTTCAAGGAATGTGAATAAAAAAACTATTTTTAAAATGAAATTATTCCCTGAAAACGCACCCAAAGTTAACCACTATGAATAATATATAAGCTTTCAAAGGGAGTACAACACCAACCAATTAGTATCATGATGGGTTTGTGACATTGGCAAATTCATGAACTTATTGTTGCAAAAAAGTAGTTTGGATTCTCAATGATTGAACATGAATATGTGTAAGGGTTGCATTTCGATTTCATTTCATTGCCGAGAACCGGACCGCACTATTAGTCTAGTTTATTAATTCCAAAAAATGAGAACCTTATTCTAGTCCAGTTCCCGATTTTTGGATGGGATCGAATCAGATTGGGAGTGGATCATCCTCAATAATATTATCCTAAATCAGACGTTGACCAAGCCCATTCTATCGTCGATTTTTACACCAAAACAACCGATGGAGACGACTACCAAGAAGTTTGAATTTTTATCCTTTCCGCTTTTCGCTTATATTTTTTGAAAGTTGATGAGTCCCACCTTTGAAATTGACTTGCGGGCGATCATGTGCAACATAAAAGTATTCGTCCATTGCACTTGGCGTTTTTCAAAATTTGAAATGCTAGAGGCGGCATCCAAATTAAAAGATTGGACAGGTTTTACAGCGTGTGAACAATGCCAATAAAATTCCAATGCATGAGAACAATGTTCCTAGTGGGCGTCTCCCCCGGCCATGCTCATGCGCTATTTTCTATGTGGTTTTATTGTTGTCACGAGGAATTTTCGATTGTGTTATGCCGATACCCGCATAGTGCAAATGTTATGGATTATATTTGAGCTCCAGCCATCGAATTTGATCAGTACCACATCATCAATTTAAGAAAACCGATGCTCGTTCATAACACTTAATTTTTGGTACCTCTTTGGTGAAATGTGCGATTCATTTTTCAAATGTAGGAGTTTTGCACCTAAAAAAAAAAAACATGAAGAAAAAGAGAGAGAACATATGGAGTTGCAACACTCAAATTGGTCGTAGAAGTCTTGTGGCCACATAGCTACCTTGCTCTAGTAATTACAGAATTCCTTCAATTTCTATCATAGTGTCGATTTTCCTCTTGTTTGCCTTCAAAATTTGAAGGCTCATTGCCACATGAGGACCGAGATAAATCCTTTGATCTGGACGTGTCATGTCTCATAAAACTCATAAATTAACAGGACGTGCAAATCAAGTGCGCACCAAAGTTTCGAATCGAGAGATGGCGACCAGCGAGCTAAGCAAAATTTGCACACAAATCTGACTCGAGGGGACGAAACATCCGATCGTTCGAGGACTAGAATAACACACGTACTTATTCCGAGGGGGCGAAAGTGGGAGAAAAGAAAAGATGAAACCGAGTTTTTGGTTTGAATTTAGAAATGACATAACGATCGAGGAGAGGGGGCGAGAGCAGAGCGGGAAAAACGGGGCCCCGCTCCTCTTTGTGATAAATTCTAGTCAAAAGCTATGATTTTCCCCGCACAAACCCACACAAAAAAAAAAAAAAAGACAAAACAAAAGTACAAAAAAAAAAAAAGCGAAGGGCATCGGGACAAAAAAAAAATAAAAAAATTCAAAAAAGGAAAGGATAAAAAGTGGACCCTGTTGGCTTTCTTAGATATTCACGAAGTCACCCACATCTTTATTTTTCTTTTTAATTTTTAATTTTATCAAAGCTTTTTGTTGGTAGGTCGGACCGGACCACCACGCATGATTAGTCTACTCAGATATCCGGCAACAATTCACCCCCCAAAAAAAAAAGAAGAAGAATTTATCCCCCTTTTTTCCTCGTTTTCTCTCCCGCCGCGTCAGATATCGTCCCGAACGGAGATAGATTTTTCAAAAAAAAAAAAAAAAAAACAGAGAAGAAAAAGAATTCGAAACAAACCTTAATCAATGCGAAAAGGGAAACAGGAGGAGGAGGAGGATCGTCATGTACATCCTGTCGAAAAAAACCGAACGTTTCTGCCCTTCGAAAACTTCCTTCCCCTTCTTTCATTTGCTGTGTTTCGTAACGGAATCCCGAAATAATTATTTCCGGGGGAGCAAGTAAATGCAGACAGCGCGAAGATTTTATAAAGCGGGACGAAAATGGTGAAAAAAAAAGAACCTCCAAAATTTTAGAGAGAGAAAGGGAGAGAAAGAAACGGGCCGTCTTAAATACATCACCTCCCCATTGAATGCTTTACCGAACTCACCACCCCATTTTTGCCCCCCCCTTTCCTCCTCTGCAACTTTCTTTCTCTCTCTATCTGCAACCACCCTCTCTCTCTCTCTCTATCTTCTTTGAAGGGAAGTTTGCATTCTTACGACGGGGGGCTGAGGAGCAGGACCCGGAATGGAGTGCGTTGAAGCCGCTTTGAAGACCGGGTTCGGGAAGGACGCGATGCTGGTGAAGCTGATGAGGCCCCACGCCTTCTCCGACGACCTCCTGGCCTTCAATTCCCACGCCGGCGCCCCCGCCGGCGGCGACGGCGGCTGCGGCTGCGGCGGCGGCGGCGGCGACGGCGACGACTTCGTGGACGACCTCTTCGACTTCTCCAACGACGAGGCGTTCGCCGGGCAGGAGGAAGAGGCGAGGACAGAGGAGACGGCGGGCCGCGAGCAGACGCCGCAGAAGCAGAAGCGGGAGCCCCGCGGCGGTAGCGACGAGGACGGTGCGTCCGTCTCCGCCGGGCACAAGGACGATTTGGGGCTCGTGCCGCACCTTCCGGTACTATAATGAATACCTCCGGTAACGGAAAATCGGCTCGTTTTTCCGGCCATTACGCCGTCGTTTCTGACCGAAAGGTGCGATTTTTACAGGCCGAGGATTTGGCGGACCTCGAGTGGTTGTCGCATTTCGTGGAGGACTCGTTTTCGCACTTCTCGGAACCGCTTCCGGCGGGCGTCCTGCTCCAGAACCCCACGAGCCGCGAGGACCGGTCCGAACCGGAATCGGAATCTTCCGGCTCGTCCAGACCCGGGTTCGCGACTCCGCTCCCCTCGAAAGCCCGGAGCAAGCGGCCCCGGTCCGGCGGCCGGGCGTGGTCCCTGGGCGTCCCTTCTCTCGCCGAGCCGTCCTCGAGCTCGTCGTCCTCGACGACGGCCTCGTCGCCCTTGCTCGCCAGCCCCTGGTTCGCGCACCTGAACCGGAGCCGGAGCCTCGAGCCGGTCGAACCGGAGCCCTGGGAGGCCAAGCCGCCGATGAAGAAGCAGAAGAGCAAGCCCGCTGCTGCTTCGGAGACGGCCGGACCGGCCCGACGGTGCAGCCACTGCGGCGTGCAGAAGACCCCGCAGTGGAGGGCCGGCCCCAACGGGGCGAAGACGCTGTGCAACGCGTGCGGGGTCCGGTTCAAGTCGGGCCGGCTGTACCCGGAGTACCGGCCCGCGTGTAGCCCCACGTTTTCTAGCGAGCTGCACTCGAACCACCACCGCAAGGTGCTGGAGATGAGGCGCAAGAAGGAGTCAACGACGACGACGGCACTGGGTCAGCCCGAGCCCGGTCGGGCCGTGCCCAGCTTTTGAGGGCCGGGGTGGGTTCCTTCCTGGCGCCTCGGGAAAACTAGGAATTAGGGTCGAACCGAACTGGGCTCCGGTTCGGGCGGTAGTGGTAGGGCAGATATTGCTAGGATGTCTTTAGGTAAGTTACAGGAAATTCTCAATGTACTATTTTTCGTTATAGCTCCAATTTAATATCTCAACATCAATTTTTGCTAAATTCATTTCACTTTTCCCTTCTTTTCTTCGTGCGTAAAGAGGCAGCGGAGGAGGGGAGGTGAGGTGGGGTGGGGTGGGGTGGGGTGGGGGGGAGCTTCGGTTGGGATATTTGAAACGGTTCAAACTTTTGATTTTATGGTGGGCAAGGCAAGGGAGGCAGTTCGAAAGCAAAGACGACATGAGTGTGCGTGTCGTTTATGCCATTGATGATGTCGGAGTTGGCGTGGTGCGTCGGGCACCGGCCGTGCTGCTTTTTCCATTTTTCTTATTTATTTTTTTGTGCAGTTTGGAGGAAATTGATGTAAATGTCGCGTGGCGCGGTCTCGAGCAAGCAAAGCCAAGCAATGATAAACGAAGGTCTGTGGATTTTAGGAATTTTCTTTTCTTGCCGATTTTGCATGAACGAATTCGATTCTCTCGTTGATCCCATCGAAGCCTAAGAAGATTGAGGCTATGCCTTTGACTTTGGTGGACGGTTTCAAATTGATTTGAATCTTGGGGAGGCGGTGTCAACTTAGGCTTAGCGGCTTAGAGCGGGTGATGCTCTCTCTTTGATTTTTACAGATTCTTTTCCTCTTTGGGGCTTTGCCTAGAAATCTAATGAGATCGGGCGAATCAAAGCCGAAGCCGTTGCGTGAACGCTTCGATCCTTTCCCGGAGAAAAAAGCCACTTAGCTTTTTACGAAGTCTCTACACAAAGTGCAATCTGGGCAAGTGGCGATTTGACAATGCGAGTCCAATTCGACTTTTATTAATGGATTTCGACGCGAAAGTGTCTTTACCCCATTGACACATTTCGAATGGTTTCTTTCTCTTTTCGTTCAACGTGGACTTCACCATGAGTGGGAAACTGTCCAGAGGGTGATCTGTTCGCTTTTCTAAGTCCCAGGCACGATTTGTGGTCATGTGTTTGTCCTCATTACGGCAGTGGTGGCATGGCCGCTCGAGATTTGAAAAGTTAATTCATTTTGGCGCCATGGAAATTGAATTGGAAGATGCGGAGGGGCACCTTGCTATGTTCAATACAATAATTGACCAATCAAAGAGGTACGGGAAGTGGTGAAAGCTATATATTCAAAAATGACTGTAGAGCACACCTACTGGCGCTTTTTATTTTTATGTGTAACTTTCATGCGGCCGGACAGTGCACATTCAACTTTAAAAATAAGATAAATTACTCAACTTGCGATCCGTAGTTTATCGAGGTAGTTTATGTAATGCAAGAGATGGCTTGTATGAAGATGTGAATTAAATATTTATTTTTCTTTACAATGGGGTTTGTATTTTTTTTTTATTTTATAAATATGTGGTCTTTCTCCACTTCTAAGCTATAAGCTCAAAGTTTTGGATTCGATTTTCTATCGGGGTCATTGACCTCATTGGAATCAACCCGATTTTCCTCTTTGGGCATAAGAGGGATTGTGAGCAGCGCTTCTAGCCATGAATTGAAGGCTAAAGGGGGAAAAAAGGTCAATCGAATTAGAATAAGATCTTCAAGCAAGGGTAGCCATTCATTGAAATCATCTAAAACTTATACTAAATTATTCATAATGACAAGCGCATGAAGGCGACATGTCATATATAGAATCGTTGATTACTATGCAAATGCCATATGTCTTGACCCGTGTGTGCCTAGACTAAAGTTGTCACATCCTCTTGTTATTGTAGTAGTCACATACAATAAATTTGTTAAAACCACAATTGTTGTCGTTGGCACTTCCTTTTCCTAAACATGAAGCTCACTTGCCGTTTGTTGTTCTAAAATAATTTTGGGGCGCCGTTCCTATGGTCTAATAATGACTATGCACATCTATTGAAATTCAAGAATTTTAACCGAATTTAAGCCTAGCAAATATATGGTATTCCATCATTTAATGATTTTTCTTTTCTGCACGACAAAACTTCCTTCACATGTCAATCATTCAAATGAGCTATATTTGACCGTGGTCAGTGAACTCCTAATGTTGCGAAGGCAACCGTGTTGAGGCGACAATAAGAAGTAGGTTCACTATACATGAGAAAGAAGTAAATTTCCATGTCCTAGTAATTGATGCATGTGATTAATAAATTTCTCTACAGAAGTAAAATTAAATTTCAATGTAAAAGGCACTTTCTTAACGGTAAATTACTTTTCACTATGGTTCATATAATCGCCTATTAAAAACAAGTAAACGTAAGACTCTCAGTACACACGTGTACTCTTATCTCAGTTAGCTCTCGATGACGATGGATAAAAGGATAATGGAGAGGCCACTTTCAATTAGTTGCAACCACTTCCCAATGGCTATATATATAATTAATGGGTAGTCGTGTCATTGTTTGAAAACATAAATCTTATTACTTTTTCTTCAAGAGGAAAACCTTAAAATTTATATCTCAGAATTCGAATGTGACAGCTTAAGAACTTGTCAAGGTCCAAGCCTCATTTGTAGTTACAATAAATGATTGTGTGCTTAACTTTAAAATAAGGTGCATGATTTGAATTTTTTTTTTTTTTTTAAAATGATTGCTAATATCATTTATAGAAATGAACGAATAAAAAAATATTTTTATTGTCCATGAAAAATATATAGATATATTGCCATTGATAATAGAAATATTTTTCATCACCTCACTATTTTAATGGATATAAATGATCAATTTTTGATTTTTTTAAATTTTTTTTTTTTATGAAATAAATAGGATTAAAGATTTTTTTTTAAAAGTAAGAGCATAGAGGCATGACCTCTTCTATCATTTTCTGTAAAGCCATGACCTGGCCCTTTTATGGCTAGGAGCCTAGGATCATAATAATTCCAACAAAGTGAGGAGTTGAATAGTATATATTATGAGGTGGGCTAGTTGACTAAATCGGGAAAATTGTTCAAAAAAATCATAAACTTATTATATGACATCCAATTTAATTTAATTTTTTTAATTTGACCAAATTAGTCCTAAAACCTTTTCACAATATATAGATGTAGTCTTAAAATTTTCCTATTTTTTTTTTTAATCCTTTTCTTTCGTCCCCTCTCCATCACCCTATCATTTTTTTCCTTGTCTGTCTGTTGGTTGTTGTGGCCTTAGCAATGGCTGGCAAGGGCGCCGTGGCTCTTACCAAATTCAGGCACGGGCTTGTGAGGCATCTTTGCCATTGCCTAGCGTGCAATTTTCACTAGCCATATTTGAAGCCCTAGTGAATGGTGGAGATAGGAGAAAAAAGAAAAAAGAAAAATGAAAGAAAAAAAAAAAAGAAAAAAATGACTTTTTTTAATTGCAAAAATCATTGATGTCACCTTAGACTATACTATGCGGGACACTCGACATTCACTTTAGAGATGACTAACCAAAATTGATTGGATGGATTACAATGGCAAATTTTTAAAAGGTTCAGAATTAAATTGATTATATTAAAAGGTTTAAAATTAAATTGAGTGTCGCACAAATAAGTATAGTTTCATGACTTTTTGTATAATTACCTTTGACCCAACTCAATGTCCAATTAATGACAAGTATTTCGAGGGCGACATGACGAGTGCATCATTATTCTTTAGATCGCACACGCAGCAGATTGCTCAAGGTGAATCAGTTTCTTCCCACATTTCGAGTCTGAACGTCGTTTTTTTTTTCCTTTCAATGGCGAGGGAACTGCCTATGAAGTACCTAATTACTACTTATGAACAAGGCAAGGCGTGAGCCAAAGCCCAAGGATCGGCAACCACGACTTTGTCCCTTTTTCTTAGCAGGATAGAGAGGTCGTGTATTATTTCGCAGCCATAGAGTCCAAAATCTAAAGAGAACAACTTATATTTGGATTTTTCCAAGATCAGTTTGCGTTTTGATTTTTTTTTTCTTTTTGCATGGAGAGATTTTGTGTATATTTACGTAGAAAAGCTGTTTTGCGGTCTTCTGCAAACTGAGATTTCGACATAATCGCTGCTCATTATCTCATTGCTCGAGTCCATCGGCAATAGATTGAATCGCGTATCCACGTGTTCCCTATGCCCTTCATTAATTGTCTTCTCTCGAGCAACTATGATAATGACATCTATATAAACAATATACACACGTATATTATATATAGAAGATTAATTATTACTGCCGTCCCTTCCCATTGTCTTGTGAAACCGAAGTGATCTACAATATCCTCTGACTCAAAAAAACTAATCCCCATGCAAATAAAATAACATAAAACAAAATCAAAATTTAAAAGAAGCAGATAATGCAATCTTGATAGTTAATGTGTGCCATTATCTCAAATGAGAAACCCTAGCCAAGTGACGATGAGGGAGACTAAAGTTGATACGATATATCTTGATAATTTATTACAAGGGCTATCTAAAATAAGATATTTGCTTCAACAAGGAATGCCGACGTAGCGTGGCCAAACCAATCAATTGTCGGGGTTCGTTTCCAGCCATCCATTAGTCCAATAGGAAAATGTTTGGAGGAAAAGAGAAATCGATACCGCACTTGGATGGAAATGATGACTCCTATCATATTCGATTTCGCACCGATAGCTAGGGTCAATACCATTGATAGTGTCGAATCGGCTCGAGGGAGACTCCTGTGGATGCTAAAAGTGTTTGAAAACAAAATAAGAGAGATGCCGAAGGCCATTGAAGAGAGAGAGAGAGCTACAACCCTTTTTTGGGTATACTTATATTTCAATTCTCAATTTAGTATCGATCAAGTCCCACCAAACCCTCATCAAGAATAGCATTCGGATTTATTAGGTCAATTTTGACCTTAAGAATGGAGTGTTCGAGCCCAAAATAAGAAGGCCTTGCACGATCGGGCCATCGGATTATCTCAAGCGTACAGAATTTGAAGCGAGCTCCCTCAGGTCCGACTCGTCCAAGCCCAGCGATCTGATTACTTGTCCAGCAGCAACGACGGATATCCTGCGACAAGGTACAACCTGTAAGAAGACCAACTCTCATGTAGACCACAAGGATCTGTTCATTGACTCGTGATAATTCGCAGCAGCATTAGGTAGAATGACAAAGGACTTGATGTACACGGGCTCTTGCGCATCCAGGATTGAATCCAAAATGTGGTCCGTTGATCTTTTACTCATTTTTGATCAAGCAAACTTAAGAAATTTCACCATACTGATTATGAGATTAAGGCCCTATTTGGTAACCATCCAAATATGACTAAATTCTGATTTTTCATTCCCAGGAGTAGTTTGAGAACAAAATCACGTATAGTAAAATTTTTGTTTCTAGAAACAAATTTCTATTTTTTTGCTCCCAGAAGTAGATTTGGAACAAAATCAAGAATAAAAAAAAAGTTAATTCTTGTTCCAAGAACAAATCTAAGAATTAAAACAACTCATCTTCTTCTTCTCTTTTTTTTTTTCTTCTTCATCGACCACCTTGTCTGTTGCCATCCGCCACCGCCGTTTGGTGGCTAGCGAGTCCCGCTTGGCCACCTGCGAGGCTCGGCTTGGCCAGGGCTAGGCAAGCCTTGCGACACCTAGCCCTACCGGTGGCTAGGCGGGCCTCGCCTAGCCCCGCCGGTGACCAGGCGGGCCTTGCCCAGCCCTAGCGAGGCTCGCCTGGCCACCACGAGGCTTGGTAGGGCTGGGCGAGCCTTGCCGCGAGCCTCGCCTAGCCACCAGCGAGGATAGGTTGACGAGGGCCGGCGACACTTTGGTGAGGTTGCCGGCTCTCGTCTGGTTGGTGCCGGTCCCGCGATCGGCCTGAAGAAGAAGAAGAATAGGAGAAAAAAGGAAAATAAAAAAAAAATAAAATAAAGGAAAAAATGAAAAATGAAAAAGTATAAAAATTATTTAAAAATTAAAAAAATTAATTTGGAACAAAATTAATGAGCACAATATCAAACACAATTCTATTCAAGAATAAATTTTTTTTGGATAGTTACCAAACGGTTTAAAATACTTAGAATCTGTTCTCGGAAACAGAATAAAAAAAAATTATTTCTTATTAGAATCTACTCCTGAGAATAGAATCGTTACCAAACGCGTCCTAAACAGGGTATCGTTACCGAACGCGTCCTAAATAGGGTTCAAGCATTGACATGACATGTAGAAGACTTTAATTTGGGGCAGATGAATTCTTTCCATCGGTGGATGGGAACTTCGGTTTCATAAATGTCTCTTGTTACGATGGCGGTATATCATATGTTAATCCCTAATGTTCCGAGTTAGGCCTTTCACCTGCGGTGGCGGTTTCTTTAGCA
This sequence comes from Eucalyptus sideroxylon, assembly GCA_014182405.2. Taxonomy (NCBI): domain Eukaryota; kingdom Viridiplantae; phylum Streptophyta; class Magnoliopsida; order Myrtales; family Myrtaceae; genus Eucalyptus; species Eucalyptus sideroxylon. Next base: position 9,665,948 of record CM024557.2, read on the forward strand.
AACCGCCGTCGGTTCGTGGATGTAGAATCTTCTTCTCTAGGACTATGGCGCCCTTGGACTTGGTAAACCAAAGAGGAAAAACGAACGCTGTTTCTAGATTTTCTCTAGAACGATGTTTGATTCGATCAAAGAATACACACGCGTTCCGAATTCAAAAAGACATCGTTGCTGCTCCTCAAGCGCCAAACACGAAAAAGTCGAACAGTGACTTTTCTTTACTTGGTTTTCGAGTCGGCCCATCATGACCTTTAAGCCTTGAAAAGGCTGTAATCACTATTCAAACCCTAAATGCTTAGACTCATTATTATAAGAAGCAACGGAAGATTTCGTGTGACTATTCTAATGCCCACATTTTCTTTTTTGTCGCTTTAATAATTCCTCCAAATCATATAATCGAAATGGCGAACATGGAGCTGATTTTACTTGGTCCGAGCCTCGTCGAAGAGCTGTCCAGCGTGACGTGCGGCTTAGACATGGGAAGATGTCGGATTAATTAAGATGTTAATTAATTATTATCGCTTATGGAGCTACGGAAGTGGTGAGCTGAACACATTGCATGCTGAAGTTTCACAGTGGATGACCTTGACCGTTGTCCACAATATCCCTATATAAACAACATCATATATATTTAATGAGTATTTAGCATGAGTTTATCTTCTTTTTCTTTTTATTGTTACAATATTATAGAGCATAATTTCTAATTTTTTGTTTTTGAAATGAAGACAGAACAATAATGACAAGCAATCAAGAGGACAAAAGAGAAAGGAAAATGAAATTGGTGTCACTAGAAGCTGGGATCAAGGTTACCGTCTCTTTATTTTATTCAGCCCGTTATGGGATACCTACTTGATACCCATTTTAGTCATATAGTTGAACAAAAATGATCTTTAGAAGATTATTATGGTAAAAAAAAGAAGAAAAAAACTTGACAATTCAATGAATAGAATTATCTGTAGTTATTGTTTATTTCTTGTACAAGTCGTGTGTTGGAATATTCAAATATTAAGCTGTTCATTCATTAAAGAACTTGATTTTACAAAATAATTAACAAGTGGTCCACAAAATCCTACACTTTGACTGAATGGGCATCAAGTGTGCTGTTTATTTGTACTATGAATAATCATGATTATAAAACTAATAATGGTGTGCTACAGCAAAATTAAACACTGGAATTCTGTAACCAACCCAATTTTTTTAAAAATATATATATATACATGGATATCAATCAAGTCTATAAACTACAGCTCCATGATTGAAAAGACAAGGACCATATCACTCTGTGTACCCACTAATTTTAGCACCAACGTATGAAAATGGCCATCTGTCAATCATGATGAGAGCATTACATAATTTTGCTCTCCTCTTTTCCAAGAGAAAACAGTGAAATAGAGAAACAGGGTTTTGTTCGGTGAGGTCACAAATGACCATGCATGAAGTAAGCAGCTAGATTTAAAAAAAAAAAAAAAAAAAAAAAAACCAGTTAGCCGCCATTTATATGGACCTTGGTGGACAATCAATCGAACTCTTATCCCTTTAACATTAATTTCTCCTATATAAATTAAAAGAAGACCGGTGTCAATTGTTATTTAAAAAAAATCATCTTAATATGTTAATTAAATTCTCTCTCTCTCTCTCTCTCTCTCTCTCTCTCTGATCTTCATCACCTCGTTCCTTTGTCAATTTCCCTTACATATACGTATTTATGTACGTCCCTTTGCTAATTTCCCTTACATATATGTATTTATGTACCTCATCAACTGTTGAATTTTAAGCTAATAGTTTCTTGATTCATTGCATAAATTGAACTTGCAAATGAAAAGGTGCGATAACGTAGATGTGGGTAGCATAAGGGGGGGATTATCAAATCAATTATAAACTTATTGCATCAATACTAATTTAGTTTTAAATTTTCTAATTTTACAAATTGAGTCCTAAATTCTTGCGTGAAATTTTAATACAATCCTTCTAGCTAATTTCCGTCGGAAACTATTGACATGACGATCCAACCATCATTACACACCACCGCATAAGTAAATACTGCATGGGAATTTTATGCAAATATTTATAATTAAATTGACAAAATGGAAAGGTTTATTATTGAATCAATATTCAAATAGTAAGTTTAGCGGATAATTCCCCCTAGCGTAAGGTATGGTCAGCTTTGTCATTTTCAAGCTCGATGAGCAGATTAGGTGAAGCAAAGGCGGTGAACATCTCATCGACCACGTGATATCTACGGTCATAATGTACGCATTTAAGAATCGTGGGCGGTTTAAGGGCGTGCCGATTCACGTCAATTATCGTCTTGCTTGGGGGGAGAACTGAGGCCAAGGAAATTGCGGTCGATTTTAAACGCGAAGTGGACCGAATATGTTTTCTCGTGGGCGATCTCAAGCGGCCGGCCAATTACATCGAAGTGACACGATGGAAAACCGGCAATTGTTTCGACACGTCCCACCGTGTATTCTCCGGGGCCATTATTATACCTCAAAAGTGGGAGCCCGGTTGGCTCTTCACTCTTCAGTGGTCACCTAAGGTAGAAAAATGCTCCCCAAGCGCATTGGATTTTCATTGGAGAGGAAGTAAATGCAAATCACACATCTTTCTCTCTCTTACATTTGCGAAAGATGAATGATCGATAAATATTTTCATTAAAATAATCACTTTTACTTATTATGAAAACAAATAAACGAACCCACCCCATGATGGCCGAGTTGGTGGAATCGAACGTTGGCACACGCAAGGCCACGGTTCCATTCCCCAACTTGTCATGATGCATGATTTAAGTGGGGTGCCGTGGGTGGTGGGTCCCCGCGCTAATGCCCCCTAGGTTTACATCATCGGCCACCTCTGCATTTGTATGGTGGTTTACAGGTATCAAAAAAAAAAAAAAAAAAAGAACGAAAAATATATATATCGTTCAGAAAAATATTTAGACATGAGTTGTTATTAATAACGAAAATATTTTTCATATGCTAATTATTTCCAACAATACAAATGATTATTTTCAAGAAGATGTTTTTCAATTTATTCATTTTCTATAAAATAAGTGGAGCATGATGGATGAAACTCACTTTGGTTGGGACCAACACTTCAAACTTTGAAATAGACAACAAGGGTTTTTGAACTTATAGCATATCGATTCTATCAATCACGTCAATTAGAACTTTATGTATATGTGATGTGAATTTAGTTGATTAAACGCTTCAAATTCATGTTGTGGAAACAGTTACCAACTTTGATTCGGCTTAATTTTTCCTTTTACCTAATTTGAAATATTTACGGGAAAATTATTTATTTTTAAATTTATTGCACTTTTATCAATTTAATAATAAATATTTCATTTATGCTCATTGAGTTCTAAATCTTTTCGCGTTTTGTCAATTAAGTCTATCTAATTAATTTTGATTTGAAATTGCTGATGTGGACGTCGATTGTTCTATGTGGCATGCAACGACATTTTTAAATAATATTTTTGAAAATTTTCTTTTTCTTTTTCTCTTTTCTTTTTTTACTTTTACTTTGATTGAGTGTTCAAGGCCCTTGCCCAGCCCCCTCAAGCCATCATTGGTGGCCAACCATTGTTTGAGACAGGCCACTGACAAAAAGGAAAGAAAAAATAGAAAAAAGGAAAAAAAAAAAAAAAATAAAATTTTTAAAAATATTATTTATGTCAATGTTGGTATGTCATAGGAGATGATCGGCACTAACTAAACCATCACATCAGCATTTTCTAGTCAAAATTGACCAAATAGATTCAATTAGCAAAACATAAAAAATGTTCATAACTCAATTGTAGGTTTAAGGCTAAATTAGCAAAAGTGAAATATGTTTAAGATTTTTGGATAATTTTCTCAAATATTTATACTTGGAACTTGATAATTCCCCCATAACGGGTTTGAAAGATTCAACGCTTACTGTGGGTGGAAGTTGTTGTTGTTTATTTTTTTAATAACATTGTCATGGATGATGTTTCGGAATGTTCGTGCATCACGTTTGACGTGTTCCATATCTTTAATGCAATGTCAGGCTATCGAATCAACAAAAGACGTCAACCTTTCAAAAGGTGGGTCGGCCACATATTAAAAGATATCCACAGTCGACTGATTTCACAATCTAGCGCAGTATAAGTGGGTGATTTTGAAGAATTTAAGAGGTTAATCCGATGTAATTTTAATCGATGTTCTTGGTAGATATATAAAGAGAAAATGTATGTCCATGAGAGAATACAAGGTCATATGTAGGCTCTACTGAACTCTCTCTATATATGAAATTTACGTTCAATCCTACACAATTGTAATTTAAGATTGCTATATATATATATATATATATATATTATATATATGTGTATAAGTAATGGATGTATTAACTTACCAAAAAGCCATATATAGAGCTTCAATTCTTCTTTTCCCAAGGTAGTTTGTAAGGGAGGGAACTCAATATAATAGGTAGCTCTAGCCAATAAAGAAGCTCAATCACAAGTATTAAATAATCGCAGCATGATGATGAACTCAATATAAATAGCTCAACCATAAAGAAGCTCAATCACAAGTATTAAATAATCGTTGATATGAATATCAACGATTCTATAGATGATGTTGACATGAACGATATTTGCCTCTCTCTTTTTTTAAAATTTTCTTTTCTTTTCTTTTTCTTTCCTTTATTTCCCTTTCCCAGTTCGAGGCCTTGACAATGGTTGATGGAGATCGCTAGCCACAAGCAAGGGCCAATGAATGTCTCCCGCACTGGCCCAACCTATTGATGGCAAAAAAAGGTAAAAGAAAAGAAAAAAATGATAAAATTTAGAAATATCATACAAATCGTCCACATTAGCACCAATCTTACCATGTTGGATAGTTAGTGTTCACATAAATTATTTCGGGCCAAAATTGGACAAAAATACTACATTAACAAATCATCAAAACATTAATGATTAGGGTGATTAAATTGAAAAGTTTAGAGATAAATTGACAACTATATAATAAATTTAGGACTATTTGGATAATTTTCTTCAAAAGGGGAGGAGTGATGTTTTATATGTTATCCATTCTTTTGGGAGGTGCTACTTTCAATTCTTTTGGCACCTTGGCCCAATTCTTCTTCTTTTTTTCCCAATCTTTTTTCGTATGTTTCGTTCTTTTTCTTTTTTTTTCCCTTTTAATTATGATTCCTACAAATACATTGCACTTAAATAATGTCCAATACATATACTAAAAAGGTATCCTTAAAATCACAAATTTTATATGCTTTGATGTAATTATTGAGGATCCCTGATATGTTCTTTTGTATCATGAATGGTAACGCCCAAGTTACGATGACAGTAAATACAACAATTATTTTTAATTGAAAATAAAACGCGTCATGTAATTAATTCTCCTTCACATCGATTGATATTTCATTCATTTCGTTTTCGGTAGTACGTCTAAAGTAAAATGTCAACGAGGCACTAACCATTGATTAGAATCTAATAGCGTCTTATCAAGGAGATTAGTTTTCCCCCACTCTTACTCTTTCTTTTGTTGCGACACGATATTGAAAACAACAATGAATTTGTCTTCACTGAAGAGGAAATAATTGATTTACATAAATGCAGTCGCATCAAATTCGAAAATTTTAATAAGCGGGCGCATTTTTCTTTGTTATTGTCATGATCAATAGAGAAAATCTCTTAGATTTTCAACATTTTCAAACTCTTTAAAAAAGTCCATAGAAAATTAAATTTGTAAAGACTATATTGCAGATGCAATTATACAGTTTTTTTTTTTTTTTTTAAAGTTGTGGCTTAAGCAAGTAAATATATGCAATCGGAAGGTAAAGTGAGATTTGGAAATACCGAAAGATTTAAACTTAGGATCTTTTACGTTGATATTATGCAAGATCTTATTATTATATGACAATTGCTAACTGTTCTGAAAATTTAAACTAGATGAAAGTAATATTTATTATTTAAATATTCTAATAACAAGCATACCGACAAGAAAGAAATGGTATTTTATCTCAGAATTAACAAGATGTTGGCGGACTTTTGGTGTGGGAACGGCAGGTCATCTATTTGGCCGAATCATACAAGTGGCGTGGAAACTGTTTTGGGTCAGAATCACACGTGGCGGAGGCTGCTCGTGGGGCTTACAAGATCTTTGGTCTGACTGCAATTATATTACAGATGTCCCCAACTTATTAGAACCACCTAATCCTGTATAGCGACGGCCCTGATTGATCTTGAAATGACGTCCTCACGATAAGGCGTGTTCCATGCGCATTCGAGTTACATACTAAAGCACGAATCACATGGGCATGTGGAAATTCTTTTGCGTCGTGTCTAAAGATTTAGATTTTTTTTTTTTTTCAATAAATTTCAGTAAGTGTTAATAAAATCATAAAAGTATTGGTAAGAAAGATTGACATGTGATTTTTTTTAATAACTTATTGATTACTTACCAATACTTTTATAAAATCACAATTTTTCTTTATTGTTTGCAAAGTGCGAAGTTTTCCTACTAAGTTACATTTTTTTTTAATATCTTACTAAAACTTCAAATTCATCAAAGTAAGAAAATTTAATGATTCGCAAATTGTCGCAATGAGTTGATAATTTCATAAAATTGTCAGTAAGTTGCCGATAAATTTTGGAAAATGAAGTAATTAGTTCATAATTTTTCTTATAAGCATTTTTTTTTTGACAGTTCTCGGCTCTTTTAAAGATCTATCACATTGGAAAAAAAAGAAGAAAAAGAAGTCTGTTTTCTTAATGGAACGGTAAAATCATTAGATAAGAATAAGGTCGGAAATGAGCTTTGTATAGTATTAGCTTACCATCATAATAAAAATTTGGACATGTAAATTAATTTTCCCTTATAGCATTTTCACATTCGTTCTGAATTAAGAAGTGAAATAAATATCATTAAAATAGTTAAATTATGATCGGTTGACTTCAGGATCAAACTCTCGAGGGGTTTTGCCAAGTTTCACCGGCCTTATTAGGGTTTCACAGGAACTAATATTAGCATTTTTTTCCACATGTGCTATATAATATATATAATATATCATAACGGAAAATCTAATATTTTATTTAATTGTAGCATCTAAAGTAACACGTGATACGAAATGCCATTTGATTGCATAACGACAACATACATTATAAAAAGAAACGTCATGCATACATTTTCTTAGCATAAGATGGGATTGCTTCATCACATTGTATCATATGACATATTTAAACAGACTCTTAATCAATTGCTTAATTTGCTTCCTACTCTTTCTTTGAGAGGGACTTTTGAGGACTCGTTCATTGGATTTATCGCTAAGGACTCGTTGTGATTTTATTTTAACTTAGAAAGGATAACTTTGCCGCCGAGTCTAGTATTTGCCCGTTTAAGATGAGAATAAGACATCTTAAGTACAGCAATTATGAGTTAGGTGTTAGATGGAAATGCTGTTGATATTTTTAGTCCTATGATTCACGCAACCTTAGCTAATAAGTTAGCACGGATGAGATTTTTGTTTTTGTCATTATACATGTGTCTATAGAACATCACATTTGATGCGCATGCTGCAGTCCATTTCCAAACAACCAGTGTGAAGTAGGAAGCTGCGTTGTTAAGCAAGGTAAGTTGATTAGTTATCTTTTGAAGCCGAGGATATGCACGGTTTTAAGGATGTTTGTATTTACAGCGATGGCATTGATGGTGATCTTCCGTTAATTTATTTTCTTTGATGATTTAAATAATGGAAAAATGAGAAAAAAACATATTTTTTGGGGGAATTTTTTTGCGAAATAAACAGATTTTAAATTGATAGAAACTCAAAAGAACTCTTGACTTTGTGGAGCAAAATGGAAAATCCGCGCCACAAATTTCTAGGCCTATTGATGAGACATATAGAAGTGTAGCTAGAGGCCGCGTCTAATGGGAAACCACCATCAAAGGACTTTAGAAATATGCCATTTATATTAGGGTTTGACAATTTCTGTCTTGTAATTCTGTTCATGTTGGAGATATCCTCATAATTTTGTAACAGTTGCAAACAGCTTCACCTAAAAAATCCAAAAAAAAAAAAAAAAACCCATTTCACAAAAATATATTATAACGATTTAAGCCGTGCCAATTTTAAGTCAATAATATAAAAAAATCCTTTGAGATTTATGCCATATATAAATCTCTAGCTTTTCATGTCACATCATCAATGGAATCCCCCTAAATGGAGTCTTAAGGAAGAGGTTAATCCCAAGTTTACGTTCTCTATCATAATTATTTGGGCATGTCGTGCTTAATCACATAGCAGGACGCCATGCAACCCAAGTTGGTCGCCAGTAATACACCAATCAAGAATGCGATTGCTATTAATTTAGCCCTTGAAAGTCGGATTTCATTTCACCAAGAAAGATTGCTTAAGCGTCAATGAATGTCCCTTGTCCCTATCGCGTAGCAATTTCTCATGGTGATGAAGAGAGAGAGAGAGAGAGAGAGAGAGAGAGGCGTACGTGTGCACTTCAAGCTGATGCGACACATACTAGCACCTCGCGCTGACCGATACTTTGCTTGTTGAATGGCACAACTTCAGCAAATGTGTATTCTATTTTCGCCCCTTCAAAATTAGATAATAAAAAAATACTCCGTGAAATGTCAAACAGGTTTTTTATATTCTGCCCTTCTAAATCGGGACGTTGAAAAAGTGTGTTTCATCTCGCGCTCTGACCTAAGTTTTTGCGTTCATAGGGAAGCACCTGCCACTTTAGGGTATTTGCGGGGAAAGATTGAATAATCATAGGATGTGCCTTACCACAAATATCAAGACAGTGAAGGTGTGTGCAGCCGAATGTCCGTTAATTGCATCATCAGAATTTTCGAGTATTTTATTAAGCATGACCCTTGAGATATTTTGTGATCCTAGAGGAATCTTCTCATGGATTCAAACCTTATCGAGGCAAATAAAATATAAATGACACATCATTAGTGTCTGGAAAATGTTCCCACTGGACTCTCCACCATGGTGGACGATTATTGTAGACTAAATAAACCATTTAACATTTTCATTCGGGTAAAATTGTCTCTGATCGCTACCCAAAACAGAAACAATAATTATTTGTCTTTAGAAAGAAATTATGTTGAACACGCATTATCACATGTCAATTATAAGATGGTGAATTTTTTTATTCCCGATTCCATATTCTATTATTGGTAAGTTGACGGATGGGTGAGGTGGAAATATATTTTCTCCAGAGTCGTTTTTATTTTTCAGTAAATTTCTTGATAAAAAGACTAGAACAATTGTAGTCGTCTTAGGATAGCTACAGCCCTATATAGGGGTGAGCTGAGCATATCAAACCAATTGAATTGAGAACCGCTTATATTGGACTAGATCAGACTGATTCTTTTTTGTAAAATATGTTTTTAATTTCTTAAAAATAGCAATAAATTTTAAAATAGTAACAATTCCAGCATTTTTTTTTTACTTTTTAAATTTTAAATTTTTTTGGCTAATTAATCAGTTCTATTGGACTGGACTAGTTGGTTCAATTCGGTTTTCAGTTCCAAGATTGTTCAATTTGATCCGTGATCTCAAAAATTGGGAATCAATCCTCTTGATTTGGTTCTTGGTTCCTAGGTGGGACTAGGCCGGATCAGAAACCAATCACCCCTAATTCTATACGGATTCATACATCTCGAATTGTCCACTTCTATTATCGATCTTAAGCATGCGCTTCCCTACAAGAAATCGGTGCTTTGAAGGTTTTGCTTGACAAGATTTGAACCCAAGATCATAATGATGACTAAACTCTCTTGCTATCCAAGCTGGCGCATTTCCAACGAGCGATTGATAACTCATTTTACGGAGCGTGAACTATAGATCGACCTTGATATTTATGTTGGTGGCGATGTGATAGATTGAGCACGTCGAGCATTTTTTAGCTTATAAGTGAACTCAACTGGATGTAGGTTTTAAGTTGTGGTTGAACCGTCTCTCACCAAACTCGTCAGGTCAGTTCAAGATCTGTAGTTTTACCGTGTCATCATGTGTTCAGAAGCTCTTCATAACTGCGACGGCCACGAAATGATGTTGAACTCGAGTGGAAGAACAACTCACCACATGAAGTGAAGGGAAGAAAAAGAAGTTGGAACAAGAACATGGGACCAAAAAAAAAAAGGCCACTTTTTTTTGTTTTTTTTTTGGTAACCTAGATTATTAAGACATAGAGGAACTATAAGCTACACCGGCTGTGTAAAAAAAAAGTCTCCACAAATAGTCTCATCCATTATCGATTCGATGGGTGGCAAGACAGTGGATTGTTAGAATTCTCTAACCAAGGTGGATTATGCTGCTCGTATAAAGTTTTCATTATACATATGGTGTGCGCTCTAACTTTCTCTAAGATATAAAATATGTTTCACAACATGTTCGAACATCTTACACTTTTGGAATCGACAGTAAAGGAATGTAATTATCTTGATATGAAAACCATATTAAAGAGTGATATCTCACTGATTTCCGGTGCACGTGCGAAAGAAATGCCAAAGTCAACTCAAGGAAAAATAAATTTCATAGGGTCTTTCTATTCAAGTGCAGGTAGTCCGCATCTTCTAATTAAATTTATCTTGATACTAAAACCACGCTAAGAGGATATGCTAAATAATTCGCCACAAATGCTTTATTACTATTATATATATAATTGCAATAAGTACATTGTTGACTTGGCCTATTTTTATTAGGAAATGGTAGGCTGGTCAAATGGGGAAGTCAAATCCAGTTTGGGTGGAGTAAAAAATGCTCCGATCTAACTTTGATTCATATAATATATTTTGACTCATTTCTATACACGAAGATATGTTGAGTTTAAGTAAGTTATCAACCCAATTTATGATCTTTTTACTGAATATAACTAACTCATGTAAGAATTTATCCCATCAAATATGGATTATGAAATGGGTTTATGGCCCATTTTGGCAGATCTAAGAAACAAGTCGAAAATGGATTTATAAAACGGGTTGGTAGACTATCAATAACAGATTAAATTCTTAGGGATAATTTTCAAAGGAGAAGATCTCTTTTGGTTCAAAATATCAATGAATCGTGTTCACTTAGCGATGCTTTTGGTGGATTGGGACACGTCCGCTTCATTCTTCTTATGTGAGCGGTGACGGGTTTGTTCGCCATTCTACGCGAATAGAGAAGACTAATCGAATGAGGAGATTTTCGGAGGGTTCGAGAACGGTTCGAACTTGTCGTGGTCTGGAGGCGGGAAACCGGTCTCTACAGTCGCTTTTGACTTCTTCAATTCTCTCTCGATTTTTCTTGGTTTCGACCGATTGACCCAAGGCATGCAAACAAAACACATATACATTTCAACCATAACGCGTGGGGAAGGCCAGGGGCATTTAAAAAACAAAAATGCCAATTGTTTGACCTTGATGTTTCTAGAAATCGATATCCCGAAATCAATTCATTTCTTTGGTCCAAAGATATTTGTAAGGATGATAGCAACATCTGGATCAATTCTCGAGAAGGAAATGTTCGATAAGTGCACCCTCGGCATTGGTTAATATAACCCATGTGCTATACCATGTCGGCTAGGGAGGCGAACGTCGTCTTGCAATGGCTAAGCCGTCGACGTCGTTCGAGTGGAGTGGAGCGGCGCGCGAGCACCGTGCGAAAGTTATCACGCGACTACGAAAGGCGGACAAGCAGCAAAGATAGAGAAGGGTGACGTCACAGTGATGATAATACACGCAATCCGATTAATTCATTCGGGGGTAATTTCTCTTTTTCAAATTGGGAAAGTGAAGCGAACGTGGGGGAGATGGAGATGAGGCCGAATTACGGGTCGGACGTCACGGCTCCCGTGACAAGCGACCGGAGACTTTTATGGCGGAAAAGGTTCCGGATCAAATCTTTCGCCCTCGGTTCTGATGGGAGATGGCGCCCTTGAATCTGAGGGTGGGGGCCCGCCTGGGGCCCACTTCTCCCAACACGTGGCGCCGCCGGAGTAGCCCGTCGAATTGAAAATTTCAAACGCTATTCCCCCGTGGTAGGTGGAAAGGTGAGGAAGGGTTATTTATTTTTTTTTAAAATCCTTTGAGCCCACTTTTTTTTTTTTGTTTTTTTGGATTAATTCGAATATGTTAATCACTTGGGGTTCGAACTCACCACCATTTTTAAAAGATCACGGTGGGGATTCCTAACGATAATGTTAGGGTTTGAACTTCTCTCATCTTATAAAGGAGATAAATGCAAAAACCAAGACTGCTCCGCTGCAGGCGGTGGTCCTTTAAGCCCACTTGTTGTCCTCATTAATTGGAATATGTTAACCATTTGGGGGGGTTCGAATCTCTACATTCTCAAGAGGGTTGGGGTGATGACGAATTAGTTTTAGGTGTGGGTTTCGACTTTGGATCGCCCAAAAAAAAAAAAAAAAAGAGATAATGCAAAAATCTAAGAGATTGAGAGTTAGAATATGAATAAAATATGACCAATAAAAAAAAAATTCAAATATGTTGATATTTTACGTGGGATGCGTTTGTTTGTTGTATGGTCACATCCATTTCTTGTATTTTGTGTGAAGAATATATATAAAAAGTGACATATATCAGGAACGGTAGATACGGTACATGAAATTATTTATATAAACATGTTAACCATTGAGATGAAGTATTATTTTTAACTTCCATACTTACGTGATTGTGGTATCGAAATTAAAATGCGATCATAAGAGCCAAGGTAAACGTAATCATTCATTTATATAACTGATATATGTAGACCTAATAGATCGAGTCGATGATAATACTAAGATATGGGGAGCTTACTAGAGTTTCCTGATCCTTATCATTTTTCAGTACATGCAATTGGCTCAAATCGTTTTCACTCGAGAAACTCTACTCCGGCCTTCACTTGCTCACGGGAAGAAGCACTAGGGCCTGTACAAATAAAGGAAAAACCCATTCCGGATTCGGTACTTATGATTCGCTTTCATCATGTCGCCCAACAGGAATTCTCAGCACCAGTTTCTTCCATTTGACTCCATATTTATCCCAATCGTACCAAGCACTTGGGAGGGCACTTGGTAGGGCACTTGGTAGGGTACTTCTTCAATCAACTTGATTCTCGTAGGACCAGGCTCCAGTGCCAAGGCTACGGAGCCATCTCGTCGGCCATTTCACATGTGAATCCAGAACCATCGCCAAATAAAGAAATCGCACCAAATTTGACTCGAATTTCCTCAGCCGTAGTGGATCTACTTACTCGTTCAACGCGTTTCCACCGTCCAAAGTTATAGAGTTAGGGCTCGAGAGAAGCTCAAATCATGAGCGTTTGGCCAGCCCCTTTCTTCTTTCCATGTGTTGTCCAATCATTATTTGGAAAATACACTTCGATTTGGAGCTACACTTCAAGTGGTTAGTTATATGTCCGTCCTTACTTACTTTCTACGCAATGAGATGATGAGCTGACAATGATCTCGGCCCTCTAGAAGATGAAACATCTCCATGAATTAGACCCGAAAAAAAGGAAAAGTGGGGAAAGAATTCGTTGCTATTTCAGAAATGCTTTTCGTAAGGTTTTGGAAGGGAAAACAAGCAGTCCAAGTTCCAACCACAACGTGACAGAGACATGATGTAAATCTGATACGAACTTTCATCAGCTTGACGCTTCTCCGACGGGCATACAAGACAATTCCGGTCTACCCTAATTTATTTTGGTTGCAGTATGATATTGATTTTGTGGACCATGTCGTTTTTAGAATGATTTTCCAAAAATAATAAATAAATTGTGTGTACTCAGTCCATGCAAGGCTCATAAATTCAATTTTTCTTTAAATGGTCCGACAGCATTTGTTTCGTATGAGAGCGATGTGCTATTTAAAGATAAAAATAGTGCGGAAAATAGATTTGACAAGTGTTCATATATTTCGATGTATCATATCAAAGATTTTACTGACCTATTGTAGGCTTTATAGCGTGACTATTTAAGATAACGTATATTAATCGAGAGATGCACAATTAATAAGAGATATTCTCGCGATCTTGAGATACGTAGAAACCAACAGAAAATATATTGGTTATCTCAAATATAGAAGAATATTCTAGAGAAGTATTTTAATTGTGACCACCAACTAAAATGGGGCTGACAAAGTAGAGGGCCAGGTATAGTCAAGGCGATAGTGAAAAGGAAAATGAAATAAAAGAAAAGAAAAGAAAAGAAAAAATCAAATCCTCCAACTTGTGTACAGGATACACCCGAAGCTTTGTGTATATAAAGGCCACTTAATATCTCCTCCAACCTAGCAACACATTCGAAAGATAAGTTGCGCTTAAATCCTCTCCACAAGAGCTGATCCATGGATCTTTTCTATTTCTATTCCCAACTCCAGTCTCTTGTTCAAACTCAGCTCCAGCAATCTCCCATGACCCTCCTCCTCTCCGTCGTCCCTCTTCTCCTCTTCCTCGGCCTAGTGGCTCGGCTCCGGCGCAAGCCGCCCTTCCCACCGGGCCCGAGGGGCCTCCCGGTCATCGGGAACATGCTCATGATGGGCGAGCTCACCCACCGCGGCCTCGCTAGTCTGGCGAAGAAGTACGGCGGGATCTTCCACCTCCGCATGGGCTTCCTGCACATGGTTGCCGTGTCGTCCCCTGACGTGGCCCGCCAGGTCCTCCAGGTCCACGACGGGATCTTCTCGAACCGGCCTGCCACCATCGCGATCAGCTACCTCACGTATGACCGGGCCGACATGGCCTTCGCGCACTACGGCCCGTTCTGGCGGCAGATGCGGAAGCTGTGCGTGATGAAGCTCTTCAGCCGGAAGCGGGCTGAGTCGTGGGAGTCGGTCCGCGATGAGGTGGACACGATGGTGCGCACCGTCGCGGGCAGCGAGGGGACCGCCGTGAACATCGGCGAGCTCGTGTTCGAGCTCACGCGGGACATCATCTACCGCGCGGCCTTCGGCACGAGCTCGACTGAGGGCCAGGACGAGTTCATCAGCATACTGCAGGAGTTCTCGAAATTATTTGGCGCCTTCAACATAGCCGATTTTATCCCGTACCTGAGCTGGATCGATCCGCAAGGGCTCACCGCCAGGCTTGTCAAGGCGCGCCAGTCGCTGGACGGGTTCATCGACCACATTATAGATGACCACATGGACAAGAAGAGAAACAAGACGAGTTCCCGTGGAGGCGATCAAGATGTCGATACCGACATGGTGGACGATCTGCTGGCCTTCTACAGCGACGAAGCGAAGGTGAACGAGTCCGACGATTTGCAGAACTCGATCAGGCTAACGAGAGACAACATCAAGGCCATCATCATGGTAAGAAATCGACGCGGTTTTAACTTGATCACCTCTCGCTAACGGGGAAACCTAATCTTGCTCAGTTCACCAGGCGATGTGGCGTGAAAGAAAAAAGAAAAACCAAAGAAAAAGACGGTTTCCATAAATGGTGTGGGGGGGGACGGAAACCGACAGCACGTGTCGAGCTTCGTACACCATCCTTCCTTTAATTATTAGAACAGGACTTTCTTTGGATGTGTTGCTAAATGTTTCGCGTATATATTCGGGACGTTAGGGTTTCCATCAAATTAAGTATATGCGAGTTATTTTCAGTTTTTTTTTTTTTTTTTTTTTGTACGCTAGCGAAAGAAAAAGTGTATTTTCGTTTTCCTTTATGGAGGGTGGAGATTTAGGTACTGATATAATATGCTTATACTCACCGTTCTTGGCGTAGAAAGTTAGGTATAACTGAGCAATAATTGAAATTGGTTTGAGAAGTTTATACACAAAAAGTGGGATTTATTTTTTCATTAATGGTGGGTCGATAGTAGTGTACGATTAATCGCCCGTATCTGGACACCATCTCTCTTTTGCTAATTACACGTGCATGCATAATTTATTTGGAGTTGTTAGGAAGACATTCCACTTGCCAATTCGTGCAGCCTAACTTTTGTTCTTCGGCTGCAGATCTTCCACGTCATAAACTTCTCAAAAATTGCAAAATTCATCAACGAGTGTTCATGGTAGATGTCCCTTAATTCTTTATCTGTTCTACTTGTGTTTCGTTTAGGACGTGATGTTCGGCGGGACGGAGACTGTGGCGTCGGCTATCGAGTGGGCCATGGCGGAGCTCATGCGAAGCCCCGAGGACCTGAAGAAGGTCCAGCAAGAACTCGCGGATGTCGTGGGCTTAGACCGGAGAGTCGAGGAGAGCGACTTCGAGAAGCTGACCTATCTCAAGTGCTGTCTCAAAGAGACCCTCCGCCTCCACCCGCCGATCCCGCTGCTCCTCCACGAGACGGCAGAGGACGCCGTGATCTCCGGCTACCGCATCCCCGCACGGTCCCGGGTCATGATCAATGCATGGGCCATCGGGCGTGACCCCGGCTCGTGGACCGAACCTGACAAGTTCAAACCGTCCCGGTTCCTGGAGCCAGGCATGCCCGACTACAAGGGGAGCAACTTCGAGTTCATCCCTTTCGGGTCGGGCCGGAGGTCGTGCCCAGGGATGCAGCTCGGGCTCTACGCGCTCGACATGGCCGTGGCCCATCTCCTGCACTGCTTCACGTGGGAACTGCCCGACGGGATGAAGCCGAGCGAGATGGACATGGGCGACGTCTTCGGGCTCACTGCGCCGAGGTCCACCCGGCTCGTGGCGGTGCCGACTCCGAGGTTGGTGGGGGCTCTATATTGAGCAAGCAAATGGAGGGTCGGGTTGGGGGGGCGCAGGGAGGGGAACGTATTTTTCAGCTCCAGGAGGGCTGCAAGATTTGGAGTGCATAAACCCATCCATACAAGGGCAAAAGAGGGTGGTGCCAAAATGATTTGCATGGATTTTTCGATTTTTGTTTTGTATTATAAAAAAAAAAGGTCAAATAACCGAAGAGGACAAGAAAGACAAGAAAAAGAATCGAGACGGAACTTGAATCAATGTTGTTCTGTTCTCTCTTTCTATTTCTTTGTGGATATTACAAGACTTATCTCATTTGGTGGGCTTTTCTTTTCTTGTGATTTCTTTGATCTTGTCATACACAAATAAATATGGAATGAAGAAACCTTTCCATCATCAAGGGACCGATTCATGTTTGTGTACAAGGAAAGAGCTTGTGATTCTTGCCCTAACCTCTCTTTTGCTTTGCTTCCTTTGGCCATATTTTCTTCGGTTTGCTCACCATTTCTTGGATGCGTTACTTTCGCCGCCACAAGATGGTCCCTAGTACGGAAGAAAAGGACCGATTCACCTCTCCTTTTCCTTTCTATTTAGGCGACCACGCTCTTCCATTTACTGTTCGAGATTTCGTGTCTCGAAGAAAGCTACTTACTTTCAGGAATGGACATAATTAGGTTGTCGTGCCCGCTTAGATGCGCTGCCCCTATAAGCGGAGTCTTATATGATACGCGAGGACAAAGTAACTTAGGGGTTTTTAAGCTGCCCGATAAATTCTCTTTGGGACGAGTACGGGCTTACTTGAGATCAAATCAATCTTTAGAGGTTTCAACATGGCGGGTCTCCTAATTCATGGAAGATAGGTTAACCTCGTACACACATGGAATGTTGCCGCCATGGCATGGTATGGCACGACAGCAACATAAGCCGAAGTGCAGTGCACCTGGGGTCAGCCAAAGTTGGTAAAGTCGACGTGTTCCGAATAGAAAAAGAAAGGAGCTCCTATCCAAAAGGGACTTCTCCTCCCCCCATCCATATCGATCGGTATGGTTTCCCGTTCCGTGCAGTGAATTTCGGAAATTCGCAACTGAATATACCGACGGTCGAGACCGGTAAGGAAACAATACGACGACTGAGAGAGAGAGACTTGTCCTTCTTATTGCATAGACGTGGTCATGTGTATGAATGTCTCCATCGAGAATTCATTCATCATTGGGCATGCGCACGATGGCGTGCTAGTGATCGTTGTTGAAAGACGATCCTTTCCGATGGTGATAGAGTGAACAAAATTCAATAGGATTTCGCCAAGAAGAACATGATCCGAAAGAAGATAGCAACATGTACCGACTGGGAGACAGAACTAGGAACATTGTAGGACCATATTATATTATTGCATCCGCTCAAAGGGTTAATGTGCTTCGCCTCTGTTCAGCCTACAGTATCCACGCATTTTAGAGAAAGAGACAGACGGGAATCTGGGTGGGAATCGAATGAAAATTGGGGAGGGGCGATTTAGGTGGGAGATGAGGGGGACGTGAGGCTTGCAATTGTTTTTTTCTTTACATACAATGATAATGATGCTGGAAAAAGAAGCTTTGTGGGGGCAATTTCTTTCTTTGTTTTTCTCTTGGTTTAGTTTCACTGTCAGCAACTTCATCAGAGATAAGGTCACTTCCTCTCTCTCTCTCTATCTCTCTCAAGATCTCTTCTCCCCCACATCTTTTTCAGCTGTTAAATCCTCAACTACTTCTCAACATTCCCAGCATCCTTAGCCAACCGTTCATAGCCATAACCCCCTTTGAAACTCTCTCTCAAGTGCCCCTGCCCACACTCAACATCCTCCACCAACTCTTCCCTCCCCCTTGAAAGTCACTGGACCACGACTCTCCGCAATGTTTGCTCATCAATACTTCACCTAAAAAACTAAACTTCGCGGTAAAAAGGAAGAAGGAAATTATCCATATGTCTAGAGAACCAACTGATGTTCGGTTTAAACAACCACTAACCTTATAAATTCCAATATCAATATACGAAATCAATTTACAAAGTCATGTTTTAGATTTCTAGTGGACACCATAGTGAATTGGCCAGGTTCATGTGAGCCAAGCAATGAGAAGAAAGCGCTCTGAGTAACCTCAAAATGTTAACCGTTTAGGGTATAACTGTTTAGGGTATTTATTTATAAATTACTCCATAGGGCCTCTCTCATTTGATATGGAATTAAGGATGTGGAGAAAGTCTATGACAATACAAGATATTCTAAGTTGACCTCATTCTCACATTAAAAATAACGAGAAAAAACCACCAAAAATCCTAAACTTTGCCAATTCTGATACATTTACTTTAATTTTTTTGTGACACTAAAAACTCCAAAATTGTAATGGTGTGACATATTTACCTCAATTTTTTTTATGACGTCAAAAACCTCAAACTTATATTTATGTAATAGATTTACCCCAAATTTTTTTGACACTAAAAATCCCAAACTTTTTATGTGACACCAAATTTTTCAGGTAAAGGTGTCACATAAAAAGTTTGGGATTTTTAGTGTAAAAAAATAAAATTAAAGGTAAATGTGTCACACTATACAAATTTGGGGTAAATATGTTATATGAGTATAAGTTTTGGATTTTTGATGTCACAAAAAAAGTTTAGGATAAATGTGTCAGGTGGCCAAACTTTGGTTTTTTTTTTGTGTGTGTGTGTGTGTGTGTGTGGCTTTTAACCCAAAATATAAACAATGAACAATGTTTATGGAAAAGGAGTTGCTTGCTCCATTGGTCTCTCTGTCTCTCCATCGTCTGCAGGTCGACGGCCTGCACTTGGTGCGCCCATCACTTGGAGTTGGGCCGAGGAGGATTCTACAGAATTGACACCTAACCCAGATTATATCAGAAGCGGACAAGCTCTCCAAACTTGCAGTCAATGTCACAGCTGGTCCCGGCTCTTGAAGATTGGTTGGTTTATTTCACTGTCGCTACCGTGAAATCTCCTTTCAAACCCCTCGATCTCGCGTCTCCTTCAGCACTTATGTCATCTGTATCGCCTTTAGCTTATAAATTATAATACATGCACGTCAACAGAAATAGCTTTCGGAGTTCTTCAGTTTTGACTCTCGGAAATCTGCGTTCCATTGAATTGTCAACTTTATACACTCGAGCGCCGGAACGTTCTGGGGTCGGAGCATATGTGCCCGGTTTGAAATTGGGAGATGGCCAATCTTTCAATCTGGAATCATATTTTGTATTATCGATATGGTCGGATGAAAAGTCAAAGAAGCTTTTGAACTGCACTAATACCTAGCTTGAAGGCCAGCAAATAATCTGTCATTATATATAGACATGCATAAATGAACCCGACATGATCTTTGTCTTAGTCCTCCCATCCACACTAGAATGGCTTTGAACATATAAGAAATATCTGGAAGAGAACTGCATAATTTTCGTGAAATTCCTAAAGAAGTGCTAGATGCGACTCGAGCTTTTGCTTGTGTTAAAGTAAATATATGCAGCCGCCCAAGTCAACACAAAATATGTATGAACACATCGATAGGTACAAGGAGAAAGAAGACACTATGGACCATTCAGTTATTTGGTACGCATGCATTTCTTAGGAAAAGAATTAACATCAACATTACGTATGTTCCAAGTAAATATGTGCAGCCGCCCAAGTCGACACATAATACGTAAGAGCACATCAATTTTCTTTATGGATGATCTGTACAGGGAGAAAGAAGACACTATGGACCATTCGGCGGTTTGGTATGCATTTCTTAGGAAAAGAATAGACAGCAACATTACGTGTTTCCATGGATTCGAAGTAAGAGTTCCCAAGGAGTAGACTTGGTCAAAACAGAAATGTGAAGCGAAAATGACGAAATGCTTGACGTTTTTCCCAAGCAACGCGCTTCTGCGGCTGAATGGAAAAGCGAGAATCTGTCAAAAGGAGAGGGCCGTTTCGCGAGTAGATGCGGGTCCGCCCTAAGGCCTCGCCCAGCAATCGCGGGTGCAATGACCCGTACCCAGCCAGAATCTGTTTGGGTTTTTCCCAAACACCACCCCCCCCTCCCCCCCAATTTTATTTCTTGCTAAATATTTCACCAGTAGAAATAGTCAATAAGTCCATTTTTTCCTTCTCTTTATGGCATCGTGGTATCTTAAGCAATTCAAACACGGCGTCCTATAGAATTCGACCGCCTTTATCCATTATTTTATACAACATGCGCAATTGCGACATAGAAAACAGGGAAAAGTACTTAAAAAATCCTAAACCTTTTTTTATTTGTACCGATCTAATCCTAAAGCTTTTTTTTGTGCCAATTTAGTCCTAAACATATTTACTTAGTGCCAATTTAGTCATTTCTGACCAATTTTGGCCGGATTTTATTGATTAAATGTTGGCTCGCTGACATGGCTTTGATCGGTCGACGTGGATAAATTTTAATAATATTTTAATAATTTTATTTTTCTTTTTTTCCTCCCCTCCTCCAGCCAGTCACCAGACCTCGGCGACTGGCCAAAGGCGACGGCTGATGAGGTCAACCTCGCTGGACCTCACCCTCGTCGCCCAATGCAACAGTGGTCGTGAGGCTTGCCCTCACTAGAGCTAGTGAGGGTCAAGCCTCACCCATGGCCGGCGAGGGCGAGCCTCCCCGGTGTCGCCTAGGCCACAAGGGTGACCTAATGCTAGGCTGGTGAGGTCGAGCTTCACCCATGGTCGGCGAGGCTCAATCTTGCCGAATCACGGCCTAGGCGGCAATGGCGAGGCTCACCCTCGCCAGAGCGTGAGGCTGCCCTTGCGGCCATTGTCGCGTTGAGCAATGAGGGCGGGGTGGTTAGCGAGGTTGATCTCACCAGCCGTCATCGAGGTCTGACGACCAGCCAGAGGAGGGGAGGGAAAAAAGAAAAAAGAAAAAGAAAAGAAAAGAAGAATAAAATTCAAAAATTCAAAATATTAAAATATTATTAAATTTTGTCCACATCAGCACCGATCATGTCACGTTAGATCCGGTCAAAATTGGCACCAAAAAAATGTTTAGCACTAAATTGGCACAAATACAAAAGGTTTATGACTTTTTAAGTACTTTTCCCTAGAAAACATTATGCAACTTGTATAGACCATTAAGCTCGATGTGAAAATTCCCAAATTAATCATTCCAATTGGATCTACCAAGTCATTATTAGTATTGTTAGGTCAACATGTCATTTTAACTTTGATAAGTCGGCTTTATCAGATATTCATGGAATAGTCTCTGTTGATAACAATATTATCAGACATATGAAAATTTGATTTCAATGGAGTAATAAAATCCTCAAGCCAATATATGGATATGAGTATGGAGAGATTAGGGTAAGTTTATTATAAGAACTGTTAAATGATCATGAGTTGCGCATTGAGCTTGAGTATTGCCTAGGGAACCATGGCGGCTAAAGCATAGGGGAAAAGTGATCAGATCATTCATAGAATTCAAACTTTGCTGATAACGACATTATCAGACACATGAGATTTTGATTTCAAAGGAGCAATAAAAATCTCAAGCCAATATATGGATATGAGTATAGAGAAGCTAGGGTAAGTTAATTACCAAACTCGTTAAATGATCATGAGTTGCGCACGAGCTTGAGTATTGCCTAGGGAACCATGGCCGCTAAAGCATATGGAAAAAGTATTAGAAATTTTTTAAATCTATTGCATTTGTGCCAATTGAGTTAGAACATTTTAATAATATCAATTTAATTATAAATCTTTTAACTTGGTGCCAGTTTAATCCTTCTGGCTAATTTTAGCCAGATATTACTAATGTGAATGTTGATCGACTTATGTGGGATTGTTAGCCTTAACGTGAACAATTTAAAATAATATTTTAAATAATATTTCGATTTTTTATTATTTTTCTGAAAATTTTCTCTCCTTTTTGTCTTCCTCTTGCTAGTGATTGGACACAAGTGATGGCCCAACAAACTAGCCTTGCCTAGCCATGGTGAGGTTGAGCCTTGACAAGGGTCAACCTCGCTTGATCTAGCCAGGGTGAGGGCTGGCCTTGCCATGGCTAGGCGAGGCTAGATTGCCTTACCATGGTCGGTGGCTAACCATCATTTGTGGCCGGTGGCTGATCACCTGCAAAAGGAAGAAGAAAGGAAGGAGAGAAAAGAAAAAAAAAAAAGAAAAAAATTGATGATTTTCTAAAATATTATTTAAAATTGTCTACGTTAGTGTCATTGGTCTTACGTAAGTC
Organism: Eucalyptus sideroxylon; assembly: GCA_014182405.2. Classification (NCBI taxonomy): domain Eukaryota; kingdom Viridiplantae; phylum Streptophyta; class Magnoliopsida; order Myrtales; family Myrtaceae; genus Eucalyptus; species Eucalyptus sideroxylon. Next base: position 9,688,826 of record CM024557.2, read on the forward strand.
GGTTAGTGTTCACATTAGCAATATCTGGATAAAATAAATTGGAAGGACTAAATTAGCACAACGACTAACCTTATAAATTCCAATATCAATATACGAAATCAATTTACGAAGTCATGTTTTAGATTTCTAGTGGACACCATTGTGATTTGGCCGGGTTCACGTGAGCCAAGCAATGAGAAGAAAGTGCTCTAAGTAACCTCAAAATGTTGACCGTTTAGGGTATAATTGTTTAGGGTATTTATTTATAAATTACTCCATAGGGCCTCTCTCATTTGATATGGAATTAAGGATGTGCAGAAAGTCTAAGACAATACAAGATATTCTAAGTTGACCTGATTCTAACATTAAAAAATAACGAGAAAAAACCACCAAAAACCCTAAATTTTGCCAATTATGACACATTTACTTCAATTTTTTTGTGACACTAAAAACTCCAAAATTGTAATGGTGTGACATATTTACCTCAATTTTTTTTATGACGTCAAAAACCCCAAACTTATATTTATTTAAATACATTTACCCCAAATTTTTTTTATACTAAAAATCCCAAATTTTTTATGTGACACCAAATTTTTCAGGTAAAGGTGTCACATAAAAAGTTTAGGATTTTTAGTATAAAAAAAAATTAAAGGTAAATGTGTCACAATATACAAATTTGGGGTAAATATGTTATATGAGTACAAGTTTTGGATTTTTGATGTCATAAAAAAAGTTTAGGATAAATGTATCAGGTGGCCAAAATTTGGTTGTTTTTTTTTTTGGTGGCTTTTAACCCAATATAACCAATGAACGATGTTTATGGAAAAGGAGTTGCTTGCTCCATTGGTCTCTCTGTCTCTCCATCGTCCGCAGGTCGACGGCCAGCACCTGGTGCGCCCATCACTTGGAGTTGGGCCGAGGAGGATTCTACAGAATTGAGACCTAACCCAGATTATATCAGAAGCGGACAAGCTCTCCAAACTTGCAGCCAATGTCACAGCTGGTCCCGGCTCTTGAAGATTGGTTGGTTTATTTCACTGTCGCCACCGTGAAATCTCCTTTCAAACCCCTCGATCTCGCGTCTCCTTCAGCACTTATGTCATCTGTATCGCCTTTTAGCTTATAAATTATAATACATGCACGTCAACAGAAATAGCTTTCGGAGTTCTTCAGTTTTGACTCTCGGAAATCTGCGTTCGATTGAATTGTCAACTTTATACACTCGAGCGCCGGAACGTTCTGGGGTCGGAGCATATGTGCCCGGTTTGAAATTGGGAGATGGCCAATCTTTCAATCTGGAATCATATTTTGTATTATCGATATGGTCGGATGAAAAGTCAAAGAAGCTTCTGAACTGCATTAATACCTAGCTTGAAGGCCAGCAAATAATCTGTCGTTATATATAGACATGCATAAATGAACCCGACATGATCTTTGTCTTAGTCCTCCCATCCACACTAGAATGGCTTTGAACATATAAGAAATATATGGAAGAGAACCGCATAATTTTCGTGAAATTCCTAAAGAAGTGCTAGATGTGACTCGAGCTTTTGCTTGTGTTCAAGTAAATACATGCAGCTGCCCAAGTCAACGCAAAATACGTATGAACACATCAATTTTCTTCTTGGATGATCTGTATGGGGAGAAAGAAGACACTATGGATCATTCAGCGATTCAGTATGCATTTCTTAGGAAAGGAATTGACAGCAACATTATGTATGTTCAAGTAAATATATGCAGTCACCCAAGTTGACACAAAATATGTATAAACACATCAATTTTCTTCTTGGATGATCTGTATAGGGAGAAAGAAGACACTATGGGCTATTCGGCAATTTGGTACAAATTTCTTAGGAAAAGAATTGATAGGAACATTACGTATGTTCAAGTAAATATATGCAGCCACCCAAGTCGACACAAAATATTTTCTTCTTGGATGATCTGTACAGGGAGAAAGAAGACACTATGGGCCATTCAACGATTCGGTACGCATTTCTTAAGAAAAGAATTGACAGCAACATTACGTATGTTCAAGTAAATATATGTAGCCACCCAAGTTGACACAAAATACATTTACGAACACATTAATTTTCTTCTCGGATGATCTGTACAGGGAAAAAGAAGACACTATAAAAAATTCAGCGATTCGGTACACATTTCTTAGGAAAGGAATTGACAGCAACAATACGTATGTTCAAGTAAATATATGCAGCCGCCCAAGCCAACACAAAATACACAAGAACACGTCAATTTTCTTCTTGGATGATCTGTACAGGGAGAAAGAAGACACTATGGGTCATTCAGAGATTTGGTACGCAATTCTTAGGAAAGGAATTGGCAGCAACATTACGTATGTTCAAGTAAATATATGTAGCCACCCAAGTCGACACAAAATATGTTTATGAACACATCAATTTCTTCTTGGATGATTTGTACATGGAAAAATAAGACACTATAGACCATTCAACGATTTGGTACACATTTCTTAGGAAAGGAATTGACTGCAACATTACGTATGTTCAAGTAAATATATGCAGCCGCCCAAGCCAACACAAAATACGTAAGAACACATCAATTTTCTTCATGGATGATCTTTACGGGGAGAAAGAAGACACTATGGACCATTCAACAATTCGGTACGCATTTCTAAGGAAAGAAATTAACAGCAACAATACGTATGTTAAAGTAAATCTATGCAGCCACCCAAATCGACAACAAATACATAAAAACACATCAATTTTCTTCACGGATGATCTGTACAGGGAGAAAGAAGAGACTATAGACTATTCAGCGATTCAGTCGGCAACATTACGTGTTCCCACCGATTCGAAGTAAGAGTTCCCAAAGAGTAGACTTGTGTATCGGATGAAAGTCAAAACAGAAATGTGAAGCGAAAATGACGAAATGCTTGACTTTTATCCCAAAAACGCCCTTCTGCGGCCGAATGGAAACCGAGAATATGTCAAAAGGAGAGGGCCGTTTCGCGAGTAGATGCGGGTCCGCTCTAAGGCCTCGCCTAGCAATCGCGGGTGCAATGACCCGTACCCAGCCAGAATCTCTTTTTCCCAAACACCACCACCCCCCTCCCCCCAATTTTATTTCTTGCTAAATATTTCACCAGTAGAAATAGTCAATAAGTCCATTTTTTCCTTCTCTTTATGTCATCGTGGTATCTTGAGCAATTCAAACACGGCGTCCTATAGAATTCGACCGCCTTTTATCCGTTATTTTATACAACACGCGCAATTGCGACATAGAAAACAGGGAAAAGTGCTTAAAAAGTCCTAAACCTTTTATATTTATGCCAATCTAGTCCTAAACCTTCTTTTGATGCCAATTTAATTCTAAACATTTTTACTTAGCGTCGATTTAATTCTTTCCGACTAATTTTAGCTAGATTTTGCTGACTGGATGTCACCGGCTAACATGGCTTGATCGGTGTTGACATAGATAAATTTTAATAATATTTTAATATTTTTGAATTTTATTTTTATTTATTTTTCCCTCCCCCCTCCTCCCGGTCGCCGGACCTCGGCGAGGCCGGCCGCCAAGGCAACCGCCCTAGCGGATAGAGGCCATGAGGCTCACCCTCACCGACGCCACCCAAGCCACAAGGGCGACCTAGCGCCAAGTTGGTGAGGTTGAGCCTTGCCCATGGCCAACGGGGCTTGACCTCGTCGAATTGCAGCCTGGGCGACGCCGGCAAGGCTCGCCCTCGCCGCCTAACATGAGGCCACCCTTGCGGCCACTTTGTCGCGTTGGACGGCGAGGGTGAGGTGGCTGCGCGAGGTGGCGGTAAGGTCCGGCAAGGTCAACCTTGCCGACCATCGCCTCTGGCCAATTGCTGAGGTCAGGCAACCGACTGGAGGAGGGAAGGGAAAAAAAATATTAAACTATTATTAAAATCTGTCCACGTTAGCACCAATTAGGCCACATTAGCCGGCCGATGTCCAGTTAGTAAAATTCGGCCAAAATTGGCTGGAAATGACTGAATCGTCACTAAGTAAAAATGTTTATAACTAAATTGGCACAAAAAAAAAAAGATTTAGAACTAGATTGACACAAATATAAAATGTTTAGGACTTTGTAAGCACTTTTCCCTAGAAAACATGATACGACTTGTATAGACCATTCAGCTTGATGTGAAAATTCCCAAATTAATCATTCCAATTGGATCTACCAAGTCATTATTAGTACTGTTAAGGTCAATATGTCATTTTAGCTTTGATAAGTCGGCTTTATCAGATATTCATAGAATACAGTCTCTGTTGATAACAACATTATCAGACATATGAGAATTTGATTTCAATGGAGTAATAAAATCCTCAAGCCAATATATGGATATGAGTATGGAGAGATTAGGGTAAGTTTATCATAAGAACTGTTAAATGATCATGAGTTGCGCATTGAGCTTGAGTATTGCCTAGGGAACCATGGCGGCTAAAGCATAGGGGAAAAGTGATCAGATCATTCATAGAATTCAAACTTTGCTGATAACTACATTATCAGACACATGAGATTTTGATTTCAAAGGAGCAATAAAAATCTCAAGCCAATATATGGATATGAGTATAGAGAAGTTAGGGTAAGTTAATTACCAGACTCGTTAAATGATCATGAGTTGCGCACGAGCTTGAGTATTGCCTAGGGAACCATGGCCGCTAAAGCATAGGGAAAAAGTATTAGAAAAGTTTTAAGTCTATTGCATTTGTGCTAATTTAGTTAGAACCTTTTAATAATGTCCATTTAATTATAAATCCAGTTCAATCCTTCCGACTAATTTTAGCCAGATATTACTAATGTGAATGTTGACCTACTTATGTGGTATCGTTAGCCTTAACGTTAACAATTTTAAATAATATTTCGATTTTTTTATTATTTTTTTGAAAATTTTCTCTCCTTTTTGTCTTCCTCTTGCTAGTGATTGGACACAAGTGATGGCCTAGCAAACTAGCCTCGCCTAGCCATGGTGAGGTTGAGCCTTGACAAGGGTCAACCTCGCTTGATCTAGCCAAGGTGAGGGCTAGCCTTACCATGGCTAGGCGAGGCCAAATTGCCTTACTATGGTCGGTGGCTAACCATCACCTGTGGCTGGTGGCTGATCACCAGCAAAAGGAAGAAGAAAGGAAGGAGAGAAAAGAAAAAAAATGATGATTTACTAAAATATTATTTAAAATTGTCTACATCAGTGTCACTGATCTTACATAAGTCGGTTGGTGTCCACATTAGCAATATTTGGATAAAATAAATTGGAAGGACTAAATTAGCACAAAATTAAAAAGTTTGAGATTGAATTGACATTAGATCAAAAGTTTAAGATTAAGACTAAATTAACACCTTTAAAAGTTATAAAATTAAATTGACACCAATGCAATCGTTTTAGAACTTTTCTTACACTTTTCCCAAAGCATGGACACTTCATACTATGTTGCCTGCATGTATTTAGGTATGAACTATTCTTTGTGCTCTTTGAATTCTCTATGCCAAATCCGTTTGGTAGGGGTGTGCAACGGAAACCGCTCGAACCGGGACCGGACCGAACCGGATTGGACCGGCCGATTTTGGGCTGTTCCCACGGTTGGCGGTCCGGTTCCCGGTTCCTAATCTTGGAATCGGCGGCGGTTGGTCCGATTCCCAGTTCCAAGGTGGGAATTGGACCGATCGGACCGGACCAATTTTTTTTTTATATATAATTTATATTCATATAATATAAAAACACATATAATATATTAATATTATATATGAAACTTATTACAATCGGAATTGCAATTTAGGTAACAACCTCTTATGTGGCCAAGAGACCACCAAAACTCTTGTTGTTATTCTTTATTTATGGAAAAAACTCTCCTCATGCTCACACTCTCTCTTGCTCCCCTCACTTGCAAACAACAAGGCACTTCAAGCCTTAAAAAGTCTCATATCAACTAAACATTCAAAGTATATAAGAAAGATTGTCTATAAAACCTAAGCCAAACACAACCTTTAATCACGTTGTTCATGGGTTTTATAAGCATGAAACACATAAACTATGATTGAAATTCACACAAGTGAAGTTTGAATATTTTGCATGTGAAAACATGTGTGAATAGTTTTATTAGATTGCTCAGAAACCAAATTTGATTAATCGTCCAGAGCATGATTATTCTTTAGTGAATGGTCATTCTTTAGTGAAAAAAGAAAGTGCCAATTCTTTTGGACTGGACCGGACCGGACTGGAACCGATGGTCCGGTCCAGTTCTCGGTCCTAAGACCAACAGTCCAGTCCATACGGTTCCCAAAATTGGGAACCGATTCTCCCGGTCCAGTTCCTGGTTCCACCTTGGAACCAAACCGAACCGGGAACTGATCACCCCTATTGTTTGGTACTACAGGCACTCATCGCACTTAAAGGTCACTGAGAGGTAGTAACCACAAAAGAGAATGGTAGTTCAATTGCATGTCCTGGAAGCTTAAGCTATCAAAAAACAGGGCCAAGAACGCATGACAGGCAGACTCCGTGACAGAATTTAGTTGGTTAGAAGGGGGAAAACAGAAATAAAAAAGCACGTGATATTTGATAGATAATAGAATGCCCTGGACAATTGCACGGTAGCATTCGAGATTGGACTGAAAATGGTAAAGTCGATCTTTTGCAAATAAACAAATCGCCTCTTTCATTCCTGGAGTATACTTAAGTTTTATGCTCATGATAACAGCAGTTGCTTTGGGATGAATTTCACTATACTTTCGCAGTACAAACAACATGAAAAAATATTTACAAATTGAATCAAAGCTTTAGCCAGGACAAGACAAATTTGGCGGCCAGAAAGGATATTTATTTGTACAGGCATGAGAAGATAACCATCATCTTCGTGAAGGGCACCTGAAAGTGGGGTAATAAGTGTCCAACTCAAGACGGTCCAGAATATCTTGTGTCGCCCATAGATAGGAACTGTGCCCTTCAATGAGATCGGTAATATCGACCTGCAGAAGAAACCAGATTGGAGAGTGATAAATACACCGTAGTCTGACACTCGTTCATCCAACTGAAGTTGATAGGTCTTACATTCTCAATCCCGGGATGGTCAGTTGCTTGAATCCCAGCTAATCCTTGAGTAAACATACTGCAGAAATGAAATTTCTAAACACGATCAGAATACATTTTGTAAACCAAGTAACTGGAAGTCCATGTAAATCAGGAATTGACGGCTCAATTAAGAGTCATGCAGTGAAATCTATATCGCAAGGCTAAAGCAGATTAATAGACAGATTTATGGTATATGAGCCGGAAATTTATACTATAGTCAAGTCCATTGTCCATCTTGATTACCTGGCACGAAAAGCAAGCCCAAGCATCCAATCATTCGTAGAGTACGCATTAATAAACCTTCCAGACACCATCTGCAAAACCATGGTAAGAATTGAATCAATAAATACAGATCTATAAAGAAGAGTTACAAGCTGTAGGAAGACATTCTTTGAGAGTCCAAGTTCAATGACCTTTCTGGCAGCTTTCCAATTCTCATCTCTAATTGAGATAGGCGCACCCAGGAGGACGACTCTTTCAACGAGTTCAGCTGTTAAGAGCAAGCAAGTACTTGACGATCACTTTAAATGAACCAAACACTTGAGAATTTACCCACCTAATACACTGCCGATGCAGCCAATGAAGCAGAAAAGACTGAAGAGGGTAGAGAACCATAAAAACACAAATTCTAGGCTCCACGGTACCAGTCTGTTCTGTTTCTGCAAGAAACTGGAGACATTTGAAAATGACCCGTGCTCCAAGTGAATAACCTACAAGCGTCACAGGCCTGGGACATTTTCAGATTGAGATCAACCACATTTAAAACTTCCAAAGGATTACAATAGCGCTGTTACTAAGCTCAATACCTGTTCCCTTGCAAGCCTTTTCGTAACACTTCAGCAAGAAGCTTTCCTGCTTTGTCCGATCTGCACAAAGAGCAAAACAAGAACCTTTTGAACCTTGAACGCCACTGGTTCGATTAATCTAATTAGCAAAAGTGTCCCGAGACCCCAGGGATTGGAAGAAGCCTAGATCAACTCATCTAATTCAATTAATTGAATGGAGAAATATGCCAAAAAAGGAGTTTAAAAACAGTTTTTCTCATCTAATTACCACATCAAGAGATTTCCCTCTCATTTCCTGTGGTTATTATATAATTTCTTTAATAACTGAATGGGAATTGAGAAACCACTAAAACCAGCAATCCTTGGGAAATATTAGCTTTTAGAGAGACAAGAAAAAAAGGTTCATAGGGGTTAGGACTCTGTCATAAGTTTGACATATGGTGGAGGGATGGAAGTAGACAAAGTTATTTTCCTTGTCCAGTTTTACATACTATTCTACGGCTGAGTGGAGGGATACCTGTTTATAGCAATTGTCCACTTGCTGTCTATAAAATCAGTGGCAGCGAGCAATGTAGCTGGCCAAGCCAAAGCAGTTAACAGTGTGCTTAAGACGGTCAACATTGCACCTTGCTTCATCAGTTCCATTGCAACTCCTGAGTCAAGCATTGGTATGTCGTAAAAGGAGTGAGGCCAAAGTGCACTTCCATGCAATACAAGAGCGATATGATCAAAACTAATTACTTGAAGTAAGCCAATCCTGAATCGCAGTGCTCACAGCTATTAGATGCTTTGACTCCCACTGAAGCGCATACCTACACAAACCAAAAATAGGCAACTAGCATCACTCATCAAATGCCCCGTCCAAACATACATTTGTTTTGCGATGACAGTTGTCAGCGTGAAAAGAGTTGAATGGGGGAATGTGCATCAAATATGTTCAAGATTATGCGCTCGTAAGAACTGAGAAGTCGGACCTATTCAAATCCAAAAGGAGAAAAACAGGAAAATTGATTTAAATCAAGAGGGTGAAGTCACGGAAGGATATCTGACCTTTTAAAATCTTCTCCCCAGTAAAAACAGTACTCTTATTGATAATAAGTACTGCTAGTTTTCTGATCAGCTTTTCTATTGTAAAGCAATAACAACACTGCACTACAGGTGAAACTGAAGAGGGAAAAAACTGTATGCCATAATCAAGCTACACATAGACAAGTGACATAAAAATGATACTCAATGAGGTGCAGACTACATATAAGGTCAAAAAGCTGTGCAGAACAAACTCGGATGCAGCCGATGGTGCCACTATAATAAAAAATCAGCAGACTCCATTGAGATAGACACCTAAGATTAAATGTTAAATTACCTTTCCAAGTTGTCATTTTGTCCCTGCCATGGTTTTACAAAATCCTCCTCATCAAATACAAATCCAGAGACCAAGATCTCAACTGCTAATCGCTGACAAGAGAAAAAAAATATTAAGAATAAAGCTTGTGCTGAAAGAATTACTCATGGGACTCCTGCAGAAACTAAACCTTTAATGTGCTCTATCTTTTCCTAGCATCGGCAAAAAATTATCAGAAATCATTTTCATGGCAATAAGTTTACATAGTACCAACCTCCTATGTTTCATGAATGCATAGGAAGGGCATCTAATTAAAACAAGATGATGGCATTTCACAGAAGTATGGCAGATGAGATTGGTTGGACTTGGGGTGCGGAAGCTGAGAGTGATTGATGAAACTGGAGGCAACTGTGATAATAACTGATGGAGGAGGTGGTGGAGACAGCGGTGGTCAATGTAAATGCTTGAGTTGCAGTGGTGGTTTGGTCAATGCCAGTAACCCAAACAAATTGTAAGCTAAGCAAATTCCAAACTACATCCTTTTTCTTAATAATAGAAGCCACTGCTGAAGTTTAGTACTTATTTTCTGGTCAGTGAGAAAGCATTTCCAACAGACTATTTTTTTCTTGACTTTACTGTTGGAAAATGAGAAAATATGTTTCCACACAGCTACTTTTGTGCAAGTCACATTCCTGTTAACAAGTCGCATCTATGCCAATGTCTTTTTTTAGGGGGTTAGAGGGAGGGTATGACATTGATAGCAGACCATTAGAAATGTATTCCCAAAATTGTATGGTGGGAGAATATTTTATAGTGTGGAAGCATAAGTATTTTACCCCTTGGTTTTGGTTCTCTCCAATGGATTTAAACTCAAATTCGTCAACACCTCCAGTTCTTCTTGCCATTTTACTTCCTGTAAGACCAGCTCCGGCAGCTGGATTTATCAGAAGACAAAGGGAATACGGATAAGGTTTTCAGAGGGTGAGCAAAAATTTAATTTCAGGAAAACAATTATACTTTGCTTGCAAAGCAATCAAAGCATTGACGAACTAGCAATAAAACCTTAAGCGGAGAAATCTCTCTCCAGTTGAAGACATATAAAGAACTAAGAAAAACCACAAAGATCCAATAAAAAATCGAAAATACTCAAGATGATAAAGTACCATCATGCAGCATGATTGTTTCCTTGACAAACTTTAACAAGATGATGAAGTAAATTGAGTGAAGCAGCTTTCGTAGAAAAACTGAACTGTTAAGTCTAGCACAAAAAGGAGACTGCTCAAGAACCTAACTAGGAATTGATATATGTTATCACATTTACCTGCAATATTTTATTCCAATCAGATCAACCTTTGCAGGTCATAAATTATTACCAATCAGTAATATGAGTAAGTGAGTCCAAGATCGTAACCCTTAGCCAAAAGGAGGCATTTGCTGCTTTACAATCAGCTGTTTAGAATTAATATTCCAGTTGAAACTTCATCTCAAAATATAACACTTTGATGCATAATCCACCCTCTTGAAACAAAACTCTATGATTCTATTAATGACAGCTGAAAACAACTAATTGCAACTCTATCTGTATCTGATGACTAGGTCAAGGATTATTCAGAGAAATGCAATGAGCTTTTCACCTCCAAAGGATGCAGCAACTGCAACAGAACCAGCCACTGTTCCTGCAGCGCTTGCAGCAGCAGCAAACCCACTTGCTCCAATCACAGGAATCAAAGTGCCTAATGTTGGAGCTAGAGCACTTAAACCTGCAGCAATTGCTGGTGCAGCTAATCCTGCTTAAATATGGTAAATGTGAATAGATAATTCAAAAAAGTTTAAGCCACAATTTCCAGTTATAGCTTAATTTTCTTCTAGCTCATTAGATGGGCAGATTCATACCCCCAGTAATAGCCATTAAGGCTCCTCCAGTCAATGCAGCAGCACCAATGATGCCACCACGCTTCCATTTGGCCCATGATTTCTTTGGCGACTGGGCTTCTTCTTCCTCTTTTAATTCTTTTTCCCTGGCTGCAGCCATTGCAGAGCAAGCAACCATTGTTTCAATTGCTTCCTGCAGCCAAAACATCCCAAATTGGCATAATTTTGAACATGATTACATAGCTAAGAGCACTTTTTAGGTGTTAATAGCATCAATACTCTATGTAAATGGAATTGCAATTTCCCGAATCACATCTCAAATCTTCCTATTTGAGGCCAACTGATTTCATATTTAGGTTGCTACATAGGGGAGAAATTGTGCTTGAGGCCTGTTAATATCATATTTATGTTGCTATATAGAGGAGAAAAAAATTGTGCTTTAGGGGTCTCTTCCCCCAACCCAAACCCACTTATGGCTCTTGCAAATAAGGTGGTAGGCAGAAGGTAGATTAATTTAAACAAGAATTTTATTATATAGAAAATACTAAAGTATTAAACAAGTCAGAATGCAAAGAATGATAATTTTCAAAAAGCTTTCACAAGAGAGAGATGAGTGCAAGCATACAAACCATTTTTAGCCACTTGATATCAAGCCAAGTAGCTAACAACCTCAAGGCCACCCGATGTCTAGCATCATACCCTTTCCTTCGTCGAGCAACCTTTTTGTCATCATCACGAATATCTGCTAGACAAGCTGAAAGAAGCTCATAAAGAACTGTCACTTTCCTCTGGTAACCAAGCACTCTGCCTTCTTCTACTGACTCCCTGTCAAGTTTGTATCGAGTCTCGAGAGACGAGCTTTGGATGTTATAATCACTCGTGTCAGAAGAAGTTTCTGAGGTTGTGGCCACTGCTGCAGCATTTTCTTGTGCATCACCCGTTGACAATTTCTGCCGGCACTCATGCTCATATTCACGGTGCTTCTCCTTCTTAGACTGGAAAGACGCGGGATTTGTCTCCATGCTAAGCGCCATACTGTCTATAGCTTTAGCCAAAGCAAATTGCTGTTCTAATCTTTCGGAAGTGTCGTCAGCACAATCTTCAGAAAGTAACCTCATGAACTGTACCAAATGAGTATGGGGAAGACAACATTAAGTTTAGCAGAAAAGTTTGCTAAATCACTGGTAGAGCCAGGAAAGCGACAGATTCAATTATTGTGACCTGAGTTACTAAAAGCCACACTTTTCTTTCACTAGCCAAAAGACCAAGATCTACAAATATCTTCCCCATTATGTCGTCAACCATTGGTCTAAGGCAAAGGAATAGGCATGGATAGCAGCACCCCAGCAGAGAGCAAAGTGTCGTATCTCATCAAATATGAACTTAGGGGGCAGAAGAAATATCTCACGAAATCTCATACTGATGTTTCATATCCTGGAATGTACTCGAAACGCATTAAATTGGGAAATGTTGGCACACGCAAGGAACCAGAGAGACCTACAGCTCCAACATGGTGCTTTACAGGAGATGAACCAGCCGTTTCCTCCAGACCCAGCCATGCCGCCTGATTGATATCTAGAAATCTGCAATTTGCAATTGCAAAATCAGCATTTCCAAAAAAAATGAATGAACCTCCAAAAAAAAAAAAAAAAATCCAAGGAAAGGGGAAACTGGATACTATCATGTCAGTAATCATATGGACCGTACAAAGTTTTCAGACAGCCTAAGATCGCCCGTCCAACAACCTCAACTGATTTTCACTGATTATGGTAACTGCTGGACGAGATCGCCAATTCAACCAACCACGAGCTAAATTACGATGACGATCGAGATCATAATCCCGCCGGATAAGCCGCAGGATGATCAAGATCAATTTCAACCTACTCAGGGAACGCCCAATCTGAGACGAAAAGGGCAAAGAAAGAAAGAGAGAGGACCGAAACGCACCTGAAAACCGGCCGGAGCAACCCCGCGCTCTCGTGGACCCAGAGGTCGGGGTCCTCGGAGACGGAGTCGCCGCCGCCGCTGCTGCTGCTCCCGCTGCTGGTCCGCTCGCCGGAGGCCCCGTCGCCGTCGTCGTCGTCGGAGGCGGCGAAGGAGCCAAGGGGGCGCGCCTGGTGGATCTGAGCCTGGTGGAGGGCGAGGGCGAACAGAGCCCCCCCCGCGTACCTCTGCGTCGGCGAGAGGAACGACGTCGCCGCCGCCGCCATGATCGGAGGAGGGGACCGCACGCGCGCGCGCCGGAGGAGTCCTCGGCTCGAAAGTTTTTTTCTTTTATTCGAAGACGTCGAGCTTTGGCGGGTTCGCGGTGGCACAGGGACGAGGACAAGGACGGGCCGGCCTCCTCAGGAGTCGAGTGGGGGCCTGAAACGACGACGTAACCGCTCGGCTCGGTCAAACTCAGAAAATCAAGTACTCGCCGACGAGTTTGTTTCTTTGCAAATTTCACTGTTTGGCTTCGAATCCGTTCACGCCAGGAGTCAGCAGTCCTTGATCCGGGAAAAAATATTGGGTGGTCCGGGACTACCACAGTGTAGTCCCGGACCACTCACGCGGTGCCACAGTGAGAGGAGGGAGACAGAGAAGAGAAAGAGGAGAGAGAGCATCAGAGAGATGAGAAGGGGCAAGTCCTTTGGTTGCCGCCCCTCACATGTGGCGCCACGTGAGTAGTCTGAGACCACGCTTACGTGGTGGTCCCAGACTACCAAATATTTTCTCCTTGATCCGATCCGGTCCTATCCAAAGAATGAGAAACAAAAAAGATAAGTGCTGCGAAAGTTCTAAAACTTATCATGAAAATATAATTGAATCTTAAAATTTGCAAAAAATGCAATCAAATCTTAAAATTTGTCAAAATGATTTAAGTGAGTCCTAAAGTTAATACCGTAAGTTTTATTGACGAAAAATGCTGATGTGGGATTTTAAATTATTTTTTATTTTCTATCTGGCTTTTTAAAATATTTTTATTCAATTTAAAATATATATATTTAAAAATGAATTTAAAAACTGTTAAAAAAAAAAAAGGCCAAGAGGAGGTGGCCGCCCTATAACCTATGTAGTACGGACACAGTTCTCAGGCGCCGTGTCGTGTCCGACACTCCGATACGTGTCCGACACGCTCCGACACGTGGTCAACGAGTGTTGAAAAATCCGATACGTGGTCAACTCTTTCCGACACGCTCTGATACGCGAGTCCAGAATTCCGACACGCGATTCCGACACGCACGGGGTCAATTTTAAAAATTTCTAATACTTGAGGGGTTAAACACAAAAGAAGTAATAAAAGAAGTAATAAAATTGCTATAAATATACACGCACGGGTCATTTTTTCAGTTTTTTTTAGAATTTTTTTATTTTTTATTTTTAAAAAAAGTCTTTTACTACGAAATAAGTAATAAAAAATGCTATATATGATAAATAAATAAATTTAAAAATATCATTTCAGCATTTTTCTTTAAACAATGTTTTTTCCTCTAAGTTTTGTGTATTATTGTAACAAATTAAAATAATGAATGATATTATTTAATATTTTTCATGTAAATTAATTCTAGGCTATTTTATTTATTTATTTATAAAAATATATTTAATATATAACGTGTTGGCGTGTCGTGTCGCGTTTCACGTATCCGTGTCGGTGCTACATAGCCTATAACTCTTGCAACCTCTTTGAATGCACGAAGCAATGAACCAGGTGCTGGTAAATTTGTTAAGATGGAGTCAGAAATTCAAATTACCGATACACGAGAATATCGGCAGTTTTTCGACGGTTGACTTTCCTATAGAATTCCTCATCTTAGTATCGAGATTCGGTTCGCTGAACTATTAAGATCCTGATGAACATTTAGGCAGACTTCAGCTGTCGCGAGAACGATCAGAACGTGTTCATACGTTCGTGGTTTCAAGCATGACGAGCGTTCGATCGATGAATTAATACCTTCGGCATAATTCCTTTTCGCGTAATTGCGTCTCCTGTGCAGCCATTTCAAGCCGCGAGGCTTGTGAACACGAATACAAAACAAATTTCATCTCTCGGAAACGGAAACTACCGTGACCTTCCAAAGTAATTATGTGAATCTAGCAAGATACATGTACCACATACCCCACTTATATGGTTTCCTTGTACAAGCGGATGCAAGAATGGTACAATTCTTATATTCTTATACGCCCCCAACTTCAATGATGCTTTACAAGGTTAAATTAGATCCCTCAACAGGAATATAAAAACTTTCCCTACAACAAAGAATTGATCCGAGAGAATTATAAAGGTCTTGCACGACCGCTTCCGAAACAAATCAAGGGTGCCAATAACTACAAGATGCTCCCTTCTTGCAATACCCGTTTTCATAGAATTTACAAACCCGCTGCCCTTTGGGAGACTGACGGTAACTGCCGCTTCCTCCGCCACTGGGATACTGCCTGCTCCAAACAGATCTACCCCTATTAAATCCTGAATCTGATCCCTGATATGCCCGTTCTCTTGGACTTGCATACCTACTTCCGCTGTTACCATATCTAGGCTGGTTCCCTAATATACCCTGATTTCCAGAAGCAGCACCTGAGTTAGCATTTCCATTGCTGACGACTGCTCCATGCCTCTGATCCCAATCCAAGGCGGCATTTCCGTGATTTGCTCCCACCCAACCCAAGTTCGCATTTCCTGGCAATGCTCCATAGTTGCTCTGCGTTGTCACTGACGGGGCCATCCAGGTATTAGTGGTGTGGCCTGCTTCCCAGCTTGTGCGAGGATGCATGGGACCAGAGACAGAGGAGCTAGACCCTGATCTCCACTGGTTAACAGATACATCGCTGTGCTTCTGATCTTCCACCACTTCAGCACTCACAGATGGACGCCCACCGGACATCTTTCCAGCATTAGGAAGGCCCCGAGGTTCTTCAGTAATTGTGGATTGGGAAGGTACGTGCAAATCACTAGCAGAGCTGAAAGCATCTCTCTTTCCCGAAGTAGGACCAGGACTGAACACCTCTACAGGACTGAAACACTCATCTTTACCTCCTTCTGCCAATTCCGTACCTGACTTCAATATCGAAGTAGGCGAAGGCAAGCCATTAAGAGACTCCATAGCTTCAACTTCAGCCAACAGGTCAGAAACCGACTCCTCGACAAAGTCATTGGGTTCTGTAACAACCTGCCAAGCAGTGGTATTGGGCACGTTACCTGATGGTGAAGGATGCACTATTGGGCCAGAAGTCGGAGTGGTGGCATGATCACTACCCATCTCAGCCGGTTTCAAGGATGATGCAGACACAAGTGTGGAGTCCCATTCGTCAACTAGTTTAGCCGGGGTAGAAGAATACACATTCCATTCTCTTGACACTTCATTGACCTGTGGTGCGCAACCCACTAAGCTCGAATTTGTGCTCCAGCTTGGACCCGAATCTGGCACCGGAATATTGGATGACAAAGAATGTTTGCTCTCCGTGACTTGATTTTTCGTTTCTTCAGTGTCTGTCTTTGGCATTTCAATGTGCACAGATAAATCAGTTTCTCCATTTTTCGGTGGCATTTCGAGCGATTTGTCCAAAGGCACAACAGGAGGATTTGGTTCACAATCATTCGTAGAACGATCAACAGGGGGTGCAGTCACCCAATTCTGTCCAGATAACTGACTGGAAGGCCCATCACCACCGACTTGCTTATCATTCATACATCCACCATTTGCTTGATCCTCAATAGCTGGAGGTGGGCTTGGGTTTCCATTATTCTGGGAAGATTCATGGCTTTCATTTTGCTGAGGAGACTGGACGCGAACAGGAGAAGCATTACCGTCATTACTTGGGAGATCTGCTCCCAGCAAAACATTTTTAGTGTTTTCTTCTCTGTTACTAATAGTATCTATTGCACTGATAAGACTAGACAAATTGGAGCCTAGTCCACCATTTGGACAGGCTTCCTTACCAGCTTTACTAGGAGAATTGGAGATGCTTTCCTTGGGAATGCAGCTCTCTTCACCAGTACTTACATCCGTCACAACACTTTTCAATTCCTCCTGTATATTATGTTGGTCAATGGAGCTCACCTTTATTTCATTTGGTGGCACCGAGGGCTGTTTAGTACACTGTCCATTCAAAGCATCAGCCAAGAGAATAGAATCTTCTAATGTTTCATCCCTCCTCCATATCCTCAGATCAGTTGGGAAATGACCACTTTCATTCCATTTACGGAGCTGCGGCAAATTAAAAGGTCCTTGAACTTTCCCACTTGGATCATGGTAGAGCCATATTTTGTATGTCTCAACATCGTTGACAGATTGTTCAGTTCCTGTTGAAAGAGGTGAAGGTGAAATTTCTGATGCAACTCCAGACAGTGATTCTGTCTTCCAACTGCTCATTATAGACGCTTCACATGCCTGAATTCTTGAGGATCCATTCATCTCAGGCATTTGGCTTGGAGACTCTCTATCCATATCAGTCAATTTCTTTTTCTGAGACCTGCTTTGAGTTTCTCTTGAGTCACTGCTCCCCCTCTGTGGAGAGGTTGATGCCCTCCTCTTTCTGCTGGAGTGAGAATTAATCGCAATTTTATTCCCATCTGCATATTAAAAGCAAAATCACAATGAACCAAACTATACTACTGCAAATATGAAAAGTTCATAAAACCAAGATACATTGGATATCTTGCTCTTCTGACCTGGTAAAGAAGAGTCACTTTTAGCTTCATATATAGGATCCATGCTCAGATCCACGTGTATATCAGGAGGTTCATTCAGCCTGCGCTGACGTTCTTCAGCTGAACTCAGGAGTTGTAATTTCTCCATGAATTCTCTAAGCGTGAAATGTGGTCAAGAAATACTCAGAAGAAATCCCTATTTTCATTTGAAAGCAAAAAGCAGAAGGAATAAGACACAACTTTGTTTCTGAAGCTTGATTCAAGAGGTGGTGTTTCAGGTAGAGAGCTGTAACACTATTGTGATTGTGCTCTATTCATGTACTGACAGTGGGGACAACAACATACTATTGCCTCAGCTTCTACTTTATTCATACCCACCACTACTACCATCTTCCAGATATTAAAGTCCTCAAAGGCTCAAACCAAAAGCAAAGCAAGCCCCTTCCCACTGCAAGGCAGCTGAGCTATAATCAGCATGTACATAGAAAAGGGCATCAACCAACACAAAGCCAAGCCCTTTTCTGCAGAGTGTGGTTGGGCATCATCGGGGGAAATTTTTGGCAAATACCAAGAGAAAACTTATCTCAGGTGAAACATTTATAAGTGTACATAGGCTAACACAGAATAAATCTTTATCAAACCGGCAGCAAATATAAAAAATAAAATGGGTAGGACCTAAATAAGAGTTCAGCTAGGTTCTTCAATGGGATCAATATAAAGACGGATGACATGGCTGAACCTGAAAACATCAGACCTGAAGAATGGGCTATAATTATGATTATAGTACATCACAAACCATGTCATTAGTTTTATATGCCCCTTTGGAATGATCTTTAAGTCCGCTGTGACATTCATTACTACATGTTTGGCGCATGGTCACTAAAAGTACAAGGATACATCTGATTAAGATTGACTAAAAATGCTTGGTCATTAAAAGGCAGGTCAGGTTTGCGCAATTACTGGCAGAAAGCATACAAATAAGCATCATAAGATCTAATAGAAGAGGATATTCTTTTTCGTGTCCCTTTTCACTTGCTCTGATTAAGATTGACTAAAAATGCTTGGTCATTAAAAGGCAGGTCAGGTTTGCGCAATTACTGGCAGAAAGCATACAAATAAGCATCATAAGATCTAATAGAAGAGGATATTCTTTTTCGTGTCCCTTTTCACTTGCTCGATCACGAAGATGATTGAGCCGTGTTATCTCCTTCTCCAGCCACTAAATCAAAAATGAAGGCAAGGGCAAAATAAAATCAATGAAACAATTAGCCTCCTGGCAAGAAGAACAAAAATAACATTCCCTAACAGTAGTGAGATTAAAACAAAGCTAAATCCTTAAAGATGGTACAGACAGCAACATGCGATTTTGGGTTGAAAGAACTCACATCAGTAACTCTTACTTCCTGCAATGCCAACGCTTTCCTCTGGATCTCACCCTGCCAAGAAGCATGGACCATCTTCAAGTTAAGTTAAATCCTTTACGCAAGAAATGACCAAGATTAGAACATGCCACTCACCACAGTCAACTGTTTTATCAGCCCACACTTCATACTCTCCTGTAATTGCCTGCATTCATCCTGAAAAAGGAAAAAGGAAAGACCCCTTATTGCAAAACTACAAATTATGTCACATATGTGACTTAAATTTTTTTTAAATTACAACTAATTCAATCAAAATCACTCGATCCCATGGATGTTATGTTCTAAACCTTTCAATTAGGACTTAAAATCCTACAGAAAATCATATTCCTCATGGAGCTCCATTTAAATAAGGGGAAAGCCAGAAAAGATTGAAAGGCGATATACTTAGTAGACCCAAAAAAATGGAAAAACTTGGATTCTCCCCCACAAACATCAAAGGAAAGAACTAGAAAAGACTCCAAAACTTTGACTACTAGTACTCATGTAGTATTTTTTACTTTATACACAAAGTGAAGATGAGAAAGGACAGAGCTGTAAGTGGGCCTATTGTCGAAAGCTCACTTGAGCACACAAGATGGACAAGAGCTTATAGAGCCTAGCATGCCAGTTCCAAAGGGGCCAACCTTAGGAACCGCGGGGACCAGGTTACAAGTCCCATGATCCTAATATAAGTTGAGATACAGAGTTTAAGACATTTTTTTGCTAACAAAGGCAGGGTGAGAGGAGGCACCAGTGTAGCTGCCTTCCTCAGACGTTACTGCAGGCACTCCATACTGTGCCACCAAAGTTTAAGACACTCACACTAGGATTAGTGTTGCATATGAAATAATCCACAATCAAGTTGACCTCAAAAGGCAGCAGCTATTTAAGTACATTGTGCAGAGGTACAAACTATGAAGCTAAGTAAAACGAGGATACAGGATATCACGCATTGATCAATCAAAGAGAGCATCTAATGATACTTGTCTGATCACCTCAGAAAATTCCTGACTAGAAATCTCATCGATTGATATGGCTTCTTTCTTGTCTAAATTTAGTATTTCAAGCTTCATACTTGCACTTTTGCCACCAGTATTATTCGTCTCTTCTACCCTGCTAGAATCTGTATAGCAAAAGATAGCACTTGATGAGTTTGCACAGAAGATATTACCAATCAAACATTGCTCTCATAACTCATAGGAATGGCAATGAAACAATTACCGATAACTTGGACAAGCCTATGATGATCCTGCTTTTGGTCCCCACCAGAAATCTTTATGCGGACAAACGATCCCACGACCTTTTCATGAAACTTTTCAGAATCATCGATCAACTTATCCATCATGTTCCGCTCCAAATATATAAATTTTATGTTATGAACATCTATCGCAGCATAGTCATCTGGATTAGCCTGTGATACCCTCTCATCGATCTTCTTCCTACTTTTACGCCTCTTATCAGTACCCACCCTCGGCTCATTATGATTGTTCAAATCAATGTTCATCTGGTCACTAACACCATCAATAACTGACCCCTGAAAGAAACCATCAATCCGAGGTTTATCCTTTTCAAGAAAGTGAGACTCGAGAAGCTTCAGCATTTCAATATGCCCAACAACAGCTTTGCCAAATAGACTAAACAGCATTGAATCGCAAAGGATTTGGCATTTCTGGCGTGGGTCACGAAGATTATTCCTTTTAATATATTCCATCAATAGTTGCTGCACATCAAAAGGAGATAGAATGGATGTATTGCCATCCTTCATGAGTGCAACAAACTCCAAGAGCTCCTTAGATGCCCATGCAATGCCTTCATTAGAGGATGAGAATGGCCCTCCATCAATTGGGTTTAATTGTTCACTTTGAGCCTCTTCCTCAACAACCTTCACCTGCTTCTTGGTCTTTCTTCTGTTTGAGCAATCAGCTGCCCCATATCTGTTGAAGTCATCCAATCCAAAGCCTTTTCGACCATTATTACCATAAACTACTCTAGGAGGCACTTGCTTATTAGGCATCATGTCAGATTCTTTCCAAGGATTTTTAGCTTGGATGAGTTCGCGTGCAGATAAAGACAACTTCTCCTTCAGGTATATCCAGTAAACCTTGAAGAGATACTCCCAGCTACTTTTGTCATCAAAATCTACTTGAACCTGCAAAGACGCATCCAAAGGACAAATAGTAAAGGTTGAATGCCTAAAATCAGTGTGTGCATCAAGAAGTGAGTGCCACACACCCGCACATGCACATGCATGTGCGCACACTCGCGTGTACAGTTAGTGAGGCACATATATGAAGAATTTCAAAATCAACAGACCAACTTCTGTAACAAGCCTTAAAATGCACAGAATAAGACAGAAAAGTAACACTAAAAAATACAAGTACACAAATTGAGAGACAGCATACATACCCCATTTAGCATAACTGTAATCTATACTCACGCCATGTTCATTTTTCCTTTTCACATATAGAGAGACAAGATTCTCAAAGGATAGAGGCTTCTTTCAGTGGACCCAGACATAGATGGGCTGACGCGATGCCTTTTTTAGCATAGGGATGGAATGCGAATTGGCACATTATCTAAATTCTCTTTGTGATGGAACTGCTAAGCACTTTCAATACCTGAGCTGGCACCCCATGGGGCCTTGACAATTCAATTCTTCTCCATGCTTATCCAAGAGGAAGATAACACTAAGCACAAGAGTAAGAATCCAAGGGATGGTTGAGTTACAACACAGTCCTATTGCGAGCTCGTTGTCCCACAAAAACATTTGAGACTAAGAAGATGGTTCATTAATACCATCATGGTCAGTGTTAATAATGGCAGTCGAATTGTACAAAAATGAGTCAACCAATTTAATATAATGCATACATTAGTTCTCCACGGCTTGTGGATGGAACTCTTCTTGGCAAACCTCACTTCATCTAAGAAACCATCCAATATACTAATTTAGGAACTTTCAACCTTGTCATTCGTCAATAGTTTCTATAAAGGGTGTTATAATAGTAGGTATATCTTTATTCCTAAAGATATTAATTGGGGATAATTATAGGGAAAGTATTAATACATGCACATGATAGTGACTTTTAGTAGATAATGTGGGAGTTATCAGTGAAAAGAAACCTTAAATACAGAGAGATTAAACTACCATACAATTTACTACATATTAGTTTGAACCAACAAAATACAAATCGAAGATTTAACGAGTGTGTAAGGCACGAACATATTTGATGGAATGAGCTGCACTTTGGAAACACATGACATAAGTTAATGACACTAGAAAGAAAATTTAAAATGCCAACTAATCACATAGCCAAAGAATCATAGATCTATGATTTGAATAAACAACAGAGCAGCATCACTAATGCTTTGTTTGGAAGGGAAGGGAGGGGAAGGAAAATGAGGGATGGGTGTGGAAAATAATGTAAATTTTAAAATTTCTGTAAGGAGAAGAAGAGAGTAATTTAGAATCTGCTCTTTGTTTTCCTCCCCTCCATGTCTTCCAGACAACACGTAATAGTCATAAATCAGGTTTCCATCATAGGCTAGATGAGTTGTAAAGTACCGAAGAAGGCCGCATTTCTGGAAGGAATGCAATATATGGCAGCACACGCTTTTTATTTGTATCATGTCAAAGCCTTTTAGAAAACAAACCTTCAGCCTCTATTTAGATATAAAAAAGGAGCTTTCCCCAAAAAATCTCATCAGCTTCATTAAAGTTCCCTCCCTCCCCAGGGGGCCTTATTTTTTCTTATTTAAAAGGAAAGATTTCATTCTAGTTGAGGCGCTTTAACTTGTATTTTGTCAAATTAGCAACTTGCGATAAGCAGTATCTACGGGCATAGTTGCAAATTGTTCAATTTGACTCTAACAGTTAGATGGTTTACTAATTGATGTAAGCAAAGAATGTATGCCTAATTTCTAGCCACAAAATTTTAGCATATAGGGGTAGAGGCCCAACATCTGCAAGTAAGTATTCGTCAAAAGCAGTTTTGAAGTTAAAACATGCCCGGTCAGACAGTCAAAAATGAGCCTGGCAAGATCCTGGTAACAAAACTCCACTTTCTAGCCAACACCCCCATTGTACAATTTTGAATTTGATTCCCATCAAGGTAAATGTCTCAAACTTTTAGGTTTCCTCTTAATCCAGAGAGAGCTGTGTAACTATTGAACAGAACTTGGTCCATTGACAGCTTCTCAATCAAATGGAAGTGAGTTGGAAAAAATTTTCCATTCATAGTTCTACGCATTTTTCAAACATGCAAAGCTTCTTCAAAAGAAGAACAACAAGATAATCAGCCTTGAAGTTGGCACATACCCTTTCCTCATTTCCCAGCCTTATATTTTCAATAAGCATGATGGTCTTCAAGCATGTCCCACACAATCCTTTGTTTCCTCTCACACACACATAGTCAGCACCTTTTGTACAATTCTTGCAGAGAGAAAACGTGCAGGTATAACACATATGGTGGGCCGCTCTTTGACAAGTGCTACATATATGCCAACCTGAAATGAATGAAATACACACGTAAATCACAACTAAGGTTAACAGTGGAATTCAAGAAGGCAACATAATATATATGTTTACTGAATGAGTTAAATAAAGACAGATAAGCCGTTTGACCACACCGTTTATGATGGATAGGAAAAGATAAATACCAAGTCTTTAAACAATAAAGTAAGAAAAGGTCCATTAATATTACCAATAAAAAGTGGAAACATGTAAAAGAGGCACTCAAGTTTGCCATGTGGATATCTCTTTTCCAAGAAAGTTGCCTAATTGCATGCTGCTTTTTTTTTTTTTTTTTTTAATTCATAGTATTAGTAGGATCAAAATAATGCAAGGTTTTAGGTGCTAAGCTGAATTTTCTAATGATGGATACCCACTAAGTAGGCTTTTTCTTATCATGAAGCCAAAAATGTTATAAAATTGCTCATTTATAATGACATCGTCCATTCAAGGAGGTGCAGTGCCATAGTTTATTTGCTCCTTAGAAGGATCATGGCCAAATTGTTTGACGAATTAAGATGGGGTTAGATTTAAGGATCCAACATTTTAACATTAAAAAGAAAAATTGCCTTGTTCACGAGAATTTAAGGACCCAATTGTATCTAGCCTTTCCCTCTCTATCCTTGGCTACTTCCAATCTACGTATTCTTTCCCTCAATAACTATATTCATCGACCATGCAGACTTTAATGATTTAGTGCATTAATAACCTCCCTCTCCCTCTTTCTACCTCCTTGATGAAGTGCTACTGAGGGTCGCTAACCTATGAAAATGACATGCACCATGGAATGTACAGAGGATTACGGTTTTCTAAACCCAATTAAGGTTACAGGAAAATATCCCCAACCAGTACAAACCACACCATCATTGAAAAATCATTTACGGAACTAGCCAATCGATGCGCTTGACCTGCCATTTCATGCAGGGTTACAGGAAGGTCAATTCTACAACCTCCAAAAACATGGGAAACATATTTTGGTTTATCCATTCAGTATTAAATTTCCTGCAATTTTGAAAAGCAGCGAGTGTATAGGGAAAGACTTTGCTTTAGTAACTAACCGATCCGATATTTCTGTCCATTTACATTGATAATTAATAAACGGTAAAGTTACTTATTGTAGAGTTAGCTTTATAGCTCTGTTTCCTAGAGATTTAGGCAAAGGGTGCATGCCATTATAATTTTCGATATTTTGTTTCATTTCACGACTTCTTCACAAATTCTTTCAAAAGTTAGAGATGCCTGTCATCCCTAAATCCCCAGTAACCATCATTCCCTTGTAACATCTCAGTCCTACTTAGATGATCACTTGAACTCATTTGCCGGCTTTATTGAGCATACAAGAGGCTAAAACCAATTGTATTATACGAAGGAAATGGAAGCCCATGCAGAAAATTTGCAATAATACCACAAATCAGGTACAGGGCCTCCACTGGAGCATCGCTCACACAGAATTTCATTTTCTTGGTTCAGTTGAAGCAACAAGTTCTTTTTTCATTTGCCAAGTATTGATGCAACAAGTGCACTAGATAATGTGGACCCATCTTCAGACCCATAGTGTTTTATGAAGGTCAGGTCTCCTTTTCCTATTTATATAAGTATAATGAACAGGTTTGGGCACATGAGTGGTTCTTTCCTTACCTTTAGGATTTCTTTCGATACATCTCTATATCTCTCTTTCGCATAAAAATTAATCTAAGCTATGTCAAATTTCACAACATGAACAGTTTTGTGTGTGTGTGTGTGTGTTTTTTTTCAAAACGAAATTATATGAAACATGTGAGTGCCATGCACTCAAATGTGTTTGAAATGGTTATTCTGACATGTCAATATGTATGGTCATCATTACCACAGATTTTTCATGCAGATCCTTTATAATTTCCGGGTCCAAGAGTTCAGCTACCATCCCAGTAACGGAAAGGAATATCTACCATGTGTGTATTAATGTAACTCTGTGCATGTCAGAAGTTTATTATGAAATTTATTCATAGTCTTACCATGAAACAGCTGACACTACACTTTTTCGTAGGTCAAAAACCTCTACTTCTCCATTATGGCGAATACTCAGTAAATCTACCATCAAATGATTAGGTTCAAATTACCTCCAATATCAACAACAAATTCTCGCTCTCTTACAATATACATCGAAATCAATGTTGTTGAAGCTGAAGATATATGATTTGCACTTTGATCCATTGCTTCATTATTCAGTCTAAAATGTTATTTTCATTATTCTTGTTATTCTCACAATCATCAATTCTTCACATTGACATGAGAAAATAATTCACTTTCACGATTTCATGATTTTGTACGACACGCAAGCTTGAGTCGAGTCTCCAAAAAGACTCCCTTTCGAAGTGAGTATAAAGGCAATAAATTATGCTCTTATAGCACCCAACTGCGTGAGTTCTATCTAAAGTCAAGAACTCTGAAGAATTTAACTGCAAATAAGGGGTTATATCATGGTAATGAACAATGTTCTCCCTCGAAAAATATGTCATGTTTAGATCTAAACCCTAGCTTAAGTAAAACAACAAAATGCCAACCGACAGAGACAAATGGGTAACTGATAAAGTTTGGAAAATTGGCATACCGCAATTCCATTTAGCTCTTGACCTGAAGAATGCCTCCTCTCGTTTGACACAAGCAGGATGGTATGCCTTGGGGCAACCCCTACAGTTAAGAAATTGCAACAAATTAACCATAATGGACCACACAAACCCTCAAGAAACCCCGATAACATCACGACGAACGAGACTGCCTATTCACTTAAGACAAGATTAAAATTCAGTTATCCTATCCAACATGGGATAAACAAGGAAAAGGCCCTAATATTGAGTTAAAACATCTCCTAGACCTTGCTAAACAAGTTTGCAGTTTTTTTTCTTCGAGCAAGACACCAAAAAATTGAATAAACCAAACGAGACAAATTTTGCTTTCTCAAACACCAACAGTCTTGGTGGGGGCGAAGGAATGATTAAGCCCACTGATTAAAGCTGGTGCAGAGATTAAAACATTCCCATTTTCTTGCCACGAAACTAGACATCAAGTTCGCCTCATAAATGATATCCAAACCAAGCAGAGACTTATGATATTAGCTTCGAATGCCTATCCTAATTTACCAAAGAAAGCACCATTACTATTCACTCTTGAACGTCCCCCCTTCTTTCCGCCAATTCTCCGGTTACTGCAAAATTTCAAACTCTAACCACCAAACTATCGAAAACACGAAGCCAGAAAAAAAAATAATTCAAAAGAAATCACCTGCGATCACATAAAACGAGGTCGCCACCATCGAAGCAAATGAAGCAAACATCCTCCTCCTCGTCCACGGCTTTATTCCTCACCGCCACCGGCTTCGACACCTTCACCTCCCCAATACCCTTCGGCGGCCTCCCGCGCTTCCGCCTCCCTGGACCACTCGCGGCCGCGGCCGCCAATTCGACGCCCGCCCTCACAACAGCGCCCCCACCACCCACCACCGGAGGCACCGCGACGGGGGCGGCGCCGCCGGCATCATCCCGCACCTCTGCCGGCCGCCGAGAACCATCTGATTCCCGAGCCGGAGCCGCCGCAGCGGCCGCGCCGGCCCTGCGCCGATCGACGCCGGCGAGGTCCTCCCCTGCCGCGGCCGCCGCGGGCAGGGCCGGGCGGCTCCGGCTCCGGCTCCTCGACGGGGGTCTCGAACAGTCGGCGAATCTCCTGCTGCCGCTCGTCCTCCCGCAGCTGGCGATGCTGCTGCTTCTGCTGTTGCTGCTGCTGCTGCTGCCGAAGCAAGTTCATGAGATCGGGGCGGGAACAATTCCCGGGACAGCGATGGCCGGAATCAGAAGAACTCAAAAGCTTTGACAGGTGGGGGAGGGAGGGAGGGAGAACAAAACAAACCCTAGATTTCAATTTGGGAATTTTGAGTCTGGGGAAAGAAGGAGAGGGGAAGAAACGGTGAATTTGGTCTTCGATGCTGGTCTAATGGGGTTTGGGTTGGAAGTCGCCACATGGGGAATGGCAAAAATATGGGGCACTGTTGAAGAGTCGAGAGATGTGACGGCACAATTCTCTCTCTCTCTCTCTCTCTCTCTCTCTTTCTTTTTATATTAAAAAAAGGGAGCAGAAAAGGAAAACATTTTGACCTGGTTTTTTTTTTTTTTTTTTTTTTTTTGAGGGTTTTTTTTTTTTATATATATATATATATATAAGAAAAAGTGGGGATGGACGGAGGGAGGAAGTTCAGATGAGTACGATGACACGGGAAGAGCGTGTGCGTCTGCGTGTGCGGGGGAGCGAAAGCGAAAGTTGAGGTTTGGACGGCGATGCTCGATTGAGATGTTCTCTCCAGTTTTGCTCAATTCCATTTCAACCAGTCAAACTAAGGGTCACACGTGGTTTTGGTGTTGCCCAAAAAAATCGATGTTGTTGGAAAATATTATTTTGAAAATTAACTTTTGAAAAGAAAAAAAAAGATTTCCATTCTCTTTGTTTTCTCTTTTTATTCTAATGATTTCTCGACGTTCTCTTTTGCCCTCATAGGAAAAAATAAACTCAATATTTGCCTATGAGTTTCATGTGTTTAAGTACCCATGGTACTGAGGTCCCGAGCGCTTCGAGGATATGTTGATCATCTGAGCAATGATGGCTCGGGTTCAAGGGTCGAGTCGGTCTAATGCCAAAGGATGGACTCTATGGCGAGGACCTCGTATCCATGAGCCAATATCTTGATCTAGGCATCAAGTGCAAGGTGTCGACATGCAGACTTCGGCCTCAATGGTCAAAATGGTTGATTATGGTGTTATAAATTGAAGTGAACTTTTTAAAATGGCTAGCTTGCTCGTCCCTATGTTGCACTGGATTTTGTTTAAGCTTTAAACTTGAAAACGAATTTCATGCATGGCGTAATATAAATTAATTATAACAACATGCATTCGGATGCTGCAACAAACTTCGCAAACCATTATTTAGATTGAATATCTAGTTTCTTACTTCTTTCTCCTAGGATTACGAAGTCGACGGCAACATATAGCTAAAAGTAGTTTACTGAATATTCAGTTTCTGCTTTTTTTAGGTCATTTGATGATGGATAATATTAAATAGAAACCGTTTGCTCTTTTAATTAATGAAATTAATCCATGCTTACGTAAATTTTAAGCTGAAATATTCTACGATATACTAGGGTATCGCGTTCCATGCATGCATATAACACGACCAGCTATCGATTAATTTCCCTTCTAGAAAAGGCAATACCTTAATACAATGAAATATAACGGTTATATAAAAGAATCGGGCACTTGCTTCATAAATTAAATTCGACTTGCTACATTCTTTAAAATGCTCAACATGATCGAAAAATTAACAAAGCAAAGTTGTTTGGGAAAAAGGAAAATCGGGATATAGAATGCTCAAAGGACAATGTTTAAGTAACAATCATTGTTATTATTGCTAAGTAACGGTGGCATCTAAGCCACAGGATGCGATTGATTGAAAACGCAAGATAAAAAGTTTTCCTTCCCTCCATTACAGCTAGTGTTATGCTAGCATTAACTAGTGATTCATATATCACCGTTACTTCCAACAATTATGATGATTGTCATGCTATCATCATCCAATGCTCAACAAACAAGGTTAATCCCTGCCCCCCTCCTAAATCGAAGCTTATGATCAACTACCATATGCATGGTATTGGTACATTTGCATTTGTATTTATTCATATAAATTTGCAAATTTCTAAATAAAATAACCAAAAAAGGTTTAATATTACAAAAAAACTCCAAACTGGTATATTCATGATGTATTTACATTAAACTAATTTCCAAAAATTCCAAATTGTTATCTTGTAACTAATTTAACTTAAGCTAATTTTTTGACAACTAATAACTCCAAACTACTTACTTTCCGTTAGTTTCCGTTAAATTGGATTAATATATACATATGTAATAAATGGAGGGTGAAACATCAAATTTGTACAATTGTTAACTACTACGTGTTATCGAACTTAACAATTATTGGTAAGATTTAATGAAAATTAATAGGAGATAAACTTATTTATAGTGTCTTAGTTTAGAGTTTTTCATGTTAAAAAAAAAAAAAACCATCGTTTTGACTTTGACCGGGGAAGGTGAGAGAGACGAGCGAATCCAGGACCTGTAAAGGCGGGTTCAAGGATTGGCGTTTGAGTTCGTGCATGGGGTGGATAGACTCGCACTAGAAAAGCTTGGTGTGCCACGAGAATCTAGAACAAGTAAGCGACACGTGTCTGCAATTCAAGCTCTTCTTTTTCATTTTGTCACCCACTTGCTCCTTTACTAATTTAAATAACAACCCAACAAGAAGATCAATCTCAATTATTTGTTGCACGGGGAAAATTAACTATATTAAGTATGATTACTAAGGAATAAATGATAAGTCTGCACCCAACGTGGTCATTTCGAGATTGCTTTCCTTTTTTAATACCCAAGCGATCATCTATTCCATTCATGATCCCAAGCAAAGAATGCTAGTCGAGTGATCGGCATGTGGGGCTTGCGATGAACCATCCCCAACCATACTCCCAAGAGAAAAAGCGTGGCGACGGAATCTACCTCGAAAAATTTGAGTGTTCAATCCTTGAATGAACAGTATTAATTTGATGTTGCTGTGGCCTATCTTACAGTACGGACTACATGTACTCGAGCAAGGCAACGGATGATCGAGATAGATCGGTGGTACTGTTGAAGGATCGGTTGAGCGAACAAGAACCTCATGGCTTGGCCAAAGCACAAATTGTTGCTCTTAAATCGGAATGCAAAGGGACTGGTTCACAACGATGATGCACCAGCGTGATGCCAATGCACGAGCATGGCTTGCATGGATAGTGATTGAGCGTGGTTCAAGCTTCAGAAATCAGCATTGGGCATTGCATGGACGGTGAATGATCATAGGTTGAATGAACAGTGAACGAGTCCGGCACTACTTATGCCAGCAACCGAGTCTAGCATGCGAGCTGCTCCTTGCCCATGACCCGGGCCATGTGCTGGTGAGTAAGCTTATGACCAATCACATCTTCTAGGAATAAGGATAGCTTCAGACAGAGTAATTGCCCGATGATAAAACTGAGATACTCTGGGAGGATATCTAGAATTGCTTGTAACCTAAACACTTGTAAAAAGCTCGGGTGGCCCAATGTAAGCGATGTCCCTTCTTGAGGAAGTATTAGGTGGTTGGATACCACCGTGTCAAAGGTTGACATGGCATATATTTTTGTATTGAAAACCAATAAAAAATCGACATGCGTTCATGGTGTGGCAAGTAAATTAAAAAAATAAAAATTATTTTTTATTTATTTCTCTCTCCTCTTCCTCCTCCATCTACAACCATCTTCTTCATTCGGTCGCTGGCAACTCACTGGCACTATGACAAAGTCGACCACTGCTGCTCATGGAACGAGCCATCGTTGCTCGCCAACTAAGCCGTCATCAGTTGCGGCTTTAAATCCACATAGCACTGCCATGTCCACGGCTCGTCTTCCAATGAAGAGCTTGTTGTTGTTTATTTCGATAAACAAGCATACGTGCATAAGTAAGTTAAGATCAAAAGTCTGATCATAGTGGAAGTAAAAACACTTATACACGTGTTTTCAAAGCATTTTCATGCATTTTAGCAAAAACACATAGAAGAGCTAAATTGGCTAATCATATTAAACTTGTATAGTGCTCCAAATTTAGTTCAAAGGTTTCTTTGGGTTTTGAGCACAAACGTCTGATGTCCTCACAGTAGTAACACTAGTTCTAACGTTTTTTGGATTTTTTTACCATGAACGTCTGACGCTTTCTGATAATATTAGTTCAACGTTCTTCAAATGTAGAATGTCTGATCTCTTCGCAAGTTCTAACGTTTTTCAAATCTAGCCTCACAAGTGTCGAGCCTCTAGTTTAGACACATCGCCAATTCTCACGTTGAACAAAAGAGAGAAATTGAGATATCTCACAACTATAATTGTGCTAGCAATTGTTCTCGTGTGAGTGACTTTGTTGATTAGTATCAGCACTTTCAATTATCGATTGTCGATTATCGATTGTCGATGATTTGCTCTATGTATTATCTTTTATAGCCAATGCATATCACATTTAAATTAATGCATTAACTATAAACTATTTTAGAATTAATTCGACCTAACTCTTGACGAACGTAAGTTCTAATACTGTTTCAAACACTAATTTGGGCATTAACTCTATAACTATTACAGGCATCATTCCATACATTTATTTATAATTGTTACAAGTCTTTATTTTAGGTATTAACTTTGTAACTGCCACAAATATTTAATTTCGACCATTATTTCTAAAACTATTTCAGAGCATTAATTGATCATTTAAATCAGAAACCGTTTCAGATCATTAAATTGCCAATTTATTCTGAAATTGTTTCAAATCATTAATATGACCATTAAAATTTGAAACTGTTTCAGAATCTAATGTGACCGTTATATCTAAACCTATTTCAAATATTTAATTTAGCCATTAAGTTTGAAATTGTTTCAAATTATTAATTTGGCTATTGATTTTGAACTCATTTCAAATCATTAATGGTGTGATTAATTTGAACTCATCAAATCATTAATGTATCTATTAATTCTTAACTCATTTCAGATTATTAATTCGGTCATTGAATCTGAACAAGCTTAAGATCTTTGATCTAGCCGTAGAGTCTGAAACACGCTTTAGACTTTGTAAACTCTAAAGCCCCTTCATCGGAATTTGTATTTTTAACCCGATTCAATCTTATTGGCTCAATTGCAAACACATTTGCTATATTCTCTCATTTTTCAAACGTCATTCTAATTGGTTATGGTGTGTGACATCTCCACGTTCATCACTAAGCTAGCAACAGGACTTGTACAAATACATTAGCACAACCGAAAGAATTTATTGTCCATATCAATCTTTTGTT
This sequence comes from Eucalyptus sideroxylon, assembly GCA_014182405.2. Classification (NCBI taxonomy): domain Eukaryota; kingdom Viridiplantae; phylum Streptophyta; class Magnoliopsida; order Myrtales; family Myrtaceae; genus Eucalyptus; species Eucalyptus sideroxylon. The sequence goes on from CM024557.2 coordinate 9,721,321, forward strand.
TTTGCAAACCATGAGTGACCTTTAATAATATATTATAGCTACTTAGACAATGTGAAATATTTTTAGAATATAATGAACCTATCAACTTTACCGACCGTGTAATTTGATCATTCTATCTCACCATGTCCCGATTGAATAAAGGCCATGGAATAATTGGTTAAGTCACATATTCGATCATATGCTCAAATATAATTGACATGTATTTTTTTCAAGATATGAACCATTCATTTTCAATTATAATCCCGGTCGAGGATTTCAATACAATGTTACAATTAGATTGCATAGGATATCAATCTTGTAAATCTATATATACAAGAAGACAGATTCTACATTGCACACGCATGTGCCTTCGTATGTGAACAAACTATGATCATCAAGTACAGAGATGGTTCGACGAAGCGTCAATATACGTACTAGTGAACCGTAGCCATCCAACATACAAGTCAGCACCAAGCCTTGAGTCTAAGGATCTTACACCTGACCAAAGCATGAATGATCAAACATTGACTTTGTTAAAAACTTCCATGTTGCCAATCGTTCTATGTATGTCACGTTCAATGAACTTGTCCAAGACAAGCACCTATGTTCTAGCTTGGATATCACAATACCCAAAGATTTTCCCCTCAAGTATCCAATATTGAATGGTGAAGCTTGAGAACACACCAATTTCAACAATATCATCAATATCCTCTCAATGATTCATCGACCAAAAACTATTTAAAGATTTAGCATAAATGTAAATCTATCACACATATTCTTAACACCTTAAGAAGAGGTTAAGTCGTAGTTGATTTTATGAACTTCTTTCATATAAATTGGAGATGAATGAAAAAACTTATTTGCCATTAAATAATCCCTAACATGTAACTATTACATGATTGTTTTAGGGCATAAAGCTAATAGAGCTCCATCTCCAAATCTAGAGGAAGTCGTTGATGGTCCATCTCCAAATCTAGAGGAAGTCGTTGATGGTCCATCTCCAGAACGAACTCAAAATCCGATGCCATAATCATCGAGGAAATCCAAAAGTTTCATCGTACCCATTGAGGAAGCTTCATTACGGACAAAAAATGAAAAAAAAAATAGAGGAAGGATGATGGTCCATCTCCAGGATGAACTCCAAATCTAAGGCCATGGCTTGTTGAGAAAACCCAAAAGTTTCACACCCATTGAAGCTTCATTTCGAAATATAGGACATTTGTGGATGCGGTGGTGCTTTATGGATGGAAGGCCACCAACAACGACGGCTCATTAATGAGCAGTTTTAATATAATGCCGGTGAGTCACTGGTGACCGAACAATAGAGAGGGTCCCAGATGAAGTAGGAAAGAGAAGAAAAAATAGAAGTGTGTATGTTGTTTTATCTTATGTGCCATACCAGCCTATGATGTGTTGGTATTTAACCACCTTATACTTTTTCCCCTCTATTTTCTCATGTTGTGCCTGCATCTATATAAAAGTGTGTATGTTGTTTTATCTTATAATAAGTCTTTAGTGGTTTCAATCAATGTTGGCTGTTCAATGAATAAAAATTGCCTTCAAGCTTCCCCTCATTCATTGCAAATTTAATACAACATTGGATGTAAAAGAGCATCGGGGCAACTCTCAGCCCTATGGGGCTTTTGGCCGGCCATGACTAGGGTGTTCGTGACATCGTCGCCGGGTGCGATTGGGCATGCGACCTGGGCATCGTGGCCTAGTTCATGAGCAGTGAAGTTGGTGGTGGGACCATGATGCATAGCTTTACCTCGCGAAAGCTTGTTTGCAGTCACGTGCCGGAATCGGGCGTGTCACGATCCAGGGCATGCTGCGCTGCGATCGACGGCATCGGAGATCCAAGAATGTGATGGCTGAAATCGAGATTTCTCTTTTCACGAAGGGGAAACTGGAAAGGCGATAGTGGTCAAAAAGGCGTCAAGCTCGAACTCCTGCACGCCTAGAATTAAAAAGGACGCGCGGACGTGCTCCCCGCCAAACTAAGAAAGTTTACTTGGAAAATAATCATATTTATCTCTTATTTTACTTGTCTAATTTAATAATCCTAAAAAATTTGCCGGGTACTTTTTGGTTTGGAGGCGCTCTGGCAATGACTTTTCCACTTCTTTTTTATTTTATTTTAATTTTTAGTTTTTTTCTTTCGGCTGTAAGTATTATTACATGGGCTCGACATTCAATCAGGTTCTCAGCCCCCGCCACGTGGTCATTTAGTGGAGGGGGTTCCCAGAAGGTTTTTTTTTATAAAAAAAAAAAAGACAAGGGGTGGGGCGCACTGCCGTAGGAGGGGCGAGCGGGGCCCACTTCGCAGGATTTTGTCCCGACACGATTGCTGAAAAGGTGACCCAATCCCGCCACGCCCCCCGGCGGTGCTGTCCTCCGCACTGCTACTTTTGTCAAGATACAGTGTTTGGCGAATCGGTTCGATCGTTCTCTGATTAAATTTTATTAAATAATTAATTATATTAATATACCTAAAATAATAAGAAATATAAAATATGTAATAAATAGAAACACTAAATAAATATTTATATATCAAATTTATATTATAAAGCAGAAATAAATTCGAATATACAGATAAAAATATTAAAAAAATAAAAGAATTTGTTATTATTGTTCTGTTATTTTGAATTTTATTAATTTAAGAAGCTTGTTTTTTAAAAGATAAATTCTATATTATGAATATTAAAAATCCTATCTACCTTTATTTTACTTCTCTTATGAGATAATTTTATTTAGGCTATATCCTTTTATATGTGACTATTTTATTCTTAAATTTATCTTGATTACTAAAATTAGCCTTATGGCTTTGTGCAGGATAGTTCCTAAAAAATGGAATCACAACATTCAAACCTATAATATGCATGATGTATCCTGCCTAGCCATCTCAATTTAATCGGTTTTGAAAGTTCATTCTCAACAACTTAATCGCTACTGATTAAAGATGATCACAGGCATGGCAGTTCCAGAGGGTTTATTTGGGACCGAGTGGCCTAAGGGGTAGGAGCCAGTGGACGTTGGCAAGGAGTTTCCTTCTTAAACTTGATTTGCTCACCTTGGAATGTGTCGGATGAGAATGTTCGCCCATGGAGAATTTGATAATCTTTTCACGATGGGTGGCCGTGGGCATGGATTGTAAATCCAATGCGTTAAGCTTGACCCGTTCGAGCATACCCGCCGCCAGCCACCAACTTCTTCCCATGCCTTTAATCCCGCTCTAAGTGATGGTGAAAACGGCAATGCCCGGATGATGCAGTTTAGGGTTTGCTGAGGTTGGTGCTGAACTCGCCTAGGTTCAGTCCCCTTCACTTTCGAGATCGGCCCCAGTAGGGAATAAATTTTCCCAAGTGATGGGATGGCGTCGTGCGGGAGAAGTTGATTCATCGCAAAGTTCGTGAGAATTGACTCTCCATAGTCGCTTTCTCCCCCTAATTAAACGTAAAAAAGAGAGAAGAAGATATTTGAATAACATAGATGTATGGTAAAGTTTTAAGGGCAAAGATTTTACCTAAGCGTATATTTTGAGAGAGCGGGAAATAATTAGTGTGCCTCAAAGGAAATTATCAAGAAAGTTTTAAATTTATTGCACTTACACCCATTTAATTCCAAACTTTTTATTTTTTTCTTTCTTTTTTTCCTTTCTTTTTCTTTCCTTCTATTTACCAATGGCTACACACTAGCTCGGGTGAGCATTGGTGAGGACCCTTTCATAAGGTTTGGTGAGAGTGAGGCCTAGCGATGTTGCCTGGTTTGGGCTAAGGCTGGCAAGGGTGACCCTTGCCAGGCATTGCTTATTTAGCAAAAAGAAACGGGAAAAACAAATAAAGTCTAACACAAAAAAAAAAGATTCAAAAAATTATTAAAGAATTATTTGTGTTAGTGCCGATTATACCACATAGGAAGTTCAACATTCACATTAGCAATTTTTAACTAAAATTGATGGAATGAATTATATTAACAAATCATGAAAATGTTTAGGATTAAAGTGGTACAAGTGCAATAGGCTTAGAAGTTTCTTGGTGATTTCTCCGTTTGCATGATCTTACTTAGAATGCTCCTAATTTCCAGATGTTGTGATCCGTCACTAGGATGTTTGACCTCAATGGTAATTGGTAAGCCTGTTGACAAAACAAAAAGTAAATGAATTATTCTATAAGCGTTCATGAAAATATTTTGGACTCGCACATCGAAGTAACTTGGATTTTGGAAGTTCTCAATAGAAATATGGAGATATTTGTTTTCAGAATGGATTATGTTACCAAATTAATGAGGTTGAAATATAAAAATAATAAAGCCAAAATAACAATTCTAAAAACACATAATAGCCAGTATATAAAAAAAATTCACAATGACTCCGATAGGGAGCAAGAATAATGCGTCCATAATGAGATCTTCCATTTATGTTGTGCACACATTAGCCGATATTTGATAAAACAAATAAATCTAATATATCTTCAGATGTACATATATGTCGTGAAATGAGATCGCTTGTAAAAGCAAATTCCTAGCATTATAATTATTATTTGCGTATCGACTATAGGAATTTTATAATGAACAGCACGGTCTATGCTTTACCTCTTGCCTTTATTTTCTTATGATTTATAAGCGAGGTGGGTCATAGATTTGACTTTGAATGAACCCTTTTTACCGAAAAGTGGTTTTCTTTCCATTCGAAAGCGAGATGGACAAATGCAGAAGTTAGGTGACCGGGAATTGAAAAGAGCCCATTACAGAGTGACAACGAGAGACTTGAAGCTGGCTTCATTGGACACGACCAACGCGTATCGCCATTTTGCCGTGACTGGCTGGGCATATCACAAGAAATTGCTGTTTTGAAAGGAACTTATTTCCTGGTCCATGCCAGACGGGAAAAGTACCAAAAAAGTTTTAATTAATTCAGTTATAAACCTTTTAATATTGATACCAATTTAGTCAATCCAGGCAATTTTGCCCTATCAGCGTTGACGTGGACGTTAGTCGGTGGTCGAATGTTGATGTAATCAATTTTTATGATTTTTTTAATGATTTTTCAAAAATTTATTAATTTTTTTCTTTCTCCTTTCTTCCTCCTTGGACTATTCTGGCGGTGACTGACAAGGGCCGTGAAGCCCTCGCTTGCCGTCGAGCCTTGCCACGAGCGAAGGTGGCCTCCCCCGCGACTGGCGAGGCCATGGTGGCCATCACTAAGGTGGAGGCGAGGGCCGCTAAGCCCTCACCAGCCGCCAATGAGGGTTCATGGCCCTCACTTGACCTCACCTAGGGCCGCGGGTGAGGTGGCTTAGCCCAGATTTGGGTGAGGCCGCCTTCGCCCGCGACAAGGCTAGGGCAAGGCCGAGTGAGGGCTGCAACCCTTGCTGGCGACTAGCAAGGGCTTAGCAGCCCTCGCCTCCGCTCTAACGATGGCTGCCATGGCCTCGCCAGTTGCGGGCTACGCCGCCTTCGCTCGCGGTTAGGCTAGCCTCGCCTTGCCGAGTGAACCGCCTTGCCGGTGGCCTTGGGAGAGGTCGGCGAGGTTGCGACCCTTGTTGATGGTAGGTGAGGGCTTTGTAGCCCTCACCTAGTGGTCGGTGAGCCTTTGGCCATGAGCCTCACCGGAGGCTTGCCGACTACTGCTGAAACAGTCCAAGGAGGAAGAAGGGAGAAATGAAAAGAAAAAAGAAAAAAAATAATAAAAAATTCGAAAAATAATAAAAAATCATAAAATTTCCATGTCTCTGGCTAGCCATCGGATGATGTTCATGTTGGTGCCGACTTGCCAAAATTGGCTAGATGAACTGAATTTGTACTAATATTAAAAGGTTTATAATTGAATTGGTTCAATTGAAAAGTTTATGATCAAATTGGTACCAATGTAATAGATTTATGACTTTTTTGGTACTTTTTCCTATGCCTCGACTCTAGATGTTTAGACACATCATCCTTAACCGTCCTCTTCTAAGTTCTTTGAACATTTCCCACTTAAAGGCGTGGAAACGTTGATTTGTCAAATCTTTGGCACGACTGATTTCGTGAGTGCACGATTCGTCCATGCGAAACGTGGGATAAGATTACCCCATAGGCGATCCGGTTTTAGCTCTGCTTGCAGAATTCGATCAGCACCGAGCTAATTACCATTCATAAGAAGTAGAAATCTATAACGACTTATAATATCAATCCTATCGAAGTGGGGTACGTGCCAACGCGAAATGGCAATTCTCTATTGTTGGCTAGGTCCACCCGTACGCGAGGCCCAGCTAGTATGAAACGAAACAAAAAGAAAAGGAAAAAAGGTCAAAAGTCAGAAAGAGAGGGAGAAAGGCTTCGTGCAAGCGTGTGCCCGAGAATGAAGAAAAGAGACAGTGCGCTGAGAGCTCACCGTGAAGAACAGGGAAGAAGGAAGAAGAGGGGCTGCGGCTTTGCAATCTCGATTTGAAGGCTAAATGTTGATGGAATTCGCTCAAATTTGAGTATGTTAGTCGTGAGACTGAGAGTTATGAGTTGATTGATTTCGTTCATTAAGAACCATCTCTGAATTCTTCTATTGCGGTTAGATTTTTCTTGTTATGATTATGTTAATTCATTTTTGTGATAAGAAAATACGGTTGTATTATTGATATTGTTGTATTTCGATTTTTTATTCCTGGGAATAGTTTTGGAATAAAATCACGTTTGGTAAAAATTTTGTTCCTAGGAACAAATTTCTATTTTTTTTGTTCCCGGAAGTAGATTTGAAATATAATCAAGAATAAAAAAAAAAGTTGATTCTTGTTCCTAGGAACAAATCTAAGAATCAAGCCATGTTCTTCTTCTTCTTCATCTACTGCCATTGTCGTGGTTGCCGTCCATCATTGTTCGCCGTTTGCCACCCACCGTTGTGGGTCACCGGCAATCGGTCCGGCGAGCTTGCCGAGGCTAGGCGAGCCTCGCGATCTGGCGAGGCCGAGCCTTGTTGGTGGCCAGCAGGTCTCGCTTAGCCCTGACGAGGCCTGCCTGGCCATTGGTGAGGCTTGACCAACGAGGGCCAGCGATGCTTCGGTGAGGTCGCTGGCCCTCATCTGGCCGGTGCCGGACTGGCGACCAGTTACTTGAAGAAGAAGAATAGGAGAGAGAAAGGAAAAGAAGAAAAGAAGAAAAAAGGAAAAAAATTAATAAAAATTTTTTAAAAATTAAAATAAAATGATTTGGAGTAAAAATTTTGAAGCACGGTACCAAACGTAATTCTATTCCGGAATTAGAAATTTTGGATAGTTACTAAACGGCTTAAAATGTTTAAAAATTATTCTCGAAAACAAAATAAAAAATAATAATTTTTGATCAGAAATTGTTCTCGAGAACATAATCGTTACCAAACGCGTCCTTTATGTGTTTTATTGTTCTTAGTGATTAGTTGAAGTTCTTGGTCGGTCTGTGATTTTTCTTGTATTGAATTTCACTTTAAAATTTTTAGTGTTGTTAGCTTTGTTTTCTTATCATCTCGGCATTACAATATTCCCCAACATCCATGCACACGTAATCTCCATGTGGTGCATTAGATTGTCACCGGAAAAGGAAAGGAGCTAGAAAGAGAGACGTCGCTCTCGCACTGATAAGGAACAAGCATCTGTCGACGAATCCGACGCATCAAGATCATCGTCATGCACGATAGATAGAGCAGTCGAAAGACAAGAAATGAAAAAGAAGAAGAAAACAACAGGACTGAAAGCATTCCAGGTTTGGCCAGAGCGAAAAAGAGCCAAGCGTGGGCGCCGATGAAGTCGAGCAAAACGAAGGGCTCGGCCTCTTCGGGAGTGAGCTCCCTCGACCACGACACTAGCCCGCCGGAGGAAGCCCCCAGTCCCGTGCAGTTGTACTGCCCGTAAAACACCGTCCTGCATCGCACAGATCAGTACCACAGTGGAATTTTCTCGATCCATGCGGAGTATTTTCTTAATGACAGGACGAGAAAGATTGCTTACATGTCGCTGTTCTTGTCGCCCCAATCGTATTATCCTTTCGGGGTGACGATCCGATCCATGTACATGTGCGCGGAAGCCACCCGGGAGAAAGCGCCCCACGCTCGGCCAAGGAACAGCGCGCGCGCGCCCGACCCCGTCACCTTGCTAACGAGAACCCTGTCTCTTCCAGCAGGCTCTCCCTCTTCCTGCGCCGTCACCGTTCCGTATCCGTTGCTTGCGCTGTGCAGATGGCAGCCCCTGTAGAACGACAGGCCGTTCCCGAACATGAAGTCCACGGACCCCTCGACGTAGCAGTCCCTAAAGTAATGCCTCCCGACGTGGTCGTAGAGTGTGTCCTGCGACGCGACAAAACGGCATCCCACGAAGGCCGCTGCGTCTGCGGCAATGCGGAGGGCCACCGCCTCCTTTCCAAGCCCTCGCAACGCGGGCAATGGCGCTTTGTTGTTGAAGTTGATGTTCTTGGCAATGAAGAAGGGTGAGTTGACAGCGAAAGTGGCCGAAGCGAATGTGCCCAATGGTCGACCGTTGGGTCCGATTCTGTCTGCTGCGTCGGCCCACTCGATGGCCTCTTGTCCGCACCGGCTCCTTTCACGGTCGCATAAGCCATCGTTGCTGGGATCTCAACTTTACCTCTACGCTCAAAGAAAGAAATTAAATTTAAAGAGGACCAGAGCATTGAAGGTATGAATTAGGTTTTCAAAGCCCATGCATTTATTGACATTTAAGCATTGACCAGATGCACTTACATTCACATGTAGATACACCTTATGGGTGCAAGAGGATATAAGGCAAGATTAGAAGGAAAAAGAGTCATTAAACACCATCGTTCGAAAAATGCTGAATTACAAATGTTGAGTGAGAGTTACATTGGGCTAAGAGATTTTGGAAATGCTAAAGTTTAACTCAAAGCCTTTGGGATAATGTTACCAAACAACTCAACTTTTGGCAAAGGGGTCTCGGAAGACCCAAGATCTGTTGCTATAATAATCCTCTTTCAAGATTTAAAAAAGAAAAGAAGAAGAAGCCAATTTATATGTTTGACTCTGACAAAGTCAAGCGTGCAATCGTCCGTTATAAAAGCCAATTATTAGAAAATATGAAACACGCATATATTTTGTAATTTAACGAATCACTTATGCACATACAATTGCTGCTGATTGAGGGCAGACTTCATCATTCTGATGAACCCCCGGTAACTGGATTGCCCCAGCCAAATCAGCTCAAAGGGCAAAATGGATGGACTTGGGCAAACAATTCCAGTCTTCCAGACCAGCACGCCTTGGTCTGATCAATTTTATAGAAAAGACTTTCAACAAATTTTCAATCAGCTGCTGGCCTTGGTAAGGATTTTCAGGTTCATGCGAGGTCCTGCTCATCCAAGCCTTCGCATTGACCCAGTTTGTTTTGGATCACGCATGGTTAACACTTACCTGTAAGTTCCAGCGCTAATGGAGATCACCACCCGGCAAGTATTGACTATCGGCACTGAACGCAGAGCCGCCCCACCTGAAGCAAATCCTCCTAACCTCGGCTTCTTGCTCACTCTCAGCCTCAAGCATGGCTTGAGCCTGTTCTTGGCCTTCCTGAGCAGAGAACCATAGACGGACGAACCGAACCCATCTGTCTCAACGATACCAAACCCTAAGTCTGAATTCTTAAATTATCTAACAATCCTAGAGACCACCTCTGGAGGTCCGATAACCTAGAATTCTTTCGTTTTGTCTTCGAGTCGAATGAGTCGAATGAAGGAGTAGTGCCGATGGTGCTTGCAAACAGTAAAAGCAATAAGCAAACCTTGAACCACATTGCTCGCATGTTTGTTGTTGCCCTCTGAGAGACCTTAGAGAGATAAGAGGTAAGCTCTTTGGACAACGTTATCGGAATGGCAGGTTTGTAAAGCAGAAAAGCGAGCTTTTGGACAACGTCTGAGGGTGTCCTTTTGTTTAGCTTCTGTTGGTGCAACCTCATCACTCGTTTGACCTTAGCAGCTGGCTTTCAGACCACTCTCTTGACTTCTTTTTGTCTACTTTTGGTCTGTTTCATGGTCGGTACTCATCCCCCCAAATTTGCCAACATAACTACAATACCCGACCACGATCATTCGAAAAGCACAGGCACGATACGAGGCAAAATACGAGATACGAAAGAAAATTCGAATATACGACCATCACAACACGATTAGCAAGTATATCGGCAAGAAATACGGTGTTTGTGCCGTAATTCAAATTTTTTTTTGACTTGTTAAACGAAAGTTATATAATATTTCAACTATTGACATGAAAATATATGAAACCTAATAATAACGCGGGGTTACTCCAAATTAGCAAAAAGAAAAAAGAAAGAAAGAAAGAAAAGGATATTTGAACTTTCCTTGAAACTAACAAACATATTGTTTGGCTGCCGAAATTCCCATAGTCAAATGACGATACTAAATTTAGAGGGTGTTTATGATAAGTGTGATTTTCTATTTTTGCGATATTGTCACAGAGTTTATGTGGAATTCAGGCTGTCCTGATCAAAGGTTTGAAAAGAGGGTTAGAGAGAAATTTGCTTTAATCACCTTTCTAATTGGTGGATTATAAGCTGCAGGCATCGATCATATATAAAATCAACTAAATTATATTATTATGAGCGATGTCTATGAAGTTCAGTTGAAGGAAGTTTCCTTTTCTCCAAGCAGGAGATGGAGACAACATGATCATTATATTGCAAAAAAAAAAATTAAATTATCATCTATATTTTTGTGTCCATACATCGGTTTACATCCTCATTTTTTAAAACCTGTATTTTGCATCTTATGCTTTGTTGCTAGATTTCAACTTCTGTCTTCCCCCAAAGATCCTTCTTAATTTATTAATCGAAGGACCATCTTCTTTCTCAAACTGCCCTCTTCGCTCTATGTCCCTTCAAAGAAAAATGTAAACCTCTGTAATTCCTTCCTCTTTCATCCTCCTCCTCTCTCTTTTCCCCACCCTCTCAGCCACTTCCCGCCGGACTCGGCTACTGTGGTTGGCGCTTTCTCAGTCTGAGCCGTCATCCTTGGTGACGCACCTATCGTACCAAGGTCCACATGCCTGGAAACAAATTTTAGAACCTCGCCCTTGATCTCCAGGTTGTCATTCTGGATGGGCCCGGTTTTATCCACGAGGAGAGAGCCCAACAAGTTTGGGACGAAATTCTCAACTTCTTCCGTAAACTTCCTGCTGAACAGCAACTTTTGTTGGTCTCGATCATGCTGCGGAAAGTTTCTGGGTGTCCCACTACCTTCCCACCTTCTCTCCACTGTGCATTGTTCGTGCCAATATCAGTCGGCCGAAGAATGAGATCATTTGCATCGTCACGTGCTTCTTCGGTCCCTCATGAAATGAATCGTACATTTTCTCCCTGATGTCTTCCCTCGTGAAATGAATCGCAATTCGCTTCTTTTGCAGCAAAAGGACATCTGGAGTCATTTTTGTGGCTAACTTTCAAGACATGGAGAAGTTGCCGGATAAGTTATGGAGATAAAAAGACAAAGAAACCAATATGGGATAGAGATCAGCTTTTTTTCCCCTTCTCCTCTGATTACCAAGCCGAAGGTTATTTTATTATAAAGTAATTATAGAATATATAGTTATATATTTTTTGGATCATCGGACGATGGATATTACAAATAAATATTTTTGTTGAAAAAAAAAATTAATCTATGCATATAGAATTTGAAGTGAAATGTAGCAGCATATTGGGCGCTATGCGAGCGTATTGTCTAGCACTGTATTAAGAAAAAGTAGCAAGAGTTTATATATAAAAAACAAAAAGATCAACTCTCAAATAAGTTTCCTTAATACCAAAGGCGAAGCCTTGACTTAGCGGAGTATAACGACCAATTGAATAGGATGGCTTTTTGTGTGTGGGTTTATGTGCATTTACGATCCGATCCATTTTAGGCCGCTTCTGTCTTCACCGGTGCTAGGAATCAAGGCTTCTTGGAGGGGTCTGGGTTCTTCACATCGTCGTCCACGTTGGAGGGCCCCTTGGTATAGAGCAGATCATACATGAACACGAGCTCGATCTCCACGATTTTAAAAGCCGTCCGTGAATCCATGTCATCGTTCACGAACATGCGCCGACTGTCATCCAGGTTGCCAATGTAGCAGATAAAGCCCAAGAAGAGAGGCTTGAAGACCTCGAACAACTCATGGGCTCTGAACAGAGTCGTGGCATCTTCTCGATTGGAGGTTTGACCGCTGTTCACTTGGACAAGCTCCGGAGCCGGAACTTCACAGGCCTCCATTTCGACCTGGTAACCCTCCTCTTCCTTCAGAGGAGAAAGTGTTGGAGAAATCTTTCCAGAATATTTTGAAGCTGACAAAACGTTTCTATCGCCCAGTCCGGATAATTGCGGACCTTCCGTTTAGAGTCGAAGACTTTCGCATCACCGAGACTCAAGACTCAAGACTATTCTCATTGTGCTTTTTCTAATCCAGTGACGAAGGCAATCCAGAGCGAAGTATTTGGTTGAGGATTTAGTCATATCCTCCGGAGAAGATCTCTTGGCTGGATAAATATAACGGATTCTTTTATTCGTAATCAAGATCATTTGAAGATCCGATGGTCGACGAAATATTCTTGGAAGGTTCTATTCTTGGAAACCAAGATCTTGAATTGTATGGGCGAACATGATTGATGGGCTATCGTCAGGTTCCTTTAATAGCTTGAATGATCTTCTTGATTGATTCCGTCCAACGAGTAGATTGGAGGAATTCCTTTGGTAAGTGCCAACGGGTATGATGGCATAAATGAGTATAAAAGGAAGACGTTCTAGCTACTTTAGTGCATGATCGATAGAGAAATTCCAGAGTCTGAAGTACCTTGAATATTAGTCGATATATTTTGAGCGAAATTGTATACACAGAGAGCGTCTATACTTAGTGAGACCTTGAGCGAGTGTGGTAGATCATCTACACCGAGAAATCAAGGAAGAACAACGCTGTAACATCTCTTTGTTCATAGTGGAATCCAGCCAATAGGCTATCAGTGCAGAAGAATAGACGTAGGCTTGAAATAAGCCAAACCACTATAAACCGTGTGTTCAATTTCTCTTCCATTCTCTCAGTCTTACTTTGATTATTGTTTGTCTCAAATCTATCAACTGTCTAGTATTGTGCAATTATCGAGAAAAATCTTTTATATACCTATTCACCCCCTCTAGGTACTTATACGGCTATATCAATTGGTATCGAGCTCATGTACTCACTTTATTTGAAGTGTTTTACTTCAGAGTAAAAGATCCATGGCTAGTATGCTAGCACCAGGGCTGGTGGAAGGGCAAAGCAAGACTAGATCACCCTACTTTGATGGAAATGATTACAATATCTGGAAGAACAAGATGAAAGCTCTTACGATCAAATGATCCTCTGGAATGGGATGTTGTAGAAAAAGGAATTACTTCTACAGTTGCATCAGTCTCTAAAAGAGGGAAAGAAACTGTTGAGACCAGCGGAATGACTCAGGAAGAGATAATCAAGAGACAAGCACTCGATGCAATCTTTATATTGTGCTTTGTCACAAACTAAATATAATAGAATATCTTCTTGTGTTACAGCAAAAGAAGTTTGGGACAGATTACATATCACCTATGAAAGAACAGATCGAGTGAAGGAAACCAGAATTAACATTCTCCTCGGTCAATATGAAGCCTTCAAAATGAAACCAGGAGAATCTATAACTGACATGTTTAGCCATTTTACAGATATTGTCAATGGTCTTGAGAATCAATGACAAAAAATTTCTGATCCAATGAAGGTAAACAAGTTACTGCGTGGACTCTCCAATGATTGGAATCACATAAAGACTTCAATAAGAGAGACGCAAAGAATTATGCCACTATCCGTCGATGAGCTGATTGGAACTCTTCAGTCTTATGAAGTGGAACGAATTAATGAAGATGAAGATCCAAAATGTAAGAAATCCATTGCATTAAAATCAAATGATGATTCGATGATACAGATTCGAGAAGATGACATGGACGATGAGGAGCTTGCTCTCATGATAAGAAGATTCAGAAAACTGAATAGAAAAGGAAGAAGGTTCAACTCAAAGAAACAAAGTTTTCAAAGACAGCAGACCAAGTACGTTGATGATGAGGAACCAAATAAAGATGTAGTTTGCTTCGAATGTAAGAAAAAGTGACACATCGACCCAGCTTGTCCTCTTCGAAGAAGAAGAAAGGAAAAACTGAAAAGTTTCGAAAAGCTCTCAAAGCCGAAACCTGGGTGATACGAGTGTGAAGAAAGTGATAATGAATATGCCAACTTATGTGTGATGGCACATTCAGACTCAGACTCAGATTCTGGATCAGATTCAGACAGTGAATTTGAGGCAAGTAATTTTAAAATTCCTGTCAAAGTTTCTAAATACATTGAAGAACCGTGTTTTAGTTTTAAGACTTCTCTCAAAAGAATTTCCGAACTTAAAAGGAAAACTCAGCTCTAAAACAAAAGGAAAACGTTTTAGAAGAAAGAGTTAAAAGTTTAGACTTGAATGTTTCCACTCTTAAAGAAAATGAAGATAATCTTTTAAAAGAAAATACTTTTTTAAAAACTGACTTATCAAATATTTCAAAAAATTTTTCAATAGGGTCCGAAAAACTTGAAAAAATTATTTTAGCTCAAAGACCTTACTTCAATAAGTCCAGTCTAGGTATGACAGCAGAAACAATTCCCTTGATTGATTTTCCTAAAGTAAAAGAAAGAATTAAGAAAAGACCCTTGAGAGAGGCTTACAAAAATCATTTCAAGAAAGTTTTTGTAAAGTCTGTAGGTCGTAATGCCCTCAGATGTTCAAAGTGCAACAGTCCGGATCACTTTGAAAAAGAGTGTCATATGGTTTGGAAACCTGTTAAGAAAGCATGGGCTAATACTGTTTATCTTACTAACACCAAAGGACCCAAGAAAATTTGGGTACCAAAGAAAGCTTGAGACTCTCTTTTAAATGCAAGTCTCCGTCAAGAAAAAGGTAAAGTGGTATCTTGACAGCGGATGCTCAAGACACATGACAGGAGACTCAAATTGCTTCATAAAGCTTGTTCAAGTAAATGGTGGAAAAGTTTCATTTGGAGGAAATAACAAAGGAAGTATTGTGGGATTTGGAACTGTGAAAATTGAAAATCTCACAATAAGTAATGTTTCGCTAGTAGAAGGACTCAATTACAATCTTCTCAACATTAGCCAATTGTGTGATATTGGTTTTAAGATCTTCTTTCAAGAAGGAACATGTTCTAGAACCAGTAAAGACTCTACTCAGTCTTTCATGGGTCGAAGACATGGAAATATCTATCTTCTAGATGTGAAACCAAATGAATCGCAATGCCTAATCTCAATTCAAGACGAAGTAAGCTTATGGCACAGAAAGCTTGGTTATGTCAACATGAAGCAATTAGCAAAAATCTCATCAAAGCAGCTTGTTCGAGATCTACCCAAATTACCATACCAAAAGTCCGATCCATGCACTCCATGTATTCTGGGAAAGCATGTAAGAAATTCATTTAAGCCAATAAATCATGTCTCTACTAATCATGTACTACAGTTGCTGCATATGGATTTCTTCAGACCAACCAGAACTCAGAGCATTTGAGGTAAGAAATATTGCCTAGTAATTGTGGACGATTACTCCCGCTTTACTTGGGTATATTTCCTTGCAAGAAAGTCCGAAACCTTCTCGTATTTTGAAAAATTTGCTAAAAAGGTTCAAAATGAAAAATGATGTGTTATCTCAAGTATAAGAACAGATCATGGAGGTGAATTTGAAAATCAAGATTTTACAAAATTTTGTGACGAATCTGGCCTTAAGCATGTATTCTCCTCTCCATATACTCCTCAGCAAAATGGGGTTGTGGAAAGAAAGAATAGATCTCTTCAAGAAATGGTTAGAACTCTTTTAATTGAAAGTAAAATTTCTTCACGATGTTGGGTTGAAGCTGTTTCAACAGCGTGCTATATCATCAATAGAGTCTTCTTAAGACCTATTCTAGAGAAAACCCCTTATGAGTTATTCAAAGGTAAGAAGCCCATTGTTTCATACTTTCATGTGTTCGGTTGCAAATGCTTTATATTGAAAAATGCAAAAGATCGAGTTGGTAAGTTTGAAGAAAGATCAAATGAAGACATCTTCTTT
This sequence comes from Eucalyptus sideroxylon, assembly GCA_014182405.2. Taxonomy (NCBI): domain Eukaryota; kingdom Viridiplantae; phylum Streptophyta; class Magnoliopsida; order Myrtales; family Myrtaceae; genus Eucalyptus; species Eucalyptus sideroxylon. The sequence goes on from CM024557.2 coordinate 9,737,403, forward strand.
GGATATTCTACATCAATCAAAGCTTATAGAGTCTATAACAAGAAGAGCCAGTCTGTGGAGGAGTCAATGAATGTCAAATTTCAAGACTCTACGCAAGATAAATCCAGTTAGACTCATTATGAAGAGTCTGAACCTGCTCCAGACCCTCCAAAGCTTACAACTCAAGAAGCATCTCAGACTCTGGAAGACCAGCATCAAGCTTTTCGTGAAGATTCAAATAAAGAAAGAGATCATTAACCAGACAAATCAACCAGTAACTGGAAGCATAAGTCCAGTCATCCCAAAGATCTCATTATCGGTGAAATTAATGAATGAATTCGCACAGATCCAAAAGGCGTGAATAGTCTAGTCTTTGTGGCTCTCATTTCTGAAATTGAACCAAAGAGCATAGAAGAAGCTTTATCTGATGAAAGCTGGATTGAAGCTATGCAAGAAGAGCTCATACAATTTAACATTAATGATGTTTGGGAATTGACATCTAAACTAAAAGGTAAAACTGTTATTAGAGCTAAATGGGTGTTCAGGAACAAGATGAATGAGAAAGGAAAAGTCGTACGAAACAAAGCAAGACTCGTGGCAAAGGATACACGCAAGAAGAAGGAATAGACTATAATGAGACTTACGCACCAGTAGCAAGGTTAGAAGCTATTCGACTATTATTTGCGTTTGCTTGTTATAAAAATTTCAGGTTATTCCAAATGGACGTCAAAAGTGCCTTTCTAAATGGATTTATCCATGAGGAAGTTTATGTGGAACAACCACCAAGGTTTGAAGACCCAAAGAAGCCGGACTCGGTCTTCTTGGTGAAAAAGGCCTTGTATGGTTTAAAGCAAGCACCTCGAGCTTGGTACGACATATTAAGTAAGTTCTTAATACAGAATGGTTTTGTCAAAGGTAAAGTAGATACTACTTTATTTATCAAAAAGGAAAACAAAAGCTTTTTACTTGTTCAAATATATGTGGATGATATTATTTTTGGATCCTCTAATGAAAGTCTATGCAAGAAATTTTCTAAGTCTATGCGGGATGAGTTTGAAATGAGTATGATGGGAGAGTTAACATTCTTTCTTGGTCTTCAAGTAAAGCAATTGAAGGAAGGAACGTTTATTTATCAAGAAAAATATGCTAATGATCTTGTCAAAATGTTTGGATTGGAAAATTGCAAAAAGACCGACATACCGATGTCAAGTTCTTTGAAGATAAACAAAGATGAAGAAGGGAAGAAAGTTGATCAAAAGCTGTACGGGAGCATCATTGGTTCACTTCTTTATCTTCGCTTCTAGACGACATTTTGTTGAGTGTTTGCATCGTGCTAGGTTTCAATCGGATCCTAGAGAATCCCATCTCAGTCTTTGTGAAACGTATTATCAAATGCATTGATTCATCTTCAAGCTGTTAGGGAAATCCCTTATGATGTTTTGAAGATGACAAAATACTCAAGACTCAAAGTCTGAAGATTGCTAGACTTTAGTGTCAAAGTCTGTTCTATATCAGAAGTCTGCTCACTCGACAAATTCCGGGCATCGAACGTGAATGATGAACCCAGGAAGACGGGACTCTGCTAAAGCGAACCGAAGACGAGACTCTATCTTGAAGCCGAACCGGGTACAGACCTTAAAGCTAAATCTATTCAGAAGCAGATATGTTCAGACCCAGATTGTAAAGTCTACAGACCCAGATTGTAAAGTCTACAGACTCAGACTTTACATCCAGATTCGATGAATCGTAACTCAAGACCAATCATACAACGTCTAGTGATCTGGTTTGGATTCCACATCAAGATTGATTTGATTGATTCGATCTAATTGATTGATGATTGGATCTTGAAAACAAGAACTTTCTATATGAAGAAGCTTTACTTATGGAAACCAAGATTTCGTTTGTATGGGCGATCGGAATCAATTTGGGATTTTACCTTTGTCACTCAACGGCTACCGAATCTTCTAGATACAGAGCTGTCCAATGGGTATATTGGAAGACGATTCTCCGGGATATTGTCCAACGGGTAGTTTGGAAGTGGAGAAATATTTAAGGAGATCATGGACCGATGAGCAAGTAAGAGACGGAGCGTAGAATTTATAATTCCAAAGTCTGAGTGACTTTCGATCATATACTTGTCTCTTGAGAGCTTAAACGTTTGTAATCGTGAGAGAAATACCAAAAGAGTGACTTAGTGAGATAGTGTGATCTATTACTAAGTGTTTGCACTCGAAGTTGTAATCTCTTGTTGATTGCGTAGTGAAATCCAGCCAAGAAGGCTGTTATCGTGGGAGAGTGGAAGTAGGCTTGGATTAAGCCGAACCACTATAAATCTTGTGTTCTTATTCTCTTCCCTAACTCCTTTATTTTGTTCATACTAGCACTCTCACAAGCATCGGTCTTTGGTATTCTAAGAAGGGAGACTTTAATCTTCTGGGATATTCAGACGCAGATCTGGCCGGTTGCAGAGTCGATAGAAAGAGTACTTCGGGAACTTGCCAGTTGTTTGGAAGCAGGACAGTGTCTTGGTTTTCAAGGAAACAAAGCATTGTGGCTCTCTCAACAACAGAAGCAGAGTATGTAGCTCTTGGAAGTTGCTGTTCACAAATTCTATGGATAAAACAATAGCTACAAGACTTTGGAATTGAAAACTCATGCATAGAGATTAGATGTGACAACACCAGCGCAATCAATCTCACTAAAAATCTAATCCTTCACTCAAGAGCAAAGCATATAGAGATTCGATATCATTTCATTAGAGATCATGTTCAAAATGGAGAAATCTCGATTCAATTTGTTGATTCAAAAAATCAACTAGCGGATATATTCACAAAGCCTTTGGAGAAAAATCAATTCGATTTTATGTGTTCCAGACTCAACATTTTGAAGCTTGAGGAAGTTAAAGTTTAGAGACTCTCCAACCCTCAGACTCAGACATTCATGGCTATAGACTGTAAGTTGTTATTATATTTAATCTCGAAAAGGTACGATTTTTAGTTCAAATAATTTATAATTTCCGTGAAAAACGGAATCTTGTCTTTTAAAAAAAAATTAACTTCTATTTGGCAGTTATCGATCTAAAAAAGAAGCGTCTGTTCACTTTCCTTTGTGGCGATTGGTTTTTCCTTTTTTAAACTGAGTTATATATATATATACAGTTTTCCTCGCTTAAACTTCAAAACCCTAAAAAGGCATTCTCCTCCCAATCCTGTCTCTACTTCGTGTTCATCTTCGAGAGAGTTGTTATCTTTTCTTGGGAAAGCGCGTAAAGGAATCTTTCAACGATAAGAAAGGATGTCTTCTTCGAGGAAGTCTTCAAGAATCGTGAACAGGGGGACCACCGAGAATGAGGGAGGGGCCTACCCATTTCGATCTCACCGAGGAAGAAGATTTACCGAGTCGGCAACAGAGCCCGATTCACTCTCCACCACGTCACTCAACACCATCTATCCCACAAGGTGCGGGTCAACAACTGGAAGAAGAAATAATCGAGGACGTTGAGACTCGTAAGAGTCCAAAAACCCTCTTTTATTTACAAGCTCTATTGTGCGTTGAAAAGCACTGGGACTCCGCTGAACTACGTAGATGATTTCCTTAAAGATAAGAATTATGGGAATGAGTATATCTTTCTGCGAAAAATGGAGGATTTGGGAATTGCTCCCAAAGGAAAGGCTGAGGAAGCACTCGCGAACATTCCAAGTGACCCTCGTGTATCGGTACAGAATCCGACTGACGGGAACAATGATGATAAAATGTTCAGTGAATTTCAACCTAGAGTGGGTGTTGCTGCGAAGGTGAAGGGAAAAAGGATGGATTTGTTTAAATCGAAGGAACAGGAGAATCTGTTCTTGGACTATTGAAACGAGGGGTGATAAACCCTAGAAGTGTTGATTTCGATTTCTTGGATGCCATTAATATGAACTTAAGGGAGAAGTTCAATCTGCTTCAACTTGAGCAATTTTGCTCCGATATCACAGACGGTTATGCGCAATTGACAGCATACTTCTATTCGAATCTTAGCTTTTTAGATGCGAATATAATATCATTCAGTGTTCGAGACCAAGACTATGTTGTAGATGTGGACATGTTGGCAGATATAATTGGAGTTGAAAGAGGACGCTATCAACCGATCAAAGTTTCGATTGCTCGTGCCACATTGGAGCTTGTCAAAGACAGGGATACAGAGGGAAGAATTACCTACTCAAGAATGCGTGCCATCAACATCTTGCTTCACAAAATTGTGATAAACTGTATCAGGCCAAAGTCTACATCCAAGACTGACGTGTCCAATTCCGAGGCGAAATTGATGTACGCAATCAATACAGGGAAGAAGTTCTCTCTCCCTCACACCATTCTCTTTCACATGTACAGAGCAATGGTGAAGGACAAGGGTCAATTGCCTTACCCAGGTCTTGTGACCAAGATCTTCAGACACTTGAACATTGAACCTCCACATACTCTTTGTGTTTGACCATGCGACAAAATGGTGGTGGGTTTGAAAATGCTGACAAAAATGCGTCTGGAAGAGCTTGCTAAGGCAATGGAGAAGTTCAGAGTGAAGACTCCAGTATCTTCTGCATCAAAGAGAAAAGGAAATGAGCCCATTGGTGCCCCATCCAAAAAGAAAATAACTCTTATCTTGGAGGATGAAGATGAAGAGGAAGATCTCACTATCTCTGCATTGATAAGGACCAGACGTTCTGTACCTGAATCAATGGAACATCAGAAGAAAGGGAAAGAAGCATAGGAAAAAGAATAGAGAGAAGAAGATGAGCAAGCAAAAAACAGAGAAGCAGAGGAGTAACAAGAGAAAGAGAAAGAAGACAAAGAGAAAGAAGCTGAAGAAGAAAGAGAAGCAGTGAAAGAAAAGTCTGCAGAGAAGGGGAATCAAGATGCTGAAGAGCATGACCATCACTTTTCCCCATTTGAGGTCCTAGAGACAAGGGGAGATGGTGAGCAAGGAAGGACTACACCACATACTGTCAACAGTGAAGGTGTGAGTTGCTCACCAGCAAATCTAGAAGATTTTCAGGCTTCTCAAATGCCTAAGGAAGGACATGATACGTTAACACCAAATCTGCAAGATTACACAGAAGTTCCATCGTCTGCCTTTACTCCATCCGAGAGAGCAAATGCGAGCACACAGACGGACAATACAACAGATTTTCATCGTATCCTTGATGTTCTTCTGGAAATGCAGGGTTAAATCTATACTCTAGACTATGAACTTCAAGTCATGAAGAATGCTGGACAAGCATCTTCTGTTAGCCTGGCGGATCAAATGAAAGACCTCGCTCTTCAAATTCAAGCCAATGCCAAAGGAGAAGAAGTGGCTTATCTACGGGAAGACTTGAAGAGGTTGGAAGGCATCGTACAGTCGATGGGAGATTTCCAGATTGTGCGCATTCCCAAGCAGACTTGACTCTTTTCTCACCTGTTTAATGATGACAAAAAGGGGGAGAATTGCAATTTGAACTCATTTGAACTCTTTAAACTTTGACTTTAAATTTCTTTTGTGTGTTTGAATGTTTGTTTTTGAGTATGACTTGGGTGTGAACTTGAATTTGACTGACTTGGGTGTGGATTTTGATGCTTGATTGTTTGCATTTATATCAAGTGTTGTTGTATGGTCTTACTCATGAAAGACTAACCGATTTTCTGTGGATGCAGAGTCTGGTTGATTTATTAATCTTTATGAGATAGCTATATTGCTTGAGTAATGTTTTTGCAGGTCAAAGTTGTTCAAATCTACAAGAAAGTTTTGTCACCATCAAAAATGGGGAGATTGTTGGAGAAATCTTTCCAGAATATTTTGAAGCTGACAAAACGTTTCTATCAGTCTAGTCTGGATAATTGCAAACCTTCTGTTTAGAGTCTGAAGACTTTCAGATTACCAGACTCAAGACTCAAGACTCAAGACTATTATCATTGACAGTTTTTCTAATTCAGTGACGAAGGCAATCCAGAGCCGAAGTATTTGGTTGATGATTTAGTCTTATCCTCTGGAGAAGATCTCTTGGCTGGATAAATATAACGGATTCTTTTATTCGTAATCAATATCGTTTGAAGATCCGATGGTCGACGAAATATTCTTGGAAGGTTCTATTCTTGGAAACCAAGATCTTGATTGTATGGGCGAACATGATTGATGGGCTATCGTCAGGTTCCTTTAATAGCTCGAATGATCTTCTTGATTGATTCCGTCCAACGGGTAGATTGGAGGAATTCCTTTGGTAAGTGCCAACGGGTATGATGGCATAAAGGAGTATAAAAGGAAGACGTTCTAGCTACTTTAGTGCATGATCGATAGAGAAATTCCAGAGTCTGAAGCACCTTGAATATTAGTCGATATATTTTGAGCGAAATTGTATACATAGAGAGCGTCTATACTTAGTGATACCTTGAGCGAGTGTGGTAGATCATCTACACCGAGAAATCAAGGAAGAACAACGTTGTAACATCTCTTTGTTCATAGTGGAATCCAGCCAATAGACTGTCAGTGCAGAAGAGTAGACGTAGGCTTGAAATAAGCCAAACCACTATAAACCGCCTGTTCAATTTCTCTTCCATTCTCTCAGTCTTACTTTGATTATTGTTTATCTCAAATCTATCAACTGTCTAGTATTGTGCAATTATCGAGAAAAATCTTTTATATACCTATTCACCCCCCTCTAGGTACTTATACTAGCTATATTAGAAAGCACAAGCATCGAATCTCGAAGCTGGCCTTTGCTTGCCAAGTACAAACAGATAAATCCTCCCTGCAAATTTCATCAACCCCACTAGGATCATGCCCGCTGCTAACATCCATAGTACATTCTCCAACAATACCATGTAGTAGAGCAGGCAAAATGGGTCATAAACCCATATTATGACCAATTTTTAGTTAAATATGTCATATATGGGTTAAATGAAAGTTAAATATGGGTCAGAAATAGGTTGACAAAGTAAAACACAAAAATAAATGAGTTTGAATTAGAAAACCTACTTTGAACCCATGGCCTTCACTCTTTAACTTTATAAAATGCTTTTTTATTTATAAAAAATCAAAATTATAATTATTTTTCATATTTCAATTTTTTTTTTTTTTTTCTTCCTTCCTTAGCTGGTGGTCGGCCTCGGGCAAGGCTCAAGCTCTTCGGCACACGAGCTAGAGGTCGTCGACGACCGGCAAGGCTCGAACTTGCTGGCGAGCTCAATCTCACCTGTGGTTTGTTGCCGGCCGTCGTCGTGGCCAGCGACCGGCTGAAGAAGAAGAAAAAAAGAAAAGAGAAAAGAGAAAAGAAAAAATAATTATTAGAAAAAATAATTATATTTTAAAAATAAAAAATATATTTTTAAAAAATATTTTAAAAAGAATTATAAAAATTTTCTATTAAATTTGTATTGCATAAAAATTGTTAAAAAATTTGTATTGCATAAAAATTGTTAAAAAATTTGTATTGCATAAGATGTTTTAACAACACTTTTTTTAATAAAAAAATCATAAAAATGAGCTTTTTAGGTTTAGTTAAAAAAATTTCATGTTACAAATTTTAGTTTTCAATGGTATGTTCACTTCAAATAAGAGAATCATGTGCATGGTCTAATTCTTTATAAATATTTCAATTTAAAGGTTTTTTTTTAAACTTTTATTTATTTTTTTACTATTTTTAATTTAATTTGAAGTTTTAATCCAATTAGTATATAGTAGAAGTAGGTTTTCTAGGAATATTAATAGGTTTTAGCAATACGGGTCAGGTCGGGTATGTGTTAGGTATAGGTCAGGTATGGGTCGGGTCTGATATGTGTCACTTGCTTTACACTACATGAATATGAGTCAAAATGGGTTAAATAGGTCAAATATGGATTGACCCATATTCAATTTGACCTAAACCCGACCCGACCTACTCATTTGATGGGTCTATCATGTAGTAAATATAACCCACTAGTCCTACCTGGATGCAAAGCCGCACAAACTGCCTTAACCATTGCTCATTGTCCTCCCGGATAAATGCGGTGATCGTGTCAGGCCCGCCTAAGTGGAGGAGAAGGAATGGCGCCAAGAATTCTGTGATCTGGCTCTTTGGATCGATCACCATCCTCATCTTTATCTTTTCTTTTTGATCAGGCGATTCGAGAGGATGCCGAGTGGGAGGTTCACGATGGAGTCGGCCAATATATACGCCATCCAAATCATGATTAGGATCCACTTCTTGAGCTTGTATTTCCTCCGGTTGGCCAGAGACGCAAGGGTCACTTGGAGGAACAAGCTGAGGAGGACAAGCGACCGCAGCTACCACTCCTTCCACAGTTCATAAGGGTCTTCTCTAAGGTGGTGCAAAAACCCCGTGGTTGAACTCGGAACTATTACGGACCAAAGGAAAAGGGAAAAAAAAAAACTCGAAACTGTTGGCATTAAAAGGCGCAAGGACTGGGTACGTTCTTAAACAGAGGTCAAACTTAAGGAAAATATATGGAGAGGACACAACAAGGCAATACACATGAGCCTTGAATTTACCATGGCACCATCTCATTATGGAAAACTTTTCAAAAAAGTCCTAAATTTATTACACTTTTATCAATCGACTCCTAAACTTTTTCACATTTTACCAATTGAGTTCATTTGGCCAATTTGACTAGAAATTGCTAACTTGAACACCAGTCGCCTTTACATGACACGATTGGCGCTGACGTAGATAATTTTTAATAATATGTAAATATTTTTTAAATTTTTTTCGAAATTTTTTTTTTCTTTCGCCTCCCTTCTTCTTCCTCCAATCAATCACTGAACTTGAACGATGGCCTCCCTCCCCTGTCACATTACGAGGAACAAAAAAAGTAGTACACTTTTTGAAACACCTACGATTCAATACTCGCGACACTACCTTTCAAATGCATAACTGTCAAGCCATTCTGTGCATTTGCCTAAGGGGGAAGTAAAGTGACATAATTAGGTTCCAGCATTCATACTGGCATGAGTATAATTTGCCTTGGTTGACAATATTAGAATATAAGCCGCAAGTTAAAGTTTGGTTTCTCAATCACTAGTCATAATTCAAATCCTATGTACTTCAAAAAAAAAAAAAATCTAACTCATTATGATTTTTACGCTATGTCCGGCACATATCACCAACCTAATGTGATTCATGTCGATATCCGAGTCACCTATTCGGCTTGTTATAGCAAGTAAAGGCACACAAAAAAGCCAATAGTTTGTTCTAAATGCTTACCCGAAGTGGAAGTGATTCCAATTCATCGAGTTGATTGCTTCGATTCCAGCAGCAGTATTTTATTTCCTTTTTTTTTTGGTCTGAAGTATTTTATTTCCTTGAACGCTAGTCTTTGTGTCAAACCCGTGAATGAAATCGCCACTACAATAAAACATTGCACGATGAGTGCGTTTATCTCGTATCATGTCTCCGTCATCTTATGTAGTTTGTGACCTCCATGGCCACAACTTTTCAGCCATGCCTAACCAATTGGCCAGTGGCGGGCGACATACGGCATTTCACAAGGAGGCATGTGGTGTACGACCGTCGCTAAACATTTCCATCGTCCACATGCTAACGGCGGATGCCCCACCTCTACCTTAACTTAATTAAGCCCTTAACATTGCAAGTCAAGGCTGGAAAAATACAACTACTAAGAACCTGCAAAAAACCTCAAAATGGGTTTTATTTTTTCTCTATCAAGAAAAAGGACGGTATTGCCACAATTTCTTTATGGCCACAATCATAAAAGTGCCACAACTTTTTAAAACAATCATAAAAGTGCCACAACTTTTGAAAAGTGATCATTTAAGCGACTCTGATAACTTAAACTTGTTGGAAAATCTTGTGTGGTTTGCCAAAATCACTTAAATGGATACTTTTAAAAGTTTTGATACTAAAAATTGATTAATTGCACAATGGTTGCTCTATAATTTATAGAATTAGCCTCTGTTTTTTTCTCCACAATCATACTATACATTGGGGGTGATGATCCCAAACCTCTGTTTTTGTTCGATCACGGAACCAGTAAGATCAAAGTCAAAAGGAGACGTACCTTTCACTGATCAAAAAACTATTAAACGATAAGATATTGCATAAACTCATAAAATTAGGTCAAGGGATCTACACTAAGATGCATAAGTTCCATGTCATACATTAAATAGAATTGGTCAAAGCAAAAGAGAGACAATTGGGGGAATCGACGAAGTTGAGGGAAACGAAGGGCTCGGCCCCATCTGGAGAATTTACTTGTAGATGTACGTTATGGTTGCGCATGACAACGCTTCTGTTCTTGGGATGGTTTTTTTTTTTTTTTTTTTTCCAGAAATAGTTCTTTTCTATTTCTGCTTCGGGGAACAATTTCTGAGTAAAAGGACCCGTTTGGTAACGACACAAAATTTCTACTCTTGGAATAGAAAAAGAATAGAAATGCGTTTGGTAACGCAATAATTTCTTTTTTGTATTTATTCATTTTTTATTCTTTTTGACGGATTGCCGTTGCTGCCCGCCGCCCGCCCGCCGGTTGCCGTCACTTTGCATGACCGCTGGTCACCGACCGTCATCGCCGACCGCCGCCGGTGACGGTCGGCGGTCGGCGGTTGGCGGTCGTGTAGTGACAGCGATTGGTGGGCGGGCGACGGCGGCGGTGGTCGGCGATCGGTGGTCGTGTAGTGGTGGCGGCAGCGGCCGGCGACCGGCGGCGGCGGCGGTAGGTGGTGGCTCCGGGCGGTTGACGGTGGTCACAGCAAGAAAAGGAAATAAAAGAAAAATAAAAAAGAAAATCAGTTTATTTCTATAAATTGTTCCAGGAATAAGAAGCAACTTTTTTTTCTCAAAACTGTTCAGGAACAAAAATTAGAGAAATTGTTCCGGAAACAAATGTTTTACCAAATAAGTTTCTGTTTTTTTTGTTCCGGGAAATAAAAGAACAGAAATTGGGAAAAACATGAGCGTTACCATGCGCTACCTATATATGCAAGAGGGTAATTGCAAAAAAGAAAAAGTCATTAAACTCCTAAATAGCATTCCAAAAATGCCGAAATGCAAAATGTGGGGGGAGAGAGACATGTATTGGGCTAAGGGGCTTTGGAATTGCTAAATTTTAACTCAAAGGTCTTTGAAATTGTGCTACCAAACACCTCAACTTTGACATAACTGCCTTGGAAACCCAAAAGTCTTTTAGAAAAACCGAACTAAATGCTTCTATTATAATCCTAAAAAGATTGAAAAAGGACGTGGGGAATCGAATTTCAAATTTGACTTCCGTTTGTTATAAAAACAAAATTATTAGAAAAATGCAAGAGGGGCGTATATTTTGTATTTTAACGAATTACTTATGCACATAAAATCAATGCTGCTAGATGGGTAGACTATATCATTCTAACGGACCCCGAGAGGCGAGGGCGCGCATGGAAACATTTCTGTTCTTTTTGTTCCAGGGAACAGAAATAAAAAAAAGTGTTTACATTAGGGGAACAGTTTTTGAATAAAAGAACGCGTTTGGTAAGTGTAAAAAAAAAACTGTTCTTGGAATAAAAAAGAATAGAAACACGTTTGGTAAACGACAAAAAATTTATGTTTTAAATTTTTCAAAAAAAAAGCTTTTCTTTAATAAAGTTTAAACTTGATATTGAATTCTCATTCTTATGAAATGCTCATTAATTTTATTATATTATTTTTTTGGTAAAAGTAAGAAATATATTGATAAGCTAAGGACAAATGTACACAAACGGCACCAAAACTTACACTCTAAATGTGAACTCATTAATTTTATTTTGTTCATGGTTAATGAAGACAGACATTTTGAACATGATTATATGGCATATTTCGTAGAAAATTTGGTAAGTAAAGTTTGTATCAAATTTTTTCCAAATACTTTTTTATACAACCGTAACAGACTAGTCATGGTCAAGGCAGCAAAACCCTCCGAGGTGAAATTCAGTGAACTCCAAGAGGGTTGGCATTTGTTTGAAACCAACACAGTGAAAATGGGCTAAGGTTTGCGTCTTTCTTTTTCTATGCCTACTGAGGATGCCTTTTGTGAGAAGAGCAATGTTGAGACTTCCTGGACGAAAGTAATTCTAATTGCAACACCTCAAGTCTTGCACCACATGGAAAAGGTCTTCTTAAGCGATTTATAAGTAAGATTGTAATGATTGAACACGTCCCATTTCAGCCAAGCCCAAAATAGAAATATTCAAATTATCGCATGGTGGTTATAAACATGTAATCGGTTTCTCATACTAGCATAATTTCATCGTAATTCTGCACACACTCCAAGAAGTTCGAAGCTGAATATACACCATCCCACTTGACCCTTCTCTTTTCTGAGTAAAACATAGCTGCAGATAATGCGAACCAGCTACCAAAAGTCATTTGCAGAGCCCACGTTTAATTTAGACCGTGCGTTTAAACTTTTATCACATAATAACAACTATTTTCTAGAATTTCAATCATTCAATCACTCATACATCATGAGAAGTGTTATACTGCATTCTAGGCTCAGCCGCTAATTTCGAGCATGGAGAACATTTGAGGCTCCTCATACAAATGCCTTCGTAAGCATGACAACATTCCATCTCCCACCTTTCCGGTGACCATAATATACTTCTGGAACATGTGCCACTTTCAGGTAATAATTGTCTTGTCCGTCTCGCGTAAGTTTCTTCACTAACCGATCAGGCATGTCGATAAAACTTCAGCAATGCCAGCTTTTCCAGGTGCTCAATACCCGATGGCAGCTCTTCCATTAGCTTACAATTTGCTAGAACCAACTTCTCAAGACAAGGCATTGATCCCTTCTCCACTTCCACCCATTTGAGTTCGTCAAAACAACCAAGGCTCATAACCTGTAGCTTCAGAAAGCCGTTGGCATTAAGACACAACTTGGTTCCTTCATAAGCCCGAAACAACCCGAGATACACAAGATTAGGCAAATTCTCCAGAGACGACAATGGATTATCCTTTAGCTGACTAGATATCAGTTGCAATACCATTAGGATATCGAGAGATGACATCCAATGTTGTAATGCCTCCAGATGTCCTGTCAAGTAGATTCTCTGGAGAAATGGAGGTGGAGAAGAGAGGGATTGTAGATCAATAATCTCATTTTCATCGACTGAACTTACAGCTATTGCTTGAAGCTTGGTTAATTTTTCAATCGACAAGCACAATTCCCTCGCATCTTCTTTTCTCAACTTCACGATGCCTAACCTATTCAATTCTTTCAACTTTCCAAGCTCTCTTATTAAGCTGCTGTTTCTGTTGTCACTTGCTTCTATGAAGCAGAGCTTTTGCAGGGACTGCAGAGCCCCTATACCTTCTGGGGACTTGAAGCCATTCTTGAACCATAAGGGAGATGCTGCTCGAGCAGCTGCAGCTCGCTCGAGAGCGAGCAGCCGTCCCAGATCTGCCGCAGATCTGGGCGAGCAATGCTCACTCGAGCCTCGAGCGAGCCGTCCCAGATTTGCCGTCGGCAGCCTCAAGCGAGCGTCCCAAATCTGCCGCGCCGAAGCCCATCGTTGACTGGAGAAGGAGGAGCACCGAAACGTACCACGGAGTCGCCGCAGTGAGGAGTCGCTGGAGAGTCAGCCGAGTGGGAGCCGTCGGAGAGATGGGAGAGACGCCGGAAAAGGGAGAGCATGAGAACGAAGCTTCAGCCGAGAGCACGAGCATGCACGAAGGAGAAGAAGCTTCAGCCAGTGTTGTTCCAATTTTGTTCCGGTTTTGTTTTTTGTTCTTTTCATTTTTGTTCTTTTTTGCATTCCAAGAAGTGTTTCTTTTCTCCAGAAACAACTTTTTTATGTTTCTTTTTTTTGTTCCAATTTTGTTCCGGGAGCAAAAAAACAAAAAAAGAACAGAAACGCAACCAAACGCGTTTCTGTTCTTTTTTTGTTCCCGGGAACAAAATCCGTACAGAAGTGTTCCGGAAACACTTCTTTGGAGCGTTTCCATGCACGTCCTGAATGACTGAATGGTCCCTGCTAGATTGGCTTAAAGGACAAAATGGATGGACTAAGGTGAGTAACTCCACAATTAAGACCGACAAATCCACACATGAAATTAATTCGTTCCCACCCCATTTTCTGGGGATTTAAATCCCCTTCCCTCTTCCATGTTGGAAGAGTGTCTACTAAGGTAAACCGCTGGGTTTTACATATAATGTCATTTTTTATAATGGTTTTTTTTTTCCAATAAATTACTAGCCTCAGTTTTGCGTACATATTTACTTTATCAAAATTAAAATCTTGTGAAAGTCCATTACGTTAAGGAGTTACTAACCAAAATCATGAATGAGAAAAATCATGAGCCCCTTTGAGGAATCACTAATTGCGGATGCGTAGGAAAGTTAGGGGGTGCGTGACAAACCATAATTTCTATTCCAGAAACAATTTTTCTATTCCAGACACTGCTTTCGGAATAGAAATCTGTTTGATAAACCTATTCCGTTTTTCTATTTCTGGACTAGATTTTTGTTCCAGAAATAGAAATTTTCTACTTCTCTATTTCTAGAACAAAAATCAGAAATAATTTCTTCATGAAATTTTCTACTAAGATGAATATACTTAGAAAAAGTATTGCCAATAAGATGGCAAGAGATCATAATATGCCGGAGATTCCATGAGATCGTGTTTTCAACTTTTGTAATGTATTTCTATTATTTTGTATTTGGGGATTCCCAATCTTTCATTTTGTAAGGTGATACTGTATTTGATGATTCCTATTTCAATTATTATAATGTGATATTCTACTTGAGGATTTTCCTTATTTGTAATGGTCATTTATGACAAATTTTATTACACTTCGTAAAATTTGCTGATTTTGTAAAATTTGCCACAAATTGCTCAATACACTTCTTTGTGTTTCTTTCTAAAACGATTGTTCAATATCATAAACCGTGGCGGTGATCGACATAACATACTAGCATGAAGGGGATTAGAATATGGTTGCCCACCTTCATTCTACTAGAGTTTTGGGACTCTTCTATCATGCTCAAAAGTAATGCATATTGATTTCTTTTTTTCTATTGTATGGAGACTATTGATAAGTATATTGTTTGACCGTAATTGCCTATCTAGGTGGATGCTAAAGAATTTTGTGTGAAAATTTAGAAAATTTGATATAACAACTCCTACTTTGTATTTTTTTTTTTTCAAAAAGGGAGACTTTACTAAAAAAAAAAAAACTCTTACTTTGTATCTGGGTCAATGGGTTCATAAGCATATAAAATTTGTAAGAATGGACATCTCATTTGCTCCAAAAAAAAGAAAAATTTGTTTTAAGAAATAGAAATTTTATACTGTTATCAAACGAATTTCTATTTCTAAAACAGAAATTTTATATCGTTATCAAACAGATTTTTTTGCTTAGAAACTCGTCTAGAAATAGAAATAGAAAAATTTATTTATGTTTAAACTATTTAAGAAACGAGAATGGTTGTCATACGCGCCCTTACTAACCATTTCGGGGACTCAAAGTTCTCCCGTTGCCACTTGCCTTTGGTGAACAACAACTGATACACGCGATTTCATTATTTCTGACTCGACTCCACAGTGCAACGCGCAATGGAGTACACTAAACCTCTCACCATCTCAACATGATGACGAGTTTACCTTATTTATCTCACTCAACTAAAACACCACGTTTCACCAAAAGACACATTCCACCTGAAACTTCTACTTCACCATCAGTTTGGTAATGATCGGTGCTCCGGAAGACTGTACCGGCTGCGCTACGTCGAGATGCGCCATGATAAGCCAAACGTGGGTGAGAAGCTCTCCTCCTCTGCTCAGGCTCTCGCAATGTTCGTAGCCTTTGCACTGGCAAGCCGCGTGAACCAGCATCCTCACCCAGACCTTGCTGATTATGTCCCACGTATCGACAGATCTCAACTAGTCGGCGAGGTGACACGCGTCGAAGCTTCCATGCGGGGAGGGGAGTTCTCACTTGAAGCAGAATATGGCAGAGATAGCGCAGATCGCTCGACACTCTAAACTTGTGCTGCTCTTTGCAGCTGCCAAAGCAGGTGTGGCCGCGTGCCTCTTTCTTGAATAATTTATGCGCCCACTCGATGACGACCGATGAGATGCTGCCTTTCTTCCTCGATGACGTTATCAGCTTGTCGTCGAAGAACTTCTGAGCTTCGACCAAAGTGTCTTCGTATCGGACCACCCCCATCCCTGTTGGCAACATGGAAGGATAGAATACTAAAAGATATAGCATGTACCGAGAGACCAACTTAACTTACTCATTTTGGAGTTCCGGGAGTCTTCATGTTGCATGCTGCCCCTGTCTTTGTAGTAACAGAGCTCAGTGGCGATGTGCCAGATGAGGATGCTCTGGTCAAACTCCATCTCGTCCAAACTCCATCTCAGATGATCGCAGTTCGACCACCTCAGTAGATTGCTTGCCTCCAGCTTAAGACTCGCCAACCCGCTCTTCAATCGGACGGTCTGTTCCAGACTTATGGCCATCTCCCTCAAGCGATCGAAGATCAATTCTTTGATTTTCGCGGTCGAAATTTTTGTAACCGATGAAGAAGTTCTTCTCCACCACCACGTGCAACTTGGCTAACCTCGGATGGCGGAAGATGCCTTTTCTTTTCCTGATGAGATGATCTCAAGAGGTGGAACTGGGCCACGCGATTGACCATCTTTGGCTCGCGCTGAACCGGAGAAGAGCGATGGCAGACGAAATTACGGATCTCCGGCGTCTCTGAAGCCGCCAGTGGTGGCTTCCAATCGGAAGAAATTGCTTGAAGAAGCGAGTGAATTTCTAAAAGTATAGCCACACTCATCAACAAGAAAGTTATACAGATGTCAACGTGGGGTATTCCTTCTTATCTTGTAAGGAGAAAAATACCAACACGGCACCCGGCACCGAGAGACTGATGACCCAACGAACGATGCCCCAAGCGAAGTTCAGCAACGGGGCCTTGGTGAAGAGCAGATCGTACATGAACCCGAGCTCGATCTCCACGATCTCAAAAGCCTTTATCGGACCCATGTGCGGCCTCATGAACATGCGCCGGCTGACGTCCAGGTCAACAGAGTTGACGGTCAGGCCCACAAAGAGAAGCTTGAAGATCTTGAACAACTTATAGGCTTGGACCACAGGAACTGATCGCTGTTCACCGAGATATCCTCCGGACCCGGAATCTGTGTGATTTCGTCGACTCGGACCTGGTAACCCTCGTCCTTCTTCAGCGTGAACTGCTCCATTTTCCTGGGTATATGGGACCGACATCAGGACGCGGAAGCATCGAATCTCGTAGTCGACCTCTGCTCGCCAAGTACAGACACAGCGACCTCTCCGCAAATTTGATAAACCCCACCAGGATCATACCCTCCGCTAACATCCACAGTGTAGACTTTGACAAGGCCATGGAGTAAATGTAACCCGCTAGTCCTACCTGGACACAAAGCCGCGCCAACTGCCTCAGCCATAGCTCGTTGTCTGCCAGGGCATACGCAGTGACCGTGTCCGGGCCCCCCAAGTGGAGGAGAAGGAACGGCGCCCAGAACGCTGTGATCTGGCTCTTTGGATCAATCATCCCCTTGGTTTCCTCAATGCTGGCCAAGCGGTGCGAGAGGACGCCGAGCGTGAGGGTCGCGATGGAGTCGGCCAATAGGTACGTCGTCCAGACCACGATTTGGATCCAGTTCCTGACGATGGATTTCCTCGGCTGCCCTGAGACGCAAGGGTCAATTGGAGGAACAAGCTGAGGAGGACGAGCAACCGAAGCTCCCACTCTTTCCATAGTTCGCGGATGTTTTCGGGGAGCAGGAAAAATCCCATCACCGAAAGGCGCAAAGATCGGGGCGTTGTCTCAAAAAGCGGTCAAACTTAGGATATGAGAGAGAGAGAGAGAGAGAGAGAGAGAGAGAGCACAAAGCAAGGCAAAGTAGCATCAGCCTTGAATTCACCTCAGCATCATCCTTAGAACTGCCGCCATTATATAAGCATTAACTTGGGATAGGAAACAAATTCAGAAGCACCTATTTACCTTGCATAACATTACAAGGAACAAAAAAAAGAAGTAGCAGACTTTTCGAAACACACGCGACACATTATTCGCAACTCCACTTTTGAATGCATAATTGTCAAGTGATTCTCTATATTTGCCGCAAGCAGAAGTAAAGCAACAAAATTAGATTCCAACATTCGTGTTGGCATGAGTATGACCTACTTTAATTGAAAAGATCAAAATATAGGCTAGAAGTTAAAGCTTGGTTTCTCAATCACTGCTAAATTTAAATCCAGTGAACCTCACTCCAATCACTGTGATTTTCATGTTTTGTCCAGCACGCATCACGAGCCTGACATGACTCATATGGAATACAAAATTAACCAATTTAGCTTGCTATAACAAGTAAAGTGACGAAAATGCCAAAAGAGGGTTATAAATGCTCACTCCAAATTGAAGCAATTTCGAAGCATTGAGTCGATTGTTTTGATTTCAATGGATAAGCATATTATTTCCTTGAACACTAATATGCTTGTCAAATCTATGAACAAAGTAGTCAGCACGATAAAACATCCATGGGAGTGAGTTTATCTCACACCATGTTACTGTTAGCTGATGCGATTTATAACCCCAATGTTCACAACTTGTCATCCATGTTTCAATAGTTGGCATGAGGTGTGCGACACCGACTGGACATTTTTCTCCATTTATACATGATGTTTCACAAGGATGCATGTGATGCCTGACGGTTATTGAACATTTTGATCTTTCACATGCTGCCTGCGAAGGACATGCAACTGGTGGCCAACCTCTAGCTGAACTTAACTAAGCCCTCAACATTGCAAATCAAAATCTTCCTCCAATGCTGTACAACGTTTCCTAATGCGAATCCTCACCTGTTGAACTCGGGCAGCAGGAAAAGAGAGAAGGAGATGTCGCAGCAAAAACAACTATCTTCCCATGGTGAAATAGACATGTGCATGCAAGTGGGTGGGGCGAGCCCGACCTGAGCAGGAAACCTCGATTCACCTTTGCACTTCTTATCATCCCTCGCGGTGGGGTCGATATTAGAACCTCCAAAGCCTGACGCCTGTCGATTAAAAGGGAACGAGCAGTTAAAAATTTAACGGTGACGACGGTCAATATTACCAATCTATACCCCACTAAAGACTGCAATTTTGTAGAATAAGACTTCTCATTAATATCAGAGACGACAGTAATGCCCACAAAACCAGCAAGCGTCCCATGTACAATGGCAAAACAAAAGTCCCGGGCACTGCAAAACCAGTAATATTCGTATATCACTGGAAAAGAGAGACAATGATATTCGTAAAACAAGGATAAATTTTGCGCAGAAGGCCATCCCACGATCCTCGAAATTACCATGCAGCTGATGAGTAGTATAATTATGAGAAACGAAGGTAAGCCTGGCGTAATTGCCCGGAGAGAATCTCTGTATCTTGGTGGTAAATCTGCAAGATGAAATATAAGCGGCGGTCAAGCTTGTTTTCTCAAGTAAAAGGTCTACTTTATGTAGTTCAAACATCATCCACGTATTTATAAGGACCGATAAGAAATTGTAACTTTTAGAAGCCACATCGAATCTTCAAAACCACACGTGAGATTTAAAAATACTTGAAATTTAGTGGGGGAGATGAGTCGATGGGAAGATGAATAAAGTATTGCGATAGAAATCTATAATGGCTGGAATACGAACACAAGAGAAATGGCAACTCCATTCTACGAGAGAGTGCCGGTGACGCGAGAACTATTATTTGGGTATGGGTCACATGGCATGCATTACGATCAATGATAAGAACGAGATTTATATAATTAGTAACACAGTTGATTGATTTTAAGATAGTGCGCACTAGGGTTGAGCATCGGTCTAGGGTCAACCTTGGACTAGCCCAACCCTATTGGTCTTGGTTCGATTTTCAGAGAGACTGGATTTATCTTTAGTCCTAAGATTTCTGAACCAATATTGTGCGGGTTCATCATTGGTCCTAGGAGTTTAGGATTGGTCAAACCTAGATCAACCTTGACATCTAATATATTATTTATAATTTTTATATATAAAGAAAACCCTAAAATAAATTGCGTCAACAACATTAAACAGCTCATTAGTGAGCAGTTCAAGTAATTTTACATTATTCTTTGATAACTTCGATTTTTTTTTTTGTCTTTTATAATGTTAACAACCATAATTTACAAACTAAGAAATTGTTCTTGTGAGGAGCCCTCACGGCATCCAAAAAGGCATATACAGTTTATCACGGCATCCTTCTCTAGTATTTGTCCTCTTAATTAGTGCACACCAAAAAAGGTGTGAAAAGAACTCCCTTTTTATGATTAGAAGGCGGCCTACAATGTAAACTGAACTTATTAATATTAAATTGTCAAAGAAAGACCCTCTTTCTGGTGGTTTTATTAAAGAATTATGATGGGTCCCATCGAAGCTTTTTGTTTATTTTTTAATTATTTAGATGATAATAGTGGGATTAATTTTTGGGGTTTAGAGGTGGGCCGGACCGAAAAGGCTGGACCTACACTGAGATTTCTATAATAACAGCAGAAGAAAGTAAAAATCATTTGGGACTTGATTCTGCTTTGGTGGATTCCAAGCTCGAATGGTCGTGGCCGTTCGATACTGCTTTTGAAAATGAGGAGAAAATGGAGGAAAAAATTTGGAAATTAAACATATCGTTTGGTTGTCGAAATTCCCATAGTTACTAAATTTAGAGGGTGTTTATGATAAGTGTTGATTTCTATTTTTGCGACATTGTCAGAGTTTATGTGGAATTTAGGCTGACCTGATCAAAGGTTTGAAAAGAGGGTTAGAGAGAAATTTGCTTTAATCACCTTTCTAATTGGTGGATTATAAGCTGTAGGCATCGGTCATATATAAAATCAACTAAATTATATTATTATGAGTGATGTCTATGAAGTTCAGTTGAAGGAAGTTTCCTTTTCTCCAAACAGGAGATGGAGACAACATGATCATTATATTGCAAAAAAATTAAATTATCATCTATATTTTTGTGTCCATACATCGGTTTACATCCTCATTTTTTAAAACCTGCATTTTGCATCTTATGCTTTGTTGCTAGATTTCAACTTCTGTCTACCCCCAATGATCCTTATTAATTTATTTATTGAAGTACCCATCTTCTTTCTCAAAGTGCCATCTTCGTTCTCTGTCCCTCCAAAGAAAAATGTAAACCTCTGTAATTCCTTCCTCTTTCATCCTCCTCCTCTCTCTTTTCCCCACCCTCTCAGCCACTTCCCGCCGGACTCGGTTACTGTGGCTGGCGCTTTCTCAGTCCGACAAATCATCCTTGGTGACGCAGCTATCGTACCAAGGTCCACATGCCAGGAAACAAATTTTAGAACCTCGCCCTTGATCTCCAGGTTGTCATTCTGGATGGGCCCCGTTTTATCCACGAGGAGAGAGCACAATAAGTTTGGGGCGAAATTCTCAACTTCTTCCGAAAACTTCCTGCAGAACAGCAACTTTTGTTGGTCTCGATCATGCTGCGGAAAGTTTCTGGGTGTCCCACTACCTTCCCCACCTTCTCTCTGCTGTGCAGTGTTCGTGCCAATATCGTGAAAATTATTCAAAAGTCATAAATCTATTGTATTTTTACCAATTCAGTCTTAAACTTTTTAATTTTGCCAATTCAGTTCTAAATATTTTCACATTTTGCCAATTGAATTCATCTGACCAATTTGACCAGAAAATACTGACGTGGATGTTGGCGGTGTCACGTAGGATCGCCGGCGCCGACGTAAACAATTTTAGATAACATTTTGTGTTTTTTATTTTATTTATAATTTTATTATTTTTTCTATTTTTTTCTTTTTGGCTTTCTTCTTTGCTTTTCGGTGGCCAGCCGGCCACGGCCTAGTCTGGACCGATCTCGCCCGCCACAATCGACCAAGCTAGGGCTAGCCCCGGTGAGGGGAGTCCTCGCCCAGATGCAATCGGGTAAGGGTTGCCAGTGAGGTGGGCCTTGCCGAGAGTTAGTTGGGCGATGGCGACGCCGGGCGAGGCCGCCCGGCTTGGGTGCAGGTCGGCCTCGCTCAAGTGACCCTTGCTAGGCCACGCCGGTGAGGGCTCCCCTCACCGGGGCTAGTCCTTACCTGACCGGGCCTCGCATATGGCGGGCGAGGCCAGCCGGCGGGCTGTGGCTGGCTGGCCACCTGAAAATGCAAAGAAGAAAGCCAAAAAGAAAAGAAAGAAAAGAAAGCAAAAAAGCAAAAAAAAAAAAAAAAAATCAAAAAAAATTAAAATATTATTAAAATTTGTCTACGTCAACGCCGGCAGTTCTACATGACACTGTCGGTGTCCACGTCAGCATATTCCAGCCAAAATTAGCTAGATAGACTCAATTAGCAAGAAGTAAAAATGTTTAGGACCAAATTGGCAAAGTTAAAAGGTTTAGGACTAGACTGTCAAAAGCACAATAGGTTTAGGACTTTTTGGACAATTTTCCCTGCCAATATTAGTTGACAGAAGAATGAGATCATTTGCATAGTCATGTGCTTCTTCGGTCCGTCATGAAATGAATTGTGCACTTTCTCCTAGATGTCTTCCCTTATGAAATGAATCGCAATTTGCTTTTTTTTTTTTTTTTTTTGTAGCAAAAGGACATATGAAGTGCCAAAACTTGGCGCGGGGATATTTAAGTACCAAAAGTTTGGAAAAGTATATAAGTGCCACTTTTTCTTCAAGAACGGGACACCTTAAGTGTCAAGTCCGGCGAAAGTGGCCGAAAATACTACGTGGTAATTTTTTAATAATATAACTCGCTTACGTGTCACGTTGGAGAGTTGAGTTAGAAATGAACAACTAAAATGATGCTGCTTTGTCTTTTTTTTTTCCTTAAATTTTGATATAAATATTAATTAAATTAAAATATTTATATTAATTTATTAAAAAAAAGGTAGGAGGTTGGAGGCGAGGGCTCAGCCCTTGCCACTGCCTCCCACCATCGCTCGGAAGGGCTGGCGAAGGTGGGGTGGTAGCGGTGAGGGCAAGCCCTCACCTTTTGTGATTTGCTTATGCTTTTTTCTTCTTCTTTTTTTTTCTTTTTAATATTTAAATTTAGTTTCAAATTCAATTTAATTAATATTTATATTAAAATTCAAATATGAGGCAAAATGACATCGTTTCTAGGGTTTTCTTTTCACATTAGCATGCAAAGCAATGTCGTTTTGGACTTTTCTCGTCAGAAAAATAACACGTTAGCATTTTGATCGAATTTTCTCACTGTTGGTACTTAATTGATCCATTTTGCTCCGATTTTTGACACTTAAGTATATATTTTTGAACTTTTAACACTTTTTCTGTGTCAAATTTTGACACTCTAAGGCGTGCATGGAAACGTTTCTAAGAAACGTTTCCGGCACACTCTGTACGGAAAGTGTTAAGGGAACAAAAAGGAAGAAACGCTTTTGGTTGCAGATTGCTTTTTTTTTTTTTTGTTTTAACGAAATAAGAACAGAGAAAAGAAACATAAAAAGTTGTTTTTGCTCCGAAACGTTTCTTCAAGAAACGTTTCTCTCTTCTCTCTCTTCTTCTTTTCTTCTTTTTTTTTTTCTTCTTTTTCTTTCGCCGGTCGCCGGCCTCGGCCATGGCCGGCGACCGGCTGTTGAGGCTCGGCCTCGCCGTGGCTAGGCAAGGCCGCCGGCCCCGTCGGCCGGTCGCCGGAGGCCGGTGACCGGCCGAAAAAAGAAAAAAAAAAGAAAGGAAAAAATGAAAAATAAAATAAAAATGTTTAAAAAATTAAAAGAAACGAAAAAAGAATAAAATTTACTAAACGTGTTTCTATTCATTTTTATTCCCGGACCAAACGTTACCAAACGCGTTCTTTTGTTCAAAAATTGTTCCCCGAAAGAAACACTTTTTTTTTGTTTCGTTTCTCGGAACAAAAAAAAATGTAAACGTTACCATTCGCACCCTAAGTGTCCGGCTCCTCTTGAGCATCCATGAAACTACCATGAAATTATAAATGTCCCAGACATTAAATTAGGGAGCCATTTGATCTAGCTTCTCTCGTGGTCCATCAATAAACCCGATATTTTTAGCCCGTAATGCACGTCTTGTCGCCTTTGACCATGTTATATAGTTATCCCTAGTTAGCACGCATGAAACAAGTACACTTCTAGCATTAACGGAGGTGTTGAGATGATATGATAGAAAGGGTCGACCACTATCTTTGCAGATGCTTCTGTAGCCATATAGTAAACAATGCGGGTCAAATTGTTTAATGTGTTTAAGCTCTTTGCTTCAATATCAGTGTTGGGTGGTACCGGGCCTTTTTTCTTCCTAAAAATTGCACATCAGGTCCTGGGTTGGAGACGTAACAACCCATAACTCTTCCGTATAACTATTGAGTCTAGAGTTATTAACAACCTTGGCTTTAATATTATGAGATTTTGTATGACATTTTAAAAGTTTAAGCCATTAGATAAATGTGTGGTTTAACACCTCACTTTATTGAACTTTAATATTGAGCTTTTCCAGTCTATAAAACTCGCAGCTTGTTATATGTTGAGCACCGTGAATTCACAGGCCGACTGAACTAGCATGCCGAGTTCTCTCGTGAGCCTGAATAATCATGTCTTCAAATGCTTATGATTTGAGGTTGGAACACATGCTTTACTAGTCACATGCGAGTTTGAAAAACACGCCGTGGACAATTCAGCTGCAGCGATGGAGAAAAATTACACATAAACGTACAATTTGAGGGGAAAAGCAATATAATTTCCATAGAAAATAATAGAAGAAAATGATTTTGCTTTAGATCCTGTCCTACCTCTTCATCCATTTGAAATTTTGAATTAATGTTTCGTTACCTTTTACTTTTCACCAAATCTCTATGAACATACACAAAATTACCGAACCTCAAAGGCATTTTCCGCTTCCCTGCTGGTTTTTCTAACTATTTAGATTGATCATAAAATAATCAATTACGTATTATCAGGAAATTTCATATGTTAGAAAATATTTCGTGATAACCGTTACAAAAAGTGATTTTTGATTTGATAAACTTTTGTTGTTGCTAGCCAACCGTTGATGTCTAAGTGATTTGCAAGTGAAGTTCATTTCCATATGTATTTTTTCAAATTTAGCTGTCAAACCAGAAAAGTTATGTCTAATCAAAGGATTAAAGACTAAACTCAAAGAATTAGTTGTAAGATTGCATTAGTTGTGAATCTCTGTAATTCCAATATGAAGAATTGGTAGGAATGAATAATTTCAAAGAATTAAAGAATTAATATATGTTTTTGAGAACAATCTGTAAATCACCAAAGGGTATGGTTGTGATTTTGTGCAGGTATTTGAATTATTGTTACTCTTCATAAACATGATGTAAAATATATATGACATTACTAACAAATTGAAACTAACGTAGATTTGGCCAAAGTCAGGTAACAATTCTGTTAAGGATAATTTTTTGCTTGGTGAAGTCATTTTTGTGGCTAACTTTCAAGACATGGAGAAGTTGCCGGATAATTTATGGAGATAAAAAGACAAAGAAACCAATATGGGATAGAGATCAGCTTTTTTTCCCCTTCTCCTCCGATTACCAAGCCGAAGGTAAATTTTATTAAAAAGTAATAATAGAATATTTAGCTATATAATTTTTGGATCATAGGACGATGGATATTACTAATAAAGATTTTTGTTGAAAAATAAAATTAATCTATGCATATAGAATTTGAAGTGAAATTTTCTCTGATGTTGCAGCATATTGGGCGCTATGAGAGCGCGTATTGTATTTTTATCAATCGAATCCTAAACTTTTTCACGTTTTGTCAATTGAGTTCATTCGACCAATTTTCACTGGAAATTGCTGATTTGAACATCAGTCGTCTTATATGGTATGGTCGTGCATCGACGTAGACAGTTTTTAATAATATGTAAATATTTCTTAATTTTTTTTTTTTGAATTCTTTCTTTCTTTTGCCTCCCTTCTTCTTCCTCCAGTCAATCATTGAGCTTGAACGATGGTTGATAGCTAGCCAAAGGAAACAACCAGCGAGGGGCCACCTCGCTAGATTTGGGTGAGGCCAAGGTGACCCTTGCCTATGGTTGCCTTTGGCCGGTCGTTGGCCATCGCCCAGGCCCAACGACTAACCAGAGGAAGAAGCAGATAGGAAAAAGAAAGAAAGGAAAGAAAAAAAATCTGAAAACACATTAAAATATTTTAAAAATTGTTCATGTCAACGCCATTTGTCGTCAATGCTAGCCGTGCCATGTAAAATGGCTAACGTTCACATCAGCGATTTCAAGCTAAAATTGGTTAGATGAACTTAATTGATAAAATATGAAAAATGTTTACAACTAAATTGGTAAAATTAAAAAAATTTGGGATTTAATTGGCAAAAGTGCAATATGTTTATAATTTTCTGGACAATTTTCTGTCCTTAGAACTGCCACCATCTTGTAACAATTAAGGGCATGTTTGGTAACCATCTAAACAATGCCTGATTTTGATTTTTTGTTCCCAGAATCAATTTGGGACGAGAATCGCATTTGGTAAAATTTTTGTTCCCGAGACCAAATTTGTTCCCGGAAACAGATTGTGAAGAGAATCAAAAAAAAAAAAAGTTGATTATTGTTCCGGGAACAAAATTGAGAATCAAAACTCTTCTTCTCTTTTCTTCTTCTTCATCGACCACCATCCCACGATTGCCGCCCACCGCCGTCTGTTGTCGCCCTTGTCGTCCGACGAGCTCGGCCGAAGGCTCTCATCTAGCTTGAAAAAAAAAAAAAAAAAAAAAAAAAAAAAAAAAAGAAGAATAGGAGAAGAAGAAAAAAAGATAAAAAAGAATAAAAAGAAAAAAAGGAAAAAAAATAAAAGAAAAGGAAAAAATAAAAAAGAAAACAAAAGAAAAAAAGGAAAAAATTATAAAAAGAAAATAAAAAAGGAAAATTATAAAAATTATTTAAAAATTAAAATAAATTGATTTGGAACAAAATTAATAAATACGGTACAAAACGCAATTCTATTTCAAAATAAAATTTTTGTATGATTACCAAACGTGTTCTTTTAGTTATAATCGTTCGGGAGCGAGAATAAAAAATAATCATTTCGATCGAATCTGTTTTCAATCGTTACTAAATGTGCCCTAACTTTGGAAAGGAATTGAATTAGGAAGGAAGTACATATCCCCCCCCCTCCCCCTTTACATTACGAGGAACAAAAAAAGTAATACACTTTTCAAAAACACCTACGACACAATACTCGCAACACCACATTTTAGATGCATAATTGTCAAGTCATTCTTTGCATTTGCCCAAGGGGAAGTAAAGTGACACAATTAGATTTCGGCATTTGTACTAGCATGAGTATAATTTGCCTTGGTCAACAAGATTAGAATGTTGGCCGTGAGTTAAATCTTGGTTTCTCAATCACTAGTCATAATTCAAATCATGTGTACTTCAATCTAACTCATTATGACTTTCACGCTATGTCCAGCACACATCACCAACTTAATGTAATTCATGTCGAATATCAGAGTCACCTATTTGGCTTGTTATAGCAAGTAAAGACACAAAAAAGCCAAAAGTTTGTACTAAATGCTTACTCCAAGTGGAAGTGATTCCAATTCATTGAGTTGATTGCTTCGATTCCATAAGCAGTATTTTATTTCCTTGAGCGCTAGTCTTTGTGTGAAATCTGTGAATGAAATCGCCACTACGATAAAACATTGCATGATGAGCGCGTTTATCTCATATCATGTCTCCATCATCTCATGTAGTTTATGACCTCCATGGCCACGACTTTTCATCCATGCCTGACCAATTGGCCAGTGGCGGACGACATACGACATTTCACTAGGAGGCATGTGGTGTATGACGGTCGCTAAACATTTCCATCGCCCACATGCTAGCGGCTGATGCCCCACGCCTACCTTAACTTGATTAAGCCCTTAACATTGCAAGTCAAGGCTAGAAAGATGCAACTAATAAGAACCTGCAAAAAACCTCAGTCTGACATTCATAACCTCAAAGCGGGTTTTCTTTTTCACTACCAAGAAAAAGGACGGTATTATTGCCATAATTTCTCTACAGCCCCCATTTGGTGTTAAATTTTTGATGCAATCATAAAAGTGCCACAACTTTTGAAAAGCGATCTTTTAAGCGACTCTGATAACTTAACTTGTTGAAAAATCTTGTGTGGCTTGCCAAAATCACTTAAATGGACACTTTTAAAAGTTTTGATAGTAAATTGATTAATTACACAATGGTTGCTCTATAATTGATAGATTTAACCTCTGTTTTTGTCTCCACAACCGTACTATCCATTAGGGTGATGATCCCAAACCTCTGTTTCTGTTCGATCACAGAACCAGTAAGATCAAAGTCAATAGGAGACGTACCTTTCACTGATCAAAAAATTATTAAACGATAAGATAGTGCATAAACTCATAAAATTAGGTCAAGGGATCTACACTAAGATACATAAGCTCCATGTCATACATTAAATAGAATTGGTCAAAGCAAAAGAGAGACAATTGGGGGCATCGACGAAGTCGAGGGAAACGAAGGGCTCGGCCCCTTCTGGAGGATTTACTTGTAGATGTACGCTATATGTGCAGGAGGATATAGGGTCATTGTAAAAAAAAGAAAAAGTCATTAAACTCCTAAATAGCATTTCAAAAATGCTGAAACGCAAATGTCGAAATGCAAATGTCGAAATGCAAATGTTAGGCGAGAGAGAGAGAGAGAGAGAGAGAGAGAGAGAGAGAGAGAGAGAGAGAGAGAGAGAGAGAGAGATGTATCGGGCTAAGGGGCTTTGGAATTGTTAAATTTTAACTCAAAGGTCTTCGGAATTGAGCTACCAAACACCTCAACTTTGACATAACTCCCTTGGAAACCCAATGTCTTTTAGAAAAACCAAACTAAATGCTTCCATTATAATCCTAAAAAGATTGAAAAAGGACGTGGGGAATCGAATTTCAAATTTGACTTCCGTTTGTTATAAAAACTAAATTATTAGAAGATGCGAGACGGGCATATATTTTGTATTTTAATGAATTACTTATGCACATAAAATCAATGCTGCTAGATGGGCAGACTGTATCATTCTAACGGACCCAGAGACAACCACTAGGGGTTCGCCCCAGTGGCCACCCTTCCAAGGGGGGTTCAAATCCCCACCTTCTCAGGAGAGGATGGAGGTAAGGACGTGTAAGTTTCGAGAGTGGGTTGCGACTTCCACGTCCTGCAAGAGGCAGGGCACAAGTCTGCGAGTGAGTGTAGAGTAGGAATAGAGTAGGACTGACAAAAAAAAAAAAAAAAATGGACCCAGAGACCGAATGACTGAATGGTCCCTGCCAGATTGGCTCAAAGGACAAAAAAGATGGACTAAGGTGAGCAATTCCACAATTAAGACCGGCACCACTAGGTCCAATCGATCTTATATACAAGAGTTCATCAATTTGTCAATCATCTGCTGGCCCTGGTAAGGACTTTTAGCTTCAGCGAGAGGTCCTGCTCATCCTGGCCTTTGCATTGACCAGGTTTGTTTCGGACACTACGTATGATTTACACTTGCCTGTAAGTTCTTGCCCTAGTGGATATCACCTCCCGGCAAGTATTGACTATCAGTACTGAACGCAGAGCCGATCCTACCGAAGCAAATCCTCGTGGCCTCGACTTCTTGCTCACTCTCAGCCTCAGGCACGGCTTGAGCCTTCTTTTAGCCTTCTTGAGTAGAGAACCAAAGAAAGGCGAACTAGAATTGGAACCCGAACCCGAACACATCCGTCTCACCCAATTCTGATGCCTTTCATCGATTGAGTCGAACGAGGAAGGAGTAGTGCCAATGGTGCTTCCAAATAGTAAAATCAATAAGCAAACCTTGAACCACATTGCTTGCATTTTCGTTGTTGCACTCTTGAGAGACGTGAGAGATAAGAGGTAAGCTCTTGGGACAACGTTATCGCAATAAGGTTTAAAGAGCAGAGACGCCAGCTTTTAGACAATGTTTGATGGTGTTTCGTTTAGCTTCTGCTGGTGCAACCCCATCACTCGTTTGACCTTAGCAGCGGACTTTCAAACAACCCTCTTCACTCCTTTCTGTCTGCTTTGGGTCTGTTTCATGATCGATATCGATTGCCCCAAATTTGCCATTCTAACGTCAATATCCAAACAAGATCTGATGCAATATAGGCAACATACAAATTAAGGAGACAAAATCCGAATATATGACTCAACGTGATACGGTTAACTTTGTACATTAGTAAAAGTTATGATTTGTCTTTCGTTGTGATTCAATTTCTTTTGGACTTGATAACTAAAAGTTATACATGATGTTCTAATGGCACAGGTTGAAGAAAGATATATGAATCACAGATCTAATATGAACACGAATTTCCTCCATACTAGCAAAGAGGGGAAAAAAAAAAGAAGCAAAAGATATTGAAACTCTCCTTGAAACTAAGAAACATATTTTGGCTACCTAATTCCTATTGTCACTCCATGGAAAAATGACAATACAAAATACGGGTGGTGATTATGATACGTGTGGATTTATTTCTGTGGCGCTATTAGAGAGCTAACCTGGAATTGTGGCTGTCCCAATCAAAGGTTTAAAAAGATGGTCGAAAGAAATTTGATTCACCCACCCTTTTGATAGGTGGATTATATAAGTTGCAAACTTCAGGGATGTCTATGATTGCAATCCACCAACGAGTAAGTGTGATCGTAGGAAGTCTCCTTTTCTTGATGTTGAGAAAATTTCAATCGTTCCTGACTTCTGTGTCCACGCATCAATTTGCAACTTCACTCTTTGAAAACCAAGATTTTGTAATGTTGTGCTTTGTTGCTGGACTTTAAGTTGCGTATCCCACTGTCGCGACCCAATTTTTTCGGGTGTGAACCACCTAGGGTTTGGCTAATGGATTGTTAAGCCTAGACTTAACTCGGGCTCTCCCAAACCCATACCAATTCGCGACTTTCGGTTCAAGTTCTTAACATGAAATTTTTTAATTAGGAGTCGCCACTAATCTATTTTTGGTGGGTCGATTAGAAACCCAAGTAAAGTAATGGGAGATTTACTTTACTCCTACGAACCAGAGATTATGGGTACGGGGACTTGGTTACACTAGATTTCTCTAATGCCCTTTCGGTACCATTCTTTTAATTTCAAAAATGTTTTTGCAGGCAGTTTGGATTGATTTTAAGTCTATTTTCCTAACATGTATGCGGGTACACAAACCACCAATTTAACACCCAAGAAAAGCAATAAATAAATTGTAGGAACTTACCTCAAAGTAACGAAAGCATCTGCGTTGTTAGATCAGAATTCACATCATCAACCCTAAGATATGATTTCTAATTAACACGCAATTTCTTTTTTTGTTTTCGCTTTATTTAATGGGAATCATGCTTTATGCAATGCATGCTACTAATCTAACATGAAATGATATGACATGGCAACATGACTTAAACTATATGACATAAATAAAATATAAGCATGCAATCTATCCTAAAGAATGAATTTGATTTACTCTAAGACAATTTCTTTTGTATTTTCCATGAAATTCGAAATTAAAAAAATGCAAGGATTATCTAGCTAGCTTAAGATTCTATTCAATTTGTATTAAGGATTAGGTCAGGCTAAACCCTAATTTAAACTAAGATATAATCTTAACTTAGCAATCTCTAACTTAAGATGCAATCTATCTAAAAAATCAATCTAAACTTAAAATGAAATATGCAATTTTATCCTAATATGCAATGACGTACAAAGAATGTCCTAATTCTACATGACATATGCATGATGATTTTTGTGTTTTCTTTTATAATAAAGATTCGAAATTAAGATTGGCAAATAATTAACATGTAACTTAAATTAAAGAAAAAAACTAACATCCTAAATGAATGCATTTTTTTTGGATTCTTTCATTTTTTCAAAAATTCGAAATAAATAAATTTCCTATTCTAAACATGCAAAATATATTCTAACATGAACCTAATCTAACTCAAATATATATTTTTGGGTTTTCCTTTTACGGGAGCAATCGAATAGAGACATCGGGAAAGCATGGCACCAAATCAAGCAAGATATCATCCATGTCCATTTAATTTTGGGAAATAAATTGACGAATCGTATCTCGCGCGTGAGATCGGATTGGCCAATTTTAAAATAAAATCACGAATCGTATCTCGAGCGTGAGATCGGATTAGTGATTTTTCCGTACGATCGCGGGTCATATTTCGAGCGTGAAATCGGACCATCAATCATATGTACGTTGCGAAATTAGGAAGATTTCCCAATTTAGAAGGCTATTCGAAATTATGGATATCATAGCATATCGGAAATTTCCATCATGTGCATCAACGGATATTTCAAATAAGGAAACTGAATATTAGGAATAAAATGAAATTTTTACCTAATCCGATATTGATTTCCAAATTTGGACCTTGCGCAATCGGACCGGCATCGCAATCGGCGGGCAACGGGGTGGTGGATGACAACTAGCGGTGGATCGTGGCGGCGATTTGCTGCAAACGGTGGTTCGGCTTGGACAGCAACCGAGATGGTGGACTCACGGTGATGCCTTGATGATTCGAGACAGATGATGGCTCACGAGCGGTGGTTGCGACGCGACGCACTTGCGAGGGAACCGCTCACGATAAGGT
This sequence comes from Eucalyptus sideroxylon, assembly GCA_014182405.2. Taxonomy (NCBI): domain Eukaryota; kingdom Viridiplantae; phylum Streptophyta; class Magnoliopsida; order Myrtales; family Myrtaceae; genus Eucalyptus; species Eucalyptus sideroxylon. Next base: position 9,769,984 of record CM024557.2, read on the forward strand.
GGCTCGCCAAAGGAGATCGTAGCGAATTAATATTTGGTCTTTTAGTCGGACCAAATAATCTCCACCGAGAGCTCTAAAGTCAATACCTTTTTGTCCTCAATCTCACCTATGCTCCTTTCTCAAGAACTCACGGTTAAGTATCCATATTTCACCATGCAATATGAGACAACTTCCACCGCTTTGACCAAAAGCCAAAATAAGTCTCGATGTTTGAAGGTGTGCTCGTTGATGATGAGGTGGGAGGCGGCTAGCGGTGGTCCGTGACTGGCACCACAGTTAGCGGGTTGTCATGCAGGGGTCGACACTTAGGAAAGGCTTCTCATGTCTTTCTCCAAAAGACAAGGGGATGACCTGCAACACAAAAATTACAAGGAAAGAAAATCCTCGTTGAAAGCCTAGCAGCAAGACTTCACCAGCCTACGTGAATGGCGTGCGAAGAAAAAGAAAGTGAATGGCCTGCAAAGAAAAAGAAAGTGATCTTTTTATTCCCTTTTTATTTGTTCTTTATGTGCCCCTCTTACGTGACCATAGAGAAAGAAAAGTGGAATTTTTATTGAGAATTAATAACTCCCTTGATAGCTTGATGATCTCCTCGGTTTGGTCTCAGTGCGGCAGCAGCTTCATCGATAGGGAATCCGTGGTGGTGTCACGTGCGGAACGACGATGGGACTCTGATTACGGGTTGCTCGGCAAAGCCTGCTGGTCCAGTAAATTCTCGGCCAGGGAAGGAACAAATCACTGTGGGGACTTCTCAATAGAGGCTTAGTGCTCGCTGGACAAGCTCGGCACAGCAGTTACACTCAGAGCACCACAAATTCGCTACTTTGCTTCAGCGAAACCGGACAAAATTGGAAGAAGACAAATTCACCGTTTTGACCAAAAGCCAAAACAACCCACGATCTTTGACGATCAGGAAGGCTTCGATGTGCGCATGAGCTTGCTGGTTTTTGCGACAGGATCACCGGGTTGGATTGCAGGAGCGTTGGACAGGAGAATGCAGAGCAACGAGCTATACACGTCAAGGGACGCTCGATAAAAGTAGTGGAAGCTGGTGGTGGTGTGAGATATGACCCCCACAGCAATATGGGAAGGGCAGTCGCGCGAGGGCACTGCAGAACACGATGGAGCACAGCAACACAATCCGTGACTTGTGTTCTTTCTCAATGTGTCGTGTCCTCTCCCAATGCTGGCCGTGTATGGAATTATGTGGCCCCCCCATTAAACCCTACGCATGTTTACCTATTTATAGGGCACGGATCAGGGCTTTTCAATTTTCCAAATCTATATCCATGATGATTTCTTTTCGAAACGCAATATTTGTTTTTTTCCAAACGTAATATTTGATTTTGAATTGAAATCTCACAAAGATAAATCCTTAAAATATCTTGAGGATATGGGCGACCGATTTCTTTCTTCGTGGGCTTAGCTTCTTACTCATCAACTTAAAGTTTCGAACCATCAATTTGAACCCATTTGTCACCCGCCCAATGTAAATGCAAATTAAAACATAAATGCACCTAAAACTATATGTTATCCAATTGACTATTTTTTCAAGGATAAAATTAACCCTTAATTTTTTAATGCAATAAATGATTAAATGGGTTGCCAAAATTTAAGTGTCAACACCCACCAATGATCCTTTAGTCATTTTATTTACCAAACTAAACATTTTCTTCCCCATACTGCCAAAAAGGAGCCAGTTTCCATTCTTATTTTTAATATAAAGTAGCCAAAATTTTCCTGAATTTTCTTTAAACAAAGCGAAAACAATCTTTACAAGACCAAAAAGGTAATAGGTAAGTAAAATTCCGTTGCCGGGACTTGAACCCGGGTCTCTCGGGTGAGAGCCGAGTATCCTAACCAACTAGACTAAACGGATTTTTTCAAATAAACAGCACTAGATCAAATAACGTTTAGTTGCAAGAGAGCGACTACGCAGGGTTCAAGAGCCAGTGGCTGATAAATCCCTCGCACTCTGCTCACTGCCCGCCTTCCCCCTATCCGATGCAAATGCTCGTCGACATTTTCGATTCGTCTCTGAGAAGAAGATAAACGCGGAGACCACCCTCCACTTCGCTCTCTCCAATCGCAATCTGGGTATGGGCACTCTGTTCCTTCCTGAATCGAATTTTGTTTTCGTCAGTTCTGCTTGCTTGCTCGTTCCATGCTCAACCCGAAAGTTGTCCTTTTTCATCTCCTCGTTCCTTAGGACGAAATGGGTTTCAGTTTTTCTTTTTCCTTTTGCCCGCCCTTAGATCTTTTCTTGATTGTGGGTAGATTGCTGAGGGCTTTGTTGGTCGGCAGAGTTGCAGTTAACCATCATGAACAAGAAAGCTCGCTGTATGGTTACTTCTGAAATTTTCTCGTTGGGAAAAGATTCATCAAGAGATGAACATGGTTTTAATTTGAGCTGGGAATTCCTTATTTTTGGACCGAAGCACTGTAGAAGAACAGCGAGACCCGCTGAAGTGGCGGCGGACTTTCTTGGCCGTCTGAGGTCATATGTTGTCCTCGAGCTGTGATTGTTGAGGCTGTCCATGATCCCTCGGGATAGAACATTGGGAGTGTATGCTGCAAAAATGCAAGTTATTCAATCTGGACAAACAAAGCTAGAGTTTTGTGTATTATTTAGGCATAGTTTGGGCGCAGCATATGATCATTGTAGAGATCATTGTAGAGAATTTGATGAATGAGAGAAGTCCATGCTTGGTGCCATCAGGTCAACACTGTTTTTATAAAGTGCAATCAGTATAAATGGATGATGTCAACCGACAATCTTTATGACTTGAGAGTGTTGTAACAAAGCCATTTCTTGACTGTCCGTGTATAAATGGCTAAATGAAGGGGGATGGGGTATTTGTAGTGACGAATTCCTGGAATTTAAGGGGCGTGGGGGACAAAGAAATTGTTGAAGTTACCATTTTTTTAGGTACCGTTAATAAGTGCAGTGAAATGCTACGCTACTCATGTTACATATTTGAATCTGTTAGCACTCTGAATTTGAACTCTGCACACAGATTGTCGATAGCTAACAAACTGAATCAAAGATGACTGTCTCCGGATTAACTGTTGGTCCATCAAAATGTTTCTTGATACCTGCTCGAGGGGCCAATTCCTTATCTGTAGACTTCCCAGCCCTTATATCTATTGCAAGACCTAAAGGAAAGTTCAGGTCCCTGCATGGACGAAGGTATTGCTCCCTTGAGGAAACTCTCATGGTTTTTGAAAATGAACCGTTTGGTTCTTAGCAATTTTCTTACCTTATTTATTGGGTTAGTTCTTTGAAATTTGCAGCAGACATCAAGCTCTGTTGATCAGGTCTGCAATGGATGCTTCATATAGTGACCCAACTGGTATCAAATGCTTTATCTTTTGTCAACAAAAAGTTAATAATTGGATGAGTTTTCTTCTCTCCTGTTCTAGAGCTATTGGAGTATTAAGATGTTATTTTGACAGAAGCAAAATAGTTAGAAACACAATCTTGGAAAAGCTTGTGAAAGCTGGTGACTATTGTTAAAACAGAGGTGTACTTTGAAGTGATTAGAAGATTTTATGAATGAGGTGTACTTTAAAGTGATTAGAAGACTTTATGAATAACCTTTTGTTCCTTACTGTATCTAATGTTTTAGGTCAATTTTTGATCATTTGATCTGGCTTTCAACTTTTGGATAGAGGTTGCTGCTACAGTTGTTTTCATTTGTTCAAAATGAATTAGGCAATGAGCTACTTCAAGAAAGCAAGATATATGCCTACTTTACTACCATCTTTACTTTAAGCTCTCATACCTGTTGGCATTCTTTTATTCCTCAAAGTGGAATTTGTGTTGGGGAACATTTTCCAGGTCATTTGTTCCTCATACTATATGTTTCCTGATATTTAATATTTACCCTTTCCTGAGTTCTGTCAAACTATTGAGTCATGGCATTATAGTATAAAAACATGAAAATAGGCATGTCATTGAACTCCCATGCAGTATGCAGCTTATGATGGTGGTTCACCATGTCAAACCCACTAGGACTAATAGGTCATTCTGAAAGGATCTATAGTACTTAAAACCATTTGCCCGTTGAAATGCTGATTTTCACATTGAGTTAGTTGATTTTTTGTCATGGCTAAAAAAAATTGATGTTTTATCAAGAAAAAGTTGAGCTAATTAATGATACGGTGTGTTGTTTTGTTCTTCACATCACTTCATTCTGTTTGACTGGCCTCTTCAGGTTCAACCATCTTTCCTAGAATAAATGTAAGGGACCCATATAAGCGGCTTGGAATCAGTAGGGAAGCCTCCGAAGATGAAATTCAAGCCGCAAGGAATTTCCTCGTCCAAAAATATGCGGGACACAAGCCCAGTTTGGATGCAATTGAATCAGCGCATGACAAAATAATCATGCAGAAGTTCTACGAGAGGAAGAACCCAAAAATTGATGTCAAGAAAAAGGTCAGAGAGGTAACTCAATCCCGCGCCGTGCAGGCTGTCCTGAGCAGGTTTCACACTCCGTCCTCAAAGTTCATAATAAAAACAGCTGCCACATTTTTAGTACTTGGACTTCTCACCGTGCTTTTTCCAACGGAAGAAGGCCCCACACTTCAAGTAGCCATATCCCTAATAGCTACCATATACTTCATACATGATCGGCTGAAAAGCAAACTGCGAGCTTTCCTCTATGGGTACGTAGATGACATACTATTATGTGTTGTTCATCGATTTCAGTCAATGACTCTCTAGCTATTTTATTTATTTATTTTTTATTTGTGTATCCTGGCCTGATAGTTAAATAGCTCATTCCTCACCATTCATATATCCGTTATTGTCAATCTGACTGCCCCATATGTTGCATACTTACAATGGATGACTTGGATTCTATGATTTGTCTCCATATGCAGGGCTGGTGCCTTCATTTTGTCATGGCTACTGGGGACATTCTTGATGGTCTCCATAATACCACCTTTGTTTAAAGGACTGCGCGGTTTTGAAGTGACAACTTCACTTATAACCTACGTTCTGCTCTGGGTTTCTTCTACATATCTGAAGTAGGAAATTTAGTGACCTTCGAGAACCCCAATTTTGGTTGAAAGTGGCCTGATATGAGAGTGTTCTTTGTTTCTTCAATCTCCAATTTCATGATGCCTCTTGATGGTATTTAATCATGTATCCATTGACAGCTGCAAGCCGCGTTCATTTGTCTTCTAACATCTGTTCGATGAACTCACTGGTATAGGATCAACGGTTTTGAGATGGCTGTTTTATCATTTGGAAAAGGAAAATGATGTGAAAATGAAATATAGTGACCATTTCACTATGGTCGGTTTTTGCATTCCGTTGTGTATCTCATCTTTTTGTGCAGCATGATGTCGTGCGAGCAATGATGTTCGACGTTGTAGTATGCATCAAGGGAAGTTACAGCTTCATGATATTTGTTAAAAATTATGTGACAAATTGAAAGTATTTTATTCATACACCAAATAAGAATCAGGCAAATCAAATTGCAAATTCAATGTATATGCCATTGTTAATATCTGTCATATTGAGTGATTTCCACAAAATAAACTCTCCGTTAGGGTGCTTGTAATGAGTGTATTCTTAGGCTCCGTTCATTTCGCGGAAAATAACTTTCAGGAAAATATTTTTCAAAGTTTCCGGTGTTCGGGTGGGCGGAAAATCACGGTCAAGGAAAACATTTTCCAGTCAACGGAAAATCCCTTCTTGATATCTTGAAAAATGATTTCCTCTTTTGAAAAGAGGAAATCATTTTCCTGGCCTCTCGTCTCTCGCACGAGCTCTCGCGCGATTTCCTTCCTTCAGTTCTCGCTCTCTCTCTCTCTCTCTCTCTTGCTCTCCCTGTTGCAATGGCTTCGACGACGTCCTTCTCCGAGATCAGCCTCCACCTCCCCCCCGCCCGCTCCCCGCCGCCTCGCTCCGCCGGGCCATCCGCCGCCGCCGCACTCCGCTTCCCCGGCGGCTCAAGCCGCTCGGGAGGATCCGGCTCAAGAGGGAGTATCTGCGGTGGCGTCGGGAGGCTCGCGGGGAGCTTGCCGTCCGGTGTCGCTCGTCGTGCGGTGGCAAGCCGTGAGCTCGTCGGATCGACGGCGGAGCTCGCGGCTCACTAGATCTAGCGGCGAGCTTGGGCTCCCGATCCGGGCGAGCTCGAGCTCGTCACCGGATCCAGCGAGCTCGGGTGAGATCGGCTAAGCCTCGAGCTCACCAAATCCGGCGGCGAGCTCGCGGCTCGCCGGATCCAGGTGAGCTCGAGCTCTATCGCCAGATCCAACGAGCTCGGGTGAGATCGGCCGAGCCTCGAGCTCGCCAGATTTGGCCACCGGGTCTTGGTCGGCCCAGGGCGATCGGCCATCGTCGGGCAAGAAGGAGGTGACGGCGGGCGGAAGGAGGAGGAAGAAGGAGGAGGAAGGAGGAAGGAAAAGAAAAATAAATAATAAATAATAAATAATTCGATTTTTAAAAATATAAATAATTTTAAAAATCATTTTAAAAATATAAATAAGTAAAATAAATTTTGTGGTCAATAAACAATAGTAAAATTTAATTTTTGATAATTTTTCTAAACAATTAAATAAGCTAACGAACGGTAGAAAATATTTTCCACTCAAATTTTAGATTTTAGTCGAACAGGAAAATGAGTCATTTTCTAGGAAAATGACTTCCAGGAAAATGTTTTCTGGAAATATGATATTTTCCGCAAAACAAAATGGTTCTTAGTTCATCCGAATAAACTACGAAACTGCAAATTTTGAGTAGTTTCAAACGTGGGCTTTTACAAAACCTTAAGTCTCATTAGGTGATTATATTATTGTTATTTTTAATAAACTAATATAACCAGGGTACTTGCAACACTCAACTAAAATCTTCTACCAAAGATCAAAAGAACATTGCCAGAGCATGTGCAGGGGACTGAGGATGATTTGCTTTTTCGTGTGAAGGAGGACTCACTCCATCGACTCAGGGTTGGCATGAATACACAAGCAGGCGTATCCGATGAATTGCCATAACATATATGCTTATAAAGTTAACGAAGTGGCGATCAGTCTGAACGCTAATCCACATTACTGCAATAAAATTGACAAGAGCAGAAGAGTCGTATTTCCATATTCTTAACTTGATCTGATGCTAGTCTTTCATATTGAAAGATTCTCCAGCTCGGGAAACTAGCCCTCATAGGGCACAAAGGATTTGTTTTAGACACTAGCATCAGAGACGGTCAAAGAAAGCAGACTTCTGTGTACTTCATCACATCACAAATGGCGACATGTTAAAAAAGGGAAGATGGAAGTAAGAAGATTGACCTGGAATATAATAAAAATGAGTTACCACAGCCAAATAACACCGTTTGAGTAATTATTCTATATTTACAGGTCGTATTGACAGAACAATTACAGGGACGAAGCGAAGGCAAATTATTGCAATTGTCAATTCACACCAAGCCCTGGATAGACAAGTGCGACTACGCATGATCAGGATGAGGGTTACAGTACCCTTCATAAATTAGAATTAAGCATCTCCTGAAAAGTTTATTATGATATCACGGTTAGGCAGAGAACCACCTCCCAAATTCACGTTCACCATGAGCATGCACTTCAGATAGAGCTCCTACCACTGTTTTGGCATTCAGACAGCCACAAGTCTATGTTTTCTGTGATCTGTTGCCTTACTTTGTGGACTGCATCTGGGGAGCTGCAGCTCTGGGCATTGCCTGAAAGAAGTATGACACTCAGACAATGTAAACTTAGAAAATTTTCTTTACTAGAGACAAAAGTATTTGAATTGCACATGATATTTGCTTTTCTAACTGCAAAAACACATTCAAACGGAAGTCATTCTAATTAAGCTGGCAAGGTTAATATCAATGTCAACTCCACCAGAAATTAAGTGGCCAGTGGCTGGGAAAACTTTAGCAGGAGATGATATCAAGGGCTCAATCCTCACTAATCATTGCTCAGTTGCCACACCAGGAGGAGAAAGTCAACTGCACAAACACTATTCTCAAGACTAGGACTACCTGTTCTCAACAGTTCTATATTATTTCTTTTTTGAAATAATTCACTTAGTGCAGCACTTCATTTTCATCTTCTCCTTCTCATCTCTTCTAATATCAGGATACAGCAAACACTCGCTTTGTATTTTTCATTTCAAATTTCGTCTTCATAAGAAGGGGGGGGAAATCATGAGTTTATTAAAGAAAATAATCAGATCATGAAACCGTCAGGTCCAGCAGAAGAGCCAAAATGAGAAGAAAATAGGCGTGGCATGTGGTGATATCAGCAAGTTATTTGTACAAGAATCAAACTGCAAGTTCCATTTTCCACAGTGACGGCATTCAGTTCTGCTGCGATTCACACCACTGGAAAATGCAAGTCTCCCAATTTACCAGCATACAGTAGTCACAACCATGAATATTTAGTAATTTAATGCAGCATTTTAGTAGATCCAATCTGCCCATACCTTCAGGGCTCAGAGGAGACTGTGGGCACCCTCGCATATCAGTTCCATGGCCGCAATTATGACAGGAGATGAGATAGGAAGGCACTGGCAACATTCAAAATTCAACAATATCTTCAGCATGATAGAGAGTGACAGAGAGAGGTGGAAAAAGCATAAGCAATGGAACCCCATATGAACATGTAACTGCGGATGTACTAGACCTAAGAAGAACTACGTGGAAAGATCTCTGGCAGTTTATAGACTTTATTTAATATTCTTAACCAAAGACATTGACACACAAGGCAATTCTTCACCATTGTTCAGTCTCACAGCACGACACCATAAATTGTTGTCCATGTAAAAAACTATGAATACTATTGATATTTAAGCAAGAGAAAGATTAATATCAAAATGCATTGGGAAGTTTATTATGCCATCATCTTATGGAATGTGTGTGTCAAGCATGTTGCTAGCTTGAAACCACAGACTGTCTGAAATCATGTTCTACTCTTCACTGATTGAAACCAGTGGCTAACAAAAACTGGTAAATGGTCATCTGAAATCATGGGAACTTACTATCTGGTGAAGAGGTCTGTTTTGAAGCATGCCGCCATGGATCTTGAGAGCCATTTGTGAAAATTATCTTTGAGCCTGGCAAAGTTACACCTTAATGTCAAAAGGAAGCACACAAGTTTCTTTTTGATAAGAAGTATGTTGTATATAAAATGTGTGCCTATTTCCTGAGTCAGGAATCCTGACAGCTTCCACTTATAGAAAAACTGTCGCCTGAGGCTAAGATATTATTAGAGCACAATCAAGAGTTCGAATCTTGGCACTCTCCTATTATGTATATTTGTCTGCTCCCTAGTTATCTCATGGATGTGTAAGGCCTCACACTCGAGGTGGAGTATAGAAAGAGCATGCTAGGTATACATTATAAGCCTGTTTCTTGACAGCTTTAACTTTTGGGTCTCACAAAAGATAACTTTGATGAAAAAGCTATGTGCTGATTCCAGAATATGCTCATAATGTGTCATGCACTAATATACTTCATTCGGTTTATTGTCGCCATCATATAACCAGATACATTTTCAGCCCTTAATATGACTTTTCATTGATGCCCATCAATTTATGCAGAAAGGCTCCAACAAATAGGATTGCAAGCATAAATTGAAGAACGCTATTTACAAATAAAGTAGTCTCAGCTCAATTGTCAGTTATAATCAGTTTACTTAAAAGAGTGCCAGACAACAAGAACAGAGACTGCATGAAACTCTTTAATATATTTAACAGTTCGGTCCATCTGGGCTTTTGTAACTGCGTGTTCCAGATTCAAGTGTCTGATATTATTTGTTGCTTGGCTTTTCATGAAAAGGATAAAATCAATAATTGCCAGCTGGGAAAACCAAATCTCCTAAATGAAAATAAAAAATAAAAAATGGAACATTTTGATTAAAGGAGCATCAACACCCACAGCAATGTCCAGTCAATTTTGGAGAGAAAATCCATATGATCCTTAGATGCATGGATAACAAAACACTAATGAGCCAAACTAGAAAGATTAGTGCTCAGACCTGCTATTCTTGTGCCTCCATAGTATAAATTTGTTGCGTCAACGTCAGGATATATTCCCTGGCCGAACACGTTCTTGCAAAGATCTAAATGGTATCTGTTCAAACAAAGAAATATAGACTGGGTATAAGATTACACACAGAAAACTAATGAAACAAGGAATGAAGAGTATGAAGATGAGAACACCTTGTGTCAACTTTTGACGAGCGGACACTGTCATTGGAGGGGGCCACCTGAAAGTATGCAACTTCAGTGCAAACTTGGAACCACCACAACCGATCGCTCCTGTCTTCATTAAGAGCTGTATTCTTCAAGTGCTTTTGACTATAACTAACACTATCTCCATAATTGTCTTTAACATATTTGGCATATGCAGCCTGCATAAACATTTCAATTTGACCAAATAAAAATCAGAACAAAAGTGAGAACGGAAGAGCACGCCCCTCAATTTGTTTTAGGCATCCCAGGTTTGCTCAGATAAAGCTTGCATCACAATAATACTGAAAATCTGTTTGTACAGCGACTCCACAGAAAAAAATTTGTGGGCGAATGATGACAGATATTTAAATAAAGTAGATTAATTATTGACTATGATAAATTATTGCACCTGTTCAAGAAGCATCATTTGACACAAATCACTCATAAATGTCTAATGGATATGTGTTGCTAAAAATTAGGAATCCTACCACATAGAAAGAGAAGATTCATTGGTAGATGGCATAGAAGTAATGGCAAACATCCTACTATCCAGGGAATAATATATATGTAGAGAATTCATTGCCCCAAGGAAACTCTTCAAGCATGCATGAATGATAACCATGCCTTTGATCTGCATCTCAACTCAAAAAAAAATCTACCAAAAGCTTTCAACTATGCTATTCTATTTGGCAAAGCTAGTAAAATTATATACAATTTGCGGTTGCACTATCAATCGGAAGAAACATCTTAAGAGGTACAGATACCTTGAACAATTACTTCCATAAAGCTTTAGAATACAACAAAAGAATGAGGTTAAGGCAGGAAAAAGTTTCTTACCACCAAATCCTCCCCATCCTTCTTAGCTTGAATAAGAGGGGAGCACAATTTATCAGGATTTCCATATTGGAACTGTGGAGGATGAAATCTTTAATATCATTACCTTGCAAAGTAACAAAATAAACACAAATGAAAAACGATATGCTTACAGATGTAACAGCAGCATCTGCCAGAAAATACAAGAAGTCACCATCGATCTCAAGCTGCAAAATATGAGAAAGATTACTTCCAACAAGAAGAGGGATAAAAAAGGATTCTACATTGCACAACAGCTATACATATTTCTGAAGACATAATCGCCACATTAAGGAAAGAGGAATTCGAACCTCAGCAGCACCAAACAACTCCTTCAATGCCTTTCCATTTGACTGAAGCTGTTGCTCAACAAGTTGATTTACTTCCTGCAATGCAGCCTTACATTCCGCTCCAGCTGAAACACCAATCTAAAGTTGGAAACAACAGTAGAAAGTTATATTTAGTCAGAGAATATTTCCAGGTATTTCTCAATACAGATCAACTGACAGCAGCCAAACATCAAAATGCACCTCCCAATATAATCATAATCTTCAACTTCTTGGCCTTCTGGCAAGTAAAAAAGACAATACTGGCAATCAAGATTGTCCTTACCTGCCGGTCAAATTCAGGGAAATCATACACAGCTTGAACAACGGCAGAACTTGCAAGACTTCCGCATGTCAAATGAGGGAACTTAAGACGAAACCATGCACTGAGAGCTCCAGGATAGGAAATGCCAAAAACAAACCAGGGGTTTCCGGCATCTGTTCTATTGAGCTTCAGATTTACTGAATCCTGCACATAGTGTCAAAGCAACTTACTAGTCAGACCGCTAGCAGACATCATGTGAAAGGGAGACTCACTTCAGCACACAGAAGTAACAACTTTCTAGAAGAAATGCTAAAAGTTTCATTCAAAAGAATCTAGCACCACTTAGCCATATCTAATCATTTAAAAAACTGCATCGATCGATAACGCACAAAAAGTAAGCCCTCCTAGACCATCAAACTAACTTTTTGTGCAATCAAAACTTTCAAGATCAAGCATCACTTGCAAACACGTATAATCAAATTCATATCTGATAGTCACAGGAAGGATGGTGTAAAGCCAACTATTCTTGTAACAGCAACCCTTGTTTTCCAAATGCAGTAATATTCATCAGAGCCGACACTTCAATCAACAAAAGCAAAGGCAGGTCATCCAATCGCTTGGAGGGATTGTTCTCATGTCATGTGCACAGCATGTAAATGATACCTAAATCAATTTCTTCCCCCCTGTGCTAAATTTTCAGTCAGCTCTGCATCAACGTCTTTTTGTAAGTGAAAAAAAGGACACTTTGACCACATCCCAGTCATAGATCAAAATAATCCTAGTTTTGACTAGTAACAAGATTACTTCATTGATGATTTTTCTGAGTTTCAGATCATCTCTCTTGTGAAAATCAAGGTTTCTTTATGAAACTTCTATCACCATTGTCATTCATAGTTAATGACATGGTTAAGAGATCTGAAAACTTGCCTGGTAAAATTGATGAAAGGAAGCCAAGTCGAAGAGTGCCTGTTTAGATGATAAGTATTTTAGATTTGTTGTGGTCAATGATTTGAAAGGAGAACTCTTCCCATAGTACCGATGCTCAAGTGAAACCACAGCAGCTCCAAACTTCTTTGCCAAAACCTGCATGAATTAACACAGGGAAATTTTTTCAAAGAATTTTCAAAGAATCACAGCTTAGTGTAACCATGAAATTCCAAATCCTTAACAGGGTTTAGTTTTCAAATTTTCTCTCTAAATGTGCCAGTATAATGCTTAGTGGGATGCTAACCACTTTATAGTGATTTGATGATTGGCATGCTTATACTAGCCAAAAGCTAGTAGAACACCGAACTAAGTAGCACTTACACTAATGTAGTCATTCACTATCCCATTACATGCAGATTCACCACAGATTTTTAAAAATATTGGTCCATCAGGAAGCTGGAAGTAGTCGAGGAACTCATAGTAGCGCTGCGCAAATTGACGATGATCCTGAGAATGAAAATCCAATATCCAAGAGTTAGCAATAGCATGATGCCCTTTTCTGAGGATCGCTATGAAAAAATCAGTTATAGTGCGCCCACCCCTACATTACATGTTGAGTTGCTTCATGAGAATCCACAATCAGAACCACGACATAACAACTTCAACTTCAACTTCAAAGTTCAAAGACTAAAAGATAAAAAGGGCAGAACAACTTCTGTGTATATCCGGAAACACAATGTAGAATCCGTTATCATAATCACAAAAGTAGAATCTGTAAAATTGTAATATGAGTTTTAGCAATTAACAAATATTAACAATACTTAAACACCAAACCCGTGCAAAACAGGGTCAAGAGCACTAGTTTAGATATTTTGTCAACTATTGGCCTTCTGTACTTATTTTGCCACTAACAATATGGTGTCATCACTCGTTTCAAGGAATGGAATCTTCGAATTCTGGCATTTATTTCGACAGAGAAAATATATAAAAATTCGTTCGAGTTCATAATAAGTGGGTTGCCAATAAAATAGGCGGATGAAATTAAACAATATGCACAATTTTCCGAGGCCAAGATTTTTTAATTCAAAGTATCCAATCAATCGTTACCCCAATTCACAAGCAAATTGATCGCGTCCTCCAAACTCAATCAGTTCAAAGTTCAATCGAATTAACCTTCAAAAGGGAAGCAGTAATAGAAAAAAAACTGATGGGTTTGCATCTCAAGCAACTCATCCCCAAGGACACCAACCACCAAACATCAAGCGACCAATTACACGCCAATCCACATGGAATCGAGCGAAACCAAAAACCAACATCGTCCACGCAGAGAGAGAGAGAGAGAGAGAGAGAGAGAGAGTACATATGGAGAGAAGTGATCGAGGGTTTGGTTGAACCAGAGCTCATCCTTGGTCAAGTAATATCCAACGTCGTTGCTGGAAGATTGGTGAAGCAAAGTTCGGTCCTTTACGTAGCCATCGCACAGAGCCACGAGCATCGACAAGAAGAGAGGAGTCAGCATCGAGATCGGGTTCATCCTAGTCCCCATGGAAGTCGCTTCTGCTTCTCCTCCTCCTTCTTCTTCCTCCTCTTCAAAGAATCGGTTTTGCGGAGGAAAGGTTGGCTTTTCTTCGTTGTGTTGCCAGATGATAATCGGATAAAAATATCATTTTTTTCAAGCTTCGACGTATCTCGACTCTACCTTTTAAAAAAAAAAAAAAAAAAAAAAGATAAAAACATTGGAAGTTCTAAAATTTATCATGAAAATGCAATTAACTCCTAAAATTTTTAAAAAGTATAATTAAGTCATAAATCTTGTCACAAAATACAATTAAGTTATAAAATTTTCAAAAAATACAGTTAAGTCTTAAAACTTGTTAAAATAGTTTAATTTAAGTCATTTCATTGATTGCATATTTTAAAAGTTTTAGAATTCGATTATACTTTTAAGACAAATTTTAGCACTTTATTGAATATTTTGAAAGTTTTAGGACTTAATTGAACTTTTGTGAAAATTTTTAGGATTTAATTATATTTTTTGAAAGTTTTAGGATGCAATTACATTTTCATGATAAATTTTAAGATTTTTTTTTTTGGTAAGAAGTAAGAATAATATAGCTAAAGAACCAAGGAGTTACAAAGAGGCAGAACATACATATCTAACAAAAATAAAATCAAAATCAAACTTTAGGCCCAAATCTATCCAAAAGATTTTTCCGTCTCATCTCATGAGAAAGAAGAACTTTTGATCAATCCCGATTCTACCATTAACTTTTTTATCTCATAAAAAATCACCAACTTTAAATATAGTTTTAATTTTACCTTAATTTTTTTGTATCATAAAAAATTCTTAATTTTTACTTGAATCTCATATCCATCTCATTAATCATCCAAACATTTCCATTTCATTACTCTAGTTTTTTTTTTTTCCAAAATTTCATATAGAAGATGATCCCCTCTGGAGATGAATTTCCATATTAGCCTAAACGACATTTCATTAAATCTGAAATTTGGGTAATAAAGCAATTATGGTTGAATTTCTTTAACTACTCTAATTCTTAAGTAAGTCTTCCTTCCATCTTGCTATGGGATCTTCGATTTTGTGCTCAATCTTCAATCTTCAGTACTTGGAAGTTTTCCATTTCTTGCAATTGAGGCACTTGGCTTGGGATGCTTGAACTTTTCACGCTGGGAGTTTTTCATCTCTTAACTGTCAAGAGAAATTTTGGACAGAAAATTAACGAGACACATTTGGAATTGAAGTAAAAATTAGTGGTTTTTTATGAGATAAAAATAGTTTATGGTAAAATTGAGACTAAATCTAAAGTTGAGCTTTTAAGGGTAGAATTAGGATTGAACCTAAATTTGGAGGCTTGTTAAGATATGGGTTAATACCTTGAAAAACCCAAACTGGTATACATGTGACAAATTTACCCCAACTAACTATAAAAAATCATAAACTGGTACATTTATGACAAATTTACCTTAAACTAATTTATTCTACTACAAAAAAATCTCAAATTAGTAAATTTGTGACTAATATACCCTCCGCTAAATTAGATTAATATCACAAAAATTGTAAACTGTGATAAACATAGCGTAAAATCCCAAATTGAAATTGTCACGTGTCATTTAACTTAATAATTTGACAATAAAATTTAACGAAAATTAACAGAGGGTAAATTTGTCACAAATTTAACGGTTTATGATAAATTTGTCAAAAGTATATCAGTTTAGGATTTTTGGTGGTCAAAAAAATAGTTTGGGATAAATCTGTCACAAGTGTACCAGTTTGGGATTTTTTAGGGTATTGACCCTTAAGATATTAGGCAAATAATTTACCATGTAAGGCTAAAAATTTCAAATACAAGTTCAAAGACTACATTTAATTCAGCTTTCTCAATGGGTTTTAGGCTTCCAAAGCCTATTAAGGCAAATCTTTTTGAGACCTATTCAACCAAATGTTGCTCTTGGCAAAGCTAAAGAGCCCAAAGCAAATCCCTAGCTATCTTGAGTTTTTAGCATTTATGAAATGCTACTTCCATTAATGAAATTTGGCCAATAGCCTTTTTTACCCTAAAAAACTTATCAAAAGTTTTAAATGAGGGCTTAGAATTCATCTTGTCTAAAATAAAGTTTTAAAATCATCAAATTAAGTTCAAATAAGGTCTCATATTTGTTGTGATCTTACCTTGAGTATACCACCTAGGATATGACTAATGGATTAGTAAGCTTAGACCCATACTAGGTTCAAGTTGTTAACATACAAAATCCTTTCAATTAAAAGTTGCCACTAATTTATTTTTTTATAAATCGATTAAAAAATCAAGTAAAGTATTAGAAGAATTACTTTATATCTACGAACTAGAAATTATGGATTCAAGGGTTTGACTACATATATTACTTTAACACTATTTTAGGACATTTTCTCTTTTATTTTAAAAAATATATATTTTGTAGGCAGTTTGAATTGATTTTAACCCATCAACTAATTTTTAAGATTATCATGTGGATGTGCAAACATTAATTTTACAGTCAATAATCCAAAACGGTACATGAATTGCAAGGAAAATTGGTGAATTTACTTACCTCAAAGTAACGTAAGCATCTGCAAGATTAATTAAAAAACACATATTTGACCTAAATATAGTTTCCAATTATCACACAATTCCACTCAAATTTGTTTAGGGTTTTCTCTTTCACGAAAACTATCCTATATGCGATGAATGTAATGCAATTACTCTAAATGCAATTATTATAAGGTGATATGCAATTTCTTAATTAAATTATTTTGACATGCACCCTATATGACATGTAGTTTTTATTGATTAATTTAGGTATATTTGTCATATATTTATCAGTTTGGGATATTTCGTGATATTAATTCAAAACATGAAAATTGTTGAAAAGTCCCACACCTATTACACTTTTGCTAATTCAATCATAAACCTTTTAATTTTGTCAATTAAGTCCTAAAATTTTTGACAATTTGTCAATTAAGTCCATCCGGTCAATTTTGTGAGAAATTGCTAATATAGATATTAGTTGTCCTACGTGATATAACTGGCCCGACATGGACAAAATTTAATAAAAAGTTTAATATTTTTTATTTTTTAATTAATTTTTTTAATAATTTCCTTTCCTTTCATTTTCTTTCTTTTTCCTTTTTTTTTTTTTTGTTGAAAGGGTCGGTTACCCTCGGTTGGTGGTTGTGAAGCCTTCACTAGCCACGGGCGAGGGATCACGACCCTTGCTAAGGCCAATGAGTGTGTTGCAAGCCCTATAGCCCGAGCCCTTGTCAAATCTAGTGAGGACCGCGGCCATCACCCTCGGTTGGCTTGGGCTTCTTTGCAAGCTTGGCTTCTTCGATCACCCTATAGGTCAAGAGCTAGAGATTGGTAAGGGAAAATTGTCAAAAAAGTTTTAAACTTATTGTACTTTTATCAATTCAATTATAAACCTTTCAATTTTGTTAATAGAGTCATAAACATTTTTTATATTTTGCCAATTAAGTCCATCCAGCCAATTTTGACTGGAATTTGCTGATGTGGACGACCAGTGTTGACATGGCAATTTTTGATAATATTTTAATAATAATTTACATTTTTAATGATTTTTTTACTTTTCTTTTTATTTTTATTTTATGTTTTTGAGTTAGGGTCAGTGATAGTTGAAGGCAAACCAACCCTCGCCCAAGGTTGGCGAGGGTCAGCTAGCCACCCTCGCCGACCTTCTCCAAAATCTTAAACAAAAAATAATAATAGTAAAAAGAAAAAAGGAAAAAATCATAAAAATTCAAAAAATTATTAAATTATCATTAAATATTTTTTTGGAAAATCATTAAATATAATTTAAAAAGTGTGCTATGTTAGCCAAAATTGGCCGGATAGAGTTAATTGGCAAAAAATAAAAAGGTTTAGGACTAAGTTGGTAAAATTGAAATGTTTCAAATTAAATTGGTAAAAGTGTAATAGGTCTTGGACTTTTTGGACAATTTTTGTAGATTGGTGAGCCCAAAGCTAATCCAACAGGCTATTGTTTTCCTTGCAGTGTTGTTATCTAAGTGTTGCAAGAAAAGCTTGAGCATGGTAATTGGGGTCAAGCTATCCTCAAGGTTGTCATCAAGTTCTCCTTCACTTCATCAATAACCAGCCCACTTAAGGTGTGGAGTTGAGTTGCCCGGTCATTGGTTAGACCTATCAAATTAGGTCTTAAATCCATCTTATTTAAAACATAAACGGGTTATATATAGGTCATTCACATCTTGAAAATACCACTTAAATGGGTTTAAAAAATGAAAGGTTTAAACAAATGGGTCTTAAATAGGTTGGACTTAGAACTCATTTTCAATTGAAGGCTCACACTTTTCTCTTTTTCAATTTAGCCTTATCATTTTTATTTTATAAAAGTCAAAATTATAATTATTCTTTTATATTTCCTTTTTCTTTTCTTTTTTTTTTTTTCTTTTCTTCTTCCACCTTCCTCAACTAGTGGTTAGCACGATAACGATCGGTGATCGACCAAGTGAGGCTTGAGCTCATTGGTCTTAGATGAGCTTGAGGTCACTGACAACTGGCAAGACTTGAACTCACCAATCTAGTGAGGGGGGCCTCGCTAGCGTATGGCAAGACACAAGCTCGCTTGATTTGGCGAGGCTCGAGCATCCCCGATTTGGCAAAACTCGAGCCTATCGATGTCTGGCGAGCCTCGAGCTTGCCTGTAGTTGGTTGGTCGTCGTTAGGGGTGAGCATGGTCCGGGTTGGTCTGGGCCACCCCCTAACCCTATGACCAACCCGTACAGTATCGGTCCTCAATTTTTAGGACCGATGACCGACCCTATTGAGCCTGGGACCAAGGACCGGACTGACCCAATGGGTTTAGTCCGGTTCCAGGGTCAACCTGGGACCGAGCGATAATTTTTTTCGTCTTATTTTTTATACTCCCTAAAAAAGAAAACCTACAAATTCAATTTACACATCCATTGACAATGCGGCATTGTGCAACTAAATTATAAATATCAATACATATTTAGCAAATTTAAAATGACACAATAGAAATTGCGTACTTGCTAACCACTCATCAAGATATGGGACAAGATGAAAAGTTCTTGTAATCATCTATCTTTAATATTCATAACATCATATGCAAAAGAGTTTTTCTGCATTTGATCATGTAGAGTCCACTCAACCAAAAAATGAGCTTCACACCACTTAACTAGCAAATCATCGTAGCAACTGCAATACTACTCTACTCTTCAAAAACTTCTACCATTTGACACAAATTGAAAAGTAAAGTGCAGCTGAAATTTATTAGTAAAATACAATTAAACTATAAAAAGTTCAAAATACTTCATATAAATCATGAATATATAAGTTCACATCTTGTTAATTCACTTGAACTTCTAAACACCTAAAAACAAAACAAACGACACATAAATTAATACTCAACAAAAGTTTTAAATTGAAATTACTATTAGTGTTATTGATAGAATATTTCAATATAATATAATATAATATAATAGACATTTTACTTAAGTTTGAATATATAAAAGAATTATACATAATGTAATATAATATATAGGGTTGGTCCATGGTTGGACCGACCCAAAACTCTTAGGGACCGAGAACCAACCCGCATAGTGTTGGTCCTGAAATTTCAGGACCGAGGACCAACCCAATCCCCTTGGGAACCGGACCGGGACCGATAGGATTGGGGCTGGTCCAAGGTCGGTTCGAGGTCAATGCTAGACCCATTTGCTCACCCCTAGTCGTCGTTGTGGCTAATAACCGACTAAAAAAGAAGCAAAAAAAAAAAAAAAAAAAGAAGAGGAAAAGAAAAAAGAAATAATGAAAATTTATATTTTTAAAAAATAAATGATAATTAAAATTTTAATTTTTTAAAATAAGAAAATAATTATAAAATTGATTTTTTTATAAAAAGAAAAAGAAAAAAGAAAAATATTGAGTCATGGAGGAAAATTTAATCATATTTTTCATACCAAACAACAAAAAATATTTTATAATTTATTTTTAGATTTCAGGAAAAAAAAAAAAAAAAATTTATTTAATTTTCCTGAAAAATACTTTTTGAGAAATATTTTTCAAGAAACAAATGAATGCTTATTTTTTTAAAAAAATTATAAAAATTTTCCATTAGATTTTTATTGCACAAAGGTGTTTTAGCAATACCATTTAAAAAATAATAAAAAATAAGCTTTCTTAAGTTTAGTTAAATAAGTTGGGTATTGATTGGGAATGGGTTAAGTCGAGTATGGGTCAAGAATTTTGCACTACCGCAAATGGGTTATAAATGGGTTAAACATGCCGATTTGGATCGGATTATTTATGACCCGACCTAAATTTGACACGACTTACTTATTTGACAAATCTATGGCCATCAAAGGTTTCAACCAAACCATTGGGGGTTCGCCCCAGTGGCCACCCTTCCACTTGGAAGGGAAAGGTGGGGGGGTTCAAATCTCCATCTTCTCAGGGGAGATTGGGGTGCGGACGATTTTATTTCAGAAGTGGGTTTCGACTCTCATGCACGCAAGAGAGCGGGACAAAAAGTCCGAGAGTGAGTATTAGAGTAGGATTAGAGTAGGACCGAAAAAAAAAAAAAGGTTTCAACCAAAAAAGAAATAAAAGAAAAGAAAATGAAAAAAAAAAAACTAACAAATTAAAAAAAATATTACAAAGTTGAAAAAATTTAAAAAGTATTTAAATTTGTCCACATCAGTGTTGGCTAAGCCATGTAGAATAGCCGCCATTGGACTGCATGTCTATGATTTTTTTGTCAAAATTGATTGAATGGACTTAATTGGAAAAATTTAAAAAGGTTTATGACTTAATTGACAAAATTAAAATATTTAAGGTGAAATTTCTAAAAGTGCAAATAGGTTTGGGACTTTTTGAACAAATTTTCCCCATCATATGCTAAAATTTATCTTTGTCAAAATTTTTCTGTAAGAAATAAAACTTCAAATTTGTGTCTCCTTTTATAAAATCTGTTTTTTTTTTTTTTTGTCAGCCCTTATGATATTCAAATGCCCTTTTCATCCAATGAAGTTTTTCATTCTTAAATAGAAGGGTAAAAATAAGTCTTTTAGTCATCAGTTTTTAATTATGGCAATGTTTTCGCGGAAAATGAATGATTTGAAGATTATTTTCCTTAAAATAATCGCTCGTATTACTTATAAAAATGAATAAATGAAAATATTTTCATCATCTATGAAAATGTGTAGATATGAATTGTTGTTGATATAAAAAAATTTCTTTATTGACTTTTTGAATATTCTCCAAATTATTCATTTTCTAAACAAATGAAGTTTAAAAGAATCTTAACCCATACATTGTGCAGGGAACAATATAATAAAACATTTGGGTAAATTGAAAAGTTACTAGAGGCATGTTTGTTTTATGAAAGACATTTTCATGAATTGGTTTTCCAAACTTCCACATGTTTGGCTTACTGGAAATGGATAATCAAAGAAAAAGGTTTTACGAAAAAAAAAAATCATACTTAAAAATGAGGAAAATGATTTTTCCAATTTTAAAGGAAGAAATCGTTGTAACTCCTTTTCACGCGCATGTTCGCATAGAGTTTCAACCTATGTTCTCTCTAGCCTGGTCTTCACCGCTCTTTCGTACCTTCTATTTAAATACTTTCTCTGGTATCGTTCTTTGATTGCTTTATTTATTCATGTTTTATGGAATCGAGAACGATTTTGACGGGAAGTTTTATATGCACTGAGAAATTAAATTTGTTAATTATTTTTTTTTTTTGGATCCTTTTTTACCTTTCTTTATTTTGATATTAAAAACATAAACTTTATATTTCATGTCGCAATATTAATATCTTAGACAAGCAATTTGATATCATCTTAGTATCTCCTATTTGGAATAAAATACAATTATGATGGAGAGGATAATTTTTTTAATATAAGATCTAAATATCTTCGAGTAAATTACTGAACAACTAAAAACCAGCCATTCTACTTAATTTTTTTTTTTGTTGGTAAGAGCCATTCTACTTAAAATTGATTTTGACAAAGAACATTTTCCTCCGTCAAGAAGCTTTTTGCAAAATAAACATCCCAGGAACTGCAAGTCAAGAGAAATGGAGATACTTGATAGGCAAAATGAAAACCATGTATTTATTGAGCAAAGAGACCCTTTTTATCAGATTCTCTTATTAACATATGAAAAACCATTTTATCCCCTGTTGGAATTGCATAGTTTAGAATTAATAGTAATCACTCATATTTTTTTTTCAACATATAGTAAAAGAGGAACATGTGATAATTAATCACCTTGAACCCTTCGACAACCAATTTATGACACTCATACGTGTTTAGGTCCTTTAGTATTACAAACCTTGAAAACAACATGACAAAGTACTTAATTTCACACAAATTATCAAAAGAAAAACATGTTGAGTTTGCTGCTGCTTCTTCATCCAGCATCAATGATCTTTTTCTTGTGGATTGAAACTTGAGTTCTCAGAAGGAGAAGTTCATGATGTCCATGCTGAGGCTCTCCATCATCATGGTCTCCATGAACCCGCAGTTGCTCACGGGCGCTTTGTTGAAGCTTCCGAGCTTGGGCTTGAACGGGCAAGAGGAAATGGGGAGGATCGGGATGTTGTCGCAGTTGCAGATCTCGATCATGTACCCGTCGGGGTCGTGGAAGAAGACTTGGTCCACCTTCACCCCCGCTTCCTCCACCACCGCTGTTACGCACCTCATTCCCATCTCTTGTAGTCTCCTCTTCACTAGCCCTACGTCCGTGCACTGTGTAAAGAAGGCCAAACGATGCTTATTAGATCAACGAATGCAACGAAAGACCACAAATTCTCGTCTTGTTTTAAGATTTCTTTTGAAACAAATCCTTTTAACAATTGAACAACTAGGACTAGTAACTCAAATTCAATCGTGCCTTACAGTTCTCCCTGTTAATGGAGACGCTGTATCAAACTTACTTGGAAAGACATATGGTTATCCTTGGGGTTGATTGGACGTGGCTCGTCAATGGCGTCGTTTTCCTCAATTGATGGGTTCTCAATCAAGTGTATCCCTATTCCATAGTTGTATAACCTGCATATCGAACGCAGAAAGAGCGAGGATCATGCTCATGCAGGCATGGCACAATGCAAAAGTGAAATCATGTCTTTCATATCAATAACGAGAGAGAGAGAGAGAGAGAGAGAGAGAGAGAGAGAGAGAGAGAGACGGACCAAGCTCCATTGAAGTCGAAAGAAGAAGGGCGTTTGATGAGGACGAAGCCGAGAACGTCCTCGTAGAACCTCACCGACTCGCGCACAGACCGGCACATCAATGAGACGTGGTTCAGTGAGAGGAGAGGCAGTGCTTCGCAGCCGCCCATCACTTCCTCAATCTCCATCTTTGCACCCGTCATCATCTTCTCTCTAAGAGCTTGGTCGTCCCTCTTCAGCTTCTGATCCTCCTTAAAAAGTTTCTCTGCTTTGTTCTTCTTGTGGTCTCCCTCGAGCATACGTGATGAATGGAATGAGTGGCGATTAGTTCCTTTTTAAAGAGAGGCCGTCACATTGCTTTAGCTTGAAAACTTGGCAAAATTTTAAAATATGGGCGAGAGGAACTTTCCTTGCAGATTCTCTCTTGGGAAAAGGTGGATGCCCTTCGTATCACATTATCTGATTTTAGTCCGGTTATCTTTTGTTTCGTACACACTAGTACACACCTTGGTGTAAACGTTTAATCCACGCTGACCCAATTGAATGTAAGTTGTCTGTATTTCGAAGCTTATTTAACATGATGAAATTATATCACCAATTTATATTAATGGAGTGTTCTAGGCTATCTTTGAGCACCCGATTGATCTTAACTGGATGTAGCAACCCTCTTTTCATTCTCACACATGTCGAGTCATTACTAGAGCCATAAATGCGTGTTCAATATTGGGGTTGCATTGAGAGTATGCACAAATGTGGCGATTTGGACTCATTTAAGCCCTGAGCATAGGGGAAGATATGCTTAGGACTTGAGCTATCCCTTTGAGGATAAAGTACATTAGAGTTTAGTAGGTACATAAAAGATTACATCCTTGGTGTAGATACACACAAGGTTTTTGCCAGTGGTAAAAGCAATAGATTAGAACAACGCGTGGAGGATCTGGGATCGATCGAGTCCCCTGAAAGTTGTTGCAACCGACGGTGCAAGGTTCCAAAACCAGAGAAACTTCCACGATGCTTCCTCTTATCAGAAGATTGAAGCCCCCTCCATCATCGATCTCCCGATGTTTTTGTCGCCCAAAAAGCTCAAGAAGAATCCAAGAAGCTGAACAGCGACGAAGTTGCCCGGTCGCTCCGACCAAACACGCATGGCGGGAATCCCATTTTGCGTGCACACCTGATCTTGCACCACTCTAATCTCAATACAAATCGTAATGGTGAGAAAACAAATACTCGAGAACTGACTCGATTTGTCTGATGTGGTCATTTCCATCTCTCAGTTCATTAATGCTTGACGTGGCATTGTTGACGGAGTAGTTGCTGACATGACAATCGAAGCTGATGTGGCGCCTGATATCTATGACGGGAGAGTAGAGAGAGTTGGATCAAAAATCCTCCTTAGGGCCTTGATTTGATTAGGTTACGTGTCGCACAATTTGATGAATTCGAAAAATCATGACAAAAAGCATAAATTTTTAACCGCACCGACAAAGAAAATTAAGATTTTACTTAATAGTAACAGTGAAAACATAACTATTCAAATTTAGCTCTTAGAGATATGGATGTTGACTTTATGGATGCTATAACAATAATTATAATTGAATCGAACATCTAGCTGGCTTTTGAATGAAATTTTGAGTAAAGAACAATTCACATCAGTAAATTGTGGACAGAACATAGTTAATTTTTTGTGTCCAAGAGAGTTGGCTATAAGGATTCATTACATCTTGATCTAGATGCGACCTACCATATGTCCCATTCGCAACGCACTATATATCATTTTAGGGGCCATGCTCGCCTCCTATGGAGCCTCACCCGATAAACACAGACGGAACAATTTGTATATATTGATACAAATAAGTTGGGACGAAAGGTTTTGATACCACATAAAAAAAGTGTTTACTCCTGTTTATGGGCCAATCAGAAAAGTGAGCTAGTCGACCTGGTAGCAACATAGGAAGCTCTCCTTATGGCCTGTCCCATAAGCCCTTGGGCCTCATATTAAAGTTGCTATGAGTTATCCTAAGACCCCTTATCCTTTTCAATTTTCATGTACATAAAGTTAAAAATGTACTGATCTTAGGTATGGAATTTGAAAAAACAAGTCTATAAATTGCTTGAGAAGTTTCATTAGTATTTGGTTGGTAACTATATTGATTATTTTAGGAAGTGTTGGAGCAATAGATGGAACTCATGTATGTGCATTAGTTCCTCTTGAAATTTAAGGAAGATTTCGTGGTCAGAAGGATGAAACAACACAAAATATATTAGCTGCCATTACATTTGACTTGATTTTTTCTTATGTATTAGTTGGTTGGGAAGGCACATCTCATGATTCACGTATTTTGTCTGATGCACTTTCAAGGCCAAATGGATTGAACATTCCTAGAGGTAAGAAAATTGAATTTACACACATTATGTGAATTGAGATTAGTAAATTGATAATAAACTTATTTATAACTTGTAGGAAAATATTATCTTGCTGATGTTGGTTATGGAATCCAAAATGGCATCATCTCTCCCTATCATGGTGTTAGGTACCATTTGAAGGAGTTTAGTGATCGCCCTCCTGAAAACGAGAAGGAACTATTCAATTTGCGGCATTCATCTCTAAGAACTACTATTGAAAGAGCATTTGGAGTTCTAAAGAAGCGTTTTCGAGTATCGGGTTCAGAACCTTTTTGGTCATTTAGAACACAAGTCGATGTTGTCTTAGCTTGTTGTATCATTCACAATTTTATTATGAAAGCTGATCCCAATGACTCTATCATGGAAGAGATGAATAGACAAATGGAATCTCAAAGAGAAAACCCAAGAATCCAATTTTCTCAAAGGGAGGAAAAGGAGGAAAATAGGATATAGGCATCAAAGAGGGATAGGATTGCACATGCAATGTGGATTAGTTATCAAAATATTATAAGAAGCCAATAGTTTTACTTTTATTTCTTTTGAGTGCTTTATTTTGAACATGTGCTTTTCATTTCTTTAATGATAATCATCTCTAAATATTTACTATGTGTCCATCTTCATCATATTTTTCTTATTCTAATGTTTAAAGTTGTTACGTAGTTATCATGATGAGTAAAAGTAAGGCAAACGATGAGAAGGTCAAGCAATTTAGATGGTCGAAGCCTATGAAACGTGTTTTACTTGAAATTCTCGTTGATGAAGCTAGTAAAGGAAACAAGCCTTCAAGTACATTCAAACCCTCTTCAATTACTCGAGTTGTCAATACAATAAATGAGAAGTTTAGTGTTTGTTGTGAGCCCGTCCATGTTGAGAACCATTTGAAGACAATCAAAAGCAATTGGAAGACAATTCAAACTGTGCGTGGCAAGAGTGGATTCAGTTGGGATGACAAGTTGAAAACGGTCATAGCTGGGAAAAATGAATTTGATCAATATGTGTTGGTAATTTTTCTCATCACTTGCTCAATACATTCTTTTAGCCAATGTTTCACATAAGCAGTTTTATGTGTCTTTATATATTTACTTAGCATATAAGGGATAATTTCCTAACCATCTCAGTCAAGATTTTTAAACTTTAATGCATTTGCTAACATACTGGACTAAAAAAAAAAGAGAGCAGATTATTAACTTGTTATTCACCCTTGTTTCACTGAAGCCATAGGTTATCGTGTTGGTGTTGTTTATGTTTTTGTTACAAGTGTAATGCATAATTTAATATTGACTGTCATACTAGCAATTTATATGTTTGGAAATTTTTTCAATGTCTTTTGCTGCTGCAATTTTGATTTTGATTGTTGGGTATATCTGGAATGCGACTAGGGTTGGTAAAGTTTGCTTCTTTTCTCTTTATCTTTTGCAATTTAGGTGGTGAGAAACTAAGAAGGCACCATGTCTTCTGCAATTTAGGTGTTCACAAATGAGGTGCTAATGGTTGAATGAATATTGTGTATTTATAGGTCCATCCTTCTCATGGAAAGTATTTGAATAAAATGATTGACATGTATGATAAGATGTTGTGATGATTGGGAGAGATATAGCCACCGGAAGCTTTGCTAAGCAGTTCGGGGACATCGATGCAACGGAAGTTGACTCCTCACCTGTCGACTTAGGTGATGACTTCAATGACTTCAATGAGTTGATGAAGGGCTCGAAAACATGTTCCTCTACTGTGC
This sequence comes from Eucalyptus sideroxylon, assembly GCA_014182405.2. Classification (NCBI taxonomy): domain Eukaryota; kingdom Viridiplantae; phylum Streptophyta; class Magnoliopsida; order Myrtales; family Myrtaceae; genus Eucalyptus; species Eucalyptus sideroxylon. The sequence continues at coordinate 9,797,406 of CM024557.2, forward strand.
ATTTAGAAAAGAGGTCTTGCAAAAGGCGAAAAGGTTCCAACAATGATGACAAGTATGTTGCACTTTCAACACAACTTGGAGAGATGGCCTCGGCAATTAAGTCATTGGCTCATACGGATGTGGATCACTCTCAAGTCTATTACTCTCAACTCTACAATTAGGTGATGAAAGTGGATAGATACGATGAAATTACCCTTGGATCAGTTTTTGACCATCTAATTGAAAATGAAAAAATTGGAAAAGCATTCATGGTGAAGAGTGCGACTCTTCGCAAAGTATGGGTTGATAAATTTCTAAGCAAAGGAGATCATCATTAGTGATATACTTGTCTCTGGGTGTATGGTTGGTGATCGTGATTGTGATGGTGATTGAGAACTGATTTTTGATGCTCTGTTGACTACATCAACAAGCATTTTTGGCTAGACAATCTACTACAAAGTAGATGAAGAGATAGGTGTGTAGACATATTATGGCTGCCAAAATTCCACTAATGTGTAATTTTATGCAAGGTGCTTAGTAGAAGTCTCAAGGTAACAGAGGTAACACAAGATTTTTGATAGCTTGATCTGATGAGTTTGCTGGTCAAAAGAGTATGAACTAAATGAGTTGCCTAAAGCAGGGGTGCTTTTGCCTTTATGAAATCCATAGGTCAACTGGGTAGTTATTACTATCTTTTGGATTCAAACATTTAACATCAAATAGCAGTGTTTTGTAATTGACCCTATGCTTGCCTAATTTATCTATGATGCTCTTATGGATTCATATGGAGAATTCGCCACTATTTACTTGCTAATATTCCACTGATGATTACCAGGATGGGTTCCACAAATACTGTGGAAGATTTTGGAACTACTTTTTAGCATGGGTAAGAAATAGATAGTGGCAAGAAGACCAAGAAACGATTATCTACCTAAACCAAACCCACCCCCCAACTAACCCAAGTCCCCAAAAAGAAAAAAAAAAAAAATTATCGGTGGGCTTCGGGTGCGTACAAGCCCAATAAATCTCGAGTGCTGAATCGCATGAGTTCCCACAGCTCTGATCAGAAGAGAAACAAGATCCGGTTCGTGTCGACGGGGCATTGAAATTATCCATGAGCAATGGGAACCGCTGCCCCTTAATGTGAGTATTATTGATAAATGTATTGTAATATATTGTTCAATTTCATATAAAAATTTTCAGTCAAATGAAAAAAAAAATTACTTGAAGGACAGAAAATGTTTATTGTTAACTCTTTCATTCAAAGAAAGATTATCCGGGATCCGATGTGACCAATGACGATGAAGTTGCATGTCTGTTGAGCCAGAATGATGCCATTTTGCTTATCTTACAAGGGAATATTTACTCAATTTGCTTTGAATCTATGATTTCGATCCCTAGTTTTGATTGGCACAAAGAACCCTACTTTGCAAGAGTGAAACACCGTTCCAACTTTCCAATTTGTTCAAACTCTACAAATTGCCTCAAATCTGAGGACATAATATTTTAATTTATAAACAGTTTGAAGTAGAATCCTACTCATCGAATCTGCAAACTCGATGTAGGGGCTGAATCCTTTTATCTAAAATGGCAATAGATGCGAAACATGAATCCAAACCATGTTAAACTATTCCCAAGCATAATGGTTAGAAAATATTTTCTTTACCGAACACCGGAAAATATTTTCCGAAACATTTTCAAGGTTTAGCCGAACACCGGAAAATATTGTCATTTTCCTGGAAAATGACTTTTAGGAAAATATTTTCTGGAATTGGCCAATTTTCCGCGAAACGAACGGAGCCTTAAAATATGGATAAAACCTTCGACTGTTACTTATCTCAAGAGGAGTGGAATTGCCTGGTTTTTTCACCACATGCTTGTATAATTTCAAAATCGCTTGCAGGATGATTTTGAAATATCTATGAATGGTGTCTATTGATCTATGAAATCTTCCCCCAATGACTCTAAACCTCACATTATGTCCAATGATATGACAAAATACCATAACTTACTCCATAATAGAAACCTTTACAGTAGAACGCAACAAGTTACTTGCACCAAGTATCTTACAAAGGTCTAAAAAAGCATTCGGTGTCATCCGTATTTGATCTACACAATGAGTATCACCACTATATAACACACGATTCATATATAACTCTCTCTCATAATCTCGATTCACATGAGGCTCTCTCCGTATGCGATTCTCCGAATGATCATAATCATCCATAACTAATGTGATAACTATCATAACCACTGCAGCTGCACCCGTTACCACTGCTTGAATTTTGTTATCCATCTATATTGGAACATAATAATCATGAAACACAAATTCATATGAAATACAAGAACATCAATACTAGAAGAACCAGAAAAATAGGGGACAACGGATGATTGTAGGAATGTATTACCTTACTTTGTCTGTGTCAATGTGGATGTCTGGCTTAATCAATTTCCCTTTGTAGATATCTGTAATGTTATCAAGTTTAAAGTGAGAAATATATCATCTTCAAAGAAATATGATTTAACTTATGTATTAATCATGCAAACGCATATAGTTGCTGAAATATCCACCAATTCTCGAAATGTTAAAGTGAGAAGACATACAATCTTATTGATTATTCATAATATTATAGGACCCACCATCATATAAAAGAATGACAGAAAAGAAGAAAGCTGATGAAGAATAAGAAAACCACGCATGGCTGACACCACATGAAGGACATGTACATATACATGGCGAGATCGACAAATCTTCAGTTTTTACTTAGCTAATCATTGTAAAGTTCTATTTAGAAATCATACATTACGACTTACCATAATATATACCCGATCATAATTATGACAGTAATATGTTAGTCTACAAATATAGGCATATATCCATGAATTCCGCAGAAAGAGACATGGACTGAGGAGGAGGATAAGATACTAATTCAAGCACACACGGAGATTGGTAATAAATGGTCCAAAATAGCGAAGAGACTCCTTAACAGGACCCATAACTCGATCAAGAATCACTGGAATGCCACCAAAAGAAGGCAATACTAAGAGAAAGAGGCGTTCCAAGTATCCGAGAGCCTCTCTCTTGCAAGAATACATTTAGAGCTTGAACTTAAGAGCATCCGAGGGGGAAATGAGTAACCAATTTGATCTAAACTAATTATTTTCAATCCATAAACTGAAATTTTTGTCCCTTATCCAAAGCCTGAAAAGTGGGAAGACAATTTCCCAAACCCTGAATCACGATCACACAATGAGCATAGGATAGCTACTGGTTTGTACGGGGGAACATGTTACCGCGACACATTTCTTCCTCGTTATCCCCCGGTCATTTCACTCCACTTTCCCTTCCACGCCCACTTGCCCCCGTCCCCTGTTTCTTTCGAAGAGATTAGACACTTTGCCCCCGACCCCCCCGACTTACCATATGATAGTACTATGTTGGAGTCTAGAGATATAGTTATAAATCCATGACCTCATAAGTAAATTGAGTTTTCTTATAACCAACAATGTTACTTGAAAAACCCCTGTACAACACTTGGTCGCACAAGCTTTGCCATCCATTTGCTATGATGCAGTTCAATCTTCGTGCATATTTCATGTCTATGATATGCAAATATCATTGTTCAAATACGACACGTAGATGGGCAGACATAGGAAGTCAAGACTCATGCATAGAAGACTGAAAATCTGTGATTAGCACGAGACCAATTGCTCAATGTCCCGCCATCAGTTTCCTAGGAAGAAAGCAGTCAACCTAGTGACTCGTAGTTGGTAAATCGCACCAAGCGACCGAAGCTAGAATGAATAGACGGCGGGGGAGGATTCGATTGGGGGAAGAGGGAAGAGGGAAAGGGAGAGGGAGAGGAGGAGATACCTTTTGAATCTTCTCGGTGGTGATGTTGGTCGGGGGAAACGAGGGCAACACGGGGATCATTTGCGGAGGCTGCATCATCTTCGCTGGGTCTCATCTTACTCCTCCTCCTCCTCCCCAACGTGCATTGAATCGAAGGATTGATGGAATCCTCCCCCAAAAACCCTCTATACATGCAAACAAGAGGAGAGAGATCTATGAGGACGCTTCAATTCGTGCATACGCCACTTGAACACAACTACGCATGGAAGAGTATGAACTGACCAACAGTGAAGAGGAAGCAGGGCACGTTGCGGAGATCGAGCACCGCTGGACGAGGGGGAGGCTCTGCTACTGCTAATCATCGATGTTGAAGGAGGAGGTGTTAGATATATGCACTAAATGAATTAATTAATTAATTATGTGTTCATTTAATTAATTAATTAATACTTTTTAATAAATTATATATATATATATAAAGCTTCATGCATGTGCACGAAGCACATGCATGAAACTTGGATGGTCGCAACCGCCGACCATCATCCACGAACTCGTGTGTGAGCAACCGCTCATGCACGATTGTTCGTGCATGAGTGGGGACGATCAGCAACGGTTGCTGATCGTCCATCGATCAAGAACCGTTGCTGATCGGTTTATAATTTTTAGTTTAAAAGAGTTGTTTTTGCAACGCTTAAAGGGGTTGGAGAAACAGAGAAAAGGTGGGTGTGCATTTTGTGTTTTAGAGAGAAAATGTTTTGCTGAAAACAGAGAGCAAATTGTGTGCGTGTTCTTGTGTTTTTTAAGACGCAAGAAAGAAGAACATTATCTCGTTCGGCCGTGACTATTATACATCAAGGATACGACGGTTTGTTTCCACGTGATTGCTAGCACGATCGAAGTGGTGAATATCCGAAATTCTCTCTTCCGTTCGACGTTCGTTGTTGGTGTGTCTGAACTAGAGGTCCGACGCTTGTGGGACTCGAACTGTAGAACATCCGAACCGACTTGTTTAAAGCACGCTTCAAGAGGTAATTTGCTTAACTCCATTTTATGTTTAGATCTTTGATTAAAACGCACGAACAACGCTTAAGGAGAATCATGTGTAAAATATATCTTTGTTTCCGCTGCGTTTATTCTGTTGATTTTTCTTATACATGATTCATGAAACCCAACAGTGGTATCAGAGCCAACCTTAGGCGTTTTCGTGCATTTAATTGATTTGTAGTTCAAATATATTTTTTGCGTTCTAATGGCCAATTTATTTTGTTAAGAGAATCGGTTCTCTTACCTTTTATGTGGCCTATAGAAGTTGATTAATTTATGTGATAAATTTAATCAACTAAGCAAAAATTAGAACTAAATCAATTTTGAATCAAAAATTCGTAACTTGTTATACTTGATGTTTATATTTTGCAAATGATATGCAGAATCTTATGCATGCCTTCCAAAGCTTTAAATTTTGAATTTATGGCTCGTAAGGAAGGGTGGTGATCATGGAAAAATCTCTAATTGTTGTGATTGTTGTATGGATGAATGTATGATGATTACAGGTATTCTTTTTGGGGATGTAATTATTAAATGGAGGCTACATCCTTCCTTTTATTTTACTTTAATTTTTCTTGATATGTAATTTTTAGTATAGTTTAGTATTTCAATTGTTGATGTAAATACTACAAGAGAGGAGGAGCCATTAAACCGGTGAGCTCTTTGGGCCCGGTCTTTGAAGAGTTTAAAGATTGAAGAAAAAGTGAAGAGCAGGTCCATATAATTAAAACATTAAAATGGCTAAATGGGTCTTTTTGGCTCGAGACCCATTGAACCATAATTCCATGATCACCACATAGGATAGATGTTTATGTGATATCTATTTATTTATTGTTTATGATATCGTGCATGTTAAACCGGTTAATGTGCAAAGTGAGACCGTTAATAACGACCCAAATCTCCTTACAAAGAACATTAAGTCGAAACGGGTTTCGGACTCGTGGCCTTCCATCGTCGTGGTTTGATCCAATATTATAGTGGTTAACTAACCGGTTATGGATACATAGGGGTTAATTACCATTTATAATATTGGACCACTCCATTATGCATATGTTGCTGTGGGGTTGGAGCCAAATGATTTCTAATAACCTGTCGGTGAGGGAATCATTTGTGTTTTCAATACTTGCATGAGACGATGGGCTAGACTTAGCTATGATCATGATGCCAATAACTGTTAGGTGAGGCTTTCATGGTCTAGAGGTCGAAGTTATGATTGGGACTCGCATATGATGCGTTGAACAAGCTGGTTCACTCACTAAGTTCATAGGACACCAATAACTGTTAGGTGAGGTGGACTTTGAACTGGTGGGACTCCAATCCCCACTAGTAATCTTTACCCAACAAAGATTACCTCTTCCTATCTTAAGGAGTATGGGATTCGAATATAAATTTAGTGGGAGGATCTATTTCATTTAAAGGCCAAAATGAAATAGTTACTTTGAAAGATACAACGGCTAACAATTTATTTTCTGCAACAGATATATTATTACTCTGAAAATGGTGACCACAAACCCACTCGCTTCTATACTTGACAAGAATTGTTTGACTGGACCCAATTTCACTGACTCGGGTGAGGAATTTGAGAATTGTTCTCAATTCAGAAAAATTGGGTATGTGCTTGATGAAAAGATGCCAACCTCCTTTCCTAAGGGTGGGACCCAAGAGGAGCGTGTCACTTATGATAAGTGGAGTGACGATGACTTAAAAGTTAGGTCATATATGCTTGCTTCTATGAATAATGAATTACGAAGAAGTATGAATCTATGGAAGATCTTTGGGTCGATCATTTTGCACTTAAAGGAATACTTTGATGAGAATGGTCGAACCTCTAGATATGAGATATCTAAGGCATTGTACCGTATGAGGATGGCTGAAGGATCATCTGTTAATGATCATGCTTTGAAAATGATCGGCACATTGAAGAATTGGCTAGGCTGAATCTCGTTATGGACAATGAGTTAGCTGTGGATTTGATCCTCCAATCTTTACCCGATTCCTTCTCTGGTTTTGTCCAAAACTTCCACATGCATAAGATGGATAAAACTCTTGCGGAGTTACATAGCATGCTGGTAGTTTATGAGAAGGAAATGCATAACACGAGGCCAAATGTAGTGGCTATGGCTAAGGCTTCTTCTTCAAAGGGTAAGACCATTTTAAAGAAGAATAAATGGAAGAGGCCTCGCCAAACCTGTTGTGCAACCAAAACCCATGATTGATAAAGGGAAATGTCATTACCGTGGTGTCAAAGGGCACCGGAGGAGGAACGTAAGAGGTACCTCGCGAGCTTGAAGGTCAAGCCCAAGAACCGACCTTATGAAGGTATGGTGTCTATGCTTATTGAAACTAATCTTATGGTTAGTGCTGAATCCAGCTCATGGGTTCTAGATTCTGCTGCAACTTCACATATTTGTATGTCTTTGCAGAATCTGGAAATAAGCAGGATGCTAGGGCGAAATGAGATTGTCGACGTTTGCCAATGGAGCAAGAGTTGCTGCATTAGCTATAGGGACTTTTCGTTTATGTTTGCCTTCTCGGACATGTATTGGTTTTAAAGAACTGTTTGCATTATAAGAATGCTGTTAGGAACATCATCTCGTACCTCGTTTGGGTAAAGAGAATTATGAATTTTCTTTTGCTGATGATGTATGTTCTATTTATCATAATAGAATATGTGTTGGTTCTAGCTTATTAACCAACAATCTTTATACCATTACAATGTCCGGTAATGCGATTACCAATGTCAATAAGCAAAATAGAATTGATATAAATGCCATAACTAATAAACGCCCTAGAGACGGTCCAAATAAAAAGTATGTTTGGCATCTCCGATTAGGTCATATTGGAGAAGACAGAATTAACAAGTTGAGTAATGATGGATACATTGATCCTTCAAATTTTGAGTCATACTCGACTTGTGAGGCATGTCTTCTAGGAAAAATGACCAAAGCGCCTTTGTGGGACAAAGTGCGCGAGCTGCCGACATATTAGAATTAATACATACAAATGTATGTGGACCAATTAATGAATCTGCTAGAGGTGGTTATAATTACTTCATTACCTTCACCGATGATCAGTCACGGTATGGTTATTTATACCTCATGAAGTATAAATCTGAATCCTTTGAAAAGTTCAAGGAATTCAAGGCTGAAGTTGAGAAACAAACGGGAAAATGTATTAAGGCTCTTCGATCGATCGAGGAGGCGAATACCTTAGTACTTGAATTCCTGGACTTTCTTAAAGAGAATGGCATTTTATCACAATGGACACCTCCTGGAACTCCAGAACATAATGGTGTATCTAAACGAAAAAATCGTACTTTATTAGATATGGTACGATCTATGATGAATTACACCGATTTGCCAATATCCCTTTGGGGATATGCCCTTGAGACAGCTGTATATATACTGAATAGAGTGCCGTCCAAATCTGTTCCAACTACGCCCTATGAGATATGGCATAGTAGGAAACCTAGTCTTAATCATATTAAGATTTGGGGTTGTCCAGCTTTTGTGAAAAAGCTGAAAGTGGAAAAATTGGAGGCAAGATCTCGAACAAGGTCGCTTCATTGGATATCCAAAGGAAACTCTTGGATATTATTTCTATTTTCATTCAGACCAAAGAATTTTGGTATGCAAGCACGCTTCTTTCTTGGAGAATCGGTTCATCCAAGAAAGTGGTCTTTGGGCGGAAAATAGTCTTACAAGAAGAAAATAATGAAGTATCAAACAACCGAGTTCAGATACTAATCTCTGATTCAGTGGGAGCTTCTGATACACAACCTCTTAGGAGAAGTGTGAGAATGTCTCGCCCACCTGCTCGTTATAGACACCCGGTTGATCATATTGAGCCATTATTCATTGTGAATGATAGTGATCAACCCGGTGATCCTAACACTTATGAGGAGGCGATGTTGGACATCGATTACGGTAAATGGCTAGAAGCCATGAAATCCGAAATGGACTCAATGTATTCCAATGAGGTATGGACCTTGACTGACCTGCCTGATGGTATTGTACCAATTGGCTGTAAATGGATCTTCAAGAGGAAGATGAATGTTGAAGGTCAAATTGGAATTTACAAAGCACGGCTGGTGGCGAAAGGATATCGTCAAAAAGAAGGAATTGATTATGACGAAACTTTCTCACCTGTGGCCATGCTAAAATCCATTCGGATTATGTTGGCTATAGCTGCACACCTTGATTATGAGATATTCCAGATGGATGTCAAAACGGCTTTTCTAAATGGATTTCTCGATGAGGACATCTATATGGAACAGCCACAGGGTTTTGAATCCAATAGTGAAAAACAGAAGGTGTGTAAGCTTAAGAGATCCATTTATGGACTTAAACAAGCCTCCAGAAGTTGGAACATCCGTTTTGATGAGGTAGTCAAATCGTTTGGCTTCATCAAAAATCCGGATGAACCTTGTGTATATAAGAAGATCAGTGGGAGTGCAATTGCATTTCTGCTTTTGTATGTCGATGATATACTTTTGATTGGAAATGATGTACCAATGATATCATCGATAAAACTATTCTTGTCACAGAAATTCTCCATGAAAGATTTAGGAGAGGCAACCTACATTTTAGGTATCAAGATCTATAGAGATAGATCAAGACGATTGATTGGCCTCTCACAATCTACGTACATAGACAAAGTGTTAACACGGTTTAACATGCAATGTTCCAAGAGAGGATTATTGCCTTTTAGGCAAGGGATCCGTCTTTCTAAGGAGATGTGTCCCAACACTCCTGAAGAAAGAGAGCGGATGGCAAAGATACCATATGCATCCGCTATTGGAAGCATAATGTATGCTATGCTATGTACTAGACACGATATTACGCATGCTGTAAGTATTACTAGCAAATATCAGTCCGATCCGGAGAAGAGCCTTTGGATAGCAATCAAGAATATTCTTAAGTACTTGCGAAGGACTAAAGATTTATTCTTGATATATGGAGAAGGAGAATTTAAAGTTGTAGCTTATACCGATTCCGATTTTCAATCGGATCCTAATGATTATAAGTCTACGTCTGGTTTTGTCTTCACATTCAATGGTGGTGCAGTTAGTTGGAAAAGTTCCAAACAAAGCATAACTGCCGATTCCACCACTGAGGCAGAGTATGTAGCTGCTTCTGAAGCAGCAAAGGAAGCCGCTTGGATGAAGAAGTTCATTTATGAACTTGGAGTCGTTCCTTCAATTGAGCAACCGATCACATTGTTTTGTGACAACAATGGGGCGATAGCTCAAGCTAGGGAACCAAGGTCTCACCAGAAGTCCAAGCATATTGAGAGACGCTTCCATCTCATCAGAGTAATTGTTGGGAGAGGTGATATCGCATTGCAGAAAATTGCCTCAGCAGAAAACGTGGCAGATCCCTTCACTAAGGCCTTACCTCAGTCTTCTTTTGAAAGACATATTGACAAAATGGGTTTGAGGAACCAGACAAATTGGCTTTAGTGCAATTGGGAAATTGTTGGATGTATACCCTAAAGCTACTATGTAATGGTTACATATTAGGGATTTCAGTTGTACTTTCATTATTATTATTTAATTAATGGCAACGACGTATTCATTCATTTGTCCAATTATTTTATATTGATGAATGATTCCATAAGATCAGTTGCAACTAGACCTATTCTTGAGACGTCAAGAATATATGTGACAGGTTCATAGCTAGACTGAATCTTTAAATTGTTCCCGGTCGATGGATTATTAAGTGGATATTAATAATCCTGTTGAGACCGGTGTGTTCTTAACTTCGCCATTAAGTATTGGATACTTAAGGGAATGATGAGTCACATGTCATTGGGTATTATAATGCCTGAGTTAGAACACGAGTGTTTGTATTAGACAAATTCACTGAACGTGATGCATATGGAATGATTAGTGACATGGAAGCTTTTAGTGTGGTCAATGTCTAATTATTCATGCTTTGGTCTTGTGTAAATAATCCTTAGACCACGAGGCACAAGTGTTAACTTGTGTATCGAACAACTATGGTTCACGGGTGCACATAATGTCGGGTCATCGATCCGTCTTTATACTTGATGGTTATAGTTTGTTCATATACGAAGTTACACGTGTGCGCAATATGGAATCTGTCTCCTTGTTATATGCAAGGTATGATAATGATGTCCTATGCAATCTAATTGTGTCACTGCATTGAAATCCTCGGCCGGGGTTGTAACTGAGAATAAATTGTTTATGTCTCGAATAACATGCATGTCAATTAGATTTGTGCATATGATCGAATTAATGACTTGACAAATATTCCATGATCTTTGTTTGATCGGGACATATTAAGACAGAGGGATTGAATTACATTGTAGCCAAAGCTGACAGGTTCATTATGTTCTTAAAGCATTCACACTATCTGGGTAGCCATGACATATTGCTAGATGTCAATCGTGGCTTGTAGGACCTAAAAGATTAATCGGGACAATTAATTCTTTTGGAAGTACTAATGTGTTAGTACAAGTCTTACTACCAGCTTAGTGATGAACCTAGGGATGTCACACACCATAAACAACTAGGATGACGTGGAACAAGAGAGAAATATTATTGCAAATATGTTTGCAATTACTGCAATCAATTGAGTCGATTTGAAATTAAATTAAATGAGATTTAATTTAATTTGTATTATAGTCACGAGCCTACTTGCATATGATGCACACGCATGCCCAAAGTGGATATATGTTAACATACTAAACAAGTTGGCTTTAGTGCAAGTGGGAGATTGTTAGATATATGCACTAAATGAATGAATGAATTAATTATATGTTCATTTAATTAATTAATTAATACTTTTTAATAAATTATATATATATATATATATAAAGCTTCATGCATGTGCACGAAGCACATGCATGAAACTTGGATGGTCAGCAACCGCTGACCATCATCCACGAATTCGTGCATGAATGGTCAGCAGTTGCTGACCATCATGCACGGTCGTGCATGAGCGGTTGCTCATGCACGAACTCGTGTGTGAGCAACCGCTCATGCACGATTGTTCGTGCATGAGTGGGGACGATCAGCAACGGTTGCTGATCGTCCATCGATCGTAACCGTTGCTGATCGGTTTATAATTTTTAGTTTAAAAGAGTTGTTTTTGCAACGCTTAAAGGGGTTGGAGAAACAGAGAAAAGGTGGGTGTGCATTTTGTGTTTTAGAGAGAAAATGTTTTGCTAAAAACAGAGAGCACATTGTGTGCGTGTTCTTGTGTTTTTTAAGACGCAAGAAAGAAGAACATTATCTCGTTCGGGCTGTGACTATTATACATCAAGGATACGACGGTTTGTTTCCACGTGATTGCTAGCACGATCGAAGTGGTGAATATCCGAAATTCTCTCTTCCGTTCGACGTTTGTTGTTGGTGTGTCTCGAACTAGAGGTCCGACGCTTGTGGGACTCGAAGCGTAGAACATCCGAACCGACTTGTTTAAAGCACGCTTCAAGAGGTAATTTGTTTAACTCCTTTTTATGTTTAGATTTTTGATTAAAACGCACGAACAACGCCTAAGGAGAATCATGTGTAAAATATATCTTTGTTTCCGCTGCGTTTATTCTGTTGATTTTTCTTATACATGATTCATGAAACCCCAACAGGAGGATGAGATCAGAAACCTAGGGTTTCGTGAGGGCGAAGATCCAGCATTGCTGGCCCCGTCGCTGCTAATCGTCGGCGTCGAAGGAGGAGGAGGACGAGATCAGAAGCGTGAGGGTGGAGATCTAGCACCACCGGCCTCGCCACTACTAATCATCGGCGTCGAAGGAGGAGGAGGAGGAGGAGATCAGAAGCATGAGGGCGGAGATCCAGCACCGCCGGCCCCGCCGTTGCTAATCGTCGGCGTCGAAGGAGGAGGAGGAGGAGATCAGAAGCGTGAGGGCAGAGATCCAGCACTGCCGGCCCCGCCGCTGCTAATTGTCGGCATCGAAGAAGGAGGACGAGATCAGAAGCCCTAGGTTTTGTGAGAAATAGGGCAAAAATGGCAAATGAGTAATGAAAGATGAGAGCGTGCGACGGGAAAAGATTTCCTCCGGAAAATGATGGGGAAATTTTCCTTTGGTTGGAAAATATCTTTCTTGACCATTTATTTTCTGCCATCCGAACACGGGAAATTCCGGAAAATATTTTCCCGGAAGTTATTTTCCACGAAACGAACGAAGCGTTAGTATAACTTTAATTGAAACTATGAATAAAAAATGCACGATCTCTCCTTCAGTTAGATGATTTATATCTAAAATAAAAACTATTGGATTGTGCCCGGATAAAAATGTACATAAATCCTCAACTTCTCAAATAGTGATCTTCATTTTCCAAATGTATTTTGCTTTACATTGTTGCAACTCGCAAGCTTTGAGCTAGAACACTCCCTTGGTCCTTTCTTGATTGTATGGATGATCTTTTATGTACTTTAAAACATAATAATACTTCATAATGTTGGAGACTAGCACCATCACCTATAGAGGGGGAATGAATAGGTGATTATACACAATTAAAGTGAAATTTTAAGCAACCGAGTTAAATATCACAAAAGAACAAGGTATGAAGAAAAACTTCGCAGTGATCAAATCTTCTTGTGGGCAATAAACTATCAAACAAAATAAAAGAGAGGTTAAGTGATAGAAAAGATTGCACATAATAGTTATAGTAGTTTGACTTGTAGTAACCCTATGTCCACTCTCTCATGTTAATAGCTTATGAGTTGGATTTCACTAGAGAATCAATTAGAGGTTACAGGTCAAGGTGTGCCACTTATATCCAATAGCTTCTGTCCAAAGTTGGTAATGCTTATTCACAAAGCACACACTATGACACTATTCACACATCTCAAATAATTGCAATTTCAGCTTATAAAGACAAGTATGAAATATCAAAGCTCTCTTTGAACTTTGGATCTCCTTTTATACTCCTTGGTTTCCAAACCGACCGTTGGACAATACTTTGATAATCATTCATCCAATTAACCCGTATGACCTAAATGATATAAGAAGATTTGATTATTGTTTGAATTACTAGATTAAAGTTTCTCTTGATTCTGCTATCCATATAACAGAGGTTGGGTTTCCATAAGTAGGGTTCCTTGTCATGAAAGAACATCTCATCTCCACGAGATTGTCACATGGATCACAAGTCCTTAGTATGGAATGATTACATTGATATTTATCAATTCTAGACAATCAATATATCTTTAGAAAGAAATTCGAAACAAATTACTAACCGTTGCGCTTCATATAATCTGATTCTAAATATCTTAATCATCTGAAAATACTTTGTGTAACGTCTGAAGAGGTATGTCATCTTGACAATACTCATGCAAGCTTTATTGTTTTCCTCATATAACTCAATTTGACATAATTCAACCATGTCTTGAACATAGATAATTAGAATGTCTTGATAAGTCTCTAGGTTTGATGATATTTAGAACTTTTTGATAAGACGAGCGGGTCTCTTAGTATGATTTTCTAAGTCTGTTAACATTCAGAACAAAGAGAATATCACCCGGAAATCTTATCGTTAGAGCCATTAAACATCTATAGAAGGCCTTATCAAACTTCAAAACATATTGGCAAGTTTTCTCAACATACAGTGTCTCCCATTATGTTATTTTCGTCTTCCCTTATCTTTATGGCAAATATAAAAGAGAAAAACATAACGTTACGTGATGGTTCAATTTCTTCTTTGCTCTCTCTCTCTCTTTTGCCTCCTTTTGCATTGAACCAATTATTGCATCAAACAAAAATAAACATGTTTATTCCATCGGCGTCAACTAATCTGGTCGCTATCGTTAACCTTAGAACAGCTGGATATGTGGGAGCGCAAATTTTTAATAGCCGGTAAATACAAAATGGACAATTCCTCGATACGTGTCGTTTAAAAATTCCTATCATCACATGCTGGATTGGATTCTTCGCCAACATTCAGCCATAAAAGGACGAAGAGTAAAGATATTAATAATCAAATAATCACAGACACACACACACCCATAAATAAATAGTAGTCAAAAGGGGGTGACTCCAACCACATATTTGGCATTTGGTGCTGCCTTTCTCGTATTCAATTTAACTACTTTATAATACGATAAAATTCTGGCACAAAGAAGAGTTCTTTCCATGTGGAGAACAACATTCGAGTGCGCTCATCGGAAACATCCTTAATTGTTCTCAGTTTCCTTTTCGCCGGCACGCGACGATCAAACATCCCCAAGGGCTTGCTCTAGTGAAAAAATAAGGGCTACTCTGTGGTCGAGAATGACTGAAGAAGGAGGGTTCGACGACAGCGGTGGCGATTCGGTTCTGTTTTGTGATCGACGGTGGTGGTCGATGATGTAAATAGTGTCCATACGTAATTCGATGATGATGATGAAATTGGCCTTTTCATTGATGAGAAGTGTAGAAAAATGTTCTCCAATTTCAAGACCCGAAATCATTTCACTCATTTTGCGAGTGTGGCTTTTTCATGGAAAGTGATTTTCGTAGACCAACTAATTTTCCAACATCAAACGCCGAAGAAAAGATAAATAAATAATTTTCAATGAAACAAACTTCTGATCAAAATTAGATCAATGCTAGGGTGAAAGGAAATATGCTTGTATTTAAGTCCAAACCAGCTACGTAGCATAAACATGATCTTAGCTTAAGTTAGTGGAATGATATAGAGTGTTTCAAAAAAAGGTTATGTTAAGAATTTGGATTAATATCACAAAAATCCCAAATTATGGCCATTGTTACACAAATACTCGGAACTTATTTTTTTGTCACTAAAAACCCTAAATTTACCCATTGTGATACAAATTATTTAAAAAATCGAACTTTTATCAGTGTGATAAATATAGCTTGAATAAAACTAAAATAAATGGTATGCATGTCATGTATGTATAAGTTTGGGTTTTTTTTTTTTATTTTAAAAGGGGTTGACAATCACATGAGACAAATTTAGGGATTTTTTGAGACACAAAAAAAAAGTGGGGTATTTACATCATAATGAGTATAATTTAGGATTTTTTTGTGTTATTTACCCAAAGAATTTTCCAGAATGATGAACTATGTAAGAAAATATCCTTTGGTTCCAAAAATTTGAAGCTGATTTGTGTATCTTGATGAATTTCAAAAACTTCATAACTTTAATAAACTCAACGAAAATCCTGTCGACTATTTTAGAGGACATAATTAAATTCGAAATTTCAAATTTTGCTACGCAAGGTATGCTAGTATCTCTATATATAGGAATCTCCACGTATGTATGAGTTTGGTCATAGGAATCTCCTTGTTGGGATGGAGCTGGCCAAAGAACAAACAAATGGCATCTAGCTAAGAATTTCTCAGCATGCCCTAATCAGACATATAAATACACACACGTTAATATTACTTGGAAGTATCTTGCTTACCTAATCCACTATGACCTTGAGCAGGTGACCAGTGATTATCTGTACATTACCATAGGCATTAGTATATCAATTTTGTCCCTTTTTTCCTGGGCGCTTAAACAAAAATGCTACATTACAATTTCACGAAATATTATCCGCCGAATTGTTGACGAAACCTACGTTCTTTTTCCCCGACCACGTGTCACTGTCGGTGGGAAGGCACATGCGTGGATTCCGAAATTCGATCTCCACAACACAACTTTTTGCTCCTCGAATTTATCTTTTTTCCGAACTGCTATTATTATTATTCATTAATTTCTTTTACGCGACAAAAGTATTTATGACCATCGAAAGAGAGTACACATGCATGAACGCATGGCTTTCGCTAGCCACGTGGGGTGTCCTGCAATTCTTTTCCCCCACAGAGTCAAAGTGGTCCTCCCCTTCGAACTCTTGCAGCTTTTCTTCAGCTTTTCCCAAAGGGAAAACCGAAAAGATATTCAAGAAATGAGAATGACCAGACAAGATTAAGTTGCATTGAGATTGATTATTTTGGGCGTGTATGACAATATTTTTATTTCTTAATTTTTCGTTTTTCTGTTCTTCGAAACAGATTTAGAATAGAAATTCGTTTAGTAACACAATTTAATATTTCCATTTTTGAAACATATTTCAATTCCAAAAATAGATTTGGAGTAAAAATCAGAAGTTAAAATTTTAGCTTTTATTTCTAAAACAAAAATGAGAAATAATTTTTTTTTTTATCATTGTTCACTCTTGTTATTGCCCATTGCCTACCAGCCGCCCATGGGATGCTAGACGCTTACCACTCACCGTTGTTTGCTAGACGCCCGCCATCAGCCGCTCACCGCCTTCTGTTGGCCATCGGACTTCGGCCGTCCGTTGTTGATTGTCGGCCGTTGGATGCTTGTTGGTTGTTGGCCGCTCATTGCCAATCGTTGGACATTGGAGGCCCACTGCCGACCACTAGGCATTTGTTGTTGACCGCCTATTGCTTGCCACTAGCTGTTGGATGTTGGTTACTCGTCGCCGCCGGCCGAACTTTAGCCGTTGGCCACTGGCCGCCGGCCGCCAGCTGTCAAACTCCGGACATCGAACGCCAAAGTTCGGACGTTGGATGTCAGACACTGAACTCCAGATGTTGGATGTCGGATGCCTGCCGTTGATTGCTGGATGTTGGATGTCGGCCGCCGACCGTTGGATGTCAGATTCCAAACGTGAACTCGAAACTCTAGCCGTAGTTGATTGCCGGACGTTGGACTTTGGCCATTGGATCTGGTCGTTGCCGCTCCTAGAAATAGAAATTTTACTTTTTTTACCAAATGAATTTTTATTTTAGAAATAAAAATTTTGAATCATTATCATATACATTTCTTTGCTCAGAAAATCGTTCATGGAATAGAAATTAATTTCAATTTTTGGCAATAAATTGATTTATATTCCAGAAAATTTGTTATACATGCCCTAATTATAGCTCCTGACTCGTTGAGACCCCCACGAACATTTGAAATAATTCAACATGTCGAATTATCAAAAGACACGTTGAATATTTCCGATGAGAGAAGAAAGGAAAACAGGGTCGTTTGTAATTTGAGGCTTCTATGGATTTTGTTTGGTGATCCGATTGATCAGAGCTCACCAGAAGATTGCATGCTGATAGCAACATAACCCACGGCTCGAGCAGACACGATGGAACCGAAGGGGATGAGGAGCCGACGGCGAAGACGATAAGTCGACGGTCGGACGGTGCGGCGAGGGGGTCGTCAGGTTTCCCTTTTCATGTTCATGAATGCATTTGTTCCAACCGGTTTTTGTTTTGAAACAAGTCTAGTAATGCCATTCTGGGTCGTTTCCGGAGTTCATGACTCAAAATCAAACCGAAACGTTGGAATCCCATTGTTTCACTTACTAATCGAATAGAATGGAACCCCTACCAAAAATAACCCATCTTTTTATCTTTTTATTATTTTATTTGGGTCGGTTCAATTCAGTTTTAATTTTACTTCGGATGATTCTTTTTGACACTCTTATATAGCCAACAGATAATTTTAGCTAAAGAAGCCTCCCAAACTTCAATGGTGGGAAGATTACTCTCGCTCCTTTCCTTGATCTGAAATCACCGTTTGTTTAAGTTCTACTTCACCTCCTTTCCGGATGGTGGACAGGGCCGGTTAGGTCAATAGATCTATTCACAGATTATCATTAATTAATTAAATGATTAGTTCACCACCCAATTGGTTCGTGGCTTTAATCACCGACCCACCATCAACGCCGGTTTAGGTTGCATGTTGTGTTCAAGCATCTGCGAAATGAAAATCAAGAGGAGTTTTGCAGTGGTGTGGCCCGTTTTGGTGCACAGGAGTTTTAATTACACAACACTTCGATTTGATGTGATTCCTTCCTAAATTCATCCCTGAAAAGAAAACCCCTCTCATTACTCGTCGATCGAGTCCGCCCATGATCGATTTGAACTGGCTCGGCTTTTTCCGGCGGCATCATTAGCATCCTGATACTGTTGGGTGTCGTCGGAATTAGTTTTCGCACGTCGAAGTAAAGCCCGTTTTAAATGATTGTACGAAAGTCACTCGTGCACGTCGGGAGAGTGAAACGGGACGATTATCTATCGTCCTCTCTTGCAATAAAAGAATTGGGGTTAAGAAAAGTAATCGAGGGTCACATGGCAAATGTTGCAATTATTAATTTTCTTTTGGGAGTTGATATTATTTTGATTCCAAGCAACCACCACCATGTGAAATCAACGAAGGGCGAGGGCTTTTCATTAAATGAACAGTCGCATCACGCTACCATCGAAATAAACATGCTCACGAACTAAATATTTTTTCCTTGTTCGAGAGCTCACCAACCTGCCCAATGCTTTCATAAATTGCAATGATGGGCCTCCCAATTCAAACCAAAGCACCAAACATTTTCAATTGCTCATCGAACTACCTTGGCGAAGCAAATTAAGAAAATATCTAATCGTAGCTTAGCAAAAAAAGAGAACATTAGGAGCTCCACCAGTTCCATGTTTCGTAGATACTTACAATTTCTGACACGATGTTGCGATATTGTTAGGATTAACCGTTTAAACACAAAAAATGGAGAGTAAATATGGAAAGAGAAATCAAGACATAAGGTTTATCCTTTTTTTTTTTTTTTGGTTGATAAAGTAAGGTTTATCCTAATTCACTCTTAAACATTAAACATGACTACATCTATCATACGATTCCACCATAATTAACACTTTGCACCTCTCTATTAAGAAAAAGAAAATATAAACATTCAGTAACTATTTATCAGTTTAAGCTCAAATTATAAATAAAATATGAACTCAAACGGTAAAATCTCTTTGGTGACTTGGGGTGTTGACCCCACAACCCCTAAACCCTCACTTGCTCTTCGGTGAGCAAGACCTCATATATCTATTGATGGGGAGTATAAATTGTACTCTAACAATTGTGAATTGACATAGCTCAGGTAATTGTCGACACCAAGCACGCAATATTATTAGTTGACATAGCACACATAAATTATCTACACCATTTGCTTGTGATGCGCGTGATCGATTGGTAAATCAAAGACCACGGGGAAAGTGGAAGATATTGGGCACGTATGAAATGCGGAGATGCACATAAGAGTCGTGTTAGAAAAAAAGTCATATGTTGGGACATTTGGTATAGTATGATGGAGCTAATATATTTTCGTTAGTTCATAATTCATCGGTATAATCTTTTTAAATGAAAGTGGGCCGTGCAACTGGATATGTTGATAGGTCGAGGTCTGGCTTTTGCCGCGTGTTCCCGACGGTGTAAAAATATAAATTTTATAAAAATGGAAAAAGAGAAGAGAGCAGAAATTTTGGTTCGGTTGGGCAGTTTTAATTCAAAGGCTCAAAACGAAGCCAGCAAAAGTGGCAATAATCGAAACCCAAAACCAACACCGACCAGGACTTTACAACCGTCCCTCTCTTCTCCATATTCGCAGGGCCTTAAGAAAGTCATCCAAATCTTCATCGCCAGAGCTTGCCGGGGTTCGCTTTTTCTCTCCCTCTCCATCTCTCGCGTCCATCCTCGTCGACTCCGCGTCACGTTCGCCCTGCATTTCGAAATCTTTCGCCACTTCTTTCGGGTTCAAACGTCGGAGGCAAGCGATCCCGTTGCCGGAATGGCGTCTCGCGTCAGATCCTGAGAGCCAACGGTAATTTCCCCTTATTCTTTCGTTTGGTCCAAGTTAATGAGCCAATGAGGCGATGCTGGTTGAACGGTTCCAGTTCGTGTGTATTCAAATGATATCGGCTCTGCTTGTAGCTTTGGAGACATGTCATGAAAATTTGGTCGCTTCATGCACAATGCCATGGATCTTTGCGTAGATCTCAGACATTCTTTGGGAAGTGAATCCTCCCAAGGTGAAAACATGTCTTGCTTTGTTTTTCTAAAGACATTCTATAATGTAAGTCAGCACGAGCAAAGGAGACTTTTTGACAGTCTGTTATGGGGACCATCTCAGAAAACTCCAAAATGGGTTCATTTAATAAAATATTTGCTAATCTAAAGAAAAAGGAAACACCGCCCATTTCTCTCGGAGAATGGGAACTTGTGGCTTTAGATGTGCGTTTGTTTGACTTTTCTAAATTAGATGACAAAAGGAAGGAGCAACGTAGGAGGAAACCGAGTTTTTTTGTGCTCAAGACGAATTGATGCGGCGTGGGGGAGTTAGCTCTGAGCCATAATTAGCTTGTTCATTACAGGTGATGGTGGTAGGTGTAGGAGTTGGATGGGCCTCAGATTTCATGAGATCCCAACATCACTCGCTTTGTTGACTCCAAAACTACAATGCATAGTCGGACAGTGAAGTTGTGATGGGGTGTAGAACTCCGTGCTGTGTCGCAGGCTTTGTCGGAGTATTTGGTTGTGGTGAAGACTAATCTTGATTTCGGATGGTTCATAGACTTGGATAGTAAGAAGGTAAGCAATGGTGGCAGTCGACAGCCAGGAGATAACGCCGGGGTCGAGTCCCTGTGAAGAGAAAATCTTCGTATTAGTTCGTCTCAGGCCCTTGAATCAGAAGGAAATTTCTAGGAATGATGTATCAGATTGGGAATGTATCGATGACAACACCATTATCTACAGAAACAATCTCTCTGTTTCAGAGCGGTCCATGTACCCAGCTGCCTACACATTTGGTAATTGAATCCCATTCATGAAGTTTTTTCCTTTCTTTCTTGAGCACATTTTCATGTTATGTTGGATTTAGCTTCCTTTTGGTCTTGAGCCCATGTCTTCAAATTCCAACAAATGTTTCTAATGGAGGACTTGCATTTAAGGAAGCAATCTGTTCAATATCTCTTAGTGTTATGTGTCCTCCATGTTGGCTGATCTGCAGACAGAGTTTTCCGGTGTGATTGCTCCACAAGGCAAGTGTACGAGGAAGGAGCCAAGAAAGTTGCTCTTTCAGTTGTCAGTGGGATAAATGGTAAACTTTAACCTCTTCTCCTTCCTTTTGACAATGTTTTGTTATGTTGATATTTGCCTGAGATTGCAACCATCTGATGCTCAATGTTGCAGCAAGTGTTTTTGCATATGGACAGACGAGTAGTGGAAAAACATACACTATGAGTGGAATTACTGAATATTCAATGGCAGATATATACAGCTACATAGAGAAGGTAACAAGTCATATACTACCTAAAGATCTCCTCCATTTTCAATTGCAACTTCTTCCTCTAACATTTGCTTATTAATAAAGACATTCTCTTGTTTCTCAATAGCACAAGGAAAGAGAATTTCTGTTGAAGTTTTCTGTGATGGAGATCTACAATGAGTCTGTGAGAGACCTCCTCAGTGCAGATAGTAGTCCTCTGAGACTTCTAGATGATCCGGAGGTAAATTTCTTTGTACTATGCTGAGGAACTATGAGCTCATCCAACATCACCATGAGAGCTTGCTCTTTTGACAGAGAGGGACTATAGTTGAGAAACTTACAGAGGAAACACTGAAGGACTGGAGCCACTTTCAAGAACTTCTTTCTGTGTGTGAAGGTAAGGACTAAGGCTATTCAGTCTTGTGTTGGATAAATTTCTTGGTTGCATTCTATATCTAGCATTACCATGAAATGCTTTGACTGATCATTTGGATTTCACAGCTCAAAGACAGGTTGGAGAGACATGCCTTAACGAAGCTAGCTCAAGATCACATCAGATTCTCAGACTGGTAATGGTGAATTTTATCTGTTTTGTGGTCAATTCCTATTAAAATGTCAAAGATTTATTGGTCATTCTGCTGCCAGACAATTGAAAGTTCGGCTCGTGAGTTCTTGGGGAAAGACAATTCAAGCACTCTTTCTGCTACTGTGGTATGAATAATTAGTACTTAACTTCAACCTATAAACTGTTACTGGGAGAATATGATAGTTTCTTTTGGCTGCAGAACTTCGTGGATCTAGCAGGAAGTGAGCGTGCATCTCAGTCATTATCAGCTGGTGCGAGGTTGAAAGAGGGCTGCCACATAAATCGCAGTTTGCTGACTTTGGGAACAGTTATCCGAAAACTGAGGTTGGCCTTATAGCTTGTTTTTTCGTTGTCTTCATCTTAGAGATCTTATAATTTAGTTGGACCATGCATTGACATGAACATAGAGCACCACTGCAATGCCTTTTCTGTGCCAAAGGTCCATTTCTTACACAATACTAATTTACCTGCATCCACACATGTTATATGAATAACAACATCATGAACAACCAAGCCTTCTCCCACAAAAGAGGACAGGATATACGGATCCTGTTATGCCATATCGCTCTATTTCCTATCCTGCTTTCAGTAAAATCCTGATACCGAGCTCTGTTCACACTTTCAAACCTCCATCAGGGTTTGTCATTGCTGCCTGTGGCAGGTTTAGTGCATGAGCTCCCACATGTTCAGTTCCATTTATTCTTGTCTGCCTACCTGTTGTGACTTTTAAGTACTCAGAGCTGACAATGGGTTTATCTTTGCTCTTCTCTAGTAATGTCAAATGCCACTGATACCAAATGCTTGGGTCAATTCATTAGGCATGATGTTGGCCAAAAGAATTTTTCTATCTGGTCTTTTTTTTTTTTTTTTTTTTTTTTTGGGGGGGGGCGGTTTGGTTTCTCAGGCATAAATTCCACTGCATAGTTGAAAATTGTTGTTTTGAGAGTAGGGGATTAGTTTTCCAGGCTATTGACTAGGTTCTTAGCCTTCAGCTCCATATAGGTTACCATGCAGATTTTAGCATCAAGAAGATTAACTGCTTCAAAGCATAAGAATTCAAGAGACTCAAGAGTAGCTGTTTAGGTTTGTTTGGAGCAAGTTTGAACATTTCACATTTTGCTTTTCTTGTAGTGTTTGAAATTTGACTTTTATTGCACATTGAACATCTTAAAATTTTAAAACATACGAATATTGACATGTGTGGTTATAAACTCTTTTTAATATATAGATATATATTTATATATATATATATATATATATATATATATATATTTTAACTTTAAGTATCTTTTATTTTCTTTATCAATGTTTTGGAGGAAAAGTTTTTTTTTTTAAAAAGCCTTATAGAAATTCAAAGCAAACCATCCGTGATGATGTTTTACCAATTTTTCATCTTTGATTGTATGGACAGAACAGTTACTAATATTATGATCCTATAAGAAATAAGGAGTTGGTGGAAGTATTGCAGTCTTAAGCCCTCTTTTCTTTCAATTTATCATTGATTTATTTTTAAACTTTTGATTATTGATCAAGAACTATTTGAATGGCTCCAGCAAGGGAAGAAATGGACATATTCCTTTCCGAGATTCCAAACTGACTCGTATTCTGCAATCCTCACTGGGAGGAAATGCTAGAACTTCCATCATCTGTACAATGAGTCCAGCCCGAAGTCATGTTGAACAGTCACGAAATACGCTATTGTTCGCAAGTTGTGCTAAAGAGGTCGCCACAAATGCACAGGTCAATGTTGTTGTGTCTGATAAAGCTTTGGTAAAGCATTTACAGAGAGAATTGGCTAGATTGGAGAGTGAGCTGAGAAATCCAGGACTAGCGTCTGTTTCATCTGATACTGCTGTGCTGCTTCGAGAAAAGGATCTCCAAATTGAGAAGGTGATAATTCTGCATTAAGGCTTTTAGTATTATAATTCGATGTTTCTTATATTTTTTGAGGTTTTTCTCACTATATATGGTAAAGGGAGGTACTTGGGTGTAATTATCATACATAAACTAGGTGTATCTTCCAAATTCTTCCTTAGTATGCTGCTGTGTCAGAAAGTCTTTTATTTCTTTTATACTGATGGTGAATTCCACCAGTTCCATTGGGTTGAATGTTCTTCAATGCACAATACATGCAATTTCCATCTCAATCGACATCTCTTGACCAAGCTCATCCACTTGAAAGTTCATGTAGAAGTTGGGAATTTAACTTGGGAACCTAAGACTTAACTGAGAATTTTAAGAGCAATATCTTCACCTGGCCTTTTTGACCTTCCCCTGCAGAATGCAAATTTTCCACAATTGCAAATTTTCTTCATCTCTCTCACCGTAGCATGTCCCTTTGGACCACTTCTAACATTCTGCACCTTTGAGCAATAACCCACAGCTTCACCATTATGCTGTTAGCATTTATAGCTCATCAGCTTTTCTTTTATGTTATTTATTTATTTTTCGATGAAAAAGATAACTAGAGCTTACTTGAGCGAACCTTCTGATTTACCTGGATGTCCAGCGAACCTTCTAAGTTTTGCCATGATCCTGTCAATAGGCATCTACTTCAGAGCTAAAAGCATACAAACCTTCACTATTTGTTGTAACTTGGCATAGAAAATTGGATGGCCTGTAGGTTTATGTGCATTTTCCTCTGCTGGGATCGGTAATAACATCAGCTGGTAGCAAAATCTGTTCTAATTTGTGAAGAGTTAACTATGCAGCTTATTTACCGGCCTTCTTAATAATTTTTTGTTGTGGCACTTTTAAGATTATGTTTGTAAAATTTCCATGTTGTCACCCCCTTTAAAGTTTGATGAACAGTGAAGCATTTTTTGGTCCATTTATAAATCAGGAAACCACTTAATTATTTAAAACCTTATTTTATGTGGTTGTATCCTCTCACAGCTCAAGAAAGAGATTGCAGAATTGTCTCTGCAGCGAGACCTTGCTCAGTCTGAGGTTCAGGATTTGCACCGATTGGTTGTGGATCACAAATCTTCAATTGCACAGGTAATTCTACTTTGTTAGATTCCTTGTCGGATTTGCCGTCCTCAACTTATAACACCAATTATTCCTAATGAATCGTCTGTTGATTTAATACTTCAGGTGGATGCATGCAGTGATTACCCTAAACTTCGTGTGCGAGGTTCATGGGAACTCAAGAGCCCAACTTTAGATACTCAAAACCGAGCAGATAATGAGTATTTGGATGTTGGTATCTTAACAATTGATTCATGTCAATATTCAGATCAACACAGTAGGAGTGACTTAGATGGGCATATGATCCACATTCCCGACTTCGAAGAGAACTCTTTACTCTTGGACCCCTCTTCACAGCTCTCAATTCAGATATCTCACTCCAGGCGAAATAGCATATGTCCAGAGGACATTGGAGAGTACACTGATGAAAATTCTGAGGACTTTTGCAGAGAAGTACGCTGCATTGAGATGGAAAAGCCGAACTCGAACTGCCATGGAAATGGTGGTATGTCATCAGTGGACGAGATGGCAGGCATCTCAGACTATATTGTGGTTGAGGAAGGTGATGTAGAAAAAGAGAAATTGGGATCACCAACTTTGGAGGAAGCTAGACAGTTAGACAGCGTCCATCAAGAATATGTAAAACCTTCTCTTGAAAAAGCATATTTGATGATGCAGGAGAAAGAGTTACCTACATCCAGAAGTTTCAAGCTAGTCAGGAGTAGAAGTTGTGAGTCAGGCCTTACAAATATTTCATTTTCAATTGAGGAGATGGAGATAAACCATAGCACACCTCCCCTTCGATATGAAAAAGAATGTCCTGGAAGACCTGAGGGATGTCAGAGAAAGTTTCCTTCACTGAAGTGTGTGTCCAAAGAAAATTTGTCTGGTAGTGGTTCTCATAATTCACTGGAGGATTCTTTGGATTATGAGCTTCAAGCAGATAAAAGTCGGGCAGTTGAGAAATGTGACAGCAGTATGGATTCCGCTTCTGAATTAGAGGAGTCCATTGCTCAGCAGGAGGATCAACCTAGTCAGCATGGGGTGAGCTTTGTTCCCTGCCTTTTTCTTTGTTCCTTTCATCACAGACATTGAGCTATATGATGAATGATGGATTAATTATTTTGGAAGACCTTACAATTTTTTATTTTCTTTATTGGAATCTAAATATAACACAGGAGTTAGTATGTTTTTTCCATATCAAAGAATGTTATATCTCTGCTATCTGATTCAAATATTTGGGCGTGACACCCCATGACTCAAGTGGAGGTGAGTTATTAGGGGTTGGCCCGCGTGGGTCAGACTAGGCTTCTTTTACGTTGTTTTGAAAACTTACTACGGACAGGGTACAGGAACCATGGTTATCAGGTGTCTAAAGTTTGTGAAATATTATGATTTAGAAAATCTTGATTCATCTAAAGATTGTTTTTCTGTGTACAAATATATGATGACCAATGTAGTGATATTGCCTGCTATGGTTTCAGCTCTAAGAGTCTTGCCATATGTAAATGTGGACATGCAAGTAAGTTTGGATTACCACTCACTTGAATATAAAGTGCTTTGAAATTTGGAGAACGAACTGAGTGTTTGGTTACTACCATTAGATATGGATGTTCTGTCAACATACGCCCATTTTGCTCAGTGGGGGACTCTTTTGATTGACAGGTACATGATATAAAACCAAATGTGATTGCATCTACTAAACACGTTAAGGATGTTGGCTTGGATCCAATTGAAGATGATACAGAAGGTTCTTTGGAATGGCTTTCACACTTCAAAAACTTGCGGAAGGAGATCGTCAAACTATGGAAGGAATGCAATGTCTCATTAGTTCACAGGAGCTACTTTTTCCTTCTGTTTAAAGGTGATCTGACGGATTCCATCTACTTGGAGGTAGAGCTCAGGAGGTTGTCATTTCTTAGGGATAAATCTGCTCGTTGTAATCAAGCTCTGGAAGATAGTCAGGCCTTGACTGCCGTTTCAAGGTACTGAATTTAAATTATAAGAAACACTCGCTGCTTTTGTTAAATTCTCAGTAGGGACATTCAGTCTTGGATTTTATCATGCTAAACAGCATACAAGATCTTCGTCGTGAGAGGCAGATGCTCACCAAGGAGTTGCAAAAGAAGCTCACCAGGAAAGATAGAGAGATGCTCTTCCAAACTTGGGGGATCGGTTTGAATACCAAGCATAGAAGTTTGCAGTTAGCCCACCGGTTGTGGTCCAACACAGAAGACATGGACCATGTGGCCGAGAGTGCCAAAATTGTTGCAAAGCTTGTTGGTTTTGTTCAGCCAGAGGAAGCTTCCAAGGAGATGTTTGGCCTCAACTTTACACCTTGGCGATCAAAAACAAAACTTCGTAAGTGGAAAAGCACTATGATGTCTTTCTTGTGAAGCTTTGTTTTGGATGCTATTACTTTTGCGGAATGGTGACGAAATCGTTTCTCCAACTATTTGAGGTGGTATGAATTCCTTTTAACTGGTAATATGTATGTAATGAGATGCAGGTCATTGTACAAAAGCTTTGTAATATTCTCTTGAACAAATGAGGGCTTGCAGGTCCTCTCACCGGTCCTGGCTCTCTAACGAATGTACGGGCGCATGAATGATGTTAATTGGACTAATATAATACTGTTTCTATTTGCACACTTAGAGAGAGAGAGAGAGAGAGAGAGAGAGGTTGACGAGGTGGGAGGATGGGACATACACATATGTTCAACTCGAAATGTCATTGTAGTGGCTTATATTGAAGGAAGAGCCTCCTCGTCAGCGTCAGGGACTGAAGGAAACAAGAAACCACTTAAGTCAGCTTCACACACACAAAGCTTTCCCAATAGTACTCCTCCCAAAGAAAAGGAAAGGAACTATGTAGATTTGTTCATATATGCTTCTTTTCTTAAAATATGATATAGTATGTAAATGATAGGCCTTAATTGGTATCTATACCTCAGCAATTTGTATGTAAGCTATGTGAAAGGCTCACTAGACATGCGTCGGCTATGAGTAGTAAGGTTGATTCCAATGGTTGCTTTTGGATTCAACATTGGGCTATACAAAGATCAAATTATGTTGCCCACATGATTTGGAACTGTGACAGGAAAAGTGTAAATGCAAACTGTTTTAAAAAGGCTATGTGACTAATTACGGTGTGAAGACTATATGAAGATTTGCTTTCTTCTATAGAACTTGCTAGGGACTTATATATAGGCTTGATATGCATTGACTTGATATGGTGGAATGAGTTAATGAAATACTTATTTAATGAGGATCTCAATTGTTTGTTTTAACCACCAGTAAATAATTGTTGAAATTATCAATTCTATAAAATAATCCATCATCATGAGTATAAATCACGTTTGAGATTTAATATTATTATTCCATACCTATCGTCGTTGTCCATAGGTTCATCCATCTTGGTCTCTTCTATCTTGTACAACATATTTCCTTCTCCCTTATCATGGACGTCAACAAAACCCTGAGCACCCTTTTTGACTACTACACGGATATTCTCCAGTCCCTTGCGCTCCTTGATCCCTTCAACTTTTTTCATCACATCGAGGTGCCTAAACTCGAGTTCTTTGAGATGGAGCATTGCTCCTTCAATAATCACGTTCTCAAGCCGAGGTAGCTTCCAGATCTTCAAGATCATGAGGCTTGGAAACCCATCTTTGGCGAACCTCAGGCAAGTGCCTAGGAAGGAATTGGCCAACAGCCTGAAGGTTCTCAGCTGTTTCAGGAGACCACCCAACTGGGGCATCATGTCTATATCCAACGTCAAACCCGACGGAGTCAGTACCCTGAGCGAGATTGGCAAGAGCTGTGTCCAGATGGGTTTGTTGAGTTGGTCCAGCAAGTAGAGCTCCAACAGCTCATGATGTTTTTCAGCCAACCGACAGTTCCGGTATGGGGCCTATCTGCGATGTCATGGGCTTGGCTCCTTTCTTGTCTTCTTTCGCGGGCTCGGATACTTTTGTGCCTTCCTTCGTCGGCTTGGCCTCTTCCGAGGGCTGGGCTTCTTGCGCGGGTTGGGCTTCTTCTGCCGGTTGGTCTGCTTTCATGGCTTCTTTCGCGGGTTGGGCTTGTTCGGCGGGCTTGGGTACTTCCACGGGCTTGGGCTCTTGGATCACCCCAAAGGTCAAGGACTGGAGATTGGTGAGCCCCAAGCTAATCCAATGCGCTACTGTTTTCCCTGCAGCGCCTGAGGCGTCCTTATCCGAGTGTTGCAAGAAAAACTCAAGCTGTACATGAGGCCTGAGGTCGCCTTATCTTCGCCAATAACCAGCCCGCTCAAGGTTTGGAGTTGAGTTAAGGCATTGACATTGTTGCTACAAGCCTTGAGGATGTTCTTCAAGTCGACGTAGAACCAGTTGAGATGCAGGTGCCTCGAGTTCCTCGCCTTCCACAAGGAACTCGGCAGGGAAGTCACGTTGGTGTGCTTTATGTCGAGAGTCTCGAGATGGTGCAGATCTGCAACGGCACTCGGGATTGAGTCCAACACCGTGGATCTCAATCCTAGGTACCTTCGGAGCACCAGCTTGTGGAGCACCCCCTGCAAGGATGGCTTATACACACCGTCCAAGTCAAGCACCCTTAGCAAGCTATAGTTAGTCTCGGATGTCATTTTCCTTAGAAACGTGTTGATGTCTTTGGTAAGCACACCTCTCCTCAGGTAGAACGACAGAAACGAGCGAACGTGTCTGAGGTTCAAATCGGGGTAGTTGCCGCCGTGGCCATCTCTGACTATGTTCGTGTGCTCCGCAAGCCACCGGATCTTGCTTCTTTCTCGCAGTTGGGCCAGCAGCTGTTGTTGCTGGCTAGTTGGGTCGCGGTTGTTCTTGTCTTTCAACTTGCTAGCGCCATGTATGTGTAGGAACCTCATGCTCATTGCAATTGGGCGGATCATGTCACAAAGGGAGGTGATCATTTGGCAAGCTTTGGGGGATCCATCCGCCCTCCAGCTCACTACATCCATCACGTTCCTATTTGCCGAGCTCTAGAATAAACGTCTCTCCCACGTCCTCAGGCTGCCTTTTCATTTCGCTTTCTCCGTCGTAACAATGCGAATCCAATAAGCCCTCGGCCAACCACCGCCTCACTAACTTCTTGTCGGGATGGGGATTGCTACGGGGAACAAAGCCATGTAGATGAAGCACGGTTTTAGATGGACCGGCAATTTATGGCAACTCAATTGTAGTATATCTAACTTGAAACCCTCTTCCGCCAACGCTGTGTGTTCGCGCTCTCCTGCATTTGACAGAAACCCGCCGAGTAAGGATATATGGAGCGCCAAGCCACGACACTTGTTGAGGATATCCTTCTCCTCTTTTGAGAGTCTTGACCTTCCGGTACTCCATGCAACTTCCAAGCGAGGATCCTTTGGCTTTCATTGCCCAAGTTTTGTAGCCATCGGCTTTGCCTCGAATGTATCTGTCAACTTGGCTATCTTACTGTCTTGAGTGTTGGGAAAATATGGTTTCGAATTGAGTAGAATAATGAAGTCAAATCTTTAGAGTGATCAAGTCAGACTTTAAAGCGTGATATTACTTTATTTAAGGATTTATTTGCCCCATAATGTTGCTAATGGTCACCGGCAAATACCTTCCAAGATACAACAAAATCTCAAAAATAAGAATACTAGATAGCAATTATAGTATTTTTCTAGGGTCTTTTTAAAAAACAATTGAAAGGAGATTAATTTTCAGAAAGAATGCTCGAAAAAATAAAAAATGATCACATTTCTTCTTCCGAAAATTGACATGTATATATATAAAACACTCTTAAAACACAGGCAACTCTTCATGAAAAATTGCAATAAATGAACAAATGTGTCATTTCGAAAATTACCCAGGTGAACAAAGGCATCCATTCAAAAGAAGTTGAAAAACGAACAAATGCAACCTTTCGGGAAAATTTGCAAACCGAACGAGTATCTTTTCAAAAGGTTGTCTTGAAAAGACAAACAAAAAATCGAAATAATAATAATAATATTTTTAAAAATTAAATTTCGATTTTTTAAAATAATTTCCGAAAATTCTCATAAACAAAAGCAATCTTTGAATTGATTAAAATTAATAACATAACCATAAAAAATTATAATAATAAATGGGTTAGTGCTAATTAAACCGCAGGCACGCGAAGTGCTAAGTGCGCCAAATAATCGCGCACCTGCACACGGGTATGGTGGGGGTCTAGCTCGCACCCAATAATTCCTTTAGGTACACAAAAGAAACCCCATACTTATTAATCGGCCCACTTCCTCCCACTTTTCTTATGTGAGACAAAGAAACATGCATTTGGTTTGTTTTTACAAACAAACTTCTAACAATCCCTCACTTTGTTTTTTGTTTTTTTTTTTGATGACCTAGGGAAACCTATAAGCCAACAGTCGATGGGCAAACCCTAGGGCCCACGGAGGAACCCACCACCCTTGTGAAGCGGGTAAGTCCACTTGCGGCGTGCTGGGGATTCGAACTTCTCCCCTTCGTGAGGGGGAGAAAGCCCGAAGCCAGCAGTGCCACTCAGTACGGTAGTATCCCAACTTTGTTTGTAAAACAAAGATTTCAAAATTAAAATTTTAAAACCGTACAACCAAAATTTCAGTAAGATTAATATATATACATAAATGTCTCTTTCGAGTTAAACATTTACTTAGTGTAAATATATCAAAGCTCTATCAAAGTGACAAGTAACTCAGCTTTAAACTTGTACTTTTATGTAATAGAATTGGCTATACCGCACATACACTAACCTCTTGTTTCAGCGAGAAGTTATATATTACTGCGCACTATTATGGCCTTGTGCTTGATCCTATTTCATGAGCTCTTAAAAAAGTAACTCTTACTTTTGTAAGAAGCGGCACCACTTCCAAGCTTATATAGGTGAAGTGTCTACCATGTATTTATGCTATTATCAACACATTACAAGTTTGTATTATATTTCATTAAGAATTCAATCAAACCTACAAAACGTAACATATGATACTGATTTCTCATATCAGGGCTATATTAGTATCAAACAATCACATTCAATAACTTGTTCTTATCCGTTAAACCTTGTAACTAGTGATGTTCTAGAAAAAAGGTTGGGTTACCATTATTGGTAATTTCAATTAAAGGGTTTCAGCCCTATTTCTTATGAGATTATTATTACCATATGTCTTGGTAAAGCCTTTGTCAATGGATTGGCAAGATTATTACTTGACCTCATGTAGACAATTATTATGGTATCATGTTTAATCAATTGTCTCATATATTCATGTCTTAGGTTAATATGTCTAGGTTTACCATTATAGGTGCTACTATAGGCTCTTGCCAAAGTAGTATGACTATCACAATGGATAGAAATATGAGGTATAGGATTATGCCATAATTTGATATCTATCAATAAATTTCTAATTTATTTAGCCTCTTTCCCAGTTGCCGCCAAAACAATAAATACAGATTCCATTGTTGAGTGAGTTATACATGTTCGTTTCTTACTCACCCAAGAAACAACACCTCCAACTAGTGTGAAAATCCAATTAGAAGTGGAATGTTTATCTCCTACACTTATAATCCAACTAGTATCGGTGTATCCTTCTAATACAACTGGATAATTATTGTAGAACAATTTTAAATTTTTAGTTCTCTTAAGATAACAAAAGATTCTGGTAATAACTCTCTAATATTCTGTTCTTGGATTACTAGTATATCTACTCAACTTGCATATAGAATAAGCAATATCATGTCTTATACAATACATCGCATACATTGAAGACCTTATAGCACTTGCACATTCTAGTTGTGCCACCGCTCAACTAGTATTATGATTTAATTTAATACTGGAATCAAATGGAGTACTTATTTCCTTGAAATCAGGATGTTGAAATTTATTTAATAACTTTTCAACATAACTACGTTGGCTTAAAGAATAACCTTCACTATGTTTCTTAATTTTAATACCTAAGATATTATCTATTTCACCCAAATCCTTCATTTTAAACATGGAAGTTCGATACTTCTTAATCTCAATAATTTTAGTCATATTCATTATAAAGATAAGCATATTATCAACATACAAGCACACTAAGACACCATAGTTTTTAGTGAATTTATAGTATATACATTTATCGGTACTACTATTGATGAAACTATTTGACAATATGACCGAATTAAACTTTTCATATCACTTCTTAGGAGCTTGCTTAAGCCCATAAAAAGATTTAATCAATTTTTATACTTTTCTTTCATTTCCAAAAAGAACGAAACACTCCGGTTGTTTCATGTAAATCTCCTAATTTAAGTCTTCATTCAAGAAAGCAGTCTTAACATTCATTTGATGAACACAAAGATCATAAATGGAAGCTAGAAAGAACTCGAATAGGAGTTATACATGCAACAGGAGCATACGTATCAAAATAATATATTCATTGGCCACAAGCCTAGCTTTAAAAACTCGAATAGAACCGTCAGAATGATATTTTATTCTAAAAACCCATTTGCACCCAATAGGTTTTGACCCTTTCGGTAAATCTACTAATATCCAAGTATTATTGTACATAATTGAGTCCATTTCATTATTCACAACTTCTTTCCAAAAATAAGTATCTCTAGAAGACATAGCATCATCAAAGCTTCTAGGATTATCTTCTAAATTTAATACTAAAGGATATTTATTTATCACGTTATTATTTCCATCTCATTCAACAAGAAAAACATGAGTAATAAAATTAGGACCTAAGTCTTTTATTTTCTTAGCTTCAGTACTTCTCCTTGGTTCAATCATGTTTTTAGAATCATTCGTTTCTTTCTCTTGATAATCTTTTTGAGTTTCCATAGATTTTGAATTATTTTCAATAATTTCAGAACTTGTAAAACATTTATTCTCAAAGAATTCAACGTCTTTCGATTCTACAATGACATTGGACTCTAAATCAAGAAGCTTATAAGCTTTACTGTTTTCAGCATACCCAACGGAAACACTTTTGATAATTCTAGGACCGAGCTTTGTTCACTTAGGAGGTGCTCGGTAGTATGCCAAACACCCTCATACTTTAAGATATGACAAATTTGGTTTTCTACATTTTCATATTTCATAAAGGGTTATGTGATTTTTCTTGGAAGGTATTCTGTTATAAATGTAGCATGCAGTAAGTAATGTTTCTCCCCAAAGGTTAATTGGTAGTTTTAAATTTGAAAGCATATAATTAACCATTTCTCCAAGAGATCGATTTTTCCTTTCAGCCAAACCATTTTGTTGTGGAGTATATGGTATCGAAACTTGATGAATAATACCATGTTCTTCACAAAATGAAGAGAATTCATTTAAGAAATATTCTCCACCTTTATTTGATCGTAGAACTTTAATTTTCTTTTCTAATTGATTTTCTACTTCAGCCTTATATTTTTTAAACGAGGTAAATGCTTCATCCTTTGATCTCATGAGATAAACATATAAAAACCTACTGCAATATGAGAGACAAATAGGTGCGCAGCAAGGGGCTCGGTGGGACGCGGCCCGGTGGTGTGTCGAGCGAGGAGCGGGGGCGTCGTTCGGGCGTCGGTAGATCGGCCACGGGGAGATTTGCGAACGCGAGATTTGCGGGGGTCAGAGACTTCGCGGTGAGGGGCGATCGAACGGAGATTTGCGGGTCAAGGGCGTCGGCGAGGCAACAGCAGCAGGTGGGATGAGGCGATCGAACGGAGGCGGCGTCACTGCTCAGGTGCGAGCTCGGCGGGGCTCAGCGACTTCGCGGGCAAAACCGGTGGAGCTCGGCGGGGGTCAGCGGCTCAGCAAAGCTTCAGATGACCGGCGGAATGGCGGCGGTGGTGCGAGCGCGAGGGTGGTGACGACTGACGAGAGCGGTAGAGCGGCGTCGGTGCTTGGGTGCTTCGCGATTTAGGGATTTCGTTTCTGCAGAGATAAAGGAAAGGAGAAGAGAAAGACACAAACAGCAGATTAGGTTTTCTCATCTACAATGGTAGTAAAATACCTTTTATCTCCATGTGTTAGTATACCGTTGAATTCACACATATCACTATGAACCAAATCCAATAAATTCGAATTTCTTTTAACACTAGGAAATGATTTCTTAGTAAGTTTGGACTTAACACATATTTCACATTTATTAAATTCACAATTGAAATTTATCAAGTCTAACTTCTTCATATTCTTTAAATAATGAATATTTATATGTGCCAACCTACTATGTCATAAAAAAGAAGACTCAACAATATAAGCAGAACTAGTAATATTATTATTGATACTCAGTTGATATATGCCATCATTAGCATAATCCTTTCCAACAAACAACCATTATTCGATTGGATAACCTTGTCGAATTTAAACAAAACTCGAAACCCCATCTTACAAAGTAAATCAATAGACATTAGGTTCTTCCTAATTTCAGGTATAAATAACATATTAAGAAGAGTTATATTCTTTCAGAAGTGAAGTCTATTTCCACCGTGCATTTTTTAGCAACCTTTGCAAGAGCATTATTCGCCATCAGGATCTCTTGAACATTTGAGTTAACAATCTCTTCAAATTGCTGGAACATGTATTTGTCATTGTACATATGGAATGGTGCTCCATAATCTAACCACCAACCGGATTGGACAATGGTAAAATTGATTTCAGAAACCATAGTCATTGCATTATTAATTTTAGAAATTTTCATGTTCGAAAACATGGTTGAAATCATGGCTACATAATTTTTTTCAACCAGATTTGCATTTACTTTCACTGTCGGAATGTTCTTATCCTTTGAAATGCTCTTGCGATGAATGCAATCCTTGGCGTAGTGTCCATGTTTGCTACAAACAAAACAACAACCTTTTTTTTTTTTTTTGTGTTCTCTTAAATTATGCCCGCTTTTTACTTTGAAGTTCTAGCCAATTTTCCGTTTTTTATTCATAGCATTTACCTTGGAATTGTACAAAACAGAATTATCACGTAAACATGACTCTTCCTCAATGCGAAGATGTTTCTGTATTTGTTCCAAAGTAAAGTCCTTTAACTTGTGAATCAGCATTTTTCCATAGTCTTTCCAACTTGGAGTCAATTTTGCAATAATTGCTCGAACTTGAAAAGCTTTTGGAATATCAATCTTGAGAGCACAAATTTTATTTACAAGCACTTGCAATTCATGGACTTGTTCCAGCAAGGGTTTAATATCAATAAACTTGAAATCGAAATACTTTGCAATTAGATATTTGTTGGTACCTTACTCCTCTGCTTTGTACTTGAATTCCAGTGCATTTCAAGTTTCTCTAGCTGACTTCATTTAAGTGAATAAGTCGTACAAACGATTGAAGAGTGTATTCAGAATGTGTACTCGACAAAGTAATTTATCCTCCACATGTTTCTTCTTCTCCTTATTAACCCTCTCAATGGCTTTTGCACTTGGTTGTCCTCTCTCGGTAGTAGGCTTAGGATCTTCTATAGGTGCCAAGTTAGCATCCAGTATGTATGAAATTTTCATGTCAGTGAGTAAGAACATCATCTTGTCCCTCCAACGAGCAAAGTTGTTCTTATCGAATCGATCCAGTTTGACCATATCTTGATTTATGACTTTGATTGTCTCGACTCCATTGTAGCAAAAATAAATCTTTAAAATTGTTGGGAAAATATGGTTTTGAATTGGGTAGAACAATAAAGTTAGATCTTTAGAGTGATCAAGTTGGACTTTGATGCGTAATATCACTTTCTTTAAGGAGTTGGACTTTGATGCGTAATATCACTTTCTTTAAAGATTTATTTGCTCCACAACGTTACTAATGGCTATCGACAAATATCCACCAGGATACAATAAAGTCTAAAAAATGATAATACTAGATAACAATTCTAGTGTTTTCCAAGATCTCTCTAGGAAATAATTGAAATGATGGGTGTAGTTTTCAGAAAGAATGCTCTAAAGCTACAATTGAAATGATCACACTCCTTCTAAAAACTGACATGTATATATATAAAACACTCTTAAAACATATGCAACTCTTCGTGAAAAATTGCAATAAATGAACACATGTGTCATTTCGAAAATTGTCCAATTGAACAAAGACAAACAAATGCGTCCATTCACTTTACCAAAAAAAAAAACAAATGCGTCCATTCAGAAGAAGTTGAAAAACGAACAAATGCAATCCTTCAGGAAAAGTGCTAAGTGCACCATTATTCGTGCACCCGCACATGGGTATGGTGTGGTCTAATCCACATCCAATTATTCCTTTAAGTATACAAAAGAAACCCCGCATTTATTATTAATTGGCCCACTTCCTCCCACTTTTCCTATGTGGGACAATGAAACATGCATTTGGTTTGTTTTTACAAACTGTCATGTCCTGATCCTCGAGCACGAGCCTATCCCTCACTGATCGATTAAATAGCGACGTCTTAGGACGCATCGCCGACCCATTTATTTTAATACACATGCGAAAGCATATAAATAATCCTCAGACAATAAAACAATGTGATTGGAAAGTAGGATCAATTTTTCAAACCAAAACAAATCTTTTATAAACAACCATGTTTATTTATAAGACCAGACTATTTACAAAAAGGTCAGCTCATTCCAAAAGGAACTGTCTTATGACCTACTAGTCACACCCGCTCGCCAATTCTGGTCTATCCACCTTTCCAAACTCCGAGGCTTACAGTCCTTCACTAACATCATCTAATGACCTGAAAA
The DNA here is from genome assembly GCA_014182405.2 of Eucalyptus sideroxylon. Classification (NCBI taxonomy): domain Eukaryota; kingdom Viridiplantae; phylum Streptophyta; class Magnoliopsida; order Myrtales; family Myrtaceae; genus Eucalyptus; species Eucalyptus sideroxylon. The sequence goes on from CM024557.2 coordinate 9,835,534, forward strand.
TGGTTATATAATAACCAATGAAACAACGTCTTGGCAAGTTCAACTCCCCTAAGACTCGATTAGGAAGAAAATACGCCATAAGGGCTACTTAAGCACTACCACGAGTTAGAAGACTTACCTTGGTCTCAGTTTCCTTCCTGCAAGTCGATACCATTTAATATTTCATTGAATCATATTAACAATCAAATCACTCAATCAAATCGAATTATTGATCAATTGATTCAGTCGATTATATGTTACCACAACCTTCCCCTGGTCGATGCATTCAATACTATCTATAAAATCCTATCAAATCAAGATTGTTCACTCAAAATTGATGAATAGATAGTAGTGCTCACCCAAAGCTGATAATATAATATAATATATATGCTCACCCAAAGTCGATAATATATTGCTCGCCTAAAGCTGATACTATTTTTTACTATTAGGGCCCTTAGGCCAATATAGTATACCACTTTCACCATACAACAAATTCATCATTTTTATCATATCCGATAAAAATACTCGTGTGCGGGTACATAGTCGGTCTTAACCAAAATATAATAATTTCACTTTTGATCTTCCCACTACTTTCCATAGTCCAAAATTAGATTTTTGGCACTGTAGATTGATGTCCAGTTATTTTCCAATCAATCATCAAAATTAATTTAATTTATGAGTAAAATCCTAAAATCACAATTAAATCGATTCAGCATAAATTAGAGATCAAATAAATAAATGAACTACACCACATCAATCAGCATAAAATTCCAGTTACCGACTATCTCGGTCTAATTTTCGAAAAATAAATAAATATTACATAAAATATTAAATAAATGCCAATAAATCCAACTTAGGCCCGTAATGCCTAATTGGATGCCGAAACGGATCCGGAAAAATTCCGAGATTCGTTAAATAAATACTAGAGTCTATTTACTTGCTAATTGCACTAACTATCCACCTAACATGCATCGATAATTAATTAAATTCACTAATCTAATCTAACTAACCACTTAATCCATGCTTAACCTAAACTAATCAACCTTTAAGCGTGATTAACCTACTAAGCGATGATTATTGAGTTAAACTCACCGGTGTAATGCGAAAACCGGATCACCGTAACGACGGCCGAAACCCGAACTTTCGGTGATGTCAACAGGCACTTAGACCGAGCCAAAAAGGCCTTGCAAGCCCACAGCAATTGCTGGGCTTAGTCTTGGGCTTGGGCCTGCTTTGCGGGCTTCGAATGGACTGGGCCAAACTCCAATAATGGGCTAGAAATTCGTGGGTTGATGGGCTCAACTTTGGGCTAAACCGCGGGCTTCAAGTGGGCTGAAGATGGGATAGCTGCGGCAGCTGAAGTTTATGGGCTGAAGACGCTGGATGGACCGCTGGGCTTGCAGTTTCGCTGTTGGGGTCAACTGGACTCGGAGGAGATGGGCCAATCGAAGAAGCAGCAAGGCAGAAGCTGCTTCGGTCGTTGACGCTGGAGAGGGGCGAACTGGCAGAACCGAAATGGAGGAGGATGCGCGGCAAGGAGGTCTTCGTGGCAGCTGCTTCGGTGGACGAGCTGCACGAAGACACGGGCAGGGCAGCTTCGGTCAACAAACCGATTGAGGGGATGGCACGGTTGATTGGAACAAGTTGCTTCGCTGGTGTCGATTCTGGGGCATTCGTGGAGAATCGGTGGGGTTTTGGGGGTCAACCAAATGTTGGTGGTTGACTGAAGCTGGGCGAGTGAGAGCGGAGCAGGGAAAACCGAGGAACATGTTACAGCAGAGGAGAATTTGGTGGGTGGAGGTGGTGTGGCAAGGCTTTGATGAAGAGGAAGTAAAAGGAAACGTGGGGATGGGCTGTTTAGATGAAAGAAAGACGGGCAATGAGAGAGAGAGAGAGAGAGAGAGAGGTATACGAAGATGGAGATCGGCAGAAGCTTGTCTAGAAGATGGGTGGAGAGAGAGAAGCAAAAGTCAAAAGAAATATCTTAATTAATTAAAGCTTGGTCCCCCTTTGGTCTTCAAGCTTATCACGGTGTCCCCTATTTCTTTCTAGCCTAAATTCCACCAATTAAACCAATTTTGATGATAAAAATCCAGCCCTCCTCCTTAGCTCCGAATTTACTCAACTTTGGCTTCAATTTCTTTTCCGATTTCTCCAATCTGAGGTCCAATTTCGATGAAGAAAGAGCCCATAGAAATTTCTATAAGTTCCCATCACTAAGTAGCTCGGCTTGGAAGTCCAAATTTCCTTCAAATGAGCCAATCCGAATTTCCGTTCGTTTTCCGAATCGTATGAATCGATTTTTCCGTAAAAATCTCGAACTCGCCGAAAATTTCTCAAAAAGTAAGTCAACATTTCTAAAATGACTTGTGACATGACAGGACTTTCAATTTATGAAATCGAATTCAAATTCGCAATTAATTTCAATTTGACGCGATTTTAACATGACTTAGCTTATCGGGTAACTTTTAGGAATTTTTGGTGCAATTGACCCGTGGTCAATTTTCTTTGAGCCACACGTACCTCTTCGACGCATTGGCGACTTTCAGTGGTCGTGAAAATTTTGAGGTTTCAAATATGGACACAGGGTATCCAAAACGACAGAAAATCGGTTTAGTGCCAATCGATGAGAATTTTGCAATCGGTGGAATTACCCACACTTTGATCACACATCTCGATCGAATCGATATATCTTTGATTTCTGATCGATTTTGATAATGCCGTAATGACCCTTGCAGACTAACACGGTCGAGCAGCCAATTTCTGGTCAAATTCTTAAGTCTATTGTATTAAAATCCCTTAGTAGCTTTACCGGATAGACCAGTTATCTCATGAGCGGCCATATGAGAAAATAGCATTATAGGCGCGTTGATGAAATGCCAAACTTATTCAAGTGAAATCAGAATCTAAAATTTAGGATGTCACACAAACAAACTTCCAACACTGAGTTGTGGTAATTATGTGGCCCTCTGAGAAGATCGGGAAGCTAATCGCTAACACTCGCACGAGTTGCTTGTGCAACCATCCAACACTATGAGGAATCGGTTCTTCTTGGCCAATTTCTGTTGTACCATTATCATTATCTCCTCCATATCCATGTTTTTCACGTCCCTTGCTAGCTTCTCGACGTGCTTCAGTATCTCAAACAGGATCTCCCGCTCGTCCAAGCTGCCCGAGACGTGGACCCAAGCGCGCCACTCATAACCCATGTACTTCGCTCTGCTGTAGACCCATCTCGCAAGGAACGTCTTGCCGGTGCCTTGCTCGCCCCAAATCGAAGTCCATTCAATCCAACACGGTTTTTGTCTTATCCGACTAATTATTTTAGTTTTCTCAGTCTCGCAACATTAGAGGTTAGTTGGCACTTGCCCATCCCAGAAACTAGTCAGCCTCACCAGTTTTTTGCCTTGCCATGGAACACTAGCATGGGAGGAGGAACTAGCAGGTTCCTTGTTCTTGTTGCTCTCGGTCCCCTCCTTCAAGAACTTCTCATTACATAACTCCTCCATCATATTCACAAGCATGGACAATTCCTTCCACAGCTTGCACTTGGAGACGAGCGCGGCCAACAGCCTTGCTGCCATGCGCAGGGCCTCGTGAGTCTCGCGGGCCTCTCTGAGGTGGAACTTGTCGATGAATTCCTCAGCATAGTAGATGGCTCGGAGGAGCCGCCCCAACCACTCCGTGGTTTTGGACGGTCCGTATTGAGTGGAAATGAAGTCTTGGATTGTGGCCAGCTTCGCCTTGGCATCCTCCGCGCGGGCTTGCATCGAAAAGCACTCAAAGCAGGCCTGGTGAGGGAGCAAGATATCTAGTTTCTGCAACACGATCTGGGCGGCGGCTCTGGCGATCATGATGCGGCTTCTTGTGTCGGAAGCAGCCATGGCTAATCAATATGTTTGTTTTGAGCAAGGTTGTGTGGGCGCGCGCGTGTTGGCTTGTTTGCTGGGATTGAATTAATTTGTGGGGACATATCATTCTTTCCTACAGATATTCTTCATTTTTCTATGCTTTTCTTGGGGTGGCTTCTCCTGTTTCCAGTAGGCTTTGTTTAATTCTTTGCTTGTGTGATTTTTGACCGGGACTCGGGAGAGAAAGTATCTGCCACAATGAGGTAAAGTTGGGTGCCCTTAATAAACACTCTTATATTCCTTACTTTGTCGAACTTGGAGTTGCAGAGACAAGTAAAAATGAATTTAATTTTTTGTGATGAAATTCCATTCATCTGTAGAGTTTAACACTTTATCAGCACCCGTGATCTGAGATCAAACGAGAACATCGTTGGCTTATTTGATCTAATATAGAATACTAAAACCAATTCAACGAAAATATTACTTTTCTTATGGATTTCAACAATTAAGGATTTGATTTTCAAATTGCCGGAGATACTATATGTTTACGAATTTTAGAATTCAATTATATGAGATACAATTAGGATCCATTTGTTGTAGAAAATTTATTCACATATACAACTAATCAATCAAGAAAAACGGATCCACATATGATTGTAAAACACCAAGATCAATAAATACAGCGGAATTAAAGTATACCTGTTTAAGCCATTGCTTCACTTGAAGAAAAGTAGATCACTCTGATAATCAGGGATCTATTGGAAAGTCAGATCTTCCTCTCTATGACCTATTTCGATATGGCAGCTTTCAATGGGATTAAAATAACTGATAGGTATAACTTACCATTTTATAGGCTAGAGAGGGGACCTAGCAAACCCTAATTAATAGCGTGTCAACTGGGCCCTTCTCATTACGGGCTTCAGTCAAACACAATTGCCTACACTTTGCTACTCAACTAGGCCCGTTATCAATATATGCCAATACCCAATTCAATCAGATCACTGTAGGGTTCAACAAATATTGGAATATCCATTAACCCGATTATTTAAAATAGAAAATCAATTAATTAATGCAAGCCCATATTATAAGAAATTTCCAACATTCTCCCACTTGGGCTACATTAATTAACTTATTTTATTTTAAAAAGATTTTATATTGAAAACAACACTATCGGGTTAATAACTGAAAACTTTGTTTTATGTGGCCACAACTTTTAAAAAATAATATTCAAATAATGGCATCTTAATACCAATCCAATCCTATATAATCTTAGTATAGGACTATGGAAATTAATGTGTTAAGAAAATGCCACAACACAAGACCTTTCATAATCACATATAATAAGCATTATATTTTTATGGATCATGGGCCTAAAATAGTGCCAATATGTGATCAAAATATACACTATTTCTTATCGGTTCTCAATGCAATTTCTCAACGACATGAAACTGCATTAACGCAATTTTTAAACAACATGAAATTGCCTTAGTGCGAGTTCTAAACAACATGAAATTGCACAATTATGTCACAATTCAACATGAGATCTCATAATCAGTGACATCCAGTTATCTTTAAACAAAATTTGTTTAAAGATACTGTTTTATACTTCCATTTCTTAGTCAACAGGAGAAAGGATAACAATATAATCAATAACAACATTTATTAAAATAAATGCTTTAATAAACATTATAAAAGCATTATCAATCTGTATATAACTATAATATCTAGAAATACAATTTGTATAACTCCACTAACTAAAAAAAGAAATCAAAAGAATCTAAAACATCCATATTTTTACAAGTTCTTTAAATAAAATGGGTCGTAAGCCTTTTGTTAGAGGATCAGCTAATATTGACTTAGTTCTAATGTTCTCAATTACAATGTCTCCCTTTTTAACCAAGTCCTTAATAGTACAATATTTGATCCAATTAACATTTCAACCGTGGCATTGCTGTTATTTATAGCAAAAATAACTATTTGTCACACATAATGCAATAAGATCAATTATGGGCAATAAGTATTTTAACAAAAATAATTAGTACATTATAAACTCCCATTTGGGCAGAGTGTATAATGCACCATTATTTTTCACAGCATGAAGTTTATAAAGCAACAATAAGGAGAATTACATATAATTGTCAACGATCCATTCCCTTTGGGCAAACAAATCATTTAAATTATACATCTCCATGATATCAATATATAGAGATGATAAAAGATAATTACATATAATCTTCAAGATTCAATCCCCTTTGGGCAGACAAATCCTTTAAATTATATATATCTCCATTATCTCAACATAGAGATGAATTACACATAACTCTAAAAAATTTATCCCCTTTAGGCAGATAAATATTTTGAGTTACACATCCCCATCATTCATCTATAATATATCAATATAGAGGGGAATTACATATAACTTTTAAAAATTTATCCCCTTTGGACAGATAAATCTTTTTTGAGTCATACATCCCCATCTTTTAATTTTGGAATTTATCTTCATGCAATTTTCAAATTAATATACACAATAACCCCATTTGGGCAGGTAATTATATATACTAATTTTTATTAATAGGAAACTCCAAACAAATATATACCCAAAATTCATCTAAAAATATGAAGCACTTTACGACATGTGCTTCCCAAGATCATATTGCATTTATCAAGCAACAATTTTTGCCACAATTTTTTTTAAATTATTATTTTAATATTTCAGACTCATGGCAAAACAAGAATGGATACGAATGGTTACTAGAATTAAAGGGAGCCAAAAATTTCGTAGCTATCATTAATCATTACATCAAAAAATCATGAGGATAATCTTTATCTCACATTTCCTCACTGTCAACCCTTGGTTGGCATATTTAAATTTGGCATCTTTTAAATTTGGGAAATTTCATAGTCATGCAATAACTCAATCTCCACCTATTTGACACAATCATATCATCTGAATTTAGAAGTATCCTTCATGCATGTTAGCATGAAACCCATAAGAGATCAAGCAAAATCTTTATAAAAAGAATTTCTAAACCTCAATCATGTTAAGCCAGTCCACTTCGATGATTCGTGGTAAAACCATACAAGAAGACATGAAAGGTCCGTTTGGTTCACTAGAATTTTCAATAATATTGATTAATTCGTATTTTGATTCTATAGTCTTCCGTCAGTCACCGGTCCAAAGATTACAATAAAAATAAAAGAAGCTACAAATGAATAGATTTAAAACATAATTCCCATGTAAAAAAAAAAAAAAATTCATGTGCTTCTCATCATGCACCATCTACGATTTTCCCCTTTTGAACCTGTGGTTTCCACAAAGCACTATATAGTAGACTATGGACTTTTCTTCCACTACTGAAACCTTCAGCTTTTACATCTCTCTAGCCTAATCCTAATTTTTTTTTTTTTGATAAATAACATCCTCTTGTTTGTATCTATATACATTTGGATCTCGATTCACAAATCTCTTGGTTTCATTGTATCGCCTTCAATGGAATTTTAAACCTTAGTCAATAAAACACCAATGCATCACAGGAGTCGTGCGAGCAATTTGCAAAAAATTAGAATTTGCAAGTTTGGAATTTGCTGGTCATGCCACATTACTCAGCAAATCAACTATGAACCCAACAAATCCAGATAGATAACTTAGCATAAAACCACTCGTACAAAAAAAAAAAAATCACAGTTTGGTCTTTTGCTTACCCTACAATCAACATATTTATGGCGAAATCACAATGAAGCCTTAAGCAGCAGTTTCATTTAGAATCTAGCAACAAGATGGACGCACCGAGCGTGAAAAGCAAAAACCGACTATTTCCATCTTTAAATTTTGATATCTCGAGAACTTGAGAAATCTTAATCATTGGTTCTCTTTTCTAGACTATAGGGAGCACCATAGCCCCAAAGCTTCAGCGACTCACTAACTACTTAATATAGAAATAACCCAAATCAACGAAAAATAAGGCACAAATCTCAACTTTATAACAAAGCACCCCATAAGCGTCACCCATTGCGTACGTGGATCAATTGATGCATAATCTCGGTCCACCGAGTAAAACGGCAAAACGGCAATCAAGGAAAAGGAAAGAGGTGCAAGAACCTAATGCGAACGCACAGAAACCCCGTACGCACAATCGCACTGAAGCACGAGGCGGGAGGAAGAGAAGACAGAAACTCTAACCACTCATCCAGAGCAGAACAAACAATCAGCTACAATAATCTCTAAACCAACCGTTGCTACCGTCGAATAAAAATCGAAGGTAACACTAGAATCTAACTTAAGATTCTAGAATTTTTCTATATATATACGAGACAATCACTCCAATTGCACCATACATAGCAACCCAAAACCTAAAAATCTCGAGTAGCTAGTTAAAAATAAATAAAAATTTCTCTCTTCCGAACAAAACGATCACTGCACAAGCTGCATCTAAAGAATTCTACCACAAGATTTCGGATCTCTAAAGAAAACAAGAAAATGGTGATCAAACACAGGCACTTACTCAAGATTGACCCCTTTGAACACTGAAAAAAGAAACAATCTTTGCCATGGGAGATGAAGCCCAAGGAACTTTCTTTATTGCAATTGAAAGATGTTAAAAAATATATATAACAATGCTCATATAACGATTTACAATGAACATCAACCAATTGAAAGTAATTTGAAAATTCTAGAACTTTTCATGTATAAACCCTAGAATTTCAAATTTAAAATTCTCTCTCAATTCTCAACGAAATTATACAAATTATATATGGTTGGAAAGATCTCGACATGTAGAATGTTTTCAGGATCAATCGAGCAAGAAATCCATACGAATAAATAATGCCCATATTCGGCTCAAAGAGGAAAATTTCGAATTTTTTCATAAAAAAAAAATTGGGTTCTACAATCATATATGATTGGCTCTGATACCACATGTAGAAAATTTATTCACATATACAATTAATCAATCAAGAAAAACGGACCCATATATGATTGTAAAACATCAAGATCAATAAATACAGCGGAATTAAAGCATACCTGTTTAAGTCATTGCTTCACTTGAAGAAAAGTAGATCATTCTGATAATCAGGGATCTATTGGAAAGTCAGATCTTCCTCTCTATGACCTATTTCGATATAACAGTTTTCAATGGGATTAAAGCAACTGATAGGTATAACTTACCCTTTTATAGGCTAAAGAGGGGATTTAGCAAACCTTAATCAATAGCGTGTCAATTGGGCCATTCTCATTATGGGCTTCAGTCAAACACAATTGCCTACACTTTGCTGCTCAACTAGGCCCGTTATCAATAGATGCCAATATCCAATTCAATCAGATCACTGTAGGGTTCAACAAATATTGGAATATCCATTAATCCGATTATTTAAAATAGAAAATCAATTAATTAATGTAAGCCCATATTATAAGAAACTTCCAACATTTGCATCTTAGATATCAGTTATATCTTCAATACACTTGACAGGAAGCAGCGAAGCCTATGCTTATACACACATTACCAACTTGTCCATATAAGAACACTTGCTCATAGAGAATGTATCTTACAACATAACCATCACATATAATGCTCATATAAAATACGTGAATATAGCGTCATTGTCACATATTAGATACTACATGGTAGGAATGTTGCCATGCAAGGTGTGTAGGGCGTGTGCTCTTTTTATGATTCTGTTTTATATTTTGTTCATTCTTTCGGTGCTTTTCCTCGAACGGGTGCCTCTCCCCCAGATTGATTCTTGACTGAGCCAAATTTTGACCGAGGTACAAGAAAGCATCCGGTGCTTTTGTCATTGCTAGGTTAAATAATTAAGAAGCCAATCCAGTTTTGCTAAAGTTCGGACTTGAAGACAGACGAGTTCACACGGTTAATATATTAGCGATGTGATGAATAGTCGTTTGGTAGATCGTAACCCACTTATAATAATCTTAACTTTTAACCTACCATATCATTTAGTATGTCCACTTATTAAAATTATTACTACAGGCGAGTCTTGCAGAAATTTAAAATTCTGAAAGCAGTAAAAAGTAGTAACCGTGGAATGAGGAATTCATGAGAACTAGCCTTTTTCTTCCCTCAAGCTAACCAGGTTCCTAGTCAATCTTTGCTTGGAGATCTCTTATGGGTATACGATGCTTGTTCCTTTCCATGATATTGTTTTCATATCCTTTCAACAGCATGGTCCGAATATGGATGTCGTTCCCTAAAATACCCAGCGCTTCAGCTGGACGTTACAGTCAGAGTACCCGGTAAAGAAGATTCTGTCTTATGTCGGATATTTTCTGGAAAATCCACCTACGTGTCACTGTAATTTTCAGATGGCTATTCAAATATCAAAACATAATGAAATCAATCAACACTGTAAAGCCTATTTCTTGTATAGTTAATCAATAAACAGAAATTTCACAATTTCACAATTTTATTTTTCATTTTTTTCTCGTCATGGTATCAGAGTCACTATAAATTGAGGAAGCGCCACTCATTGAGTCTATTACAAAGTGGTAGTCGCAGCAATATTATGTCAGCCGCGTTGGTATACAGCATTTGGTCAAACCTGCCACTGATGAGTGCCGTAACGCCACTTTCTATTGTTTCTTTTGCAAAATTGACACGACCATTACACTCTCTGCCCTCAAAAGAGCCCGACCCTAAAATTACATCACCATTTAGCTAATTTCCGGAAAATATTTTCCGGAAGTCATTTTTCAGAAAAATGACTATATTTTCCGGTATTAAGCTGAAACTTGAACATTGAGTGGAAAATATTTTTCACCGTTCATTAGTTAATTTAATTGTTTGGGAAAAATTATTGAAGAATTGAATTTTAATATTTTTAATTGACCAAAAAAATCATTTTTATTTTCATTACAAAAAAATATTTTTATATTTTTAATATTTTTTTAAAAATGGAATTTTTAATTATTTGTATTTTAAAAAATCAAAATTTTTATTTATTTTTTTTCTCTCTTTTTCTTTTCCTCCTCCTTCCTTCCTCCTCCTTCCTCGCCATCGCATGCCCGATGGGCCGGCTGTCCGGCGGCCGATCAAGACCCGATCGCCAGATTCAATGAGCTCGAGGCTCGGCCGATCTCGCCCGAGCTTGCCGGAGGTTTGCTGGGCTTTGGCGAGCTGCAAGCTCACCGAATTTGGTGGTGGAGCTCACGCTTGCCTGGATGAGAGCTCGAGCTCCACCGTTAGATTCGGTGAGCTTGTGGCTCGCCAGAGCTCGGCGAACCTTCGGCGAGCCGCGAGCTCCGGATCTAGCGAGCCATGAGCTTCGCCCCAGGCCGGCGAGGCTCTGCCTCGCCCGATCTAGCGAGGCCCAAGCTGGCTTCCCTAGATCGGGCTAGGTGGAGCCTCGCCGGCGTGGGGCGGAGCTCGAGCTAGCTCGTGGCCGCCGTCGGGGCCAGCGACCGGCCAAGGCTAAGGAAGAAGATGAAAAGAAAAAAGAAAAGAAAAAAAAAAAAAAAAAAAAAAGAAAAAGAAAAAGAAAAAGAAAAAGAAAGCATAAAAATAAAACAAAATTATGTTGCGAAAAAAAAAGAAGGTAGAAGAAGCTATGGAAAATGTTTTTCACTTTTGAAAAGTGGAAAACATTTTCCTCATCTTCAATGATGGAAAACATTTTTCTTGAGTAATTTATTTTCCATGAAACGAATACCGGAAAATTTGAAAAACGTTTTCCTGGAAGTTATTTTCCGTGAAACAAACGAAGCCTCGGAGAATGGGAACTTGTGACCTCAGATGTGCATTTGTTTGACTTTTCTAAATTAGATGACAAAAGGAAGGAGCAATGAAGGAGGAAACCGAGTTTTTTTGTGCTCAAGACGAATTGATGCTGCGTGGGGGAGTTAGCTCTAAGCCATAGTTAGCTTGTTCATTACAGGTGACGACGACGATGGTAGGTGTAGGAGTTGGATGGGCCTCAGATTTCATAAGATCCCAATATCACTCGCTTTGCTGACTCCACAACTACAATTCATAGTCCGACAGTGAAGTTGTGATGGGGTGTAGAACTACGGACTGTGTCGCAGGCTTTGTCGGAGTATTTGGTTGCGGTGAAGACTAATCTTGATTTCGGATGGTTCAGACTTGGATAGTAAGAAGGTAAGCAATGGTGGCAGTCGACGGCCAGGAGATAATGCAGGGGTCGAGTCCCTGTGAAGAGAAAATCTTTGTATCAGTTCGTCTCAGGCCCTTGAATCAGAAGGAAATTTCTAGGAATGATGTATCGAATTGAGAATGTATCGATGACAACACCATTATCTACAGAAACAATCTCTCTGTTTCAGAGCGGTCCATGTACCCAGCTGCCTACACATTTGGTAATTGAATCCCATTCGTGAAGTTTCTTCCTTTCTTCTTTGCCTTCGCTTGAGCACATTTTCATGTTATGTTGGATTCAGAACCCTTTTGGTCTTGAGTCCACGTCTTCAAATTCCAACAAATGTTTCTAATGATGGACTTGCATTTAAGGAAGCAATCTGTTCAATATCTCTTAGTGTTATGTGTCCTCCGTGTTGGCTGATTTGCAGACAGAGTTTTCCGGTGTGATTGCTCCACAAGGCAAGTGTATGAGGAAGGAGCCAAGAAGGTTGCTCTTTCAGTTGTCGGTGGGATAAATGGTAAACTTTAACCTCTTCTCCTTCCTTTCGACATTGTTTTGTTTTGTTGATATTTGCCTGGGATTGCAACCATCCGATGCTCAATGTTGCAGCGAGTGTTTTTGCATATGGACAGACAAGTAGTGGAAAAACATACACTATGAGTGGAATTACTGAATACTCAATGGCAGATATATACAGCTACATAGAGAAGGTAACGAGTCATATACTACCTAAAGATCTCCTCCATTTTCAATTCCAACTTCTTCCTCTAACATTTACTTGTTATTTAAGACATTCTCTTGTTTCTCAATAGCACAAGGAAAGAGACTTTCTCTTGAAGTTTTCTGCGATGGAGATCTACAATGAGTCTGTGCGAGACCTCCTCAGCGCAGATAGTACTCCACTGAGACTTCTAGATGATCCGGAGGTAAATTTCTTTGCACTATGCTGAGGAACTTTGAGCTCTTTAAACATCACCGTGAGAGCTAGCTCTTTTGACAGAGCGGGACTATAGTTGAGAAACTTACAGAGGAAACACTGAAGGATTGGAGCCACTTTCAAGAACTTCTTTCTGTGTGTGAAGGAAAGGAGTAAGGGTATTCAGTCTTGTGTTGGATGAATTCCTTGGTTGCATACTATATCTGGCATTACAATGAAATGCTTAGGCTGATCATTTGGATTTCACAGCTCAAAAACAGGTTGGAGAGACATGCCTTAATGAAGCTAGCTCGAGATCACATCAGGTTCTTAGACTGGTAATGGTGAATTTTATCTCTTTTATGGTCAATTCCTATTAAAATGTCAAAGATTTATTGCTCATTCTGCTGCCAGACAATTGAAAGTTCGGCTCGTGAGTTCTTGGGGAAAGACAATTCAAGCACTCTTTCTGCTACTGTGGTATGAATATTTAGTACTTAACTTCAACCTATAAACTGTTACTGGGAGAATATGATAGTTTCTTTTGGCTGCAGAACTTCGTGGATCTAGCAGGAAGTGAGCGTGCATCTCAGTCATTATCAGCTGGTGCGAGGTTGAAAGAGGGTTGCCACATAAATCGCAGTTTGCTGACTTTGGGAACAGTTATCTGAAAGCTGAGGTTGGCCTTACAGCTTGTTTTTTCATTGTCTTCATCTTAGAGATCTTATAATTTAGTTGGACCATGCACTGACATGAACATAGAGCACCAATGCAATGCCTTTTCTGTGCCAAAGGTCCATTTCTTAATCAATACTAGTTTACCTGCATACACACATGTTATACGAAAAACAACATCATGAACAACCAAGCCTTCTCCCACAAAATAGGACAGGGTAATATGGATCCTGTTATGCCATCGCACTCTATTTCCTATCCTGCTTTCAGTAAAATCCAGATACTGAGCTTTGTTTACACTTTCGATCCTCCATCAGGGTTTGTGATTGCTGCCTGTGGCAGGTTTAGTGCATGAGCACCCACATGTTTAGTTCCATTTATGCTTGTCTGCCTACCTGTTGTGACTACCAAGTGCTCAGAGCTGACAATTGGTTTATCTTTGCTCTCCTCTAGTAATGTGAAGTACAAATGCTGGGGTCAATTCATTAGACATGATATTGGCCAAAAAAATTTGTTCTATCTGGTCTTTTGTGGGGGCAGGGGTTGGTTTTGGTTTCTCAGGCATAAATTCCACTGCATAGTTGAAAGTTGTTATTTTGAGAGGAAAGGATTAGTTTTCGGGGCTATTGACTAAGTTCTTAGCCTTCAGCTCCATATAGGTTACCGTGCAGAGTTTAGCACCAAGAAGATTAACTGTTTCAAAGCATAAGAAGTCGAGACTCAAGAGTAGTTGTTTAAGTTTCTTTGGAGCAAGTTTGACTTTTTCACATTTTCCTTTTTCTGCAGTGTTTGAAATTTGACTTTTATTGCACGTTGAACATCTTTAAATTTTAAAACATATGAATATTGACATGCGTGGTTATATAGACTCTTTTTAATTTTTTTGAAACTTAAAGTATCTTTTATTTTTTTAATCAATGTTTTGGAGGAAAAGTTAAAAAAAAAAAAAACTTATAGAAATTCAAATCAAACCATCCGTGATGACGTTTTACCAATTTTTCATCTTTGATTGTATGAGCAGAACAATTACTAATATTGAGATCCTATAAGAAATCAGGAGTTGGCGGAAGTATTGCATCTTAAGCTCTATTTTCTTTCAATTTATCACTGATTTATTTTTAAATTTTTGATTATTGATCAAGAACTATTTGAATGGCTCCAGCAAGGGAAGAAATGGACATATTCCTTTCCGAGATTCCAAACTGACTCGTATTCTGCAATCCTCGCTGGGAGGAAATGCTAGAACTTCCATCATCCGTACAATGAGTCCTGCCTGAAGTCATGTTGAACAGTCACGAAATACACAGGTCAATGTTGTTATGTCTGATAAAGCTTTGGTAAAGCATTTACAGAGAGAATTGGCTAGACTGGAGAGTGAGTTGAGAAGTCCAGGACTAGCATCTGTTTCATCTGATACTGCTGTGCTGCTTCGAGAAAAGGATCTCCAAATTGAGAAGGTGATGATTCCGCATTAAGGCTTTTAATACTGTAATTCGATGTTTCTTATATTTTTTGAGGTTTTTCTCACTATCTATGGAAAAGAGAGGTACTTGTGTGTAATTATCATACA
Source organism: Eucalyptus sideroxylon (assembly GCA_014182405.2). Taxonomy (NCBI): domain Eukaryota; kingdom Viridiplantae; phylum Streptophyta; class Magnoliopsida; order Myrtales; family Myrtaceae; genus Eucalyptus; species Eucalyptus sideroxylon. Next base: position 9,850,634 of record CM024557.2, read on the forward strand.
TAAACTAGGTTTATCTTCCATCTTCTTCCTTAGTACGCTGCTGTGTCAGAAAGTCAATTATTTCTTTTGTACCGATGGTGAATTCCACCGGTTCCAGTGGGTTGAATATCCTTCAGTGCACAATGCATGCGATTTCCATCTAAACTGACATCTCATGACCAAGCTCATCCACTTGAAAGTTCGTGTAAAAGTTGGTCATTTAACTCGGGAACCTAAGACTTAACAGAGAATTTTAAGAGCAATATCTTCGCCTGGCCTTTTTGACCTTCCCCTGCAGAAAGCATATTTTTCACAATTGCAAATTTTCTTCATCTCTCTCACCGTAGCATGTCCCTTTGGACCACTTCTAACATTCTACACCTCTGAGCAATAACCCACAGCTTTACCATTATGCTGTTAGCTTTTATAGCTGTGACTTTCTCATCAGCTTTTCTTTTGTGTTATTTAATTATTTTTTGGTGAAAAAGATAAGTAGAGCTTATTTGAGCGAACCTTCTGATTTACCTGGATGTCCAACTGATGTTTTCTGCAATCTTTTTCTCCGCAAAAATTGTGAGATTGCCCTATTAAACTACTTTGTTCCTTTTTTCATATTCATTCCATTTGAGTTTTGGCATGATGCTGTCAACAGGCATCTACTTCAGAGCTAAAAGAATACAAACCTTCACTATTTGTTGTAATTTGGCATAGAAAATTGGATGGCCAGTAGGTTTATGTGCATTTTCCTTTGCTGGGATGAGTAATAACTTCAGATGGTACCAAAACAGTTCTAATTTGTGAAGAGCTCACTATGCAGCTTATTAGTCGGCCTTCTTAATATTTTCGTTGTCACTTTTAAGATTATGTTTGTAAAATTTCCATGTTGTCACCCCCTTTAAAGTTCGATGAACAGTGAAGCATTTTTTGTCCATTTATAAATCAGGAAACCACTTAATTATTTCACACCTTATATTCTGTGGTTGTGTCCTCTCACAGCTCAAGAAAGAGATTGCAGAATTGTCTCTACAGCGAGACCTTGCTCAGTCTGAGGTTCAGGATTTGCACCGATTGGTTGTGGATCACAAACCTTTGACTGCACAGGTAATCTACTTTGTTGGATTCCTTGATGGATTTGCCGTCCTCAACTTATAACACCAATTATTCCTCAATGAAACGTCTGTTCATTTAATACGTCAGGTGGATGCATGCAGTGATTACCCTAAACTTCACGTGCGAGATTCATGGGAACTCAAGAGCCCGATTTTAGATACTCAAAACCGAGCAGATAATGATTATGTAGATGTTGGTATCATAACATTTGATTCATGTCAATATTCAGATCAACACAGTGGGAGTGATTCAGATGGGCATATGATCCACATTCCCGACTTCAAAGATAACTCTTTACTCTTGAACCCCTCTTCACAGCTCTCAATTCAGATATCTCATTCCAGGCGAAATAGCATATGTCCAGAGGACATTGGAGAATTCACTGATGAAAATTCCAAGGACTTTTGCAGAGAAGTACGCTGCATTGAGATGGAAAAGCCAAACTCGAACTGCCATGGCAATGGTGGTATGTCATCAGTGGAGGAGAAGGAAGGCATGTCAGACTATATTATGGTTGAGGAAGGTGATGAGGAAAAAGAGAAATTGGGATCACCAACTTTGGAGGAAACTAGACAGTTAGAGAGTGTCCCTCAAGATTATGTAGAACCTTCTCTTGAAAAAGCCTATTCAATGATGCAGGGGAAAGAGTTACCCACATTCAGAAGTTTCAAGATAGTTAGGAGTAAAAGTTGTCAGTCAGGCCTCACAAATATTTCATTTTCAATTGAGGAGATGGATATAAACCATAGCACACGTCCCCCTCGATACGAAGAAGAATGTCCTGGAAGACCTGAGGGATGTCAGAGAAAGTTTCCTTCATTGAAGTATGTGTCCAAAGAAAATTTGTCCGGTAGTGGTTCTCATAATTCACTGGAGGATTCTTTGGATTATGAGCTTCAAGCAGAGATAAGTCGGACGGTTGAGAAATGTGACAGTAATATGGATTCTGCTTCCGAAATAGAGGAGTCCATTGCTCAGCAGGAGGATCAACCTGGTCAGCATGGGGTGAGCTTTGTTCCCTGCCTTTTCTTTGTTCCTTTTATCACGGGCATATTGAGCTATATATTGAACGATGGATTAATTATTTTGGAGGACCTTACAAATATTTATTTTCTCTATTGGAATTTAAATATAACACAGGAGTTATCATGCTTTTTCCATATCAAAGAATGTTATATCTCTGCTATCTGATTCAAATATATGGGCGTGACACCCTATGACTCAAGTGGATGGGAGTTATGAGGGCTTGGCCAGCGTGGGTCAAACTGTGCTTCTTTTACGTTGTTTTCAAAACTTACTACGGACCGGGTAGCGAAGCCATGGTTTTCAGGTGTTTAAAGTTTGTTAAATATTATAATTTAGAAAATTTTGATTTGTCAAAAGATTGTTTTTCTGATGGATGTAGTAATATTGCCCAGCTATGGTTTCAGCTATAAGAGTCTTGTCATCTATAAATGTGGACATGTGAGTAAGTTTGTATTTCCACTTACTTGAATATAAAGTGCTTTGAAATTAACCCACTTAAACCTCCCGTCGCCGAGCACACTCCCGAGTGGCTTGCTGTCGGCTGCTGAGCTCCGTCACCGAGCGCCGCTGCCGAGCACACCCTAGGGCCTCACCCTTGCCCGCTCTAGTGGGTCGAGCTAGCGCTGGTGGGTCGAGCTTCTTCTCTTGAGTGCGCTTCTCCCGTCGCCGAGCGCTCCCGAGTGTTTCGCCGTTCGCCGTTGAACTCCGCCCCCGAGTGCCGTTGCCTCATGCTCCTGCTGGGCCGAGAGGTAGAAGCCGAGGTAGGTCTAGCTCTAAGCACCCTTAGGCTAGGAAGGAGTCCAAGAACTCGAATGCTCGTACTTGGGCCAGTGTAGCCAAGGTTGCTGCAAAGGGATATGATCTGGAGTTTTTTCCTCCTTCATATGTCAACAACAAACTGGTGGTTGAGTTATCTGATGATATACTTGAGGCTGTTGATTCTAAGTTGCAAGAGTGCCTTGTGGGTTACTTTATTGGCAGGAGATTACCATTTAAAGTAACTGAATTGGCCCTCAAAAACGCATGGGGACCGAATTTGGTGGAGGTAATGTCTAATGGACAAGACTTCTTTTTTTTTTCCATGTGCTTGATGGAGATTTTCGCAGAAAGGTCCTAGAGGGGGGGCCTATTACGATTACTAGAGTGCCCTTAGTTTTGTAGCAATGGCAACCTGCATTGGAGCTAAAGAAAGATAGCCATTTGACTGTGCCTGTGTGGATTAGGTTGAGGAACCTTCCTCTTGCCTTTTGGTCTTTGCAAGGGATCAACAAGGTGGCTAGTGCAGTTGGCAAGCCACTGTATGTGGACTTGCACACTGAATAGATCAAGATGCTGGCTTTTGCCAAGGTTTGTGTTGAAATTACAGCGAAGCAGCCCAGTTGTGATGCTATAGAAGTTGTTTACAATGGTGAATCATGCTTAGTGGGAGTGGAGTATGAATGGAGACCTACTGCATGTTTAGGGTGTGGCATCTTCGGCCACAAATGTGCCCTTACCTTTGCTCGTCCTTCTGTTGCAGGGGTTGCTCAACAGGTTCTGGTTGTTGCTTCCCCTGTTCCCCAAGGTACGCCTCTAGCCCCAACTCCTCTTGTTTTGAAAGCCCTTGCAGAAGTTGAAGGCTAACGAAGGCAGGCTCAGCAAGAGGAGATTGATTCCGCCCCTCTTGCTGCATCATGTCTACCTGCTGATGATTCTGGGTTGGAGAATGGACCTCGGTAGGCTGAGACGGGGTGGAATCTTGTTAAAGGGAAGAAGAAGAAGGACACTCATCATAGGGAAATCACCTCGGCACTTCTGGTTAGCTCGGGGGATGAGGATCACACAAATAGGGAGACGGCAGCTGCAGTACACAGGAGTTTACCTTCTACTTCATCTTGTAATGCCTAGAGAGGATTACAAATTATTACCAGGACAAAAGCACATGCCCCCTCAGCTGAAGAGGAGCTGATCAATCCCGATGAAGATTCGATAGAGTCAATGAGCCATGGGGAGGAGTCGGATGGATCGGCAAACCGGATTGCCAGCTTAGATGACTTGCTACCCCCTGCCTATCTTCGAAAGCTCCTTCTGGTGCTATGAGTGTGAATTCTATCCAAGACAAGTTGATGGATCTAGCTCCTGATCCGCCACTTCGCTCCTTTCGGCCTGCCCTTTTAGTTGGAGGTAATCCTGTTTCTCTCTTTTTGTATATGTGTATATAGGTTGTTGGAATGTGAGGGGCCTTGTTAACCCCACCAGACAGGTTGAGGTTCGAGGCTTGGCTATCTCAAAACAGTTGTGTTTGATTAGTGTATTGGAAACGAAGGTTCCACAAAATGACTTCAATTCCATCTCTGGGATCTTGTTGAGAGATTGGTCTTGGATCTCAAACTATGAATTTTCCCCTAGGGGTAGGATTTGGGTTGGATGTGACCCAGCTCGGTTTAGCTTTGAAGCTCTCTCTATTTAAACTCAAGCGGTGCAAGGGAACCTTAAATAGTTGGACTTTGGAGTGGCTTGCTGCGTGTCAATGGTTTATGGTGAGCACACGTTCACACTCATGAGAGCTCTGTGGGAGGATTTTGTTCTTAGAAGCATTGCTTCGCAAAACTCGGCCTGGCTTGTGATGGGAGACTTCAATGCAATTAAAGACCCATTTGACCGGGTCGGCGGATCCGATGCTTGGATACCGTGTTTCAACGAGTTTGGCTAGTGCTTGGCATAGGTGGAACTTGAAGACTTCAGGTATGTAGGATTTAAATACACTTGGACAACTTCAGTGGGCTCTGCCAGAAAGGTAAAAAAGATCGATAGGGTTCTGGTGAATTGTAAATGGAGCTATGAATTCTCGTACTCTGAAGCTTCCTTCCTAGTGTTGGGTATATTTGATCACAATCCTATGGTGGTCAAGGTGCTTAACTCGATTCCTCGGAGGAAGCCGTTCAAATTTAATGACTTCTGGATGAAGCATTCGGAGTTCAATGCTATTGTTTCTCAAGCTTGGGAGGCCCATGTGGAAGGAGTTCCTATGTTTATACTTGTATGTAAGCTGAAGGCTCTCAAACAACGACTTAAGACTCTGAATAGAGTTTCCTTCTTTGACATCTTAGTCAGAACGTCGAAGGCGAGGACAACCTTAAAGACCACGTAAGCGGAGTTGCTGCAGGAGCCTGCTTCTGCTCATCTGGCTGAGTTGGAAAAAGAACGGCGAAGTGTATTTGCTAGGCTAAGGTCCATGGAAGAGTCTTTCTTCAGGCAGAAGTCGAGAGTCAGGTGGCTCAAAGAGGGAAACCGCAATACTAAGTTCTTCCATCAGTATGTCAAAAAGAGATAGTTGAGGAATAGAGTCCTTTCTATCCAAGATTCAGAGGGGAACCTTATCTCTGATCCGTAGCGGGTTCAGTAATGCTTTCTTCAATACTTCCAAGACCTCTTGGCGCCGCAAGCTTAGTTGGATAGACCTTCGGTGGAGGAGATCTGTGAAGTAATCCAGCATCCTCTCTCGGTTGATCAGGTTAGTTTCCTAGCTTGTCCGGTTACGGAGTTGGAGATCCGGGATACTTTATTCTCTCTAGCTAGGGGTAAGGCGCTGGGACCAGATGGCTTCACAGTCGAATTCTTTAAAGAAAATTGGGAGATGGTAGGGCACTTGGTTACTGCAGCAGTGTTGGACTTCTTCTCCACCGGGAGGCTCCTAAGGGAGATCAATAACACCATTTTGGTGTAGGTCTTGAAAGTGTTGAATGCGTCTTCCGTTGAGGATTATAGGCCTATTGCCTGTTGCAACACTATCTACAAGTGTATTATCAAAGTGTTGGCCAACCGGGTAGCAGAAGTCTTGAAGGACTTCATTAGCCTTTTTTAGAACGTGTTTGTGAAGGGCAGGAGGATCAGAGATAATATATTACTAGTCTAGGAACTCTTTTTCGGCTTCCATCTTCAACCATACCTGCCTAAGTGTGTAATCAAGGTGGACTTTAGAAAAGCTTATGACACGGTCGATTGGGGGTTCCTTGAGAGAGCCCTCTTGGCTTTTGGTTTCCTCGATTTTATAACTCAGCTGATTATGACGTGTGTTCGCACTCCTAAGTTCTCGATTGCTTTGAATGGGAGCTTCATGGATTCTTCGTGAGTGGTTCTGGACTTCGTCAAGGTGATCCTATTTCTCTCTATTTATTTACCTTAGTGATGGAAGTCCTATCAGGGATCTTATATAAATGCTCTTTAAAGCCAGAGTTTAAGTTCTTTTGGAGATGCAAGCCCATGAGCCTCTCGCATCTTTTCTTTGCGGATGACATCTTCTTGTTTTCGGAGGTGGATTTGCCCACTATAGCTATTCTTAAAGAAGGCCTTCAAACATTCTCTACTTGGAGTGGCTTGTTCCCAAATCCAAATAAGAGTGAAATCTTCCTTGCTGGAGGCACGCCGTCCTTAAAACCAGATTATCTCCGAGTTGGGTTTTCACGAAGGTAACTTGCCAACTCGCTATTTGGGGGTTCCTATCATTACATCGAGGCTCACTAAAGCTGACTGTTGCACTCTCGTCAACCACATCACAGTGAGGGTTCATTCTTGGACTCGTCACTTCCTTTCTCTGGCTGGGTGATTGCAACTCATCAGGTCAGTTCTTCAAGCTCTCCAAGCCTATTGGGCAAGTGTTTTTATTTTACCTATAGCTGTTTTAGATCAGATTGAGAAAATCCTCAGACAATTCCTTTGGAAAGACCCGGAGCTAGGTAGAAGGAGTGCCAAGGTTGCTTGGGAGGATATATGCCTTCCAAAGAAGGAATGAGGGCTTGGTATCAGGAGACTTATTGCAATAAGGCTGCCATGTTGAAACATATATGTCTCTTATTCTCAGATAAAGAAACTTTGTGGTGCAAGTGGGTTCATTCCATGTTTTTAAGGGACAGGAACTTTTGGGTCACTAAGAAGCCAACCTGTTGTTCCTGGGCTTGGAAGAAGCTTCTAAGTCTCAGGAGCGAATTTCGAAACGCCTTATTTTGGAGGATTAGGGATGACCGCTTGGTCTTTCTTTGGTTCGACAATTGGCACCTTAAGGGACCGCTGAATTTAATTTTCTCAGTTGCAGATCTTTTCTCTGATGCTAGCCAAGCTCTCAAAACAGTCCTTGAGTCGTGGGATTATCCTCTTCCAACCCCTACTCAAGTCGCGGATTGCTATTGCTGGCGGGAGAACTCGTCGGGTCGGCTCACAGTAGCAAATGCTTGGGAAACCATTAGGAGCAAGGGGAGAAGTACATTATCAGTGCTATAAGTTATGTGCGGCACTTACTTTGATACCAAAAGTTTATTTTGGATCACTTAAATGCTAACAAATTTGAAAAAAGATCATTTCAGTGCCAACGTCGATCAAATTGGTCGGAAATCCAACGTGGCACTTTTTATTATTAATTTTTGAAGCTCTGGAGAGTATAGTCAGCATTTAAACAACAAAACAACACCATTTTGTGTCTTTCCCCCAAATTCAAAAGCCTAAATCCCCAAATTAAGAGAGAATATGTCGTCTTCTTCCCCGAAACAACACCAGCAACACCAGCAATGCACCAGCACAACACCAATAGTTTTCCAGAAAAGAAACCACGCGCTCGCCTCCGCCCTCCCCCAATATTTTTCCCCTATTTTCAATCACCTTGTCGACCTTTCAAATCCCCAAATCTCAGCCCCACCACCGCCTTTTCCCAAGGAATATCGCCCGGCGCAGAGGAAGTGCGAGCTCGAAGAATCTCTAGAAGTACGAGTGATCCGGCCAATGGTAGCTGTGAAGATTTGGAACCCCATGGAGGTCGTCGGCGAAGCTAGCTGCGATGATGGCGGCGGCCGTGGGCCCGCCATCCCCTCCTCCGCCCTCATCATCAACACCTCCCCCTCCCTTGGGATTTTCTGTTCGTTTTTTTTCTTTTGTCTTGCTGTGGCAAGCAACTACAATGGAGGTCGAGGAATGGCAGCAGAGTGGTGGTGGCCAAGGGACGGCAGACAAAAAAACCCTAATTTCAATCCCCAAATAAAAAAAAAAATCCCCAAATGAGTTGTGCGGCATCGTTTTTGTGAGGCCATCCATGTAGGACGGCAAAATGACGTCGTTTTCTTAAGGAAGACGGAAAATGACGTCGTTTAAAAGGCTTCTCAATTTTTTTTTTGAAATATAAAAGCCGCGTAATTATTTTACCCGGGATCTCTCGCTAGTGGCACCAAAGTGACCTTTTCTCCTCTGATTTGGCACTTAAGTGATCCGACGGAAACTTTTGGCACCAAAGTGAGCGCCGTACATAACTTATGGTACTGATAGTATACTTTTCCCAGGAGCAAGCGGAACATTGTTTTTTGGCATGATTTCATCTGGGATAATACAATCACGCCAAGGTATCAGCTTAACCTTTAGCTTATGGCCAAGCGCAGATTACCCACACAATCTCTGTTATTGGCTTATGGTAGAATAGAGAGGGGATCTTGCGCGTTTTGCAATGGGTTGCCTGATTCCATAAATAATTTGTTTTTTGATTGCTCTGTCACAGCCGGTGTTGCTTTCTTTTGGGTGGCGAGATGCAATTTGCCTTGGTGGAACAGGTCTTACGGAGAGAATCTCCGGTGGGCCACCTCTTTCTTGAAGGGTAAAGACTTCTCTAAATGCATTGCTCGCTTTTCCTTTGGGGCTTTTTGTTACATTATTTGGAAAAATATGAATAGCATCCTATTAAGAGAACAACCCCTTACCATCTCGGCTATAAAGAACCATTTTCTTAAGGTGGTTAGGATAGAGAGCACCTTTAGAAATGTTGAGGACAGTTTCAGAAATAGAAGGTTGCAAAGGAGTTGGGGCTCGATCCCATTATCTTCTTGGGAGACCCGTAATCGACCCTAGTTTCAATCGATGCTTCAAGGAAATGCTAGTGCTCTAGTGCTCTAGTGCTTTGGAGCCGATGTCTCCCCTCCTTTGCTGAGGTGTTTGTTTCTTTTCTGGTTGTTCATGTCGTGCCTATCTAATTTGCTGTTTGCCTTCTTTTAGGTGTTGCCTTGTGTTTTACATCATGTCATACTTCCACTCATTATGTTTATTCATCTTGAGTGTAAGTTTTTGGTGCCGTGATTTTTTTTTTTTTTTTTGTACTTTTGACCTTTCCTCTTTATATTATTACCTTTTACCAAAAAAAAAAGTTCTTTGAAATTTGGAGAACAAACTTAGTGTTTAGTTACTACCATTAGATATGGATGTTTTGTCAACATACGCACATTTTGCACAGTGGGACTCTTTTGATTGACAGGTACATGATATAAAACCAAATGTGATTGCACCTACTAAACATGTTTAGGATGTTGGCTTGGGTCCAATTGAAGATGACACAGAAGGTTCTTTGGAATGGCTTTTGCACTTCAAAAACTTGCAAAAGGAGATTGTCAAATTGTGGAAGGAATGCAATGTCTCATTAGTTCACAGGAGATACTTTTTCCTACTGTTTAAAGGGGATCCAACGGATTCTATCTACATGGAGGTAGAGCTCAGGAGGTTGTCGTTTCTTAGGGATAAATCTGCCCGTTGTAATCAAGCTCTGGAAGATGGTCAGACCTTGACTGCTGCTTCAAGGTACTGAATTTAAATTATATGAAACACTCGCTGCTTTTGTTAAATTCAGAGTAGGAACATATTTAGTCAGGGATTTTATTGTGCTGAGCAGCATACGAGATCTTCGCTATGAGAGGCAGATGCTTACCAGGCAGTTGCAGAAGAAGCTCGCCAGGAAAGATAGAGAGATGCTCTTCCAAACTTGGGGGATCAGTTTGAATACAAAGCATAGATGTTTACAGTTAGCCCACCGCCTGTGGTCCGACACAGAAGATATGGGCCATGTGTCCGAGAGTGCCAAAATTGTTGCAAAGCTTGTTGGTTTTGTTCAGCCAGAGGAAGTTTCCAAGGAGATGTTTGGCCTCAACTTTACTCCTTGGCGATCAAGCACAAAACTTCGCAAGTGGAAAAGCACTATGATGTCTTTCTTGTGAATAATTGTTTTGTATGCTATTACCATTGCGGAATGGTGACAAAATCGTTCCTCCAACCGTCTGGGATGCTATGAATTCATTTTAACTGCTAATATATATGTAATTTAGATGCAGGTCATTGTACAAAGGCTTTGTAATATGCTCATGAACAAATGAGGGCTTGCAGGTCCTTTCACCGGTCCTGGCTCTTTAACATATGTATTGGCGCATGATTGATGTTAATTGGATAATACAATAATGTTCCTATTTCTTCCATTTTCTTACATGTTTTTTATTTAAAAGCTCGTAGTTGATTAAATTAGTAATTTAACTAATGACTCGTGGCATGCGCTCGTTGATTGTGACTCCTCAACTTCACTGAGCCATTTTTTTGGACATGCGGACCCCTGGAGTGCCTTAACTTTGGCTAAAGGGACACTTAAGTGCCATAACTTACGAAAGGTACATTTAAGTGCCAAAATCGGAGTAAAAAGGATCACTTGAGTGCCAATTCGGCGAAAATCCGGCTAAAATGTCGACGTGGCACTTTTCCGGCGAACTGAGCTTAAAATAACGCCGTTTTGTATGCTGACATGGCCAAACCGGCGTTATTTTGGCTGATATGGCAAAAAAATAAAATAAATAAATAAATTAAAATTAAATTTATTTAAAATATTTTAAAAATAATAATTTTAAAATTAAATTTAGTTAAAATATTTTAAATTAATAATTTTGAAATTAAATTTAGTTGAAATATTAAAAAATTAATAATTAAAAATTAAAAAAAAAAAAAAAAGGAAAGGGGGAGGCGGAATTAGCCCCCGCCGCCGCCGCCGCCCGGCGACGGCGGGGGAGGGTCGGCCGGGGTCGCGGGCCTTGGCCGTGGGCTGGCGACCTCGGCCGACCGGCGGCGAGGGCTCGCGAGCCCTCGCCCCAGATCGGGGGGAGGGTCGTAGCCCTCGCCGATCCGGCGAGCGTCGGCGGCCCTGGCCCGGCCGAGCCAAGGGTCGCCGCCCGCCGGGGTCGCCCGGGGCGCCCCAACGGGCGGCGGCCCTGGCTCGGCGGGCGAGGGCTCGCGGCCCTCGCGGGATTTGGGCAAGGGCCGCGAGCCCTCGCCACAGATCGGGAGGGTCGCGGCCCTCGCCCGGCCGGGCCGGGGCCGCCGCCCGCCGGGGCGACCCCGGCGGGCGGCGGCCCTTGGGCCCGGCGGCGAGGGCCGCCGACCTCGCCACGGATCCGGCGAGGGCTCGCGAGCCCTCGCCGCCGGTCGGCCTTGGTCGCCGACCCCTAGCCGGGGCCCGACGACCCCGCCGACCCTCCCCTCGCCGTCGCAGCCCTTCCCGGCGGTGGCGGGGCGGGCGGCGGCGGCGGTGGCCGAGGGCTAATCCTCGCCCGCCTCCCACCCTTTCCTTTTTTTTTTAAAATTTTTTTAATTTTTTTTTTTTTTAAATTTTTAATTATTATTTTTTAATATTTTAAATTTATTTTAAAATTATTATTTTTAAATATTTTAACTAAATTTAATTTTAAAATTATTATTTTTAAATATTTTAACTAAATTTAATTTTAAAATTAATTTAATTAAATTTTTAATTTTTTTATTACATTAGCCTAAAAACGTTTTGGTCACGTTTGCAAAATGACGTCGTTTTGGGTGCGCTTCGCCGGAAAAACGCCACGTTGGCTTTTTGGACGGATTTTGGCGGAGTGGCACTCAAGTGATCCGTTTTTCTTCGAATGTGGCACTTAAGTGTACCTTTCGTAAGTTATGGCACTCAAGTGATCCGTTTTTCTTCGAATGTGGCACTTAAGTGTACCTTTCGTAAGTTATGGCACTTAAGTGTCCCTTTCGCCAAAGTTATGGCACTTGAAGCGTTCTTTTGCCCATTTTTTTGCTCTTGTGGTTTTCCTGACCTCATGGGACTTAGTATATGTAGACTCAAGACTCCGATTGGAGAAGAATATGGTCCATGGGAGACTAAAGAAAGAGTATCTTGTAATGGTTGAATGGCATCATCTTAGTAATCACACAAGATAGTAGTTACATGAAATTATTTGTTTGCACACTGAGAGAGAGAGAGAGAGAGAGAGAGAGAGAGAGAGAGAGAGAGAGAGAGAGAGAGAGAGAGAGAGAGAGAGAGAGAGAGAGGTTGACGAGGTGGGAGGATGGGACATATACATATGTTCAACTAGAAATGTCATTGTAGTGACTTATATTGAAGGAATAGCGTCCTCGTCCTCGTCATCGTCAGGGACTGTAGGAAACAAGAAACCACTTAAGTAAGCTTTACACACACACTGCTTTCCTTATAGTACTCCTACCAATGAGAAGGAAAGCAACTATGTAGATTTATTCTTAAATGCCTCGTTTCTTAAAATACGATATAGCATGTAAATGATAGGCCTTAACTGGGGAAAAGTACCAAAAAAGTCATAAACCTATTGCATTGGTACCAATTCAGTCCTAAACTTTTCAATTGGACCAATTTAGTTCTAAACCTTTTGATATTGGTACCAATTCAGTCCATCCGGTCAATTGGCGCTAACGTGGACGTCGGCCGGTGACCGGACGCCGACGTGGCAATTTTTCTGATTTTTTAATTAATTTTTCGATTTTTTAATTATTTTTAATTAATTTTTTATTTTTTATTTTTCCTTTTCTTTTTCTTTGAGGCTCGCCGGCGGCGAGGGCCGCGAAGCCCCGCCCGTTGCGGCGAGGGTCGCGCCCTCGTCCGGCCTCTCCTGGGCCGCCTGCCGAGGCCATGGCGGCCATCGCCGGGCGGAGGCGAGGGCCGCGAAGCCCTCGCCAACCGCCGACGAGGGTCGCGGCCCTCGCTCGACCTCGCCCGCGGCCCGGGCGAGGCCGAGCGAGGGCCGCGACCTCGTGGCGGCGGCTGGCGAGGGCTTCGCGCCCTCGCCTCCGCCCCGGCGATGGCCGCCATGGCCTCGCTAGCGGCGGGCGAGGCCATCTTCGCCCGCAGCAAGGCCAGGGGCTGGCTCGAGGCCTTGCCGCGGGCGAGGCGGCCTCGCCCGCCGTTGGCGAGGCCGCGAAGCCCTCGCCAGCCCGGATCCGGGCGGGCGAGCCTCGCCCGGCCTTGCCGCGGGCGAAGGCGGCCTCGCCCGCCGCCGGCGAGGCCATGGTGGCCATCACCAGGGCGGAGGCGAGGGCTGCGACCCTCGCCGCCGGCTGGCGAGGGCTTCGCGGCCCTCGCCTCCGCCCTGGCAATGGCCGCCATGGCCTCGCCGGCGGCCCTGGGAGAGGCCGGACAAGGGCCGCGACCCTCGCGGCGGCGAGGCGAGGGCTTCGCGCCCTCGCCTAGTGGCCGGAAAAGAAAAGGAAAAAGGAAAAAAAGAAAAAAAATTAATAAAAAATAATAAAAAATCGAAAAAATAATAAAAAAATCATAAAAATTGCCACGTCAGCGTCCGGTCACCGGCCGACGTCCACGTCAGCGCCGGCCGGCCAAAATTGGCCGGATGGACTGAATTGGTACTAATATCAAAAGGTTTAGGACTAAATTGGTCCAATTGAAAAGTTTAGGACTGAATTGGTACCAATGCAATATGTTTAGGACTTTTTTGGTACTTTTCCCGCCTTAACTGGTATCTGTTCTTAAGCGATTTGTATGTAAGCTATGTGAAAGGCTCACTAGACATGCGTCAGCTATGAGCAGTAAGGTTGGTTCCAAAGGTTACTTTTGGATTCAACATTGGGTTATATAAAGAAGAAATGATGTTGCCCACATGATTTGGTATTGTGATAGTGAGTATAAATACAAACTAGTTTTAAAAAAGCTACGTGATCGATTATAGTGTGGAGACTATATGAAAATTTGTTTTCCTCTATAAAAGAATGAGTTAATGAAATACTTACTTGATAAGGATCTCAATTGTTCATTTTAACCACTTGAAAATAATTGTTGAAATTATCAATTCTAAGAAAAAAAAATCCATCATCATGCTTGAAAAATCACGTTTGAGATTTAATATTAGTATCCCATACCTGTTATCATTATCTGTAAGTTCATCTATCTCGGTCTCTTCCATCGTGTATAGATTCTGCGTCTTTTCTCTTTTCTTGTTGAGGTTGTCAACAAAATCCTGAGCACCCTTTTTGAATACCACACGGATATTCTCTAGTTCCTTGCACTCCTCGATCCCTTCAACTTTTGTCTTTGCATCGAGGTGCCTAAACTCGAGTTCTTTGAGATGGAGCATTGCTCCATGTTCAATAATCACCTCCTTAAGCAGAGGCAGCTTCCAAATCTTCAAGATCATGAGGCTCAGAAACCCATCTTTGGCGAACCTCAGTCTACTGCCAAGGAAGGAATTGGCCAAGAGCCTGAAGGTTCTCAGTTGTTTCAGGAGACCACCCAACTGGGGCATCATGTCTATTTCCACCTTCGAACCGGACAGAGTCAATACTCTGAGCGAGATTGGCAAGAGCTGTGTCCAGATGGGTTTGTTGAGTTGGCCCAGCAAGTAGGGGCGCGCATGACAAAATTTCTATTTCTCGATTTCTCTGTTTCTCTGTTCCCCGGAACAGGTTTAGAACAGAAATCCGTTTGGTAACGCAATTTGATTTCTCTATTTATGAAACAGATTTCTATTCCAGAAATAGAGAAATTGAAGAAATCAGAAGCTGAAATTTTTAACTCCTCAGTTTCTGAAATAGAAATCAGAAACTGAAATCAAACCATATAAAAGAACCTTGTTGCGACCTCTTTTTTTTTCAGCGCCCGCAATCGGGTACGAGCGCCTAAGGAAGCTAATGGCTCGGCTGAATTTATTAAGCCCGGACTCTCCCAAGTTCACTAATTCACAACTTAATGGTTCGGGTTTTTAGCCTGTAAATCAATTTCTAAAATGGAGTCGCCACTAATCGATTTGGGGTGGGTTGATTAGAAACCCAAGTGAAGTATCGGGAGAAATACTCACTCCTGCGCAACCAGAGAAATTAGGATCGGGGACTTGATTACACTAGTTAATCACTAATGCCCTTTCGGTACCTAATCTTGTTTAAACCTTGAGGCTTTTTGGATGCTCGAGGGATTTTCCATGCATTTTTGGAGAAAAACAATTTTTTGGGGTCTTTTTCTATTTTTTTGGACACAAAAGGGGTTTTTTGGGATTTTTTTGGTATTTTTGGAAAACACAAGTCCTTTTGGCTTTTTGAATTTTTTTTGGCTTTTTCATGAAATTTTGACTTTTTTTGGATTTTTGCATTTTTTGGAAAATATGAAATATTTTTGATTTTTTTTTTTTCGGAAAATACAATGTTTTTTAATATATTTTTAAATATTTTTGGAAAATAAATTATTTTTTATATTTCTCGATTTTTTGGAAAATAAAACATTTTTTACAATTTTTTTAAATATTTTTGAAAATAAAACATTTCTTTGATTTTTCGATTTTTTTAAAATAAAATATTTATTATTTATTTATTTATTTAAACTATTATTTTATATTAAAATAATATAAAACTGACCTGGGTCGGATCCGCGGGTTGTGTCCGATCCGAATGAGGACCCGACTCGGATTTTTTTTTTTTTTTTTTTTTTTTTTTTGGTGTTTTTTATTTATCGAAACGGCGTCGCGGCGGGCGTTCGGAGACACCCGGCCCGACCCGACAACCCGGCCCGATAGCCCACTCCACGACCCGACTCCCCACGAAACCCTACCCGAGTCCGACCCGACCTTGCGACCCGGCTTCCCGCCGCCCCGGAATCTCGCGAAACCCTACCCGGTTCCGAGACCCGGATCCGATTCGACGACCCAGAAATCGCAAACCCTAGGGTTTGCGAATCCGCGGCGCCGAAGGGGGGGAACCGAGGTGCTTGGCAGCGACGGCGACTATGGCGACGACGACGAAGGTGATGATGGCGACGGCAACGGTGGCTAGGTTGACGGAAAATGGCTACGACGAACAATGACGACCCTTTTTTTTTTTTTTTTACCTTCTCTCGAACGGGGACGGCGACGGCAAGAGGGCGGTTATCCGGCTTCCCGATCTGGCGCGGCTTCGGCGGATCAATCACGGCAACGGCTTCGTGGGGGGGAAGGAAAAGCACAACAGCAAACCCTTCGAAGCAACGGCGTCGGGACTCGGTCGAGGCGAACGTCGTTCGGCAGCAACAACAGCAGCAAAAAAGAACCAGATCTAAGGCGTAGATCTTCGCTGGACCTTCCTCGGCCTCGATTTTCTCTCACTCAGGCCAGATCCGAGCCTCCACAGGCCGGATCTGTCCTTCTCGGAGTCGCTTGCGGCCGGCCTTCCTCGAAGTCTCTCGGTAGAAGGTGGGCTGAGCTCGCGACTTGAGCTCTCTCTTGCGCTCGCCCTTCAACCCTTCCCGATGTCTCTCAGTGAAGGATCTCCGAGCTTGCCACCCCTTCGACGATGTTTGTGGCCACCTATTTATAGGCGAAGGAACTCCGGTCGACGAAGGGCCTCGGCCGCCGGCATCCGGTTCCGCTCGGCTGAACCGGTGTCCCATCGAGCTTTTCCAGCGATGCTCGCTCAACATTAATGGCGCCTGCAATCTTATCTCCTCCGGCCGACGTTGGCCTACTCCCCTCGGCCGTAGGCCATCCTTTGCGCTCGTCGCCGGCCACCACGCGTGAACTATAGAGGCGGAGAAAGAAGGAGCGAGGAAGAAGAAGGCAGGAGGAAGAAGAAGGAAGGAAAAAAGGGGGGTGGGGCCAAGTCGCGCGGACCCACATGGGGAAAAAAGGGAGCTGGTGTTTTTTTTTGTTTTTTTGTTTTGGTTTTTTTCCTGTTTTTATCTGTTTTTTTTTTGTTGTTTTCTCTTTTTATTATCTATTTATCCGAAAATATAAAATAAATTAAAAACTTAATTAATAAAATTAAATAGGCCTAAAATTAAGGCGTCAACAAACCTTGCACTTTCTTGCTAGCTTAATTCACTCATAACCACAACTTCACAAATTATTGCTAATTTTCTTTTTCTTATTTTACTCGTGTTTTTTTTGCATTTTTTTTTCAATTTTTTTTTTATAACTTCCTCTTTAGGATGAAAGGCAATCGAATGGGTCTCCAATTTTCAAAAAACGACTAAAGTTCTTACATGCTTACTTAAAAACAATGGGGTTTTTTCCTCCTAGAAAAGACACACGCATGTCCAGTTGAAGAAAAAGTTCTTACGTAATAGATGAATAAAAAATGTGCCTAGAAATTTAACATTTTTTTTTTACAGATTCAAAATTCTTGCAAAATCAAAATAATCATATTGTTACACAATCTTGAATTTTAATTCGAAGGTAAGAGATTTAAGAGAATCTCTCTCTTTGCTATGCAAAGGCCATTAAAGGTTCATTGAGCAACAATAAAGAAATTAGGGATGAGCAACTAGACTTATTCAATTCGAGAATCAAAATAAACCGACCTTCCCCCGATTGGTTCCTAACCATAAACGTTACTTTAAGGTAGAATTCTCATATATTCCTTTACACTATTAATTTTATTTTGTTGATAATCTTGTATAATACTAGTTTTTGATAAAATGACAAGGCTGTATAGGCGCCATTAATGGCACCCATATTCATGCTTCCGCAGTACTTGTCTGAACCTACGCAGGATGAGCTTGCAAATAATACATTAATCGAGGAGGGAAATCAAATAAATATGCTTAGGAAAACAATTGCTAATAAAATGGCAAGGGATAATAATATGCTGGAAATTCCATGAAATTGTATTTTCAACTTTTGTAATGTATTAGTATTATTTCGACTATTATTTTGTATTTGAGAATTTCCTATGTTGTTATCTAATCAATTTCTATTCCTAGAAATAGAAATTTTGTTTTGTTATCAAACGGATTTCTATTTCAGAAATAAAAATTTTGAGTCATTATCAAACGGGTTTCTTTGCTCGAAACTTGTCCAAGGAATAGAAATTAAGAAATTGATTTCTAGCTAGAAATCAATTTCTGTTTCAGAAATTTTGTCATGCGCAGCCTAGAGCTCCAGCAGTTCGTGATGTTTTTCAGCCAACGATAGCTCCGGTATCGGGCCTATCTGCGATGTCACGGGCTTGGCTTCTTTCTGGGCTTCTTTCTTGTCTTCTTTCTCGGGCTTGGATACTTTTGTGGCTTCTTTCGTGGGCTCGACTTGTGGCCCGGGCTCGACTACTTCTGGCGTGGGTTCGGCTTCTTTCGCAGGCTCGGATACTTTTGTGGCTTCTTTCGCGGGCTGGTCTACTTTAATGGCTACTTCCACGGGCTTGGCTTTTTGGATCACCCCAAAGGTCAAGGACTGAAGATTGGTGAGCCTGAAGCTAATCCAATGCGCTATTGTTTTCCCGGCAGCGCCTGAGGTGCCGTTATCCGAGTGTTGCAAGAAAAGCTTGAGTGTGGTTGATATTGCTAGTATGAGTACCTAGAGGGGGGTGAATAGGTATATAAAAAAAATTTCTCGAAGCTTGCACGATATTTAAACAGTTAATGATTCAATCGCAAGAGTTAAATATCAATCGAGAGCGAGTAAGAGAAAGAGAGAATTGAACACTCGGTTTATAGTGGTTCGGCTTGATTCAAGCCTACGTCCACTCTTCGCACCGACAGCCGATTGGCTGGATTCCACTATGATCAAAGAGATGTTACGGTGTTGATCTTCCTTGATTTCTAGGTGTAGATGATCTACCACACTCACTCAAGGTCTCGCCAAGTATATACTCTCTCTGTTTACAATTTCGCTCGAACAGTCTCAACTAATAATCAAGGGTCTTCAGACTCTGGAATTTTTCTATCAATCACACACTTAAAACAACTAGAACGTCTTCCTTTTATACTCCTTTATGCCATCATAGCCGTTGGCACTTACCAAAGGAATTCCTCCAATCTACCCGTTGGACGGAATCAATCAAGAAGATCATCCGAGCTATTTAAGGAATCGATGATAGCCCATCAATCCGTTCGCCCATACAATCGGGATCTCGGTTTCCATGAATAGAACATTCCAAGATTATTTCGTCGACCAACGGATCTCCAATCAATCTTAGATAAGAAGTAAAGAATCCGAAATGATTATCCAACCAAAGAATCTGATCCAGAAAATAGAATCGAATCCTCAACCATAAACCTCGGCTTTGGATTTCCTTCGTCCTTTGGATTAGAAAGACTGTCGATGAGAATAGACTTAAGTCTTGAGTCTTGAGTCTTAAGTCTTGAGTCTTGAGTCTTGAGTCTTGAGTCTTGGGTCTTGAGTCTTGAGTCTCGAGAGAGCAAAGTCTTCGAGACTTTAAAGCGACGGTCTCCGAACATCCAGACTTAGATCGAAAGAAACGTTTTGTCGGCTTCAAAATATTCTGGAAAGATTTCTCCAACAATCTCCCCCTTTTTGATGGTGACAAAAACTTTCTTGAAGATTTGAACATCTTTGACCTGCAAAACATTTCTCAAGCAATATGGCTAACTCATAAAGATTAATAAAACAACCGGACTCGCATCCACAGAAAATTGGTTAGTCTTTCATGAGAAACACCATATAACAACACTTGAATAAATGCAACCAGTCAAGCATCACAATCCACAGTCAATTTCACTCAAGTTCATATCCAAGTTCAAGTTCTCAAGTCATACTCAAAAATAAACATAACCACAAAAGTCAAAGTTTAAATAAAAGTGGATGTTTGTTCAAATTGGTTTCTCCCCCTTTTTGTCAGCATTGAAAAGGGTGAGAAAGGAGTCATGTCCGCTGGGAATGCGCACGATCTGGAAATCCCCAATGGACTGGACTACTCCTTCGAGCTTCTTCGGGTCTTCTCTCGGATGAGCTACCTCTTCTCCCTTGGCATTGGCTTGAAGTTGCGGAGCGAGGTCTTTGAGTCTATCCTCCATAGAGGCGAAGATGCTTGTCCAAAGTGCTCTTCAAAGCTTGGATTTCACAGTCCAGAACATATATCTGGTTCCGCATTTCCAGAAGAATATTCATGATGCTACGAAAGTCTACAGAATCATCCGTCTGTGTACTTGCATTGGCTTTCTCAGATGGTGTGTATGCAGACGATGGCACTTTTGAATGGTCTCGGCAGATTTGGAATCGATGCATCACCTTCTTCGGGCAATTGAGAGACCTGAACTTCTTCTGGGTCTTCTGGAGATTGTCTTAGATCTTCACTGACAGCAGCAGGAGGTGTAGTCCTCTCTTGCTCGCTAACTCCCCCTGTTTCTAGGACATCGAAAGGGGAAGAGTGATGATCATGCTCTTCATTTCCCTTTTCTCCAGAATTGTCAGCAGACTTTTCTTTTTCTCCTTCTTCTTCTTCTTCAACTTCTTTCTCCTTCTCTCTCTCGTTGTTCTTCTTCTCTCGTTCTGTTCTCCTTCTTCTCGTTCGCTTTGAAGATCTCGTTTGATGAGACACGAACGTCTTGTTCTTGTCGGCGCTTGGATAGTGGGATCTTCATCATCTTCATCTTCATCTTCATCATCAAGGATGAGAGTTCTTCTCTTCTTCTTTGATGGGGCACCCATGGCCTCCTTTCCTTTCCTTTTTGAAGCAGATTGACTGGAGTTTTCACTTTGAATTTCTCCATTGCCTTGGAGAGTTCTTGCAGACGCATCTTCATCAACATTTTCAACCCTACCACCATCTTTTCACACGGTCGATCACAAAATGTATGCGGTAGTGCAATGTTCAGATGTCTGAAGATCTTGGTCACCAGACCAGGATAAGGCAATTGTCCTTTGTCTTTTGACAATGCTCTGTACATATGGAAGAGAATAGTGTGCGGGAGAGAAAACTTCCGTCCTGAGTTGATCGCATACATCAACTTTGCTTCGGGGAAGAGACACGAAGTCTTTGACGTAGACTTGGTCCGAGACAGTTAATCACAATTTTATGAAGCACGATGTTGATGGCCTTCATTCTCGAGTAGGTAATTTTCTTCTCTGCGTCCATATCTTTAACAAGATCCAGTAGTACGAGCAGGTGAGACTTTGATAGGGAGATATCGTCCCCGTTCAACTCCAACAATGTCCGCCAACATATTCACATCTACCACGTAGACTTGATCTTGAACACGAATGAAATTCTATTCGCATCCAAAAAGCTAAGATTTGAATAGAAATAGGCGGTCAGTGGAGCATACCCGTCTGTAGAGTCAGAGCAGAAAGTCTCAAGTTGAAGCAAATTCAACTTTTCTCTTACGTTCATGTTGATGGAATCCAAGAAGTCAAAATCGACACTTCTAGGGTTTATCACCCCTCTTTTCAACGAGTCTGAAATATACTTTCTCCCGATCCTTGGATTTAAACAAATCCATCCGATTTCCTTTCACTTTTGCTGCAACACCCATTCTAGGTTTAAATTCAAGGAACATTTTGTCATCATCGTTCCCGTCAATCGATTTTGTCCCGGCATACGAGGATCACTGGGAATGTTCTCAAGAGCCTCCACTGCCCTTCCTTTAGGAGCAATTCCCAATTCTTCCATTTTCCGCAGAAAAAGATACTCATTTCCATAATTTTTGTCCTTAAGGAAGTCATCTATATATTTTAACGGAGAACCAGAGGCTTTCAACGCACGATAAAGCATATAGATAAAGGAGGGTCTTTGGACTCTTGGGTCGGCTTCCTCGATTATCTCTTCTTCAAGATGTTGACTTGCATCTTGTGGGGTAGGAGGTGCTGAATGACGTGGAGGAGAGCGAATCGGACTTTGTCGCTGACTTGGTAAGTCTTCTTCCTCTCGTAAGATCGAAATGAATCGGCCCCTTCTCCATTCTTTGTGGTCCCCGCTTGCTATTCTTGATGATTTCCTCGAAGACGACATCTTCCTTTGACTATTGGAAGATTCCTTCACTTGCTTTTCCCAAGAAAAGATGACCACTTTCTCGACGATGAACAAGGAGTAGAAAAAGATCGGGAGGAGAGTTTCTTTTAGGGTTTTGAAGATTTGGGCGAAGAAAAGAAAGCTGTATATATATATGTACCTCGGATTTGAAAAGAGAAGTTTAAAACGGTACAAGGAATGTGTACGAACATATCGTTTCAAAATCAATAACTACCAAAATTAATTCCTTGAAAAATTTTCGAATTATATCTAAAAGAGAATTCGTACCTTTTCGAGATTGGATAAAATAACTAAACAAGAATTCGTACAGCAACTTACAGTCTTTAGCCATGAATGATTGAGTCTCAGGATTCAGAGTCTTTAGAGTTGGTGAGTCTCTAGACTTTAACTTCTTCAAGCTTCAAAATGTTGAGTCTTGAGCGGTTGAAGTCAAATTGATTTTTCTCCAAAGGCTTTGTGAATATATCTGCTAGTTGACTCTTTGAATCAACAAATTGAATCGAGATTTCTCCATTTTGAATATGATCTCTAATAAAGTGATGACGAATCTCAATATGCTTTGCTCTTGAATGAAGAATTGGATTTTTGGTGAGATTGATCGCGCTGGTGTTGTCACATCCGATTTCGTGCATGAGTCTTCAATGCCAAAGTCTTGTAGCTGTTGTTTTATCCATAGAATTTGCGAACAGCAGCTTCCAAGAGCTACATACTCGCTTACGTCGTTGAGAGAGCTACGGTGCTTTGCTTCCTTGAGAACCAAGACACCGCCCCTGTTTCCAAGCAGTTGACAAGTTCCGAAGTGCTTTTTCTATCAACTCGCAACCGGCCAGATCGCATCCGAGTATCCTAGAAGATTAAAGTCTCCCCTCTTTGGATACCAAAGACCGATGCTTGAGGATGAAGCAACGTATTTGATGATACGTTTCACGGCAATGAGATGTGATTCTCTAGGATCCGATTGAAACCTAGCATGAGATGCAAACACTCAACAAAATATCAGGTCTAGAAGCAAAGTAAGATAAAGAAGTGAACCGATCATGCTCTGTGCATGACTTTTGATCTACTTTCTTCCCTTCTTCATCCTTGTCTATCTTCTGAGAGCATGACATTGGTGTGACAGTCTTCTTGCAGTTTTCCAATCCAAATCTTTTGACAAGATCATTAGCATATTTTTCTTGGAAGATAAAAGTTCCTTCCTTCAATTGCTTTATTTGAAGACCGAGAAAGAAAGTTAATTCTCCCATCATACTCATTTCAAATTCGTCCCGCATAGACTTAGAAAATTTCTTGCACTGAGACTTTCATTAGAGGATCCAAAAATAATGTCATCAACATATATTTGAACGAGTAAGAAACTTTTGTTTTCCTTTTTGATGAACAGAGTAGTATCTACTTTACCTTTGACAAATCCGTTACGTAATAGAAACTTACTTAGTCTGTCATACCAAGCTCGAGGTGCTTGCTTTAGACCATACAGAGCCTTTTCCTCAAGACCGAGTCCGGCTTCTTTGGGTCTTCAAATCCAGGCGGTTGTTCCACATAAACTTCCTCTTGGATAAATCCATTTAGGAAGGCACTTTTGACGTCCATTTGGAATAACCTGAAATTTTTGTAACAAGCAAACGCAAGTAATAGACGAATGGCTTCTAACCTTGCAACGGTGTGCGTAAGTCTCGTCATAGTCTATTCCTTCTTCTTGCGTGTATCCCTTGGCCACGAGTCTTGCTTTTTATTGCGCACGACTTTTCCTTCTTCGTTCATCTTGTTCCCGAATACCCATTTTGCTCCAATGACAGTTTTACCTTTCGGTTTAGATGTCAATTCCCAGACATCATTAATGTTGAACTGTCTCGAGCTCTTCTTGCATAGCTTCGATCCATCTTTCATCAGATAAAGCTTCTTCTATGCTTTTTGGTTCAATTTCAGAGATGAGAGCAACAGCACTAGACTCTTCACGCCTTTTTGATCTGGTGCGGATTCCTTCATTGATTTCGCCAATAATGAGATCTTTGGGATGACTGGATTTGTGTTTCCAGTTATTGGTTGATTTGCTTGGTTGATGATCTCTTTCTTTATTTGAATCTTCATGAGCTTCTTGATGTTGGACTTCCAGTCCGAGATGCTTCTTGAGTTGAAGACCTTGAAAGGTCTAGAGTGAGTTCGAGACTCTTCATATTGAGTCTGGCTGGATTCATCTTGCGCCGAGTCTTGGAATTTGACATTCATTGATTCTTCCACGGACTGGCTTTTCTTATTATAGACTCGTAGGCTTTGCTTGATGTAGAATATCCAAGGAAGATGCCTTCATCTGATCTTTCTTCAAACTTACCAACTCGATCATTTGCATTTTTCAAAATAAAGCATTTGCAACCGAATATATGAAAGTATGAAACAATAGGCTTCTTACCTTTGAACAATTCATAGGAGTTTTCTCAAGAATAGGTCTTAGAAAGACTCTATTTATAATATAGCATGCAGTTGAAACAGCTTCAGCCCAAAACCGTGAAGAAATTTTGCTTTCAATTAAAAGAGTTCTAGCCATTTCTTGAAGAGATCTATTCTTTCTTTCCACAACTCCATTTTGCTGAGGAGTGTATGGAGAGGAGAATACATGCTTAAAACCAGATTCATCACACAATTTTGTGAAATCTTGATTTTCAAATTCACCTCCATGATCTGTTCTTATACTTGAAATAGCACATCCTATTTCATTTTGAACCTTTTAGCAAATTTCTCAAAGTATGAAAAGGTTTCTGACTTATTTGCAAGAAAATATACCCAGGTAAAGCGAGAGAAATCGTCTACAATTACTAGACAATACTTCTTACCTCCAATGCTCTGGGTTCTTGTTGGTCCGAAGAGATCCATATGAAGCAACTGTAATACATGATTAGTAGATACATGATTTACTTGCTTAAATGAATTTCTTACCTGCTTTCCCGTAATGCATGGAGTGCATGAGTCGACTTTTGGTATGGCAATTTGGGTAGTCCTCGAACAAGCTGCTTTGATGAGATTTTGGCTAATTGCTTCATATTGACATGGCCAAGCTTTCTGTGCCATATGCTTGCTTCATCTTGGATTGAAATTAGACATTGAGATTTATTCAATTTCATGTCTAAGAGATAGATGTTTCCATGTCTTCGACCCATGAAAGACTCCGTAGAATCTTTACTAATTCCATAACAAATTCCTTCTTGAAAGGAGATCTTGAAACCGGTATCACACAATTGGCTAATGCTGAGAAGGTTATAGTTGAGTCCTTCTACTAGAGAAACATTGCTTATTGTGAGATTTCCAATTTTCACAGTTCCAAACCCCACGATGCTTCCTTTACCGTTTCCTCCAAATGAAACATTTCCGCCGTTTACTTGAACAAGCTTTATGAAGCACTTTGAGTCTCTCTGTCATGTGTCTTGAGCATCCGCTGTCAAGATACCATTTTATCTTTCTCTTGACGAGAGACCGCATTCAAGTGAAAGTCTCAAGCTTTCTTTGGTACCCAAATTTTCTTGGGTCCTTTGGAGTTAGTAGGATAAGCATTATTGGGCCATGCTTTCTTAACAGGTTTCCAAACCATAGGACAGTCTTTTTCAAAATGATCTAGACTGTTACACTTTGAACACCTTAGAGCATTTCGACTAACAGACTTTACGAAAACTTTCTTGAAATGATTTTTGTAAGCTTCTCTTGACGGTCTTTTCTTAATTCTTTCTTTAACTTTAGGAAAATCAATCAAGGGAATTGTTTCAGCTGTCATGCCTAACCCGGACTTATTGAAATAGGGTCTTTGAACCGAAAGCACTTTTTCAAGCTTTTCGGATCCTATCGAAAACTTCTTTGAAATATTTGATAAGTCTGTTTTTAAGAAAACATTTTCTTTCAAAAGATCATCTTCTTTTTCTTTAAGAGCAGAAACATTTAGGTCTAGACTTTTAACTTTTTCTTCTAAAATAACTTCCTTTTGTTTCAGAATTGAGTTTTCCTTTTTAAGTTCGGAAATTCTTTTGAGAGAAGTCTTGAGATCGAAACACGGTTCATCAATATATTTAGAGACTTTGACAGGAATTTTAAAATCACTTACCTCAAATTCACTGTCGAGTCCGAACAGAATACTGAGTCCGAGTCCGAATGTGCCATCAAGCATATGTTGGCATATTCATTATCACTCTCTTCACATTCTCGTATCACTCCAAGTTTCGGCTTTGAGAGCCTTTCGAAACTTCTCAGCTTTTCCTCTTTTCTTTTCGAAGAGGACAGTTGGGTCCGATGTGTCCCTTCTTTTTACATTCGAAGCAAACTACATCTTTGTTTGGTTCCTCATCATCAACAGACTTGGTCGCTGTCTCTCGAAAACTTTGTTTCCTTGGGATGAACCTTCTGCCTTTTCTATTCAGTTTTCTGAATCTTCTTATCATGAGGGCGAGCTCCTCATCATCCATATCATCTTCAGAATCTGCATCATCGAATCGTCATTTGATTTTAATGCAATAGATTTCTTACCTCTTGGATCTTCGTCTTCATTAATACGTTCCACTTCGTAAGACTGAAGAGTTCCAATCAGCTCGTCTACAGATAATGGCATGATTCTTTGCGTCTCTCTTATTGAAGTCTTTATATGATTCCAATCCTTGGAGAGTCCACGCAGAAGCTTGTTCACCTTCATGGGATCAGAAATTTTTTGTCCTTGGTTCTCAAGACCATTGACAATATCTGTAAAACGACTAAACATGTCAGTTATAGATTCTCCTGGTTTCATTTTGAAGGCTTCATATTGACCAAGGAGAATGTTAATTCTGGTCTCCTTCACTCGATCTGTCCCTTCATAGGTGATGTGTAATCTATCCCATACTTCTTTTGCTGTAACACAAGAAGATATTCTATTATATTCAGTTGGAGATAAAGCACAATATAAGGAGTAGATTGCTTTTGCATCGAGTGCTTGTCTCTTGTTTATCTCTTCCTGAGACATTCCGCTGGTTTCAATAGTGTCTTTTCCTCTTTCAGAGATTGATGCAGCAGCAGGAGTGATTCCTCTTTCCACAACGTCCCATTCCGAGGATCCTTTGATCGAAGGAAAGCTTTCATCTTGTTCTTCCAGATGTTGTAATCCTTTCCATCGAAGTAAGGAGGTCTGGTATTGCTTTGCCCTTCCATCAGCCCCGGTGCTAACATACTAGCCATGGATCTTTTACTCAAGTAAAAAACACTTCAAACAAAGTGAGAACACGAGCTCTGATACCAATTGATATTGCTAGTATGAGTACCTAGAGGGGGGTGAATAGGTATATAAAAAAATTTCTCGAAGCTTGCACGATATTTAAACAGTTAATGATTCAATCGCAAGAGTTAAATATCAATCGAGAGACCGAGTAAGAGAAAGAGAGAATTGAACACTCGTTTATAGTGGTTCGGCTTGATTCAAGCCTACGTCCACTCTTTTCGCACCGACAGCCGATTGGCTGGATTCCACTATGATCAAAGAGATGTTACAGTGTTGATCTTCCTTGATTTCTAGGTGTAGATGATCTACCACACTCACTCAAGGTCTCGCCAAGTATATACTCTCTCTGTTTACAATTTCGCTCGAACAGTCTCAACTAATAATCAAGGGTCTTTAGACTCGGAATTTTTCTATCAATCACACACTTAAAACAACTAGAACGTCTTCCTTTTATACTCCTTTATGCCATCATAGCCGTTGGCACTTACCAAAGGAATTCCTCCAATCTACCCGTTGGACGGAATCAATCAAGAAGATCATCCGAGCTATTTAAGGAATCGATGATAGCCCATCAATCTCGTTCGCCCATACAATCGGGATCTCGGTTTCCATGAATAGAACATTCCAAGATTATTTCGTCGACCAACGGATCTCCAATCAATCTTAGATAAGAAGTAAAGAATCCGAAATGATTATCCAACCAAAGAATCTCGATCCAGAAAATAGAATCGAATCCTCAACCATAAACCTCGGCTTTGGATTTCCTTCGTCACTTTGGATTAGAAAGATCGTAAGTGAGAATAGACTTAAGTCTTGAGTCTTGAGTCTTAAGTCTTGAGTCTTGAGTCTTGAGTCTTGAGTCTTGGGTCTTGAGTCTTGAGTCTCGAGAGAGCAAAGTCTTCAGACTTTAAACTGACGGTCTCCGAACATCCAGACTTAGACTGAAAGAAACGTTTTGTCAGCTTCAAAATATTCTGGAAAGATTTCTCCAACAGTGGTGAGCGTTGTCAAGCTGTTCTCGAGGCCCGAGGTCTCCTTAACTTCGCCAATAACCAGCCCGCTTAAGGTTTGGAGTTGAGTTAAGGCATTGACATTGTTGCTACAAGCCTTGAGGATGTTCTTCAAGTCGATGTAGAACTAGTTAAGATGCAGGTGCCTCAAGTTCCTCACCTTCCACAAGGAACTTGGCAGCGAAGTGATGTTGGTGTGCTTTATGTCAAGAG
The DNA here is from genome assembly GCA_014182405.2 of Eucalyptus sideroxylon. NCBI lineage: Eukaryota > Viridiplantae > Streptophyta > Magnoliopsida > Myrtales > Myrtaceae > Eucalyptus > Eucalyptus sideroxylon. The sequence continues at coordinate 9,878,978 of CM024557.2, forward strand.
TCTCGAGATACTGCAGATCAGAAACAGTGCTTGGGAGCGAATCCAGCACCGTGGATCTCAATCCTAGGTACCTTAGGAGCACCAGCTTGTGGAGCACACCTTGCAAGGATGGCTTATACACACCCTCCAAATCAAGCACCCTTAGCAAGCTGTAGTTAGTCTCGCAGGTCATCTTCCTAAGTAATGTGCTGATGTCTTTGGTGAGCACGCCTCTCCTCAGGTTGAACGACAGAAACGAGCGGACATGGCTGAGGTTCAAATCGGAGTAGCTGCTGCTACGGTTGCCTGTGGCTATGTTTGGGTGCTCCGCAAGCCACCGAATCTTGGTTCTTTCTCGCAGTTGGGCTAGCAGTTGTTGTTGCTGGCTGGTTGGATCACGGTTGTTCCTATCTTTCGACTTGCTAGTGTCATGTATGTGGAGGAACCTCATGCTCATTGCGATGGGGCGGATCATGTCATACAGAGAGGTGAGCATTTGGCAAGCTTTGGGGGATCCATTCGGCCTCCAGCTCACCACATCGATCACGTTCCTATCCGCGAGCTCCAGAATGAACGTCTCTCCCACATCCTCAGGCTGTTTTGTCCTTTCCCTTTCTCTGTCGTAACAAGGTGAATCCAATAAGCCCTCGGCCAACCACAACCTCACTAGCCTTCTTGTCGGAATGGGTAATTCAACGGGGAACAAAGCCATGTAGATGAAGCACGGTTTTAGATGGACCGGCAATTTATGGCAACTCAATTGTAGTATATCTAACCTGGAACCCTCTTTCGCTAGCGCTGTGCGTTCTTGCTCTCCAGCATTTGACAGAATACCACCAAGTAAGGATATCCGAAGCGGCAGGCCACGACACTTGTTTAGGATATCCTTCTCCTTCGAGAGTCTCCCACTATCATTTACTCCATGCTGAGAGTGCTAGTATGAAGACCTAAAGGGAGATGAATAGGTGTATAAAATAAACCTTGGCAAATATATGCGGAATAAAATAAACTTCAAACAAAGGAGTTAAGGAAGAGAATAAGAACACAAGATTTATGGTGGTTTGGCTTAATCTAAGTCTACGTCCACTCTCCCACGCTAACAGCCTTCTTGGTTGGATTCCACTATGCAATCAACAAGAGATTACAACTTCGAGTGCAAACACTTAGTAGTAGATCACACTATCTCACTAAGTCACTCTTTTGGTATTTCTCTCACGATTACAAACGTTTAAGCTCTCAAGAGACAAGTATATGATCGAAAGTCGCTCAGACTTTGGAATTATAAATTCTACGTTCCGTCTCTTACTTGCTCATCGGTCCATGATCTCCTTAAATACTCCTCCACTTCCAAACTACCCGTTGGACAGTATCCCGGAGAATCGTCTTCCAATATACCCATTGGACAGCTTTGTATCTAGAAGATTTGGTAGCTGTTGAGTGACAAAGGTAGAATCCCAAATTGATTCCGATCGCCCATACAAACGAAATCTTGGTTTCCATAAGTAAAGCTTCTTCGTATAGAAAGTTTTTATCTTCAAGATCTAATCGTCAATCAATTAGATTGAATCAATCAAATCAATCTTGATGTGGAATCCAAACCAGATCACTAGCCGTTGTATGATTGGGCTTGAGTTACGATCTGTCGAGTCTTGATGTAAAGTCTGAGAGCAATAGACTTTACAATCTGAGTCTGAGTACAATAAACTTTACAATCTGAGTCTGAACATATTATGCTTCGAACAGATTTAGCTTTAAGGTCTGTACCCAGTTCAGCTTCAACATAGAGTCTGTCTTCCGGTTCATCATTCACGTTCAGTCTGGAATTTGTCAGAATGAGCAGACTTCTGATGTAGAACAGACTTTGACACTAAAGTCTGGCAGTCTTCAAACTTTGAGTCTTGAGTCTGGCAATCTTCAGACTTTGAGTCTTGAGTCTGGCAGTCTTCAAACTTTGAGTCTTGAATCTAGCAATCTTCAGACTTTGAGTCTTGAGTCTGGCAGTCTTCAGACTTTGATAGTATCCTTTACATGTTCTATCATCTGCATGGTCTATTACTTAACCATTAAACATGTTAGTAGCCTTTGATTTATTTTGTCATCTTCAAAACATCATAAGGGATTTTCCTAACAATCTCCCCCTTTTTGATGATGACAAAACAATATCTGAATATGCAGATTTGTAAACATACTTTTAAATCAAAGGATATAGGAAGATAACAAATAGATTGAGCATAAGAATATATAGAAAAATAATCGCAGCTCAATATTATGCAATAAATAATATTAACCAATCAACACATATGCATATTCATATCTTCTCCCCCTTTTTGTCATAATCAAAAAGTGATAATAATGGATTCACGTAGAGAATGATAACAAATATTTTGCATGAATCACAATTTCCAAAAATCAGCTTTTATAAAGTAAATCGAATATTAAAGATATGTAATATAGCTCACTTCGATCATATATATCAGCAAATATCCAATAAAAATCACAGATGCATCATAACTTGCACGTACCATTTTTGTTATAATAAAATGATAATATCAGTAAGAGATTTGTTAATGACAAAAGGTAATAAAAGATGCACTAACCGGATTTTTTTGAACAAATTCTGACACATTTACCTTTCCTTCCATTCATAATAAGATCACGATCAATTCAAAAAGATTTTTCCAAAATTGATCAAAGCTCCCCCTCAATTTGTTGCCTTTTTGAGATGATCACGATTCTTTTCCTTTTCTTTTGGATTCGCTTTCTCCCCCTGTCATCATGACAATATTTGCGAATAGAAACAATTGTTGAACATAATATTTTTCCAATATTTCCTTCGTAGCAACAACATCCGCAACGATCATTTGCATTTTGAAATTCGAGGCAAAGATTTATTTTCTTCAATCAAGCTCGTCTCGAATTCAACCTGCATCAACTTAACAAACTTTTTGCAAAAATAAATTGTAATAATATCCACGTAATATATAATTCTCTTTCTTCAAATAGATAAATTGAATACCATATATGAAATTCTAATTCAGAATTACTCAACCTTTTGTACGACACATAAGGGATTTCCTCAAAAATTTGCATAAGGAATATGATCTTTGAATCTCCATAAGATATTATAGAATATCAATGATTTTCAAATTTAGCTTTCCAAAATCAAAATGGAAGATTCTTTTGTGACCTGCAAATTCTTATATAACAGATAATAATCTTTGCAAAAATGTCACGAAATATCATCATTTGATTTGCGGATCAAACTTGCTAGATATAATATATCTTCTAAGAATAAAGCAAGAATATCCATGAATATGCAGTAATATCTTTCAAGATCAAAAAGATTTCCTTGAGCATAAATTTCATATATGCATTTTGCAAAAGGAAAATAGATATTTCTATCATGTGCCAAAATTGCAATACCTTATATTTATAACAAAAGATATTCGCAATATAATAAACAATCTTCCAAAATCATGATAAATGCACGTAGAAATTTGCAAGGCGGGAAAAACAATTTCTCTTACCCAGGTATATGTTTCAAATATACCATTGATTAAAAAAAATATTACCAATCTTTGCCTGAGATTCTTTTCTTATTGCTCCAAAATCTGTATAGATTTGTAATCATTCTTGCCTTGTTGAATTTCCTGCAATCAACTCATTTCCCTTTTTTGGTATCCATTAATTTGGATCCTTCCTTTTTGTTAGAGCAAATAGAAGATCTCCATAATCAAATATTCTTTCTTAATTCATCATAACAGAGTATTCAAAGAAAGAATATTATGCACTAATGATATTTTGAAAAATAAATTCTCAATTAGTCAAAGCACAATAAAATCAGGGAGAATGAAATATTTGAATATCTAAGAATATCTTGTATCATCACGTAAAATAGATTTTCACTTTGCAAAATATGATTAAATTTGAGAGTATAAAATTAGACAAAATAATCTGAATTATCTCAAATAATCACACGTACTAAATCAAATCTCAACTCACAAATCACAAAAACAAATCATACGATTCTTTCTTCCATAAAGCAAAATATGATAATTATAAAATCTGAATCAATCAATGATATATCAAATTTCAAGCATTATGAGAATTATGTGCCCAAAAACATTCCTTACCAACTTCTTCTTTTCCTTTATTTCCTCGATTTCCTCATCGGATTCTGAGTATGTGTCTAAGTCAGACTCTGATTCTGAGTCTGTGTTTGAGTCAAACTCAGATTCTGAATGTGCCATCAAGCATAGATTTCCTTGCTCATCATCTTCTTTTATTGTTCTTTTCTGGCCATTCTGCTTGTATTTTCTTCCATCGAAATGTGGTGGCCTTGTGTTGCTTTTCCTTCCATAAGTCCTAGTGCCAATATACTAGCCATAAAGAATCTTTAGCTCCAAAAGTAAAAACACTTTTATAAACCGAGCACTTGGCTCTGATACCAATTGAGAGTGCTAGTATGAAGACCTAAAGGGGGATGAATAAGTGTATAAAATAAACCTTGGTAAATATATGCGGAATAAAATAAACTTTAAACAAAGGAGTTAAGGAATAGAATAAGAACACAAGATTTATAGTGGTTCGGCTTAATCCAAGCCTACGTCCACTCTCCCACGCTAACAGCCTTCTTGGCTGGATTCCACTATGCAATCAACAAGAGATTACAACTTCGAGTGCAAACACTTAGTAGTAGATCACATTATCTCACTAAGTCACTCTTTTGGTATTTCTCTCACGATTACAAACGTTTAAGTTCTCAAGAGACAAGTATATGATCGAAAGTCGCTCAGACTTTGGAATTATAAATTCTACGCTCCGTCTTTTACTTGCTCATCGGTCCATGATCTCCTTAAATACTCCTCCACTTCCAAACTACCCGTTGGACAGTATCCCGGAAAATCGTTTTCCAATATACCCATTGGACAGCTCTGTATCTAGAAGATTTGGTAGCCGTTGAGTGACAAAGGTAGAATTCCAAATTGATTCCGATCGCCCATACAAACGAAATCTTGGTTTCCATAAGTAAAGTTTCTTCGTATAGAAAGTTCTTATCTTCAAAATCTAATCGTCAATCAATTAGATTGAATCAATCAAATCAATCTTGATGTGGAATCCAAACCAGATCACTAGCCGTTGTATGATTGGGCTTGAGTTACGATCTGTCGAGTCTTGATGTAAAGTCTGAGAGCAATAGACTTTACAATCTAAGTCTGAGTACAATAAACTTTACAATCTGAGTCTGAACATATTATGCTTCTGAACAGATTTAGCTTTAAGGTCTGTACCCAGTTCAGCTTCAACATAGAGTCTGTCTTCTGGTTCATCATTCACGTTCAGTCTGGAATTTGTCAGAATGAGCAGACTTCTGATGTAGAACAGACTTTGACACTAAAGTCTGGCAGTCTTCAGACTTTGAGTCTTGAGTCTGGCAATCTTCAGACTTTGAGTCTTAAGTCTGGCAGTCTTCAAACTTTGAGTCTTGAGTCTAGCAATCTTCAGACTTTGAGTCTTGAGTCTGGCAGTCTTCAGACTTTGATAATATCATTTACATGTTCTATCATCTGCATGGTCTATTACTTAACCATTAAACATGTTAGTAGCCTTTGATTTATTTTGTCATCTTCAAAACATCATAAGGGATTTCCCTAACACATGCAACTTCCAAGCGAGCATCCTCTCGCTATCTCCATTGTCCAAGTTTTCTAGCTTGATTGGCTCTTTTGCGGATGTATTCGTCAAACTGGCTATCTTACCGTCTTGAGTCGTTGTAATTATGTGGCTCTCTGAGAAAAGCGGGATGCTAATCACTAATATTCGCACAAGTTGCTCGTCGGATGGCCGCACATCATCCAGCACTATGAGGAATTTCTTCTTCTCGGTCAATTCCTGGCGCAGCATGATCATTATCTCCTTGATATCCATGTCTTTCACGTCCCTCGCTACCTTCTCGGCTTGCTTCAGTATCTTAAGTAGGATCTCCCGCTTGTCCAAGCTGCTCGAGACGCGGACCCAATTGCGCCACTCATAGCCCATGTACTTCGCTTGGCTGTAGACCCATCTCGTAAGGAACGTCTTGCCGGTGCCTTGCTCGCCCCAAATCGAAGTCCATTGAGTCCAACCCGATTTGATTTTGATCCGACTCATTATTTCGTTTTTCTCATGCTGGCGACATAAGAAGTTAGTTGGCACTTGCCCATCCCAGAAACTAGTCAGCCTCGCCAGTTTTTTGCCTTGCCATGGAACACTAGCAGAGGAAGAGGAACTAGCAGGTTCCTTTATACTCTTGCCCTCAGCCTCGTCCTTCAAGAACTTCTCATCACACAATGCGTCCATCTTTTTTACAAGCATGGACAAGTCCCTCCATAGCTTGCACTTGGAGACGAGCGCGGCCAACGGCCTTGCTGCCATGCGCAGGGCCTCGTGCCTCTCGCTAGCCTCTCTGAGGTGGAATTTATCGATGAATTCCTCAGCGTGGTACAGGGCTTGGAGGAGCCGCCCCAACCACTCCGTGGTTTTGGACGTCCCGTATTGAGTGGAAATGAAGTCTTGGATCGTGGTCAGCTTCTTCTTGGCGTCCTCCGCGCGGGCTTGCATCGGGAAGCAGTCAACGCACACCGGATTAGGAAGCAACATATCTAGTTTCTGCGACACGATCTGGGCGGCGGCTCCGGCGACCATCATGCAGCTTCTCGTGTCGGAAGCAGCCATGGCTAATCAATATATTTTTTTTGAGCAAGGTCGTCTGGGTGTGTGTGTGTAGGTTGGCTTGTTTGCTTGGATTGAATTAATATGTGGGGACATATTTTTCTTTCTCTATAGATATTCTTCATTTTTCTACGCTTTTCTTGGGGTGGCCTCTCCTGTCTACGACAAGCTTTGTTTAATTCTTTGCTTGTGGGATTTTTAACCGGGAGACAGGAGAGAAAGAATCTCCCAGAATGAGGTAAAGTTGTGCGCCTCTAATAAAACATTCTTACATGTCCACCTCAATATTCCTTACTTTGTCAAACTACGGGTTGTAGAGACAAGTAAAGATGAATTTAATTTTTTGTGATGAAATTCCATCTATCTGAAGAGTTTAACACTTTATCAGCACCCGATTTGAGATCAAATGAGAGCATTCGTTGGCTTATTTTATCTAATATAGAATACTTAAACCAATTCAAAGAAAATCATTACTTTTTTTCTGATTACAACAATTAAGGATTTGGTTTTCAAATTTCTGGAGATACTATATGTTTATGAGTTTTAGAATTCAATTACATGATATATGATTATGATGCATTTGCATCTCCGATATCAATTATATCTTTAATATACTTGATAGGAAGCAGTGAAGCCTGTGCTTGTACACACATTATCAACTTGTCCATGTAAGAACACTTGCACATAGTTCTTACCAAAAAAAAAAAAAAAACACTTGCACATAGAGAATGTATCTTATAACATATCAACATCACATATAAAGCTCGTATAAAATACGTGAATATAATGTCATTATCACATATTAGATACTACATGGTAGGAGTGCTGCCATGCAAGGTGTGTAGGGGTGTGTGTTCTTTTTATGATTGTGTTTTATATTTTGTTCATTTTTTTCGGTGCTTTTCCTCGAAGGGGTGCCTCTCCCCCGATTGATTATTTACTGAGCCAAATTTGACCGAGGTACAAGAAAGCATCCGGTGCTTTTGTCATTAGTAGGTTAAATAATTAAGAAGCCTATTTAGTTTTGCTAAAGTTCGGACTCCAAGATGGGACGAGTTCACACGGTTAATATATTAGCGATGTGATGAATAGTTGCTCGGTAGTGATCATAACCCACCCATAATAATCATAGCTTGTAACCTACCATATCATCTAGTATGTCCACTTATTAAGATTAATACTACAGGCGAGTCTTGCAGAAATTTAAAATTCTGAAAGCAGTAAAAAGTTGTAACCGTGGAATGAGGAATTCACGAGAACTAGCCTTTTTTTCTTCCCTCAAGCTAGCCAGGTTCCTCAGTCATTCTTTGCTTGGAGATGTCTTATGGGTATACGATGCTTGTACATTTCCATGATATTGTTTTCACTTTATCCTTTCAGCAGCATGGTCTGAATATGGATGTCGTCCCTTAAAATACTCACACTTCAGCTGGACGTTACAGCAAGAGTGCCCGGTAAAGAAAATATAATCTTATGTTTTAAATTTTCCGGAAAATCCACCTACTTGTCGCTATAATTTTCAGATGGCTATTCAATTATCAAAACATAATGAAATCAATCGACATTGTAAAGCCTATTTCTTGTATAGTTTATCTATAACAGAAATTTCACGACTCTATTTTCTGTTTTATTCTTATCATGGTATTAGAGTCACTATAGATTGAGGAAGCGCCGTCCATTGAGTCTATTACAAAGTGATAGTCGCAGCAATGTTATGTCAGCCGCGTTGGGATCCAACATTTGGTCAAACCTGCCACTGATGAATGCTGTAAAGCCACTTGCTATTGTCTCTTCTGCAAAGTTGACACCGCCGTTACACTCGCTACCCTCAAAAGAGCTAGCCCCTAAAATTATATCGCCATTCATCGCTGCACATTTCGCCACTCTCTGCCACGTCTCGGATTCGCTGACCCCGGCAACTTACGGTGCTATTCCAACACTTTGGGCATCCTACTTCGGCACATCATAACCGTTCGACGCCGCATGCGCCCCACCCACTGACCAAGCGACGTCAGCACCACATTTCAACCATGTCGTCGACACGTGTTTGCCACATCAGCCTCTGATAGTGACTATTGAGTGCGCTAATCGGCCGTTGACCGGCGTTAACCAGACCAATTTGCCACCTCCGGTTCAAACCATTTTAGACCAGTTCTTGGTGTTTTTCAAGTGGTTCTTGAGATGTTTCGACGTCCTGAATCTATTATTAGCCTTATTTTCTCCATATCAACTTTGCAGGTACCGGTTTTCTTCGAACTTATTATAGAGCCTACTAGGCTTATACAAGTATATTGCATATTATGAAATAATTGGAAGTTTCAAAACCAATTTAAATAATTATGAATGGTTCCAATTATAATTTATGGGCTCAAGAAATATCCAACTTTTTGAGAGGACATTGGCTTTGACTTTACATCACTGGGCTATTTGTGGATCTACTTGGAGTACTAGTGAAACTAAGGAGAAATTCGGGGTGTACTTGTTTTAGGGAAAATGTTTTTCCGTAATTAATTTTTTGAACTCCTGGTAGTTTGGTTCATTGAAAATAATTAGCCAACTGAAAGAACTTTCTAGTTAATGAAAATATACATGCATAAGATTAGGAAAGTGAATTTCTAATTTTAAGAAGGTGAAAACACGAAATTGCTCCTCTTGCATTTTTTATTTTATTTTTATCCTATTTTTAAAATCTATTTTTAAATTCTAAACTTTTTCTATTTTCTTTTCTTTTCTTTCATTTTTTATTTTTATTTTCCTTCTTCCTCCTCCGTCATTTGTTGGGTCTAGGCAATCGCTCACAAGTGTGGGTCAGTCTCGAGCGAGTCAAGCCTTGCCAAACTCACTGTGGCGAGCTCGACCTTATCGAGACTCAACAACATCGCTAGTGGCTTGTCAGAGCCATTGTTGAGGCTCAACAATTGGTAGAGGAGGAAGAAAGAAAGAGAAAGACAAGAAGAAAAAATATTTAAAAAACTTTTTCTTTTTTGCTCGAGATAAAGTCATGAGATTGAAATCATTTCTTTAATGGGATCCAAACACCCAAAAAAACATTTTTGATCACATATCAAGTAAAGAAAAACTAATGATTTTCTTGAAAAACAATTTCCTGAAAAGTATTTTCTTTTTTCATGAAAAATTCACCCTTAACGAACACTTGAAGCACTAAGATAGCAAGAATTATCAAATCCTTACGTGGTTTTGAAACACTTCTATTTTCTTCTATGAAACATCAATTAGTATCAACTATTAGAGAATCTACATCACAATGGGACATGGATTATGATGTTTGCAAGTTTGCTGAATATCGCAATTGCAAGCGTGTTATGCAATCTTTTATAGCACTTGATGATAAATTTGAACCTATGCGAGCTTCACTTCTACATCAAGATCCATTACCTTGTCTTGAGACGATTGTCTCCAAGTTGTTGACTGAGAATATTTGACTTACTACCTTAAAGGTGCAATGGTCTTTGTCCTTGCCTACATACATGATGCTTTCCGCTCCTAGTTCTTCCTCCTCGCGTAGACAGCATAGTATGAATTGTGATCAATCTGGTTATTTTGTATCCAATTGTTATTGACGACAACCTAAGCAACTTATAGAGATAAACAATCGATCCCAACATAGAGGTCCACCTCAATTGCACGTCAATCCATTGTTGCTATCATTGAGGGTTCCACCGAAGACTCATTTGTTACTTTCTTAATTAAAAAAATCTTCATTCCATTCTTCGAGAATTTGGTACTTCTTGCTCCTCTGTCCCTAGCAATTCTACGCTATTAGTCACTCCAGGTACTCTTGATTCATGGTCCTTTGATTTTGGCTATTGTAATCCAATTTAATAATGTCATACTCATTCGCTTCACAAGTACTTGTGGTTCATACAATTGATGACTCATAGATGATAATTAGTCATATTGGTAACATTTCAACATTCAAATTGTCCTTATCTAATACCTTTTTAGTTCCTAAACTCTCTTTAAAATTGATATCTATAAGACAATTATGTGAGTGTGGTTTTGATATTCATTTCTCTTCAAATGATTGTTGTGTGTAAAATTCACAAATGGGATAGATAATTAGGACAAGCTGTAAAGTGGGACGTCGATTTGGGCTTGTTTCCTTAAAGCAGCCAAAGTCTTTCACTGGTTGTGCTACCATAATTTCATCTGAAACTTGGCATTCTTAGTTGAGCGATATTTCTTTCTCTAGATTAAGTCTTTTGATTTATAGTGGCAATCTAGGTTCTATTGACGACAAACACTTTGATTGCTTATCTTGTAAGCTAGGAAAACTTGTGCTTCACCATATGATCTTAGTGACTATATCTCTTAGGCTCTCTTTGATCTTATTCACTTCGATATTTGAGGGCCACCTCCTACTCTAACTATGGGAAGATCTCTTTATTTTGTGACTTTTTGATGATCATTCTTGTAACATCTTCAATTTTGACTCTTATTTTGGCTTTGACTAGTAGGCCAGGGACCAATATGCCAATGGCGAGAATTGGCCATGAACCAGTTCAAGGACTGTTCATGAGTCAATTAGCCCGCTCAAGAGTTAGCAACCAAAGGTTCTGTCACACCCTGATCCTCTGAGCGTGTGCCCATCTCTCTGCGGTCGATTAATAGCGACGTCTCAGGACGTATCGCCGACCCATTCGTTTTAATACGCATGCAAAAGCAGATAAATAATCCCCAAACAATAATACAATGTGATAGAAAAGTAAGGCCATATTTCAAAAACCAACACCACAACACACTTATATAAATAACAAACCGAGTCATATATATACATCACAAACCACTCTATTCATAAGTTTACAAAACAAGGGGGGTTTACAAAACTACGGGTCTTCATCCTCAATTTCTCCTTCTTCCACACTCCAACTAGAGCCTTCAACAAATTGCACCGGGGACTTTGGTAATTCAAGAGTCGGGTCCACCGCGTCTACGATCGAGCCTTGAGGAGGATTTGTTGTACCCTTCCCAAAAGCAACCTCCAGAACATACAGATGTATCTTAGATTCCAGGATAGGACCCTCTCTCTGGCCATCCTGAGCCTGGCGGTACCATGATCTGTATTGGTGGGGCACCTTGTGGGTGAGACCCGCATCTATCCAGACTATGGCCTTACCAGCTCATAGTTCCAACCCCTAGGGCCCTCATGCATTGGAATGTAAGATGTCTACTCTGTAACATTTTTAGGTCGTTCAAAAAACTCAGGAGCTGCCATCTAAGGACCTAAAATGTTATTCCACAACGGGGTGAGATGACGTCTTAGCGAGTTCTACCCCCTAAGACCTGACTAGGAAGAAAATACGCTCTAAGGCTACCTAAGCACAAAACATGAGTCAAAAGACTTATCTTAGCCTCAGTCTCTTCCTGCAAGTCAGTATAACTCAAAACTCAACCAATTATATCAACCAAATAGATTGAACTATCGATTAATCGACTCAGTCGATTATATGTCAACAAGACCATTTCTTAGTCATCTCAATCAATACTATCTATAAAGTCTGACCACCTTGCGGACAGCTTACTCTAAGTTGAAAATAGATAGTATAGCTCACTAGAAACTACTAGATAAATTGATAGTATGCTATATATATATATATATATGCTTGCCAGAAGCTGCCACGCATATTGCTATAGTATACTGAATGTGCTCACCAGAAGTTGCCATATCGCCCGCAAGTCGATATGATGTACCACCTTGATCATCTAACAATTTTTCCATTTTCATCATACTCGTTAAAAATAATCGTGTGTGGGTACATCGTCGGCCTTAGCCAAAATATAATATTTTCACTTTTGAACATCTCGCTAGTTTCAGCAGTCCCAAAATATATTTTTGACGCTGTAGACCGACGCCCGGTAATTTTTCAATTAATTGTTGAAATAAAAAAATTAGGAATAAATTCCTAAAATACAAATCACACAAATTTGAACTCAATTAAATAAACGGATCATACCATTACAATCAGCATGAAATTTTGGTCATTGGCTATCCTAGCCTAATTTCCGAAAAAATAAATAAATAAATAAATAATTATGGAAAATAATTATTAAATGCAAATAAATAGAACTTATGCTCGAAAAGCCTAATTAAAAGCCGAGACGGGCCCAGAAAATTTTCGAACCACTCTAGATAAATACTAGAGCTTGTCTAGGCTCTAACTACATTATTCTAACTACCTAACATGCAATAACAATTAATTAAATTGTTAATCTAATCTAACTATCTACCTAATCCATACTTAGTCTAAACTAAATAACCCTTAAATGTCATTAACTTACTAAGCAAGGATTAGTGAGTTAAACTCACTTGTTAAGTGATCCGTCGGATCGAAATGATGGGGACACGGCGAGGGGCAAGAAACTCCAAAGCGGGCTTGCCAACTGGGGTCGGGAAAGCCTTGAAAACGGGCTGAATAGTGTTGCGAATACCCACAAGCTTTGGTTATGTGCTGGTGATGGTTGAAGCCGAGAGAGGTGCTAGCTTAGGCCGAAATGGGCAGCGGGGCTGGTTGCGGGTCTAGGCAGGTGGTGGCGACACTTCACGACGGCGGAGGAGGCTTGAATGGTGGCTTGAGCTGGCTTGCGAAGCTCCTGGACGCATGAGCAGGTCGAGAGGGCGTGGTTGGGATGGCGGCAATGCGTGACGAGTAGGCGAGCTCACGGGGCCATGACGGTGATGCTGTTGCTTGTGGTGGCTTTGGCAGGTGGTTGCGACGACTGTTGGCTTGTTGGTCCGTTCCTCTGGCCTACTGGGGAGCTTTGCACAACTGGAAATGGGGGAGGAGGGCTTCGACGGGCTAAAGAGAGAGGAGAGGGGACCGGTTTCAGCTGGAGAGGGCTATTAATGGCCTTATCCTCAGCCTTCAAGCTTCCTCAACAAGCTAGGGAAATGGTCCAAAAGTCATGGGTTAAGGGGGCATACGAATTTTACAAGTTTTCCCTCAATTGGACACCAAATTCTCCATGAATTAAATCAATTTGGCCTTTATAAATTCAACTAATGAGTCCTCAATCAAATTGATTTTTTTTTTCTCACCAATAGATTACACTCGCTTCTCAATTATGCGATCAAAAACGGTCATCTAACTTTTTTGGACAAAAATGACCCTATCTTGACTTTTTCCCAAAAATTCTCAGTTTACAGAAAAATCTTCTGAGACTGAGTCAACATTCCTAAAATGACTTGCGACATGATAGAACCTTCAATTTCTGAAATCGGATTCAAATTTGTGGTTAATTTCACTCTTGTGTGTTTTTAGTGTGATTTAAGCTACCGGGTAGCTTTTAGAAATTTTTAGTGCAAATGACCCGCGGTCAATTTTCTTTGAGCCACAATGAACATCTTCGACACATTGGTAACTCTCGGTTGTCTTGAAAATCTCAAGAATTCAAATACGAACACATGATATCAAAACGATAGAAAAATCAATCTAGTGCCGATTGACGAGAATTTCGTAATTTAGTGGAATCACCCACGTTTAACCACCCATCATAGTCGAACCGACCTATCTCTGATTTTTAATCTATCTTACTGTGCCAAAATGATATTTGCAGATGAGCACGGTCAAGCAGTTGATTCCTGGTCGAATCCTCAAGTCTATTGCATTAAAATCTCTTAATGACTTCCTCAAATAGTCTAGTTATCTCACGAGTGATTGGCTTTGAGAATAGCACTATAGGTGCGTTGATAAAAGGCCAGATTAATTTAATTGAAAATAGCATTGAAAATTTAGGATGTCACAGGTTGGGTTATAGAGTATTCGATTACGGGAAGGTTATTCGACTATAAGGATTGATTGTCGGACAATCACGTACTATCATGGATCAACGGATGGTTATGGCTTGATTCTGCCTGACTATCGCAACAGTCATGGGCGATTTTGTCTAGTCATTGTACTAGCTGTGAATGACCATGAGTTGAGATGGATCGATTGATCCTACACGATTACATGATAATCGATAATCGACCATGAATCGAATAAGCACAACGTGGTTCAATTTCGGACGGATCATGATTTTGGGGTAGGACTGAGGACAGTTCATAGGATCGGCCGAGGGATTGGTCGACCAACCCAAGGATTGGCTAGAAGAATAGGTCGTGGACTTGGCCAGCAACCTAGCTGAAGGATTGCTTGATAGGCCTAACGCTCGGCCTAAGGCCTAGCACTAGGACTAGTCGCGAGCACCTTTTCTTGGTAAAGGGGAGCTTGAGCTTGGTTAGGTCGATTAAGCTCGATTGCATTCGGTTTTGCTTGGGCATGGCTTAGGCACGAACCTTACACCAAATAACATGGTCGATCACGGTCAAACTCGATTAGTCCCTATCCAATGATAAGGCTTTCAAAACTTAGATTTTTCTCAGTTGCATCTAATACCTTCGTCAAGTAGTAATTTAAGGAATGGGGGCACTTGGCATGTTAGGGTTTTACCTTGAAGGATAAGATTAGAGTTGGGCTTGGAACCAATAATGAAGGAGACACCTAGGCATGAGACTAGTCAAAGTTTCTTGGAAGAAGAAGTATGAACATGTGTGAACAAATGTAAATGTATTAAATGAGATGTGTAAAAAGATGGCCCTATAGTCTAGGCCTATTCATGCCTTAATACCTAAGGTTACGTTTGGTCGTCTAAATTTTTAAGTAGGATATGACTAGATAGTATATGATATGATACAAAAGTCAGGGGATTTTGTTATATCATATCCACTGTTTGGTGAGTATAGTAATAAAGTTAGATATATTTACATCATATCATATATATTATTTGGTATAAACATCATATTAATATAAATGAATCACAAATTATACAAACGAAGATTGTAGAAATTTCTCGCAACACTCTTTTATATACTTTATTTATATTTATATTTATTTCATTTTCCATTATTTTTTATTTCTTTCTTCCCCTTCCATCATTCTCTAATAAAATTTTATTGAATAGAAAACTATACTAATATACCTAAAATATTAAAACACTTAAAATATGTAATAAATATATATTTATATATTGAATTTATATCATATTATAAAATTAAATTGGAATATATAGATAAAAATAAGATTAAATTAAAAAACTATTTTTTGTTATTATAAATTTCTTATATTATAAGTCAAATATTATTTATTTTGAAATATAATTTTAAATTTGTTAATTTAAGAAGTTTGTTATTTGAGAAAAATAACTTCATAGTATGGATATTATAATTCCTATCCACCTTTATCTTATTTCCCTCATGGGATAATTTTATCCATACTATATTTTCTTTATATCTAACTTTGTCTTGTTTAGAGTAAGCTCTAGATGTAGGATATAATAAATCTTATTTTTTCTTGAATTTTATTTTGACCACCAAATGCAATATGGACTTTGGAGCCCACAAAGAAAGGCCCACGCGCCCAAGAGAAAAAGAGAGAAGCTGGGTCAAGATTACACTTTGAAATCAAAAGATAAGCTTACATTTATATCTTTTGGAATTTAGCTATTCAATGACCGGGATGAGGTGTCCAAGCTAGTTAAGACCTAGTTGTAAACTTAGAATATAAAATTATCCAACCATTAATGATCCTTGACTCAAGACCAAGTGGGGTACCTCCTCATTCCATTTGGATTTGCCACTTTTGAATTTTCGAAACTGCTGGACCTTTGCTATTTACCAATTTTATAGATCTTTTAATGGTTCCAATTTAAAGAAACTTCCTTCATAAAAATTGTTCTAAACATCTTGATCTACAACATACTCAAATCTCATATTTTTCTTAGGTCAAATGATTGGAACAAAGGCCCAATCACTTACCATATGAAACCTGATTTGTGTAGTGAAAATGGTGACCGGGTTGCCTTACTGAATTGTTTCAAATTCTTCCTTTCAAATTTGGCCATGCTTCCTTAATAGAGTTTTTAAAGGAAATCCATGTCTACAATATATAAAAATTTCAAAGAGCTTTGTAAAGACTTGTATTTCATAATTGGTTCTTGTTTGCGGCCATTGGATTTGCTCGACGGACAGATTGTTGGATTGTGTTTAGTGATTTGCTACTCTTTCCACAACAAGAATTGGACTTGGCTTCCTTATGAAAAATATTATTTAAGGTATTCTCTACAATATCTTCAAATTTCATAATTTTTTGACTCCATTTGTTAGGGAAATCACACTAATTTTGGAAATCACTCAAAACTGTTTTTCACCCCAATATAGATTAGTCACACCCAAGCTTGGAGTCTAGTTCTTAATTGCCACCTTGAGGTGTCCCAAGCTATGTAGCTATAGTCATATCCTTCTTTAAGACTTGATGACCAAGTACGACCCTCTTAAATGCTTCTTGACCAGGTTTATTTGATAGGCAAATAATGGAGGCCTATCAAAAGACCTAGGATGCTCATTAATGTGAACGCATTTAATGAATTGCAGGCTAAGTGCAAATAGGTGCGAACACATTTAATGCCTTTTTATTGAGGGGACCTATGCTTAGAACTAGGGAAAACTAAGTAAGTTGCTACGGGTATGCCTTTCCATAGTAGATGAACCTCTTGTTCAAGCCTTTTAGGGATAGCCTTTTAGCAGCAAATTGCCTAGAAATTTAGTTCAAAGCATAAAGACACTTAAGGGTGCCAGGACGGTAATGTTTTTAACTAGCTGAGCTATATTTCTTAGAGGATTCTACCAGACTGGAGAATAAGAGGTGTTTAGAGAGACACTGAGAAGAATGGTTGGGAGGCCTATAAATAGGGGCAGAACCCTCCATCCAAAACCATTCTCACCTAAAGCCTTTCCTCTTTTGCCTCTTTATTCCTCTCCCTCAGCTGACCAACCTCTCCCTCCTCTCCTCCATTTGGCCATCTTGCCCCCTAGGAGTCTTTGTTGTCGCCCTTTTTGCTGTGCTTGTTGCCGTCGCCATTTGAAGGCCATCGACCTAGGAAGTAGTAAGTAGACTTCCTAACCCTTGGCTATGGCATTGTATTGTGTTGGTAGAACGGGTCGTATTCTTGATTGCTTGTGTGATCATATATGTTTTGTTATTGGACTCTATTTCTTGGTTATGTGAGATTTCTGTATTTTGCTCGTGTGAGAATTTTGTATGGTTTGCTCATATGTTGAAAGCACACTCCGGGCTATGGACGGATCATGTTGGTTCATATTGGCATCAAGGCGTGTTGGAACAAACCTTACTTGGTGGGTCGGTATTGAGACATACCGATCAAAGGTCTTGCTTGGTGTAGGTTGGTGCCTTGACCGGTCTATTTAGGCCATGAACCTTGGGGACTCGTTGGCCTTGAACGTACATAAGATCATGACAGATTGGTCCTTTCTTAGTCTCAGTGCGATATTGAGGCGTATTGTTCCCGAGCCAAGTTTGATACTAGATCGGTACTCAAATGTGTTGGATTAAGCGATGATCCTTGATTTGCCCCTGGCAAGATGTAAAATTTTGGAAAGGTAAAAGCATATTATACACTTGACATAATTCACGCCATTGGGCCTTGCTTGTGTTGGCTAAGATGAAAGATAATGAGTTGGCTTGGGCAATGCACAACATGTGATCACCTAATGAAAAATAAGAGCCATTGCCACGTAAGATGGCGATGATGCTGCCACACCAGTGGAATGCCTCGTCAGAAGGATGAGATATGATAATGATTCTAACCATCATTCTTGGACTAGGGGATGCTGCTCAATTGAGTTCAAATGCTTGGTGGATTCCGGAATAACCAATGGATTTTGGTTGACTAATAAATGAATCCTGTGTGTATGAATTCTTCATATTATGGAATGACTCTTGGCTTATGCTTGTATATTATTGAGTGATCCGTGAGTTCTTCATATTGTGGGATGAGTCTTGGTTCATGCTTCCATATTATTAAATGAGGATATCACATGTTCTAACCTAGATAAAGCTTTTGTTTTGTTATTAATTTGCCATCGACTTATTGATGTGATTATGTTTACGTGCTTGTTTGACGGCGAGTCATCCTCCTATTTGAGGATTAGTAAGTTTACTTACTGAGTCTATGACTCACCCCGCTATTTGTTAGAATTGTAGGCATGAAGGTCTCCCACTAGTTTTGGAGTTGAAGTCTCGCTAGAGGAGCTAAGGTTTACCTCGGCTTTTTGAGCATAGAAGATGTAGTGGTTGTAAGTGTAACAGCCCGTGATAAATGGCTTATAAATGTAACACATGTAATTGTGTGTTTGCAAGTGGTTGTTTTCTTTACTGTTTGTTATTGTCTAGGTGTTGTATGTATGCTTCCGCATGTTCTTAATGAAAAAATACAAGAAATGGGACGGCAACGTGGTTGAGATGTTGTAAAAATAACCTTTGCCACTTATGACCCTAGAGATGGAGTTGGGGTTGTTATAATTTTGGCATCAGAGCGAGGTTATTATTTAGAGTGATAAGGTGCTCTGAGATTTGGGATAATTAGTTGGGAAAATATCTCATGCATGTGATTGTTTGATTGATTTTCTGACTGTAGTTCATGACTACTGACTTCTTATTGTGGTGTAGAAAAGTTCCCTTAGAATTCCTATAGTTGTTCTATAGGTTAGTCAAATGAGTACTCAGGACCAAGAGACCACAAGAGGAAACAATAGATCTAGTCATGTTGGTCATGTACCATTTTGACATCATAGTAAAAAGAATAATAATCAAAGTGCGTAGTGGAAAGGTGAAGGAAAGTAAAGCCCAAGGTACATAGACCTTTTGAAATTCTTGAAAGGACAGGAAATTTAGCTTATTAGCTGGCTTTACTGCCAAGACTTGCTCAAATAAATAATGCGTTCCACGTATTAACATTGAAAAAGTGTAAGCTCGATCCAACAAACATGTTGAACTTTGAAGAGATTGAAATAGACAATAGAGTGTCATATATTGAGAAGACGATGAGGATCGTGGATGGGAAAGAGCAAGTCTTGCGTGATAAAATCATTCCTGTAGTTAAGGTTCTATGGCCACACTATAGCATTGAAGAAGCGACTTGGGAAATTGAAGAAATTATGAAGTGCCAATACTTGTATCTTTTTGGATGATTAGGTATGTATTCAAAATTTGGGGAACGAAATATTTTTAGAGGGAGAGTTGCAATATCCTCGATTTTGACTCTCATTTTGGGCTCGACTAGTAGGCCAATGGCCAATACGCCAATGACAAGAATTGGCTATGAACCGATCCAAGGACCAGTCATGAGTCAATTAGCCCATTCAAGAATCGGCAACCAAATGTCTAGTTATAGAGTATTCAATCATGGGAAGGTTATTCGACCATAAGAATTGATTATGGGATGATCACATACTAATGTGGATTGATAGACGGTCATGGCTCAATTCGTTTGGTCATCGCATTGGTCACAGGTGATTTTGCCCGACATTATACTAGTTGTGAACGACCATGAGTTGATCCAACGTGACCGTGAGTTAAGATGGATCAATTGATCCCACATGATTACATGACAACCGATAATTGATTATGGATCGAATAAGCTCAACACGGTTCAATTTTGGATGGACCATGACTTGTGGGGCAAGACTTAGGATTGGTCATGGGACCAACCAACGGACTAGTCGACTAGCCCAAGGACCGGCCATAGAATTGGCTAGAAGAATAGGCCATGGACCTAGCCACCCAAAGGACCACCCGACAAGCTCGACGCCTGGCCCGAGGCATGGCCCAAGGATTAGTCGAGAGCACCTTTTCTCAGTAAAGGGGAGCTCGAGCTTGGTTAGGTAGATTGAGTTCGGTTGCATCCGGCTTTGCTTGGGCATGGCTTAAGCATGAACTCTGGGCCAAATAATGTGGTTGATCGTGATCAAACTCGATTAGTCCCTACCTAATGATAATGACTTGAAAACTTAGATTTTTTTTCCTAGTTATGTCTAATATCTTCGTCATGTAGTAATTTAAGGAATGGGGACAATTGGCACATTAGGGCTTTACTTTGGAAGATAAGATTGGACTTGGACTTGGAACCATTAATCAAGTAGATACCTAAGCATGAGACTAGTCAAAGTTTCTTGGAAGAATAAGTATGAACAAATGTGAACGTATTAAATGAAGTGTGGAAAAAGATGTCCCCATAACCTTGGCCTAATCATATCCTCAATACCTAAGTGTGAAATGTGGACTTTGAAGCCCACAAGGAAAGGGCCACACGCCCAAGAGAAAAAGAGAGAATCAAGGTCAAGACTAAACTTTGAACTCAAAAGATAAGCTTACATTTATATCTTTTGAAATTTAGTTATTCAATGGCCGGGATGAGGTGTCAAACTAACTTAAGACCTAATTGAAGACTTAGAAGATAAGATTATCCAACCATTAATGATCCTTGACTCAAGACCAATTGGATTTACCACATTTGATTTTTCAAAATTGTTGAGTCTTCACTATTTTCCAATTTTATAGAGCTTTTTGTGGTTTGAATTTGAAGAAACTTCCTCATGAAAGTTGTTTTAAATATCTTGATTTACAACAAACTTAAATTTTATGTTTTTTTGAGATAAAATGGTTGGGACAAAGGCCCAATCACTTACCATCTGAAACCTGTCCCGTGTAGTGAAAATGATGACCAAGTTGCTTTTTTGAATTTTTATAAAATTTTCCCTTTCGAATTTGGTCATACTTCTTTTACAAAATTTTTAAAAGACATCCAAGTCTACAAAATATAAAAATTTCTAAGTGCTTTGTAAAGACTTGGATTTCAAAATTGATATTTCTTTGCGGTCATTAGATTTGCTCGACGGGTAGATTGTTGGGTTGTCTTTAGTGATTTGCTACTCTTTTTACAGCACGAATTGGACTTGGCTTCTTTCATGAAAAATTTTATTTAAGGTCTTCTTTACAACATATTCAAATTTCATAACTTTTCAACTTCGTTTGATTGGGTAATGAAACTAATTTTGGAAATTGCTCAAAACTATTTTTCACCCCAAGATGGGTGAGTTACGCCCAAACTTGGAATCTAGTTCTTAATTACCATCTTGAGGTGTCTCAAGCTACGTAGCTATAATAACATCTTACTTTGAAACTTAATGACCAAGTACGACCCTCTTACATGCTTTTTGACCGGGTTTATTTGAGAGGCAAATAATGGGGGCTTATTGGAAGACCTAGGGCGCCCATTAATGTGAGTGTATTTAATGAATTGCAGGCTAAGTGCAAACATGTGTGAATGCATTTAGTGCCTATTTGGACCATTCTTGGGCGGGAGGCCTATAAATAGAGGTGGAATCCTCCATCCCAAGCCATTCTCAGCCAAGGCCTGACCTCATCTCCTCCTCTCTTCCTCTCTTCCTCTCCCTCAACTGACCAACCTCTCCCTCTTCTCCTCCATTCGACCATCTTGCCCCTTAGGAGTTCTTGCCACTACCCTTGTTGCCATGCTTGTTGCCACTGCCATTTCAAGGCCACTGACTAAGGAAGTAGTAAGTAGACTTCCTAACCCTTGGCTAGGGCGTTATGTTGCGTTGGTAGAACAGGTCGTGTTCTTGATCGCTTGTTTGATTATGTATGTTTTGTTATTGGATTACCTTTTCTTGGTTATGTGAGATTTCTATATTTCACTCGTGCGAAAATTTTATGTGGTTTGCTCATATGTTGAAAGTACATTCTAGGCCATAGATGGGTCTCATTGGTTTGAATTGGCATCAAGGCATATCGGAATGAATCCTGCTTGGTGGGTTGGTATTGAGGCGTACCAATCCAAGGCCTTATTTGATGTAGTCGGTGCTTTGATTGGTTGGTTTGAGCCATGAACCTTGGGGTTTTGTCGGCCTTGAACGTATGTGAGATCATGGCGGATTGGTCATTTCTTAGTCTTAGTACAGTATTAAGGCATATCGTTCCCAAGCCAAGTTTGATACTAGATCAATGCTCAAACGTGTTGGATCAAGCTGCGATCCTTGATTCGTGCCTGGCAAGATGTATGGTTTCGGAAAGGTAAAAGCATATTATACACTTGGCATGATTGACGCCCTTGGCCTTGCTTGTGTTGGCTGCGATGAAAGATGATGAACTAGCTTGGGCAATGCACAATGTGTGATCACCTAATGAAAAATAAGAACTGTTGCCATGTAAAGTGGCGATGATGTCCCCATGCTAATGGGATGCTCCCATGTAACGAAATGCCTTGTTAATGAGAACAAGATGCTCCACATCAACAAAATGCCTCATTAATGAGAAAGAGATGCCCCCACACCAACAGGATACCTTGTCAGAAGGACACGACATCATGATAATAATTTTAGCCATCACTCTTAGATTAGGGGACGTTGTTCAATTGAGTTTGGATGCCCGATAGATTTCGAAAGGACTGATGGATTTCCGTTGACTAATAAATGAATCCTGTGTGCATGAGTTCCTCATATTGTGGAATGATTCTTGGCTTATGCTTGCATATTATTGAGTGAGGTGTGAGTTCCTTATATTGTGGGAATTAGTCTTGGATTGTTAAATGAGGATTTCGCATGCTCTAATTTGGACAAGGCCTTTGTTTTGCTATTGATTTGCCATCGACTTATCGATGCGGTTATGTTCACGTGCTTGTTCGACAGCAAGGCATTTTTTTTATCCAAGGATTAGCAAGTTCACAAATTGAGTCCATGACCCACCCTGTTGTTTTTTAAATTGTAGGCATGAAGATCTCCCACTAGTTCTGGAGTTGAAGTTTTGCTAGAGGAGCTAAAGTTTATCGTGGCCCTTTGAGCATAGAAAATGTAGTGGTTGTAAATATAACAGCCCGTGATAGAAAGCTTGTAAATATAATAGATGTAATTGTGTGCTTGCAAGTGGTTGTTTTCCTAGATATTTGTTGTCTAGGTGCCATATGTACACTTCTGCATGTTCTTAATGAAAAGATACAAGAATTGGGATGGCAATGTGTTTGGGATGTTGCAAAAATAACTCTTGCCGGTCATGACCTTAGAAATGGAGTTGGGGTTGTTACGATTCTCATTATACGTGGCTTTATATTATGAAGAATCGCTATAACTTACTCATATATATTGTGATTTTGTGTACCTGATAAAAACACAATTTTCTTGGGATATCAAAGTTCTTCGTACCAATAATGCCATGGAACATAGAGATATGAAGTTTCTTTGAATTATTTCTCAAAACAATGTTATCATTCATCATTCTTTTCGATGAACTTCACAACAAAATGGTTAATCAGAGGATAAACATATGCATATCTTAGATGTTATACAACTTCTCATTTCAGCTTCTTGTCTAAAACAGAGTACTTGTAGGGTATTGTTCCTAATTACAATCTTCTTAGAGTTTTTGGCAATGCTGGTTTTATGCGTTTACTTCCTAAACGCACAAAGTTATAACCTCGAGCTCGCTCATGTTACCTTCTTGGATATAGCATTGAGCATAAAAGGGTACAAATGTTAAAATCTTGTCTCTAATCATACAAGTGCTTTGTTCTAGACAAGAGACCTCTTGTCTAAAACAAAGCACTTTTATGGTAGTGTTCCTAATTGCAATCTTCTTAGAGTTTTTGACAATGCTGGTTTTATGCATTTACTTCCTAAAAAACGCACGAAGTTACAACCTCAAGCTTGCTCATGTTACCTTCTTAGCTATAGCATTGAGCATAAAGAGTATAAATGTTAAGATCTTGTCTCTAAACATACAAGTGCTCCATTTTATGTCTAAAATAGAGCACTTGTATAGTAGTGTTCCTAATTACAATCTTCTTAGAGTTTTTGGCAATACTTGTTTTATGCATTTACTTCTTAATGGACGCACAAAGTTACAACCTCGAACTTGCTCATGTTACCTTCTTGGATATAGCATTGAGCATAAAGAGTATAAATGTTAAGATCTTGTCTCTAATCATCTACACGTGTCTCGTCATTTTAATTTTTGGTAATATAGGATTCTCTCATCTCTCCATCCTTTTGAGTCATCTACAACCATTTGCTTCTTTACCAATCCTTAAGTATAACTATTTCCTAAAAGTGACACACTTGCACCTTCCTCTTCAAAATTGTCTTCTTTTAATCTCGATGTAGGTACATCTAGGGATCCCATTTCGACAACTCTTGATAAGCATGCACTAGCCACACATTGTCTACCCTTAGTGATACCTTCTTCTCATTATCGTCGTCCACCTGTGTAAGTCAATCTTTTGTTCAGTTTCCTGATTTTCAATGTAAATCTACTATTTCTTCTTTTCACAAGTATCACACATATAAAAAAAGCTCATACCAATCCTCTTTGGCTGCAAGTAATGCTAGACAAGTTGGAAGCATTAGACAAATCTCATATTTGGGATTTGCTTTGTTTGTCTCTTGGAAAGTTTGCTATCTATTGTAAATGGGTGTATATGATCAAAACGGAGGTACATGGTGAGGTGGAACACTACAAAGCTCGACTAGTAGTAAAAAGTTTTGCTTAGGATTATCAGATTGACTATGATGAGATGTTTGCTCTGATTGCTCGTCTTACGTCTTCATAAAGTCTTTTTGCTATTGCTTTTATTAAGCAATGGCCTCTGTTCCGAATGTATATTAAAAATGTTTTTCTTAATGGTGATCTTATTGAGATAGCATGTGTGGAAACTCCTCTTGGATACACTACTTCTAACAAAGTGTGTCAATTACGTCAAGCATTACCTGGATTGAAGCAGGCTCCTTGTGCATGGTGTTACAAGTTAAGTTCCACCATGGAGCACCTTGGTTATAAATTTAGCTCTTATGACAATCCTATTTTTGTTCAATGAACATCTCATGGGTATGGTCTACTACTTTTATATGTAGACGACGTGGTTATCATTGGTGATGATCGTACCCGCATTACAAAACTCTAACAATATCTCAGTCAATGGTTTAAAATAAAAATCTCAAGCTACACACTTATTTTTTAGGCTTGGAAGTTAATTTAGATTGCTTGGGTTATTATCTATCTAAAGCTAAAAAATGCCACTCATCTTCTTTCTCGAGTAGGACTCACTCATAACATGACTATTGTAACTCCTATGGAGACTAATGTCAAATTTAATCACAAAGATAAGACTTTTCTTCTGAATTCTACTCTTTGTCGATAACTGGTTAGCAGTCTTGTATACCATACTGTCACTCATCTTGACATATGTTGACACCTAAATTTTGGCAGCCCATTTTATCATTAATCACATTAAAGAAATTAGGGATCAACCGCGACCCCTAAGCAAAAATATAAGTTAATTGCATGGATGTTAGGAGCATTATCATAACAATGAGTCCACACAAAGTTGCATTGCATGGATCTCGTGCAAAATTCGGAAGTGGACATTCAATATTGTGGACAAGGAGCCCACTCATGTATGAACTTTAAAAATTGGCTTGGGCATCAAAAAAATCCAAAGGGCTGACCAATGTTTCTGCTGAGGAAGATAACGAAGAAAAATGAAATTTGGAGATACTAAATGTATATTCTCTTCACACATATCTATAGCAGTATATTTGGTTTGTCGTGAATAGATTTGAAGCAAAGAGGGCAATTGAATAATTCAGCAAAGTGCAAGAGGTGTGGGAATCGTGAAATAAGATAATAACAAATTATGCTTCCCACAATTCAAGATAGATTCGTGTCGATAGAATGTGAAGGAGAAGCAAGGCGACGACAAAATATCGCCCACTCTGATTGGTATTTCCAATTCGGTAACGCAAAGAAAAATATTGAGGGAAACACAGGATACGCATGCAAGAGGTAATGGAGGAAATGTGAATTTCAACGATTCTTTTATTTATACAAATTTCCTCTTTTGCAATACAAGGTAGGCAGTATAAAAGGGAAGGCCACAGAATTAAACAAAAAAAATTTCGGGCGACAATACATTCAAAACACGGCACATTGAGAGAGTGGAAAAGGGAGGAGAAGTTGGTCGGCTTTCTTCCCCAGAGGACCGCGACTAGCCTCCTCCATCTCCGTAGCCCGACGTTGTGTTCTTGCTGCGAGCTTCACACCGACACTGCTGAGTCTTGCTGCCGGTCCACTACTTGTGCCACCTGCCACAAGCCCGAATAGCTGCCGCTTGTGATCCACCTCCCTGGCTGGGGACGATCGAGATTGCTGCCCCACCGCACTGCTACTCTGATCGTCATCCCGAGCCTTGTCCGTGACGAGTTATTGCTTGGTGATCCTTGCTGAGCTTCCATCCACGCTAGCCTCGAGTAAGACGCTGCTGCTTTCAGTCCGTGTCGCTCCTTCCAGTGCCAATGTGGGCGACGTTGCTGCTGTCACTTATCTAGGGCGTCCTTACTACTTGTGCTGATCCAAGAAGACCCGTATTGTGATGACCGAGTTGCCCGTGACCTTGCACCAGACAAATTGTAGCTGCTCCATCCTCCGTCGACGGCGTTGCTAGTCTCGCGTCACACCGAAAGCCTCTTGACGCTCTTCGCATTAAATTTTTTGTGCCTCTGCAGGTTAAGAGGAGAACTTCAAACGGTGGTCAAAAAAGCTCTAGTGGAGGTTGTATTAAAATATAGTAAGGCAATCTGAAGAGCGGACCTCTGGCAAACAGGAAAGTCCACTCGAAGACTTTTGGTTGTGTCCGACAAAATCAACGCAGCCCTCACTGAGCCAAGAGCCCTTTCCACGTCGAGTGCGGCGAGTGATCCCCAAAACGTTATCGTGAGCCAGCTACCGTGAGGCAAAGTTGATCGTGACTCCTACGATCTGATATCCGTCCAAACTAGGAAACAACAATCAAGGTAGGTAAAATTCCCATCTAAATTAATTCTTGAAAATTTTGTTTGCTCAATTGAGGTATTGCATTCTTGATTAAACGCCCCGAATGATGTTATCTTGTCCCATGTTTCCCAAATAGTCTTTCAAGTTGGGAAATCTTCCTAATTTCGCAACGTACATATGATTGACGGTCCGATTTCACACTCGAAATACGACCCGCAATCATACGGAAAAATCACCAATATGATCTCACGCTTGAGATACAATTCGTGATTTTATTTAAAAATTAGTCAATCCGATCTCATGCGCGAGATACGATTCATCAATTTATTTCCCAAAATTAAATGGACATGGATGATATCTTGCTTGATTTGTTGCTGTGTTGTTCTTGATGCCTTTATTTGTTTGTTCCCGTAAAAGAAAAAAAATATGTGAGTTAGATTAGATGCATGTTAGGATATTACTTGTTTTAGGTTATTTTGCATGTCTAGAATAGGAAATTTATTTATTTCGAATTTCTTAAATAAAAATACCAAAAACATAAATTTAGGATGTTAGATTTATGTTTCACTAGTTTAAATTGCATGTTTAATTATTTTGCAATTATTAATTTCGAAAATTAAAAAAAGGAAAAAAGTAAAAAAATAAAAAATCATCATGCATATAGAATTAGGGTATCATTTGCATGTTATTGCATATTAGGGTAAGATTGCATGTTTAATTCATGTTTAATTTTACTTTCTAAGTAATTTTAAGTTTAAATAGATTGTTTTAGATAGATTGCATTTTAGGATTAATTGGGTTAAGATAATATTTTAGTTTAAATTAGGATTTGGCTCAACCTAATTCCTAATATAAATTGAATAGGATCTTAATCTAGCTAGGTAATTTTCACATTTTACCTAATTTCGAATTTCATAAAAAATACAAAAAATGTCTTAGAATAAATTAGTTTTATTCTCTAGGATAGATCGCATTCTTTTAGGAAAAAGAAAAAAAAAAAAAGAAAACGAAAAATGTCATATGCACGTCATTAGGATTATATTCATTGAAATGCATGTCATAGAGTAGTTGTTGCTAGGTCCATTCAATTAGAAATTACATGTCATTAGAATTAGGTCATTTAGTTAATATTGCATTGTATATTGCATAATTTTCATTAAATAAGTGAAAACAAAACATAAAAAAGGAGAAATTGCGTGTTAATTAGAAATCATATTTAGGACTGTTAATGTGAATTCTGATCTAACAATGCAGATGCTTTCGTTGCTATGAGATAAGTCCTGCAATTTATTTATTGCTTTACTTGGGTGTTAAATTGGTGGTTTGCGCACCCGCATGATCGTCTCACATGTTAGGGAAATAGATTTAAAATCAATTTAAGTTGCCCGCCAAAGCATTTTTGAAAATAAAATAATGGTACCAAAAGGACATTAGAGAAATCTAGTGTAACCAAGTCCCTGTACCCATAGTCTCTGGTTTGTAGGAGTAAAGTAAAACTCCCGTTACTTTACTTGGGTTTCTAATTGACCCACAAAAAAATAGATTAGTGGCAACTTCTAGATAAAATCTATCTGCATGTTAAGAATTTAAATATAAATCGTGAATTGGTATGGGCTTGGGAGAGCCCGAGTTAAGTCCGGGCTTAACAATCCATTAGCCAAACTCTAAGTGGTTCATCCGAAAAATTGGTCGCGACAACATAGCTTACATTGTTCACATTGTCAATAAATTCATGACCGCACCACAAACAACTCATATTGTTGCCATTCTTCGAAATCTCTGTTATGTCAAGAGCACTATATTTCACGGTCTTCACTTTTCTGCTTAATATACCTTGGAGTTGAAGGCTTACTCTAATACTGACTGGGTTGGAGAATCTCTTGATCATCACTCCACTACCGGCTACTACTTCTCTTCGGGTAACTCACTTATCTAATGGTGTAGCACAAAATAGACTATTGCTCCTCGAAATAATACGAAAGCAGAATGTTGTGCTCTTGTTGATATGACAACAAAATTATTATAGTTGTGGTAGTTATTAAAGGACATGGGTGTCCGTCATAAAAGCGAAACAGTACTTTATTGTGATAATTGTGCTATCCAAATAGCACATAATAATAATTAACCCTTAGCACACTAGGCATATTGAAATAGATTACCATTTTTCATATGCTCTCGCGTGCTTCATGGCATCAAAAAAATTTTCTCCAAAATCCATATGAATATCTTAAGTTTGAAGGGATATTAGAAAAATATATTACCTGATTTTATGCATCTTTCATATTGTAATCTCGTAATCTTGATTGCTTGTAATTTCTATTATAATGTTATAATATTATAGATAATCACCTTGCAAGACCTATAAATAGCCTTTTAGAAACAGAAATTTCACAACTTTATTTTTCGCTTCATTTTTCATTAGAAGGAATTAGAGAGAGAGGGGGGACTTCTCCGTCCCAGTATTTTTTTTTTTTTTTTGGTCGGAAAAACAGAAACTACATTGAGGAACTAAAGTAAGTACATGGGGCACCCCGAAACGTCTTAGGTTGCCACAGGTACCTATCGCTCCACTAGTTATGTCTCTTAGTAGAAGCATCGTAGTTCATAGCGGTCCCAGCGCAACTTATTAGTAGAAGTATAATTGAGTCTCACCATCTCTCCCTCCAACAACCATAATGCAATGCACACCACTAAGCATCATAAGAAAAGATAAAGCCAAGACACTTTTATTTATATATTTTCATGATGGATTTTCTCAGATCGGTACAACAAAAAGAAAGCCAAGACTTTTAACTACACTTGGCCACATCCCAAAAGGATATCTTGACCCCTAGAATGATCACGTGTCATCCTCCATCTATCAATGTTGGCTACTCTAAAAAAAAACGTCAGTTTTCTACTCCTCACACGACCATCACATCCATCCTGGCGCGTCGGGTGGTGGTGGCGGCAACATCTCCCAAATCACTCCATTTCGGCAGATGTGAACCAATAGAAACTCTTGTATGACCGGGCCCCCAGCTAGGCCCACATCGTACATGACTAGCACACGAACTTGCACAAACGTCAGACCAGGAATGGTAACGCAATCAACCTTCGAACACTCTACCTCCATGTCAGATGGGAGGCCATAGAAGGTACCCCGCGTGACAGTGGGGAGCGGCATCTTTCTAATATGAAATGTTGGTTCCCAAAGAGGTGAGTATAGCCACTCAGCAGGTAAAAGATCCAATAAACCACTCAATGCATCACACAACACAATCATAACAATCATAGCATAGTACATGTCATTCATACATCCAAGCATAACTTACTTTAAAGTCATGCATATGTCATCATACCATATGTACATACATCCTCATGTACTCATCACCATCATGTCATACATATACCATCATGCCATAAGTGCACATACAACCATGTACTCATCATCATCATGTCATTCATATACCATTATGCCATAGGTGCACACACAACCATGTACTCACCATCATCATACCATACATGTACCATCATGCCATGGGTGCACACACAACCATGCACTCACCATCATCATATCATAGTCATGCATATGCAATCATACCATATGTACATGATTCAATTTCCATTTTTTATCTTTCAATTTGATCACCACATCTCTCTTTCCCGGGATTAGTAATTGCATCCCACATTATCACTCGCACCCCAATCCAGGCATCACAAGAAACCTCCGGCACACACGCCACCAGGCATCCAGCACCCCTACATTCCGGGCATCTCGCATCCCAACTACAATCGTGAGGCATTTCCCTAGGCACAAACTTCCGAGGCTTCCGGCACCCAACCATTCCGGGCATCTTGAAACTCCTGAGGACATCCGGGCACGTATCTCAATACAACCGGGCATCTGGCACCCCCCATCCCAAGCATCCTAACACTCCCAGGGCATTATCGGCCACCTCCAACAGTTTCCTTATTCATCATAATTCATATTCACCAATTTATGTCTCACAATCAACATGGCACATGATGTAATGGCAACAAAGTCAAATTCAACATTTGATTCTATATGCAATGCCAAATATCATCACATGCTCAGCAAGATTCAATCACCTCTATAATACAATTCATGGGGCTCATCCAAAACAGAAAAATCATAAATTCCAGCATTTGAAATTCGCACAATCCAGCTTGCACAGTTTTAGAAAATATTTCCATTAAATACCCAAATGGTCTTTAAAAATTATGAAATTCGAACATGTAATAGTCAAGACATAATGTAAGATATTTCATAAAGGACACTGCACCAAAAGACCCTCATACAATTTGATATAGATCACGCATCACAGCATTTCTATTCTATCAACACAGCTTGCACAGATTTTGAAATATTTCCAATTAAATACTCGAATGACCTTTCAAAATTATGAAATTTGAATATATGGTAGTCAAGACCCTAAAGTATATTTTTCATGAAGACATCAAAGTCAGATTCATCCTAGATAATTAATTATGGATGATTGAAGCCCCTGTTCCTAGCACCAAACATTCCAGGTTTAGCCATCTCCAAAAAATCACGATTTCACCTACTTATCTTCCTTCTTTTCCTCTGAATTTTTGATATGTTTTGCCTCAAGAGGTCTACTAAAACTTTCATTGAAGGATAAAGGTGATATTTTCAAAGGAAAGTCACTTTATAGTCCACGAAGTCACTGGAGTTCAGTACAACATTTCCAGATCTAACGTCTTCAAAAGAAAAATCGTTTAACTAGGCTATACTTGTTCGTTTTACCTCAAATTTGAGTATGTTAGTCTTCAAGATATTCTCTACAACTTTTGTGAAGAAGTCGAAGTGAAATTTCAAATATAAGTTACATGCAACACACAAATCATCAAGAGGTCAACAAAACAGGTTCAGATCTAACATCTCCGTAGAGGGAGGGTTTCACCCCTCAAAACTCAACCATTTTGTCTAAGATTTTATTATGTTATAATTTAAGATGTTATCTACAACTTTAGTCAAGAAGTCGAAACCAAAATCCAACTCAAAAATCGCATGCCAGCCACTACAACATTCTGGGTCAGGCTGTTTACTCGAGAACAGTTTACTATCTCAAAACAACACTTTTAAAACTTCGGTTTTTCACACCCTAGACATCCGAAATTCATCACCATACATTAACACATTCTAGACACAACTTGCAAGAGCAGATCAAAGGATCTAACTTGCCTCCAAACCGAGCTACAGCAAGCACGACGGACGCACGGGCGGCTGCGAGCGACGGACGAACGGCTTCCTCCTTCACACGGCCTCTTCCTCCTCTCTCTCGGTTCCCTCACTCTCTCGACAGCTTTCTCTCTCCCTCTCTCAAAACCGGTCACTCCCTCTCTCTCTATTTCCTTTTATTCAATCATTAGTAATCATTAGGTGCTGCCCAAGGTGGCCAATGGGTGTAACTCCCCTTTTGCCACTTGGCAAACCCCATGCATGATGGGCTTGAAGATGGGCTGGCTTCTCCCCCTCCTTGGTCGACGGCAGCCCTTCATGGGCTTCATGGGCCAGCCTTTTGGCCCACTTTAGGTCCAATACTCTTGGGCCTAAAGTCCAAACTTAAATAGCCCATGTTTACTATTAACAATTCATCTTAATTCCCTCTTTTATAAATTCCAAATTTACAATTTTATATGGCCATAAAACTTGTATCCTTAAACTATAAGAATCAAATCTATGAGGTGCATAGCCAAGAACAAATTCTTCTTATCAACTTATCTTATAATACTAATTTTAATAACCCATGGACACAAGATTACATTTCCATCCACATAACACTCGGTCTTAAAAGAAAATCAATAGCTAAAACATAAACCAAAGGCAATTCATTACCTAATCATAGACTTTAATACATCTAGAGGTTGCCTTGAATTTTGGGATGCCATAGTACAACCAACAGCAATGGCATCGATACAAACAAGATCAAGAAGGTAAGAAGGTGGAAAAACGGCCTAGTTTTGGTTTGGCGAAGCCCGTCCATGGGCCTTTGCAGCCCAATCAGCGACCACATTTGCTTCACGATGACAGAAGCCCAGGGTGAGATTAAGGAAAAGAGAAAGCAGAAAGGCAGCTTCGGAGAACAAACTCCTCTCCTCCCATGGCGGCTGCCTCTATCGATTCAACATCTCGACAAGGAGCATACTGTTCAATTCAATGAGCACAGTGGTGTGAGAGAAGCCTTGGCCAAGCAAATGCCGGAGAGCAAGCGAAAATGCCTGGATCTCTGCCTGCAGTGCCGAGGTTGTAGCAAAGCTTTTGGAAAAACCACCAGTAAGTCTTCCCTGATGATCTTGACAAATGCAAGCCATGGCCCCTTCATTACTTCCTGGTTGATGAGAACCATCAATATTTACCTTTAAGACCCCCAGATCTGGTGGTCACCATAGAGAAAATATGGTTAAGCGTTGCTATTCCCATCTTTCTAGTAGGGTTCCTCCATTATAAACAAGCGGAAAAAGCTTCTATAGTGGGCAGCACAAGGTTTTCCTTATGGCCCATAGATCAGAGTGGGAACAGTTTTTAAAAACCAGGGAGAGTTTTCCTAGACTAAAGCTACTTGATTGTACCGGAGTGGGGTAGCCAACTACCATTCACTATTTTTTCACAATTGTCGGCAGACATAAAATAAAGTAAAAAGTGGGGACATTCGACAAACAAACGGGCATCGAGGTGTCGAACGTCATCAAACCGGTTAAAATTCTTTAATAGTCCGCTTCCCTATTCTGAAGCGATTTGCTTTTGCAAGTCAAAGATCGAGCAGAGGCCCGAGCTACGTGGGATTGAGCAAGCACTTCCTCGACCACGTGAGTTGGAACAGGAGTCTTACGG
Source organism: Eucalyptus sideroxylon (assembly GCA_014182405.2). Classification (NCBI taxonomy): domain Eukaryota; kingdom Viridiplantae; phylum Streptophyta; class Magnoliopsida; order Myrtales; family Myrtaceae; genus Eucalyptus; species Eucalyptus sideroxylon. Next base: position 9,913,220 of record CM024557.2, read on the forward strand.
CTGAAAATGAAGGCATTTCGAGCACGCCAAATCTGCCAAAGAATATTGGCGATAGTTGCCAAACCAGGTAAGAGGTCCTGTTTGCTGACTTTCTCCATGATCCAGTCCTCAATACGTTGAATGCCCTTATGTGAAATACGAATATCGATTTCGGGATGAAGCCACACATGCTTAGTCCATGGACAGAACAGGAACAACTGTTCTAAGGTTTCTAGGGTCTTCTGATTGCATAATGTACAGCATGGATTGTCAATGATATGTCGATTTTGCAGATTCACTCTTGTTGCTAAAGCATTATGACAAAGTAACCACAGGAAATTATGAACCTTAGAGGTAGTTTGCATTTTCCATAATTTTTGCCATAGCCAGGTTGGGTGCTAATAAGAGGTTGAAGCTGCTCTGTTGATGTGATTACTTGTTGTTTGTCTTATTGCATGATATGCAGTTTTAACCGTATAATCTCCATGATTGGTAGCAGCCCATATTAGTTTATCCTTGGCAAAATTAGGTCTTACCGGAATAGTTGCAATCTGGTTAAACACCTGTGAGTCGAAAAATCTGTGAAGCAGATTGTACTTCTAGGTGTTGGGTGTTGGTGGTGTGATCTATAAGGTCAGCCACCAATTGTGGTTCTTCTCGGAGAGGAGGTCCACCTAGTCTTCTAATAGGTAGCCACCGATCTTCCCTTATTCTAATCGATCACCCATCTCCTACTGACCAATAAACAGAGGGTAAAATGGTATCCCTTCCACTCAAAATACTCTGCCAGCCCCAGGATGGGCGAGAGCATTTTTCTACAGTGTTGAAATTCGATGAATGAAAGTATTATCCTTTAAAAACTTTACCCCATAAAGACTAATGAAGAAGACGCCATGCTTGTTTACCAAGCATGGCCATATTAAAACTGATAAGATCCCGAAGCCCTAAACCACCAACATCCTTTCTTTGCTTCAGTACTTCCCAATTTCGCCAATGGATTCCTACTTTGTTTCTGTCAGTCTCCCACCAGAATCGTGCAATTCGCTGTCCGATAGATTTGCAAAGAGAGATAGATAATTTAAATATAGACACGGCATATTGTGGTATGGCTTGTACCACAGTCTTGAGAAGAATTTGTTTCCTAGCCTTTGAGAAGAGATTTTTCTTCCAACCTTCCAGTTTTGCATGAATTCTGGCCAGGATCCACAAGAACCTATCCTTTTTCGAGTGCCCCCCAATTAGATGGTATTCCTAAATATTTACCACATCTTTGCAGTATTGGTACTCTAAGCGCCCTGGCCATATTCTCCTGTAAAGTAGCAGGGCAATTTTTGCTAAAATAAATTCCAGATTTGTTGCGATTAACCTCTTGGCCCGTTGCTAAGCAATATTGATTCAAAACATTCGATAAATTCTAACATTCATGAATTGTTCCATCAAGGAAGAATATAGTGTCATCTACAAAGAATAGATGTGATAGAGTTGGACACCATCTATTGAGTTTGATACCCTTAAGAGCACCCATATCCACTCCATTGTGAATAAGATAAGATAATAGATTTGCCATAAGGATAAAAAGATACGGAGATAGAGGATCTCCCTGGCGAAGGCCTCTGGTAGGATGGAAAGTCCGTAGATGCTCGCCATTCATGCTGATACATGAGGATGTTGTGGTGATACACTACATGACCAACCTAATCCAATGTGAATGAAATCCTAGTTTGTGTAGATAATCATGTAGAAAATCCCATTTGACTCTATCATAGGCCTTTTGCATATCCATCTTAAGAACAACTTGAAAATGTCGCTTCCTCCTCTTTGATTTAAGTTGATGAAGAACCTCCTGAACTAGTAAGATGTTGTCCTGCATTTGTCGACCACTACAAAGGCGCATTGTTCCTCAAAAATCAGAGTTGGTAACATAGGCTTTAGTCTATTAGCAAGCACCTTAGAGATTATCTTGTAGGCATAGTTACACAAGCTGATAGGGCAATACTAATCCAGGCATTCAGGGTGAGGGATTTTAGGAATCAAGGCAATAACAATCTTATTTAAAGCTGAAGGTAACCAAACTGAGATAAAGAAATTCTGAATTGCTTTGAAGAGATCATCTTTAATAATGTCCCAATGATTCTGATAAAATAAACCATTTAGCCCATTCGGACCAGGAGCTTTGGTGGCTCCTAACTGAAAAGTAGCTTGTTGCACCTCTTCAAAAGTCAGTGTTGCTATTAGTACATTGTTCATTTTTGTCGTCACCACACTAGGGCACTGATCTAAGACAGGTCCATAGCTGCGACTATCCATTGTGGTATATAACATTGAAAAGAAGGTAGTTGTCATGTCTTTCAGCTTGCTAGGGTTCCTGACCCAAATGCCATTTTCATCCCTTAGCATACTAATCTAATTCCTTTGCCTCCTCTGAATTGTAGTGGCGTGAAAAAAATTTGTGTTCCGATCGCCCCATTTCAACCAATTTATCCTAGATCTCATGGCCCAAAAGTTGTTCTTCACTCTACCTTACCCTGTGTATTTCTTCCTTCAAAGCCATGACGGTAGATTTATCAGAAAATGTAGTTGTCTGGTTAGTGAGGTACTGTAACTATTGCTACAGTTTTGCGACTCTAATGTGATTGTTCTTGAATTTTGTTTGACTCCACCTGGTTAAAGCAGCAGCAACTAGCTTTAATTTGGCCAATAGATCCGAATGCTCTACTAAAATTGAATTCTAGGAAGTGTCAATGATTTGTTGACATTCACTATCCTCGTTCCAAAAAGTCTCAAATGTAAAACGCCGCTGTTTTGTACCCCCAGTAGCCGTAGTATATAATAAAAGAGGACTATGGTTTGAGGCTATTGGAGGTAGAGTGAACACTTCTGCATTAGGAAACTTTAAACGCCATTCCATATTACAAAGGACCCTATCCAAACGTTCCTTAACTACTTCATCCCCTTCTCGATTATTCTGCCAAGTAAAAGCGCATCCTTTAGACTCTAGGTCCATGAGAGAACAGTCGGTCAACACAGCTCAGAACGAAGACATACGAAAAGAATTCGTTGGTCGTTTTCCCACCTTCTCCTAGTGATAAAGGATATCATTGAAGTCGCCTAAGCAAACCCATGGAAAGTGATTTTCATAGCTGATTTGGCGTAACTCCTGCCAAAGCTATTGTCTTAAATGATATACTGCAGGGGCGTGTAGACAAGTGATATGCCATGTACTATCCTCCAAAACATCCTTGCATAACAAGTCAAAAAAATTCAAAGTAGATCTAATAGTTGTCAAGCAAAGGCCGGCATTCTAAAAGATAGCCAAACCCCCAGCTAATCCCACCGAATAGAACACCTAAAGGTTCCCAAAATGTAGGCTGCGGTTCAGACGTTGAAGAAAATCCTCTCTATGTTTAGTTTCCATCAAAAAAAGAAGATCGGGCTTTTCCTTTACCACCAAGGCTTTAAGCGCTTGGACTATCAGGGGATTGCCCAACCCCTAACAGTTTCAACTCAAGAGTTTCATCTATGACCCGGTGGCTGTTGAGGGCCAGCCACCTTCGCCCAATTTTCAACTTCATTTGCTTCCAAGATTGGTGTGTCTAAGAGCAGTGATTCGTCTAAATCAGCTGGAGCTACACCTCGTAAGTCATTGGGATTATAATGTTTAGGCTTATTGGCAAGTCCAATCTTAGGAGTAGGATGAGAACTCTTTGATTTCTTAGCTTGAATGAAAGTATTAGCTTGAACCTGAACCCCTTTCATTTTCTCTGTTGCAGGTATTAGAGCAGTGGTAAGAACGCTGCCTGGCAAGGCACCACCCTGAGAAGGCGGATCTTGTTGAGCTGGCGACGAAGTCCTTATGATTGCAGTGGGCTGGAACATGGAAGCCTCTTGTGTGGTGTCTGGTGGCAGCAGTAAAAAGGGAGGTGATGAGCAGTCGTGAGGGCGTTTCAGGTACACTTTCCTCCATTTCCTCCTCTGTATCCAACTTTTCATAGTAAAGCTTCCAGTAAGGACTAGGCTCCTTAACCTCTGCTCAGAGCCACTGACCATAAGGCAATTTGTCCTTTCCATCCAACTTGGTTTCGTCAACAGGAACAGCTGTACAAGACGTTGTGTAATGGCCTAATTTACTACACGAATAACAGAAGTGTGAAAGTCGCTCATACTTGAAATCCAACCATATAGTCCTGTTTTTTATTCTAAATAGTTGTCCTGTTTTCGGTGGTTCAGATAGATTAAGTTCAACCCTTGCTCTGCCCGCTCTCAGTGTAGAGCCTGCTATATTATCAGCCTTTACTTGTAACACTCGGCCTATATTCCTAACTGCCTTAATGATCATATCTTTAGTGCAGCACTTCAAAGGTAGACCAAAAATTTGTACCTAGAAGGTGTAGGTGAAAAGTCGTAGCAATGCAATGGAGTATTTGGAATCCATGACTTGAAATTGACTAGATGACCGGAAAAAAGCCAAGGTCTGCCCTCTAAAATTCTTTGTTTGTCTGCCTCAGCTTTAAATTTTGCTAAATATAGACCTGCCTCCCTTTGCGAAATTTCCACCTGTTCCACATTGGCAGGAAATCATCGCCATCCTCCTCGGGGAGACAGGTTGCCAGAGTTAGCTTCTCTCTCTATCTGTCTCTGGTGCACAGCCCCGTCGAAATCGCATTTCATCCACCTGCATTTTGAAATCTCTCGCCGGTTCTTTTGGTTCGAACGTTCGAAGCAAGCAATCCTGTTACCGGCTCGTCTCGGGTTTCGGATCTGGAATGGCGTTTCGGGTCGGATCGTGAGGGGGACGTGCGGATTGGAGTTCGACAAGGCTGAGGGTCACATTGGTAAATTTCCCCCCTTCGTTCGTCTGGTCAACCATTCCGGAGTTCCTTTTTATGCTTATTCAATGATTCGCCTTGGAATTTGAGCAAAAATCGACCTGAATGCCTTTATACGTTTCTCGTTTGGAACTGCCAAGGACGGATTGGTGAAGCTTCCGCCGTCGCAGATTGGCAATGCCACCTCTCTTGTCGAATTTAGGTGGCTCCGCATGTAGCTTGGAGACATGTCTTGAAAATTTGGTCGCTTCTTCGGAGCGCTTCGCTTTATGTTTTAAAGTGAGAGAGAGCCAAACAGTTTTCCGGAAATTCATGTTCTGCCCTGTGGAGATTTTGCTGTTTACTGTCCTACTAGGAAGGAAATGAAGCAACTAAAAATTTTGCGAAGACAAGTTTAGGACTCTCTCTCTCTCTCTCTCTCTCTCTCTGCGTACTGCAGCGAAATGCGCGGTGCCGTGGATCTTTGCGTAGATCTCAGACATTCTTTGGGAGGGAAGTCTTTACTTGCCAAGGTGAAAATATGTCTTGCTTTGCTTTTCTAAAGACATTCTATGATCTAAGTCAGCACGAGCAAAAGGAAACTTTTTGACAGTCTGCCATGGGGACCATTTCAGAAAACTCCAGAATGGTTCATTAAATAAAATATTTGCTAATTTGAAGAAAAAAGAAACACCGCCCGTTTCTCGCGGAGAATGGGCACTTGTGACTTCAAATACGCATTTGTTTGACCTTGCTAAATTAGATGACAAGCGGAAGGAGCAATTGAGGAGGAACCGATTTTTGTGCTGCAGGCAAATTCACGGAGCGTGGGTGATTTTGCTCTAAGCCATGATTAGCTTATTCATTACAGGTGACGACGATCGTAGGTGTAGAAGTTGGATGGGCCTCAGATTTCATAAGATCCCGACATCACTCTGCTTTGTTGACTCCCAAACTACAAAGCCTAGTCGGACAGTGAAGATGTGGTGGGGCGTGGAACTACGTGATGTGTCACAGGCTTTGTTGGAGTATTTGGTTGCGGTGAAGACTAATCTTGATTTCGGACGGTTCATAGACTTGGATAGTAAGCAGGTAAGCGATGGTGGCAGTCGACGGCCAGGAGATAATGCAGGGGTCGAGTCCCTGTGAAGAGAAAATCTTTGTATCAGTTCGTCTCAGGCCCTTGAATCAGAAGGAAATGTCTAGGAATGATGTATTGGATTGGGAATGTATTGATGACAACACCATTTTCTACAGAAACAATCTCTCTGTTTCAGAGCCGTCCATGTACCCAGCTGCCTACACATTTGGTAATTGAATCCCATTCATGAAGTTTTTTCCTTTCTTTCTTCTTTGCCTTCGCTTGAGCACATTTTCATGTTATGTTGGATTTAGCATCCTTTTGGTCCTCAGCCTGCGTCTTCAAATTCCAACAAATGTTTTTGATGATGGACTTGGATTTAAGGAAGCAATCTGTTCAATATCTCTTAGTGTTATGTGTCCTCCATGTTGGCTGATTTGCAGACAGAGTTTTCTGGTGTGATTGCTCCACAAGGCAAGTGTATGAGGAAGGAGCCAAGAAAGTTACTCTCAGTTGTCAGTGGGATAAATGGTAAACTTTAACCTCTTCTCCTTCCTTTCGACATTGTTTTGTTATGTTAATATTTGCCTGAGATTGCATTTATCCGATGCCCACTGTTGCAGCAAGTGTTTTTGCATAGGACAGACACGTCGTGGAAAAACATACACTATGAGTGGAATTACTGAATACTCAATGGCAGATATATAAAGCTACATAGAGAAGGTAACAAGTCATATACCACCTAAAGATCTCCATTTTCAATTGCAACTTCTTCCTCTAACATTTGCTTGTTAATAGAGACATTCTCTTGTTTCTCAATAGCACAAGGAAAGAGAATTTCTGTTGAAGTTTTCTGCAATGGAGATCTACAATGAGTCTGTGAGAGACCTCCTCAGCGCAGATGGTACTCCACTGAGACTTCTAGGTGATCCAGTGGTAAATTTCTTTGTACTATGCTGAGGGACTATGAGCTCATCCAACATCACTGTGAGAGCTAGCTCTTTTGACAGAGAGGGACTATAGTTGAGAAACTCACAGAGGAAACACTGAAGGACTGGAGCCACTTTCAAGAACTTCTTTCTGTGTGTGAAGGTAAGGACCAAGGCTATTCAGCCTTGTGTTGGATGAATTTCATGGTTGCATACTCTATCTAGCATTACAATGAAATGCTTAGGCTGATCATTTGGATTTCACAGCTCAAAGACAGGTTGGAGAGACATGCCTTAACGAAGCTAGCTCAAAATCACATCAGATTCTCAGACTGGTGATGGTGAATTTTATCTGTTATGTGGTCAATTCCTATTAAAATGTCAAAAGATTTATTGCTCATTGTCTCTGCTGCCAGAAAATTGAAAGTTCGGCTTGTGATTTCTTGGGGAATGACAATTCAAGCACTCTTTCTGCTGCTGTGGTATGAATATTCAGTACTTAACTTCAACCTATAAACAGTTAATGGGAGAATATAGTGGTTTCTTTTGGCTGCGGAACTTCGTGGATCTAGCAGGAAGTAAGCGTGCATTCAGTCATTATCAGCTGGTGCAAGGTTGAAAGAGGGCTGCCACATAAATCACAGTTTGCTGAGTTTGGGAACAGTTATCCGCAAGCTGAGGTTGGCTTTACAGCTTGTTTCTTCATTGTCTTCATCTTAGAGATCTTATGATTTAGTTGGACCATGCGCTGACATGAACATAGAGCACCACTCCATTACCTTTTCTGTGCCAAAGGTCCATTTCTTACACAGTACTAGTTTACCTGCATACACACATGTTATACGATTGACAACATCATGAACAGCCAAGCCTTCTCCCACAAAATAGGACAGGGTATATGGATCCTGTTATGCCATCACGCTCTATTTCCTATCCTGCTTTCAGTAAAATTCAGATACTAAGCTCTGTTTACACTTTCCATCCTCCATCAGGGTTTGTGATTGCTGCCTGTGGCTGGTGCAGGAGCACCCACGTGTTTAGTTCCATTAATGCTTGTCTGCCTATCTGTTGTGTCTACCAAGTGCTCAGAGCTGACAATGGGTTTATCTTTGCTCTCCTCTAGTAATGTCAAGTACCTCTTGTACCAAATGCTTAGGTCAATTTATTAGACATAATATTTGCCAAAAGAATTTGTTCTATCTGGTTTTTTGGTCTTTTTTTTTTTTTTTTTGGGGGGGTGGTTGAGGGGGTTCGGTTTTGGTTTCTCAGGTATAAATTCCGCTGCATAGTTGAAAATTGTTGTTTTGAGAGTAGGGGATTAGTTTTCCGGGTTATTGACTAAGGTCTTAGCCTTCAGCTCCATATAGGTTACCACGCAGATTTTAGCATCAAGAAGATTAACTTTTTAAAGCATAAGAAGTCGAGAGACTCCGGAGTAGTTGTTTAGGTTTGTTTGGAGCAAGTTTGACATTTTCACATTATCCTTTTCCTGTAGTGTTTGAAATTTGACTTTTCTTGCACGTTGAACATCTTAAAATTTTAAAACATAGGAATATTGACATGTGTGGTTATATAGACTCTTTTTGACATATTTTTTTTAAACTTAAAGTATCTTTTATTTTCTTTATCAATGTTTTGGAGGAAAAGCTTTTTAAAAAAACACTTACTAGAAATTCAAAGCAAACCATGCGTTATCATGTTTTACCGATTTTTCATCTTTGATTGTATGAACAGAACAGTTACTAATATTGAGATCCTATAAGAAATCGGGAGTTGGTGGAAGTATGCAGTCTTAAGCTATCTTTTCTTTCGATTTATCATTGATTTATTTTTAAACTTTAATTATTGATCAAGAACTATTTGACTGGCTCCAGCAAGGGAAGAAATGGACAGATTCCTTTCCGAGATTCCAAACTGACTCTTATTCTGCAGTGCTCACTGGGAGGAAATGCTAGAACTTCCATCATCTGTACAATGAGTCCTGCCCGAAGTTATGCTGAACAGTCACGGAATACACTACTGTTCGCAAGTTGTGCTAAAGAGGTCGCCACGAATGCACAGGTCAATGTTGTTATGTCTGATAAAGCTTTGGCAAAGCATTTACAGAGAGAATTGGCTAGATTGGAGAGTGAGCTTAGAAATCCAGGACTAGCGTCTTTTTCATCTGATACTGCTGTGCTGCTTCGTGAAAAGGATCTCTAAATTGAGAAGGTGATGATTCCGCATTAAGGCTTTTAATATTGTAATTGATGTTTCTTATATTTTGAAGTTTTTCGCACTATCTATGGAAAAGGGACGTACTTGTGTGTAATTATCATGCATAAACTAGGTGTATCTTCCAACTTCTTCCTTAGTATGCTGCTGTTAGGTCCTGAGCATGACCTTAAAAGGCTTTGACTACCAGAAAAGTCTGGGTAGAGCTAGGTTCAGGCCTCGAAAAAGATTCTGACCCCATTGCTCCTCCCGTCCACAACCCCCTTACGGGGGTAGGGGGGCAGCCTGGATCCCCGCGACGCCTTTCCCCCTGAAACACGGGGGCGTGGTACAGGGAAATGAAAGGTCCGGGGGGAAACCCCCGGGTGGACGAACGTCAAAATGGTCCTCAACATGACCTTAAACTGCAGCGCTCCGGGGGGGACAACCCCGATAACAAGGCCCCTGGGCACGGGTTGGTGCCTCGCCCCCACGCTTCCGTGGGCCCCTAGCGCAAAAGGGGGTATTGGGTAATCCTGCCCAAGAAAAAAACTTCAGGTTGGACTTCTTCCTTAGTATGCTGCTGTGTCAGAAAGTCTATTATTTCTTTTGTACCGATGGTGAATTCCACCAGTTCCATTAGGTTGAATATCCTTCAGTGCACAATACATGCAATTTCCATCTCAATTGACATCTCTTGACCAAGTTTATCCACTTGAAAGTTCATGTAAAAGTTGGTAAATTAACTCGGGAACCTAAGACTTAACAGAGAACTTTAAGAGCAATATCTTCGCCTGGCCTATCTGACCTTCCCCTGCAGAATGCACATTTTTCACAATTGCAAATTTTCTTCATCTCTCTCACTGAGCATGTCCCTTTGGACCATTTCTAACATTCTACACCTTTGGGCAATAGCCCACAGCTTCACCATTATGCTGTTAGCATTTATAGCTGTGACTTTCTCATCAGCTTTTCTTTTATATTATTTTTTATTTTTCAGCCAAAGAGATAAGTAGAGCTTATTTGAGCAAACCTTCTGATTTACCTGGATGTGCAACTGATGTTTCTGCAATCTTTTTCTCTGCAAAAATTGTGAGATTGTCCTATTAAACTACTTTGTTCCTTTTTTCATATTCATTCCATTTAAGTTTTGCAATGATGCTGTCAACATGCATCTACTTCAGAGCTAAGATCATGCAAACCTTCACTATTTGTTGTAATTTGGCGTAGAAAATTGGATGGCCAGTAGGTTTACGTGCATTTTCCTTTGCTGGGATGAGTAATAACTTCAGCTGGTACCATAACAGTTGTAATTTGTGAAGAGCTCACTATGCAGCTTATTAACCAGCCTTCTTAGTAGTTTTTTGTTGTGGCACTTTTTAAGATTATGTTTGTAAAATTTCCATGTTGTCACCTCCTTTAAAGTTCAATGAACTGTGAAGCATTTTTTGTCCATGTATAAATCAGGAAACCACTTAATTATTTAACGCTTATATTCGGTGGTTGTATCCTCTCACAGCTCAAGAAAGAGATTGCAGAATTGTCTCTACAGCACGACCTTGCTCAGTCTGAGGTTCAGGATTTGCACCGATTGGTTGTGGATCACAAACCTTTGACTGCACAGGTCATTCTACTTTGTTAGATTCCTTGATGGATTTGCCATCCTCTACTTATAACACCAATTATTCCTCAATGATACGTCTGTTCATTTAATACTTCAGGTGGATGCATGCGGTGATTACCCTAAATTTCGCATGCGAGGTTCATGGGGAACTCAGGGGCCTGATTTCAGATACTCAAAACCGAGCAGATAATGATTATGTGGATGTTGGTATCATAACATTTGATTCATGTCAATATTCAGATCAACACAGTAGGAGTGATTCAGATGGGCATACGATCCACATTCCCGACTTTGAAGAGAACTCTTTACTCTCGAACCCCTCTTCACAGCTCTCAATTCAGATATCTCACTCCAGGTGAAATAGCATATGTCTAGAGGACATTGGAGAATACACTGATGAAAATTCCAAGGACTTTTGCAGGGAAGTGCGCTGCATTGAGATGGAAAAGCCAAACCCGAACTGCCATGGCAATGGTGGTATGTCATCAGTGGAGGAGAAGGAAGGCATCTCAGACTGTATTGTGGTTGAGGAAGTTGATGAGGAAAAAGAGAAATTGGGATCACCAACTCTGGAGGAAACTGGACAGTTAGACAGTGTCCCTCAAGATTATGTAGAACCTTCTCTTGAAAAAGCATATTCAATGATGCAGGAAAAAGAGTTACCTACATCCAGAAGTTTCAAGCTAGTTAGGAGTAAAAGTTGTGAGTCGGGCCTCACAAATATTTCATTTTCAATTGAGGAGATGGAGATAAACCATCGCACACCTCCCCTTCGATACGAAAAAGAATGTCCTGGAAGAACTGAGGGATGTCAGAGAAAGTTTCCTTCATTGAAGTATGTGTCCACAGAAACTTTGTCCGGTAGTGTTTCTCATAATTCACTGGAGGATACTTTGGATTATGAGCTTCAACCAGAGATAAGTCGGACAGTTGAGAAATGTGACAGCAGTATGGACTCCGCTTTTGAAATAGAGGAGTCAATTGCTCAGCAGGAGGATCAACCTGGTCAGCATGTGGTGAGCTTTGTTCCCTGCTTTTCTTTGATCCTTTTATCACAGGCATATTGAGCTATATAATGAACGGTGGATTAATTATTTTGGAGGACCTTACAAATTTTTATTTTCTCTATTGGAATTTAAATATAACACAGGGGTTATCATGCTTTTTCCATATCAAAGATCTGATTCAAATATTTGGGCGTGACACCCGATGACTCAAGTTGATGGGAGTTATTAGGGCTTGGCCCACGTGGGTCAAACTGGGCTTCTTTTACATTGTTTTGAAAACTTACTACGGACAGGGTACAGAAGCCATAGCTTTTGGGTGTTTAAAGTTTGTTAAATATTATAATTCAGAAAATTTTGATTTGTCTAAAGATTGTTTTTCTGTGTACATATATATTATGATGGATGTAGTGATATTGCCCAGCTATGGTTTCAGCTACAAGAGTATTGTCATACATAAATGTGGACGTGCAAGTAAGTTTGGATTACCACTCACTTGAATATAAAGTGCCTTGAAATTTGGAATTTGGTTACTACCATTAGATATGGATGTTTTGTCAACACACACATTTTGCTCAGTAGAGACTCTTTTGATTGACAGGTACATGTTATAAAACCAAATGTGATTGTACCTACTAAACACGTTAAGGATGTTGGCTTGGATCCAATTGTAGATGATACAGAGGGTTCTTTGGAATGGCTTTCGCAGTTCAAAAACTTGTGGAAGGAGATCATCAGATTGTGGAAGGAATGCAATGTCTCATTAGTTCACTGGAGCTACTTTTTCCTACTGTTTAAAGGTGATCTGACGGATTCTATCTACATGGAGGTAAGAGCTCAGGACGTTGTCGTTTCTTAGGGATAAATCTGCCCATTGTAATCAAGCTCTGGAAGATGGTCAGACTTTGACTGTTGCTTCAAGGTACTGAATTCAAATCATATGAAACACTCGCTGCTTTTGTTAAATTCACAGTAGGAACATATTTAGTCTGGGATTTTATTGTGCTCAGCAGCATACAAGATCTTCGTCGTGAGAGGCAGATGCTTACCAAGCAGTTGCAAAAGAAGCTCACCAGGACAGATAGAGAGGTGCTCTTCCAAACTTGGGGGATCGGTTTGAATACAAAGCATAGAAGTTTACAGTTAGCCCACCGCTTGTGGTCCGACACAGAAGATATGGACCATGTGGCCGAGAGTGCCAAAATTGTTGCAAAGCTTGTCAGTTTTGTTCAGCCAGAGGAAGCTTCCAAGGAGATGTTTGGCCTCAACTTTACTCCTTGGCAATCAAGCACAAAACTTCGCAAGTGGAAAAGCACTATGATGTCTTTCTTGTGAAACTTTGTTTTGGATGCTATTACTTTTGTGGAATGGTGACAAAATCGTTCCTCCAACTGTCTAAGATGCTATGAATTCCCTTTAACTGGTAATATGTATGTAATTTAGATGCAGGTCATTGTACAAAAGCAGTGAAGAACATGTTTGAGATTTAATACCACCCCATACCTGTCGTTGTCATCTATAGATTGGGGCTCATCCTTTTCAATGTGAAGGTAGAGAATATCTCATTTTTTTTTTTTTTTTTTTTTGGTAAAGGAGAATATCTCCTTTTTGGTCCCTGGTATTTATTGTTCTTTTTAATAACTAATAAGAAATTATTAAAATTGTCAATCTATGAAAAAACACTTTCATCATATTTGAGATTTGATATGGTCCATACCTATCGTCCTCATCATCATCCTTAGGTTCAAGCGTTTCAGTATCTTCTCTTGTGTACATATGCATCCTTCGTCCTATTTTGGCCCTGAGATGGTCAACAAAACCGTGAGCACCCTGTTTGACTACCAAACAAATGTTCTCCAATTCCTTACACTCGTTGATTCCTTCAATATTTTTTATTGCATCGAGGTGCCTAAACTCAAGTTCTTTGAGATGGAGCATTGTCCCTTTTTCAATAATCAACTCCTGAAGGCAAGGCAGCTTCCAAATCTTCAAGATCACGAGGCTCGGAAACCCATCTTTGGCGAACCTCAGACTAGTGCCTAGAAAGGAATTGGCCAAGAGCCTGAAGGTCCTCAGTTGTTTCAGGAGACCACCCAAATGGGGTATCATGTCTGCCTTCACCCTCGAACCCGACAGAGTCAAAACCCGAAGCGAGACTGGCAAGAGATGTGTCCAGCTGGGATTGTTGAGTTGGCCCAGCAAGTAGAGCTCCAACAGTGCGTGATGTTGTTCAGCCAACAACAGTTCCGGTAACGGGCCTACCTGCGATGTCACGGGCTTGGCTTTTTTGGCGGGCTTGGGTACTTTTGTAGCTTCTTTCGTGGCCTTTTCCGTGAGCTGGGCTTCTTCCGCGGTTATTGGTCTATTTTGTCTTCTTCCGCGAGCTGGGCTTCTCCCGCTGCTTGGGCTACTTTCATCTCCTTTTTCGCGAGCCGGGCTTCTTTCGTGGTTTGGGTTTCTTCCGCGAGCTTGGCTTCTTGGATTACCCCAAAGGTCAAGGACTGGAGATTGGTGAGCCTGAAGCTAATCCAATGGGCTACTGTTTTCCCTGCAGCGCCGGAGGTGTCGTTATCCGAGTGTTGCAAGAAAAGCTTTAGCGTGGTGAGCGTGGTCAAGCAGTTCATGTGGGCCGTCATCCACCGATAACCAGCCCGCTTAAGGTCTGGAGTTCAGTCAAGGCATTAACATTGTCACCACAAGCCTTGAGGATCTTCTTCAGTCGATGTAGAACCAGTTGAGATTCAGGTGCCTCAAGTTCCTCGCCTTCCACAAGGAACTCGGCAGCAAAGTGATGTTGGTGTGCAGATCTGCAACGGCACTCAGGATCGAGTCCAACACCGTGGATCTCAATCCTAGGTACCTTAGAAGCACCAGCTTGTGGAGCACACCTTGCAAGGATGGCTTATACACGCCCTCCAAATCAAGCACCCTTAGCAAGCTATAGTCAGTCTCGGACGTCATCTTCCCAAGAAATGTGCTGATGTCTTCGGTGAGCATGCCTCTCCTCAGATAGAACGACAGAAACGAGTGGACATTGCTGAGATTCAAACCGGGGTAGCTGCCACTGTGGCCGTCTCTGACTATGTTCGTGTGCTCTGCAATCCACCGAATCTTGGTTCTTTCTCGCAGTTGGGCCAGCAGCTGTTGTTGCTGGCTGGTTGGATCACGGTCATTCTTGTCTTTCGACTTGTTAGTGTCATGTATATGGAGGAACCCCAGTTTCATTGCAATTGGGCGGATCATGTCGTACAGGGAGGTGATCATTTGGCAAGCTTTGGGGGATCCATCCGCCCTCCAGCTCACTACATCGATCACGTTCCTATTCGCGAGCTCCAGAATGAACATCTCTCCCACGTCCTCAGGCTGCCTTTTCCTTTTCCTTCCCTTTCTCTGTCGTAACAATGCGAATCCAATAATCCCTCGGCCAACCACAGGCTCACTAGCCTTCTTGTCCGAATGGGGATTGCTACGGGGAACAAAGCCATGTAGATGGAGCACGGTTTTAGATGGACCGCAATTTATGGCAACTCAATTGTAGTATATCTAACTTGAAACCCTCTTCCGCCAACGCTGTGCGTTCTTGCTCACCAGCATTTGACAGAAACCCGCCGAGTAAGGATATACGGAGTGGCAAGCCACGACACTTGTTTAGGATATCCTTCTCCTCCACTGAGAGTCTCTGACCTTCCTGTACTCCATGCAACTTCCAAGCAAGCATCCTCTGGCTTTCTTCACTGCCCAAGTTTTGTAGCCTGATCGGCTCTGCCTCGGATGTATCCGTCAACTTGGCTATCTTACTGTCCTGAGTTGTGGTAATTATGTGGCCCTCTGAGAAAATTGGGACGCTAATCGCTAACACTCGCACGAGTTGCTCGTCAGATGGCTGCACGTCATCCAACACTATGAGGAATCTGTTCTTCTTGGTCAATTTCTGTCGCACCATTATCATTATCTCCTCGATATCCATGTCTTTCACGTCCCTCGCTAGCTTCTCGACGTGCTTCAGTATCTCAAACAGGATCTCCCGCTCGTCCAAGCTGCCCGAGACGTGGACCCAAGCGCGCCACTCATAGCCCATGTACTTCGCTTGGCTGTAGACCCATCTCGCAAGGAACGTCTTGCCAGTGCCTTGCTCGCCCCAAATCGAAGTCCATTCAGTCACCCCCGATGTTTCTTTTATCCGACTCTTTATTTCCTTTTTCTCATCCTCGCGACCTAAGAAGTTAGTCGGCACTTGCCCATCCCAGAAACTAGTCAGCCTCGCCAGTTTTTTGCCTTGCCATGGAACACTAGCATGTGAGGAGGAACTAACAGGTTCCTTTTTCCTCTTGCCCTCGGTCCCCTCCTTCAAGAACTTCTCATCACATAACTCCTCCATCATATTCACAAGCATGGACAAGTCCCTCCACAGCTTGCACTTGGAGACTAGCGAGGCCAACGGCGTTGCTGCCATGCGCAGGGCCTCGTGCCTCTCGCGGGCCTCTCTGAGGTGGAACTTGTCGATGAATTCTTCAGCATAGTCCATGGCTCGGACGAGCCGCCCTAACCACTCCGTGGTTTTGGACGGTCCATATTGAGTGGAAATGAAGTCTTGGATCGTGGCCAGCTTCGCCTTGGCATCCTCCGCGCGGGCTTGCATCGGGAAGCACTCAACGCAGGCCGGGTGAGGGAGCAAGATATCTAGTTTCTGCGACACGATCTGGGCAGCGGCTCCGGCAATCATCATGCAGCTTCTCGTGTCGGAAGCCGCTATGGCTAATCAATATGTTTCTTTCGAGTAAGGTCGTGTGGATGTGGGGATGTGTGTGTTGGCTTGTTGCTTGGATTGAATTAATTTGTGGGGACATATTATTCTTTCTCTATAGACATTCTTCATTTTTCTATGCTTTTCTTGAGGTGGCCTCTCCTGTCTACAATAAACTTTGTTTAATTCTTTGCTTGAGCGATTTTTGACCGGGAGTCGGGAGAGAGTATCTCCCACAGTGAGGTAAAGTTGTGTGCCTTTAATAAAACACTCTTACAAATCCACCTTAATATTCCCTACTTTGTCGAACTAGGAGTTGAAGAGACAAGTAAAAATGAAATTAATTTTTTATGATGAAATTGCATCCATTTGTCGAGTTTAACACTTTATCAGCACCCGTGATCTGAGATCAAATGAGAACATTCGTCGGCTTATTTTATCTAATATAGAATACTAAAACCAATTCAAAGAAAATCATTACTTTTCTTATGGATTTCAACAATTAAAGATTTGATTTTCAAATTGCTGGAGATACTATATGTTTACGAGTTCTATAATTCAATTACATGATATACAATTAGGATCCATTTGCATCTTAGATATCAATTATATTTCCAATACACTTGATAGGAAGCAGCGAAGTCTGTGCTTATACACACATTATCAACTTGTCCATACGAGAACACTTGCTCATAGAGAATGTATCTTATTATAAATATCAACATCACATATAATGCTCATAAAAAATACGTGAATATAATGTCATTGTCACATATTATATACTACATGGTAGGAATGTTGCCACGCAAGGTGTGTGGGGGTGTGTGTTCTTATTATGATTGTGTTTTACATTTTGTTCATTTTTCGGTGCTTTTCCTCGAACGGGTGCCTCTCCCCCAGATTGATTCTTGACTGAGCCAAATTTTGACCGAGGTACAAGAAAGCATCCGGTGCTTTTGTCATTGGTAGGTTAAATAATTAAGAAGCCAATCCAGTTTTGCTAAAGTTCGACTTGAAGACGAGAGGAGTTCACACGGTTAATATATCAGTGATGTGATTAATAGTTGTTCGATAGTGATCGTAACCCATTTATAATAATCTTAACTTGTAACCTACCGTATCATTTAGTATGTCCACTTATTAAGATTATTACTACAGGCGATTCTTGCAGAAATTTTGAATTCTGAAAGCAGTAAAAAGTTGTAACCGTGGAATGAGGAATTCACGAAAACTAGCCCTTTTTCTTCCATCAAGCTAACCAGGTTCCTCAGTCATTCTTTGCTTGCAGATGTCTTATGGGTATACGATGCTTGTTCCTTTCCATGATATTGTTTTCACTTTATCCTTTCAACAGCATGGTCTGAATATGGATGTCGTTCCTTAAAATACTCAACACTTCAGCTGGACGTTACAGTAAGAGTACCCGGTAAAGAAGATACAGTCTTATGTTTGATATTTTCCGGAAAATCCATCTACGTGTCACTGTAATTTTCAGATAGCTATTCAAATATCAAAACATAATGAAGTCAATCAACATTGTAAAGCCTATTTCTTGTATAGTTCATCAATAAACAGAAATTTCACACTTTTATTTTTCATTTTATTCTCATCATGGTATCAGAGTCACTATAAATTGAGGAAGCGCCACCCATTGAGTCTATTACAAAGCAGTCGCAGCAATATTATGCCAGCCGCGTTGGGATCCAGCATTTGGTCAAACCTGCCACTGACGAGTGCTGAAATGCCACTTTCTATTGTTTCTTTTGCAAAATTGACACGACCATTACACTCTCTGCCCTCAAAAGAGCCCGACCCTAAAATTACATCGCCATTTAGCGCTGCACACTTCGCCACACTCTTGCCACTTCTCGGATTCGCTGACCCCGAAAACTTGCGGTGCTATTCTAACACTTTGGGCATCCTACTTCGGCACATCATCACTGTTCGACGCCGCATGCGCCCCCACCCGCTGACCAAGCGACGTTAGCGCCACGTTTCAACCATGTCGTTGACACGTGTTTGCCACGTCAGCCTCTGATGGTGACTGTTGATCGCGCTAATCGGCCATTGAACGGCATTAACCAGACCAGTTTGCCCACCTCCGGTTCAACCTGTTTCAGATCGGTCCTTGGGGTTTTTCGAGTATCTCCCGAGGTATTTCAAGGTCCTGAATCTATTTCCCGCCTTAATTTCTCCATGTCAGCTCTGTAGGTACCGGTATTCTTCGAACTCATTATAGGATCTACTAGGCTTATGCAAGTATATTGCATATTATGAAATAATTGGAAGTTTCAAAACCCATTTAGATCATTATGAACGGTTCCAATTATAATATGTGGACTCAAGAAATATCCAACTTTTTGAGAGGACGTCGGCTTTGACTTTAAATCACTGGTGCTATTTGTGCAACTACTCAATGTACTAGTGAAACTAAAGAGAAATTTATGGTGCATTTGTTTCAAGAAAAATGTTTTTCCAAATTTAGTTTTTCAAATTCTGACTAGTTTGGTTCATTGAAAATAATTAGTTAACCGAAAACACTTTCCATTCAAGAAAAATATTCATGCATAAAATTAGGAAAGTGAATTCCTAATTCTAAGAAGGTGAAAACACTTTCCAGGATTGCTCCTCTTACATTATTTTATTTTATTTTAAATTTTGGTTTTTAAATTTTTAAATTTTCTCTTCCATTTTCTTTTCTTTTCTTTTTTGCTTTCTTTCCTCTTCTTTTTTATTTTCCTTCTTCCTCCTTTGCCGGTTGTTGGGCCTAGGCGATCGATCACAAGCGCAAGCTAGCCTTGGGCGAGTCGAGCCTTGCCAACCTTGCCATGGCAAGCTTGACCTCATCTGAGGCTGGTTAGGTCGACCCTCGCTCAGCCTTGACAACAGTGCCAGTGCCTTCTCATAGCCATTGTTGAGGCCTGGCGATTGGCAAAGGAGGAAGGAGGAAAGAGAAAGACAAAAAAAAAAAAATTAAAAAACTTTTTGCTTTTTCGCGTGAGATAAAGTCATGCGATTGAAACCATCTTTTTTTAATGAGATCTAAACACTGGAAAACATTTTCAATCACATGCCAAATAAAGGAAAACTTAACCATTTTCTTGAAAAACAATTTTCCTAAAAGCATTTTCTTTTTTCCTGAAGTTTATCCCTAAACAAATGCACCCTTAATGAACGCTTGAAGGACTAAGATAGCAAGAAATATCAAATCCTTAGTGGTTTTGAAGCATTTTGATTCCTTCTATCAAACATCAATTTGGTTGTCTTAATACGACGAAGGAAGCATGAGATCTACTTGCAAGTCAATATCCACTCCAGATACTGACCCAAAAAAAAGAATATATATATCCACTTCAAATATTGCCCATTAGTATTAGCTGTTAGAATATTTGCATCACATACATCAAGAGACGTTAGTTTATTTATGATTTTTTTTTATCCTCCATGCATGCCATCTGAGATCAACTAACATTATCCAAACTATAATGGGACGCAGATTCTGATGCTTGTAAGTTTGCCGAATATCGCAATTGTGTGTTATGCAATTTTTTATGGCACGTGATGATGAATTTAAACATATGCGAGCTTCACTTCTACATCCAGATCCATTACCTTGTCTTGAGACATTTGTCTCCAAGTTGTTGACTAAGAATATTCGACTTGCTACCTTAAATGTGCAACGGTCTTTGTCCTTGCCTACAGACATGATGCTTGCCAGTGCTAATTCTTCCTCCTCGCGTAGACAGTATTGTATGAATTGTCATCGATTTGGTTATTTTGCATCCAATTGTTATCGACGACAATCTAGGCAACCTATAGAGACAAACAACCAATCCCAGCATAGAGGCCCACCTCAATTACAAGTCAATCCATTGCCGCTATTACTAAGGGTTCCACCAAAGACTCATTTGTTACTTTATCAATAAAAAAATCTTTGTTCCATTTTTCAAGAATTTTGTACTTTTTGCTCTTTTGTCCCTAGCAATTCTACTCTATTACTCACTTCAGGTGCTCTTGATTCATGGTTCTTTGATTTTGGCTACTGTAATCACATGACTTTCAACTCCAATTTTTTTATGTCATGCTCATTCACTTCACAAGTACCTGTGGTTCACCCAACTAATAACTCACAGATGATAGTTAGTCATATTGGTAACATTTCAACGTTCAAATTGTCCTTACCTAATACCTTTTTACTTCCTAAACTCTCTTTAAAATTGATATCTATGGGACAATTATGTGAACTTGGTTTTGATATTCATATCTCTTCAAATGGTTGTCGTGTGTAGGATCTACGAACAAGACAGATAATTAGGACAAGCCGTAAAGTGGACACGATTTGAGCTTGTTTCCTTATAGGATCTAAACTCTTTCACTGGATGTGTACTATCATAGTTTCATTTGAAACTTGGCATTCTTGCTTGAGTCATGCTTCTTTCTCTAGATTAGGTCCTTTGATTTATAGTGGCAATCTAGGTTTCGTTGATGATAAACACTTTCATTGCTTATCTTGTAAGTTGAGAAAAAGTCATGCTTTACCATTTGATCTTAGTGACTATATCTCTTATGCTTTCTTTGATATTATTCACTTTGATATTTGAGGGCCAGCTTCTGCTTCAACTATGGGAAGATCTCTTTATTTTGTGAGTTTTTGATGATCATTCTTGTTATACGTGGCTATAAGAAGAATTGCTATAAACTTACTCATATTTATCGTGATTTTGCGTACCTGATAAAAACACAATTTTCTCTAGATATCAAAGTTTTTTGTACCAATAATGCCACGGAACAAAGAGATATAGAGTTTTTTTTTTCAAATTATTTCTCAAAATAGTATTATCATTTATTATTCTTTTCCATGAACTTCACAACAAAATGGTCAAGCATAGCATAAACATAGGCATACCTTAGTTGTTATACGACTTCTCATTTCAACCTCTTGTCTAAAATAGAGCACATGTATAATAGTGTTCCTAATTACAATCTTTTTTGAGTTTTTGGCAATGCTTGTTTTATGCATTTACTTTCTAATGAACGCACAAAGTTACAACCTTGAGCTCACTTATGTTACTTTCTTGGATATGGCATTTAGCATAAAAAATATAAATGTTAAGATCTTGTCTCTAATCATCTACAAGTGTCTTGTCATGTTACCTTTTGGTAATACAAGATGTCCTTGTCTTCTCCGTGAGTTATCTCCAACCATTTGCTTCTTCACCAATCCTTTAGTATAACTATTTCCTAAAAAATGATACACTTGCATCTTTCTCTTCAAAAATTGTCTTCTTCAAATCTTGATGCAGGAACATCTTGGGGATCCCATTTCAACAACTCTTGATGTGCATGCACCAGCCGCACATTCTCTACCCTTAGTGATACCTTTTTCTCATTATCATTGTCCACACATGTAAGTCAATCTTTTGTTCAGTTTCGTGATTTTCATTGTTATTCTAATATTTCTTCTTTCCACGAGCATCACACATTTAAAACAACTCATCCCATTTTTCTTTGGCTGCAAGAGATGGTGGACAAGTTGCAAGCATTAGACAAATCTCATATTTGGGATTTGCTCTGTTTGCCTCTTGGAAAGTTTGCTATCGATTGTAAATGGATGTATAAGATCAAAATGAAGGTACATGGTGAGGTGGAACACTACGAACCTCGACTAGTAGTAAAAAGTTTTACTCGGGATTATAGGATTGACTATGATGAGATGTTTGTTGTAATTGCTTGTCTTACATCTTTTCAAAGTCTTCTTGCTGTCGCTTTTATTAAGCAATGGCCTTTGTTCCAAATGGATATTAAAAATGTTTTTCTCAATGGTGATCTTACTGATGGAGCATATATGGAACCTCATCTTGGATACACTACTTTTGACAAAGTGTGTCGATTACGTTGAACACTACACAAACTGAAGCAAGCTCCTCATGCATGGTGTTACAAGTTCAGTTCTACCATAGAATACCTTGGTATAAATTGAGCCCTTATGATAGTGCTCTCTTTGTTCAACAAACATCTCACCGGTATATTTTGCTACCTTTTATTATTATTATTATTATTATTATTATTATTATTATTATTATTATTATTATTATTATTATTATTATTATTATTATTATTATTATTATTATTATTATTATTATTATTATTATTATTATTATTATTATTATTATTATTATTATTATTATTATTATTATTATTATTATTATTATTATTATTATTATTATGTAGACGACATGGTTATCATTAGCGATGATCATACCTGCATTACAAAACTCCAAAGTATCTGATTCAATAGTTTAAAATGAAGATCTTGAGCTACTCACTTATTTTTTAGGCTTGAAGGTTAAGTTAGATTGCTTGGGTTATAATCTATCTCAAGCTAGATATGCCACTCATCTTCTTTCTCAAGCAGGACTCACTGATAACATGACTACTGCAACTCTTATTGAGACTAATGTCCAATTTAATCACAAAGATGTGACTCTTCTTCTTAATCCTACTTTTTATTGATAAGCTAGTTGGTAGTCTTGTATACCACGTTGTCACTCCTCTTGACATAGCCTACATCGTTCATATTATCAATCAATTCATGACCATGCCACGAACCACTCTTATTGTTGCCGTTCTTCAAAATCTTCATTATGGCAAGAGCACTATATTTCATGGCTTTCACTTTTCTGCTTAATATACCTTGGAATTAAAGGCTTACTCTAATACTGACTGGATTGGAGACTCTCTTGATCGTCACTCCACTATTGGCCATTACTTCTTTCTAGGTGACTCACTTATCTAATGATGTAGCAAGAAATAGACTGTTGTCGGTTTATCTAATATGTAAGCAGAATGTTGTGTTCTTATTGATACGACATCATAATTATTATAGTTATGATAGTTATTAGTAGACATGGGTGTCTATCATAATAGTGGAACGGTACTTTATTGTGATAACCTTGCTATCCAAATAGAACATAATGATATTTTTCATGAGCATACCAAATATATTGAAATAGATTGCCATTTTTCATATACATCACGTGCTTCATGGTGTCGTTTGTCTTGTATCCACTTCATCAGTGAATCAAATTACCGATGTATTCACTAAGGCACATCCGCTAGGGCGTTTTCAAAAATTTTCTCCAAAATCCAGATGACTTCTTCTGTGACATCTCGAAATTTAGGCCTATTTCAAGTGTTGAATTTTCGAGGGTTTCCATATTTAATTAGTGGACGTCATCTCATCGTCCGTCGAATTAGCAGCAAACCCGAAATTTTGGAAAAAGAAATTATCAGATGAAAAATCAGAAATTGGAAGAGAAAGAAAAATGATATTATTATTATTATTATTATTATTATTATTATTATTATTATTATTATTATTATTATTATTATTATTATTATTATTATTATTATTTTCTCTCATTTTCTTTCTACTCTCCTTCATGCATCCTCCCCCTTTGGCCGAGATTCCTCTTTCTCCTTTTTCTTTTCTCTTTCTTCTCCTTTCCTTCACGTTTTCTACCCCCTCCTTCGCATGCAATTTCCTCTCCCTCTCTTTTCTTCTCTCTTTTTCTCTCTCTCTTCTCCCTACGTTTCCCCTTTCTTTTCTCCTCTCTTTCTTCTTTTTCTCCTTCTCTCTCTCTTTTCCACCCCCTCACCTACGCCAACCCTTCTGCTGTAATTTCCCCCTCAATTTCCCCTCCTCTACTTTATTGTTTCTCCCTTCTCTTTCCCCCTTCCTCCTCTCGACAACTTCCCTCCCTTATTCTTTTCTTTTTCTCTCCCTTCTCTCTCTCTCTCTTCTCCCCCTCACGCATTCTCCCTTCTACCGTAGCTCCCCCATCTTCTTTCACCTCCATTCATTTGCTTTTATTTTCTCTAACTTCATCATCTACTTGTCTTGCCACCATCATCCTCACCATTGCACGCCATCCGTCTAATCGAGCACCCTTGGCCTTGAGCTCAACTCTGACAAACCATCACCGGGAGTTCTTCAATCCACAACTAAGTAAGTTGTCTCCTAACTCTAGATTAGGGGCTGAGTACATGAATTAGGGGTTTCTATGTAGATGAAAGATGTGGATGACACCACCGCCCGCGGTGGCCGAGTTGGTTGAGGCTTAGTACCCTCCACCGAACGAGGGGAGGAGTTCGAAACTTGCCGGACGCAGTGTGTCATGCACAAACGTGCGTCTTAACTGGGGATGGACTAGCGGTGGGAGGCCTACCCCCCCCAGGGTTTACTTCCGCCGCGAAGGGGCGACCGGAGGTTCCCTAGGTTACCAAAAAAAAAAAAAAAAGATGTGGATGACGTTATATATGGATGGATGTTGGTTAGGGGTGTTAGGGTAGACATAGAAAATCTTAGATAAGGTTTAGAGAGCAAGACAACCACCATGGGTGAAGTTTCGGACAAGAACAGAAGCTGATTTCTGAAACAATTTCCAAGGCGTGGGAGTTTTTCTAATTTTTTTAGACAACTGTGTGTTGTGATTTTGAAGAAATTTTCTTCTGAAGAAATGTTTTGGACATCCTAAATAATAACATATATTTTTCTCAGAATTTTTATAATTTAAAAAGATGACGATTTTCATGACGTCATCCTTGAAACAGTAATTCGGACAGTTCTGTAAACCGTGACCTGTTATGATTCCAAGGGCTGTTATTGACCTTTAGAGGTCGAATTTCCAATCGGTTTTTTTCACAAAATTTGTTCATTACAATTTTTAGTTTAACATACTCGAATTTCAAATCAAACGGACTAGATTTCAACCCAAAACCGAACTGATTTCGATGAGTTAGGCTCTCTGGAACTAGACTTCATTTTTGTGCTGGATAGAGAGAATTTCTGGGCTGAATCCAGAGGGATCTGGATCTCGGTGTCTTCATGAAAAAAAATAATTTTGTGTTGTCTAGCACGTGTCCAAATTTGAGAATTTTTTGAGCTCATATGAGTAGGTTTCTGACTTCGAATTCGGGAAAGCATAATTGGACAGTTTTCCGTTAATTTGGGTTAGTAAGAGTGTATGCTTATTTTGAAGTATTCTTGTTGTAAAATAGCCCAATTGATGTTGTGAATGCTATGTGTGAGTGATTATTGAAGTGTAACATTGATTATATGCATTCACGTCATGAGATTCCGCCACAAGCCTTTGGAGCCGGGTAATGCTTCTTCGGAAATGCCCCAAGTCAACGGATGCCGGTTGCAGTGGATGTTGGACCAATACTTCTAATCGGAATGCCATCTAGATGTAGACGTTGTCGTGCTCGACGGTGCGAGACGATGCCCGGTTATGTCGGAAGGCTGTTATCTGTGCATTGAAATCATTTGTGACACATGAATGGGTGAAAGTGAGGGACCTAATTAAAAGATGGAACTGTGTGGTGCGGTATGAGACGTGCCATAATGGTTTAGTCTAGTAATTTAGGGCCCGTGTAATTATGTTGACATTTATGTCCTTACATGTACATGTTAAAGTATTATGATGATATATGATCTCACTATCTTATGAATGATTTCATTGACACTAACATGCAGGAAAGTATTGGTATTAAGAAAGTGTGAGAAATACGATTAGATTGTATGTTGAGTGTACCATTCTCCTAATCTGGATTTAGGGGATTGACTTGCTAAGATGTAATCTCACCCCTTAGTGGGCTAATATTTTTAGTACCCTAGTTGGAGAGTGAACAAGCAAGAGGCAGAGGTCTACAGGCAGTGGAGTACGGATGCCTTGGTAGCTTTTGCCAGATAGTGACGGGTCTGCTGTCAGGTCTGGATAGTGGGTGACCACTCACCCTAGTCTATTAAAGAGTTTGGTAGGGTTGTATATAGAGACCCTATGGGCGAAGAGCTTAGAGTGTAGTTAGCCTAGGAGCTTTTCATTTTAAAACACTCCATGTTTTGTTAGACTCTTTTGTATTTGAATGCTATAGTAAGAGTAAGTGTGGTTTGTAATACATGTATGGTTTGTAAAAATATAATCCTATGTTTGCTATCTCATTTCTGTGTTGTTGGGAGAATATGATTTCGCTTCCACATGCTTGATAAACAATGGGTCAGCAATGGGTTTTGGGATGTTGCAAAATTTTATATCGACCACGGAGGGATGTGCATGTGCTCGGAGTCGGGTTATGACATCTTCTATATCACCTTAAGTTTGAGGGGATAAAAAAAATATATTACTTGATTCTATATCCTCCGTCCCGATAGCTCAATTCAACTTGGGGCCAAACCCGACCCGAACAGTAACAGATTACCAACCGTCTCTTCCTCTCCACATCCGCAGGAAATCATCGCCATCCTCCTTGGAGAGAGAGAGAGAGAGAGAGAGAGAGAGAGAGGTTGCCAAGGTTCACTTTTCTCGCTCTATCGATATTTGGCGCACATCCCCATCGAAATCGCATTTCAATCGCCTGCATTTTGAAATCTCTTGCCTAGTTCTTTTGGTTCGAAAGTTCGAAGCAAGCAATCTTGTTACCGGCTTGTCTCGGGTTGCAATTTCAGATTCAGAATGGCGTTTCGGGTCGGATTGTGAGGGGGATGGCGTACAGATTGGAGTTTGACAAGGCTGAGAGTCACAATGGTAAATTTCCCCCCTTGTTTCGTTTGGTCAACCATTCCGGAGTTCCATTTCATGCTCATTTAATGATGTTGGGAAAAATATTTGTGGAGAATGCCCAAAAAAATTTTCCCGCTTCTCCACAAATATTTTTCCTGCTACTATTTCTGTGAAAATTAAATAGGATAAAATATTAACTGAAAGCAGTAAAGATGAATAATAAATAACACCAGAATTTTAACATGGAAAACCCTCCAAGGTGAAGGGAAAAATCACGGACCATAGTCCACTTCAAACCTCCACTATGATAAATAATGTGATACAACTTCACCCAAAGGTGGATTTCTCTCTGTCTTCAATTTATGGATCTGAATCTCTCACAAACTGAATAACTCACTCAAAGATAACTCTCTTTCTTGGAAGAAGAAAACTGTTTCTTCCGCTACACTGCTATGATATTCTTGCTTTTGTATCATCTTCTCCGTTGAGGAGGACTCCTATTCATAGGAGCAAATGCAATCCCAATCGGAATTATACGATGCAAAATCACGTAGATTTATCTCATAATCTCTCGTGATTTTGTATATATATGAGAATATCACTTTGATTTCTTTCCTAATCTCCCTTGATTTTCTAGATGTGAAAGATCACATTGATTTATCTCTCGATCTCTTTTGATATTTTCTTTTTCTTTTTCTTTTTTCTCTTTTTTTTCTTTTCTTTTTACTTTTACACACTCACTACCATACTACTACAAATATACATAATTGTGTTGGCCTCTCCAATTGGGAGTGACCTACTCAATAAATCTTCCATTTATGAGCAATTTGGAGAAGGTGTCAAACTTGCAAAGTTCGACAGGCTTGCATCTTCACTGTAGATAGAGATTTTGTCATCATATCTGAGCCGTTGTTGTCAGTGTGTATCTTCTTTAGCTGTAGGGCTTTTTCTTCCAACACATCACGTATCCAATGATATCTGATGTCAATGTGTTTGGATCGGGAGCGGAAAGTTGCATTTTTGCTGAGGTGTATTGCACTTTGACTATCTGAATACAAGATATACTCCTCTTGGTTGTAGCCCACTTCTTGTAGAAACTTCTTCATCCATAAGAGTTCTTTACATGCTTCTGTTATTGCAATATACTCTGTTTCAACACTAAATAGGGCAACTCGATTTTGTAATCGAGATTGCCATGAGACTACTCCCCCTACAAAAGTCATTAGGTATCCCAATGTAGACTTTCTTGAGTCCATGTCCCCTGCCATGTCTGAATCCGAAAAACCTTCTAACATAGTTTTACCATCACCAAAACATATGCAGTTATTAGATGTACCACGAAGATATTTGAATATCCATTTGACTGCTGCCCAATGTTCCTTACCAGGATTGGATAGAAATCTACTTACCACACCAACTGCATATGCAATATCAAGCCTCGTACATACCATCGCGTACATTAGATTGCCAACCGCCGATGCATAAGGGACTTTTTCCATTTACTTCTTTTTTGTCTCACTTTTTGGGCACTGATCTAAGCTGAGTTTGAAATGATTTGCAAGTGGAGAACAAACTGCTTTGGATTTATTCATATTAAATCTTTCAAGAACTTTATTAACATGCCGTTCTTGAGATAACCAGAGTTTACGATTATGTTTATCTCGCAAGATTTCCATCCCAAGAATTTGTTTTGCGGGTCCCAAATCCTTCATCACAAAGCACTTGCTCAATTCCTTCTTTAAGTTGTTGATCTGGCTTTTATCTTGGCCAACAATTAGCATGTCATCAACGTAAAGAAAAAGAATGAGGAAATTACTATTAGTAAATTTCTTGATGAAAACGTAGTGATCAACGGTGGTTTTGTTGAACCCATTTTCTTCCATGAAGGAATCGAATTTTCTGTACCACTGTCTTGGTACCTGCTTGAGCCCGTAAAGACTCTTCCTCGATCTACACACAAGGTTTTCTTTGCCTTTGATTTTGAAACCTTTCGGATCCATATAGATCTCCTCATTTAGATCTTCATGTAAAAACGCGGTCTTCACGTCAAGTTGCTCGACCTCCAGGTTCAAGCTTGTTGCCAAGCCAAGGACAACTCAGATAGAGGACATTTTAACTACAGGAGTAAATACCTCATCGAAGTCGATATCTTTCATCTGAGCGAATCCCTTCACAACCAACCTCGCTTTGTATCGTGGCTGTGAGTTACCTTCTTCAGTCTTTAATCTGATCACCCATTTGTTTTTGAGAGCTTTTCTTCCTTGTGGCAACTTGACTAAATCATAAGTATGATTTTTCATCTAAGGATTTCATCTCCTCTTGCATAGCTTTTAACCACTCCTCTTTATGCTTGTGGTATATAGCTTCTTGGTAGTTCTCTGGTTCTCCCCGTCAGTGAGCATCACATACTCATTGGGAGAATATCTACGACTAGATTGTCGTTCACGAGTTGATCTCCTCAATTGAGGTTTTGATGGGACTTGTTCAACAATTGGTTCAAGTTCAGTTGAAGTAGTCATACCTTCAATCTTAGATTCAGCTTGCTTGTTGATAGGAGGAGCGATTGGGCCAAGATCAACTGAGTATTCGTCTGTTGATGGAGATTGCTCGTGCTTCTTGAAGTCCTTAATTGTTTGATCTTCAAGAAATACCACGTCCCTGCTTTTGACTATTTTTCAGTTAACATGATCCCAGAGTCTGTAACCGAATTCTTCATGTGCGTACCCCAAAAAAATACATTGCTTTGATTTTCCATCAAACTTTGATCTCTCATCCTTTGGAATGTGAACGCATGCTCTACAGCCGAACACTCTCAAGTGGCCATAAGAAACATTTTTACCAGTCCAGACACTTTGTGGTACATTACCGTTAAGTGGAGCTGAAGGTGATAGGTTGATTAAATCAACTGCTGTCCTCATTGCCTCACCCCATAAGTGGTTTGTTAGCTTTGCGTTGGAAAACATGCATGTGATCTTTCCACATATGGTTCTATTTATCTGCTCTGAGACACCATTGTGTTAAGGTGTTTTTGGTACGGATCTTTCTAGTTTGATCCTAAGATTTTTGCAATAATCTTCAAAAGGTCCTCGGTATTCGCCACCGTTGTCTAAGCGTACACACTTCAATCGCCTGCCTATTTCTCTTTCAACCTTCATATGAAATTGCTTGAAGATTTCCTGCACTTGATCTTTAGTTTTCAAGGCAAATGCCCACACCTTTATAGAGTGGTCATCAATAAATGTTACAAAATAAAGCGCACCTCCAAGTGTCCTAGTTTGCATTGTGCATACACCAATATGTATTAGATCTAAAATTTCAGCTTTTCTAGATAGTGGGGAATTGTGAAATGCTACTCTATGTTGTTTTCCCATAATGCGGTCGATACAAGTATTCAACGGTGTACCTTTTACTCCGGGTAGAAGTTGCTTTCTAGTGAGAATCTTAAGTCCTTTCTCACTCATGTGTCCGAGTCGCTTGTGCCATAACTCGGTGGTGACTCCTTTTCTGGTTACATTCACCTCTCCTTTATACGGCTTGAATTGTGTGATATAGAGAGAGTTAGTCTTTTCTCCTTTGGCCATCACCAAATTACCTCTGGTGAGCTGTGGCACCCCGATCCGCTAGAGTCACCACAGTTCGCTTTTCCTTTTTCTTTCCCAAATAACAAGTCACTCTGATACCATTTGTAGTTGCAGTGGGTCCATACAACCATGGGGGTTTACATCTTTTATTAATGGTCCCTTGCGCAATTTACATAACGGAAGCATATCCAACAATTTCCTTCCCTACATTCAAAAATCGATGCACACCTACTAAACATCTTATATAAGTTAAAGCCGGACACGTTTATTTACATAAAGCACATGGACATCTTTAGTCAGTACATCGAAATGCCAATGTTTTATACTCGGCTATACTTTAAAAGATGACCGACATCTCCTCCCACAATCGTATGCTTAAGGTCCATCAACCAGTGTCGGCGTCCAAAGGTTCCCTCCTTTGCTATCCTTCTCCCCGCGGTCATATCCAACCGCTCAAACCATCTACTAATCTGAAATGTTGGTCCCCAAAAGGGGTGAGTACAACCACTCAGCAGATAGGGAAATCCAATAACAACTCAATGCATCAGACAGATCATACATGCATTGCATGCGTAACTTACCTTGAAGCCATGCGCATACTATCATGCATCATCATATCAATTTATAACACATACATGTGTATAATCATCGTATCATACATGTCATCATCATCACGACATCATCACATTACATCATCACATCATCATGCATATCATATCATGGGTGATCATCATATCATATCATATATCATCATCATCATGCATCATCATGCATATATTATCATAGGTGATCATCATATCACATCACATCATCACATCATCATCATCATGCATATCATGCATATCATATCATGGGTGATCATCATATCACATCATATATCATCATCATCATGCATCATCATGCATATATTATCATAGGTGATCATCATATCACATCACATGCCATCATCATCATGTCATGAGTTAATTATCATCTTTATCTTTCAATTTTGATCACCACATCACCCATTTCTCAAATCATCAATCTCATCATCAAGCCTTCGGGTGGAAACCTCCAATAGGGTTCCCGGCAAACTCAGCCATCCCATGGCCACCGGGCTTCCGGCCCCCCACATTCCGGGCATCTCACATCCCAACTAGCATCACGAGGCATTCCCTTCGGGCAGAAACCTCCGACAGGGCTTCCGGCCTTTACCCTTCTAGCCAGGCATCTCGCACCCAAATCCTAGCATCGCGAGGTATTCCTTTCGGGCAAAGACCTCCGACAAGGCTTCCGGAATTATGTACCGACATACCACCAGGCCTCCCTTGGAATTACGTACCGTATACCACTGGGCATCCCGACACTCCCGGGGAATCTCTGGAATTACGCCACCCGGCCACCAGACAACATCCTCCACCACAACCTCTTTCTCATCCACATTTATCCTTTTATCTCAATTTAACATGGCAATTGGCATGGCATCAAACAAATCACACTTGCATTTCAATTCACATGTCATACACATGCCAAAGCTTTATCACATATGCATTTCAACTTAATACATGTACAAAGACCTCATCACACAAGTGCCACACAAATGAAATTGAATCCATGGCCAAATAAAAATATATTTTATTATTATTTTATTATTATATTATTATATTATTATATTATTATATTATTATTTATTTCCATAAATATTAAATTTAATATCTATGATTTTCCCAAAATCATGATACTAAAAAATCATTAAACAAACAAATAGAATCACAATTTCATACGAAATTCGTGGCCAAATTGAATTTCTCATAATTTCACAATTTTCACAAAATAGCACCTTATATTCGGATAATGGCCAGACTTGCACAGTTTCCAAATAAATTCGATTAAAATACTCATATGGCCTTCAAAAATTACGAAATTTTACAGGGTGATAGCCAACATATTTTCGTACCTTTTTCATTAAGAACTCTAAGCCAAATTATTTCTTTATTTATTTCTACAACCCTACGAAGCTTCTGGAACCACGACCGTGACGTTCAGAACACACTTCTCCGAATTTCTTAGTTTTCACCCATCAATTCTCTTTAGTTTCTTCTGAAATTTGAGTATGTCATGTAACAAGGTGTCCTTTACAAGTTTCATGAAGGGATCTAGGTCAAATAACCAGATTATGGTCGCCATTTTAGTCCATGAAGTCTCGGGTGTCTCGGTACACCTCACCAGAATCAACCATCTCCAAGATCTAACCGATTCACCAAGTTATACTTGTTATTTTTGCTTCAAATTTGAGTATGTTGTATCTTAATGTGTTTCCTACAACTTTCAAGAAGACAACAAAGTGAGATCTCCAACATAAATCAACATGCAAACAAGAAATCGACAAGAGGTCAGTGAAAATTTCGCAGATCTAAGTCTCCGTATAATAGAACTTTTGACCCCTCAAATCTCCATCGTTTTCTACGAATTTTTAGTATGTCATAGTACAATACATCAGCTTCAACTTTCATGAAGACACCGAAGCCAAAATCGAACTCCAAACCCACATGCAAACTCGAACAAGCTACTGACTTCAACAAACCGAACAAGAACAGTCACACGGTTTACAAATAACCAACTCTTACCTCGGTTTTCGCACAAATCACACCTAAAGTCTAACATGCAACCACCACAACAAACATGCAAGAGAAGTTACGGACTCCACTTGCCTTAAAGGTGAACAAACGACGACGAACGGCGACGATCGGACGGCGAACGAACGGCACACCCCTCCGGCTCCGCCTCCTTCCCTCTCGGTTTCACCCTCTCTCTTGCATCTCACTCTCTCGGCTCACTCTCTTGGCCGAATGCCACTCTCTCTCTCTCCCTTTCTCTCTCTCTTTCTTTTTAGTGGCTTTTATATTGCATGTGGCCGCCCAAGATGGCCAATGGGGGCAGCCACACCTTGCACAACCCTCATGCCACTTGGCAGCTCGCATGCAAGGCTAATGGGCCTTCTTCTTGGGCCTATCTTGGGCCGGCAAATGGGCTGGTCGACAGCCCCCTTGTGGGCTTCAATGGGCCGGCCAACTTGGCCCATTAAAATCCACCTTTTGGGCTTAAGGCCCAAACCTAATTTAAATCCTAATTTCACCTTTCAATTATTCATCTTTAATTCTTTCTTTTAAGAATTTAATTACTAAATTCCACATGGCCAAAATCTTGAAATCATAATTCCATAAATTCCAATTTATAAAACATATGGCCAATGATAGGATTTTCTTTCCTATCACTTAATTATCCCTTAAAAGCTTGGCCATAAATCTGATTACAAATTATGGATTAAATGGCCATAAAATAACTTGATGGTACTTCCATCACCTATTCATAGACCTTAATGTAACTAGAGGTTGCCATGAATTTTGGGATGCCACATGAGCTTCCATTTTCCATCACTAAAGAAATTGATGTAGCCTTCGTCATCAAGCTTGCCGGCAAATATAAGATTGTGGCGTATGTTCAGCACATGTCTCACATCTTTGAGTAGTAGCCTACATCCAACATTAGTCTCCAAATAAATATTACCTATACCAATAATTTTGGACGTACATTCATTTCCATTCTTTACGAGTCCAAAATTACTAGTGGTGTAAGATGTGAAAAGATCTTGACAAGCCGTGACATGGTAGGATGCGCTAGAATCAACTACCCATGTCGAATCTTGGGATGCAAGATTAATGGAATCATCACTTTGAATAATGATCACCTCATCTGCAATATTTGCAGTGTCATTCGTCTAGTTCTTGTTAGCTTTGTTGACGTTATGACTTTTTTATTTTTCCGCCTTTAGTTTTCTGCATTCTTGGATGAAGTGTCCCAATTTACCACAATGATGGCATTTCTTGTCTCATCTGAAGTCGGATTGGTACCTTCCTCGTTGCTGATTTCGGAAGTTTCGGCTTTTGCTCCTCCCTCTCCATTCTTGATTTTCTTGTCAATTAATGACAAGAGCTTCGGACTCAGGGTTGACTCCACTCTCTTTTCGCTAGGATTTTTCATTCAACGTTCTATCTTTTACCACGTCAATGGTAAGCTTGCCGTCAAGAGTCGAGTTGCTGACTGACACAACAAGTGTGTCCCAGCTATTTGGCAAAGAGCTAAGCAGTAGTAATGCATGCAATCATCATTTAATGTCATCTTCATAGAATTGAGTTAGTCTACTATCCCTTGGAACTCGCTCATGTGTTCTGAGACATTGCTCCCGTCTTTGTATTTCAGATTCACGAGCCACCACATTTGATTTGCTTTATTTTGTGCCGTTGTTCTTGCGTACATTTTCTCTAATTTTTGCCAAAGAACACTAGTATCATGTTCATTAACAAAATTTTGAAAAATGCTCTCATCAATCTATTGTCGGATTTGAGCGGCACACTTCCGATTGAGCACCATCCATTCGCTTTCGGACATTGTCGTTGGTTTGCCACCAAAAGACGATGCCAACTTGGCTTCCACTACAGGATTAAACTCCTCGGACGTTGGTACTGGTACCTCCGTCGGTATCACAATTGGCCTCCAAAGATCTTTAATGTATAGTAGATCCTTCATCTTTGGTTTCCAGATTGCATAATTGAATGCAGTCAATTTTATCATGTTGCCAAAATTTTCCTCCATTTAATTTTGCACAGAAAAATAATAAATAAAGCAACCTTGCTCTGATACCACTTGATGGGAAAAAAATATTTGTGGAGAATGCCCAAAAATTTTTCCCGCTACTATTTTTGTGAAAATTAAATAGGATAAAATATTAACTGAAAGTAGTAATGATGAATAATAAATAACACCAGAATTTTAACACGGAAAACCCTCCAAGGTGAAGGGAAAAACCACAGGACTGTAGTCCACTTCAAACTTTCACTATGATAAATAATGAGATACAACTTCACCCAAGGGTGGATTTCTCTCTGTCTTCAATTTGTGGATCTGGACCTCTTACAAATTGAATAACTTACTCAAAGATAACTCTCTTTCTTGGAAGAAGAAAATTGTTTCTTCTGCTACGCTGCTCTGATAAACTTGCTTTTGTATCCTCTTCTCCGTTGAGGAGGACTCCTATTCATAGGAGCAAATGCAATCCCAATCGGAATTATACGATACAAAATCATGTAGATTTATCTCCTAATCTCTCGTGATTTTGTATATATATGAGAATATCACTTTGATTTCTTTCCCAATCTTCCTTGATTTTCTAGATGTGGAAGATCACGTTGATTTATCACCCTATCTCTTTTGATATTTTCTTTTTCTTTTTCTTTTTTCTCTTTTTTTTCTTTTCTTTTTACTTTTACAAACTCACTACCATATTATTACAAATATACATAATTGCATTGGCCTCTCCGATTGGGAGTGACCTACTCAACAAATGAGTCACCTTGGAATTCTAGCAAAAAGCGACCTGAATGCGTTTATACGTTTTTCGTTGGGAACCGCCAAGGACAGATTGGTGAAGCTTCTGCGGTCGTGGATTGGCAATGCCATCTCTCTTGTCGAATTTAGGTGGCTCCGCATGTAGCTTGGAGACGTGTCGTGAAAATTTGGTCGCTTCTTCGAAGCGCGTTCGCTTAATGTTTTAAAGTGAGAGAGAGCCAACAGTTTTCCGGAAATTCATGTTCTGCCCTGTGGAGATTTTGCTGTTTACTGTTCAACTAGGAAGGAAATGAGGCAACTGAAAATTTTGCAAAGACCAGTTTAGGACTCTCTCTCTCTCTCTCTCCACTGCAGCGAAATGCCCAGTGCCATGGATCTTTGCGTAGATCTCAGACAATCTTTACTAAGGTGAAAACGTGTCTTGCTTTGTTTTTCTAAAGACATTCTATAATCTAAGTCAGCACGAGCAAAAGGAGACTTTTTGACAGTCTGCTATGGGGACCATCTCAGAAAACTCCAAAATGGTTCATTGAATAAATATTTGCTAATTTGAAGAAAAAAGAAATACCGCCCGTTTCTCTCGGGGATTGGGCACTTGAGGCTTCTGATACGCATTTGTTTGACCTTGCTAAATTAGATGACTAAAGGAAGGAGCAATTGAGGAGGAACCGATTTTCGTGCTTAAGGCAAATTGACGGAGCGGGGGTAATTTTGCCCTAAGCCATGATTAGCTTGTTCATTACAGGTGACGACGATGGTAGGTGTAGAAGTTGGATGGGCCTCAGATTTCATAAGATCTTGACATCACTCGCTTTGTTGACTCCCAAACTACAATGCCTAGTCGGACAGTGAAGATGTGATGGGGCGTAGAACTACGTGATGTGTCGCAGGCTTTGTCGGAGTATTTGGTTGCGGTGAAGGCTAATCTTGATTTCGGACGGTTCATATATTTGGATAGTTAGCAGGTAAGCGATGGTGGCAGTCGATGGCCAGGAGACAACGCAGGGGTCGAGTCCCTGTGAAGAGAAAATCTTTGTATCAGTTCGTCTCAGGCCCTTGAATCAGAAGGAATTCCTAGGAATGATGTATCGGATTGGGAATGTATCGATGACCACACCATTAACTACAGAAACTATCTCTCTGTTTCAGAGCGGTCCATGTACCCAGCTGCTTACACGTTTGGTAATTGAATCCCGTTCATGAAGTTATTTCCTTTCTTTCTTCTTTGCCTTTGCTTGAGCACATTCTCATGTTATGTTGGATTTAGCATCCTTTTGGTCTTGAGCCCACGTCTTCAAATTCCAACAAAATGTTTCTAATGATGGACTTGCATTTAAGGAAGCAATCTGTTCAATATCTCTTACTGTTACGTGTCCTCCATGTTGGCTGATTTCCAGACAGAGTTTTCCGGTGTGATTGCTCCACAAGGCAATTGTACGAGGAAGGAGCCAAGAAAGTTGCTCTCAGTTGTCAGTGGGATAAATGGTAAACTTTAACCTCTTCTCCTACCTTTCGACATTGTTTTGTTATGTTGATATTTGCCTGAGATTGCAACCATCCAATGCTCAATGTTGCAGCAAGGGTTTTTGCATATGAACAGACACGTAGTGGAAAAACATACCCTATGAGTGGAATTACTGAATACTCAATGGCAGATATATACAGCTACATAGAGAAGGTAACAAGTCATATACTACCTAAAGATCTCCTCCATTTTCAATCGCAACTTCTTCCTCTAACATTTGCTTGTTAATAAAGACATTCTCTTCTTCTAAAAAAAATAAAAATAAAGACACTCTCTTGTTTCTCAATAGCACAAGGAAAGAGAATTTCTGTTGAAGTTTTCTGCGATGGAGATCTACAATGAGTCTGTGAGAGACCTCCTCAGCGCAGATGATATTCCACTGAGACTTCTAGGTGATCCAGTGGTAAATTTCTTTGTACTATGCCGGGGAACTATGAGCTCATCCAACATCACCGTGAGAGCTAGCTCTTTCGACAGAGAGGGACTATAGTTGAGAAACTTACAGAGGAAACACTGAAGGACTGGAGCCACTTTCAAGAACTTATTTCTGTGTGTGAAGGTAAGGACTAAGGCTATTCAGTCTTGTGTTGGATGAATTTCATGGTTGCATACTCTATCTAGCATTACAATGAAATGCTTAGGCTGATCATTTGCATTTCACAGCTCAAAGACAGGTTGGAGAGACGTGCCTTAACGAAGCTAGCTCAAGATCACATCAGATTCTCAGACTGGTAATGGTGCTTTTTTTCTGTTATGTGGTCAATTCCTATTAAAATGTCAAAGATTTATTGCTCATTGTCTCTGCTGCCAGAAAATTGAAAGTTCAGCTCGTGATTTCTTGGGGAACGACAATTCAAGCACTCTTTCTGCTGCTGTGGTATGGATATTCAGTACTTAACTTCAACCTATAAACAGTTGATGGGAGAATATTGTGGTTTCTTTTGGCTGCAGAACTTCATGGATCTAGCAGGAAGTGAGCGTGCATCTCAGTCATTATCAGCTGGTGCAAGGTTGAAAGAGGGCTGCCACATAAATCGCAGTTTGCTGAGTTTGGGAACAGTTATCCGCAAGCTGAGGTTGGCTTTACAGCTTGTTTCTTTGTTGTCTTCATCTTAGAGATCTTATAATTTAGTTGGACCATGCGCTGACATGAACATAGAGCACCACTGCATTACCTTTTCTGTGCCAAAGGTCCATTTTTTACACAGTACTAGTTTACCTGCATACACACATGTTATACGATTGACAACATCATAAACAGCCAAGCCTTCTCCCACAAAATAGGACAGGGTATACGGATCCTTTTATGCCATCGCGCTCTATTTCCAATCCTGCTTTCAGTAAAATTCAGATACTAAGCTCTGTTTACACTTTCCATCCTCCATCAGGGTTTGTGATTGCTGCCTGTGGCAGGTTTGGTGCAGGAGCACCCACATGTTTAGTTCCATTAATGCTTGTCTGCCTATCTGTTGTGTCTACCAAGTGCTCAGAGCTGACAATGGGTTTATCTTTGCTCTCCTCTAGTAATGTCAAGTACCTCTTGTACCAAATGCTTAGGTCAATTTATTAGACATGATATTTGCCAAAAGAATTTGTTCTATCTGGTCTTTTTTTTTTTTTTTTTTTTGGGGGGGGTGTTGGTTGGGTTGGTTTTGGTTTCTCAGGCATAAATTCCACTGCATAGTTGAAAATTGTTGTTTTGAGAGGAGGGGATTAGTTTTCCGGGTTATTGACTAAGTTCTTAGCCTTCAGCTCCATATAGGTTACCACGCAGATTTTAGCATCAAGAAGATTAACTTTTTAAAGCATAAGAAGTCGAGAGACTCTGGAGTAGTTGTTTAGGTTTGTTTGGAGCAAGTTTGACATTTTGACATTTTCCTTTTCTTATAGTGTTTGAAATTTGACTTTTATTGCACGTTGAACATCTTAAAATTTTAAGAGTTGAAAATTGTTGTTTTGAGAGGAGGGGATTAGTTTTCTGGGTTATTGACTAAGTTCTTAGCCTTCAGCTCCATATAGGTTACCACGCAGATTTTAGCATCAAGAAGATTAACTTTTTAAAGCATAAGAAGTCGAGAGACTCTGGAGTAGTTGTTTAGGTTTGTTTGGAGCAAGTTTGACATTTTGACATTTTCCTTTTCTTATAGTGTTTGAAATTTGACTTTTATTGCACGTTGAACATCTTAAAATTTTAAGAGTTGAAAATTGTTGTTTTGAGAGGAGGATTAGTTTTCCGGGTTATTGACTAAGTTCTTAGCCTTCAGCTCCATATAGGTTACCACGCAGATTTTAGCATCAAGAAGATTAACTTTTTAAAGCATAAGAAGTCGAGAGACTCTGGAGTAGTTGTTTAGGTTTGTTTGGAGCAAGTTTGACATTTTGACATTTTCCTTTTCTTATAGTGTTTGAAATTTGACTTTTATTGCACGTTGAACATCTTAAAATTTTAAGAGTTGAAAATTGTTGTTTTGAGAGGAGGGGATTAGTTTTCCGGGTTATTGACTAAGTTCTTAGCCTTCAGCTCCATATAGGTTACCACGCAGATTTTAGCATCAAGAAGATTAACTTTTTAAAGCATAAGAAGTCGAGAGACTCTGGAGTAGTTGTTTAGGTTTGTTTGGAGCAAGTTTGACATTTTGACATTTTCCTTTTCTTATAGTGTTTGAAATTTGACTTTTATTGCACGTTGAACATCTTAAAATTTTAAAACATATGAATATTGACATGTGTGGTGATATAGACTCTTTTTGACATATATTTTTAAAACTTAAAGTATCTTTTATTTTCTTTATCAATGTTTTGGAGGAAAAGCTTTTTAAAAAAAAAACTTACAGAAATTCAAAGCAAACCATGCGTGATGATGTTTTACCAATTTTTCATCTTTGATTGTATGAACAGACCGGTTACTAATATTGAGATCCTATAAGAAATCGGGAGTTGGTGGAAGTATGCAGTCTTAAGCTATCTTTTCTTTCGATTTATGTTGATTTATTTTTAAACTTTTAATTATTGATCAAGAACTATTTGACTGGCTCCAGCAAGGGAAGAAATGGACAGATTCCTTTCTGAGATTCCAAACTGACTCGTATTCTGCAGTGCTCACTGGGAGGAAATGCTAGAACTTCCATCATCTGTACAATGAGTCCTGCCCGAAGTTATGCTGAACAGTCACGGAATACACTACTGTTCGCAAGTTGTGCTAAAGAGGTCGCCACAAATGCACAGGTCAATGTTGTTATGTCTGATAAAGCTTTGGCAAAGCATTTACAGAGAGAATTGGCTAGATTGGAGAGTGAGCTTAGAAATCCAGGACTAGCATCTGTTTCATCTGATACTGCTGTGCTGCTTCGTGAAAAGGATCTCCAAATTGAGAAGGTGATGATTCCGCATTAAGGCTTTTAATATTGTAATTGATGTTTCTTATATTTTGAGGTTTTTCGCACTATCTATGGAAAAGGGACGTACTTGTGTGTAATTATCATACATAAACTAGGTGCATCTTCCAACTTCTTCCTTAGTATGCTGCTGTGTCAGAAAGTCTATTTTTTTTTAGTACCGATGGTGAATTCCACCAGTTCCATTAGGTTGAATATCCTTCAGTGCACAATACATGCAATTTCCATCTCAATTGACATCTCTTGACCAAGCTTATCCACTTGAAAGTTCATGTAAAAGTTGGTAAATTAACTCGGGAACCTAAGACTTAACAGAGAATTTTAAGAGCAATATCTTCGCCTGGCCTCTCTGACCTTCCCCTGCAGAATGCATATTTTTCACAATTGCAAATTTTCTTCATCTCTCTCACAGTAGCATGTCCCTTTGGACCATTTCTAACATTCTACACCTTTGGGCAATAGCCCACAGCTTCACCATTATGCTGTTAGCATTTATAGCTGTGACTTTCTCATCAGCTTTTCTTTTTTTATATATATATATTTTTTTTTTTCGGCCAAAAAGATAAGTAGAGCTTATTTGAGCGAACCTTCTGATTTACCTGGATGTCCAACTGATGTTTTCTGCAATCTTTTTCTCTGCAAAAATTGTGAGATTGTCCTATTAAACTACTTTGTTCCTTTTTTCGTATTCATTCCATTTAAGTTTTGCCATGATGCTGTCAACAGTCAACACGCATCTACTTCAGAGCTAAGATCATGCAAACCTTCACTATTTGTTGTAATTTGGCATAGAAAATTGGATGGCCAGTAGGTTTACGTGCATTTTCCTTTGCTGGGATGAGTAATAACTTCAGCTGGTACCAAAACAGTTGTAATTTGTGAAGAGCTCATTATGCAGCTTATTAACCGGCCTTCTTAATAGTTTTTCGTTGTGGCACCTTTTAAGATTATGTTTGTAAAATTTCCATGTTGTCACCCCCCTTTAAAGCTCAATGAACGGTGAAGCATTTTTTGTCCATTTATAAATCAGGAAACCACTTAATTATTTAACCGCTTATATTCTGTGGTTGTATCCTCTCACAGCTCAAGAAAGAGATTGCAGAATTGTCTCTACAGCGCGACCTTGCTCAGTCTGAGGTTCAGGATTTGCACCGATTGGTTGTAGATCACAAACCTTTGACTGCACAGGTCATTCTACTTTGTTAGATTCCTTGATGGATTTGCCATCCTCAACTTATAACACCAATTATTCCTCAATGAATCGTGTGTTCATTTAATACTTCAGGTGGATGCATAAGGTGATTACCCTAAACTTCGCATGCGAGGTTCATGGGAACTCAAGGGCCTGATTTTAGATACTCAAAACCGAGCAGATAATGATTATGTTGATGTTGGTATCATAACATTTGATTCATGTCAATATTCAGATCAACATAGTAGGAGTGATTCAGATGGGCATACGATCCCCATTCCCGACTTTGAAGAGAACTCTTTACTCTCGAACCCCTCTTCACAGCTCTCAATTCAGATATCTCACTCCAGGTGAAATAGCATATGTCTAGAGGACATTGGAGAATACACTGATGAAAATTCCAAGGACTTTTGCAGGGAAGTGCGCTGCATTGAGATGGAAAAGCCAAACCCGAACTGCCATGGCAATGGTGATATGTCATCAGTGGAGGAGAAGGAAGGCATCTCAGACTGTATTGTGGTTGAGGAAGTTGATGAGGAAAAAGAGAAATTGGGATCACCAACTCTGGAGGAAACTAGACAGTTAGACAGTCCCTCAAGATTATGTAGAACCTTCTCTTGAAAAAGCATATTCAATGATGCAGGAAAAAGAGTTACCTACATCCAGACGTTTCAAGCTAGTTAGGAGTAAAAGTTGTGAGTCAGGCCTCACAAATATTTCATTTTCAATTGAGGAGATGGAGATAAACCATCGCACACCTCCCCTTCGATACGAAAAAGAATGCCTTGGAAGACCTGAGGGATGTCAGAGAAAGTTTCCTTCATTGAAGTATGTGTCCAAAGAAACTTTGTCTGGTAGTGTTCCTCATAATTCGCTGGAGGATTCTTTGGATTATGAGCTTCCGGCAGAGATAAGTCGGACAGTTGAGAAATGTGACAGCAGTATGGACTCCGCTTCTGAAATAGAGGAGTCAATTGCTCAGCAGGAGGATCAACCTGGTCAGCATGTGGTGAGCTTTGTTCCCTGCTTTTCTTTGATCCTTTTATCAAGGCATATTGAGCTATATAATGAACGGTGGATTAATTATTTTGGAGGACCTTACAAATTTTTATTTTCTCTATTGGAATTTAAATATAACATAGGAGTTATCATGCTTTTTCCATAGCAAAGATCTGATTCAAATATTTGGGCGTGACACCCCATGACTCAAGTGGATGGGAGTTATTAGGGCTTGGCCCACGTGGGTCAAACTGGGCTTCTTGTACATTGTTTTGAAAACTTACTACGGACAGGGTACAGAAGCCATGGCTTTTGGGTGTTTAAAGTTTGTTAAATATTATAATTTAGAAAATTTTGATTTGTCTAAAGATTGTTTTTCTGTGTACATATATATTATGACGGATGTAGTGATATTGGCCAGCTATGGTTTCAGCTATAAGAGTATTGTCATACATAAATGTGGACGTTTAAGTAAGTTTGGATTACCACTCACTTAGAGTATAAAGTGCCTTGAAATTTGGAGAATAAACTTAGTGTTTGGTTACTATCATTAGATATGGATGTTTTGTCAACACACGCACATTTTGCTCAGTAGAGACTCTTTTGATTGACAGGTACATGTTATAAAACCAAATGTGATTGTACCTACTAAACACGTTAAGGATGTTGGCTTGGATCCAATTGAAGATGATACAGAGGGTTCTTTGGAATGGCTTTCGCACTTCGAAAACTTGCGGAAGGAGATCATCAAATTGTGGAAGGAATGCAATGTCTCATTAGTTCACGGGAGCTACTTTTTCCTATTGTTTAAAGGTGATCCGACGGATTCTATCTACATTAGGGGTGAGTGGTACCCGATTTCGGTTCGGTTCCGTCCGGAACCTAGAACCTACCATTGAGTACAGGTTCCTCAATTTTTGGAACCTGGAACCTACCCGTCAAAATCGAGAACCTGGAACCTACCTTGTCATAGGTTCCGGGGTCGGTTCCAAGTTCCAACAGGTTTTTTTTTTTTTTTTTCATTTTCGTAGTGAGCGCGAATATCCGAAA
This sequence comes from Eucalyptus sideroxylon, assembly GCA_014182405.2. Classification (NCBI taxonomy): domain Eukaryota; kingdom Viridiplantae; phylum Streptophyta; class Magnoliopsida; order Myrtales; family Myrtaceae; genus Eucalyptus; species Eucalyptus sideroxylon. The sequence continues at coordinate 9,957,268 of CM024557.2, forward strand.
GCCGAAATAATTCAATAGTTGGCCCTCCATTTTTGGTACCTGCCAATATACAGCAATGTGAATCTTTTACATTTGAATAGACAACTAAATTCATAGTTCTTCGTTGTCTAATGTATAATTTGGTGATTCAATGTCAATAGAAACTTTAAAGGTGTTGGCAGTTGTTGGAGCATCAAAAGCAATAGCTGAATAGAAGTGAAAAAAGAAAGAAAGAAATGAAATAACAGAGAATATGGAGTTGGGTCAATTTAAGTCGGCATGCGAGTTAGGACAGCATTTACCAACAGCCATATCTAAAAGTTTTGAAAAATTGAAAGAATGAACTGATATCAAAGAGAGAAGTGGATATTTCTCCCCATTTTCTTCCCCTTTCATTATTGCCAGGGGTATCTACATTAGCCTTACACATGATATTAAATTCATCTGGAGGAATAGCCTTACGCATGATATTAAATTCATCTCTTCTAGTGTCGGAATTAACGTAATCAAGTTCCTCAAGGAGCTCGACCTCTCCCCACAGGTGATGCTGATGTTGGCAGAGATTCAGGAGCAGCAGAGCCTTATGAGGACGTACAAGATCATTGTGAAGAAGATGGAGGCCGAGCGCAAGGAGTCGGAGATCTTCGCACTGAGAAGGAAGCTAACGAGCTCGTCTCCGAGAACTGGTCGTCAAAGAAGAAGCTCAACACGAGTGGCGTCTCACCTTTGTTCGACGGCTTCAAGCTCGCATCGTTGAGCCCGACCCACTTCGCCCAAGTCCTCCACTACGCCTTACGATCCATGAGGCACTTCGCGAAAGCCATGGCTCACGAGATGGAGGCGGTGAACTGGAACCTCGACGAGGCCATCCGATTCTTCGAGGGAGGTCCAGCAACGGCGATGGTGATGAAGACACGAGTCTCACGGCACCAACGGCGGCACGGACGACGCGACAAAGACGGCAGCAATCGCGGCTCAACGCATGGCCAAGGGGGGAAGAGCTCGATTCTGGCGGAGGCGGTGGCGGTTCGAAGCAACGACGGCCCGAACGGCCGAGTGAGCGGCGCAAGAGGTGGTGATGGTGGCTTGGAGACGGCGGCAACGGCTCATGGTGGCGAGGGGTAACGCGGATGGCGCGACAGCTCGTCGGGCTCAACGGTGAGACGGCTCGTCAAACGAGCGATTGGTGGTGGTGGTTCGGTGGCCAAGAGATGGTGATGAGTAGGTCGTGGGGCGGCGGTGTGGTGGTGGGTGAAGCAGTAGCCAAGAAGAAGAAGAAGAAGAAGAAGAAGAAGAAGAAGAAGAAGAAGGGGTGGGGTTTCGGTCGAGAGAGGGGGAAAGAGAAGAGAGAGAGAGAGAGAAGAAAAGAAAAAAGTTGGGGGGTAAGAAGTGACGTGAGGAGTGAGAAGTGGAGAAAAGAAAGAGAGAGAGAAAGAAAGAGGAAGGGGGGAAGAATCGTAGAGGGGGGAAATCATGTGGGGGAAGCTAGGGTTTTTTTTTTTTAGAATTATGACCAGTTCCGTGTCCGATTCCTATGGGAACCGGAATCGGAATCGGGAACGCTGGTTCCCAGAAAAAAGGAACCGGGAACCGGACCGGTGTCTTTGGAATTGGGAACCAAACCTAACCCTCTGGTTCGGTTCCCCGATTCCCAATTCTACCCGGGAACCGTGCTCACCCCTAATCTACATGGAGGTAGAGCTCAAGAGGTTGTCGTTTCTTAGGGATAAATCTGCCCATTGTAATCAAGCTTTGGAAGATGGTTAGACTTTGACTGCTGCTTCGAGGTACTGAATTCAAATGGAAAAATACACTATAAGTGCCATAAGTTGTGTATGACGCTCACTTTGGTGCTAAAAGTTTCTATCGGATCACTTAAGTGCCAAATCGGAGAAAAAACGATCACTTTGGTGCCACCGGCGAGAGATTCTAGCCAAATTAATTACGTCGCGGTGGCTTTAAAACAACATTGTTTTTCATCATCTTCAAGAAACGACGTCGTTTTGCCGTTATACGTGGATATCCTCACAAAAACTGTTGGTATATAATACGCGGAAATGACAGGATTTTGCAATTTACGTCAACACGAAATCACCAGAGAAATAAATGAGAAAAATAAGGGCACCAGAAATTTACGTGGTTCGGTCCGAGTATCGATACCTACGTCCACGGGGAGACCCAGCAGCAAATAATCCACTAAAATCGGAGAATCAGAGTTTACAATCGCTCAATCACTCAAGTGTTTCTCACACCTAGATTTAACCCCAAACTCAAAGTGTTTATAAATAAACAACTCACTTGGGAATAAACTCACGGCACAAAATTACCACACGTTCAAGTCGCACACCAAAAGGAAAAATCTTTGCTTCCCTTCGGCGGACGTGTGGCTTCGGAAGACGTACATTCAATGGCTCCTTATTCTCGGCTTGTACATGCAGCACTACGTAGGTTTGAGCAGCTTCTTGCTTCGGCGGACTTTTCCTACGTAGGTTGCGGCGTCTTCAAAACCGAAAGAAGAGAAGACTTGCAAAAAAAGAATATTTCCTTTTATATGTGTGCCTAGGTCAAACTTTGACCTGGGCCCACCATCCACGTTCTATTTGCTTCGGCTTCACGCTGATGTGTGTGCGCGTGTTGGGCCCATCTATTTCTTTTTTATGCGTGGAGGCTTCACGCCAAGCGATTTCGGCAAGCTTTCGCAAGAAGAAATTTTACTTCAATTTATTTTATTTTATATTTCCTATTTTCCAGTGAAAACTCAAGACATGATTCAACAATTCTCTACCTTGGCTTGATGTTTTAAGCTAAGTTATAGTGCTCATCATCCATGTTGCTCTCCCAATGTCCCGACAGGCACTCACTCTCCACAGACGCCAATAGAGCTCAAGCAGAACTTGAGCTTCACCAAAGGAACAGACTTAGTCATCATGTCTACCGGGTTATCTACTGTAGCAATCTTTTTAACAATAACAATACCCTTAGCTAAGACATCTTGGATGAAGTGGTACCCAATGTTAACATGCTTCATTCGCTCATGATAAACTGGATTATACGCCAAATATATCGCACCTTGGTTATCACAGTGTATATCCACACTTTTCTGTTCTAACCCAAAGTCCGAGAGCAAACTTTGTAACCATATCGCCTCCTTCGCTACAAAGGTTAGTGCCATGTACTCTGCCTTAGTCGAAGACAAGGTAATGTGATCCTGTAAGGACGCTTTCCAACTAACTGAACCACCTGCTAGCGTAAACACGTACCCTGTTAAAAACTTGCAATCATCCAAGTCACCGGCATGTGATCCGAATCCACAAAACCAGTGGTCTCACTGCCATTACTATTCCTTCGGCATACTATACTCATGTCTGTTGTCCCCTTCAAATATCTGAGAATCTACTTCACAGCTTCCCAATGAGCTTTATCAGAAAGCTTCATATAGCGACTAACCACGCTCACGGCTTGTGAAATATCAGGCTTAGTTCACACCATAGCATACATAATACTACCCACGGCACTAGAATAAGGAACACGAGACATATACTCTTCCTCCTCCTCAGTCTGCGGTGATAATTTATCTGAAAACTTAAAGTGCTTCGCTAAAGGTGTACTTACAGATTTTGCTGACTGCATATTAAAACGTGCTACGATCTTCTCAATGTATTTCTTTTGAGATAGACATAAAACTCCTGCAGTCCTGTCATGCAAAATCTCCATACCCAAAATTTTCTTTGCAGCACCTAAATCTTTCATCTCAAATTCAACATTTAATTGCATCTTCAGCACATCAATATCAAACATATTCTTAGTTTCTATCAGCATATCATCAACATATAAGAGTAGATAAATCAAAGAACCATTCTCCAACCTCCTAAAATAAATGTAGCTGTCCATCTGACTTTTTGAATAGTCTTGACTAGCCATGAAAGCATCAAAACGTTTATACCACTGCCTAGGAGACTGTTTCAGACCATACAAAGATTTCTTTAACAAGCAAACATGATCTTCCTTACTCGGAATAGCAAATCCCTCCGGTTGCCTCATGTAAATCTACTCCTCCAACTCATCGTGAAGAAACGCAGTTTTCACATCTAGTTGCTCTAACTCGAAATCCTGCAAAGCAACTAAGGCAAGTAAAACACGAATAGAAGTATGTCTTACCATAGGAGAGAACACCTCATTGTAGTCAATGCCCTCACGCTGTGTATATCCTTTCGCCATAAGTCTCGCCTTATACCTCGCTGCCTCGACATCGGGAATGCCCTCTTTCCGTTTGAAGACCCATTTACTTCCAACAATCTTTTGGCTTTTTGGTACTTTGACCAGCTCCTATGTCTGATTTCGATGGAGTGATTCCATCTCTTCACTTATAGTCCCTAGCCACTGCGATGACTTCGAACTAGCCATCGCCTCAAAGTAAGACGAAGGCTCATCTGTCTCCACCTCATCACCTACAGTCAATGCATAAGCAATATCTGTATAACCATAACGTACCGGTGGTTTAATTTGCATTCTCTCTCTATTTGCGGCTATAGTCTGCTGCGGCTTTGCTGGTTGTTCACTATCACCAACTTCAGGAACTGCGGCTTCATTTGCAGTCTCAACTTCTGTTACCTTCGAGGTCTTTGAAGTCTCCACCCGAAGCTTCACCTCACTAATGACACCATGATCTATCTTCTTTGCTAGTTGTGTCTCAGAACTCTTCTGTTGAAGCATTGCAGTCTCGTCGAAGATCACATTTTTGCTGATTAGAAAACCAAGTGATCTAGGATTGGTGCACCACAGCCGGTAGCCTTTCACCCCATGTGCATAACCCAGAAATATGCACTTCTTTGCCCTCGGCTCAAGCTTACCATTACTCGCATGAGCATACGCAAGACATCTGAATATTCGTAATCCGGAATAATCAACAGGTTTCCCCGACATTACTTACTCAGGAGTCTTCCACTCGATAGCAAACGATAGAGATCGATTTACCAAGTAACATGACATGTTCATTACTTCAACCCAAAATTCCTTGCCAAGTCCTACGTGCGAAAGCATGCATCGAGCTCGCTCAAGCAAGATTCTGTTCTTCCGTTCTACCACGCCATTCTATTGTGGTGCCCCAAGTACTGCGCAGTGTCTTACAATACCTTCTTTCTCGCAGAATTCGGTAAAATCTTTACCATAAAACTCCATGCCATTATCGGTTATCAGGCACTTGATCTGTTTATCTGACTACTTCTCAATCAATGCCTTAAATTTCTTAAACCGATCAAACACTTCATATTTGTGCTTCAGAAAGTATACCCATACCTTCCTCGAATAATCGTTAATAAAAGTCAGCATATATCGGGCACCTCCTTTAGAAGGAATCGAAAACGGGCCCCAGACATCTAAATGAATATATTCAACCGGTCGTTTAGTCGAATGAATAGCTGTAGTAAACTTAACTCGGTGCTGCTTTCCATAGATACAGTGCTCACATAAGTCCAGCCTTCCTTTTTTCTGACCACTCAACAACCCCCTTTCACTCAGCATCGTCATACCTGCCTCACTCATGTGCCCCAAACATATATGCCATAATTGAGTCAAGTTAGAGTCTAACTCACCTTATGAAACTGCAATGATTCCAGTCACGGTCTCTCCTAGTAGATGATAGAGAGTATTCACTTTCTTCCCTTTCATCAATGTCATGGTACCTCGAGAGATCTTTAGTATTCCACCTTCAGCGGTGTACCTACACCCGATGTCATCGAGTGTCCCAAGAGAAATAAGGTTCTTCTTGAGCTCTGGTACATGCCTCACATCTATCAATGTGCGAACCACCCCATCGTGCATCTGTATCCGAATTGTCCCTATCCCCACAGCCTTACAGACTGCATTATTCCCCAAAAGAACTCTACCACCATCTACAGCTTGGTAAGTAGTAAACAAGTTCTTATGAGGCGTCATGTGATAAGAACACCCCGAATCTAGCACCCATTCGTCTCCTGACGAAGTAGCAGTCACACATAAGACAGATTCTGCATCCCTATTGCTCCCCTCAGCAACGTTTGCTACACTGCTTGTAGCATTCTGCTTATCAACTTTATTTCTTCGCTTTGGACAATCTCTCCTAATGTGCCCCTCCTCGTGACACTCAAAGCACTTCACGCGTCCTTTGGACTTTCTATTGCGTGATTTTGATCTGCTTTTACCTCTACTGCTACTAGGCTCTCGATGCTGTTCTCTACCCCGAATCATCAGTGCTTGTGCTGCCCCTTTTGCCAGACTATCATCTCGCTACTTCCTCTGCCACTCCTTAGAGAATAAGGCGGACTTCACCTCTTCTGAGGTAATAGTAGTATGCCCCTGCAACAACGAATCAGTAAAGTGCTCCCATGACTCTAGTAAAGAGGCTAATAACATCATGCCATGTTCTTCATCATCAAGTATCTTACCGACGTTCTTCAAATCCAACATGAGTTTATTAAATTCATCTAAGTGGGTCCTAATAGACGTACCTTCAGTATATCTAAACTGAAACATCTTCTTCAACATATACAAACGATTGTTCAAACCTTTCTTCACATAGAGTGTTTAAAGTTTTGCCCATAATGCTGCAGCATCTTCCTCCTCAATAACCTCTAGTAAGACCTCATTCGACAAATTTAACAAGATTATGCTCTTTGCTTTTTCCATCAGCTCTACCCTCTCTAAGGCTTTCATTATAATCGGCAACTCATCTTCACCATCTAGTGCCTTGGCCAAACCTTGTGTTGTCAATAAAGCCCGCATGTTGATGCTCCATAACACAAAGTTATTTCTCCCATCAAACTTCTCAATCTCAGATTTCCTCTCAGACATAATTGCAATAACAGAATTTCCAGATAATAATCAGACAAGCAAAAGCCCAAAATCACAATCAAGAAATCCAACCTGAAACTCTAATACCAATTGTTGGGATATAATACGCGGAAATGACAGGATCTTGCAATTTACGTCAACGCGAAATCACCAGAGAAATAAATGAGAAAAATAAGGACACCAGAAATTTACGTGATTCGGTCCGAGTATCGGTACTTACGTTCACGGGGAGAGGCAGCAGCAAATAATCCACTAAAATCGGAGAATTAAAGTTTACAATTGCTCAATCGCTCAAGTGTTTCCCACACCTAGATTTAACCCTAAACCCAAAGTGTTTATAAATAAACAACTCACTTGGGAATAAACTCGTGGCAAAAAATTACCACGTGTTCAAGTTGCACACCAAAAAGAAAAATCTTTGCTTCCCTTCAGCGGACGTGCGGCTTCTTACGTTTGGCTTCGGAAGACGTACATTCAGCGGCTCCTTCTTCTCGGCTTGTACGTGCAACACTACATAGGTTTGAGTGGCTTCTTGCTTCGGCGGACATTTCCTACGTAGGTTGCGGCGTCTTCAAAACCGAAAGAAGAGAAGACCTGCAAAAAAAAATATTTCCTTTTATATGTGTGCCTCGGTCAAACTTTGACCTGGGCCCACCATCCACGTTCTATTTGCTTCGGCTTCACGCTGATGTGTGTGTGCGTGCTGAGCCCATCTATTTCTTTTTCATGCGTGGAGGCTTCACGCCAAGCGATTTCGGCAAGCTTCCACAAGAAGAAATTTTACTTCAATTTATTTTATTTTATATTTCCTCTTTTCCAGCGAAAACTCGAGACATGATTCAACAAAAACGATGCCGTATAGCTCATAGGGATTGAAATTAGGGTTTCCGCCACTCACCACTCAGCCACAGTCGTTCGCCTGCCATCGCTTGGCTACCATTGCTTCGTCACCATTGTAGTTGCTCGACTAAGTGAGCGAGGAGAGATTGAGATTTTTGCTCAAGCAAGAAGTGGCAAGAAGAATAGGAAGCAAGGGCGGAGGAGGAGGAGGAAGAAGAGGGGTCAAAGGTGCTGCTGGAGCGCTGTTGCTGATGGTGGTGGTGGTGGTGGTGGTGGTTAAGTTGTTTTTTTTGAAAAACCAACCAAACCGAAAATTTCGGTTCGGTTCGGTTTGGTTCAGTTCGGTTTTTCGGTTTTTAGCTTTTGGTTTTCGGTTTTCGGTTTTATATATATATATAGCTTTCAGAAATTTCGGTTCGCCTAGACACAGACCGGATAACCAGCTACTCACAATGTAATTCATTGAGAAAACTAAAAGATCACACTTCTAAAATTAAGACCAACTGACAAATAGAGTACAGCTACTAGGAACCATTTAGACTTTCTAATGTTTTGTTTTTACATCTGCACCGTGTCTTGGATAACACATGTTCAAATAAGTGAGCAGCGGATGCAGGTACATGACATTTTTTTATACAATCACAAACTCGTTCATGACATAGCATAGTTTGTATGGAGCAGGACATATCCCATGCTGGAAAGGCACACATCCCATTCTTGGTAATAAAACAGCAATCAAAAGAATGAGAACAACGTGGGGATGTGATAAGTAAACGTTGATAACTAGGGAATAGCTAAATGGGCCAGAGAGGAAATACTGTTGAGAATCTGAATCATCATCTGTTGTGCATAATTTCCCCACAATGTTAGTTCTATTGTGATCAAAAGTCAACCACCACCAGGGTCATACAAAGATACAAAGAAGCATATGCTAGCACAAATATGTATAAAGAGGTGCATTTCCGCCAGACAACATACAGATTTCTATGTAAATGCTGTTGGAGAAATCTTTCCAGAATATTTTGAAGCTGAAAAACGTTTCCTTCAGTCTAGTCTGGATATTTGCAGATCGTCTAGTTTAAAGTCTAGAGACTTTCTGATCACCAGACACAAGATTCAAGACTCAAGATTCAAGACTCAAGACTATTCTCATTGACAGTCTTTATGATCCAGTGACGAAGGAAATCCAGAGCCGAAGTATATGGTTGAGGATTTAATCCTATATACTGGAGAAGATCTTTTGGTTGGATAAATATAACGGATTCTTTTGTTCGTATCTAGATCAATTGAAGATCCGATGGTCGACGAAGTATTCTTGGAATGTTCTATTCTTGGAAACCAAGATCCCGATTGTATGGGCGAACAGATTGATGGGCTATCGTCGGGTTCCTTTAATAGCTCGAATGATCTTCTTGATTGATTCCGTCCAACGGGTAGATTGGAGAAATTCCTTTGGAAAGTGCCAACGGGTATGATAGCATAAAGGAGTATAAAAAGGAAGACGTTCTAGTTGTTTAAGGGTGTGATCGATAGAGAAATTCCAGAGTCTAAAGCATCTTGATTATTAGTCGATACAGTCTGAGCAAAATTGTATACACAGAGAGTGTCTATACTTGGTGATACCTTGAGCGAGTGTGGTAGATCATCTACACCTAGAAATCAAGGAAGATCAACACTGTAACATCTCTTTGTTCATAGTGGAATCCAGCCAAATTGGCTGTCAGTGCAGAAGAGTGGACGTAGGCTTAAATCAAGCCGAACCACTATAAACCGCGTGTTTAATTCTCTCTTTTCTTTACTCAGTCTTGCATTGATTATCATTTGTTGCAAATCCTTCAACTATCTAAGTATTGCGCGATTATCAAGAGAAAATTCTTTTATATACCTATTCACCCCCCTCTAGGTACTTGTACTAGCTATATCAATTGGTATCGAGCCCGTGTTCTTACTTTATTTGAAGTGTTTTACTTGAGTAAAAGATCCATGGCTAGTATGCTAGCACCAGGGCTGGTGGAAGGGCAAAGCAATACCAGACCACCCTACTTTGATGGAAAGGATTACAACATCTGGAAGAATAAGATGAAAGCTTTCCTACGATCAAAGGATCCTCTGGAATGGGACGTTGTGGAACGAGGAATCACTCCTACTACTGCATCAGTCTCTGAAAGAGGGAAAGAAACTGTTGATGCCAGCGGAATGACTTAGGAAAAGATAAACAAGAGACAAGCACTCGATGCAAAAGCAATTTACTATTTATATTGTGCCTTGTCTCCAACTGAATATAACAGAATATCTTCTTGTATTACAGCAAAAGAAGTATGGGATAGATTACATATCACCTATGAAGGAACAGATCGAGTGAAGGAGACCAGAATCAACATTCTCTTCGGTCAATAAGAAGCCTTCAAAATGAAGCCAAGAGAATCTATAACTGACATGTTTAGTCGTTTTACAGATATTGTCAATGGTCTTGAGAACCAAGGACAAAAAATTTCTGATCCCATGAAGGTGAACAAGCTACTGTGTGGACTCTCCAAGGATTGGAATCATATAAAGACTTCAATAAGAGAGACGCAAAGAATTATGCCTCTATCTGTTGACGAGCTAATTGGAACTCTTCAGTCTTATGAAGTGGAACGAATAAATGAAGACGAAGATCCAAGAGGTAAGAAATCCATTGCATTAAAGTCAAATGATGATTATGATGATACAGATTCAGGAGATGATATGGACGACGAGGAGCTTGCTCTCATGATAAGAAGATTCAGAAAACTAAATAGAAAAGGAAGAAGGTTCAACTCAAAGAAACAAAGTTTCCAGAGACAATGAGACCAAGTCTGTTGATGATGAGGAACCAAACAAAGATGTAGTCTGCTTTGAATGTAAGAAAAATGGACACATCAGACCCAACTGTCCTCTTCGAAGAAGAAAAGAGGAAAAGCTAAGAAGTTTCGAAAAGCTCTCAAAGCCAAAAAACGGAGTGATACGAGAATGTGAAGAAAGTGATAATGAATATGCCAACATATGTCTGATAGCACATTCAGACTCAGACTCAGATTCTGGATCAGACTCAGACAGTGAATTTGAGGTCTCCGTCAAGAAAAAGGTAAAGTGGTATCTTGACAGCGGATGTTCAAGACACATGACAGGAGACTCAAAGTGCTTCATAAAGCTTGTTCAAGTAAACGGAGGAAATGTTTCATTTGGAGAAAACGGCAAAGGAAGCATTGTGGGATTTGGAACTGTGAAAATTGGAAATCTCACAATAAGCAATGTTTCTTTAGTGGAAGGACTCAACTATAACCTCCTCAGCATTAGCCAATTGTGTAATACTGGTTTCAAGATCTCCTTTCGGGAAGGAATATGTTTTGGAATCGGTAAAGACTCTACTCGATCTTTCATGGGTCGAAGGCATGGAAATATCTACCTCTTAGACATGAAATTAAATGAATCACAATGCCTAATCTCAATTCAAGATGAAGCAAGCTTATGGCACGAAAGCTTGGTCATGTCAACATGAAGCAATTAGCCAAAATCTCATCAAAGTAGCTTGTTCGAGGTCTACCAAAACTACCATATCAAAAGACCGATCCATGCACACCATGTATTCTAGGAAAGCAGGTAAGAAATTCATTTAAGCCAATAAATCATGTCTCTACTAATCATGTACTACAGTTGCTGCATATGGATCTCTTCGGACTAACCAAAACCCAAAGTATTGGAGGTAAGAAATATTGCCTAGTAATTGTGGATGATTACTCCCGCTTTACTTTGGTATATTTCCTTGCAAGTAAGTCAGAAACCTTTTCATATTTTGAAAATTTTGCTAAAAAGGTTCAAAATGAAAAATGATGTGTTATCTCAAGTATAAGAACAGATCATGGAGGTGAATTTGAAAATCGAGATTTCACAAAATTGTGTGATGAATCTGGATTTAAGCATGTGTTCTCCTCTCCATACACTCCTCAGCAAAATGGAGTTGTGGAAAGGAAGAATAGATCTCTTCAAGAAATGGCTAGAACTCTTTTAATTGAAAGTAAAATTTCTTCACGATTTTGGGCTGAAGTCTGTTTCAACAGCATGCTATATCATCAATAGAGTCTTCCTAAGACCTATTCTTGAGAAAACCCCTTATGAATTATTCAAAGGTAAGAAGCCCATTGTTTCATACTTTCATGTGTTCGGTTGCAAATGCTTTATATTGAAAAATGCAAAAGATCGAGTTGGTAAGTTTGAAGAAAGATCAGATGAAGGCATCTTCCTTGGATATTCCACATCAAGCAAAGCCTACGAGTCTACAATAAGAAGAGCCAGTCTGTGGAGGAGTCAATGAATGTCAAATTTCAAGACTCTACGCAAGATGAATCCGATCGAGACTCAATATGAAGAGTCGAACCTGCTCCGAACCTTCCAAAGCTTACAACTCAAAAAGTATCTCGGACTACGGAAGACCAGCATCAAGATGTTCATGAAGATTCAAATAAAGAAAGAGATCATCATCCAAACAAATCAACCAAGAACTGGAAGCACAAGTCCAGTCATCCTAAAGATCTCATTATCGGCGAAATTAATGAAGGAATTCGCACTAGATCCAAAAGACGTGAAGAATCTAGTGCTATGGCTCTCATCTCTGAAATTGAACCAAAAAGCATAGAAGAAGCTTTATCTGATGAAAGCTGGATCGAAGCTATGCAAGAGGAGCTCAAACAGTTCAACATTAATGATGTTTGAGAATTGACATCTAAACCAAAAGGTAAAACTGTTATTGGAGCCAAATGAGTGTTCAGAAACAAGATGAATGAAAAAGGAAAAGTCGTACGAAACAAAGCAAGACTCGTGGCCAAAGGATACACGCAAGAAGAAGGAATAGACTATGATGAGACTTACGCTCCTGTAGCAAGGTTAGAAGCTATTCGTTTATTACTTGCGTTTGCTTGTTACAAAAATTTTAGGTTATTCCAAATGGACGTCAAAAGTGCTTTCCTAAATGGATTTATCCAAGAGGAAGTTTATGTGGAACAACCGCCTGGGTTTAAAGACCCAAAGAAGCCAGACTTAGTCTTCAGACTGAAAAAGGCCTTGTATGGTCTAAAGCAAGCACCTCGAGCTTGGTACGACAGACTAAGTAAGTTCTTATTACATAATGGTTTTGTCAAAGGTAAAGTAGATACTACTTTATTTATCAAAAAGGAAAACAAAAGCTTTTTACTCGTTCAAATATATGTGGATGACATTATTTTTGGATCCTCTAATGAAAGTCTATGCAAGAAATTTTCTAAGTCTATGCGGGATGAGTTTGAAATGAGTATGATGGGAGAATTAACATTCTTTCTTGGTCTTCAAATAAAGCAATTGAAGGAATGAACTTTCATTTACCAAGAAAAATATGCTAATGATCTTGTCAAAAGGTTTGGATTGGAAAATTGTAAGAAGACTGATATACCAATGTCAAGTTCTTTGAAGATAGACAAAGATGAAGAAGGAAAGAAAGTTGATCAAAAGCTATACAGGAGCATCATCGGTTCACTTCTTTATCTTACGCTTCTAGACTTGACATTTTGTTGAGTGTTTGCATCGTGCTAGGTTTCAATCAGATCCTAGAGAATCACATCTCGGTGCTGCAAAACGTATTATTAAATACATTGCTTCATCTTCAAGCATTGGTCTTTGGTATCCTAAGAAGGGAGACTTTAATCTTGGGATATTCAAACGCAGATCTAGCCGGCTGCGAGTCGATAGAAAGAGTACTTCAGAACTTGCCGTTGCTTGGAAGCGGGATAGTGTCTTGGTTTTCAAGGAAACAAAGCCCTGTAGCTCTCTCAACAACAGAAGCAGAGTATGTAGCCCTTGGAAGCTGATGTTCACAAATTCTATGGATAAAACAACAGCTACAAGACTTTGGGATTGAAGACTCATGCACAGAAATCAAATATGACAACACCAGCGCAATCAATCTCACCAAAAATCCAATTCTTCATTCAAGAGCAAAGCATATAGAGATTCGACATCACTTCATTAGAGATCATATTCAAAATGGAGAAATCTCGATTCAATTTGTTGATTCAAAAAGTCAACTAGCGGATATATTCACAAAGCCTTTGGAGAAAAATCAATTCGACCTTATCCGTTCTAGACTCAACATTTTGAAGCTCGAAGAAGTTAAAGTCTAGAGACTCACCAACCTTCAGACTCAGAAAGTTGATGACCGTTAGACTCAAATCTCTCAGACTCAGACATTGATGACTATAGACGCGTAAGTTGTTATTTTATCTAAACTCGAAAAGGTATGATCTTTCGTTCAGTTATTTTGTAGTCTCCGTGAAAATCGAAAAACTTGTCTTTTCAAAAGGATTAATTTTGGCAGTTATTGATTTCGAAAAGAGGTATTCGTACATTTTCCTTGTACCGATTGAACTTCCCTTTTCAAAAGCGAGTTATATATCAATCTTCAAAACCCTAAAAGCATTTCACCTTCAATCTTCAAAACCCTGGGAAAAAGCATTCTCCTCCCAATCCGATTTCTACTCCGTGCTCATCTTCGAGAAAGTTGTCATCTTTTCTTGGGAAAGCAAGTAAAGGAATCTTTCAGCGACAAGAAGGATGTCTTCTTTGAGGAAGTCTTCAAGAATCGTATTTATTAATTCTGTTCCAAATCAATTTCTTTTAATTTTTAAATAATTTTTTTTACTTTTTTTCCTTTGTTTTCTTTTCATTTTTTAATTTTTAATTTTTTTCTTTTCATTTTCCTTTTTTTTTCTTTTCATTTTTTCATTTTTTCATTTTTTTCTTTTCTTTTTCTTTTTTTTTCCTTTTTTCTTTTCTTTTTCTCAGGGGACCACGAGAGGATGAAGGAGAGACCTACCCATTTCGATCTCACCGAAGAGGAAGAATTATCGAGTCGATCCCGGAGAGGCTCGGCCGAGCCCAACGAGCCCGATTCACTCTCCACCACGTCACTCAACGCCATCTATCCCACAAGGTGCGGGTCAACATCCGAAGGGAGGAAGATTTTGATTCTCAAATTGATTCTCGGAACAAGAATCAACTATTTTTTGAGTTCCCAATCTGTTCCAGGAACAAAAATTTTACCAAACGCGATTCCGAAAGCGATTCCGGAACAAAGAATCAGAATTTGGCACTGTTTGGATGGTTACCAAACAGGCCCTAAGAGTCCAAAAACCTTCTTATATTTACAAACTTTACCGTGCTTTGAAAAGTACTGGGACTCCGTTGAAATACGTGGATGATTTTCTCAAAGATAAGCATTATGGGAATGAGTATATCTTTCTGAAGAAAATGGAGGATTTGGGAATTGCTCCCAAAGGTAAAGCAGAGGAAGCACTTGCGAATATTCCCAGTGACCCTCGTATGTCGGGACCAAATTCGACTAATGGGAACGACGATGACAAAATGTTCAGTGATTTTCAACCGAGAATGGGTGTTCTTTGCGAAGGTGAAGGGAAAGAGGATGGAGTTATTTAAATCGAAGGAACAGGAAAATTTGTTCTTCAAACCGCTGAAAAGAGGGTGATAAACCCTAGGAGTGTCGATTTCGATTTCTTGGATGCTGTGAATGTGAACTTGAGGGAGAAGTTCAGTCTGCTTCAACTGGAACGTTTTTACACTGATAACACGGACGAATATGCACAACTGACTACATATTTCTATTCAAATCTCAGCTTTATAGATACGAATAGAATATCATTCAGTGTTCGAGATCAGGATTATGTGTTAGACGTGGACATGTTGGCGGACATTATTGGAGTTGAACGAGGACGTTATCAACCAGTCAAAGTCTCAGTTGCTCGTGCCACAATGGACCTTGTCGAAGATAGAGATATTGAGGGAAAAATCATCTATTCAAGGATGCGTGCCATCAATATTGTGTTGCACAAAATTGTTATCAATTGCATTAGGCCGAAAGTCTACATCAAAGACTAATGTGTCTAATTCCGAAGCAAAATTGATGTACGCAATCAACTCGGGGAAGAAGTTCTCTCTCCCTCACACTATTCTCTTTCACATGTACGAGCAATGTTGAAAGACAAGGGACAATTGCCTTACCAGTGCGGTGACCAAGATCTTCAGACACATGAATATTGAATTGCCACATTCACTTTGTGTTCGACCGTGCGATAAGATGGTGGTAGGTTTGAAGATGTTAACAAAGATGCGTCTGAAAAAACTTTCCAAGGCAATGGAGAAATTCCAAGTGAAGACTCCAGTTCCGTCTGCTTCAAAGAGAAAAGGAAAGGAGGCCATTGGTGCCCCATCCAAAAAGAAGAGAACTCTCATCTTGGAGGATGAAGATGAGGAGGAAGATCTCACAATTATTGCCTTGATAAGGACCAGACGTTCTATTCCACAATCAACAGAACATCAGAAGAAACAGAGAGAAGAAGAAGAGAAAGACAAGTACAGAGAAGAAGAAGAGCAACGAGAGAAGGAGAAAGAAGCTGAAGAAGAAGGAGAAGAAGAGCAAGAAAAGTCTGCAGCTGAATCTGGAGAGAAGGAGAATCAAGACACAGAAGAGCAAGATCATCACTCTTCCCCTCTTGATGTCCTAGAGACAGGGAGAGTTGGCGAGCAAGAAATGTCCACACCTCATGCTGCCAATAGTGAAGGTCTAAGACAATCTCCAGCAGACCTAGAAGAAATTCAGGCTTCTCAAATGCCTGAAGAAGGACACGATACGTCGATACCAAATCTGCAAGACTATACAGAAGCGCCATCGTCTGCATTTACTCCATCGGAAAGGGCAAATGCAAGTACACAGATGGACAATTCTGCAGATTTTCGTCGTATTATGGATATTCTTCTGGAAATGCGTGGCCAAATCTATGCTCTGGACTGTGAAATTCAAGCCATGAAGAATGCTGGACAAGCATCTTCAGTTACCCTGGAGGATAAAATGAAAGACCTCGCTCTACAACTTCAAGCCAATGCCAAAGGAGAGGAGGTAGCTCAACTAAGGGAGGACTTGAAGAGGCTAGAAGGCGTAGTCCAATCCATGGGAGATTTCCAGATCGTGCGCATTCCCAAGCAAACATGACTCCTTTCTCACCTTTTTTAATGATGACAAAAAGGGGGAGAAGCAATTTGAACCAACCAACCAACTTTCTTTGACTTTAAAATTTATTTTTGTGGTTAAATGTGTTTTTTTTTTAGTATGACTTGAGTGAACTTGGGTGTGAACTTGAATTTGACTTAATTGGCTATGGATTTAGATGCTTGACTGTTTACATTTATATTAAGTGATTGTTATATGACATTACTCATGAAAGACTAACCAATTTTCTGTGGATGCAGAGTCTGGTTGTTTTGTTAATCTTTATGAGATAGTCATATTGCTTGAGAAATGTTTTTGCAGGTCAAAGAGGTTCAAATCTACAGGAAAGTTTTGTCACCATCAAAAAGGGGGAGATTGTTGGAGAAATCTTTCCAAAATATTTTGAAGCTGACAAAACGTTTCCTTCAGTCTAGTCTGGATATTTGCATATCGTCTAGTTTAAAGTCTGAAGACTTTCTGATCACCAGACACAAGATTCAAGATTCAAGATTCAAGATTCAAGACTCAAGACTATTCTCATTGACAGTCTTTCTGATCCAGTGACGAAGGAAATCCAGAGCCGAAGTATATGGTTGAGGAATTTAATTCTATACTGGAGAAGATCTTTTGGTTGGATAAATATAACGGATTCTTTTGTTCGTATCTAGATCAATTGAAGATCCGATGGTCGACGAAGTATTCTTGGAAATGTTCTATTCTTGGAAACCAAGATCCTGATTGTATGGGCGAACAGGATTGATGGGCTATCGTTAGGTTCCTTTAATAGCTCGAATGATCTTCTTGATTGATTCCGTCCAACGGGTAGATTGGAGGAATTCCTTTGGAAAGTGCCAACGGGTATGATGGCATAAAGGAGTATAAAAAGGAAGACATTCTAGTTGTTTAAGGGTGTGATCGATAGAGAAATTCCAGAGTCTGAAGCATCTTGATTATTAGTCGATACAGTCTGAGCGAAATTGTATACACAGAGAGTGTCTATACTTGATGATACCTTGAGCGAGTGTGGTAGATCATCTACACCTAGAAATCAAGGAAGATCAACACTGTAACATCTCTTTGTTCATAGTGGAATCCAGCCAAAATTGGCTGTCGGTGCGAAGAGTGGACGTAGGCTTAAATCAAACCGAACCACTATAAACCGCGTGTTTAATTCTCTCTTTTCTTTACTCAGTCTTGCATTGATTATCATTTGTTGCAAATCCTTCAACTATCTAAGTATTGCGCGATTATCAAGAGAAAATCTTTTATATACCTATTCACCCCCCTTTAGGTACTTATACTAGCTATATCAAATGCCTCTTCAAATGTCATAGCTTGACCACACTCAGAGATCTCAGTGAGGAGAGACTACGACAAGCTCAGCAAGTGTGATTAAACAATGAGCACACCTGCTAGTGAATTGCCTGCACTACTTTCTTTACCGCACAGCTTCAGAAATGTGGAGAGCAAATGACAACTGAGATTTGCTGATTTGTTGTGTATGTTGAGTATCTACCAGTGCCTGAAAGGGATTCAAAGAGGCAAATTGATCACTTAAATTGGCAAAGTAGGGAAAAGGGCTAGCAGAATGAAAGTATTTATGTGGAGAGCAATTGATCACTGAAATTGTTTAGAGCTATTTCAGCATATTTCTATAGGGAATATGAGTGGCAAAAGGAGCAAGGAAATTAGTAATCTAAACTCTCGGTGGACATTGCCTCTCACCCAGCAATGCATTGCTCAAACACCACAGAGCACCTAATAGATTGAACATGTACAAAGGATCTCAGAAGGATATAAACAACACCATGATCTCTAAATTACAGAAGAAGCAGGGACCAGCAACTACCCCAGTAAGATCTCCTAAAATAAAGTCCCTAATAGATTGAAATACACTAGGCTGAAAGAGTCGATTTTAGCATTAAGCTCTTCCTCGATTAGAAATACAACCTTGCACTACAGGTAGCGAACTTGCAATACAGTTGACTAGTTGAGAGACCATTAGCTACTAGTGCTCCATTTAGAATCAATTAAATCATGCTTCGTGGCTATTAGCTTATAATTCTGTCTCGAACTACCCATGAGAGAGAGACAGCTAGAGGGAGAGGGTGGAGAGAGGATTAGAAGTGGCCTCAGATTAAACTGAATCTAATCCAGCAGAACACTCGCACCTCAAATACTACACCTTTACACTAACCTCAAACAAAAATTCACCCCTTTCTTTCACACCCTGTAATCCCAACCTCAAATTAACCTGAGTCTAATACAGCAGCAACACTCACATCTCAAATGCTGCACATTTACACTAACCTCAAACGCAAACTCACCCCTTTCTTCCATACCCTGTAATCCTTAAGATAGCTAGTATAAGCACCTAGAGGGGGGTGAATAGGTGCACAAACAATTTATCGAGATACGGAAGCAATTCTTGGCAAACGATAGAAAGGAAATTCTTTCTTGATTAACAAAATGAAGTACGATCAAGGTAAATAGAGTACGGAAGAGAAAATTGAACACAAGGTTTATAGTGGTTCGGCTTATTCCAAGCCTACGTCCACTCTTCCGCACTGACAGCCCACCGGCTGGATTTCACTATGAACAAAAGAGAAGTTACAGCACAACTTTTCCTTGATTCCACAGTGTAGATGTTCTATCACACCTCCTCAAGGTTTCTCACAAATATAGACTCTCTTTTGAATACAATATTTTGTTCAAAGGATTTGTCTAAACAACAGGAAGCTTTCAGACTTTGGAATTCTTCTATCGCGCACCCCTCGAACAACTTAGAACGTTTTCCTTATATAATCCTTCATGCCATCATACCCGTTGGCACTTACCAAAGGAATTCCTCCAATCTACCCGTTGGACGGAATCAATTAAGAAGATTATTCGAGCTATTAAAGGAACGTGTCGATAGCCCATCAATCATGTTCGCCCATACAATTAGGATCTCGGTTTCCATAAGTAGAACCTTCTAAGAATATTCAGGCAATCATCAGATCTTCAATCATCGAGTCAATCTCGATCAATCAAAGGATTCCGTTATGTCTTTTCAAGCCACGAGATCTTCTCTAGTTGATAAGGTCATATCCTTAATGAAACATCAAGTTCTGGATAACCTTTCTTCAACGGATTAGAGACTGTCAATGAGGATAGACTTTGAGTCTTGAGTCTGGCTGTCCGGAGGTCTTCAGACTTTAAATAGCAGAGCCTGCAAACCTTTAGACTAGACTAATGGAAACATTTTGTCAGCTTCAAAACACTTCAAGAAGATTTCTCCAACAATCTCCCCATTTTTGATGGTGACAAAACTTTCCTGCGGATTTGGACAACTTTGACTTGCAAAACATTTCTCAAACACATATGCATATCTTATAGAGATAAATGGCTAAATGAATAACACTAGAATTTGCAACCACAGAAAATAGGTTAGTCTTGAATATGATAAAGCCATCCATAAGATATCAATAGCAGTCAATAGCAGTCATCCAAATTCAAATCCAGACACAAAATTTAAAGTCAAACATCAATCCAAATCAAACAAACCAAACAGTCCAACAAACCACACGATTTAAAAGTCAAAGTGTTCAAATCTTGCATCTCTCCCCCTTTTTGTCAGCATTAAAAAAGGTTGAGATGAAAATGGAATGAAGTCAAGATTGCTTGGGAACGCGGACAAGCTGGAAATCTCCCATGGACTGAACGATCCCTTCCAGCCTTTTCAAGTCTTCCTTCAGTTATGCAACCTCCTCCCCCTTAGCATTGGCCTGAATCTGAACAGAGAGGGCTTGGATATGATCTTTCAATGAACCTGAAGAGATTTGACCTACATTCTGCAAGCTTTGAACCTCGCATCCTAGAGCATAGATTTGACCGCGCATCTCCAAGAGAATATCCATAATTCTGCGAAAATCGGCTGAGCTGTTGGTCTGCGTACTGGCTTCAGTACGTTCTGCAGATGATGGCATATCAAAATAATCGCGCAGATTTGGCGATGAAGCATCATGTTCTTCTTCAAGAAAATGAGAGGCATGAATGTCTTCTGAGTCGGCTGGAGAGCGACTGACTCCCTCATTATCTCCCCCTATCTCTGTGGCTTCAGGTGGAGAAGAGTGTTTTTCAGGCTCTCTTTCCTCTTGATTCATTTTCTCTTCTTCTTCTTCAGGTCTTTCCTCCTCTGCTTCTTTTTCGCCAACTGCTATTTCTTCTTCTTTCTCTTCTTCTTCTCTCTCTTCTTTTTGACCTTCTCTTTCCTCTTGGCCTTCTCTTTCCTTTCCTTCTATCTCACGTTGTTCCATTGACTCTGGAACAGTACGACTTAGCTTCTTCAAAGCTATGGCCGAAATGGTAAGGTCATCATCCTCTTCATCTTCCACGATGAGTGCTCTTCTTTTCTTTGGTGGAGCAACCAAAGGCTCCTTTCCTTTCCGTTTTGAAGAAGAGGTTTGATGAGCTTTGACTGGAGTCTTCTCCTTGAATTTCTCCAACTCCTTGTTCAGTTCCTTCAGACGCATTTTGGTCACCATTTTCAGTCCTACCACCATATGATCGCACGATCGAACACAAAAGATTTGCGGAGGCTGAATATTCAGATGTCTGAATAACTTCGTCATAAGGCTTAGGTAAGGAAGTTGACATCTGTCCTTCATCATCGCTCTATACATGTGGAACATGACAGTGTGAGGAAGAGAAAACCTTTTCCCAGTGAGGATGACATACATTAGCTTTGCCTCTGAACTTGAAACATCAGTCTTGGAAGTTGATTTTGGTCGGAGGCAATTGATCACAATCTTGTGAAGCAAGATGTTGAATGCACTCATCCTTAGGTAGGTGATTTTTTCCTCTGTTCTCATATCCTTCACAAGTTCCAGTGTAGCCCGAGCAATGGAAACTTTGATCGGTTGATATCTTCCTCTCTCAACTCCTAACACATCTGCCAGCATATTCATATCCACAACAAAATCTTGATCTTTGACACTGAAAGAGAATCTATTCGCATCCAAGAAGCTAAG
Source organism: Eucalyptus sideroxylon (assembly GCA_014182405.2). Classification (NCBI taxonomy): domain Eukaryota; kingdom Viridiplantae; phylum Streptophyta; class Magnoliopsida; order Myrtales; family Myrtaceae; genus Eucalyptus; species Eucalyptus sideroxylon. The sequence continues at coordinate 9,978,976 of CM024557.2, forward strand.
ATTTGAATAGAAATATGCGGTTAGTTCAGCATAGGCCTCTGTAGTGTCGGAGCAAAACTTTTCAAGTTGAAGATAACCGAACTTTTCCCTCAAGTTCACATTCACAGCATCCAGAAAATCAAAATCCACACTCCTAGAGTTTATCACCCCACGCTTCAGCAATTTTTAGTACAGATCCTTTTGTTCCTTTGATTTGAACAAGTCTCCCATTTTTCCTCGGTTTTCAACCGTAACACCCATTCTCGGTTGAAATTGACTATACATTTTGTCATCATCATTTCCATCAACAGGATTAACTTCCCAATCACGAGGATCACTTGGAATATTCACAAGGGTTTCTTCTGCCACCCCTTTACGAGCAATTCCCAAACTTTCCATTTTTCGCAAAAAGATATATTCGTTCCCATATCCTTTGTCTTTAAGAAAATCATCGACATAGTTCAAGGGAGTACGAGTTCCTTTTAAGGCATGATACAGCTTATAAATAAAAGCGGGCTTTTGAACTCTTACTAGATCTGCATCCTCAATGATTTCTTCCTCTTGTTGATGATCAACGCCTTGAGGACTAGATGGAGGAGAATGACGCTGCTGAGAATGTTGTGGGCTCTGCTGCTGATCTGGAGACACTTCTTCTTCGGTGAGATCGAAGTGTGTAGGCCCCTCACTTATTCGCCATGGTCCCTTGCTTGCAATTCTCGAAGACTTTCTTAAAGACGACATCTTTCTCAGTTTTTTGAAGATTCCTTGCTTGACTTTTCCCAAGAAAGATGACAACTTTTTCGTAGTTTAAACAAGGGAAGAAAACAGGAATGGAAGATGGATGCTTTCTAGGGTTTTTGAGAGTAAAGTGAAGAGGAATCAATAGTGCACGATCGGTTAAAAAGAGTGGTATACGAATAGTCACAAAGGAAAATAAAAAGATGCCTTTTAAAAATAACTGTCCTTTTTCCGCGAAAATAGTCATTTCAAAAAATAACTTCTTTTTGAAAAGGAAACGATGCAATAATTACACTGATTAAAGATAGCAATAAAACACGGTTGATAATCGTACCTTTTCAAGATAAGATTCGAAAGAAACTAACTTACAGTCAAGGTCTTGTATGTCTAAGTCTGAGAGTCTTTAGACTTTGATCTCCTCATACCTTAAAATGTTGAGCGTGGAACGGATGGTTTCAAATTGATTTTTCTCCAAAGGCTTTGTGAATTTATCCGCCAGTTGGTTCTTTGAAGCAACATATTGAATTGAAACTTCTCCATTTTGAACATGGTCTCTAATGAAGTAATGTCGAATCTCTATATGATTTGCTCTTGAGTGAAGAATTGGATTTTTTGTGAGATTGATAGCGCTGGTGTTGTCGCAATTAATCTCCGTGCATGAGTCTTCTATTCCAAAGTCTCTTAGCTGTTGCTTTATCCATAGAATTTGTGAACAACAACTTCCGAGAGCTATATATTCTGCTTCTACTGTAGAGAGAGCGACTGTACTTTGCTTTCTTGAAAACCAAGACACTGTCCTGCCTCCAAGTAGTTGATAGGTACCCAAGGTGCTCTTTCTATCGACTTTACATCTAGCAAGGTCTGCGTCTGAATATCCAAGAAGAGTAAAGTTTCCCCTTTTTGGATACCAGAGACCAAAGCTTGAGGTTGATGAAATATATTTGATAATACACTTTGCAGCATTTAAATGAGATTCTTTTGGGTATGATTGAAATCTGGCACAAATGCAAACACTAAACAAAATGTCAGGTTTAGAAGCGGTAAGATAAAGAAGTGATCCAATGATACTCCTGTACAGCTTTTGGTCGACTTTCTTTCCTCCTTCATCTTTGTCTATCTTCAAGGAACTTGACATTGATATATCAGCCTTTTTGCAATTGCCTAGTCCAAACTTTTTGACAAAATCATTTGCATACTTTTCTTGATGAATGAAAGTTCCTTCCTTCAGTTGTTTTATTTGAAGTCCAAGAAAGAAGGTTAACTCACCCATCATGCTCATTTCAAATTCATCCTGCATAGTCTTAGAGAATTTCTTGCACAGACTTTCATTAGAGGATCCAAAAATAAATCATCGACATATATTTGAACAAGCAGAAAACTTTTGCTTTCTCTTTTAATAAAAAGAGCAGTGTCTACTTTACCTTTAACAAAACCATTTCAAATTAAAAACTTACTTAGTTTATCGTACCAAACTCGAGGTGCTTGTTTTAAGCCATATAAGGCCTTTTTGAGTCTGAATACTGAGTCTGGTTTCCTTGGATCTTCAAACCCAGGTGGTTGTTCCACATAAACTTCCTCATGAATGAATCCATTTAGGAAGGCACTTTTGACATCCATTTGGAATAACCTGAAATTTTTATGACAAGCAAATGCAAGTAATAAACGAATTGCTTCTAACCTCGCTACTGGTGCGTAAGTCTCGTCATAGTCGATCCCTTCTTCTTGTGTGTATCCCTTGGCCATGAGTCTAGCCTTGTCTCTTATGACTTTTCCTTTTTCGTTCATCTTGTTCCTGAAAACCCATTTGGCTCCAACAATTGATTTACCTTTTGGTTTAGCAGTCAGCTCCCAGACATCATTAATTCTGAATTGTCTGAGTTCTTCTTGCATAACTTCAATCCAGCTCTCATCGGATAAAACTTCTTCTATGCTTTTGGGTTCTATTTCAGAAATAAGAGCCACAGCACTAGACTCTTCTCGTCTTTTGGATCTTGTGCGAATTCCTTCATTGATGTCACCAATAATAAGATCTTTGGGATGACTAGACTTATGTTTCCAGTTGCTGGTTAATTCATCAAATTGATGGTCACTTCCTTCACTTGAATCTTCAACCGTCACTTGTTGCTGGTCCTTCAAAGTCTGAGCTGCTTCTTGTGATTTAGACTTTGTAGAGTCTAGAGCAGGTTCAGTCTCTTCAAGATGAGTCTGAATGGATTCATTTTGCATAGAATCTTGGAATTTGACATTCATTGATTCTTCCACTGTTTGAGTCTTCTTGTTGTAGACTCTGTATGCCTTGCTTGTGGTTGAATATCCAAGGAAGATGCCTTCATCTGACTTTTCTTCAAACTTACCAACTCGATCATTTGCATTTTTCAGTATGAAACATTTGCATCCGAATATATGAAAATATGAAACAATGGGCTTCTTTTCTTTAAATAGTTCATAGGGGGTTTTTTTTCTAAAATATGCCTTAGAAAAACTCTATTGATAATATAACATGATGTTGAAACTGCTTCAGCCCAAAATCGTAAAGAGATATTGCTTTCAATTAAAAGAGTTCTAGCCATTTCTTGAAGAGATCTATTCTTCCTTTCCACAACTCCGTTTTGCTCTAGAGTATATGGAGAGGAGAACAAATGCTGAAAACCAGATTCATCACAGAACTTTGTAAAATCTTGATTTTCAAATTCACCTCCATGGTCTGTTTTTATACTTGAAATAACATACCCCTTTTCATTTTGAACCTTCTTAGAAAATTTTTCAAAGTAAGAGAAAGTTTCAGACTTACTTGCTAAGAAATATACCCAAGTAAATCGTGAGTAATCATCCACAATTACTAGGCAATATTTCTTACCTCCAATGCTTTGCGTTCTTGTTGGTCCAAAGAGATCCATATGCAAGAGCTGCAGTACACGGTTAGTGGAAACTTGATTTATTGGTTTAAAGGAATTTCTTACATGTTTTCCCAATATACATGGTGTACATAGATCAGACTTTTGGTATGATAAATTGGGTAGACCACGAACAAGCTTCTTTGCTGAGATCTTGGCTATCTGCTTCATGTTAATATGCCCAAGCTTTTTGTGCCATAAGCTCGCTTCGTCTTGGATTGAGATTAGACATTGCGATTCATCTGGTTTTATGTCCAAGAGGTAGATATTTCCCTGTCTTCGACCTATGAATGACTGGGTAGAGTCTTTATTGGTTCCTAAACAAATACCCTCTTGAAAGTTGATTCTAAAACCGGCATCACATAGCTGACTGACATTGAGCATATTGTAGTTGAGCCCTTCTACCAAAGAAACATTGCTTATTGTGAGGTTCCCAATCTTTACAATTCCAAATCCCACTATTTTTCCTTTGTTGTTTCCTCCAAATGAGACATTTCCACCATTCACTTGAACAAGCTTTATGAAGCAATTTGAATCTCCTGTCATGTGTCTCGAGCATCCACTATCCAGGTACCATTTCACCTTTTTCTTTATAGTGACCTGCATTTAAAAAGAGACTTAAGCTTTCTTTGGTACCCATACTTTCTTGGGTCCATTTGAGTTAGTCTGATATACGGTTTTTGCCCAAACTTTATTAACAGGTCTCCAAACCATAGGACATTCTTTCTCAAAATGATCGCACTATTGCATTTTGAACATCGAGAACATTACGACCTCTTTTGGTTTTACAAAGATCATTTCAAAATGATTTTTGTAAGCATTTCTTGTGGGTCTTTGTTTGATTCTTTCTTTCACTTTAGGAAAATCGATTAAAGGAATGGTTTCAGCAGTCATTCCCAAACCAGATTTATTGAAATACGGTCTTTGAATAGAAAGTATTTTTTCTAGTTTCTCATATCCTATAGAAAATCTTTTGGAAATATTTGAGATATCATTTTTCAAGAATGCATTCTCTTTTAAAAGATTATCTTTACTTTCTTTGAGAGAAGAAACATTCTGGTTTAAGCATTTCACTTTTTCTTCCAAAACATTTTCTTGTTGTTTTAGAGCAGTATTTGTGACATCCCGATTTTCCGATTCTATTTTCAATTAATTGAGACGGGCATTTCGTTGGCACGCATATAGTTCTTTTCCTTGAGTTGGCCACTCATGTGGAAACTAGTCTATCGGGTGAAGCTGTTAAGAGTTTCTAATGCATCAGACTCGAGAATTTGACTAGGAAGCGATCTTTCGACCGAGTTAATCTGCAAGGGTCATTACGGCACAATTAAAAATCGATTAGAGATCGGAGATAGGTCGACTTGACAGAGGTGTGTGATCGAGCGTGGGTGATTCCATCAAATCGCATAATCATTGTCGATCGACACTGGACCGACTTTTCTATCGATTGGGTACTCTGTGTCCGTATTTGAAACCTTGAGATTGCCCCGACAACCGAAAGTCGCCAATGTTTCAAAGATGTACATTGTGGCTTGAGATGATCAACCACAGGTCAAATGCATGAAAATTTCTAAAGGCTACCCGGTAGGTTGGGCCACGCTAGTATCGTGCCAAAGTGAAATTAACCGTGGAATTGAGATCGAATTCAGAAATTGGAAGTCTGGTGTGTCACAAATCATTTTAGGATCATTGACTTATCTTCGGAAGATTTTTCATGCAAGCCGAGCTTCTCAGCAAAATAATCAAGAAGTGGCTAATTTGGCTCGAGAAATTAGTAGGCCGCTTTTGGTCGCGCTTTTGGGACTTAAGTTGGTTCTATGGACAAGTGAAGATGTGAATTAAAGTGTGGTGACATTGGATTAATTTTACGGACTTCAATTTGATTCAATTGGAAGAGAATTGATGAGAATTGAAGAAATGAGACGTACAAGAATTGGACCCCGGCGGAAAAATAAAATGGACCCATTGGAATAAGGTTGTGGGAGTTTTGAGTGAGTGGAGTATGACATCATGGATGATGTCATGGTGGGCCATTTGGTGGGATTAAAGAAAAGGAAAATGAAAAGAAAAGAGCCCCCTTCTCTCTCCTCCCTCTCTTCTTCCTCCTACCGTGCGACTCCTCCATCTCCATCTTCTTCTTCTCCAGCTTTGAACCCAGCAACCGGAAGCCAGCGGAGCCGAAGAAATCGCACGCCTCCGCCGCTCCGCCGGTCAGCTCGCCGGTTTGCCGCTCCGCCCGCTTCGCCCAGCTCGTCGTCCCGAGCTGCTGTTCAGCTCGCGCAAGAGCTGCCGGAGCTCGTCCCCGCCACCGTGAGTCCCGCCGGAGCCACCGCCTACGCCGCCCGAGCTACCGCCGCCGTTCCTCGCACCCGAATCGCCGCCGAGCAGCCTCCGTCGGCTTCAACCGGAAGTTGCAGAAAATGGGTATGCAGCGGGCGTTTGGCCCGTTTTGGCCGCCTTCCCGAGCCCGAATGCTTGGCCCGCTTTGAGGAAAGTTGTTCTCCTCGGCGTCCCCGTCGTTTTGGTCCACTCGGATCGTTAATCCGGTGAGTTTAACTCACTAAACCTCGCTTAGAGGGTTAATTATGCTTTAGATGTGCTTAGTTTATGTTAATTGTGATTAGGTGGTTAGTTTAATTTATTTAAGTGTTGATTATATTAATGTGTTTAATTAGCTTAAAGTGAGTTTAATTTAAGGCTAAATGAAGGTTTACATTAATATGAAGCTTGATGTGACATAAAGGAATTTACTTTTGATTTATTTAAATATTTCGAAATTATGTAATAATTTAATAATATATCATTATTCGAAATTATTAAAATATTATTATTTAATAATTTTCGGAATAAATTTAATTATTTATTAAATTCCGAAAATTTTGTCGGGACCCTAAATTCTCAGAATTTCGTGCCGGCCGCTGCTGCTGTGTATTTGGATTTTGAAATCAATGGTCGGATATTATAAATTGAATGTGGATTGCGAAAAATATGAATATTATTATCTAATTAATTTTCGGAATAAATTTAATTATTTAATAAATTCTGAAAATTATTTGGGAACCTTATTCTCTCAAAATTTCATGCTGATCGTTCTTTGTGCTAGTAGAATTTGAAATTGATGATTGGTTGTGATGAATGGAGTGTGATTGCGATTTATAGGGATTCTTTATGAAATCCTAAGTGTAGAAATTGATGGGAGATTGGCTGTGATTGACCACCTACTAGAGGTCGTGCCCGGTGAGGCCGTGAAATACCACCTAGGAAAGGTCGTGCCCGATGAGGCCGTGAAAAACCACCTACAAGAGGTCGTGCCCGATGAGGCCGTGAAATACCACCTATTAGAGGTCGTGCTCGATGAGGCCGTGAAATACCACCTAGGAAAGGTCGTGCCCGATGAGGCCGTGAAAAACCACCTACAAGAGGTCGTGCCCGATGAGGCCGTGAAATACCACCTATTAGAGGTCGCCGATGAGGCCGTGAAATACCACCTATGAGAGGTCGTGCCCAGTGAGGCCGTGATAAACCACCTATGAGAGGTCGTGCCCAGTGAGGCCGTGATAAACCACCTATGAGAGGTCGTGCCTAGTGAGGCCGTGATATGCCACCTATTAGAGGTCGCGCCCAATGAGGCCGTGAATTGCCACCTGTTAAAGGTCGCGCCGAGTGGGGCCGTGATGCCACCGATTCAAATTTGCCGAGTAGGGCCGTAGTTGAGAGCAATGATTGATTTGCTAGAATGACATGTAATCGGCCGAGTCGATTGATCGCTGAGACGATCCAAGTGGTTGAATGGTTTGATAATGTGATTGTGCCATGGTTGTTTGGTTATCATAATTGCACGTGGTTGGTTTATATAAATTGTGCTAACCTACAGATAAAGGCTGAGGCGAGGTAAGTCTTCTGTGTGATGTGGCTAGGCCACCCTTGGGCGTATTTTCTTTCTAATAGGGGTTTAGGGGGTTGAACTTGCTGAGACGTTGTCTCAGTGGTTATTGAATAACCATTTCAGGTCCCCGGTGGACGGAGCGGCCAGATAGCTTTGGTTGGCCTTGAGGAGTTGCAGAGGTGAAGTCATAAGGATTGGAGAGTGTGTCCGACTTGTAGGTCGTAGGACAGTTCATTTTAAGAGTCGATCTTTTGTAGACTTTTGGCTGTAGGCCTTCGTTTGTAACCGTTGGTTTGAGTAAGTGATTGGTTGTGAAATTGTTTCCTGCTTTTCTATCCCGTATTTCATTGTCGGGGTTTTATAATACGTTCCGCTTGCGCATTAATAAATGAATGGGGTCGGCGACACTACCTGGGAATGTCGCATTTACATGACCATGGTGGGATGTTGGCGCGCTCGGGGTTCGGGGCGTGACAGTATTTTCCTTCTTTAGTTCAGAGATTCTTTTAAGAGAAGTCTTAAGACTAAAACACAGTTCATCAATGTATTTTGAAACTTTAATAGGAATTTTAAAATTACTTACCTCGAATTCACTTTTTGAATCTGAATCTGTCTCGGAGTTTGATTCTGAATCCGATTGTGCCATTAGACATATGTTGGCATAATCATCATCACTATCTTTGCACTCCGTATCAGTCCAGGTTTCTGCTTTAAGAGCCTTTCGATACCTTTCAGTTTTTCCTTTCTTCTTCCTCAGAAGAGGACAGTTGGGTCTAATGTGTCCCTTTTTCTTACATTCAAAGCAGACTAAATCTTTGTTTGATTCATCATCTTCAGCAAACTTGGTTTGTTGCTTTTGAAAACTTTGTTTCTTTGAATTGAATCTCCTTCCTTTTCTGTTCAACTTTCTGAATCTTCTTATCATGAGAGCAAGTTCTTCATCATCTATGTCGTCTTCAGAATCTGTTACATCATAATCATCATTAGATTTTAACGCAATGGATTTCTTACCTTTGGGATCTTCGTCTTCATTGATTCATTCCACTTCATAAGATTGAAGGGTCCTAACCAACTCATCGACAGACAGTGGCATGATTCTTTGGGTCTCTCTAATTGAGGTCTTTATGTGATTCCAATCATTGGAGAGTCCACGCAGTAGCTTGTTTACTTTCATCGAATCAAAAATTGGTTGACCTTGATTTTCAAGACCATTCACGATTTCTGTAAAACAACTAAACATGTCAGTTATAGATTCTCCTAGTTTCATTCTGAAGGCTTCGTATTGATCGAGAAGAATGTTGATTCTAGTCTCTTTCACTCGATCGGTTCCTTCATAAGTAATATGTAATCTATCCCAAACTTCTTTGGCTGTATCACAAGAAGATATTATGTTATATTCAGTAGGTGATAAAGCACAATATAAAGAATAAATTGCTTTTGCATCAAGAGCTTGTCTCTTGATTATCTCTTCCTGAGTCATTTCACTAGACTCAACGGTGTCCTTTCCTCTTTCTGAGACAGATGCAGCTTTAGGAATGATTCCTTTTTCTACAACGTCCCATTCCAGAGGATCCTTTGATCTTAAGAACGCCTTCATCTTGTTTTTCCATATGTTGTAGTCCTTTCCATCAAAGTAAAGCGGTCTGGTATTGATTTGCCCTTTTACCAGCCCTAGAGCCAACATACTAACCATGGATCTTTTACTCTGAAGTAAAACACTTCAAATAAAGTGAGTACACGAGCTCTGATACCAATTGAGATAGCTAGTATAAGCACCTAGAGGGGGTGAATAGGTGCACAAACAATTTATCGAGATACGGAAGCGATTCTTGGCAAACGATAGAAAGGAAATTCTTTCTTGATTAACAAAATGAAGTACGATCAAGGTAAAGAGAGTAAGGAAGAGAAAATTGAACACAAGGTTTATAGTGGTTTGGCTTATTCCAAGCCTACGTCCACTCTTTCGCACTGACAGCCCATCGGCTAGATTTCACTATGAACAAAAGAGAAGTTACAGCACAACTTTTCCTTGATTCCACAGTGTAGATGTTCTACCACACCTCCTCAAGGTTTCTCACAAATATAGACTCTCTTTTGAATACAATATTTCGCTCAAAGGATTTTTCTAAACAACAGGAAGTTTTCAGACTTTGGAATTCTTCTATTGCGCACCCCTCGAACAACTTAGAACGTCTTCCTTATATAATCCTTCATGCTATCATACCCATTGGCACTTACCAAAGGAATTCTTCCAATCTACCCGTTGGACGGAATCAATTAAGAAGATTATTCGAGCTATTAAAAGAATGTGTCGATAGCCCATCAATCCTGTTCGCCCATACAATCAGGATCTCGGTTTCCATAAGTAGAACCTTCCAAGAATATTCAGGCAATCATCGGATCTTCCATCATTGAGTCAATCTCGATCAATCAAAGGATTCCGTTATGTCTTTTCCAGCCACGAGATCTTCTCCAGTTAATAAGGTCATATCCTTAATGAAACATCCAGTTCTGGATAACCTTTTTTCAACGGATTAGAGACTGTCAATGAGGATAGACTTTGAGTCTTGAGTCTGGCTATCCGGAGGTCTTCAGACTTTAAATAGCAGAGCCTGCAAATCTTCAGACTAGACTGATGGAAACGTTTTGTCAGCTTCAAAACACTTCAAGAAGATTTCTCCAACAATCCCAACCTCAGATTCTGTAGAAAGTGGAACACTAAGATTTGCAAACATTAAGAGAGAAAACCATGAATTCAAGAGACCCAAGAGACCCACCTTGACATCTTTCGAGACCAGATCAAGCCTAGCCTTAGGATTCTGATAGAAAGCGGAACCCCCACCCGCATTCCTAATCTCCCTCAAATGCCCCAAGTAATTACAACCATCGTCCGGAAACCCAAGCTCCAGAATCTCCCTCCGATGGTAGCCGGCAAAGTGAAGATGGCGGTGGGCTTCTAGAAATCGCCGAAGCCGCCATCGCATGTCAAGCTCAAGCTCCCCGAGCACGAGGTCATCCTAGAGACAGCGTTCCTCGTCCCGGTGCCGGAGGGCCTGATCTGCTCCAAGAACGCCGAGATTGCCAAGTCGGTGAGGCGAATCGAAGAGCTGGAAGCGTTGGACGAGAGGATGAGTCGCGAACTGGAGGTGTATAGCCGGCAAAGTGAAGATGGCGGCCCCTCAGTCCAAAGCAGAGCGCGCGCAGGACATGCTCTGTTGTCATCACCGTCATAGAAGGAAGAGGGACGAAGGAGAGACTTGCAGAAGAAAGGGGCTTTGTCCCTCAATCGATCACCGTCGCCGTTGCCGTCACAGTCGCTGTCCCTGCCGCCGTCGTCATTGCAGTCGCCGTCGCCATCACAGTCGCCGTCCCTGTCATCATCGCCGTTGAGAGAACTCAGACGGGAACCGATAAAAACCAAGAGACATGAGAGGACTAAGAGACGGGAGTCGGGAGAGAACCGAATTAGATTGATTTTATCGGTTCGTGCCTTTGTGGTTCGGTTTTCGGTTCGGTTTACCGATAAAAACTGAACCGATAAAAAATTTTCGGTTTTTGATGAAAACCGAACCAAACCGAAAAAATCAAAATTTTCGGTTCGGTTCGGTTCGGTTCGCGGTTCAGTTCGGTTTTCGGTTCGGGTCTTGAAACCCCTAGTGGTGGTGCCATTGTTGGTGCCGCCGTTGGTGTGCTGCTAGTGCCATTGCTGGTGTTGTCTTCGAGGAAGAAGAAGACGATGTGCCTTCTCTCTCTCACAATTTGGGGATTTATGGTTTCTAAGTTGGGGGAAAGACGCGAAACAGCGTCGTTTTGTTGTTTGGATGGCTAACTGTACTCTTCGACGAGCCACGTCGGCTTCAAAAATTAATAAAAAAGTGCCACATCGGATTTCCGGCCAATTTCATCGGCATTGGTACTGAAATGATCATTTTTTAAATTTGGTGGCATTTAAGTGATCCGACAGAAATTTTTGGCATCAAAGTGAGTACCGTACACAACTTATGGCACTGATAGTATACTTCTCCCGAATTCAAATTATATGAAACACTCGCTGCTTTTGTTAAATTCATAGTAGGAACATATTTAGTCTGGGATTTTATTGTTCTAAGCAGCATACAAGATCTTCATCGTGAGAGGCAGATGCTTACCAAGCAGTTGCAAAAGAAGCTCACCAGGAAAGATAGAGAGATGCTCTTCCAAACTTGGGGGATCGGTTTGAATACAAAGCATAGAAGTTTACAGTTAGCCCACCGCTTGTGGTCCGACACAGAAGATATGGACCATGTGGCCGAGAGTGCCAAAATTGTTGCCAAGCTTGTCAGTTTTGTTCAGCCAGAGGAAGCTTCCAAGGAGATGTTTGGCCTCAACTTTACACCTTGGCGATCAAAAACAAAACTTCGTAAGTGGAAAAGCACTATGATGTCTTTCTTGTGAAGCTTTGTTTTGGATGCTATTACTTTTGTGGAATGGTGATGAAATCGTTTCTCCAACTATCTAAGGTGGTATGAATTCCTTTTAACTGGTAATATGTATGTAATGAGATGCAGGTCATTGTACAAAAGCTTTGTAATATTCTCTTGAACAAATGAGGGCTTGCAAGTCCTCTCACCGGTCCTGGCTCTCTAACGTATGTACGGGCGCATGAATGATGTTAATTGGACTAATATAATACTGCTTCTATTTCTTCCATCCTCTTACATGTTTTTTTTATTTAAAAGCTTGTAGCTGATTAAATTGGTAATTTCACTAATGACTCGTGGCATGCCCTCGTTGATTGTGACTCCTCGATTTCATTAAGCCATTTTTTTGCCCTCGTGGTTTTCCTGACCTCATTGGATTGAGAATATTCTGACTTAAATGCCTAAAACTGAAGACAGAGTATCTTGTAATGGTTGAATGGCATCATCTCAGTAATAACATAAGATAGTAGTTATATGAAATTATTTGTTTGCACACTTAGAGAGAGAGAGAGAGAGAGAGAGAGGGGGGTTGACGAGGTGGGAGGATGGGACATACACATGTTCAACTCGAAATATCATTGTAGTGGCTTATATTGAAGGAAGAGCCCCCTCGTCAGCGTCAGGGACTGTAGGAAACAGGAAACCACTTAAGTAAGCTTCACACACACAAAGCTTTCCCAATAGTACTCCTCCCAATGAAAAGGAAAGGAACTATGTAGATTTGTTCATATATGCTTCTTTTCTTAAAATATGATATAGTATGTAAATGATAGGCCTTAATTGGTATCTATACCTCAGCAATTTGTATGTAAGCTATGTGAAAGGCTCCCTAGACATGCGTCGGCTATGAGTAGTAAGGTTGATTCCAATGGTTGCTTTTGGATTCAACATTGGGTTATACAAAGATCAAATGATGTTGTCCACATGATTTGGAATTGTGACAGGAAAAAGTGTAAATGCAAACTGTTTTAAAAAGGCTATGTGACTAATTACGGTGTGAAGACTATATGAAAATTTGCTTTCTTCTATAGAATTTGCTAGAGACTTTATATATAGGCTTGATATGCATTGACTTGATACAGTCGAATGAGTTAATGAAATACTTATTTATATATGTAATTTAGATGCAGGTGATTGTACAAAAGCTTTGTAATATACTCATGAACAAATGAGGGCTTGCAGGTCCTTTCACCGGTCCTGGCTCTTTAACATATGTATTGGCGCACGATTGATGTTAATTGGACTAATATAATAACGTTTCTATTTCTTCCATCCGATTAGATGTTTTTTATTTATTTAAAAGCTTGTTGCTGATTAAATTAGTAATTTAACTAATGACTCGTGGCATGAGCTCGTTGATTGTGACTCCTCAACTTCATTAAGCCATTTTTTTTGCTCTCGTGGTTTTCCTGACCTCATTGGATTGAGTGTATGCAGACTTAGATGCCTAAGACTAAAGAAAGAGTATCTTGTAATGGTTGAATGGCATCATCTTAGTAATCACACAAGATAGTAGTTACATGAAATTATTTGTTTGCACGCTTAGAGAGAGAGAGAGAGAGAGAGAGAGAGAAGGCCCGGGGGAGGGGGGGTTTGTTGATTTGGTGGGAGAATGGGACATATACATATGTTCAACTTGAAATATCATTGTAGTGGCTTATGTTGAAGGAAGAGCGTCCTCCTCATCGTCAGGGACTGTAGGAAACAAGAAACCACCAAGTGAGCAAGCTTTACACACGCCCAAAGCTTTCCTAATAGTACTCCTACCAGTGAAAAGGAAAGCAAGTCCGTAGATTGTTCTTATATGCTTCTTTTCTTAAAATATGATATGGTATGTAAATGATAGGCCTTAACTGGTATCTATTCTTTAGCAATTTGTATGTAAGCTATGTGAAAGGCTTGCTAGACATGTGTCAGCTATGAGCAGTAAGGTTGGTTCCAAAGGTTACTTTTGGATTCAACATTGGGTTATGAAAAGATCAAATGATATTGCCCACGTGATTTGGTATTGTGATAGTGACAGGAAAAAAGTGTAAATGTAGACTAGTTTTAAAAAAGCTACGTGATCGATTACAGTGTATGGACTATGAAAATATTGTTTCTTCTATAAAACTCGCCGTGGACTTACACAGAGACTTGATATGCATTGATTTGATATGGTGGAATGAGTCAATGAATTACTTGATAAGGAATTCAATTGTTCATTTTAACCACTAGTAAATAATTGTTGAAACTATCAATTCTATATATAAAAAAAAAAAAAAAAAAAATCCATCATCATGCGTATAAATCACAATTGAGATTTAATATTATTATCCCATACCTGTTAGTTATCGTCTATAGGTTCATCCATTTCGGTCTCTTTTATCTCACACAGATTTTGCGTCACTCCTATTATGGGGCGGAGGTGGTCAACAAAACGCTGGGCATCCTTTTTGAATACCACACAGATATTCTTTAGTTCCTCGCAATCCTTGATCCCTTCAACTTCTGTGTTCGCATCGAGGTGCCTAAACTCAAGTTCTTGAAGATGGGGCATTGCTCCTTGTTTAATAGTCACCTTCTCAAGCAGAGGCAGCTTCCAAATCTTCAAGATCTTGAGACTCGGAAATCCATCTTTGGCAAACGTCAGACGAGTGCGTCGGAAGGAATTGGCCAAGAGCCTGAGTGTCCTCAGGTTCCTCAGAAGACCACCCAACTCGGCCATCATGTCTGCTTCCAGTTTCGAACCCGACAAAGTTAAAACCCTGAGCGAGACTGGCAAGAGCTGTGTCCAGTTGGGTTTGTTGAGTTGGCCCAGCAAGTAAAGCTCCGACAGGTTGTGATGTTCAGCCAACGACAGTTCTGGTAACAGGCCTATCTGCGATGTCGCAGGCTTGGGTTTTTGCAGGGGCTCGCCATCTTTCGTGTCTTCTTGAGGGCGCTTGGCTTCTTTCGGGGTTTGGGCTTTTTCGGTTGACTTGTCTACTTTTATAGCTTCTTCCGCGGGTTGGGCTTTTTCGGCGGACTTTTCTACTTTCGTAGCTTCTTCCGCGAGCTTGGCTTCTTGGATCACCCCAAAGGTCAAGGACTGGAGATTGGTGAGCCGGAAGCTAATCCAATCACCTACTGTTTTCCCTGCGGCGCTGGTGGTGTCGTCATCCGAGTGTTGCAAGAAAAGCTTGAGCGTGGTGAGCGTGGTCAAGCAGTTAACGTAACCCGTCTTCACTTCACCGATGACCAGCCCGCTTAATGTCTGGAGTTTAGTCAAGGCCATAACATTGTCACCACAAGCCTTGAGGATCTTCTTCAAGTCAACGTAGAACCAGTTGAGATGCAGGTGCCTCAAGTTCCTCGCCTTCCACAAGGAACTTGGCAGGGAAGTGATGTTGGTGTGCTTTATGTCGAGAGTCTCGAGATGGTGCAGATTAGCGACGTCACTCGGGATTGAGTCCAACACCGTGGATCTCAATCCTAGGTACCTTAGAAGCACCAGCTTGTGGAGCACACCTTGCAAGGATGGCTTATACACACCCTCCAAATCAAGCACCCTTAGCAAGCCATAGTCAGTCTTAGAGGTCATCTTCATAAGAAACGTGCCGATGTCTTTCGTGAGCACGCCTCTCCTCAGGTAGAACGACATAAACGAGCGCACGTGGCTGAGGTTCATATTGGGGTAGCGGCCAACAGGGTCGTCTGTGACTATGTTTGTGTGCTCCGCAAGCCACCGAATCTTGGTTCTTTCTTGCAGTTGGGCTGGCAGCTGTTGTTGTTGGCTGGTTGGATCACGGTCGTTCCTGTCTTTCAACTTGCCAGCGGTATGTATGTGGAGGAACCCCATGCTCATTGCGATGGGGCGGATCATGTCATACATAGAGGCGAGCATTTGGCAAGCTTTGGGGGATCCATCTGCCCTCCAGCTCACCACATCGATCACGTTCCTGTCTGCGAGCTCTAGAATGAACGTCTCTCCCGCATCCTCAGGCTGCCTTGTCCTTTCCCTTTCTCCGTCGTAACAATGTGAATCCAATAAGCCCTCAGCCAACCATAGCCTGACTAGCCTTCTTGTAGGAATGGGAAATGCTACGGGGAACAAAGCCATGTAGATGAAGCACGGTTTTAGATAGGCCGGCAATTTATGGCAACTCAATTGCAGTATATCTAACAATGTCAACAAAGAACCCTCTTTTGCCATTGCTGCAAGTTCGTGCTCTCCAGCTGACAGAATCCCGCCGAGTAAGGATATACAAAGCGGCAAGCCACGACACATTTTTAGGATATCCTTCTCATATGTGAGTCTCTGACCATCAGAAAGTCTCCGCAATTTCCATGTGAGCATCTCCTGGCTTTTTTTAGCGTCCAATTTTAGCCTGATCGGGTTTGCTGTGGCGTACCAGGCTATCCCATCGTCCCGAGTCGTAGTAATTATGTGGCTCGGCGAAGAGAGTGGGATGATCATCAATAACTCTAGCAAGAGTGGCTTGTCGGACAGCTGCACGTCATCCAACACTATGAGAAATCTCTCCGTCTCGGACAACTTCCGGCTTAGCATTTTCATAATCTCCTTGATACCCGTGTCCTTCATTTCCCCCACTTGCTTCTCGACTTGCTTCAGTATCTCGCACAGGAACTCCCGCTTGTCCGTGCTGGCTGAGACGTGGACCCAAACGCGCCACTCATAGTTCATGTACTTTGCTTGGCTGTAGACCCTTCTCGCGAGGAACGTCTTGCCAATTCCTTGCTCGCCCCAAATGGAAGTCAATTGAATCCACTGCGATCTTGTTCTGATCCGCTTTATTATTTCCTTCTCCTCGTTGTCGTGACACAAGAAGTATGTCGGTGCTTGCCAATCCCAGAAACTAGTCAGCCTCGCCAATTTTTTGCCTTGCCATGGAACACTAGCATGGGAGGAGGAACTAGCAGGTTCCTTTTTCCTCTTGTCATCAGCATCCTCTTTCAAGAACTTCTCATCACACAACTCCTCCATCTTATTCGCCAGTTTGTACAAGTCCCTCCCCAGCTTGTACTTGGAGACAAGCGTGGCAAGCGGCCTTGTGGCCATGTGGAGGGCCTCGTGCTTCTCGCGGGCTTCTCTGAGGTGGAACTTGTCGATGAATTCCTCAGCATAGTACATGGCTCGGAGGAGCCGCCCCGACCACTCCGTGGTTTTGGACGGTCTGAATTGGGTGGAAAAGAACTCTTGGATCCTTTCCAGCTTCTCCTTGGCATCCTTCGCGCAGGTTCGCATCGGTATGCATTCCACGCACACCCGGTGATGGAGCAAGATATCTAGTTTCTGCGACACAATCTGGGCGGCAGCTTCATCGATTATCATGCAGCTTCTCGTGTCAGAAGCAGCCATGGTTAATCAATATGTTTGTTTCGAGCAAGGTCGTGTGGGTGCATGTGTTTGTTGGGCTTGTTTGCTTGGATTGAATAAATTTTGGATTGAATAAATTTTCGAGGACATATTATTCTCTCTCTATGTATATATTCTTCATTTTTCTATGCTTGTCTTGGCGTGGCCTCTCCTGTCTACTGCAAGAAGCTTTGTTTAATTCTTTGCTTGCGCGATGTTCGACCGTGAGACAGGAGAGAAAGTATCTCTCGCAGTGACTATGATAAAGACAAAACTAATCAAGTAAAGTTCTTTGCTTTTAATAAAATAATCTTACAGATGTATCTTACTATTCCTTACTTTGCTCCATACGTGAAGATAATCAATTTCATTTATTTCTGTCGAACTAGAAGTTGGAGAGATAATGAAGGTGGCCTATCCAGAATTTAATTTTTGTGATGAAATTCCACCCACCTTAAGAATCTAACACAAATGAGAACATTCGGGGCTTATCTTATCCAATATAGAATAATAAAATCAGTTAAAAGAAAATCATTACTATTCTTCTGGATATCGGTAGTTAAGGGCTTGGCTTTCAAATTGCTGGAGATATTAATTGTTTTAATTATGCAATTCACAAATTTTAGGATTAAATTGCATCTCAGATATCAATTATATCTTCATCACGCATAAAGGAAGAAGTGAAGTCTATCCTTATGCACACATTGTCAACTTGTCCATATAAGAACGCTTACTCAATATATCTCATAATATCAATAGCCACATCACATGTCGTGCCCATATAAAATACGTCAATATTATGTCAGTATCATATACTAGGTATTACTTGGTAGGAATGATGCCGCGTAAGGTGTGCAGGGGTGTGTGTTCTTTTTTACGATTGTATTTTTGTAATTTGGTTCATTATTTCTGTGCTTTTCTCCCAGCGGGCGCCTCTCCTCCGGATTGATCCTTGACTAAGCCAAATCTTGACCGAGGGACAAGAAAATATCCGGTGCTTTTTGTCATTGGTAGGTTAAATAACTGATAAGCCAATTGCTAAAGTTTGGACTCGAAGGTGCGAGAATTAAAGAGGGGACACTTGATTCGGACTAAAAAATGAGACGAGTTCACACAATTGATTGTATTAGTGATATCATGAATTGTTACTCGGTATTGATCACAATCCACTTATTTTAATGTTAACTTGTAACCTATCACATTATACAGAATGCCCCATTATCGCAAAAACTTCAAATTTTAAAGTAATAAAAATGTTAAAACGGTGGTATAAGGAATTTATAAGAACCAGCCTTTTTTCTTCCCTTAAGCTAACTATGTTGCTCAGTCATTCTTTGCTTGGAGATGTCTTATTGGTATAAGATGCCACTCTATCCTCAGTCATTCTTTGCTTGGAGATGTCTCACGGGTATAAGATGCCAAGCACGATTGGAATATCGATGTCATTCCGAAAAATCCTCGCACCTCAGCCGGACATTGTAGTAAGGGTACTCGGTAAGGAAAATACAGTCTTTCGTTCCACATTTTCCTGACAATCCACTCACACGTCACTATAGATTTTAGATGGAAATTCAGTTATCAAAACATAATGAAATCAATTAACATTGATGATCAGTATAAGGTCATCAAATGAGTGGATTGAGTTAGGTTGAAAATAATTCGAGTCAAATTGACTTATTTAACTCATTTTGACTCATTTATATGCAATACAAATTTATGCAATACAAATTTAGTAACTCATACCCGACTTAACTCATACCTAACGCATGCCCGCCCTAACCTATTTACTAAAATACTTTCAAATTTAATCAAACCTATGAAAATCTATATCCATCTAGTTAACCCACTTCAAGTTCTTCATGTGCCTTTGTTCTTTAGATAACATCACTATTTCGGCTATAAGATCCTAAAGAATTTGTTTTCAACAGTGCATACAATTTTCAATTTTTGTACTGATTCATAATGGGAAACAAGAGAAACTTAGTAATTAGTAGCAAATTTATAAAATTACAGCAAAAATAACAAGAAGAAATTGAAATTTTAATTAAATGAAATGTAAGAACTTGAAGAAGATTTATACTAACCATGGATTGCAATGACAAGAACTAAGATTGGAATATTACATAAATATAACAATATCGAATGCAACAAAGGAGATCTATATTACGAACATACGAGACTTATAAGATTGATAAAAATAAAAAACAACGGGGAAAAAAAAGAAGCCGCCTTGACTTGCAGGCCCACTAAGAGCATTTGGAATAGTCCGAGAAGTCCATTATCTTCTCATAGAAGGTGAAGAGAGTCACTAAGATGGGTAGGTTTAGAGTAAACTGTAAACCTATAAAACATCCATATCTTTTTCGAGTTTTGTCATTTTAAACAGATTTATATCCCATTTTCCTTAACAAAATTAACTCATATAATGGCTCACCCTTTAAGTGAGACGCGAACCCCTAGAATGTCATAACTTGGTAAAAAGGGACACTTAAGTGCCATAACTTACGAAAAGTACACTTAAGTGCCAAAATTGGAGCAAAATGGATTACTTGAGTGCCAATTCAGCCAAAATTTGACCAAAACACTAATGTGTCAATTTTCCAATGAAGCATGTGTAAAACGGTGTTGTTTTGGTGTTGACATGGTAAAAATTTAATATACAAATTAATTAAATTTATTTAAAACATTTATAAAATATATACAAATATTAAAAATATTGAAAATTTTAAAAAGGCCTCAGCCACCACCGCCTTCCCACCATCACCGGCAAGGGCTGGCGACGGGGGGGAGGGTCGGCGGGTCGTCGGGCCCTGGCCGGGATTGGCGACCCCGGCCAACCGGCGACAAGGGCTCGCGAGCCCTCGCCCAAATTCAGCCCGGGGGGGAGAGGAGGAGGAGGGGAAGTAGCCGGCGGGCGAGGAGGAGGAAGGAAAAAAGGGAGGGGGAAGGAGGAGGAAGGAGGCAGCCGATTGGCGGCGAGAGCCTGGCTCGGCAGTCTCGGCCGACCCTCCCCCACCTTTTTGGCGACGGTGGGGAGGCGCCACCCTCACCCCAGATCTAGGCGAGGGCACGCAGGCCCTCAGCCAGGGCTCGGCGGCCTGGCCGACCCTCCCCCACCTTTCGGTGATGGTGGGGAGGCGGCGGCGACAAGGGCTCAGCCCTCAACCACACGGATGCCTTCCTCCTCCTTTGTTTTTTTTTAAATAATAAATATAAATTATATTATTATTATTATTATTTTTTTTCAATTTAATTTAATTAATTTTTATATTATATTAAAATTCAAATTAGGCCAAAACGATGTCGTTTTGGCCGATTTAAGGGCTCTATTTTTGCTAACACCTGAAACAACATCATTTGGGGTGAATTAGAGTTGACTTAGCTCTCTAGCGAGCCATCTCAGCAAGAAATATTAATATTTAATTGCCACGTATGATTTCTGGCCGGCTTCGCCGGAGGTGGCACTCAAGTATTCCACTTTTCTTAAAATGTGGCACTTAAGTGTACCTTTCATAAGTTATGAAATTTAAGTGTCCCTTTGTGCCAAGTTATGACACTTGAAGAGATCTTTTGCCCCCTTCATGTAGAGGTTAAGAAATATATCAATAACCCATTTTGATAAGTCTAAGGTAGCTTAAACTAGACAATAGAGAGCATATATCATTTTATTGATCGGTTAATCTTCGAGGGACCTTTTCATCATCTCCAGTAAATGGCTAAGATCCCAATTCAATATCCAATGCCACACAAGACAGTAACCCTACTGCATATATAATTTGCAGGTTTATAAAAAATTATGTCATATCATTGTGTTAATTTTTTCACTTTCATGATAAATCCTTTTATGAACGTATAACTTCACCAGGAGGATATTGAAAAGTTCAGAATGTCAATTAATTTTGCAAGATTCCCATTCTTTCCCTAATGAGCATTAACCAATACAAGTTCTTTTGGATCTTATAAGAGATGAAATCCTCTTCGATCTTCAACTTCGTGAAGGAGACATGGTTGCACCGACACAAACACAGTTCTTAAATTATAAGGACAATCATCCAAGTTTGAAAGTCCATAGAAAGGGACCACAACCGAAAGGACCAGATCGATATCTCATTGGATTGATCTCGCATTGTGAAGCCTATCAATGGATGAAACCACAGAACCAAACTTCCAGTTACTGCATTCCCATCAGAAAATTTTCCCTTGCTTTTCCTATCAATTCGCAAACATAAAAGGGTTGGTCCATTCTCTTTCTTTTGCACAACATATTGCATTCTTCAGAATTTAACCGGACCTAAAGAAAGTAAACATACAGGCTTCAACTCTTCTGAAGCTCATTCGAACTTGAATAATAAGGTAGCAACTTCAAATGAGGCAAACTCAAGGAAAATGAAAAAAAAAATTAAATATACTAATTGAAAGCGATTGAACAGGGTAAGTTACAACAAATCCAACAGGCATTTGAGCTCATTGGTCTAACCAACAAGAATGACAACTAACTGGTGAAGAACCTATATCCATCCCAAAAAAATCTCAAACCCTTTAAACCTTGAAAAACAAAACTTCACCAGCTTCGAGTTGATCTTTCGATAAATAACCAAAACAGAGCCCAGAAAAGGTTCAAAAAAAAAAAACAAAACAAAAACAAAACAAAGCAGCAAGAGATAACTACCGAATTCTCAGGGCTGTTGCTAAGTATCTATGTCCCCAGCATCAACAAGAGATAAAATTCGCCCGATGTAATCATGCTCTAGAAGATGGTTAGACCTTGAGCACTGCTTCAAAGTATTGAATTTTGTTGCAACCCTCCCGACAAGGGCATTGGGAAAAAGATGGGTATAGATGTAATGTCGAATTGGGGCCCAATGGTCCTCAATTGATATGGGTTCTCCCAAATCCTCACCTTGTGTGGCGTTAATATTGACATTTTAATTGGATTAGCTCTAAGAGAATGCTAAATGAAGAATTGCCACTGGCCTATTGGGATCGGCTAGAAATCAAGTAAGAAATGAGAATATGCTTCACTTCCTATACAACCAAAGATCTTTGGTTGAGAATTGGATTACACTAGTTATCTAACTAGTGCCATTTCAATATTCAACTTGATTATATGTTAGCTACGGTGTCCATGCAACCTCTCATCAATTACGAGTCATAAAATTCTTGTCTACTAAGTATCCATGTAATGTTTTTGTGTGTTATTATGATCCTAGAATGAAACCTAAGCACTCAACTATTAAAATGAATCACAACCCAGAAAATGATATAAAAGCAATCACAACAAAGGCATCAATAATAGTAATGAAGAAAGTGTAAAAGATAAAGTGCAGTCAAGCAACCCGATGTGAGTTAGACAAATAATGTTATTTGGCCTTTTATTAAGCCCAGGACAGCAACCAGACTTCTGCACAAAATCCCAACACCCACTCTCCAAAATTATGCATTAAAGATGAATTAAAGATTACAGGCCGAGGACAAGCCTGCAAAATTTTATATGCTAGACAGCCATCAACGAACGTAAAACCCTTAAGCTTTCCCTCCTCTAAAAGCCTGCTCTAAGTTACTCGGGCGCCAATGCACATGCCATTTATCTTCAACGGGGTTAATGCTGAAACACGGAGCTTTTAGATACGTGAATTTGGTAACTTACTGAAAAATGACGTCTCCACTCTCGAGCCTGTTTCCAGACAGGCTAAGAGCAAGTAAATCCTCACGCAAGATAAAATGAGTATGTAAACCATAAATTCATCACATGACAAAAAGCTCAAAGATGTTACTATAGATAATCTCTAGAGCAAGTTTGTTGTAAGGAAATGAGGGTTGCTTGTGCATATAGTCCCTGAAACTCAGTAATGTTAATTTTCAGTCTATAAATAAAACATGATAGAGTTTTTCTACATAGTTATGGAAGATGAAATTATACAACATAAAAATAATCATGCATCAACTGGAAATCCTTAAATGGCCCAACTACACTAGTATCATTTAATTCAGAATGAATGCATTTATCGCCAACCGGAAATTCAGCGGAAAAATTCGAGAGATAAGAGCATCTCCTTATCAATATCAAGCTCACTGGGCTCCAATCATCTGACAGTCCATTATTCTCGTCCTTCTCTTTCACTTTACACAGTTCGTGTTCCAGTAAATCCTCAATGCACATGCTGCCAGTGTCCTCTATTGAAGTCCCTCCATCAGCTTCTTCATCTACATTTAGATCGTCCTCACAGCCTTCATCTGAACCAAACCCATAACTTCCCGATGCTGTACTTAATGCAATTTTATGAAGACTTATGCAGCCAAAGTAAAAGCAATCCTGAGGTTTTCTAATTTATAGATTCAGAGTAAGAAAACCCAGTAGGATTTACAGTTGAACTAATCAAAAAAAGAAGATCATGCATTAACTCATTCTGCATAGTATAGGCAAAAAGATCATATCACCCTAAAAAATGATTCACTATTGTACACTAACATTATTATTATAAAGAAAAAAGAAAAGAAAAGAAGGAATGACGCGAAGTCATACCTACGTTAAACTTTATAAGTAGAATTTACAAAAGTTTTATCAATTTTCCACTAAACTCAATTTATGTTCTCAATGACAATTCTACAGTCAAAACACTAGCTTTGTAGATTTTTTGTTCCTATATGAGAAGCTTCATTTATTTTTAAATATGATACAGTAAGCAAAGGAGAGGTCTTAACTATTGTGAAAAAATAGTATAATCTTTTCTTCAGCATCGTGTATTTAAGCTAAGTGAAAGGCTTACTCAACGTGCATAGGCTATGGGGAGTAAGGTTGATTCCAAAAGTTACTTAGGAACTTCCACAAAGGTTAAATAATACTACCCATGTGATTTTGTGTTATTTCATAGGACTCACTATAGCCTCCATAGTTTCTTAATATGTATTGACTTGCTCTGGTAAAATAAGCCAACATAATTCTTATCCGATAGAAATCATAATCGCTGTTTTTAAACACCAATGAGAAATTATCAAGCCTATAAAAACATTTTCATCACCATGTGTAAAGAACATGTTCCGTAGCTATCATCGTCATCCGCAAATTCAGGCCTCTTGGTGTCCTTTTCAATGTGCACATAAAGCGTCTCTCCTTTTTCGTCTCTGATTTTTATGGTTCTTTTTAATAACTAATAAGTAATTATTGCAATAATCAAGTCCATAATAACAATTTCATCATCATGCGTAAACATGTTTTAGATTTAATATTGTCCCATACCTGTAGCCATAATCCACCTCCTTTTCAACGTGCAAATAGACGATCTCTTCTATTCCATTCTAGATAACTATCATTCTTTTTAATAACTAATAAGTAATTGTTGAAATTATCAATCAATAAAAAGATTTTCATCATGTATGAGATTTAATATGGTCCCATAACTGTCTTCCTCGTCATCGTCATTAGATTTAGGCATCTCTGTGTCTTCTCTTTTGTACTCAGACGTCCTCTGTCCTATTATATCCTTGAGGTGGTCAACAATACCATCAGCACCCTTTTTTACTGCCACACAGATATTCTCCAAATCCCTACACCCGTTGATCCCTTCAACTTTTATCATCATATCTAGGTGCCTAAATTCGAGTTCTTTGATATGTAGCATTGCTCCTTGTTCAATAATCACTTTCTCAAGCTTAGGCAACTTCCAAATCTTCAAGATCATGAGGTTGGGAAACCCATCTTTGATGAATCTCAGACTAGCGCCCAGGAAAGAATTGGCCAAGAGCCTGGGTGTCCGCAGGTTCCTCAGGAGACCACCCAACTCGGGCATCATGTCTATCTTCACCTTCGAACCTGACAGAGTCAATACCCTGAGTGAGCCCGGCAAGAGCTCTGTCCAGATGGAATTAATGAGTTGGCCCACCAAGTAGAGATCGAACAGGTCGTGATGTTTTTTGGTCAACGATAGTTTCGGTAACGGGCCTAAATGGGATTTTGTGGGCTTGGCCTCTTCCTTCGGGGGCTCGTCTTCTTCGGCCAGCTCGTCTTCTTTTGTAGGCCTGGCTTCTTGGATCACCCCAAAGGTCAAGGACTGGAGATTGGTGAGCCTGGACCTAATCCAATCGGCTACAGTTTTTTCTGCATCGCCTGAGGTGGCCGTATCCGAGCGTTGCAAATAAAGCTTGAGCGTGATGAGCGTGGTCAAGCTGTTCATGTGGTCCCTCATCAAGTTCTCCTTCACTTCACCGATGACCAGACGGCTTAAGGCTTGGAGTGGAGTCAAGGCCATAACATTGTTGCTACAAGCCTTGAGGATTTTCTTAAAGTCGATGTAGAACCAGTTAAGATGCAGGTCCCTCAAGTTCCTCACCTTCCATGAGGAATTCGGCAGAGAAGTGATGTTGGTGTGCTTTATGTTGAGAGTCTCGAGATGGTGCAGATCTGCAACGGCGCGCGGGAGCGAATCCAACCCTGTGGATCTCAATCCTAGGTACCTTAGGAGCACCAGCTTGGGAAGCACACCTTGCAAGGATGGCTTATACACACACTCCAAATCAAGCACCCTTAGCAAGCTATAGTCAGTCTCGGACGTCATCTTCCTAAGAAACGTGCTAATGTCTTTGGTGAGCAAGCCTCTCCTCAGGTAGAACGACAAAAATGAGCGAACGTGGCCAAGGTTCAAATTTGGGGAAAATTACCAAAAAAGTCTTAAACCTATTGCAAGTGTGTCAATTCAGTCATAAACTTATTTTTTTGACCAATTGAATCCTAAACCTTTTACAATTGTTCCCGATTAGTCCATCCGGCCAAAATTGACTGGCCGGTGTTGACATGGCAGCCGGCCGACGCCGCGCGAGCATTTTTTATTAATATTTTTATTTTTAAATTTTTTTTCCTTTTTCTTCTTTTTTTTTTCCCTCCTCCCTCCTTCTTTCTTTGGCTCTGGCGACCAGACTGGGGCAATCCGATGAGGCAAGCCCCTGCTGGATCAGGTGAGGGCTCGCCTCACGATCGCCCGCAAGGAGGCCTTGCCAGATGCGACGGTGAGCCCCCCTCGCCGGATCTGGCGAGGGCTCGCCTTGCCCGGCGGGGACTCACTGCTCGCTCCGCCGAGCTGGGTGACGGCATCAACCAAGCGCTCGTGGAGATCGGTTTGTCCAGCGGAGCCGTGGCTTGGGATCGGAGGTCAGCACGAGGCACGGGTCCCCCCCGTGGCCGGGCCCCCCGCTGCTGCCGCCGTCGAAGTCGTTGGGGCCGATGAGCCCCTTGTGGGGCTGGATCAACCTCGGGAACATCAACCCCCGAAAACCCTAAGCAAAAAAGCCAACCCACCCACTGTCACCGAATCGGACCGCCCCACCGGCAAAACTACCCCCGGAAAGAGCTCTAACCGTCAACAAGGGGGGCTTGTTGAAACCCTGCCGAATCTGGCAAGGCAATCCCGTGGGGGCGAGCCCCCCTCGCCGGATCTAGCGAGGGCTCACCTCGCGGTCGCTTGCTAGATCTAGCAAGGGGGCTTGCCGTCGCGTCGAGCAAGGCCTCCTGGCTGGATCGCCTCAATCCGGCGATTGGCCAGCCTGGCTAGTCGTCGAAGCCAAAGGGAGGAGGAGGGAGGAGGAAAAAAAAAAGAGGAAAAAGGAAAAAAATTATTAATTTTTTAAAAAATGCTTACTAGCACTGGCCGGCTACCATGTCAGCACCGGCCGGCCAATTTTGACCGGATGGACTAATCGGGAATAACTGTAAAAATTTTAGGACTTAATTGGTCAAAAAAATAAGTTTATGACTGAATTTGCACAATTATAATAGGTTTATAACTTTTTTGATAATTTTCCTACAAATTTGGGTAGCTACTGTTGCGGCTGCCCGTGACTATGTTCGTGTGCTCCGCAAGCCACCGAATCTTGGTTGCGGTTGTGGCGGCTGTAATATATGGGTAAGCTCAGCCCATGTTCTTAAAGCCCAGCCCATTTGCTTTTCTCCCTTTATCAAATTTGTGCGTGAACGTGGGAAGCGGCAGACCGAACCAGAAAGGAGAAAAAGGAGATGAAAGAGCGTTCGTTCGCGAAGAGAAGAAAAAAGGGGAAGAAGAGAGAAGGAAAAATTTTCATGCGTAGCTAATCTGAACACCTCGATTGGCCAAATCAACTACTAATCACAACGCCTAGTAAGTATTCAAGCTGATATTTCATCTACTCGAAGGAATTTTGGAAGTTAGGGCACCGATTTGGAGTTTATGTAGATTTTGAACTACAATATTCATTAAGGAGTTTTTGGAGCTGTGATTTTTGTGGAAATAGTAGTTTAGTGTGTTGTGGAGATTTTGGAGCTATGATTTTTGTGGAAATGGTAATTTAGTGCATCGTGGAGCAGTTGGGTATGATGAAGCTCAATTTCAAAATATGGTTTATTTGGAATGAAATTTCGAAGTTTCGTGTGCGGGCTACGCGTAATGGATAATACATTTAACGGCGAAAGACAAATGCACACCATAAATTAGCTTCTTTGTAGCGCTTAGGAGTCGATACATTGACAATTGAATGTGGTTTTATCTAGTCATTCATTAGAGTTGTGTATTACTTGGTTTTTAATATCATTTTTCAATTAATTAATAGGAATGTGAGTGCATCGATTAGTTTTCAGCTTTTTCGAAGTAAGTGATGCTATTTTTTCTTTATTTTTTAAACTCATGTTTTGAAAAAAAAAATATGGATTAAGTATGCTATGAGTTAATAAATAACATCTTTTGATGCATATAATAGGATCGAGCATTTATTGTTGTTTTGTTATTTGAAAGGGGAAGTTATCTTTTAACTTCAACTTGAATGATTGCTTATAAATGGTTTGTGAAACCTTTTATAAAGGAATCTTGAAAAAGTTTATGATTTATGAATGTGGTTTGAAAAGGTGCTTTATAATTTATATGTCGAATGCTTAAGTTGCGAACTGGTTTATGAAATAAATTTTGAATTGGTTTGGGAAACTCATTGTGATATATAAAATGATTTTTGGCTCTGGTTATGGATTACTAAGGATTGAGTTGATGGATTATGCTCAGTGTCTCTATGACCTATTGAGGGGTGTGTGGATATGCACATACTAGTTTATGATATTTTTGTGGGTTGAATTACCGACTAATAATAGGTGGAGACCCAACTAAGAGAGGAATCTTGGTCGCCTTGTCATTGGCGTTATGCATGACCATGACTAGACATTTGAGCATGAATTAGTTAATGGATTTGACTATTGACATTTGATTTGAGTTTGGTCGATGGAATGGACCATCAACATATGATTTGATGAGATTAATCAATGGAATTGACCATTGACGCATTCTTTTTCACGGGATTGACCAATGGACTAAACCATTGGTGTCTTGGGTATTTATATTATTAATATATTATATTTAAAGCGAGTCATGTTTTAAATGTGAATAATGAACGTCTCTCCCACATCCTCTGGCCGCCTTGTCCTTTTCCTTTCTATGTCGTAACAATGCCAATCCAACAAGCCCTCAGCCAACCAGTCTCACTAGCCTTCTTGTCGGAATTGGGGATCCTACGGGGAACAAAGCCATCTAGACGAAGCACGGTTTTAGATAGACGGGCAATTTATGGTAACTCAATTGTAGTATATCTGACAATGTCATCTTAGAACCCTCTTTCGCCCATAATGCACGTTCGTGCTCTCCAGCATTCGACAGAAACCCGCCGTGTAAGGATATACAGCGCGGCAGGCGAGGACACGTGTATTGGATATCCTCATCCTTATTTGAGTCTCTGACCATCAGGTACTCTATGCAACTTCTGAGCGAGCATCCTCCGGCTTTCTTCAACGCCCAATCTTTCTAACCTGATCGGCTCTGCCTTGGATGCCTGCATGAACTCGGCTATCTTCTCGTCTTGAGTCGTGGTAGTCACGTGGATGTGCAAAGAGGCCGGGATGATCATCGCTAACTCTAGCAAGAATCGCTGGTAGGACAGCTGCACGCCATCCAACACTAAGAGGAATCTCTTCGTCTGGGCCGATTTCTGGCACAGCATCCTCTTCATCTCCTCGATAGCCATGTCCTTCGTGTCTTTCACTTGTTTCAGTATCTCGAACAGGAACTCCCGCTTGTCCATGCTGGCCGGGACATGGACCCAAGCGCGCCGCTCATAGAGCATGTACTTCGCTTGGTTGTAGGCCCATCTCGCAAGGAACGTCTTGCCGGTGCCTTGCTCGCCCAATATGGAAGTCCCTTGGAACCACTCAAAATTATTGTTGATCCGGTTCTTTATTTCCTCCTTGGCCTTGCTTTATAAGAACTTTGTCGGCGCTTGCCGATCCCAGAAACTAGCCAGCCTCGCCAACTTTTTGCCTTGCCATGGAACACTAGCGTGGGAGGAGGAACTAGCAGGTTCCTTTTTCCTCTCGCCCTCGGCCTGCTCCTTCAAGAACTTGTCATTACACAACTCCTCCATGATATTCACCAGTATGGACAAGTCCCTCGACAGCTTGCACTTGGAGATGAGCGTGGCGAGTGGCCATGCAGCCATGTGGAGGGCCTTGTGCCTCTCACAGGCCTCTCTGAGGTAAAACTTGTCGATGAATTTCTCGGCGTAGTACGTGGCTCGGAGGAGCCGCCCCAACCACTCCGTGGTTTTGGACAGTCTGTATTGACTGCAAATGAACACTTGGATCCTGGCCAGCTTCGCCTTGGCATCCTTCACGAGGGCTTGCGTTGGTAAGCACTCGATGCACACCGGCTGAGAGAGCAAGATATCTAGTTTCTGCGACACGATCTGGGCGGTGGCTTTGGCGACCATCGTGCAGCTTCCCGTGTCGGAAGCCGTCATGGCTAATCAATATTGTTTGTTTCGAGCAAGGTCGTGTGGGTGTGTGTATGTTGGCTTGTTAGTTTGAATTGAATTGATTTGTGGGATATAGTATTCTCTCTCAATGTATATATTCTTCACTTTTCTATGCTTTTCTTGGCGGGGCCTCTCCTGTCTACAAGCTTTGTTTAATTCTTTGCTTGTGCCATTTTTTGGCGTGAGACGGGAGAAGATATCTCTCAGAATGATTATGATAAAAGGTAAAATTATGTGCTTTTAATATGGCATTATTACAAATCCGTCTAAGAATTCCTTACTTTGCCCACATACATGAAAATAATCAATCCAATTATTACTATTGAACTAAGAAAATTACTGAAAAAGTTTTAAACCTATTATATTTTTGACAATTCAGTATTAAATCTTTTAATTGTACTAATTAAGTCATAAATATTTTTATATTTTACCAATTGAGTCTATTGGCTGATTTTAACTTAAAATCGCTAATATGAACATCGATCATCCTATGTGGCACGATTGACACTGACGTGAATAATTTTTAATAATTTTTTAAACTTTTTTTCTCTTCTTTTTTCATTTTCATTTTCTTTTTTTCTTTTACAACTCCAGCCAATCACCGGCAAGAGCATTGTGATCCTCACTTAGACCAAGTAAGGGCATCTCAGCTCTTGACTATATCTTGGCCAAGGCTTGACGCCCTCACCTCCAACTGGCAAGGGAACAAAGGCTCTTGCTTGTGGCCAATGAGAGTCGCAACACCCCTACCCAGCCCATGCAATGGTCAGCCAATGGCCTCATTTGGCAAAGTTGTGATAAAAAGAAAAAAAAATGAAATTAAAAAAAATGTAAAATATTGTTAAAAATGTTTACGCTACATTTTTCAATTAAGATTGGCCGAATAGACTTAATTGGCACAATATAATGATTTAAGACTGAATTGACAAAAATGCAATAGATTTAGAACTTTTTTTTTTTTTTTGTGGTTTTTCCCTATCAAACTAGGAGTTGTAGAGAACCTTACCAAAAAAAAAAAAAAAAAAAAAAAAGACTAGGTTGTAGAGATATGTAAAAACTACCGATCAAGAATTTAATTTTAGTGATGAAATTCCGCCTATCTTATGAATTTAACACTTTACCAGCATGAGTGGTATGAGATCAAATGAGAACATTCGTCGGCTTGTCTTGTCTAATATAGAATGCTAAAATCAATTCAAAGAAAATTATTACTTTTCTTCTGGATTTTGGCAATTAAGGAAATTGCTAGAGATATTAGATGTTTACAAGTCTTAGAATTCAATTACATGATATATAAATTTTAGGATTCGATTGTATCTTTAATATAAATTATAACTTCAATACCTTTAAAAGGGAAGTGAAACACGTGCTTATACACACATTATCAACTTGTCGATATAAAAACACTTGCTTAAAGACAATATACCTGATAATACCAATATCCACATCACATATGATGCTCATAATAAATATAGAAATATCATGTCAATAAATATATGTTGTCAGAATCACACATTAGATATTACATGGTAGGAATGTTGCCATTTACGTGTTTATGTGTTTTTTATTATTATTATGATTGAATTTTATATATGTTCATTTTTTCTCTGCTTTTATTCAAACGAGTGCCTCTCCTCCAGATTGATTCTTGGCTAAGCCAAATCTTGACAAAGGGACTAGAAAGAATCCGGTGCTTTCGCGATTGGTAGGTTAAACAATTAACAAGCCAGTCCAGTTTTGCTAAAGTTCGGACTCAAAGATGAGAATATTAGAGAGGGGACACTAGGTTCGGACTGGAAAATGACCCACTTATTTTATGTCTACCACATCATTTAGCCTGTCCACTTACTAAGATTATTGTTGGAAAAATGATCATTGATTGATTCCCAATTCAGATTGGGATCTCACGATTGATACAATAAATCGTAGATGAGGAATATTTGGAGGAAGAAGATATTGTATACATATTCTTTCCTTTTTATTTATTTTTATCGAAGGGTTGTACATTATACATATTGAGAAATACAATCATTCTTCCACTGCTCTATATTTTCTGTCATGGTATCAGAGCGGCTTTTCTGACCTAGCTTCTTCAAACATCTTCGGAATTGCCCCCGATCGTTTTCTAACTTTGTTGTTGCAAGCCACGCCCTGCAAAACAAATTAGCACTTTGGGTAGGAATTTGATTTTCTCAACATGTAGAACCCAAAGAACAATGAAAGCCGAGATCCGATCCTACCTTCAATGGAGGAGTCATCCAACCGAGTCTCGAATCAAATCGACTAGACTTGAGATGAACAAGAATCTGCTCCACAGCATACAATCCCAACAACAGCCGCAATCCAAACGATTGGAACACAGTTTCCTACCTCAGCCCAGTGGCCGTTCATTCAATGGGTACCAAACCAAGGCCCATGGGCTGTCGGACTCAATCAACAGTGGGCAAACTATTGCCCACCCAAAGAAGATGCATCCAGCGAGGAAACAAATTCAAGGACCCGCCTGAATCCGTGGGGATCGGAACCAAACCCTACGGCTCACAGACTCGAATTTGACCTGAGGAACCCAGGGACGAATCCCTACCCAAGTTTTCAACCCGAGCTTGCACCATTTTCTTTTCCGGTCATCGGTGGCGACGGACGCCCAGAACCAGGCGACCCCTTTTATACCTCACCAGCCAATGGGCCAAAACTACGGCTGATCCCTCTTCAACTCGCCAGACCCAACCACTATACCACTTGGGCGAGGGACTTCCGATGAGCCCTCTTCACAAAAGATAAGAATGGGTTCATTGACAGAACCATCCCCTTCCCGACCGACAACCGAACGTAAAGATTTTGGAGCAAATGCAACCACCTCGTCTACACTTGGATTGGGAATTGCGTAACACCCAAGGTCACGGCTGAGCTTCCTCCAACCGAAGACTAAAAAATTATGTGGGTCAATATTCATGAAATGTACGGGAAACTTGACCAAGTGAAAAAAATTTTACTCACTCAAACTATGTTGGAATTGAAGCAAGGGAACCTCTTGGTTGCCGCTTGCTTCAACCGACTTTCAGCACTGTGGAATGAATTGGAACAACAAAGGAGCAGCTCAAAGGGCTGGAAGCAACCCTCAAACAATACAAAGAAATCAAAGAGAGGGAGAAGGTAATGCGATTTATCTTAGCCCTAAATGAAAGCTACATACCTTTTTGTTCTTAGATTCTCGCTATGGAGGTTGTCCCACCACTCGGCCGCATCTTCCAATTGGTTATGCAAGAGGAGAATCAACGTCTCGCGAACACAGGATATGAGAAAGGAGGGGAGAGCGTGGCCCTTACTATGCCGGCGAGACTTGCACACCGAGCTTACGATAGTTCCTGGCCGCCACGCCATGGACAGAGCTCCTAATCGAGCTCTGGGCTATCTCGTCAGTCCTCATGCTTGGACGAAGATGAAAGGGGAAACCCTATTTTTGTGTGATTCGACGGCTCAAAACCGAGAAGGGGGTGTGGATTAGACAGTTCATATTTTCCCCGATCCAACAGCAGAGATAACAGGCGTTTGCGATCAGACTGTCCGCATCCATCCTGATCCGACGACGGAGATCAAGGGCGTGGGCATGGATCAGACGACCTATATTCACCCTTTTATGGAACTGAACCCGATGGTTCATACAACGCCATGTCATCACAGAAAAGGGGAGGATAAAATTTAAAAATTAAGGGTAAATATTGCGAATATTGCAAGCGATCACATCATACTAGGGGTGTGCAAAATACCCGGGAACCGCCCGGACTGCCCGGAACCGGACCAGAACCACCCAAAACCGGAGGTTCTTGAGGGAACCTGTCCGGTTCCCGGTTCCAATTTTTCAGAACTGGTGGGTACCGGTTCGGTTCCCGGTTCCATGGGCTGATCCGCCCACCTGGACCAGACCGGAACCTTTTTAATATTAAAAAAAAAAATTACTAAAAGAAACCCTAGACTAGATCTCATCTCCTTACTCCCTTCGTCTTCGGTTCTCTCTCTCTTTGTCTCTTCCTCGGTTCCTCCTAATCCTATTGCCATTTCGATTCCTCCCTGAGCATCGACGCTGTCGCCATTGCTCCTCTGCCGCTGCTATTCGCCCCTCGCGTCGGCCACCACCCGCCACAGCCGCGGAAAATTGTTTCACGACCGTTCTATATTAAAAACCCGACCATAGACCTCCTCCCCTCGTTTCCAACTCATAGACCCGACCGTTCTATGTTGAAAACCAAAATTGTTTTGCATCAAGATCGGTTCCATGGATCCACTTGAGAACCGGACTGGACCCGTGGTCCGGTTCCCGGGTGGATCCATGCAACAAACGGATGGATTTCGATTCCAATTTTTCGGAACCGATCCTTAGCGGGCAGTTCTCGGTTCTAGGTCGGGAACCGCCCACCCAGACCATGCACACCCCTACATCATACCATTGAAACGTGCTGGAAATTACATAGAAAACCTACTGGCAAAGAAAAAAATGAGAAAGAATTTCATGCTTATTAGGTGTCAGCATAAGGAATTAATAGGACTCATCAGCCAATTATTCGAGATCAAAATCAACACATTATGAGGGCATTGAATGAATTAAAGACAACTAACAAGACTGCAAATTTTCAAGTACTTCATTAAGTTAGTCCAAAAATATTTCGATTGATACATGGATTATTGATTCGGGCGCCAGTGACCACAAAATTTACAATGAGTTTTTTCTTTTTTTCTTTTTTTATGTCCACAAAAAATCTCATTCTTTTGTATTTGTTCGCCTTCTAAATAGAAATGTCACTGATGTCACAAAGGTTGGCATTGTTCAGCTTAGCCCAAAAATTACTCTTAAAAATGTTCTATATATTATTGAGTTTGAATTTAATCTCATATATGTTTCTAAGGTCTATGAGGAAAATACTTATCGTACAAATTTCAATTCCAAAAATTGTTTCTTTTAGGGCCTTTTGACTAGGAAACTAATGGGCTTAGGTAGTGAAGCACAAGGGTTATATTTTTGGGTTCCTTTTCTAGGATGTTTATCTTCCTTGAATAAGAGCATATTTTGTAATGCCACCACAAATAATAAAATTTCTCTTTCTCATGAGTGTTTGGGCCACAATGCTCGTTTCCCTTGTCCTAATTGTAGGATATGTCATTTGGCAAAACAATCGCAAGCACCATTCCCATATAGTGAGTCTCGAGCCACTGGCATATTTTTCCTTATCCATATGGACATCTGGGGTCCTTATCACACCCCTCAATGTGATGGCTCTTGTTTTTTTCTTACTGCCATGGATGATTATTCTCGTGCCACTTAGGTGTTTCTCATGTAGTCCAAAGGTAAAACCTTTTCTTGCATATCGAAATTTTTATCCATGATTAAAAACTAGTTTGATAAATCTGTTCAAAAAATTCGAATGGATAATGGACGCAAATTTTTTTCCGCTAAGTGCCAATCTTTTCTGTCTACTCGTGGAATACTTCATAAGAGTTCTTGCACCTATACTCCCCAACAAAATGGGATTGTTGAACGCAAGCATCGACATCTCTTAGAAGTGTCTTGAGCACTAAATATCAAGCTTCTATTCCTGAATCTTTTTAGGGAGATTGTGTGGTCACGGTAACCTATCTAATCAATCGCATACCAACTAGAATTCTAAATGGACAAACTCCATTTGAGGTACTATTTAGTAAATAGCCAAACATTGATCATTTTCGAGTATTGGGTTGTCTTTGCTATGTGACAAATATCGGCCACAAAGATAAGCTGGACCCTCGTGCTCTTTGTTGTATTTTTATGGGATACCCTATTTTGCAAAAAGGTTATCGAGTTATGGAAAAATCCACAAGGTGTTTCTTTGTTAGCTGTGATGTTATTTTCCACGAGGATGTTTTCCCTTTTCAAGAAATGACACCTTCACATGAGTCATCGGTGTCAACATCAAATGATCGACAATTCCTTTCGGTGGAGGATAATTCTATGATGCCACGGTATGTTCTGATTACACTTCAACAACATGGTGATCACGATGGAAAGCTATCTCCCACCATATGTCCTAAAACAAGATGCCATGGATCCTTGATCATATTAGCTGAGCCTCCCAGTCCATCTTATGAGGCACCTTAATCTCTCAATCTCACCACAGCCATGCACTAGTGGATCTTCCTCACCAACTATCAAGTTGATACTCGTTGAAAGACCTCGACGCTTAGGACGACTTGTTTGCCCTCCCACATGGACCAAAGATTATGTCTGTCCTACTTTAGATACTCCAGGCACACAATATCCTATATCTTCCTATGTTTCTTTTAGTCAACTGTCAAAAGAACATGTGTTGCATTAGTCAAATATATGAAAATTAGGAACCTTCCACTTATGAGGAAGTGGCACGGGTTATACAGTGGCAAAAGGCCATGGTGGCTGAATTATCTGCTCTTGCAAAAAATCATACTTGGGACATTGTCCCTTTGCCATCTCATAGAAAGCCCATTAGCTGCAAATTGGTTTACAAAATCAAGTACAAGGCAGATGGCTCTATTGAATGTTCTAAGACTCGACTAGTCGCTAAGGGATTCACACAATGTGAAGGATTTGATTATCATGAGACTTTTTCTCATGTTGCTAAAGAAGTCATTGTACACTCCTTTTTATCTGTTGCTACCTTTCGCAATTATAAATTGCATCAAATGGATGTCAATAACACCTTCCTTCATGGTGATCTTGATTAGCAAATATATATAGAACTTCCATAGGGTTTATGTGGACAAGGGGAGTCTCAAGTATGTCATCTTTGTAAATCCCTGTACGGACTCAAGCAAGCCTCTTGACAATAGTATGCAAAATTTACTGCAACACTTACAAATGCTGGTTTTCAACACCCCAAGCATAATTATGCCTTGTTCACCTGGACCAAAGGTACTTCATCGATTTATTTTTTGATTTATGTGGACTATATACTTATTATGGGGAATGATGATATCATGATTTGGAGGTTTAAGGAATATTTGCATTCAACCTTTCATATCAAATACTCGGGACCTCCCAAATATTTTCTTGGCATTGAAATAGCTCGGTCTGACAAAAGAATTTGTCTCAGTCAACGGAAATTCATCATGGAGATTATATCAGAAGTAGGATTATCAGGGTGTAAGTCAACTGTTATACCCTTTGAGCAGAATGGCAAATTTACAACTTTTGAATATGATATGAATTCTTCCTCATCCAGTGAAGACCCACTACTCAAGGATCC
The DNA here is from genome assembly GCA_014182405.2 of Eucalyptus sideroxylon. NCBI lineage: Eukaryota > Viridiplantae > Streptophyta > Magnoliopsida > Myrtales > Myrtaceae > Eucalyptus > Eucalyptus sideroxylon. The sequence continues at coordinate 10,016,331 of CM024557.2, forward strand.
ATCAGAATATTAACGACTTGTGGGAAAATTAATCTATCTCACCATGACTAGGCCTAATATATGCTATGCAGTACAGATACTTAGTCAATTCATGCACGACCCAAAGAAATCTCATATGAATGTTGTGCTAAAGGTTGTAAAGTATTTGAAGAGATGCCTAGGACTCAGAATTCTCTAATCCCGTGACTGCAACATGAAGATGACGGCCTATTGTGATACGGATTATGCTACTTGTCCCATGACAAGAATATCCATTACTGGTTTTTGCATTAAGTTGGGAAGATCTTTGATTTCATGGAAGACAAAAAAGCAATCGACACTTTCGTTGTCATCAGCTGAATCAAAATATTGAGCGATCGCAAAGACTGTTTGTGAGATAGTTTGAATACGAGTATTACTTTCAAACTTTGGTATGGACATCGATGGTGCATGTGAATTATTTTGCGATAATGATGCGGTGCTTAAATTAGCAGCAAATCCGATCTTCTATGAAAGGACAAAGAACATGGAAGTTGATTGCCACTTTACTCGAGAAAAGATTCAAGAAGGGATTGTTATGACTCGAGGAATTGGAACTATGGAGCAGCCTACAGATATTTTTACTAAGCCATTATGCCAAAGATAACACACGTATCTATTGAGCAAGTTGGGCATTTTCGACATATATAAACCGCCAACTTGAGAGGGAGTGTTGGAGAAAGGATCATTGATTGATTCCCAATCCAGATTGGGATCTCACAATTGATACAATAAATCGTAGATGAGGAATGTTTGGAGGAAGAAGATATTGTATACATATTCTTTCCTATTCATTTTTCCAAATTTTGTACTATAAATACTATCGAAGGGTTGTACATTATACATATTGAGAAATACAAACATCGTTATTCCACTACTCTATATTTTCTGTCAAATGGCAAGTCGGTTGTCAAAACATAATGAAATCAATTAACATCGATGACAGTACGTAACTTAGGACTTTCAAATGGGTGGGTCAAGTCAGTTAAAAAATGATCAACCCAAATTGCGTTTGGTACAGCATTTTGAAAGCCCATTGGGAAAATGCAAAGCAGTTTAGCCTAAAGGACTTAGGCAAATGCAAAGGTCGTTTGGTAAACTATGCTTTGAAAAATAATTTTAAGAAAAATACCGTTTGGTAGAAAACACATTTAAAAAGCTCTTTGGGTGATTGATATTAGTTTTTTTTTATTTGTTTAAAGTTGAAAAAAAAATGATGTATGCAACTTTTTAAATATAATTCTTGACAATAGTACAAAAAAATTGAATACATACATACATACATGCATACATATATATATTTAAAAAGACCAAACCCTTCATTGGATTTTTTAAATTTTTATTTGCTTAAAATTGAAAAGAAAATGATGTATGCAAATTTTTAAATATAAATTTTCACAATAATGCTAAAAAAAAAATCAAATACATATATATATTAAAAAGACCAAATCCTTCATCTAATTTTTTTAAAATTTATTTGTTTAAAATTGAAAAAATAATGTATACAACTTTTTAAATATAAATTTGAAAATAATGCTAAAAAAATAAAATACATATAGATAATATTTTTTTTAAAAAAAGAACAAACCTTTCATCAGAATTTTTAAATTTTTAATTGTTTAAAATTGAAAAAAAATAATGTGTTCAACTTTTTAAATATAAATTTTGACAATAATATAAAAAAATCAAATACATATATATTTTAAAAAAGACTAAATCCTTCGTCGGAATTTTTTAATTTTAAAATTTTAAAATTTGAAATAATAATTTATGCAAAATTTTAAATATTAATTTGAAAATAATGCTAAGAAATCAAATACATATATATAAATTTTTTTTTAAACAGAGCAAACCCTTCTTAGGAATTTTAAAATTTTTATTTGTTTAAAATTGAAAAAAAAAAAATAATGCATGCAACTTTTTAAATATAAATTTTGACAATAATGCTAAAAAAATCAATATATAAATAATTTTTTAGAAAAGACCGAAAGATATTTAATTTTTTTAGCATTATCTTGGCATTTAAAAATAATTGATTTTTTTAGCATTATCTTGGCATTTAAAAATAATAACGAGGGGCTTTGGAGGCTAAAAGCTTATTAGGAATGCTGATGTGGCATCTCGGAAATTCAAAGCCAAGCCTTAAGGTGTGTTAAATGTCTTTAATTAGGTGATAGAATTTTATGGCTTATGCTTTAGCCAATTTGTCTTTTAATTTGATGATTTATGCTTGTGATTGTGGAAATTCAAATTTAATAGATTAATTTCATATGATTTAAATTTCAATAATTAAAAATATCCCAAGACTTTGGCCAAGATGAAATTTGAATTTAGAAATATTTATGAAAAGGAATTCAAAAAAAAAAAAAAGAAGAAGAGAAAATAGGGTTAAAATGGCCCATTAGCCTAAACAGTCGGCCCATTCTAGGTGGCTGTCGACCAGCCCAAATTTTCCTAAGGGGCCCAATTAATTCAAAAACAAAAATTACAAGTGGCCAAAGGAAGAGCATGCATTGGTTGGTCATTAGGTGGGTCAATCATTGCAAATGATGGGATATAAAAAGAGAGAGAGAAGAGGAGTGACCGGTTCCTCTAGCTCCATTCGGTTGAGAGAAGTGAGAGGGAGAGAGAGATTTCGAGAGAAAGGGAGAGGAGGGACCGAGAGAGAGGAGGTGGAGCCGAGAGTTGCCGTCGCCCGTCCGCCGTACGTCCGCCTAGTCCGACCGCCGTACGCCGTCGTTCATCGCCGTTTGTTCCTCTTTAAGGCAAGTGGAGTCCATAACTTCCTTTGTATGTTTGCTGTGGTGTTTGCATGTTAGATTATAGGCGTGATTTGTGCGAAAAACCGAGGTAAGAGTTGATATTGTGCAAACGTGTGACTGTTTTCGTTCGGTTTGTTGAAGTCAGTGGCTTGTTCGAGTTTGCATGTGGGTTTGGAGTTCGATTTTGGCTTCGGTGTCTACATGAAAGTTGAAGATAATGTCATGTACTATGACATACTAAAAATTCGTAGAAAACGATGGAGATTTGAGGGGTCAAAAGTTCTATTATACGGAGACTTAGATCTACGAAATTTTCACTGACCTCTTGTCGACATGTTGATTTCAAATGAAACACCACCAACATACTCAAATTTCAAAAATAACAAGTATAACTTGGTGAATCGGTTAGATCTTGGAGATGGTTGATTCTGGTGAGGTGTACCGAGACACCCGAGACTTCATGGACTAAAATGGTGACCGTAATCTGGTTATTTGACCTAGATTCCTTCATGAAAATTGTAAAGGACGCATTTTTACATAACATAATTAAATTTCAGAAGGAACGAAATAGATTTGATGGGTGAAATCTAAGAAATACGGAGAAGTGTATTCTGGACGTCGCGGTAGTGATTCCAGAAGCTTCGTAGGGCTATAGAAATTAATCTAAAAATAATTTGGCTTAAAGTTCTTAATGAAAAAGGTACGAAAATGTGTTGTCTATCACCCTGTAAAATTTCGTAATTTTTGGAGACCGAATGGATATTTTAATTGAATTTATTCGGAAACTGTGCAGTGAGTTTAAATCCGAGAATTTTAGGATGTTTTTGGAGGAAATTGTGAAATTATGAGAAATTCAATTTGGCCACGAATTTTATATAAAATTGTGATCCTATTAGTGATTATTTGAATATGATGATTTTGGGAAAATCATGGATATTAAATATTTATTTATGAAAATAAATAAATATAATAAAATAATAAAATAATAAAATAATAAAATAAAATAGATTTTTATTTGGCCATGGATTCAATTCCATTTGTGTGGCACTTGTGTGATGAGGTCTTTGTGCATGACATGTGAATTGAAATGCTTATGTGATTAAGCTATGACATGTGCATGACATGTGAATTGAGATGCAAGTGTGATATGTTTGATGCCATACCAAATTGCCATGTTAAATTGAAATAAAAGATAAATGTGGATGAGAATGAGGTTGTGGTGGAGGATGTTGTCTGGTGGCCTGGTGGCGTAATTCCAGAGATTCCTTGGGAGTTTGGGATGCCCGGAATATGGGGGCCGGAAGTCCGGTTGTATCTTGGATACATGCCCGGAGATGCCTCGCGACACCGGGATTGGGGTGCGGGATGCCCGGCTAGAAGGGTAAAGGCCGAAGTCGGTTGTATCTTGGATACATGCCCGGAGGTTTGCTAGTTGGGATGTGAGAGAATGCATCAACATACCGAGTGTAAAATTGAGATAAAATTGATGAATCGAGGAAGGGTGATGTGGTGTTCAAATTTAAAGATAAAGATGAAAATTAACTCATGGCATGATTGGTAAATGCATGATGAATATGATATTTGATGTGATATGAAAATCACCCATTTGATAAATGATACATGATGATGGTGATGATATGAGATTTATTAAATTAAGCATGAAAATGATGATATATGATTTGTATGGTTTTTTGATATGCATGATGATGATGATGATATGTGTTGTGATATGATGACCACCCATGGTACGATATGCATGATGATATGCATGATGATGATGATGATATGTGTTGTGATATGATGATCACCCATGGTACGATATGCATGATGATGATGATGATATGTGTTGTGATATGATGATCACCCATGGTATGATATGCATGATGATATGCATGATGATGATATGTGTTGTGATATGATGATCACCCATGGCATGATATGCATGATGATATGCATGATGATGATGATGATATGTGATGTGATGATGTCATGATAAGGATGACATGTATGATATAATGATGCGATGATGATGATTATGATGATGACATATGATGATATATGATATGACATGTGTAATGTGATGATGTCATGATGATGATGACATAAATTGTTATAATGATGCATGATAGTATTACGCATGGCTTCAAGGTAAGTAATGCTTGCAATGCATGTATGACTTGTATGATGCATTGAGTGGTTATTGGATTCCTTTATCTGCTGAGTGGTTATACTCACCCCTTTTGGGGACCAACATTTCAGATTAGTAGATGGTTTGAACGGTTGGATATAACCGTGAGGAGGAGGATAGCAAGGGAAGGAGCTTTTGGACGCCGACACTGATCGATGGACTTTAAGTGTATGACTGTTGGAGGAAATGTCGGTCATCTTTTGGAGTGTAGCCGAATATAGAAGACTACGGCATTTTGATGTACCGATGAACAATGCCCATCTGGTTTAAGTAAATAAAAGGTGTACGGCTTTTACTTATAAATATTTAGTAGGTGTGCATCGTTTTCTAAATATAGGGAAGGGAGTTGTTGGATGTGCTTCCGCATATAAATTGCGCAAGGGACCTATCGATAAAAAAAAAAAATGTAAACCCCCAAGTTGTATGGACCCGCTGCAACTAAAAATGGTATCAGAGTAACTTGTTAATAAGGAAAATGAAAGGTAAGCGAACTGTGGTGACTCTAGCGGATTGGGGGCCGTCGAGGGGTGCCACAGCTGAACCAAATGCACCTTAACTCATTTAACCCGTTTTGAAGCAACACAGATTAAGGGCCAATTTGGTTCGGCTTTTGGGAATGCATTTGCAAGAATGCAAATACCTTTGGGGGAAAGGGGTTTTTGAAATGCAAATAATATTTGGTAAAATTTACATTTGTAAATGACTTTTATTAAATTAAAAATATATATTTGTATTCTTTTTAAAGTCCGGCCATTGGACCGTCGGATCCGGCGGTCGGATTTGGCGATGGTCGCCCGGGCGACGGCCACTTGAGGCCATGCGACCCTAGGTGGCCAGCCTGGGGTCTCCTAACCCTGACGATCGTCGCCTAAGATCGCGCGATTCAAGCCATTAGTCGCCTGGGTCGCGCAACCCAAGCATCGCTTGAGGTCTGGCGACGTTCGCCGAGGTCGGGCAACCCTCAGGCGGTGGTCACCGACGTGTCGCCGGCGTGCATGACCCTTTGGCCAATGATCATCAGCCTCCGATCGACGGTGGTTTGGAGAAGATGAACAGTACCGAAAACTTGCATTCCCATGATGCAACTTCCCAAAGCACCTCCAGAGCTACATTGGGCTAAAGGCCCTTTAGAGTCATTTGGAAATGCAATTTTATCTTGCCAAAGTCACCCAAAAAAACTAACCAAACGCGTTTACATTTGGCCAAGAGACTTTAGAGTCCCAAAGCCGAACCAAACGGGGCCTAAGTGACCCGTACCCAACTCAGAACTGACCCATTTACTAAAATACCTTCATATTTAATCTAACCTATGAAAATCCATATACACCTAGTTAAGCCACTTTATGGATAAAATCGTTATTTCGACTATAAGATTTTAAAGTATTTGCCTTCAACATTACATAAAATTTTCAATTTTTGTATTGATTCACAATGAAGAATGAGAAAATTTTAGTACTTAGTAGTGAATTTATAAATTACCATAATAAATAACATGAAGGAATTGAAATTTTAATTAAATGAAACATAAGATATTACATAAGATGATTCATGCTTACCACGAACTGCAATGACAATAACTAAAATTAGAATATTACATAAAAATAACAATGACAAATGAAATCAAGTAAAGATCTACTCTAGTAACTAATAAATGAAAGAGAAATGATTATGTGGAAGTTTTTAATGTAATATGAGAATAATAGTCTGTTTTGAACCACAAAAACCAAATGACAAATAATTATAAATTATTGTGGGGCCCACTCCATCAAGAATTTGTGGCTCACAACAAGATGGTATTCTTATAATAGCCCACAGAAAACCAACTAACAAATAATTATAAATTGGGTATTAAAAAAATAAATAATTATAAATTGTTGTGAGATCCACTCCTTCAAAAATTTATGGCTCACAACAAGCTATTTTTCTTATAGTAGCCCAAAGACTTGTGTTAATAAAACCCCAGATGAAATTTACACTATTAACAAGGGCGACAAAAAAAGCCGTCTTGATGCTTTTAATAAGGATGAAGTTATTGTGGCCCACAAGGCTTCTTTGGACTTGGACAAGTTTGATGAGTCCTTTATTTTTTCATAGGAGGTGAAGAGAGAGTCACCAAGTTGGGTTGGGTTTACATAAATTATGAACCCATTAACAACCATATTTTTGGGCTTTACCATTCTAAAACCATTTTTAACTCAACACTGAACATAGCCAATCCAAATAATGACTCAACACGTTAAATTTAGGTTAAGAAATGGGTCTATGTCCAACATAGCTTATATATAGAACCAGACTACAAAAAGAGCTAGTCAAAAATTCTATATCAGTTTTCGGTTAATCTTCGATTGACTTTCTCATCATCTCGCTGGTAAAGAGTTATGATCTCAATTCAACATACAATGCCACACCAGCCAGCAAGCCCCACTGTAATATACAATTTGCAAGCCTATAAAAACTCTGTTAAGTCATTATGTTATCATTTTTCCTACTTCATGATAAATCCTTTTATGAACGTTCTACTTCAACAGGAGGATCTTCGGAAGTTCCGGGCGACTAATAGTTTTGCAAACGCCCTTTCTTTCCCAATGTGCATTGACCAATACAAGTCCTCAACACAAACACAGTTCTTTGATAAAATGGACAATCTGACTAAAGAAAAAAACATGAAAAAAGGACAATCGTCCAAGTTTGAAACCTCACACAAAGGGACCACACCAAAAATGACCAAATCGAGATTTCAATGGATTGATCACGCATTGGGAAACCTATCAATAGATGAAATGACAGAATCAAACTTCCAGTTACTACATTCCCATCAAAAAAATTTCGCTTGCTTTTCCTATCAATTTGCAAGCACGAAAGGGTTGGTCCATTCTCTTTCTCGGGAAAAAGTACTAAAAAAGTTGTCAACCTATTACATTACATTTCGCCGGAACCTAATCGACAGCAAAATATCTTTTCCAAAAGTTGTTCTTCGACTTTTGATGAGAGGAAACAGGTTTTATGCGACTCCAGACATGAAATATCTAGGCAGATAAGAAATAACTACAAACCTTTATTTCGAAATCTGAACCAAATTATACATACAAACCGTGCCGGAATTCAATGAACAATAAGGCTTGAAAATACAACAATTTCCACAGCAATAGACGTGCACGAAGTGTGTCGGAATTTAATTGACGGCAAAGCTTGAAAACGTGCAAAGATGTAACGACGGAATTTAATTGACAATGTGACACCCATGATAGAAATGCATACCGGAATTGAATCGACCACAAAATATCTGGATAAAGATACACATTGGAAATTAATTGACGACACAAATGGAAAAACTATAACTAAGGAAAAATAAAGTGTAGGAAAGTAAAGATAATATAAGATTACATTTTGATTGTCGAGAGTCCCCTTCCAATTGATGAGAACTTGATATTTCTAGACTAGAGCCGTTAAACGAGTGGGTCGGGTCGGGTTTGGGTCGGGTCATTAATGGTCCAACTCAAATTGACCCATTAACTCATTTATGACTCATTTATGCTTAATGTAAATTTTTCGACCCAAACTCGACCCGACCCGACCCATACCCAACCCATACCCGACCCGACCCAACTCATATTAATAAAATATTTTCATATTTAACCAAATTTAGAAAAACTTATTCCTATGTTTTTTTTTAAAGATTATATTATTAAAATACTTCCAAGCTTTTATATATATTATCTTTTTAAAATTGTATTGCTAAAATAGTTTTATACAACACAAATTTAATGGACAATTTTTATAAATTTTAAAATAATCATTAAAAAAATCGAAATTTAATTATTATTTTTAAAAATTAAAATTTTAATTATTTTTATTTTATTTTTAAAATATAATTTTCTTCTTCTTTTTCTTTTTTTTTTTTTCTTTTTTTTTTTTTTTTTTTTTTTTCTCTTTTTCTTCTCCTTCTTCTTCTTCTTTGGCCGGCCGCCCGGCCACGACGACGGCTAGCGACCAGCCACGGGCAAGCCTCGAGCCTCGCCCGACGCTAGCGAGGCCTCCGCCTCGCCAAATCCAACGAACTCGAGGCTTGCCGACATCATGCAAGCTCGAGCCCGCCCCTTGCCGAAACCGGCGAGGCTCGAGCCTCGCCCGATGCCGGTGAGCTCGAGGCTTGCCAGATCGGCGAGGCTCGAGCCTCGCCCGACACCGGTGACCTCGAGTCTCGCCCGATGCCGGCGAGCTCGAGGCTCGCTAGATCGACGAGGCTCGAGCCTCGCCCGACGCCGGCGAGCTCGAGTCTCGCCAGATCGGTGAGGCTCGAGCCTCGCCTGACGCCGGCGAGCTCGAGCGAGCGGCGAGGCTCGAGTCTAGCCAGCCGATCGGTCAAGTCTCGAGCGGTGAGGCTCGAGCCTTGCCGAGCGTTGGCGAGGCCTCTAACTTGCCGATTCAACGAGCTCGAGCTTGCCCGACGTCGGCAAGCTCGAGGCTCGCCCGGGCTGGTCGCCGGCCATCGATGTGCCAACGGCCGGAAGGAGGAAGGAGAAAGAAAAAAAAAAAAAAAAAACAAAAGAAAGAAAAAAAGGAAGAAAAAGAAAAGAGAAAATAATAAAAAAATTATAATTTCAATTTTTATTTAAAAATTACAAAGTTAAAGAGGGAATGAAGAGATTATAATGTTTTTGTTGAAAATGAGTTTTCAACCCAACCCATTTAAAAACCCATTTAAGACCCACCTATCTTAAACCTTTAATTGTAAAACCCATTTAACCATCTTTTGTTATAAAAAAAAGTGACCCATTTTAACACCTCTATTTTGGACCTTCTATCATAAATGTCTAGGAGCAATTTCTTCATGTTGGTAATCGTGTTTCCACATCTTCGAAAATTCAATCCCATATTCCCACGTTGGTGAGTCTTTTTTTCAAAGCAATTGTCAATCTCTCCACATTGGTCAACTATTATCCATGATCTTCCTTAGTGGGTATTCACATGTATGAGCCTTGGCGCAATTTTTTGAATGGATCATCTTGCTCTCCATTTAAGATGCTCATCGACACTCTTCAGTTAAGATGCTCATCGACAACTTGGGCAAAATAATTATCAATCATTTGCCACTTGTCGATATGTACTAAAATTTATACCAAAGTCATCAAACATGATGTAATATCGACCAATTTTCAATTCATTAAATTGGCTTCCTCCACGATGATCAAATATGCCTGGATAGTATATTCTCCACTCTTTTCCCTTTTTCTTCGTTAATTTTGATGGTTGTATATGAGGTTGTCAAGCCCACTTTTGTTGCTTCCAAATTATCATCGCATATCGATAATTACTAAATATTGGACACTTTTGAGTGGCAACATATGCCCCATTTTAAAAGAATCGAATGATTTGTTAATCAATCAATTATTTTAAGTTAGGAAACCCAATAGTCATCACGTGCCCCGTTGTCATCACTATAATTGATACCACCAGAGTTAACTTGAACGAGATTAGACGACATGCCTCTACTAATAGGCATAGCCTCTAAAAAAAATGCAAGATTATTAGGACTTGCTTGCACTTGAATTGAATGACTTGATGTTCCTGGCCCATTCATCACTTCATGGAAGGTATTGACAGTAAATGGCTTGATCATGTTGATGAGATATTTTATCATATAGTTAATCAATTCATTCTTATGCTCCTCTGATAACCGTTGCATAACAACCAACATTATAGGGCTTGGCTCTAATTGTCTTCCACGCTCATTGGTGAGTTGTCTTGAGATACCAACAGCTTTGCCTTGTTCTTGCTCTGCCATCGAAAGTGCAATCGATGACTTTCCTGCTTTATTATTACCAAGTTGTGATGAAGAGTAGTCACCGCTAGCATTATCATGATCAAGTTAACTTCTTATTCTGACCATTGTAACTCCTCAAATCAACCACAATGGTCCACCAAGCATGCCATTTGTTTTGTCAGAATCTAATTGACGACAAAACATCTTTTCCAAAAGTCGTTCTTTGGCTTTTGTTGAGAGGAAACGCGTTATGCAGCGACTCCAGATAGGAAATATCTAGGCAGACAAGAAATCATTGCAAACCTTTATTTTGAATTTCAAACCAAATTGTACATACAAACCGTGCCGGAATTCAATCAACAATAAGGCTTGAAAATACAACCATTTCCACAACAATACATGTGCATGAACTGTATCGGAATTTATTCAATGACAAAACTTGAGAACATGCAAAGATGTAGCATCGGAATTTAATCAACAATGTGACACCCATGATAGAAATGCATGGCGGAATTTAATTGACAACGAAGCATTGGGATAAAAATACGTGTCGGAATTTAATTGATGACACAAATTGGAGAGCTATAACTAAGGAAAAATAAAGTGCAGGAAAGTAAAGATAATAAAATATTACATTTTGATTGTCGAGGGTCCCCTTTGAATTGATGAAAACTTTCATATTTATATATCTTCTACCATAACTGTCTAGGGGCAGTTTCTTCGTGTTTGTAACCATGCTTCCACATCTCCGAAAATTCAGTCCCATATTCCGATATTGGCGAGTCTTTTCTTCAAAACAGTTGTTAATCTCTCCACGTTGGTCAACAATTATCCATGATCTCCCTTAGTGGGTCTTCAGTGCATGAGCCTTGGTGCAATTCTTTGAATGGATCATCTTGCTCCTCATTTAAGATGCTCATTGACAACTTGGGCAAAATAATCCGCAATCATTTGCCACTTGTCGATATTTGCCAACATTTATACCCAAGTCATCAAACATCATGTAATATCGACCAATCTTCCATCTGTGACATCCTCGTTCCGACCCGATTTTCATAATGGAACTCTCTCGACAAGCGATCATCAAAGGAGATTGTCTTAAGGATTGATAGGCCATGAGGACATCGGAAAATGCCATTTAGGGGCGAAAACTCGGTTTTTCATCAGCAAAGACATATGAGTGCAGAAAAGTGGATCCAGGCCATAGACAGGGACCCATTAGGCCTGAGCCTAAGTGGGCGGCCCAAGGCCCACACGCCTAAGGGGTGGCGGCCAAGGGAGGCCCATGGGGCCCTCAAAGCCATTAAGCCCTTTTGACACAATTTTGGCATTAAATGCACGAAAAGACGTGAATAGTGCATGAATAGTGCGAGATCTTGGTGAAAGGATCAAAGTGCCCTTCCATTGGACTAAAGATGAAAGGGCAAGATAGGAAATTGGCTAGGGAAGGGGCAGCCATGCATAGAGTGGGCGGCAAAAGAGGAATTTGAAAACCTACGTAACCTAGTCTAGTCCAATCAAGCCACTTGAGTGCAATCCACCTCCATTAATGCTAGATCTTGCTTCTATTTTGGGCAAGCTTGATTGACAAGAGCCAAGGGAAGTGATGGGCATTAAATAGAGACAAGACTTCTCTCTCTCTTCCCTTTTTCCCCTAAGGCTACCAGCCACCTCTCATATTTCCCTCACTCTCACTTTTTCCCTTTTCAAAGTGTCACATCCTCATTCAATGGAAGCCTAGGTTTGAGAGATTTGGAAGATTTGGAGGGCAAGACATTAATGAGGACAAGACCTCTCTTCTCTCTCATTTCTCTCCCCCTCATAGCTGGTTCCCCCCCATTCTCTCACTTTCACTTTCCTTTTTGCTCACTTGAACTCTCAAACTCACTTTCTCTCTCTCACTTAGAGTAACCGAACCCCCATGCCTCCATTTCTCTCCTTGCAAGCTTGTTCCTCACTTGTTTCACTTGTTTTCCTCATCAACAACTGTCTATTGAACCCTCGAAGCCGGATTGCTCTCTTGCTCCACCGAACCACCATCCAAACCGATTGACCAACCTTGTCAAGGGCTATTCAGTGCTTTGCAACCCTCATCGAAGCTCCCTCTCGCTTATTTCTTCTCTTATCTAGTCCCTTACGAAGCCCAAAGACCATGCCGACACCAAACCACTGCCACCAAGCCACCACCAACGCCATGATTAGCCACTGTTTAGCTCCTCACGTGCGGTGGACAAGTGACCAACAGCCTCAACAGTTGATCCGGTCTTGTTATCCTCTCCCCCAATGTGTTTTGAAGCCGGATTCATCTATAAGTGGCTTTCTAGCCTTTAATTAGGGCTTTCATTGAATTTAGGGAGTAGTTTAGGACGTCTGAGTGGTTATATGATGATTTGTTGACGTGATTAGCTATTGTTGAACCAAGGTAGGTTATTGAGTGTCAACAATAGGTTATCTAATTTATAGTGATACGTTAACAGGTTAGTATGAGTAAAGTTGATATATGATTCCATTATGCTGTGATATGATGATATGTGGATGATGTGCCATGTGGATAAGTGGTTAAATATGATGTTTGAGTTATGTACCATGTGGATTAGTGGTAACATGTGATATTTGGATGATGTGTCATGTGGTTTAGTGGTTAAATATAACATTTGGGTTATGTGCCATGTGGATCAATGGTTTAAAGTGATATGTTGGTAATGTGCCATGTGAATTAGTGGTTAAATATGATGTTTGAATTATGATTTAGTGGTCAAATATAACATTTGGGTTATGTGCCATGTGGATCAATGGTTAAAAATGATATGTGGGTTATGTGCCATGTGAATTAGTGGTTAAATATGATAGTTAGGTTATGTGTCATGTGGATAAGTGGTTAAATTTGATATTTGGATGATGTGCCATGCGGATAAGTGGTTAAACATAATGTTTGAGTTATATGCCATGTGGATTAGTGGTAACATGTGATATTTGGATGATGTGCCATGTGAATTAGTGGTAACATGTGATATTTGGGTTATGTGCCATGTGAATTAGTGGTTTGACACGATAGTTGGGTTATGTGCCTTGAGGATTAGTGATTAAAGGTGATAATCGGATTATGTGCCATGAGGATTAGTAATTGGATGTGACCTTTGGGTCATGTTTTATATGATATGATGACATATAGTAATTGAAGTTGCATATCACATGTAACATTCTCAAATTCCAAGCCATGAGAATAAGGTATGAGGGTCGATCATGGACATAAACCTTGGATAAACCAAGGCATGGCATGTTTGGCCACGGACCCGGTCCACCTGATCAAGACCCGCTTGGGCAAATAACCAAGACCAATCATGAAGTTATTTTAAGGCATCCAATGGACTAATTCTAATTGGAAATTGTCATGGACAAGTTTAAGAAGGCTACCCACTTAGTCGCCCTCATTTGGTATGAACCTCGGTTCTCATAGAACCGTTGATTGTGTACAAATATGAATGACTTCTCCAATTAGGCGACACCCTATTTTAGTCTTATGAATGCCTTGAATGAATTTTTTGACACAAATTAATTAATGCGGGGACAAGTCGCTGGACAAATGTCAAGATTTGATTGGAGTTCTAGAATCTTCCATAACTTTTTGACTTAGTAATCCTTATACATTTAATTGCCACATGGCCACACCTAGAGAGAGGGCTTAAGTAGCTCGGCAAAAATATCTAGGCCTTATTTAAAGATTTTGGACATTAGTTCATTAATGACTATGATGAATCATCAACCTAGGTGTCGTCTGGAATCTTGGGTAAATCTTAGGGTATGATGGCCCTAAATTATAGCCTTGGTGAACAAGTCAAGAACTAGCCAATTAGAAGAGGACATGATGTGTTAAAAGGCTTATGTGTCTCCTTAGGCACTATAGGTAATAACAAACCCAAAATGAGCCTTGGAGAACAAGTTAATATGTGAACCAATCACAAGTGAACACCAAGGGACTTAGGCGCCAACTCAAGAGGATAGCTAGGCCAACTTGCCTCTTAGGTGTAATCATGAGCTTGTAATAAAAATCTAAGAGGAGGCCTATAAATAGGATGAGTCATTCTCACATTTTAAGGCTTGGCCTTTCTCTCCTTTCCTCTCCCTTCCTCTCCTCTCCTTCACGCCCTTCTCCTTTAAGCAGCCGTAGACACCGACGGATCACCAAAGAAGCATCTTGGAGCTAGGTCCAAAAAGCAGTAAGTAGATTTTCCTAACTCTTCGATGGGGCGATCTGCTACGCTCATTGATTTTAGGACCATGTCATCGTTTGCTTGTGTTGGCTTTGTATTGTTATGCTTGTTATGTTTCTATTACTTGTTGTTTCATTAAGTAAGTTCACAATCCCACATGAGTGTCGAGCACACCCAAATGTCGAGGAGAGGTCTCGGTGACTATGGACATTGCTAAAGCCTGAGTGAATGGTACCAAATCAAGATCACGAGCCCAAATCGCATCCGGCATGAGTTTGATTCAATAAAACACAAGAGTCATTCATTAGTTCACCTTGCATGGCACAACTTTGGGCCACTCATTTGGTTAAAATTTTAAACATAAAATGAACCAGTTGATGCTTGAAACACATGGACACACAATGGACTTATATGCTAACGCTAGAGGATGCCGGTCGTTGCCTGGGGTAAAGCCTCAGATGCCATCCCGATATTGAGATCGTGGACGATGTTGGCCCAGGTGAGGTGATGCCTGGAGGTCGCCCTGGATGCCATCCTAATAATAAGATTGGTACGATGCCTAGTTGTTACTAGAAGAGTTGATTAATTTTGACTAATATGATACTAAAAAAGAAAAATGAAAGTTTCATGTGTGATGCTTGCAAAAGCTAGGTTTGTTTTGATATATGTTGTTAACTCCTTGCATCAATTTGAACATATGTTTGAATTGGATCACTTAGTGCTTGAATGAGTTTCATAAGGTACATGCATCCCTTTTTGTGACCGAAATGATCATAAACCACAGATCTTTGGAAAGCTTGTTCATATGCACTGACTCCTTGTCTTTGATTCTTGAAAGCACATAGATGATTGAGAACCTTTCATATGCATAAGCAAGGCAAGGCATGAACCTTGCTATTGATTTACAATCAACAAGTGGGTGGTGATCTTATATCCAACGATTGACGGCAAGATGTCCTCCTATAGGAAAATCAAGGATTTCTACTTACTGAGTCATCGACTCACTTTTGTTCTCACAATTTCAAGTGTGTGATGGGAGAATCCCGTTGCCGGTCCCTCCCAACCTCCCTATTGATATGACTACCATCGTGACGGACATAGTAGACGTAGAAGGGGACATCACTTATCGGAAGAAAACTACCACATTATGGGTCCAAGAAGGGAATGAATCTAGCATGGAGGCTGCTTTTGGGAGTAGCTCGGTAGAGAAGCTAGGCTACCCCAACCTTTTGATTGACTATATATGGAAATGAAAATAAGTAGCCCAGAACTAGGATGGGCATGTAATCAAAATAACTTTTGATATGTGAATATGTATATGAATATATGTTGCTTTTAATTGCTTGGCTTGCATATGTCTTGCCCGGCTTCCATGTTTGTTTGTATGGGGATTGTTTATGATTGCTTCCGCATGTGCTTAACTAAAGATAAAAGATTTTCGGGACGTTCAATGTTGCCTGGGGCGTCGATGCTAACCTGTCAAGTCATGCTCTCATACTAAGGATGGAATGGGGGTGTAAGTATCACATGGGTTAAATGAGAAAGATAAGAAATGGATTGTGTGATGGTATGCCCGTATGATTACCAAAGATCTTGATGCATTTTACGCGGGGTGTGAACCCATCCTGAGGCAATTTATGTGGGACAATGCCTGATTAAGTTCAGATGCCCCCAAGTCAATGGAATGTTGTTCACAGATATATTTTGGAACAAAACTCCTTATAGGAGTACCCCCCAAGTCAACGGGATGTCGTGCTCGATAGGGCAACATGATACCCAGTTATGCCAAATGATTGCGAACCTTCGGGTTGGCATTGGGTCTTGAGTGGCCGTAATAATCTGGACAAATGTGTATGGAAAGTGCATGAGATCCGTATGTGTTTAGGTTCAAATTATTGCATGGCACGAGTGCATGACTTAGATCATAATGCATATTCATAAGTTTGGCTCAAGAACATGAAGTTTATGTTATGAAATTGTCTATGCATCTATATTGATGGCCTTGAATAGTAGATTTGTAGTTATGAGATTGATGAGAGTAAAGTGAGAAATGTGTTGCCATGATCGCATGTTTAGAGCATTTCCGAGGTGAACGACTTCCTTAAGTGAGGTTTAGGAAGTTCGCTCATTGAGTTTATCTCATATTTATTTGTTGAAATGTTTTTAGGTTTGAAGAATGGCTGAACCATTCCAACAGATTCGTTGTGGCCTCCCCGTTGAGCATAGTTAGGAGCTAACAAAGTACCCGGTAGTGGGAGCGGCCGACACACACTATACGCGATATGTCACCACTATTTGAGTCAATGAGGGTTTATCTAACCTTGTGCCACACTGATTCGTGACCTAGTACTTTTGGGTGGGCAGTGAGAGCCATAGTCCCATCCGCAGCTTTGACAATCCACCAAGTGCCAAAGTCTCTAGGAGCAGCATCAGCTAGGATGCCAAGGATGGGGACGTTCTCGATGGGGAGGTGTCCAACCCTGAGATCGACCCCGCGCTAATCAACGAGTCAAAGGTCTAGATCCCGGAGGCCATTGAGGCTTAAGTAGTAGTGGGGTTGTTAACACTTTTTGGACCACCCTCGTAATATTATAGGCGTAGATATATCCCCAGGGCCCTTTTATAGGAGGTCATGGAGAAGCGGTTAGGCGTGTCGGATATGATGTAGCTGGTTGTTAACCTTGAACTTGTGGTGTTTAATTCGTGACACTTATATATATATATATATATATATATATATATATATATATATATATATATATATATATATATGATTAAGTTTTTAACTATTCTTATTGATTGATGGTTGGAGATTGTTTACATTTATGCCGGTGCATTTTAAATATTATCACGAATTGGGTCGACAATGCCTCATGGGACGTTGCAATCAAATGACCAAAAGATAAGTAAAGGTTCGATGGGCGTAGGTTGTTGCGCAGCCATAGAGAGGTTTGGGGCATGACACCATCAAATTGGCTTCCTTCATGGATGATCAAATATGCCCAAATAGTATATTCTCCACTCTTTTTTCTTTTTCTTTGTTAATTTTAAAGGTTGCATATGAGGTTGTTGAGTCAACTTTCGTTGCTTCCGAATGATCATCGCATATCGATAATAACTAAATATCGAACACTTTTGGGTGTCAACACATTGGTACTAATTTAGTCTTAAACTTTTCAATTGAACCAATTTAGTCTTAAATCTATTTGCATTTGTACTAATTCAGTCGATTCAACCTATTTAAACCAGAGATTACTAACATAGATACCAACGATCCTACATGATATAACCGATGCTAAAGTGAACAAATTTATAATATTAAAATATTTTTCATAATTTTTCACTATTTATTTTATTTTTTTCTTTTTTTTTTCTTTTTCTCCACCCTTTGGTTGGCAAGGTTGTTGGTTGACCATCGCCAGCAACAAGCTAGTTTAGGCGAGGACCTTTGCACCTTCACCATCCTCGGGCAAAGGCCACCAAGCTCAAATCCAAGTGAGGGCCAAAACCCTTTGCCTATTGGCCGACAAGGGCCTTTGTGCCCTTGTTGGCCATAGGCAAGGCATTATGCCCTTGCCCGCCACAAGTGAGGGCATCGGGCCCCCACCTAGATCTAGGCAAGGGCTACGATGCCCTAGCATAAGGTGTTACAGTCCTCGTCGATGGTTGATGAGGGTCGTGACGCCCTTGCTTGGTCTAGGCAAGGACATCACGATCCTTATCGGTCAACAAGTGAAGGTTTTGGCCCTCACCTAGATTTAGGTCCGGGCCTGATGCCCTCCTAGTGGGCGATGAGGGCGCAATGGCCCCCACCAATGGTCGGCGATGGCCGAGCGCTGACCTCACTAGCCAAAGGGTGAAGAAAAAGTCATTGTCAAATGGAACCTCTAATATACTAGACCATTTGGGCAAGGAATGAGCTGTGATAAGTTGATAAGCTTCTTTCCCTAATACCTACTATGATATTAAGATGAGCAGCACAATCGTTGGTCAAGAAAAATCTATTGGCCATTGATTCTCATTTAAATCTGCATGCATCATCCAGTTCTGAGAAAATAGAGTAATTGAAAATGGTAGGACCTAGACAACTTAGGACGGCAGATAATGCTTTAAAGTCTGAATAGTAGTTTTAGAAAGGAGGCTACTAGAAACAGATAGAGAAAGATAAGAATATGTGAAAAAAAAAAATAGATAATTATAAAACTACAGATCATTGAAGAGCAAATCTGCCTCCTTGAATTCTATCTCAAAGATATCCTTGAATAGATTATTGTTTTGTGGAAAAAAAAACTAATTTCCAAGTAGGAAGAGTTGGTTCTGTAATTCCAGTAGAATATGCAGTTCTAATATGATCTTCAAAAGATAAGTAGTAGTCTAAAATTTATGCAAAGAGTTAGCAAGAAAAAAGCATTTTCATGTTATTACCTTGCAGCATGGCCGCCTGTACTTCAACCGAGGGTAGATGTGACCATAGTATACCGTTTGCCCAAAGAAATCCAGTGTAGCGATGGTATACAGCTGCACATTGTATGACGTGAGTAAAATTGTCTCACCAATTTCCAGCAATATGGTAAAAAAAAAAAAAAATTGATAGAAAAGAACTGATCGTGAACAAAAGAATAGGCTTGAATCTCATACCACTGCCATGTAGTATTGTGTCGGAAGCTGCAAAAGCAAGCAAAAATGTCATGCTGGTAAAAAAGCAAAGGTGTTAATGCCTTTGAACAAGAATAGTGATATTTAGGGGTTCACCAGTGTACACTTCCACATAAGTTACATCTTTGATATGGAACTCCCGAAGCATTAAACCTTGTCCAGTGGGTGGCCCAAATTGGCAAATCATCCTTCTCAAAGCTTTAGACTTGGATTTTGGTCTCACTAATTCATTTACTCTGTTTTATGTTACCTAGCTAAATAAGATGTTGAAATGGATGGTTTTCATGTAATCATTAAATCATGGGGGGTTAGCCTTTGATTTACTTTCTATTTGGAATATTTTAGATTACGTACAGCATGTTGTAGTATGTTCTTATTCATTTGTCTATGAAAAATTCTATTTCATGCATAAATAAATCATAAGATTTTGTTTGAACCATTACATGTGTATGTCGAATCAGTGCAAGTCATATTATATCAACTGTACATGTCATCTCATCTAGGCAATTCAATTATAGTAAATTGACACTATATTAAGCCATCTAGAGATATGCCTTCGTGATGTGCTTGTTAATCACAAGCTTTTGTTATTGAATTGGTGCATCATCTGATATGGTTCATTGAATACTAATTCGGTTAAGGTTAAATGACACCCCACAAAGAAGCATTTATAGCAAAGTGGACTGAGCCTTTGACCAATTTGCTTATAAGTTTGTTAGTAGAAGAGGCGAAAAAGAGAAATCGCCCCACTTGTACCTACAACAAAGTAGGATGGAATAACATATGTGCCAAGTTCAATAAACAAACAGAACTCCAATTTAATGTAATTCAATTGAAGAACAGGGTAAACAAACTAAAGAAGTAATATAGTAATTTTAAGAAACTTCTTTCACAATTTGGATTTGGATGGGATAATGTCAACAAAATGGTTTGTGGAAAATTCAAGTGTTTGGGATTCTCACATCAAGGTATCACTTTACTTGGGTCCATTTTTTCTTATTATGGATGTAAGCTTTAATTATATTATTGATGTATGTCATTTCTATGAAATTTGCATGATAATAGTGAATGGGCTAAGTTCAAGAATGATGGGTTTCCTTAGTATCCAAACCTTTGTATTGTGTTTGGTGATATATATGCTACTGGAGAGTATGCAGTAGGAAATGCAAAAGATTTAGTTGTCACGCCCCAAACCCCGAGCGTGTGCCCATCCCTATTTGGTCGATAATAATTTGCAACTTCCCAAGACGAGTCACCGACCCTTTCCATTTTATTGCACATACGGAAGAGAAAAGAAATCCCCTGACAGTAATCATCTCAGGATAGAAAGGTAGGACAATAGATTCACAAACAAACATGCTTTTATATATACATACACTGAGTCATGTACACAGGTCTATGGCCAAAAGACTACAAAAGACTAGCCTTCCAAAAAGAAGCGATCCTAACTGACCTACGCTTCCGATCACCTCCTCTCAGCTCCAGGTCCTCCAGTCGACGACCCTGAAAATGTTGTCCCACAATGGGGTGAGATATCATCTCAGCGAGTCTAAGCTCTAAACCCCAATTAGGAGGGAAATACGCCAAGAAGTGTATAATCACACAATCATACAATTAATTAGACTTACCTCGTCTCAGATCCACCCTGCAGGTCAATACAATTTATATCCCAGACAACATAAGAGCATGAGCAACAATAAGCTCCAATAACTGAAACGCTACACTCAATTAATCATGCGTTCCTAGTTTTGATCTCAGCATATAGCACGGCCTACTCTCAATTCGGTGGTTTTCTAGCATTGCTAGGCATCGTCTCACCTCATTGAGCACGGCATGTCTCTTTATCAGATGGCTTTCCCGAAGGAGCATAGGGTCCAGAATCAATTGCGACCGGCTTCCCATTGTCCAGGGGGTATCCCAAATAAGGATAACGTCCAGCTCAATAGCCCGGGATGATTTCTCTTAACCATCACATGATCACTTAAATATGGCCTAAGGCACCGTGCATTGCACTCAAATGCTTCAATTAAAATGGTGAGCCTGGCATTTTTCTTCGTATTAGAAATTCACATGAAATTACTCGTGTATGGGCACACGGTCAACTTGATCCAGAAAAATTGATATTCTTCCTTTTTGAAATCCCATTATTTCATATAGTACTAAAAATCATTTTCGGTGTCAAAACCCGACACCTAAGATTTTCTGAATAAATATTGGAAATTCACAATTTTTGGAATTAAATACCAAAAATCCAATTAGCACTCAATTTGCCTAATTTAACACTCAATTGCAGAAATTAACCACACCATTGCAATCAGCACAAAATTCCGGTCAACGGCTATCCCGCCTAATTTTCCGAAAAAAATAATTAATAATTAAATAATTACTGAAATTAATTAAATCAATTTAAATTCTAAAAATACTAACCTAGGCCAGAATCATTAAATTAATAACCAATACGGACTCAGAAAATTTTCGAACCCTTCTAGATAAATAGTACAATTTATTTAGGCCTTAGCTAAACCATGCTAACCACCTAACATGCTCAATTAAATAATTCAATTTCTAATTTAATCTAACTAACCACCTAATTTCAAATAAAATAAATCTAACACCCCTTAAATGTTATTAACCTACTAAGCAGAGTTTAGAGTATAAACTCACCGGTGTATCACGAAAACCGGTTCACCGCGACGACGACGCGACGGCGGCCGAAATCTTAATTTTCGGCGGTGTCGGCGAACTTGGACCGGTCCTAAAACTTGGCCCAACAAATCTCAGCCCAACTGAGATTTGTTGCTGAAACGGGCCGGGCTTCACTGGACTGAGCTGACTTCAAGATGGGCTGCTGGACTTGGGCTTAAAGGAGCTGCTGGGCCTTGCTGGACTAAGCTTCAAATGGGCTGAATTTACTGGACTAACTTAATGGACTGAGATGGGCTGAAACCAAAACTGAATTGGGCTTGAATCTCACGGGGTGAAAGTGGGCCAAAATTCCCATGGGCCTGACTTCAGACTTCGCTGAAATCTCGCGGAGCTCGAAGATGCGGACGTCAAATGGAGTAGCTTCGGTGGACGAGCTGCACGAAGGAAAATGGAGGACGACGCGCGCGTTTAAGGAGCTGCGGAAGTGAAGACCAAAGCTGAGAGGTGTTCGGTGGACTGGGGCTTCGTGGAAGTCGGTCAACCAGGGCTTCGGTGGTTCGTTTGTTGACCGAACGAGTGTGCTGGCAGCCAAGAAGCGAAACCGAGATGAAGATGCGTGAAGAGGAGGCTTCGGTGGAGGCGTTGGACGACTCTCGGCGAAGCAGATTCGGTCTTCGGTGGGAAGTTGGCGGGTCAACAATCAAAGCAAGTTTGGAGAAGCTTTGACCGAAGAAACTGAAGACGCAAGGCTGAGGGGAGGAAATATGGTGATGGCGTTAGATGATGGTGTATGTTGGATGATGATGATGGTGGTGGGAAGACAAAACTCAGTGGAGATGGGCGAGAGGAGAGAGATCGTGGGGCTGTGGTCTTCGGTGGTTGTAAAATGAAGAAGAAAATGAAAACAAAACAGGAACCGGAGGAGATGAAGTCGGCGAGAAGATGGGGGGCAGCTGGACGGCGTGTTGGAGAAGTCACGGTGGGGCCAAAAAGATCAAGACTTAGCCATTCAATTTAATGCTTGTCCCCCCAATACTTTCTAATAAAAATATCCCACAAATAAGCCAATTTAAATGTCAAAATTTCAGCCTCTTGATTAATTTGGCTTCAATTTCCTCTCCGATTATCCAATTCGAGGTCCGATTTTGGTGAAGAAAAATCCTACATAATTTTATGTGAATCCCTGACACTCAAAGGCTTGGCTCAGAAGTCAAAACTTGCTTAAATTCGGCCCGTATGAATTTATGTTTATTTTCCGTGACGTCCGAATCGGTTTTCCGCAAAAATCCCGAAATCTCTGAAAATTTCTCGGAGAGTGAGTCGATGTTCCTAAAATAGCTTGTGACACATCAGAACTTTCGATTTCTGAAATCGGGTTCAAATTCAAGGTTATTTTCAATCCAGTGCGCTTTTAGCGTGACTTAGTCTACCGGGTAACTTTTGGGAATTTTTGGTGCAATTGACCTGTGATCGATTTATCTCGAGTTACAAAGTACATCTTCAACACATTAGCGACTCTCGGTTGTCGTGAAAATCTCGAGGTTTCAATTACGGACACCAGGTACCAAAACGACAGAAAATCAATTTAGTGCCGATCGATGATAATTTTTCAATCAAGTGTAATCACCCATAATTCGATCACATATCTCAGTCGAATCAACATATCTCTGATTTCTGATCGATCTCTGACGGTGCCGTAATGACCCTTGCAGATCAACACAGTGGAGTAGTCGATTCTTGGTCGAATTCTCAAGTGCAATTGCATTTAGATTCCCTAATTGCTTCCCCCGATAGTCCAATTATCTCATGAGTGATCAGCTCAGAGAATAGCACTATTAGTGTTTCGATGAAAGGCCCGATTTATTTAATCGAAAACAAATTATGAAAATTCAAGCTGTCACATTAGTGGTGTTGGAGGAAGAAGACAATGGTGTTAGTGGCAACAATGGTGGTGGTGCTACGATAGGTGATCTGGAGGAATCTAATTAAAACTATGTTGGTAAGGAAGTCTTTACATCTAACGCGACTACCATCCCAATTCGTGAGAAACACAAGTTGAATAGGACTCCAAATTCCAAGAGGAGAAGAAAGAGTAACAACTATGATGTTAGTAGCATCTGCAAAGCCATTCAAGAAATGATCAAATTTAGGACGACCTAATCAACAAGTGGCTCCGTAACCTCACAAGCCCCACCTTCTATAGACCCCTACTCCATAGGAGCTATGGTTCCCGTTCTAAATGGCATGCTTGAATTGGAGTAGAATCTTTACAGTAAGGCTGTGAACCAGGCATGCCTTAATGCCACTTGGAGAGAGGCTTTCATAATCTCTCTACCTAAAAGGAGACGTAGACTTCTTGAATCTCTTAAAGTAGTTGTTAAGAAACATACTATAGATTTATATTTGGCTTAATTTCATTCCATGACTTACGTATTTGAGACTTTTTTTATTAATGTTTTTAAGTTGCAATTATAATGACATTATTGTTATTGTTAATTACTATTGGAGTCCTTATCTAATGGGTTTATATTCTTATTTTGTGTGATGATATAGGTAATATGGATGGGGGTGAAAGTAGCATGTATAATGGTCAAGTAGCATCAGTTGAATCAATTGAGCAGAATTTTGATTTGATATACTGATAGCATGGTTGGCCATTGTTACAATGGATATGTCCATGCACACGAGAAAACCTATTAGGGACAGCTTATTATCAGGACCGCAATAGATAAGAGAGGTTCTTTATAGGCATTTCAATAAAGTATATGAAGCTTTTAGAATGGAGATACATGTCTTTCTCAACCTTTGTGATCTAATGAAGGAAAAAGGTTGGTTGGAAGATAGCCAATAAATTGGGATAGATGAACAAATTAGGATTTTCTTATCTATGATTTGCCACAAGAACTCAAATAGAGATTTATGTGAGAGATTCCAACGTTCAGGATAAACTATTAGCAAATACTTCACTAAAATATTGTAAGCAATTCTCAAATTGGCAAAAGAGGTTATCATATCACCTTCCTTTGATGTTGTCCCACAAGAGATTCTTATGGATCTTAACCATAAATGTTACTTCAATGTAGAATTCTTATATATTCCTTTACACCATCAATTTTATTTTGTTGATAATCTTGTATAATACTAGTCTTTGATAAAATGACAAGGCTGTATAGGTACTATTGATGGCACCCATATTCATGCTTCTATATATGTGTTGAAGCAAATCCCATTTAGAGGTAGGAAATGCATCACCACTCAGAATGTGATGTGCATTTGTTCATTTGATATGAAATTTACTTTTATATATGCTGATTATGAAGGCTCTCATAATGATTGTCGAGTGCTTGCAGTAGCACTGGAGACTCCTCGGTTGGAATTTCCTCGGCCGCCACCAGGTATTTGCTTGTCCTTTTAGGAGTAATTTTCTTTATAATTATATTTATAGTTACAAATTATGACCAATGTATGAATACCTTGTTATGTCGTGGATTCTAGTTATGCAGCAATTTTGAGATTTTTAACTCTTTTTAAAGGTGAACAATATCATTTAAATGATTATAGGGGTACAGCAAGATGACCAACAACTGCAAGAGAATTGTTCAACTATAGGCATTCTTCTCTATAGAATGTCATTGAAAGATCATTTGGGGCATTGAAGAATCGCTTTTTCATTTTGAGGCACATGCCCTCATTTGTAATTCGAAAGCAAGCACATATTGTAATTGCATATTGTGTCATCCATAATTTCATCATTGATCAAGACAAGATGGCTAAGAACTTTTCCATATATGGAGATCTGCAGTACTTATCTGAGCCTACGCAGGATGAGCTTGCAAATGATACATTGACTGAGGAGAGAAACCAAATAAATATGCTTAGGAAAACCATTGCCAATAAAATAGCAAGTGACCAAAATATGCCAAAAATTCCATGAAATTATATTTTCAACTTTTCTAATGTATTACTATTATTTCGACTATTATTTTGTATTTGATGATTTCCTATGTTGTTATCTAATCAATTTCTATTCCTAAAAATAAAAATTATATTTTGTTATCAAACGAATTTATGTTCCCGAAATGAAAATTTCGAGTCGTTATCAAACGGGTTTCTTTGCTCAAAAACTTTTCCAGGGAATAGAAATTAGAAATCAATTTTTGTTCCAGAAATTTTGTCATGTGCACCCTAAATTTATCAATCTTTCCATTTGAATCTCTTTTAGTCTTATAAACCCACTTGTAACCTATGAGTTTGCAACCTTTTGGTAATTCAATAAGCTCCCAAACACCATTATTTCATAGATTGCATCTCATCTCTCATTGCATCCAACCACAAATTTGATTGAGAACAAGAAACAGCTTTCGTATAAATCACTGGATCTACAACGCAGCCGATATCGTAATCATGTTCTCCCAAATAGACTATGGTTGCTTTTGGAAATAGCTTTGGGAATGAGCTTTGAACATCCAAAGTCCTTTTGGCCAAATATTGGGTGTTTGGGAAAAATTTTACAAACCCCATTAGGCAAAAGTTAGCCTTCTCAAGGCTGAAAGCCCAAGGCTAGTCTTCGGGTGCCTTGGGCTTTCAGCCTTCTAGGCATGTAAATATGATTATTCATCTTCTCCGTTCATTGTTTATCTTCTCCATTAAGGATGGTCGGCGGGGTTGCGCAGGGCTACGAGGCCGATGATCGGCTAGAGGGAGGCCGACAACGATCATGATGATTGTCGTCGGGGCACTCAGCGCGATTTGGGTCGCCGTGACCTTGGTGGGGGGCTGCGTGACTTGGGTCGTCACGACCTCATTGGGGGTTACCCAACCTTGAGTGGCCCTTGTCAAGGCCGCACCTGGGTCACGCGACCTCTCCGTGAGGTCATGCCACCTCAGTGAAGGCCACCCAAGGTCACGCAACCCTCAACAAGGTTGCCTAACCCAAGCGCAACCCTCGCTGAGGTCCCCCAACCTTAGACGAGGGTCGTGTAGCCTCGACAAAGGCTGGCAGGGGTCGCGCGACCCACACACAGCCCTCGTGGAGGCCCTCAACCTCAGGCAAGTGTCTCACTTGGGCCGTGACCACCCCTGTTGACAATCGCCCAACCCCAAGCGGCCCTGTCGGTGGTCTCCAAGGGCCGCCTGACATCTAATGACCTCAAACAACGGCCGCGCTGGCGTTATGGATCGCCAGCCAAATATGTTTTTCTTTTTTTAATAATAAAGGTCCTTTGTAAATATAAGTCCTCCAAATACTATTTTGCTAAAAAAATACTTCATAATGGACTTTTAGGTTACAATTTACCAAACACAATTTGTATTTTGAAAATTCCCCTTAACTTAAAGTCATTTACATTTTCATAAAGAATTTTCCCAAAAGTCTAACCAAATGTATCATATATAGTCCGATGGTATAGTTGAATACATTTCCTTAGCAAACCTCCTAAGTGGAGTTACTGTAAGTCTAAGGAACTTGAAAGACTTCATCTAGGGTCGTTTCATCAATTGGATTTTCAATGTTAACAAGTTCAGTTTGTGGCATCATAGGCTCCATAATCGTCCGCGCAGGTAAGGAAAAAGACATAGTAGGTCTCATCATGTTGTTATCTTCACTAATTTGTGAGCAATCATGCTCTTCAGCTATATCGAATGCTAGAAACTTTGCCGTTTGTGATTCCACAATTCTTGTGCTTCCACGGGGATTATAAAATCGATAACCCTTCGAATATTCTGAGTAAAATACAAAGTAGCACCAAGTGGTTTTAGACTCCAACTTATCTAATGTTGGATTATACAACCTCACTTCTACAAGACATCCCTAGACCTTGAAATGATTTAAACTTAGTTTGCGTCTAGTCCATAACTCAAAATGAGTCGATGCAACAGCTTTGGTGGGAACACGATTCTGTATATAAATGATTGTTTTTAAAGTTTCACCCCATAAAAAGTCAAGTAAATTAGTCATACTCATCATACACCTTACCATATCCATGAGAGTACGATTGCGTCTTTTGGCCTCACCATTATGTTCAAGACTTCCAGGCATAGTGAACTGAGCCACTATCCTGGAATCCTCTAAGTATTTAGCAAATGGCCATTTAATTTGCCCAGCAATGCCATGCCTACCATAATATTCTCCACCTCGATCAACCACCTTTATGACCTTTCCTAATTGTTTCTCAACTTCAATCCGATAGATTTTGAATTTGTCAAGAGATTTATACTTTTCCTTAATCATGTATAGATAACCATATCAAAAATAATCATCGATAAACATGATGAAGTAAAAAATTTTACACAAAGTTGCAGTATAGGGTCCACTAATATTGGTGTGAATGATCTCTAGTAAGTCAGAATTTCGAACTACGATTTTCTTCTTTATCTTAGTTATTTTTCCTCTACAATGGTCTATGCAAGTCTCTAGGTCACTTTTAAGAGTAGGTAGGATGTGTGTCTTTATATGACCTAATCGTCTATGCCATAATACATAAAACTATTCCTTAGGTAAAGGTCTTTTGGGAACAACATTTTCAACTGTATTAGCAACATATATATCATCGGGGATAAATAAGTTTTCTACACAATTTATTTATTTGTTTATCGAGTGTGAAATTGGTGGTTTACGCTGCATGAGACTCTTGCACTCACGTATTAGGGAAATAGATTTAAAATTAATTCAAATTTTGCCAAACATTTTTCAAAAATAAAAAGAAAGGTACCTAAAGGGCGTTAGAGAAATCTAACGTAACCAAGTCCAGGCTGCACCTTAGTCTACGGCCCGTAGAGTAAAAGTAAATCTCCCGTTACTACTAGGGTTTCTAATCGACCCACCAAAAATAGATTAGTGGCGACTCAAGTTAAAATTCAATTGCATGTTAACAATTCAAACCTAAGTCGCGAATTGGTATGGGCCAGGAGAGCCCGAGTTAAGTCTGAGATCTAACAATCCATTAGCCAAACCCTAGGTGATTTCATACCGAAAAAAATTGGTCGACAGTAAACTGACTCAATTTGGGGACTTGAGTTGAAACTCTTAGTGGACTTAGGGCCAATTTTCTTTTTTTTGAAAAAATGTTTTTGTTTGGCAGCAAGGACTCAGGTATGTCCCCAACGTTTAAGGTGTTAAATGTTTTTGCAGATTGGGAGATATAAGGTGAAGTGATTGCTAACCCCCTTGCCTTCAAGTTGGAGTTAGGGATTATGGTTTATTTCATTTTTTGAAGTGTTGTTTGATTTAAATTGATGTGCATGCTTTGCATAAATCACTACACTATTGCACAACCCGGGACTCCGGCCGCATAGGATTATTTAGGATGGTATTGAGATGGATACCACTTCAACGCATGCTCAGTCGCCCATCTCAATCCCGAAATTCTTTCATGGTGTCAAGAATGCCCACCTCGGTCCATGCCAGGGTCGGCTCTTGACCAAAGCTCTGACAGGTCTGAGGACCCGACATAGTCCACAAGCCCGTGGCTAGTCTGATCATCCTTGTGGCTTCACTTTGATAAGCCTTATAGATTAGAAATCGAGCCACTTATCATGCGCATGTTTATGTGATTGCCGTCGATTTGTCTTTGTGAAGTAAGTCTTCTATTCCTATACTAATGCAATTTACTTATTTTGTCATACTCTTGGTCCGTCCATGACAATTTAGATCAATCATTGATTTAATTCATTGGTCGATTAGAAATGAAATGATGAAATTGCCATGCAATCAACCATTTTTTTTTTGAAAAAAAAACTCTGGAGAATTTGTCTTCGATTCATGTCTATGAAATTCGATGAGCTTTTCAAAAAAAAAAAATGAAAAAAGTGGATAGATCATTGTCATGGATTGATTTTTTATTTGCACCTCATACTTATATATTTTCATTCATTTGAATTAGGTTATAACGGAGTCACGTCGCCCATCATCACGCGATTAAGAGCTAGAATGGCGTAACAACATCCATGCGGCCTAGTCCCAAGCACTACCAACCCAACAGTTGCTCACCTCTATGACTTGACAGCCCAAATCCATCTTCGAGTGGTATTTGACTCCCGCACACCTTCCCGAGGTAGTAGAATATAGCATTGCCATGAGGAAACGACATCCTTAAAACTGCCAAACTTGATTAATGTCCCTAGATGGGGCAAGATGAAGTGGAAGTGATGGACACTTCCGGGGCATTTAGTGGCAAGTTTGATTATGACATAAGTGAAGTATTCAGCTCCTCGTAATGCATGTACTTTGATCCCGCAACTTTCCAAGTGGATGGGATGACATGGACGATGTTCTCCAAAGAAAAAGGCAACTCGATGACGCCCGGAAGGAATCACAAGTCTATTCCATGATTCATATAATACCTTTCGTTAGCCTGCAAGAGTAACTTGCTAATTGTTGCACCTTCCCGCGTGGAATTCTTATTGCTTTTTAGGAATCGTTCTCGCTTTCTAGGAATTGTTTTTGATGTTTTCTCTTTTTAGGGGTTAGGAATCACAATTTCCATTCCAATAATGTAATTCATTTGATTATATTCAATGAAATTACAATTTTATCTCAAATTTTGAGGACATGACGGGGTACTCCAAACCAGCCCAGTGACGATATCCAACAATGAAAAGAAAATATCATCCATGGAGAAACGAGGACTGGGTTTCTTCATGCTTCCTCGTCCAAAATATTCCTCAAAAAAGAAAAAAATCATTTTTGAAGCCATTTCAAAAGCATGCATTAGATTACCCTTGTTTGTTTTTCTAACTCATTTACTTCATGTCTCAGAGCATAACAGAGAGACGTTTGAAAATAACGCGTCAATTTCTAGTGATAGCAGGCCCATTGATTTGGGAACATACATCCGAAGGAAAAATAGGCGTGGGGCAAGCGATCATTTCCTAGTTGATCTTGATGACATCTCCCAAGAGTAAAGAAGACATTAAGAACTACTTATCCTCTTACTTGTCCCGAACGATTTTCTTGCACATCAATAAGAAATCGATGGCAAGTCAAAAGAAGATCATCTAGATTCCAAAGTGTGATATGTGACACATCTCATTACAATTTGTGTGAGATGTCATTCCCAAAAGCCAAATAAAGTTTCTCATTTCCATGAGAAAATGATGGAACAAGTCAAAAGAGAATCATCCATCTTGGATGAAATGGATACATTGTGTTCATGAATATAATTAATTTCGGAATTGACACTCTGTTCTTTTCCTTGCAGATGACGAATTGGGGCACTACAGATTCTAGTAGTGACATGATTGAGACAAAATCTCGATTCGAGCCAAAATGGTTGCGCAATTTGAATTTACTTTGATGTGCATAGCATCATACTGATGCACGTTCTCTTGTGCAGGGGCAAAAGTGGATTTTCAGTCTTAAATGATAGGCATAATCCAAAGACATCAACTGTTGAGGCAATTCCCATTGTAGAGGAATCCTTGAATGAATGCTTAAAATCATTTTGCAGTATAGAAAACTCTTTGAAGTTGACATGCTTAAAGCTATTGAGTTTTTTTTAAACAAAAAAAACTGGGGGTTTTGCATGATGACTCTTACATGTTTTATCCACCAATTCCACTAAAGAACATCAAGATGGACTAATTTAATGAATGATGTGGAATTGATTGAGCATACTAAATGAGACGGCCGGGATGATGAAAGGCAAACCATATCCTATACACAGTCCCATATTCATACACTTGTGAGATGAGGTAGGAAGGTTTATATCCATAAGGTAAAGAGTTCTTCGCATGTACAACCGAAATGATGAGAGGCAATTCACATCTCTATCCCAAACACCACAGGTGATCCGTTGTTTAACCCTTTTGAGCCCATACACTTATGGATATTATTTTCAAGTCACCCCTGTCAAGAATCACCCCCACATCGGGGCAACTAAGAGATCAAATGGCATCATGAGGTGAGGAAAATGGATTGAAATTTTCTTACTCTCACTTGCATCAATCTTCAAGTCATGCTATTACATTGAATTGAAGTGTGTTAATTTAAGTGCCTTAAGATGATGAAGAGTACTTCTTCTTTATCCCACATACACTTATATCCTTTGCATAGCCCATTTGAGCCTCGTACTCTCATTTCTTTTAAACCCGCTGATGATCATCCCCCCACACCGGGCAAAGCAAAAGCGTTGGCGAACACTCTGAAAAGTTCGAGTGTCATTCAAAAGTGTAATTGCTTCTGACGATGCATTGTGCTAAGACACTCTAATTCAAAAACAATCTATACAATCCATTGAACATATTACAACACCTAACCTTATTTGAACTAAAGAACATAGATACATTATTGTTCTTTATTTCAAAAGAGTGGCCACACATGTACAAACATGATATGGAAACTAAGTTCTGTCTAAAGAAATGTACATAAAAAGTGTTTCTTCATATCGAATTAAAACCATAATCTAAAATCAAAATGACATCTCCCACAAACTCAACGTCAATCTTATCATTGTTTCTCACAATGAGCTTCGATTCATCTTAATTTGGCGTCCTTTTGTTTGTGAATCCCTATATGGTAAATGCCTAGCCACCAAGAACTGGACATGAGTTTAGATAGGTTGGATTCACAGACAAGTGCCATAGAACCATTACCTTTATGCTCACTCTTGAACAACCAAGTTTTATATTTATCATAGTGTTTCTTTATGTGTCTCATTTTCTTACAAAAGTCACAAATGACACCCTCCCTTTTAAAGGTGCTTTTCTAGGAGCCATAATGGTGGAGAGACTAGCAGCTTTAGGATTTCCTATCTTAGGATCTATACTGTTAGAAGGGCCTATAGCTTTAGGATTTCTTTTATGATGTGCATTCAATTTACCCTTCCTACTGGCAGAACTAGAGACATACAAAGCAAGATGTCATCTCTCTTTCTTTAGTTTCTCTTCCTCTACCACCACTCTAACTACAAGGTCATTGATTGACCAAGCCTCATTTTGTGAACTATAGTTCGTCTAAATAATTCCAAAGTCAGGAGGAAGAGTGTTTAATGCTTGATGCACAATGCAAGTTTCAGGTATGTCAACCTGAAGAACTCAAGAGTTTTGTCTAAAGATCTACCATCGTAATCTTTAACTCCAATCGAACCATCATACCTCATATTGAAGAGTGATTGCATGAGTGTACCTATCTCAGTATTGGAAGAGACACGATACTTGACCTCCAAAGTTTTCATCATTTCCTTAGCAATACAGTCAGCTAGCAAGCTACTCATCAAATGTTCCTAAATTGACCGTACATCCCTCCTTGAACTAACACACAATCACCTCATTTGGGAGTATGATCATGCATTAGAACATGAGACATCCCATTACAATATGAAATCAATATCTCACAAATCCAATCAAGTGTGCCACTTTAGCAGTCACAACCCAATTAAATCATTAAAACTCTCTCATATTAGGTATACAATTTATGACTCACATTCACCTTATACATGTGCTTATAGACTTGATGATAGGGGTTATTTGTCACTAAAATCACATGTCATATTAATTGGGATAAGTACACTAATGGTGCCATAAGTTGTGTACGGCGCTCACTTTGGTGCCAAAAGTTTCCATCGGATCACTTAAGTGCCAAAAAATTTGAAAAACGCTCACTTTGGTGCCAACTCCGACGAAATTGGCCGGAAATCTGACGTGGCCTTTTTTTTATTAATTTTTGACGTCGACGTGGCTCGTCGAAGAGTTGAGTCAGCATCCAAACACCAAAACAATGCCGTTTGGCATCTTTCCCCCAACTTTGAAACCCTAATCCCCAAATTGAGAGAGAGGGAAGCTCATCTTCGTGTCTTCTTCTTCCTTGAAGACCCACACCAGCAACGGCACCAGCACGGCACCAGCAATAGCACTGGCAGCACACCAACAACAACACCAGCAACGCACCAGCAGCAGCGCACCAGCAGCCCCTTCGACCCATCTTCTTCTTCCTCCTCCTCCTCCGCCCTCGCCTTCGATTTTTCCTGCAACAATTTCAGTCTCTCCTCACTCACCTGGTCGAGCAACTACAATGGTGGCTGAGCGACGGTGGCCGAGCAGCGACGATGGCCGAGCGACGGCGGGCGAGCGACGGTGGCCGAGCGGCAGAAACCCTAATTTTTCCCCATGTGAGCTAAACGGTGTCATTTCCATGAAGCCATCCACGTAGGACGGCAAAACGACGTCGTTTTCTTAAGGAGGACCAAAAACGACGTCATTTAAAGGCTTATCGATTTAAAAAAAAAAAAATCATTTTGGCCGGAATCTTTCGCCGGAGGCTGGAATCTTTCGCCGGTGGCACCAAAGTGAGCGTTTTTCCTCTAATTTGGCACTTAAGTGATCCGACGGAAACTTTTGGCACCAAAGTGAGCGCCGTACACAACTTATGGCACCATTAGTGTACTTATCCCCATATTAATTGCATTGCTCTATTTACTAATACATACTATTAACGAATTAACACTCTACACATTTCTCAAGTGATGATATAATCATAAGTGTGTAATTGTATTTCCAAAACCATGGAGAAATACACCAAAAATACATCAAAATTCACATATTTATGGTTCCACATGCATTTTCACATCCTTAAAAACATAAAATATATATATATATATATATATTAATAAATATATCACATGGTATGAAATTTCCATACAAGTACGTCGGCGTCAACCACACGTCGAAACAACATTGCACGCGCTCTCACGCACCACCGGAGTGCGTGGCACATGAGCAGCACGTGCTAGCATCCTTGATCCAACCCGAAAACCAGTTTTACCGGTCCGACTGGCCAATGGTCGAACCAGTCAACGGCTCAATCAGCCAAGGGTTTGATAGGTTAACGATCCACCTGGGTTGAGTCAACCCAGTCAACTCGGGTCGGGTCAACTCGGTCAACACGGGTCAGGTCAAACGGTGACGTCATCGGTGACGTCACATGACACGTGTCAGTCGCACATAAGGCAGCGCATGTGACATCATCATCAAACACCTGTCCAAGGTGGTGGCAAAGTCGGCAGGATGACGATGACGTCATCTTCGCTAAAGCAGTTCACATGCCGGGCAGGTGAGTGTGTGAGGCCGTGTGGTAGCGCGTGGCATTGACTCCCAGCATCACCTGGGCATGTGGTGGCTCGTGAGGCCGTTTCCAGCCTCTTCTGGAGGCATTCTACCCATCAATCTCGTCGTTTCAACGAGAGGAATTCATATAAGTGATCAAAATTTACTTTCATCGAACCAAAAATCATGAAAACAAGCAAAACCTTCCTAAGCAAGGTGAATTTCGAAATGGCCGTAGGTGACAAGTTTGGCCTTGGCCAAAGGCATGCCATCCATCAAAGCACTCGACTCAACAAGAAGAATCCGAATACACAGTCGAAATCAAGTTTCAACGAATGAAATCTTCAAAACGGGACAAACTCCCTATGTTTGAGTTCTAGGTTATGCTGGCTCTAATACCAAATGTAAGCCGTCGAAACGGCTTCCCAAGATCGACATAGCTAGACACTCGAACATCTTAAAGGAGAAAATGAAGATTTGCATACCTGATTTAGAATCCATGGTTCTTGGATAAAACAGCAACAATCCGGGCCTTTGACACTGAAGATCTTCTCCTCTATGACCCTCGATACCCTGGCTCGATAAGACCGCCCCTCATCAGTGTTCCTTATGTGAGATAGTTGGTGTGTGTTTAGAATAGCCAAAAAGTGAAGGCTAAAGGAGGGACCTTAGCCTATTTATAGAGTTTTGGACGAGTCTCTCATCACAGGCCAGGCCCAACTCGACCCACTCAAGTTAGGTCCATATTTGACTATTAAGAAACTTTATATCCTACTTTATTAGATTAATTCCGTAAAAATGGTAAATTATGATCTTAACTAATGTAGCTCACATCAGGAAAATTCTTACAGGTCCCTCCAATTTAGCCCTACAAACTCAAACGCCACGTCCAAGAATTCCTCCACCGTGTGTGACTCCTCCGTCACAACGACATTAGTCATCCGGCTTTTCTTGATGCAGCATCATCCACATTGCCTCCCCGTAGTTTTACATAAATGATTTTAAGCTCTATTTATAGAGCAATTCCATTTAATCAGCATTACAATTGCCTTAGAAGATAGCTCAAATACAGTTGAATTTTTTTAACCTTTTGTTAGCCAGTTATTTGACTAAGCTAAAATTTTCTTATTCAACTTGAATGCTGGATGTTCTTCAATAGCTTTCCGTCACCGACTTAGACATTTTCCAGACGGAAGTTTCTTGCTTCTCGTATAATTCAAGGTTCTCAAGTTTGGACTGGAGATTTCTTCAATAAATGGATCATGTTTCAGGATCATCATCCTCCAAATGCAATACAAGAATAACCCAAAAACATTACTATTTTGAGAAAACATACTATGGACAGACCATGGGTTTCTTTGTGCAAATAAGAAATGATGGCCAGTGCAGTGATATTGCCCAGCCAGGTTTTTGGCCTACGCGAGTCTTGTCATACTTAGATGTGGACATGCAAGTAAGTCTGGAGAACCATTCACTTGAATATAGAGTGCTTTGATATTTGGAGAACATACTACATGTTCGGTGACATAGATACGGAAGTTTTGTCAAAATACCCGCATTTTGGTTGGTGTGGCCCCTTGTGATTGATAGGTACAGCATATAAAACCAAACGTCATTGCGCCTACGAAACATGCTATGGATGTTGTCTCGTATCCAATTGAAAAAACTGTTGAAGAAGTCCTTTGGAATGGTTTTTGCAATTCAAAAACTTGCAGAAGGAGATCGTCAAACTGTGGAAGGAATGCAATGTCTCATTAGTTCAAAGGGGCTACTTTTTCCTTCTGTTTAGAGGTGATCCGACAGACTCTCTCTACATGAAGGTAGAGCTCAGGAAGATGTCCTTTTCTGGAGAGAAAATTTGCCCCATATAATCAAGCTCTGGAAGATCGTCAGACCTTGAGCACTGCTTCGAAGTATTGAATCCTGTCGTGATCCTCCCGTCACGGGCGTTGGGAAAAGGGGGGTATATAGGTAATGTCAAATTGGGGACCAACGGTCCTCAATCAACATGGGTTCTCCCAAATCCTTATATATATTGTATTAATGTTTTAATTTGATTAATTCCAAGAGAATTCTAAATGAGGAGTCGACACTAGTCTATTAGGATCGACTTTAATAAGTGAGGTACGGGAATATATCTCACTTCTTATGCAACCAAAAATCTAGGGTTGAAACCTTGATTACACTAATTATCTAACCAATGCCCTTTCAGTGCCTAAAGTAATTATTTGTCAGCTAAGGTGTCCATGCAATCTTTTACCAATTATGAGTCATAAGTTCTTGTCCGCTAAGTGTCCATACAAATTTTTAATGTTTACTATTATCCTAGATTGAAACCTAAACCCTCAATTATAAAAATGAATCACAGCTCAGAAAATAATATAAAAGCAATCACAACAAAGGCATCAATAATATCAATGAAGAACAAGTAAGAGATACAGTGCGATAAAGTTATTCGATATGAATCCGACAGAATATTATATGATCTTGTTATTAAGCACAGGACAGCAATCCGTAGACTTCTGCCCAAAATCCCAACTCCCACTCTCCAAAATTACGGGTAAAAGATTAATTAAGGATTTCAAGCCCAGAACAAGCTGGAAGAATTTTATCTGCCGGACAGCCATCACTGAAGGTAAAACCGTTAAGCTTTCCCTCCTCTAAAAGCCTGCTCTAAGCTACTTGGGCGCAAATACACATAACATTTCTCTAAAACTGGATTAATGTACAGCCACAGAGCTTTCAGATGCTTGAATTTGGTAGCTTACTGAAAAATGATGTTTGCACTATCGAACCTGTTTCCACACAGGCTAAGAGCAAGTAAATCCTAGCGCTAGAAAAAATGAGCATGTAAACCATAACTTCATCTCATCACAAAAAGCTCAAAGATGGCACCAGAGATGATCTCCAGAGCTAGTACGTTGTAAGGAAATGATGGTTGCTCGTGCATATAGTCCCCGAAACTTGGTAATGTTAATTTTCTGTCTATAGATAACACGTGATTGAGTTTCTCTACCATAGTTATGGAAGATGAGATTGGACAACATACAAATAATCACGCATGAACTGGAAATCCAAAGGGTCCAACTACACTAGTGTCATTTAATTCAGAATGAATGCAGTTAACGCCAACTGGAAATTTAGCAGAAAAATCAAGAGATAAGAGCATCTCATCATCAATATCAAGCTCATCGAGTTCCAACCATCTGACAGTGTCTTTGTTCTCTTTTGCTTTACCTAGTTCATGTTCCATTATATCCTCAATGCACATGCTGCCAGTGTCCTCTATTGAAATCCCTCCCTCAGCTTCTTCATCTACATTCGCCGTTGACACACATTAAACAGCAATCCTCCCAGCCAACCCCAGAACTTCCTGAATCTGTAATTAATGCACTTTTATGAAGACTCGTGCAGCCATAATAAAAGCAGTCCTGAGGGTCTCTAACTCATATTCTAACTCATAGTTGAGTTAGAAAACCCAGTAGGATTTACAGCTTAACCAATCAAAAAGAGAAGTTCTCGCATTAACTAATCAAAAAGATCATATCACCCTAGAAAATGATTCTTTATTGTACACTAACACTCGCAAAATCATACCAACTATAAACTTTACACATACAATTTATAGAAGTCTTATCAACCTTCCACTAAACTCCATTTACATTCTCAATAACAATTCTACAGTCAAAACACTAGCTTTGTAGATTTTGCTCCTATATGAGAAGCTTCATTTTTTGAACTATGACACAGTAATTAAAGGAGAGGTCTTAACTAGTGTAAAAATATCCGGTAATCTATTCTTCAGCATCTTGTATGTGACTAGGTGAAAGGCTCACTCGATGTGCGTAGGCTATGAAAAGTAAAGTCGGCACCAAAGGTTACTTTTGAATCCAACATTAGGTTCCACAAAAGTTAAATGCTACTACCCATGTGATTTTATTTTATTTTGTAGGACTCATTGTAGCCTTCATAGTTTCTTAATATGTATTGACTTGGTTTGGTAAATGAGCCAACATAATTCTTATCCGATAAAATTTGCAATCGTTGTTATTCACAAATGAGAAATTATCAAGTCTATAAAACATTTTCATCACCATGTGCAAAGAACATGTTCCATAGCTGCTTGGTGTCCTTTTCAACGGGCACATAGAGCGTCTCTCCTTTTTCGTCACTGATTTTTACCGTTCTTTTTAATAACTAATAAGTAATTATTGAAATTATCAAGTTTATGAAAACAATTTCATCATCATGCAAAAAGAACATGTTTGAGTTTTGATATCGCCCATACCTATTGTCGTCATCCATAGATTTGTGCCTTTCCTTTTCAACGTGCAGATAGAGAATGTCTCCGTTTTCCTCCCTGGTATTTATCGCTCTTTTTAATGACTAATATGTAATTATTGAAATTATCAATCTATAAAAACATTTTCATCATGTTTGAGATCTAATTTGGTCCCATACCTGCCGTCCTCGTCATCATCCTTAGATTCAGGCGTCTTGGTGTCTTCTCTTTTGTATAGGTACGTCCTCCGTCCCATTCCGTCCTTGAGATGGTCAACAAAATCGTGAGAACCCTTTTTGACGACCACACAGATATTCTCCAATTCCTTACACCTGTTGATCCCTTTAACATTTTTCATCATATCGAGGTGCCTAAACTCGAGTTCTTTAAGATGTAGCATTGCCCCTTCTTCAATAAACACCTCCTGAAGGTTAGGCAGCTTCCAAATCTTCAAGAACTGGAGGCTCGGAAACCCATCTTTGGCGAACCTCAGACTAGTGCCCAGGAAGGAATTGGCCAAGAGCCTGAAGGTCCTCAGTTGTTTCAGGAGACCACCCAACTCGGGCATCATGTCTGCTTCCACCTTCGAACCCGACAGAGTCAAAACCCTGAGCGAGACTGGCAAGAGCTGTGTCCAGTTGGGTTTGTTGAGTTGGCCCAGCAGTAAAGCTCCAACAGGTCGTCGTGTTTCTCAGACAACGACAGTTCCGGTAACGGGCCTACCAGCGATGTCGTGGGCTTGGCTCCTTCTGCGCGCCTGGCTTTCTTCGTGGCTTGTTTTGAGAGCTGGGCTTCTTTTACGGGCTTGGCAACTTTTGTGGCTTCTTCCTCAGGCTCGGCTTCTTCCACGGGCTGGGCTACTTTCGCGGATTCTTCCGCGGGCTTGGCTTCTTGGATCATCCCGAAGGTCAAGGACTGGAGATTGGTGAGCCTGAAGCTAATCCAATCGGCTATTGTTTTTCCTGCAGTGCCTGAGGCGTCCGAATCTGAATGTTGCAAGAAAAGCTTCAGCGTGGTAAGCGTGGTCAAGCTGTTCATGTAGCCCATCATCGAGTTCTCCTTCACTTCACCGATAACCAGCCCGCTTAAGGTTTGGAGTTGAGTCAAGGCATTGACATTGTTGCCACAAGCCTTGAGGATGTTCTTGAAGTCGATGTAGAACCAGCTGAGATGCAGGTGCCTCAAGTTCCTCGCCTTCCATAAGGAACTGGGCAGTGATGTGATGTTGGTGTGCTTTATGTCAAGAGTCTCGAGATGGTGCAGATCTGCAACAGCTCTCGGAAGCGAATCCAACACCGTGGATCTCAATCCTAGGTACCTTAGGAGCACCAGCTTGGGGAGCAAACCTTGCAAGGTTGGCTTATACACACCCTCCAAATCAAGCACCCTTAGTAAGCTGTAGTCTGTCTCGGACGCCATCTTCCTAAGAAACGTGCCGATGTCTTTGGTGAGCAAACCTCTTCTCAGGTAGAAAGACAGAAACGAGCGGACGTGGGAGAGGCTTAAATTAGGGTAGTTGCCACCGCGAATGTCTGCGACTATGTCCGTGTGCTCTGCAAGCCACCGAATCTTGTTTCTTTCTTGCGGTTGGGCCAGTAGCTGCTGTTTCTGGCTGGTTGGGTCATGGTAATTCCCGTCTTTCGACTTTCGAGTGGCATTTATGTGGAGGAACCCCATGCTCATCGCGATTGGGTAGATCATCTCATGCAGAGCGATGACCATGTGGCAAGCTTTGGGGGATCCATCCGCCCTCCAGCTCACCACATCAATCACATTCCTATCCGCAAGCTCCAGAATGAACGTCTCTCCCACATCCTCGGGCAGCCTTGTCAGTTTCCTTTCTTCGTTGTAACAATGCGAATCCAATAAGCCCTCAGCCAACCACAGCCTCACTAGCCTTCTTGTCGGAATGGGGAATGACACGGGGAACAAAGTCATGTAGATGAAGCATGGTTTCAGATGGACTGGCAATTTATGGCAACTCAATGGTAGTATATCAAACAATGTCGTCATAGAACTGTCTTTCGCCAGTGCTGCTCGTTCCTGCTCTCCAGCATTCGACAGAAACCCACCGAGTAAGGATAGATGGAGTGGACAGGGAGGACAACTGTTTAGGATTCTTTTCTCCTCATTTGTGAGTCTCTGACCATCAAATTCTCTATGCAACTGCCAAGCGAGCAACTCCTGTCTTTTCACATCGTCCAAATCTTTTAGCCTGACTGGCCCTTTCTTGAAAGTATTCAAATACAATGCTATCTTATCGTCCCGAGTCGTATAAATTATGTGGCCCCGTGAAAAGAACGGGATGATCATCGCTAACTCTCGCAAGAGTGTCTCGTTGGACTTCTTCACTCCATCCAACACAATAAGGAATCTCTCCGCCTTGGCCAATTTCTGGATCAGCATCGTCTTTATCTCCTCCATAACCATGTCCTTCAATTCCCTCGCTTGCTTCTCGACTTGCTTCAGTATCTCGAACAGGAACTCCCGCTTGTCCATGCTGTCCAAGATGCGGACAAAGCACGCTGCTCATAGTCCATGGACTTCGCTTGGCTGTGGGCCCATCTTGCGAGGTTCGTCTTGCCCGTGCCTGACCTGCCCAAAATCGAAGTCCCTTGGATCCCCCTTGGAGGGCTTCTGATCCGCTCCATTAGCTCCTTTTTCCCGCCCTGGAGATATAAGAAAATAATTGGCACGTACCGATCCCAGAAACTAGTCAGCCTCGCCAATTTTGTGCCTTGCCATGGAACACAAGCTTGGGAGGAGAACCCAGCACGTTCGCTTTCCCTCTTGCGCTCGGCCTCCTCCTTCAAGAACTTCTCATCGCACAACTCCTCCATCTTATTCACCAGTATGGACAAGTCCCTCCACAGCTTGTACTTGGAGATGAGCGTCGTGAGCGGCAATGCAGCCGTGTGGAGGGCCTCGTGCCTCTCACGGACCTCTCTGAGGTGGAACTTGTCGATGAATTCCTCAGCGTAGTACATGGCTCGGAGGAGCCGCACCAACCACTCTGTGGTTTTGGACAGTCCGTATTGACTGGAAATGAACTCTTGGATCCTGGTCAGCTTTGCCTTGGCATCCTTCGCGCGGGCTTGCGTCCATAAGCACTCGATGCACACCGGGTGAGAGAGCAAGATATCTAGTTTCTGCGACACAATCTGGGCGGTGGCTTCGGCGACCATCACGGAGCTTCCCGTGTCGGAAGTAGCCATGGCTAACCAATATGTTCGTTTCAAGCAAGGTCGTCTGGGTATGTGTATGTTGGCTTGTTAGATTGGCTTGAATTGATTTGTGGGAAATTTTATTCTCTCTCAATTGTATAAATTCTTCCTTTTTCTATGCTTTTCTTGGTGGGGCCTCTCCTGTATACAACAAGCTTTGTTTGATTCTTTGCTTGCGCGACGTTTCACCATAAGACAGGAAAGATAGTATCTCTCACAATGACAAAGATAATTTTACTCGAGCAAAGTTCTTTGTTTATAATACAACAATCTTACAGGTCTATTAGTATTCCTTACTTTGCTCTCATATATGAAGATAATCAAAAGATAAGTTAAAATGGCCTATCAAGAACTTTAATTTTTGTGATGAAATTCCTCTCATCTTAACAAATTAACACTTTACCAGCATGAGGGATGTGAGATCAAATGAGAACATTCGTCGGCTGATCTTTTGTAATGTAGAATACTAAAATCAATATAAAAAAATAATTACTTTTCCTCTAGATTTTGGCAATTAAGGACTTGCTTTCAAATTGCTGGAGATGTTAGAAGTTTACACCTTTTAAAATTCAATGTATTTCAAATATCAATTATATCTTCAAGACACTTAAAAGGAAGAAGTGAAGCCTGTGCTTAACACACATTAACTCCTCCAATAAGAACCCTTGCTCAAAGAGAATTATCTTATTATATCAAACT
Source organism: Eucalyptus sideroxylon (assembly GCA_014182405.2). Taxonomy (NCBI): domain Eukaryota; kingdom Viridiplantae; phylum Streptophyta; class Magnoliopsida; order Myrtales; family Myrtaceae; genus Eucalyptus; species Eucalyptus sideroxylon. The sequence goes on from CM024557.2 coordinate 10,059,819, forward strand.
CCTCGTCAAATATGGTGCTCATATAAAGAACTTGAATATCATGTCATTATCACATTAAATTTACACGGTAGGAATGTTACCATGTAAGGGGCGTTCGGGTTGTGTTCTTTTTTATGATTGCGCTTTATCTTTTGCTCATTTTTTCTGTGCTTTTCTTCAAACAAGTGTTTGTGTAATTAGTAGGTTAAATAATTAACAAGCCAATCCAATTTTGCTAAAGTTCACACTCGAAGATGAGAGAATTCGAGAAGGGACACTAGGTTTGGATTCGAAGACTAGACAAGTTCACACGACTGATATAATGGAGATATGAGGAATTGTTACGCAGTAGTGATCTTAACCCGCTTATTATAATCTTAATTGTTAACCTAACGCATGATTCAGTATGTCCATTGACTAAGCTTATTACTAACAGCGCCTTTTGCAAAAATTTCAAATTTTAAAGTACTAAAAAGTTAAAACATTGGAATAAGGAATTCATAAGAACCAGCCTTTTTTCTTCCCCCAAGCTAACCATGTTCCTAAGTTATTCTTTGCTTGGATATGTCTGATGGGTTGAAGATACTTCTAACATTCCATGATCTTGTTCTCACTCTATCCTTCAACAGCCCGATTGGAACAAGGATGCCGTTCCACTAAGGGCACATTTGGTTCTGTCCTCGAGAACAATTTTTTATCAAAAATAATTCTTTTTTTATTTTATTCTCAAAAATAATTTCTAAACATTTTAAACCGTTTGGTAACTGTCCAAAATTTCAATTCTTGAAATAGAGTAACGTTTGGCACCATCTTCAAAATTTCTACTTCAAATCATTTTATTTTACTTTTTTAATAAATTCATTACTTTTTTTCTTCTTTTCTTTTTTTCTTTCCTTTCTCATCTTCTTCTTCAAGGGTTGCCGGTTGCGGGCCTCGAGATGATCGGTGACCGGCTAGATGAGGGCCGATGACCTCGTCGGAGCATCACTAGCCCTTGCCGAGGCCATGCCTCATCAGTCAAGCCTTGTCGATAGCTAGACGAGGCTTGGCCGAGCCTTGGTTAGGCGAGCGGTCTCGCCCAAATCTGATGAGGCAAGCTCGCCTAGTTGCCGGTAAGGCTCGACCTTGCCGAGCCACCGCAAGGTTGGCCTCGTCTTGGCCGGGTGACGCCAACCTCACGATGCCCCAACGAGGTCAAGCCTCGTCGGCAACTAGGCGAGCTCGACCTCACCCGGTCAGGCAAGGTCACTAGTGGTTGGGTGAGCCTCCGGCGAGCTCATCAAATCTCACCGGACTGGTCGCCAGCGACTGGCGGCGGCAACGATGGCGACGATTGAAGAAGAGAAGAGAGAAGAACAAGAAGAAAGAATAGAAAAAAGAAAAAAAAAATGGATTAGCTTGATTCCGAAATTGTTCCCAGGAACAAAGAATCAACTTCTTTTTTACTTCTCGACTGTTCTAAATTTATTTCCGAAAACAAAAAAAATAAAAATTTATTCCCGAGAATAAAAATTTTATCAAATGAATTTATGTTCCAAATTTACTCCCGGGAATAAAATAACGGAAATTGTTACTATTTGGCAAGTTGCCAAATGCACCCTAAGTATTCGCACTTCAGCCGAATATTATAGTAAAAGTACTTAGTAAAGAAGACGGTCTTTTGTTTGATATTTTTCGGACAATCCGCCTACATGTCACTATAGAAATCGAATGGCTATCCAATTATCAAAACATGATGAAATCAATTAACATTGATTATAGTACACAACTTAAGTAGTCAAATGGGTAGGTCGGATCAAGTCAAAAATAGTTCAACCTAAACTGACCAATTTAACCAGTTTTGACTTATTTACATACAATAAAATTCAGTGACCATATATGACGCAACCTGCACTCAATTCATACCTGTTATAAAATTACTTCCTAATTAATCCAACTTATGAAAATTCATATCCACCTAGTTAGTTCACTTTAAGCTCTTCATGTGTGCTTTTTCGACTATAAGATGCTGAAGAATTGGCTTTTGATATTTTATAGAATTTTTAATTTTTATGTTGATTAACAATGAAGAATAAGAGAGAGTTACTACTCAATAGTACATTTATAAAATTTCAACAACAAATAACGTGAAACAATCGAATTGTAATTAAATGAAGTATAAGATATTTAATAAGATGATTTATGCTTACCATAGATTGCAATGACTAGAACTAATATTGCAATATTATATAAAAATAATAATGCGAAATGCAACCATAAAAGATATACTCTAATAACTAACAAACAATACTTACAATATTATTAAAAATAAAAACAATTGGAAAAAATAGAAGTTGTCTTAATTTTTTTAGTAAGGATGAAGTTAGGCCCATCTTGCAGGCCCACCAAAACTTCTCTGAACTTAAAACAGTATGAGAAGTTCATTATTTTCTCATAGAGGCTGAAGAGGGAGTCAAAAAAGTCGGATGGATTTAGGTAAATTGTAAACCTATTTAATATTCATATTTTTTGGATTTTATCATTTTAAACTTATTTATAATCTATTATTGAACAAAGATACCCATATAATAATTCGGCTCATCAAATATGAATTGAAAAATAGGTCTATACCTATTATGATAGGCCTAACATAGCTTATGTAAAACTAGACAACAAAGAGCAAGTCAATGCCCTAATATCATTTTATCAACCTGTTAATCTTCGAGGGACTTTCTCATCATCTCAGGTAAATGGCTAAAATCCCAAGTCAGCATACAATGCCACACAAGACAGCAAGCCCTATTGCAATATGGAATTTGCAGATCTATAGAAAATCCATCATATCATTGTGTTAATTTTTACTCTTTCGTGATAAAATCCTTTTATGAACGTGTGACTTCAATAGGAGAATATTAAAGGTTCGTCAGTTAGTTTTGCAAGAGTCTCCATAAGTTCCTAATGCAGCATTGACCAATACAAGTTCTTTTGGATCTTATAACAGATGGAAATCCTCTTCAGCCTTCAACTTTGTGAAGAAGACATGCTTGCACCGACACAAACGCAGTTCTTTGATGAAAAGGACAATCATCCAAGTTTGAAAGCCCACACACGGACCACAAAAAAACCAGATCGAGATCTCATTGGATTGCATCTCGCATTGTGAAACCTATCAATGGATGAAATGAAAGGACCAAACGTCCAGTTACTGCCTTTCCATCAGAAAATTTTCCCTTGCTTTCCTATCAGTTTGCAGACAGGAAAGGGTTGGTCCATTCTCTTTCTCGTGCACAACATGCTGCAATCTCCAGAATTTAACCAGATCTAAAGAGAGTTAACACACAGGCCTCAACCCATCTGAAGCTCATCCAAACTTGGACAAGTAGGTAGCAACTTCAAGTGACGCAAACCAAGGAAAATGAACAAATCTAAATGTACTAATTGAAAGCGAATGAATAGGGTAAGTTACAACAAATCCAAGAGGCATTTGAGCTCATTGTTCTACCCAACAAGATAGACAATTAACTGGTAAAGAACCTATAGCCATCCCAAGAACATTTCAAACCCTTTAAACCTTAAAAAATAAAAAGAGCACAGAAAAATGATAAGAAAAACAGAGCAACCAGAGATAAGAAGTACCAAATTCTCAAGGCTGTTGCTGAGCATCCATGTACCCAGCATCAACAAGAATCTTCTCTCTCTTGGCCATTTCAATGTCCTCGTCGACCATCATCTTCACCAACTTCTCAAACCCAACCTTGGGCTTCCAACCCAGCACCTTCTTGGCCTTACTCGCATCTCCCTTCAAGTTGTCGACCTCCGCCGGTCTGAAGTACCTCTTATCGATCACCACATGGTCCCTCCAATTCAGTCCAACATACCCAAACGCTACTTCCAAGAACTCCTCCACCGTGTGTGACTCCTCCGTCGCCACCACGTAGTCATCCGGCTTTTCTTGCTGCAACATCATCCACATAGCCTCCGCGTAGTCCCCGGCGAACCCCCAGTCCCGGGAGGCGTGCAGATTTCCCAGGAACAGCTTGCTCTGCAGCCCGATCCTGATCCGCCCCACGGCCCGAGTGATCTTCGAGTTCTCGCCCCGCCACGGGGACTCGTGGTTGGACAGGATCCCGTTGCACGCGAACAGCCCGTAGGCCTTGCGGTGGTTCACGGTGTACCAGGGTGCGGCGCACTTGGACGCGGCGTAGGGGGACCGCGGGTGTGGTCTCCAACTACGGCGGTGGGGTCGATCCGAACATCTCCGAGGACCCGGCCTGGTAGTAACGGATTTGGCTGCGGCCGGTGGCAGAGACCTGAGAGCGCACGGCCTCGAGGAGGCGGAGGGCGCCGGTGGCCACGAAGTCGGCGGTGTAATCACGGATCTCAAAAACCGGCACGTGGAACTGGGCGGCGAGAATGTAGACCTAGTCGGGGGAGATCGTGTCAATCCAGTGGCGGAGAGAGGAGGGTCGATGAGATCGGCGAGTGGAGCTTCATCCGGGCCTTGTGGTCCTGTGGGCGCTGTGGGGGTCGATGTAGATGAGATCGACGTTGACGCCCACACCCAACGCCGTTGACCGAAGTTGACGCCAAAGGGGCACCTCCTCGAAGCCAAAAGGAAGAACCGCGGCCGTTTTCCCGAACCCGAGCCTAGCTCCGCACCTTAGCTCTCACGTGGGATTGGCGGTGTGGCATTAAAGGAGAAATGGACAACCCTTTGTTTTTCGAATATTTTTTATTTAGGGATTATGAAAGAAGTAGGATCCAAATAAGTCCTTAAATTGTTCTATCTAGGTCTTTGATCACCTAGATGTAAAACACTCAACCCTTGTGTTCTCCTCTCGTCACGGAAGACAATGATACAGTGAGAATCATGAGTTGTAAGGCGTGTGGGCAACAACACATTAAATTAATGAACGCAATCTAGTTACCCGCTCCATTTGAAGAGAAGCGAATGATGAACATTTATAGATTACGAGAAAACATGTACCCGCAAATGCGTACACAAGGAAATTAATATTTAAAATTAAGCAAAAATATCTATTATCTACTATTTAATTATTAAATACGAAATAAAATTATTGATAAGAAATACATATACAAAATAGGACATGCTTATTAGTACGTGAAAAGATATAGCTATTTCGGGTTCTTTTGAATTCTTTTATAAAGAAACTAGCGTGGGATGGAAACAGTCCGAATTTTCAAAATTACAATGTGAGAGATTATGTGAAATTACTATTTTGCACATCTTCTCATAAAAATCAATATTTGTAAAATAAGCAATTAAGGTTATCCCTCTCGATAATCTATTAATCGAGAACTATTTAAAATTCAATATAATTGTAGACCTATCACACATATTCTTAACATCTTAAGAATATGTTCAGTCGTAACTGATCTTATGAACTTCATTCATATAAATTGGACAATGAATGAAAAAAATTATTTGCCATTAAATAATCCTTAATATGTAACTATTACATGATTACTTTAGGGCATACAGCTAACAGAGCTTCATCTCCAAATCTAGAGGAAGTCGTTGATGGTCCATCTCCAAAACGAACTCAAAATCCGATGCCATAATCATCGAGGAAATCCAAAAGTTTCATCGTACCCACTGAGGAAGCTTCATTCCGATCAAAAAACAAAAAAAAACTGAGGAAGGATGATGGTCCATCTCCAGGATGAACTCCAAATCTAAGGCCATGTCTCGTTGAGAAAACCCAAAAGTTTCACACCCATTGAAGCTCCATTTCGAACGAAAAAAAGAAAAATATAGGGCATTGGTGGATGCGCTGGTGCTCTATGGATGGAAGGCCACCAACAACGACAACTCATCGATGAGCAGTGGTCAGTTTTGATGTGACGCCCGTGAGTCACTGGTGACCGAACAATAGAGAGGGCCCCAAATAAAGGAGGAAGAGGAGAAGAAAAAATAGAAGTCGATTTTTGATTTTTTTTAATTCGCTTTCAATACAAAAATATGTGCCACGCCACCTATAACGTGTTGGTGTTTAACCACCTTATACTTTCTCCCCTCTATTTTCTCTTGTGTTATGCTCATGCGTGCATTCATATGTAAGTGTGTATGTTGTTTTATTTTATAATAAGTCTTAACGGTCTCAGTCAATGTTGGCTGTTCAATGAATAAAAATTGCGGGGAAGCTTTTCCTCATTCATTGCGAATTTAATACAACATTGGATGTGCAGGAGCATCGGGGCAACACTTGGCCCTATTGGGCACTTTGGTCGGCCATGACTAGGGTGTTTGTGATATCGTCGCCAGGTGCGGTTGGGCACGTGACCTGGGCATCATGGCCTGCAAAACTCCATGGACATGCAGAAGAGAAATGCTATCCCCACTCGGACCAAGACATAACTGTTCGTGGGCAGCGAAGTTGGTGGTGGGACCGTGATGCGTAGCTTTAACTCGCGAAAGCTTGTTCGCGGTTACGTGCCGGAATCGGGCGTGGCACGATCCAGGGCATGCTGCGCTGCGCTCGATGGCGTCGGAGAGCCGAGAATTTGATGCCTGAAATCGAGATTTCTCTTTCCACGAAGGGGAAAGGCTATAGTCCTATAGTGGTTAAAAAGGCGTCAAGCTCGAACTTCTTCACGCCTGGAATTAAAAAGGACACGCGGACATGCTCCCTGCCAAACTAAGAAAGCCTAATTGGAAAATAATATATTTTGCATCTTATTTTACTCGTCTAATTTAATAATCCTAAAAAAATTGCCGGTACTTTGGGTTTGGGGGCGCTCTCACAATGACTTTCACACTTCCTTTTTTTATTTTAATTTTTAGTTTTTTTACTTTCGGCTGCAAGTATTATTACATGGGGCTCGACACTCATGCAGGTTCTCGACCCCCGCCACGTGCTTATATATTGGGGGTTTCCAAGAAAATAAAAACAAAAAAGGAGTGGGGCGCACTGCCGGGGAGGGCCGAGTGGGCCCACTTCGCAGGATTTTTTTTTTTTGTGACCCAGGGAACCTCCGTGCGCCTCTTCGCGGTGGAGTAAACCCTGGGGTGAACTAGGCCAATACCACAAACCCAACCACAGGTGAGTCGCGCATTTTGCAACCCCGAGATTCGAACTCCTCCCCCAGCGATGGGGTACTAAGTCTTAGGCCACTGAGGCCACCGCGGGCTGTGGTATATTTCGCAGGATTTGGTCCCAACAGGATTGCTAAAAAAAAAAGGTGACCCAATTTGGATTAGAGGATTAGAGGATTAGAGGTTTCGACCAAAAAAATAAAAATGGATTAGAGGTGAGTATCGGTCTAGGGTCAATTCTGGACTGACCTTGGACCAGCCCAACCCTGTCAGTCCTGGTCCAGTTCTGAGGGAGACAAGGTCGGTCCTTAGTCATAGAATTCATGGACCAGCACTATGCGGGTCCTCTATCCTGAGAGTTCCAAGTCGATAGTTCCAAGTTGGTCCAACCCGATTCAAGGGTCCAACCCAATCCTGTCAGTCTTGGTCTGGTTCCCAAAGAGACTGGGTCGGTCCTTGGTCATAGAATTCTTGAACCAGTACTATGTGGGTTGGTCATCTGTCCTGATATAAATATATATTACTTATAATTTTTTTATATAGAGAAAACCTTAAAATAAACTAAGATCAACAACATTAAACAACTTTTTAATGAGGAGTTCAAGTAATTTTAGATTGTTCTTTAATAACTTAGATTTTTAATATCTTTTATGGCGTCAATAGTCATAATTTACAAAGAAGGAAAATGTTTTTGTGAGTTCTCACGGCGTCCAAAAAGATATAAACAATTACTTATGGCATCCTCCTCTAATATTGGTTCTTTTATGTCTTATTTGTCCTTTTAGTATTTAATTTGCCAAAATTAAAAGAAACAACTTCTCCACTCGCCACTCAACACTCACCTCGCTCGCTTTGGGTCATTGGTGCCGCTCGCCGTTCGATGCTTGCTTGGCTTGTTGCTACCCGCTCGACATTCGATATTCATTTTGTTCGATGCTCACCCCACTTGACCCTCACCGCTTGCCTTTCTTAGTTGACCTCGCTCATCATCGAACTCATTGGGTCGTACGGTCCCCGGTTGCCCTTTCAAAGAGTACAAAAAATGAAATAAAAAATTATTAGTTAGTCCTAAATTGACCCTGAAACCGAACCGAACCCATTGGGTCAATTCAGTCCTCAATCGTTTTTTTAAGGAATACAAAAAATGAAATAAAAAAATATTCGGTTAATCCTAGGTTGACCCTGGAACCGAACCGAACCCATTAGGTCGGTCTATTCCTCGATCCCAAGCTCAATAGAGTTGATCCTCAGTCCCAAAAATGAGGACCAACATTGTGTGGGTTGTAACTAGGGTTAGGAGCCGGACCGGCCCAATTCAGACCAAGCTCAACCCTAAACCCAATCCCGCCACACAACCCGGCACTGCATTCCTCCGCACTGATGCTTTTGTGAAGGTACAATGTTTGTTGAATCGACTCGATCGTCATCTAATAAATTTTATTAAATAATAAATTATATTAATATACCTAAAATTCTAAAAAAATCTAAAGTATGTAATAAATATAAATACTAAAAACATACTTATATATTAAATGTATATTATAAAATAGAAATAAATTAGAATATATAAATAAGAATAACAAAAAATAAAAATGAAATTGTTACTATTGTTCTATTATTTTGAATATTATTAATTTAAGAAATTTGTTTTTAGAAGAAATTAATTTTATATTACGAATATTAGAAATCTTATTTACTTTTATTTTACATCCCCATGAGATAATTTTATTAGGGTTATATTATTTTAGGCTATACTTGGTAATCAGAATAAAATTTAGGATATGATAAGATTTATCATATTCTGCATTGGGTACTTACTCAAGACAAAATAAAGTCGGATATAAGGGGATATAAATTAGATAAAATCATCCCATAGAGGAGGTCGATAAAAATAGATAGAATTTCTAATATCTGTAAAAGGAAATTTATTCTTCTCAAATAATAAACTTCTTAAATTAACAAATTTAAAATTATATTTCAATATAAATATTATCTAAATTCTAATATAAGAAATTGAAAGTAATAAAAAATAACAATTTTTTTAAATTTAATCTTATTTTCTCTATATATTGGAATTTAATTTTACTTTATAATATAAATTCAATATATAAATGTAATTTTGTTACATATTTTAGTTGTTTTGGTACTTTGGGTATATTAGTACAGTTTCTCATTTAATAAAATTGTATTAGAGAATGATAGAAGGGGAAAAATCTATATAAAAAAAGAAATTAATTAACAAAGAGAGGAAAATAAAATAAAATAAGTAACTAAAAATAAAGTAGATTAAAGTATCACAAGAGATTTCTACCATCTTCATTTAAAAAATTTGTCGTTAATTTATATTAATATGTCGTTTATACCCAACAATAAATATGATATGATATGAATATATCCGATTTTATTACTGTAATTATCAAACAGTTGATAGGATTGTAGATCCAACGTGTTATGTTTTGACTTGTTCGAGCATACCCGCTGCCAGCCACCAACTTCTTCCCATGCCTTCAATCCCTTGTGATTAAATGGAAAATTGCAAACTAACGTCGACGATACACCCGCCCTAAGCGATTGTGAAAACGGCAATGCCTGGATGATCCAGCTTAGGGCTTGCCGAGGTTGGTGCTGAATTGGCCTAGGTTCAGTCCCTTCCACTTTCGAGATCGGCCCAGGGAATAAATTTTCCCAAGTGATGGATAACATCGTGTGAGAGAAGTTGATTCATCGCAAAGATCACTCTTCACGATCGCTTTCTCCCCCTAATCAAACGTAAGAAAGAGAGGGACCAAGATATTCAAATGCAACGTAGATGCCTGGTAAAGTTTTAACGGCAAAGATTTTACCTGAGTGCATATTTGCCAATGGCTGCTCACTAGCTCAGGTGAACGCTGGCGAGGGCTCTATTCATAAGGTTTGGTGAGAGCGAGGGCTGGTGAGGTTGCTTGGCCTAGGATAGGGTTGGCCTTGTTGAGCATCGCTTGGCCAAGGGTGACCCTTGCTGGGCATTGCCTATCTAGCAAATAGAAACGAGAAAAACAAAGAAAAAAAAAAAAAAAAAAAAATTAAAAAATTATCCGTGTCAATGTTAGTTATGAGACATAGGATGCTCAACGTTTACATTAGTGATTTCCAATTAAAATTGGCCGAATGAACTATATTGACAAATCATGAAAAAGTTTAGAACTAAATTGGCACAAATGCAATACATTTAAAAGTTCTTGGTAATTTCTCCATTCACATGATTTAATCAGAAAGCCCCTAATCTCGAGATGTTGGGATCCATCACTAGGATGTTCGACCCCAGTGGTAATTGGCAAGCCTCTTGACAAAACAAACAGTAAATGAATTATCGTATAAGTGTTCATCAAAATATTTTGGATTCACACATCGAAGTAACTTGGATTTTGGAAGTTCTCGATAGAAATATCAGGATATTTGCTTTCAAAATAGATCGTGTTACCAAATTAATGAGGTCGAAACCCAAAAATAATAAAGCCAAAATAACAATTCTAAAAACATAGAATAGCTCGTATATAAAAGAATTTCACAATGACTCCGACAGGTAGCAACAATAATGTGTCCATGATGCGATCTTCCATTTATGTTGTGCACACACCAGTCGATATTCGATAAAACAAATCAATCTAATATACCTTAAATGTACATACAAGTCATGAAATGAGACCGCTTGTAAAAGCAAATGCCCAGCGTTATTATTATTAAATGTGCTTTACCTCTTGCCTTTATTTTCTTATGATTTATAAGCGAGGTGGGTCAAAAATTTGACTTTTTTTTTTTTGGTTGAATTCATAAATTTGACTTTGAACGAACCCTTTTTACCAAAAAGTGGCTTTCTTACTATTCAAAAGCGAGATGGACAAATGCAGAAGTTTGGGCCCTGTTTGGTAATCATCCAACAATGTCAAATTCTGATTCTTTGTTCCCAAAATCAATTTGGGCCTAAAATCGCGTTTGGTAAAATTTTTGTTCCCGAGAACAGATTGAGAATAGAATCAAGAATAAAAAAAAAAAAAGTTCATTCTTGTTCAAAGAACGAATTTGAGAATCAAAATCAAGAACTTTTCTTCTTCCCTTCACCATCTCGCGATCGCCGTCCACCACCGCCCGCCACCGTCCGCCGCGCTGGCCGTTGGTCCGGTGAGCTTGTCGAGGGCTCGCCAAACTAGGGCGAGGTCCGGCGAGCTCGTCGGAGGCTTGCCCACCGGTGGCCGAGGCGAGGCCCGCCCCGGCGAGGCTCGCCTAGCCCCACCGGTGGCCGGCAAGCCTCACCCAGCCCCGGCGAGGTCGGCCTAGCCACCGGCAAGGCTCGGCCTTGCCAGATCTAGCAAGCCCGAGCCTTAGTGGGGCTAGGCAAGCCTCGCCCAGCTGTCGGCAAGGCTCGGCCGACAAAGGCCGGCCTCGCCGAGGGCGGCGATGCTCCGGTGAGGTCGCCGACCCTCGTTTGGCCGGTCGCCGGTCCGGTGACCAGCACACAAGAAGAAGAAGAAGATGAAAAAAAAAAAAAAAAAAAAAAAAAGGAAAAAAAAAGTAAAAAAAAGTAAAAAAAAATGTATTTAAAAATTAAAAGAAATTGATTTGGAATGGAATTAATAAGCACGGTACCAAACGCAATTCTATTCCAGAATCAGAAATTTTGAACAGTTACCAAACGGCTTAAAATGCTTAGAATCAATTTCCGGGAACAGAATCAAAAAGAATCATTTCTGAGTAGAATCTACTCACGGGAACAAAATTGTTACCAAACGCGCCCTAGGTGATTAGGAATCAAAAAGAGCCCATTACAGAGTGACAACATGAGACTTGAAGCTGGCTTCATTGGATAGGACCAACGCGTATTGCTATTTTGCCGTGATTGACTGGGCATATCACATGAAATTGCGTGTCTTGAAAGGAACCTATTTCCTGCTCCATGCCCGATAATAGATATTTAGACAATCCTTTGAGAAAACTACCAAAAGAATCCTAAATCTTTTACGATTGTGCCAATTCAATCATAAACTTTTTTTGGCCAATTGAATCTTAAATATTTTATAATTGTGTCGGTTCAATCATTTCGGTCAAAATTGGCTAACAACCAGCCAACCCTCACTGGTCATCGGATTGAGGCGGTCGGGTGAGCTCGCCTCGCCATCGCTAGGCAAGGGCAAGCTTGCCCAAACACTAGTAGGGTGAGCCCCCACCGGACTTGGAGAGGGCTCGTCTCGTGAGGCCCAGTGATGGTGAGGCCCCTCTCACTAGATCCGACAAGGGCTCACCTCGCCATCGTTGGGCGAGGGGGAGCTCCCCCAGCCATTGGCAGGGTAAGCCCATGTTGGATCTGGCGAGGGCTCACCCTGCCAATGGTTGGGCAAGCTCACCCTTGCCCAATGACAGCAGGGTGAGCTCGACTAGCCGCCTCAGTTTGATGATCGGTGAGGGTTGGCCAGTGGCCAAAGCCAAAGGAAGAAGGAGGGAGGGGAAAAAAAAAGGAGAGAGAGAAAAAAAAAAGGTAAGAAAGATTAAAAATTAATAAAATAATTCAATAAAATAAAATATTATTAAAAAAATTTGTTGCCGACGTTGGTCACTGGCCATGTTAGTGCATGTTGGCCAATTTTGGCCGGAATGACTGAATTGACATAATTATAAAAGATTTGGGACTCAATTAGCTAAAAAAATAGATTTATCACTGAATTGATATAACTACAAAAGGTTTAAGACATTTTTGGTAATTTCCCCTCATCCTTAAAGAGTCCTCTTCTTGAATGTATTCCACTTGAAAGTACAGAGACGTTGATTAGTCCGATTGTTTGGCTCGACTGACTCCACCAATGCACAAAAACCGTTCTGTCCATGAAAAATATAGATTTAGATTACCCTGTAAGTGATACAGTATTGGCTCTGCTCGCGGTATTCGATCTGCGTCGAGCTAATTGCGATTCGTAAGAAGAGGAAATCTAAGAACGGCGTAGAGACATGAGTTCTACCGAAGCGAGGTACGGGCGAATTCAAAATGGCAATTGTCCGTCGCTAGCTAGGTCTACCTCTCTGTGGGGCCCGGTTTGTGTAAAAGAAAACAAAAGAAAAGAAAAAAGGTCAAAAGTCAAAAAAGAAAGAGAGAGAGAGAGAGAGGGGAAAAGCTTCCCGAGAGTGAAGAAAAGAGAGAGCGCACCGAGAGCTCACGGAGAAGAACAGGAAGAACCCATTCGAGGCCATACATGGATAGAATTGGCTTAAATTTGAGAACGTTATTTGTAAAATCAAGGATTATGAATTGATCAGTTTCGTTCGCTGAAAACCTCCTCTAAATTCTCCTTTTGCCGTTAAGAATTTTCTTATTTCAATTAAGTTATCCATCTTTATGGTGAGCAAACATAGTAATATTATTAATGTTAAGCTTCTAACATGTAAATAAAGATGAGCAAACACGGTTGTATTATTAATGTTAAGCTTCTAACGTGTAATAAAGAAGTGACCAAAGGAAATTTTGGAGCGGTCCGTCATTTTTCTTGTATTTGTTTTTCACTTTAAATTGTTGGTGTTGTTATTGACTTTGTTTCCTTACCATCTCAACATTATAATATTCCCCAACATCTATGCACACGTAATCTCCATGTGGTGCGTTAGATTGTCACCGGAAAAGGAAAGGAACTAGAAAGAGAGATGCGTCGCTCTCGCATTGATGGGGAAGAGCATCTGTTGACGAGTCCGACACATCAAGATCATCATCATGCACGATCGACGGGACAGACGAAAGACAAGAAATGAAAAGAAGGAATAAAAAACAAGATGAGAGCATTCAAGGTTTGGCCAGAGCGAAAGTGAGCCACCTTTGGGCGCCGATAAAGTCGAGCGAAACGAATGGCTCGGCCTCTTCGGGAGTGAGCTCCCTCGACCACGGCACTCGCCCGCCGGGGAAGCCCCCGGTCCCATGCACTTCTACTGCCCGTAAAACACCGTCCTGCATCGCACAGATCAGCACCACAATGGAATTTTCTCGATCCATATGGAGTATTTTCTTGATGCGGATCACAAATATTTGCTTACGTGTCCCTGTTCTTGTAGCCCCAATCGTACCATCCTTTCGGGGTGATGATCCGATCCATGTAGGTGTCCGCGAAGACCACCCGGGAGAAAGTGCCCCACGCTCGGCCGAGGAACAGGGCGCCCGACCCCGTCACCTTACACCCCACGAACGAGAACCCCCTCTCCTCCAGCAGGCTCTCCCTCTTCTGCACTGTCACGGCGCCATAGCTGCTGCTCACCCCGTGCAGATGGCAGCCCCTGCAGAACGACAAGCCGTTCCCAAACACGAAGTCCACGACCCCTAGACGTAGCAGTCCCTGAAGTAGTGCCTTCCGACGTGGTCGTAGGGCGTGTCTTGCGACCTGACGAAACAGCATCCCACGAAGGCCGCCGCGTCTGTGGAGATGCGGAGCACCACCGCCTGCTTCCCTAGCGCTCCCGACGTGGGCAATGGGGCTACGTTCTTGAAGGTGGTGTTCTTGGCAATGAAGAAGGCCGCGTTGACAGCACACGTTGGCGGAGGCGAATGTGCCGATTGGGCGACCGTTGTCCCCACTCTATGACCGTCTTGTCCGCTCCAGCTCCTTTCACGGTCACAGAGGCCATCGTTGCAGGGATATGAATTCTCTCTATGTTCAATAGAAGGAATTGGAATTAAAGAGGACCAGAGCATCCAAGGTATGAATTGAATTTTCAAAGTCCATGCGTTTGTCGACATTTAAGCACCAACCTTACGTACGTACATTTACTGTGTGTTTGCGTCATAATTCAATTTTCTTTTAGACTTGTTATATGAAAGTATATATGATATTTCAGCTTTCCTTTTACATCTTCTGCCATCAGTAATGAAAACAAAAAGATTATTGATGTAAGAGCGAGCAACAGTGTATTTCCATGACGACACAATTCAAATGAAATACTTATTTAAGGAATTGTGAATTTATTATGAGGACGTTTAACGACCTCCTCTATCTAGCAAGATTTAAGAAGACAAATGTGAGGTAAAATTGAATTTGATATAAATAGGACAACGTGTTACTTGCTTGTAAACCCAAACAGAAACGGTACGGATTGAGGAATGCAAAAAAGAAAAGAAAAAAATAGAACAAAATAAAAATTCAAAAAAATATTAAAATATTACTAAAATTTATCTGTGTTAGCACTAGTAGTTTTACATGGCACCGCCGACGTCCACGTTAGTAATTTCCAATCAAAATTAATCGGATGGACTCAATTGGTAAGAAGTAAAAATATTTATGACCGCATTAACAAGATTAAAAGGTTTATGATTGAATTGATAAGTATGCAATAGATTTAGGACTTTTTGGACAATTTTTATGGGAGTTAAGCTTCAACCTAATTGAGACGAGACAGTTGCTTAGCCTGATTGTGGACGAGACAAAGTCTGTTTGTTTTTGGACTTGGGCCGTCCAATTATGGGCTTGACCTTAAGCCCAACCCTTAGGTACATAGCAAAATCCTTTATATTGTATATTATATCCTATCAAGTTCTATCATAGTTAAAAATCTAGACGACCAAACGTAGCGTTACAGATCCAGCCTTCAAGGCCCTATCTAGTTCGTGAAAAGGAGTCAAAGATCATGCTGTCTTATTGGAGATGAAGTGATGAGGCCCCTCGAATTGTGCTTATATGAAGGGAAAATGTCATAGATGGTCCATATACTATTAGTTAATGTGCAATTTGGTCCCTGAACTTTTGATCAGCTCAATTTAGTCCCTGAACTATTGATAAATGTCCAATTTGCTCCCCGAACTATTGATAAATGTCCGATTTAGTACTATTTTCCTTTTTTTTTTTTTTTTTTTTTTTTTTGCTTCTTCTCTCTTCCCTTCGCTTGCTCCGGCAAAGGGAAGCCGGCTTCCGGTGAGGGTCACCCTTGCTGACGTTGAGCGAGGGCGGCCCGACGCCGAGGTGCTCCTCGCCCGACGCCGACGAGGGGCTCCCTCGCTTGACATTGGCGAGGGGCTCCTCGGGCGAGGAGCACCCTGGCGTCCGGTGAGCGGCTCCCTCACAAATTTGGCGAGGGGCTCCCTCGTCGGCGTCGGGCCACCCTCGCTTGCGTCCAACGAGGGCGACCCTCGCGCTCGATGCCGGCTTCCCTCCGCCGGAGCCGGCGGAGGAAAGAGAGAAGAAAAAAAAAAAAAAAAAAAAGAAGAAGGAAAAACAGTAACGAATGACTTAAATCGGACATTTATCAATAGTTCAGGGATCAAATTAAGCCGATTGAAACTTCAGGAACCAAATCGTACATTTATCAATAGTTCGGGGACCAAATTGAGCCGATCGAAAGTTCATGGACCAAATTGCACATTAAGCAATAGTATAGGGACCATTTGTGACCTTTTCCCTTATATGAATGGAATACCACATATTAATCTTACGCCTTCAAAAAGCATGATATTTTTCTATCAAAATATAAAATATTGCCATTGGACAAATGCATCTTTTTCTCTTACATGACATCTCATATTAATGGAATACTATCAAAAATATGCATATAGATAATGCATGCCGGTATAACGCGCGGGCCAAGTAACTAGTAAAAAGTACACCTTGAAGAAGAAGATGCCACTAGAATAAACTATGTCTCTTTTCCCGCTTTGCATTTTCTAGCAACCTAAAAAGCACTAGTTATTCCATTGTGAAAGCTCCATACAAATGTTGCTGTGGCTCCTCTATCAAAGAATCTGCTCTTTCGGTGGAAAGCTCCATACAAATGTTGCCGTGGCTCCTCTATCAAAGAATCTGCTCTTTCGGTGGGCAAAATATAATTCTCATCCTTTCCTTTACAGGTATGTGGCAATTAGCAAGTTATCGTCGATATGACACCTTCAGAATAATCCCTTCCTCCTTTTGGATATTGATAATCTAATCCTTATTAGAAACACACAACTTATATTTCCATTTTTTTCCTTTTTCTGAGTCATAAAAGAAAAATATATCCTAAAAACGTAAATTAGGTCGACTTTTTTCGTTACACTAATGGAATCAGTTCCTCAGGTTGGTTTGGATGTTTGGTAAAGTAGACCAATTCTATTATCGAATAAAACCGCACTGAAAACAATGTTTTTTGCCGTACATTAAAAGGTTGCTTCTAAAAACAAAATTTTCATAATATTTTCTCATATGTTGAGAACTTTTAATTCTATGAATCAAACACGACATTTTCAAGAAAACAAACAATCCAAAAGCACAAGATTTTTTTTCTTTATATTTTCAAGGAAAATAAAAAAACTGAAACATTTTCACGAATTGAACTGGCCTTGATTGCTACTTCCACACCATTTGCAAAGTTAAATGGCATCAAATGGGAATGTTCCGTGCATGCTTTCTTTTGTAAAAGAATTGAAATCTTCCTTCTTTTTTTTCTCAAGTTGTAAATTGGATAGCGAAGCATAATATTTTACATTGTACATCGACTGTGGAAAATCTCATTTCCATTTTTTCCATGCAAACATCATGTCACATGATGGAGTTCTCTATTAGACAAATCAAATTACATTTAGCAAGACTTCATAATCTACACCCGTCTTAGCAAAAGTAACTCTTTCATATATGGCGTGAATTTACCGATAACACCGATAACCGATTAAATATGTAATTTCAATGAGTCTTATGTACGTATTATTCTTCTCCAAATGTATCAATTTCAGCTTTTGTATCAGATATCCCTTAACATGGGTTCAAAGCCTCGAGCCCATTTCTCTTTGCTCCAACTATCAACCAATCATTCCATATGTGGACCTCGTTGATTTAACATGTGCATTATCTCATTTTCTCCGTCTAACCATGGAGTTTGGATTCTTCTCCACATTATTATTCTTCTCACAAAGAATTGATGATCAAGAGAGACTTAGAATAACTTGTAGTGGATGCCCTGATAGAGAATCTTGTGCTTATCTCATGCAACCCCCTGTCTTCCACTAGTAGCTTTGGAATATGAAACTTTATTCTCTACTTTTTAAAGGAGAGGCTTTGAATTGAAAAAAGACAAGGCTCCAGTATAACGTGTGTGTGGTTCTTGGCACAGTATTCCTGTAGCAAAGTAGACAAGATCAAATTGGATAAGATAAGTGTACTTGTCAAAAGCATAGTATATCGGATTGGTATTACGAACCCTGTGGGACCTCGACGCATTTGATCAATGAGCTTTTCGGATTATCTGGATTTAGACAAATATGAAGGGCTGCGTGGACAAGAAGTATCTATGCATGAGAGATCATAAATTCCACGGAACCTTAATTTAGAAAAAAAAAAAAAAAAAAAAAAGGGGGGGGAAGATAAGGGAGAAAAGAAAAAGGAAGGAAGGAGGTGGGTTAATTATTAAATATTCCCATCTTGAACAGTGAAAAGACCGAACTAGCCCTGATGAGCGCATGCTATTCATTATATATAAGCTCCTCTCTAAGTAGATTGATCGGCTTCAAACATCACTGAACGAACAAAATGGTAGAACCGTTTTCGTTGCAGCGCAAAAGAGCCAGCCTCCTTGAGTCCAAAGCCAAGGCAAGCCCCGTTCTCTCTCTCTCTCTCTCTCTCTCCCTCTCTCGGATAATGGATATATATGAAAATATTGGGATTTCGGTTCCATTGAGTCCAAAACCAAGGCAAGCTCTTCTTTCTCTCTCTCTCTCTCTCTCTCGGATTATATATATATGAAAATATTTGCTTGTATGACGTTGCGAGAATTATCAAAAACGTCCTAAATTTATTATACTTGTGCCAAGGGAAAAATGTCAAAAAAGTCCTAAACCTTTTATATTTGTGCCAATTTAGTCCTAATTTTTTTGATTTGATGCCAATTTTATCCTAATTTTTTTGATTTAGTGCTAATCTAGTCCTTAACCTTTTTACTCAAAGCTAATTCAGTTTTTTCGGCTAATTTTGATTGGATTTTGCTGACATGGACGTCGGTTGGTTGACATGGCACAGCCGGCACTAACGTAGTCAAATTTTAATGATATTTTGACATTTAAAAAAAACATTTATTTAGTTATTTTCCTTTTCTTTTTCCTTTTCCTCATCCTTCCTCCGGTCAATCATTAGGCCTCAACAACCGACCAAAGGCAACAACTAGCGAGGCTCAAGCCCTCACCAAAGGCTACACGGCATGCCCTCGCACTGGGCAAGTGATGGTTGAGCCTCACTAGCCTCTGGTGAGTTTGGCTTGAGGCCGTCCAAGCCATACGGCCTCACGCTAGGCTGTCAAGGCTCACCCTCACCTACCATGGGCAAGGCCCAACCTCACCCAGCCACTAGCAAGGTTAGGCCTCGCCTCTTGCTAGAGGCCGCTAAGGTAAGGCGACCGATTGGAGGAAAGAGGAGGAGAAGGAAAAAAGAAAAACAGTTTAGAACTAAATTAATCGAAAGAACTGAGTTGATACCAAATCAAAATGTTTAGAACTAAATTGGCACCATTAAAAAATTTATGACTAAATTGGCACAAATATAAAAGGTTTATGACTTTTTTAACTTTTTTCTATTGTGTTAATTCAATCCCAAACATTTTTTTTTGTCAATTAAGTCATAAATATTTTGTATTTGTATTAATTCAGTCAATTTTCAATTTTAGCTAGAAAATGCTAGTATAGACGCCGGCCGTCCCACGTGGCATCTTATGTGGTGTGAAATTTGTAATTTTTTTCAATTTTTATTTATTTTTTCTTTTCATTTTCCTTTTCTTCCTCATTCTTTTATATTATTCATTTCTTCCTCTAGCCAATCACTAGACCTCGGCGACCGGCCAAAGGTGAGGGTCGTTGAGGTCAATCTAGCCCAGATTTGGGCAAGGCCATCCTCGTCGGGCCTCGTTGGTTGTGGACGAAAGCGGCCATGGCCATGGTCTTGCCAACTACAGGCAAGGCAGCCTTCACCAAAATAAAGGAATAATAAAAAAATATTAAAATATTATTAAAAACTGTCCACACCAACATCGGCATGCGTCGCGTAGGGGGGTTGAAGTTCATATCAATGATTTTCGGTCAAAATTTGATGGGGAAGAGAGTAACTTACATGCCAAAGAGATGTGGTTATTGATTAATTCAAACTCGATGGCTGTCGTCTTCCCTTTCTCTTTCTGTTTAAGTAATTTCCTGGATGTTACCTGTCCGGCCATATTAGTCTATACACGAATGGCGACATATCGTACGATCACTTGAAAATGTCATTTTGAATGGGTCAATAGCAACTTTGCTAATAAGGTTCCTCCTCGTCCTACTTTGGCCTGCACACACGTACGATTGATGTTGCCCTGCTCATTTTTTAAAACTCTGTTTGTGGCAGAGTAATGGGGCTGGTGCCAAAGTCGACGACGGCTTCCTAGTCCATGCTAAGACACTCAAGATCGACTCCGGTCATATAAGTCAATATTGGCAGTGGACTACCAGGTACTCACGAATCCTTTGAAAAACATATCTACGTATCTTTTATCATATGATGCAACTTGCCTTACACCACGGGTCTAATTAGGGTTTTTCATATTTAGTAAAGCATGAATGACATCGGATAAAAGAGAGCCTAAAAAAGATGAAGGAAGGCATTCTATGGGATTTCTTTAGGGAAAATCTAAAAACAGGAACCATAGAAATAGACAGAAATTTGTTTGAGGGTATTAATGCAAGTCTACATAATATTGATCTTTCTCCTCTCTCTTATTATTGATAATTCTTGGAATTATTCTTTTTAATATAATGTTGTTGATGTTTCACCCTCTTGTGCTATATAGATAAATGGCTAAGGGATTCTGACCGAAAAAAAAAAGACTAGGGAATAAAATTTGTTCTACTTGAACACATTAAATGTCCACGTGATTTTACCAACTGAACTTGAGATACAGGATTTGACTTGTATTCTAGCGTGCACGGGTCTAATTTTATCTATTTGCATAAATATTTCGATGTCATGAATGAATCAAGAATTAACCATTGGAAAATATTAATAGTAAACTCCAAAGTCATAAATCTAGGCTTGCATATACTCCATACACTAAAGTAATACGTCTATTGTAGTCCCGAATCATTGAGTCATTACATTATTCAAACCCAGAATACTATGATTAGACAATTTCAAACTCAGACACATTATGGTATAGAAGTCTCCCTATTGGTTTTTATATAAACTTTCTCTATATGGTGGGAATTAATCGGAATCCAGGAAAAACTGTGTTAATATCCCTAGCGAAGAAGGAGCCGTTCTTTGGGCTTGGTGTCTAAATTTTCATTTTTGCCTTCATAAGGCCGCGATAAGCCAATTAAATTAAGAGCACAAGATAACATTAATGAATAAAAGTTTAGTTTCTTCTTCAATTATTGCTGTCAAAGTTAGTAAGTTCGTTATATACCAAGAACTATATACTATGACCTATTTGACTTGTTTAAATATTAGAAATCAATTTTTTAAACTCTCTAATCTTATTAAATTTTAATGGTACTATTTGCTTCGATTTTATGATCATAAAATTGTAGTAGTAGTGTCCTATTTTATCCTGTTCACTTAATTGATCAAACCTAACCGAGTTATAATTTTATCAAATTATAGTGTACTTGAGCTTTTCCCATATTTTCTTCTTTTCATTGTAACCTTTAAAAAAAAATGAGTTGATGAAAAATAACGAGAGAGTATGACGGGTTTCTAGGGGCATTGAGCTTTACAGCGGTTGGGAAAAATACAGAGAGAGTCGAGATGCTATTTCGTCTTTGGTGATAAATATATATATATATATATATATATATGTATATATATTTAATATATATATATATATATATATGTATGTATATATATATATGTATGTATGTATGTATGTACATGTATAGTTGGCCAAATTAAGAAAATGACAAAGTAGGAAGAGGAGATTGAGAGGTAAATAGGAAGAAAAGTCAGTTGAGCATCTGTAAGAATGCACAATATTCTATGAGATATCCTTTTATTATTACGGAGTTATAGATACTGACTTATCCGTTATTCCTATATATCATTTTAAGTAAAATTAATTGCATTTTTGTTCCAGTAATTCTTAATTTCATAATAAATATACCTCATTAATGTGACATCCAAGTTGACTTTTTTTAAAGATTTTCTTTTACTATAATTAATAAATAGGTCTAGTTATTGAGTATCCCAAGACACTTACTAGGCATACTTAATATGGAATACTTTGATTTTTCAAAGTGTCAAATACACATAATAGAGAAAAAGAGTGTGTGGAAAATTACAAACTTACGTTCTTACCAAGTACCAACCTAACTCCATTAATTAGAGAGTGAATAAAGAGTTATCATAAGACTGACGACAAAAAAAAAAAAAAAAAAAACTCCATTAATCAAGAAGAATCGTATTTTCTTTAATTTTTTTAAGTTTTTAGTTAACTAATCTGGATAATTTTTTAATAACGAACGGTGAAGTCACAATATATACAATTTTCAATATGCTTTTTACTTTTGTTCTCCGCTTACCCTTGACTTATAGAGTTTGTCTAATATCGATCTCTAAATAGTTATAATAAAAAAATTTATCAAGTCTGCTGTCAATGTAATGAACTTTCTACACATTTAAAATTATGTGACTGGATTTATTTACACGTCATCCGTCCAATCAACGTAATAATTATCAACAAAACTACTTCAGTGAGAACATCGACGAGGCAACTGCGGTGAGTCTGACGCATCTGGGAGTCTATGGGTCGTTCGACACAATTGTCCTTACGTACGGGGTTCTGTACAAAGTCTCGTTTCTGCTGAAGACGACGGACAATATGACGGGGCAGAAGACGACGGGCAATATGACGGGGCAGCAAGTGAATTTGACGCTGACTTTGCCGAACGGTAGAAAGCAACAGAAGCAGGCGTCTCTGCCCAACTCGCCAGGAGTCCAGCAGGAACTGGAGGTCGGACAGTTTAAAATGGCGAGCGAGCTCACGGGCGATATCAAATTTGCCATGGAGCAAGACTTCCAAGATTGGATGAGTGGGCTCACCATCAGGGCCGTTAAGATCAAGCCCCAGCCGTAAGGTTGTGCAGTGCACGTTTTTTTTACTTTTTTTTGGCCAGTGCGTGTTTTACGCGCACTTTTCTTAGCTAGTAATAATAAATAAGAAACTCCCCTCACTCATGTGTTCGAATGTTTTTTAATTTCCAAGCTCGATTATCTTATCTACAATATCTATCGATATGTCTGTCTGTCTTAGAGTACTAGTCATTCATGGGAAGTAAATCAAATTGTAACTCAGTTTGATTTATACTTTTCCATGTTAATACGTAAAAGTCATTTTCATATTTAATCATTCACTTCACATTTAGTATCATAAGTAAAATAAAGTAAAATAAAAAGAAGGTAAAAAGAAAGGAGAAAGCAATAGGGATTGGATCAATAGTTGTCAAGAAACACCGTGCAAATTCGTCGGGTAAGAATCCAACATCACAAACTTTTGAGTTTTATGGCTATTATATGTCGGTTCTTGGAGAAGCAGAATTTTTGTTGAGGTACTGCGATTTTTCTAGAGAGACTCCGACAGAACCGTGTGTGTATTTTGATCCATTGTCGAGTTACGGTTCAACAGCCGCTGATTTCGTGCGATTTGACTGCGCGGTTAGGGAGAAACTTGGTCAAACGCGTCGGGCGCGCGGGCTGCGACTCGAACGGCGACCAGCCTAACTTGGACCCTAATTAGTCTTACTTCTTGTAATTTTGTTGCTTCAAAATTATCATATTTTAAAAGGAAGTTGTGTATAGCCTCCGTAAATACCTGATTCTATGTTCTGAGTATTTTCGAGAATTTTCATAATTTTTGCTATTTTCTGAAAATTTCTGAAAATAATGGAAAAAATAAGAGAATTTAAATTTTGGTTTGGTGGCTGAAAATCTTGTATTTTTCATTAGTGTGGATGGAAAAAGGTTATACATTGAGTATTGTACATTGCGACATTTCAGGGGAGTGACCGTGTAAGTGTGGAAATTTCGAAAAACATGAACTTTTCAGTCTATCTAATAAAAATTTACATTTTTTTAGGATGAGCCATATCCAATGTTTATATTTATGCTTCTCAATTGTTATTTACGGCATTTGAATCTTTCATGGAGTTTATGGACCGAAATAATACATGTAAGACAATTTTGTGATTTTTTCACGATTGTACTCTTTTGAGGTAATTTACCCTTTGTGGAATTTAGATCATTAATGTCCATGTCGGCCTAGAAAACCTAATGGGTATTTTAGTAATTTTCTTCTTAGGAATATTAGAGATGACAGTCGAGACTCCATTTGTTTCGCGTAAGTTGATTGATTTTGAAAACATTTTTCTAAAAATAATCATTTTTATCATTTGAAATAATTAGTTAATGAAAAATATTATCAACAATAATTGATGTCGATTATTTTCGCAATTGATAAAAATATCTTTTGTTTACTCCTTTTTTGTAAGTAATATAAGGGATTATTTTAGGAAAATGTTATCTAGGTTAGTCATTTTTTGAAGAAAAAAAAACACACCCTCAATGACATACGATTCCTTAGTGTTGTTGGAGATACTGCTTTACGAAATAATGTGAATTCAGAATAGCTTGAGTTCCAGTAAGTGGTATTTTCCCTCTGCTAGGAATTTCTACAATAGCATATTTACAATCCATTGCTCCTTAATATCCAGGAAAAACATATTTTTATGCATCAACATTGGATCGGTCAGAGATGCTTTTGAATGACTGATGAGTTAATAAATATGGAATTAGACGTTGTATCGGCTTATCCTATCATTTAATCTTGTTTCGAGGAACAATTGCTCGCAGTTGTGCTTTGATACCACTATTTCCCTTTGATGAGGTTTTGCCTATGAGTCCTTGTCCATTTTCAGGATATTTATGATATGCTGTTGGAAAATATGTCTGCCCGACTGCATTGATGTGTCGGTCTATTACGTATGGTGTGGTAATTAGACCGTGGGCCACTGCAATTAGATTTCATGCTTATTTATCGATAATATCCAAATATCATTTTGATGTACTTACGGAATTAGGTACTCTCGGACTCTTGTTGGATGCCTATATGTCTAATCACTACTAGAGGTAGAGGATCACTTACTATGCAAGCAAGCTTATTCCTTCATAGCTGGAAAGTTTTGAAGATTTCTCTAGTTTTATTTTTATTTAAGTTGAAGACGTGTTCGTCTTATTTTATGTTGGAGATATTAAATCTTTGGATACAATTCACTTGTTTCTTTCTTTCTCCCTTTTTTTTTTTTTTTTTTAATCTTGTAGATCTTGGGCAAATTACATCTTTAGTTACTCGTGTTGATAATGTAAATTTGGGTATGGCGAGAAATGCTAATGTGTTCAAAAGGCATTTTTTTAGTGATTTTCCAATTCTAACATTTGCTCATTTGAGTTTTTTTTTTTTTTTTTTGGGAGAGGCATGAAGTAGTTATAAAACAAACGATTACGTATTATTAAGAAATGTCATGAACAAGAAAATATTGGGTGGTAATCAGAAGAATAAGTGAAGTATTATGTGCTGAACTTTTGTTGTTGCTAAGTCAGGTATTGATGTCTAAGTAAATTGCAAGTTCGTTTCCATGATACTTTTATATAGTTGTCAGACCAGAAGAGTTATGTCTAGTAGAAGGATTAAAGACTAAACTCAAAGAATTAGTTGTGATATTGCATCAGCTGTGAATCTCCGCAATTTCAGTGTGAGACTAAATTTAAAGAATTAAAGATATAAGACATGTTTTCGGGAACAATCTATAAATCATTAAAGGTTAGAAAGAAAAAAGTTGTGACTTTGCATGAATATTAAAACGATCATTACTCCTCATAAAAATGATGTATGATATATACGACATTAATAAAAAAAAAATGGAACTAAAAAATACATTTGGCCAAAGTCAGATAACGATACTGCCATGGATTATGTTTCGCTTGACGAAGTTATTATTATGGCAACTTTCAAAACATGTAGAAGAATAGTTTGAGAACTTCTACCAAGTGGGTCTTCAGGTTCTAATTGGATTATAAACGACCATTGCATTAAAATCTCATAGAGTAAGAATTCACAAGGAAGTGTGAGCTCAAGAGAGAACCACAACTTACCTTAAAAAATTTAAGGGTTTTGAAAGAAAACTATTTTTGGAAATTTGTTATCCAATTTTACAATGTATATATGATAGAAAACCAATTGATCTACGGAAAAAGATTTTTCATGGACTAAAAATAACAAAATTAGATTTGGGGGAAAATACTTTCATTTTTGGTAAGGAAATCACTTTCCCTAAACCATAAAATGATTTTCACGGAAAATATTTTTTCTTATCATAAAGTTTTAGTGAAGTGTGTTTGTTTCATGGAAAATTTCATGATAAAAGAAAATGTTTTTGAGAAATCATTTTCTAGGAATATGCTTTCCACTTTTTAGGTTAGGGAATTTATTTTTTTAAGTTTAAACATGATTTTTTTTTTATTGTAAATGGCTTTTCATTAACTGACCATTTTTAACAAACCAAACACGTGAAAGTTTTGAAAACTAAATCGCAAAAAATTATTTCACTCAAACAAATGCACCTTGTGGATGGAGAAGTTGCTACATAATATTTTGGAGATAAAGAAAACAATGATTTCAAACCATTTAAAATTTAAGTGTGAGATAATTTTTGGTCATATAAATGTGAGATTTACTAACCACTTTTAGGTATAACTTATTAATTTTCCATGAATTTTGCAGCGCTCATATTTTGACTTTTATTTATTATGGAACACTCGAAACTTTCCGAAGTATTCAAATATTGTCAGGTAGAATCATATACAACGAGTTTTTCATAGTTTTTCGGAACATAAGATAATTTTTTTTGTTTTTACAATTTTGAAAGAAAGTCATAACTAGAAGTAATAAATAGGAAAAAAAAAAAAAACCCCAAATTGGATTTTTCTAAGTAAAATGTTATTAACCATGTAGACAAGCCAGCTACTAATTTAAGATAGGTTAAAAGTTACTCTTATTTAAGTGAAATTTATGAATCAATCCAAAACAATTTGCCAATCTCGATCTCACATATAGATACGTGCTCGCTTTCCCTAAGTTAAAAGTCCGGGGTAAAAATTAATTATGTTAAGGAATTGCTTAGC
Organism: Eucalyptus sideroxylon; assembly: GCA_014182405.2. Taxonomy (NCBI): domain Eukaryota; kingdom Viridiplantae; phylum Streptophyta; class Magnoliopsida; order Myrtales; family Myrtaceae; genus Eucalyptus; species Eucalyptus sideroxylon. The sequence goes on from CM024557.2 coordinate 10,086,987, forward strand.
AAATCAACATGAAAATTTTACTTGACACTTTTGACGAATGGTTAATTGTTGATACGCTGCTATGAACCACTTTGAGGGACTCGAATTCTCCATCCCTATTTGGCTGGCTTCAGGGTAATAGTGCCTCTAGTACACAACTGAATTTTTATATAATTGCCACGATCAGATATTCAATGAACCATCTAAGATTTAACTAATGGACTTATAAGTCTAACTTAGCTCGGGCTCTCCCAAGCCCATATCAATTCGCGACTTAAGTTTAAATTTTTAGCATGCAAAAGGGAGTCGCCACTAATCAATTTACAGTAGATCGAATAAACACCTAAGTAAAATAATGATAAAATTATTTCACTTCTACAAATCAGAGATTTTAGGTATGGGGACTTTGATTACATTAGATTTTTCTAACACCCTTTCGGTATATTTTTCTTTTATTTTGAAAAATATTTGACAAGCAGCTTGAATTGATTTTAATTTATCTCCATAACATGTGAGATTATCAGTGCTCAAATCACTAATTTAACACTCAAGAAAGCAAATAAAAAAATGCAAAACTTATCTCATAGTAACGAAAGCATATGCGTTGTTAGAGCAAAATTCACATCAATAGTCCTTGATATGATTTCTAATTAACACGTAATCACTCAATTTTTTTTTTCACTTATTTAATGAGAATCTAATCTATATACAATGTAAATTAACCTGATGACTTAATCCTAACGACAAACAATTTTTAATTAAATTAACCTAGCAACAATCACTAAATGACGTGTATTTCATGAATTTAATTCCATATGACATGTGCATAATCTTTTATTATCTTGTTTATGAAAATTCGTACTTAAAATTTGCTAGAAATTAAAATCTAACTAAAGTGAGATATTATCTTTTCTAGATGCCTTCTAAACATGCAATCAATTCTAATTTTTTTTAATTTCCAGGATAAACAAAACAATTAAGAAATAGACATCAAACCATCCATGTTCATCAAAAATGTTATCCACCATTCGAATTGAAACTCAAACTTGATTATTTCGTTAATAAAATCGATAAATTGATCTTAAGATATCAATTTTACTTTCATATGAATAATTATTCCATCTAAAGCCTTATAGATGAAATAAAAAATTCGTGTGCGGTTGCGAATCAAGGCGGTACATCGGGAATTTCAACCATGCATTGAGAAATAATTCAAACAAAGAGACAAAATATCAAAAACTAACCACCAACCGTGGTGGCTCTGTTGGATAAGGGCTTCGTTGATCCTTTTCTAAATGTGAGGGGTTCGAAACTCAGTGGAGGCGCTTGGTGTTTTAAGTGTGACATTGGGGTGGTGGGTCATCCGCTAGCATACGACGGTTCCCGAGTCATAAAAAAAATCAAAAAATAAAATAAGATAAAATAAATCTACCTAATAAACTAAATCTAATAAATATACCTAATAAAATCAAATAAATGTCTACCTAAATTTGAATTTTTTTTCCAAAAATTCAATTGGTAGAATGGACCAACGATGGGTGCAACACGGACCAAGGGCAACGGCTATGGTGGTGGGTCACCATCAGTCGAAGGTCGCGGTCGCCGGAGCTCTAGCGAGGGATAACAGCCAACAAAGGCAGACCAACAACAAAACAGGGGAGTCTGGCGTCGCAGGGCAGCGGGGAAGTCATTCGGGCGAAGAACTCAATTAGCAAGGGGCACGGCGAGGAAACTACGACACAGGCAAAACCCTAGCAGAGGTGAATGACGAGGCAAGCAGCAGCGGGCGGAGCAAGAGCAACGTCAAGTCGTCGCTGGTGCGGGCTACAGGCGAGGCGCAACGGAGCTCGGGATCTGCTGCAGAGGGCTTTTGGCGTCGGCGCGGTGGAGCAGGGGGTCGAGCTTTGGGCAGTCTAGCATCGCAGGGGAACGAGTGGTGGCATCCTGGACGGTAGTGCTCGCACGGGGGTAGCCAGCATTGCGATGGCCTCACGAGGGACGAGCGGCCGAAGGCGTCGAGTGCGGTGGGCTTCGGCTACCGGCAGCTCGGGCAGCAACGAGCGAGCAGGAGGAAGCATCGATGGGAAGTGGTGTTGGTTGTTGGCTCAGCTACTGACGTTGGGTGTCGCTGGCATGGTGGTAGCGCGAAGAAACCGGCGGCGTGGAAGCTTGGTCATGGTAGAGGAGTCCACCGAAAAGATGAACAGTGCTTGCCTTTTTGTTTTTGTTTTTTTTTTTTTCCTCCCTGCTAGTGTCACAGGCCGAAAGAAGACCGATCCAAAAGATTCCCCAAGGATGACTGTGACTTGACCGTGGTAGACTTCCTGTGTTCACTTGGATTCCCATCAAGACTTCTCCTGGAGATTTCCAAGGGCGGACGTCACCGTCATTACGCTTGATTCTAGAAGTCTCCTTTCATTAATGTCGGTAGCTAGTAGTTAGTACTTATGTCGGTAGTTGAGAAATGCGATCTCATCCGCCAGTTAAATTCTAGATCAATGGTTGTAATCCAAGGCCCTCGACTATAAGAAGGGGTGTCCTCCTTCATTTGTAAGCATTCATTACTTCCACAATACAAAACAATACTTCTTTCCAGAGCTCTTCTCTCTAGATTCTTTCTCTCTCTACGATCCGGGTAAGCGAGCGAGTGTGCGTTTGATCGAGCAAGGCTTGGCTTAAGTTCTTTGACAATCCAAATCGATCCTAAAGTGCCCGAGTCGCCGCGCGGTCACGATTCAATCGATCGGCCCGTGACAAGTGGTATCAGAGTAAAAGAGAGATTCATTTCCAAAGATTGAAGAGCGCTAACTATTCGAGAAAATGTCAAGCCAAAAAGCAAGTATAGATGGAGAGGCCATGCAAGTCAAAAAGATGATTCACGTAAGGTTTTGAGGGGGCCTGTCCCTTCACGCGTCCTCCTCTCTGCTGATGCTGCTGCTGTTTCTTCAGCAAAAAGGACTAAATTTGGTTGACTTTTGAACCAAAACCCAAAAGAAACCCTAAAAAACAAAAAAGAAAAAACCCCCAACGAAAAGAGTTTTTTCTTTTTTTCTTTGACCTCTCTAAAGAAACGAAGAAAGGCCCTCTTTTTTCTTCATAAATTGAGGCCGTGTGTTTCTATTGTGTGGCCCCTTCAAAACCCTACGCGAATCATCTTTTTATAGGTCAAGGATTAGAGTTTTAGTTTTTCAAATCAATATCCACATTTTTTTCCGAATAAAATATTTGTTTTTGATGATTTAGGATCGTAAAATGATTTTTTTCTAAAATTTCGTTGAGCTCGCAATATTTTTTGTCACACTTGCCCTATTCGATGATATAAAAAAAATCCCCCAACATATCCCAGAAAAATTTCAAATCTCTATTTTCTACGGGATAATTTTCAATCATTAAAAAAAGGGTTTTGGCCAATTTACTTCATTCGTGGCCTTAATCCAGCCTGTCAATTTAGGGGGTGCATGACAACCAGTAATTTCTATTTTATAAACAATTTTTTTATTCCAAACCTATTTTTAGAATAGAAATCCATTTGATAAACTTATTCAATTTTTCTATTTCTGGAATAGATTTCTATTTTAGAAATAGGTTTGGAATATAAATCAGAAGTAGAAATTTTCTACTTCTCTATTTTTGGAATAGAAATGAGAAATAAAATGTTTTCTCATCATTTGTTAACCAATCTTTCATCTGTTACAGTGATCACCGTCTATCGGTCACCCGCCGCCCGCTGGCCCCCCGCCGCCGAGTCACCAGCCGCCGGCCCCCACCGCCACCGGTCGCCACCACCGCCGTCCATCACCGCCATTCGCCGGTCCACCGTCGTCCGAAAGGAATAAATTTTGTGTCATTATCAAACGAATTTATATTTTTAGAGTAGAAATTTTGTGTTATTATCCACCGGTTATTTTTGCTTAGAAACTTTTCTAGAAATAGAAATAAAAATATATATTTCTGTTCTAGAAACTATTTCTGAAACAGAATGGTTGTCATGCGTACCCTTAAAACTCAGAACCACCAAGTCGAACTCATCCATCATCAGTCTAATGCAAATGCAAATTAAAAATTAAATGCACCTAAAATCATATGCTATGCAATTAATTAATTTTTTTTAGGGGTTAAAAATGAATCCATGATTTTTTAATGCGATAAATGACTAAATAAGTTGCCCAAAATGTAGGTGTCAACAATAATAAAGTAGTAAAAACTTTCCTAAATTTTCTCTAGATAAAGTGAAAGAAAAGTTTTTCTTACCCTTTACCAAAAAAAAAAAAAAAGTGAAAGAAAAGTTCTTCACAAAAAATAAATAAATGGGTGAAAAAAGGACTTCCGATGCCGAGACTTGAATTCAGTTTTCTCGTGTGAGAGATAATATCCGAGGTTGGGACACCTGGAGTGCCATAACTTAGCAAGAAGGGACACTTAAGTGCCATAACTTTAAAATGGTACACTTAAGTGCCAATATCGGAGTAAAATTGGACACTTAAGTGCCACTCCGGCTAAAATCCGGCCAAATGGCTGACATGGCAATTTTCTAGCGAGTTTGGTCCAAAACGGCGTCGTTTTGCATGCGACATGGCAGAGAAAATGCAAAAAACGACGCCGTTTCGTGTCTAGCGTGTAAAATAATATAAAAATTAATTAAATTAGATTTAAACTTAATTTTATTTAAAATATTCAAAAAATTTTAAAAATTAAGAAAAAAGGGGGGGAGGTCGAACGGGCGGGCGAGGGCCGAGCCCTCGACGCCGCCGCCCCCGCCGTCGGCTGGGAAGGGCCGGCGACGGAGGGGGAGGGTCGGCGGGGTCGCCGGCCCCGCCCAACCGACGGCGGGGGGCGAGCCCTCGCCGGATTGCGGCGAGGGCCACAACTCTCCTCAAATCGGGCAAGGGCTTGCGGGCCCTCGCCGCCGGCCCCGGCCGGGGCTCGGCGACCCGGCCGACCCTCCCCACTCCGTTGCCAGCCCTTCCCAGTGGAACGGGGAGTTGGCGAGGGCCCGCGAGCCCTTGCTGAATCTGGGCGAGGGCCACGACCCTGGCCCCAAATCTGGGCACGGACCGTGACCCTCGCCCTAGATCTAAGGGAGGGCTCGCGTGGGGCGAGGGTCATGGGCCCTCGCCACCTCCCCGCCGCCGCCACCGGGAAAGGCCGGAGACGGAGTGGGGAGGGTCGGCCGGGGGGTCGCCGGGCCCTGGCCGGCCGACCGACGGCGAGGGTCACGGCTCTCGCCGTCGGTCGGGGGGGCGGCGACCTCGGCCAACCCTCCCCGTCCATCGCCAGCCCTTCCGGTGTGGCAATGGGAGGCGGCGGCGGCAGCGGCAAGGGCCCAGCCCTCAGCCGCCCCGTTCGACCTCCACCCCTTTTTTTTAAATTTTTTTTAATTTTTCTTATTTTTTTTTGAATATTTTAAATATAATTTAATTAATTTTTATATTATTATTTACACGTCGACACGAAACGGCGTCGTTTTTGAATTTTTTTTCCGCCATGTCAGCGTGCAAAACGATGCCGTTTTGGACCAAACTCGCCGAAAAGTTGTCACGTAAGCCATTTGGCTGAATTTTCGCTAGAGTGACACTTAAGTGTTCCATTTAACTTTAAAATTGGCATTCAAGTTTACCATTTTGAAGTTATGGCACTTAAGTGTCCTCCCATGTCAAGTTATGGCACTTAGGCTGTTTTTCTACCGATAATATCCTAACCAACTAGACTACATTGATTGCTGCGGAGGTGAGTCCATATAACATTTGTAGTTCAATAGAGAGCCAAGCCAGGGTTCAACAGGCAGCCCCTGATGAATCCCTCGCTCTCTGCTCGTTGCTCGCCCTCCTCCTTTCCTAGACAAATGCTCGTCGACAATTTCGATTCGTCTCTGAGAAGAAGATAAGCGCCATGAACACCCAGCTCTCTACCTAATCATGATCCGGGTATGGTCCCGAATCGATTTTGTTTCATCAGTTCCGCTTTGCTCGTTCCATGCTCAACCCGAAGCTTGTCCTTTCTAGCTCGCCGTTCCTAGGGACAAAATGGATCTTAGTTTTTCCTTTTGGTCTTTTTCTTGATTGTGGGTAGATAGCTGAGGACTTTGTTGGTTGACAGAGTTGCAGTTAACCAGCGTGAACAAGCAAGCCCACTTCATGGGTACTTCTGAAATTTCCCCGTTGGTGAAAGATTCATCATGAAATTAACATGGTTTTAATTTGACCTGGGGATTCCTTTTTTTGGGTTCTTGGGCCGAAGCGCTGTAAAAGAAGAGCAAGACCCTGCTAAAGCGGCGGACTTTCTTGGCCCTCTGAGGTCATATCTCATCCTTGAGCTGTGATTGTTGAGGCGTCCAGGATCTCTTGGGATAGAACAGCGGGAGCGTGTGCTGCAAAAATGCAAGTTGTTCAGTCTGGATGAAGCTAAAGCTTAGTGTATTCTTTAGGCATAGTTTGGGTGCAGCATATGATCATTATAGAGAATTTGAAGAATGAGAAGTCCATACTTGGTGCCGTCAGGTCAACACTGACTTTATAAAGTGCAATCAGTGTCAATGGATGACGTCAACCGACAATCTCTTATGACTTGAGAGGGTCCTGACAATGCCATTTCTTGACCGTCCATATAGAAATGGCTAAGTGACGGGCAATGCGTTATTCATTATTTTGTGTTGTTAATGAATGCAGTAAAGCGTTGTGCTACTTATTTTACAAAACTGATCCTATTAATTATATGCACTCTCAATTTGAACTTTGCTGACAGATTGCCGATAGTTAACAAAGTGAATCAAAGATGACTGTCTCTAGATTAACCGTCGGTCCGTCAAAATGTCTCTCGATACCTGCTCGAGGTGCCAAGTCCTTATCTGTAGAATTCCCATCCCTTATTTCTATTGCAAGACCTAAAGGAAAGTTCAGATCCCTGCATAGAGGAAGGTATTGCTCCCTCAAGGAAACTCTCATGGTTATTGAAAATGAACCATTTGAGTCTTTGCAATTTTCTTTCCTTATTTACTGGGTTTGTTCATTGAAATTTGCAGCAGACATCAAGCTCTAGTGATCAGGTCTGCAATGGATGCTTCTTACAGCGATCCCACTGGTATCAAATGCTTTATCCTTTGTCAACAAAAAGTTGATTGTTGGATTAGTTTTTTTCTCTCCCGTTCTAGAAGCTATTGGAATATTAAGGTGTTAGTTTGACAGAAGGAAAACAGTTTCTCAGAAACACAATTTTGGAAAAGCTTGTGAAAGCTGGTTAATATTGTTGAAAGAGAGCTGGAATTTGAATTGATTAGAAGATTATACAAATAACTTTTTGTTCCTTACTGTACCTAATATTTTAGGTAGGGTTGAGCATCAGTCCAGGGTCAACCCTAGACCGACCCTAGATCAGCCCAACCCTATTGGTCCTAATCCAGTTCCTAAGGAGACTAGGTTGGTTCTTGGTCCTAGATTTCTTGGACCAATACTGTGCTGGTCAGACCTCAGTCCTAAGAGTTCCGGGTCAGTCCAACCCGGACTAACCCTGACTATATATATAATATTATTTATAATTTTTTTATATAGAGAAAATCTTAAAATAAATAGCGTCAACAACATTAAATAGCTCTTTAGTGAGGAGTTCAAGTAATTTTACATTGGTCTTTAATAAGTTAGCTTTTTAATATCTTTTACGACGTCAATAGTCATAATTTACGGAGGAAAATGTTTTTTGTGAAAAATCCTCACGGCGTCCAAAAAGACACCTTATGGCATGCTCCTCTAGTATTCGTTCTCTTCTTTCTTATTTGTTCTCTTAGTCTTCAATTTGCCAAAATCGAAAAATTACCACTCGACACTCGCCTCGCTCACTTTGGGTCACTCATGCCACTCACCGCTTGATGCTCGCTTGGCTTGTTGCTTCCCGCTCGACATTCAATGCTCATTCTATTCAATGCTCACCCCACTTAACCCTCACCGTTTACCTTCCTTAGCTGACCTCGCTCATTATTGAACCCATTTGGTTGGTACGATACTCGGTTGCCCTTTCAAGGAGTACAAAAAATGAAATAAAAATTATTAGTTTGTACTGAGTTGACCTTGAAACTGGACTGAACCCATTGGATCAGTCTGGTCATCAATCATTTTTTTAAGGAGTACAAAAAATAAAATAAAAAATTTTATCGGTTGATCCCGGGTTGACCATGGAACCGGATTGAACCCACTGGGTCGGTCTGGTCCTCAGTCCAAAATTCAATAAGGTCAATCCTCGGTCCAAAAAATTGAGGATTAATACTGTGCGAGTTGATCCTAGGGTTAAGGGGTGGACCGGCCCAACCCAGACCATGCTCACCCCTAATTTTAGGTCAAGTCTTGATCGTTGGATCTGCCTTTGACTTTTGGATAGAGGCTGCTGCTATAGTTTACACTTGTTCAAAATGAAGTAGGCAATGAGCTACTTCAAGAAAGCAAGATATCTGCCCACTTTGCTGCTCTCTTTACTTTAAGCTCCCATACCTGTTGGTATTCTTTTATTCCTCAAAGTGAAATTTACAAAGGGGAGCATTTTCCAGGTCATTGTTTTTCATGCTATCTGTTTTCTGATATTTGAGATTTACCCTCTCCTTAGTTCTGTTGAACTATGGAGTCAAGGCATTACAGAATAAAAGCACGAAGATATGTCTCTTTTTTCATGGTTATCAATCAATATGAGCATGTCATTGAACTCCCATGCAGAATGCAGATTATGATGGTTGTTCATCATGTCAAGCCCAGTAAGATTAATAGGTCACTCTGAAAGGATCTATAGTGCTTAAAACCGTTTTGTATTTGCCTGTTGGAACACTGATTTTCACGTTGAGTTAATTGATGTTTTGACATGGCTAATAAAAATTGATGTTTTATCAAGAGAAAGTAGAGCAAATTAATTATACGATGTGCCGTTTTGTTCTCCACATCACTTAATCCTATTTTACTGGCCTCCTCAGGTTCAACCATCTTTCCTAGAATAAATGTAAGGGACCCATATAAGCGGCTTGGAATCAGTAAAGGGGCCTCCGAAGATGAAATTCAAGCCGCAAGGAATTTCCTCGTCCAAAAATAAGCAGGACACAAGCCCAGTTTGGATGCAATTGAATCTGCACATGACGAAATAATCATGCAGAAGTTCTACGAAAGGAAGAACCCGAAAATTGATGTCAAGAAAAAGGTCAGGGGGGTTAACTCAATCCCATGCCGTTCAGGCTGTCACGGGCAGGTTTCAGACTCCGTCCTCAAAGTTCATCATGAAAACAGCTGCCACATTCTTAGTGCTTGGACTTCTCACCGTGCTTTTTCCGACGGAAGAAGGCCCCACGCTTCAAGTAGCCATTTCCCTAATATCTACCATATATTTCATACATGATCGGCTGAAAAGCAAATCGCAAGCTTTCCTCTATGGGTATGTAGATGACATACTATTAGTGTTCTTCATCGATTTCGGTCAACAACCCTCTCTAGCTAGTTATTTATTTTGTTTTTATATTCGCCTGATAGTTGTTTATTCCTCACCATACATATATCCGTTCTTGTCAATTGAACTGCCCCATTTGTTGAGTACTTGCAATGGATGACTTGGATTCATGATTTGTCTTCCATATGCAAGGCTGGTGCCTTCGTTTTGTCATGGCTACTGGGGACATTCTTGACTACATTCTGCTTTGGGTTTCTTCTATCTATCTGAAGTAGGAAATTTGGTGACCTTAGAGAAGATGCCAATTTTGGTTGAAAGTGGCCTGATGTGAGAGTGTTCTTGGTTTCTTCAATCTCCAATTTCATGATGGCTCTTGATGGTAATCATGTATACATTGACAGCGCGAGCCTCCTTCATGTCTTATAACATTTGTACAATGAACGTGCTGGTATAGGATCAACGGTTTTGAGATGGCTGTCATAATGTCTGGAAAAGGAAAAAGCTGTGAAAATGAAATAGAGTGACCTTTTGACTATGGTCAGTCTGTGCATTCCATTCTTCTGAAACTCATCTTTGTGGAGCATTCTGACCCCCCAAAAAAAAAAAAAAATCTTTGTGGAGCATGATGTCATGCGAGTAATGATGTATGACGTTTGTGGTATAAATCCAGGGAAGTTACAGCTGCATGAAACTTATTGTGGGGGGCTTACCGATAAGTTATTTAAGTCAACTAATGGTAGGGATATTTGTTAAAAAAATAAAAGGTTTACAAATTACGTGACAAATCTGAAAGTGATTATTTAAGTGTGTTCTATTCATATACCCAATAAGAATCTAGCAAATCGATTCGCAAATTTAATGTGTATACCATTGTTAATATCTTTGTCATTATTGGTGAAAAGTTCTGCGAAACAAATGCTTCTTTAGAGTTTTCTTAGTTCATCCAAATATACTACGAAAAAGCGAATTTGGCTATTAGTAGTTTCTAACGTGGGCTTTTATAAAACCCAAAATCTCATTAGGTAATGTTCCCATCGTTATTTTTTCTTAACTAAAGCTACCAAGGCACTTACAACACTCAAAACTCAAATCTTCTACCAGAAGCTAAGAACCTTGCCAGAGTATGTGAAGGGGACTCAGAATCAGTTGGTCTTCTGGGCGAAGGTGAACTCACTCCAACGACTGAGACTCAGTATGTATAAACGTGCAGGCGTATCCGATGAACTGTCAGAACATATGCTTATACAAAGGTTGAAGCGGCAATCAGTTAACGCTAATCCACGTTACTGCAATTAAATCAACAAGAGCAAAAGAGGCTCGTCTTTCCATACTCTTAACCTGATCTGATGCTAGTTCTTATTGGAAGATGTCAAAGCATTTCCAGCTAGCCCTCATGGGCACAAACGATTTGTTTTAAACACTAGTATCAGAAACGGTCAAAGAAAGCAGACTTGTGTACTTCATCACATCACATGAATAGCAACTTTTTAAAGAAGGGAAGATGGAAATAAGAAGATTGACCTTGAATTAAATAAAAATCTTTACCACAGCCATTTTACATCGCTGGAGTATTTATTGTATATTTACAGCTCAAGGTATTGACAGAACAATCACAGGGGCGAAGCAAAGGCAAATTATTGCAATTGTCGATTCACGCCAAGTCCTGGATAGACAAGTGCAAGTAAGCATGAGTAGGACGAGGGTTACAGTACCCTTCATAAATTAGAATAAAGCATCTCCTGAAAAGTTTATCATGATATCACAGTTAGTCAGAGGACCACCTCCCAAACTCACGTACATCATGAGCATGCACTTCAGATAGAGCTCCTACCACCGTTTTGGCATTCAGACAGCCACAAGTCTATGTTTTCTGTGATCTGTTGCCTTACTTTGTGGACCACATCTGGGGAGCTGCAGTTCTGGGTATTGCCTGAAAGAAGCATGACACTCAGACAATGTAAACTTGGAAAATTTTCTTCACTAGAGACTAAGGTATTTGAATTGCACATGATATTTGCTTTTCCTGAACTGCAAAAATACATTCAAACATAAGTCATTCTAATTAAGCGGGCAAGGGTTAATGTCGATGTCAACTCCACCAGAAGCTAAGTGGCCAGTGGCTGGGAAAACTTTAGCAGGAGATGATATCAATCGTTCAATCCTCACTAATCATTGCTCAGTTGCCATGCCAGGAGGAGAAAGTCAACCACACAAACACTATTCTCGAGACTAGGTCTACCTGTTCTCAACAATTCTATAATATTTCTTGTCTTCATATCATTCACCTTGTGCAGCACTTCATTTTCATCTTCTTCTGCTCATCTCTTCTAACATCAGGAGATGGAAAACACTTATTTTTGCTTTGTATTTTTCATTTCAAATTTTGTAATCATAAGGGGGAAAATCATGAGTTATTAAAGAAAATAATCAGATCTTGAAACTGTCAGGAGCAGCAAAAGAAAATCCAAAATGAGAAGAAAATAGGCATTGCATGCAGCAATATCAGCAAGTTATTTGTGCAAGAATCAAACTGAAATTTCCATTTTCCACAGTGACAACATTCAGTTCTACTGCGATTCACACCACTGGAAAATGCAAGTCTCCCAATGAACCAGCATACAGTAGTTGCAACCATTAATATTTCGTAATTTTATGCAGCATTTAAGTAGGTCTGAGCCGTCCATACCTTCAAGGCTCAGAGGAGACTGTGGGCACCCTCGCAATTCAGTTCCATGTCCACAATTATGACAGGAGATGACGTAGGAAGGCACTGACAACATTTGAAGTTAAACAGTAATTTCAGTATGGAAGAGAGTGACAGAGAGGTGTCCAAAAAGCATAAGCAATGGAACCCCATATGAACATGTAACTGCAGATGTACTAAACCAAGGAAGTATTACGTGGAATAATCTTTGACAGTTTATAGAGGCACTTTATTTTATGTTCTTAACCAAAGGCATTAATGGACAAGGCAATTCTTCATCATCGTCAGTCTAAGAGCAAGACACCATAAATTGTTCATTTAATTTACAATAGCAACTATAAATACTATTGATATTTATGCAAGAGAAAGATCAATATCAAAATGCGTTCGGAAGTTTAAGTTTATGTCATCATCTCATGGAATGTGTGTGTTAAGCATGTTGCTAGCTTGAAACCAAAGAGAAACTTCATGATCATGTTCTACTCTTCACTAATTGAAACCAGTGGCTAACAAAAACTGGAAAATGGTTGTCTGAAATAATGGGAACTTACTATCTGGTGAAGAGATCTGTTTTGAAGCATGCCGCCATGGATCTTGAGAGCCGTTTGTGAAAATTACCTTTGATCCTGGCAAAGTTACACCTTAATGTTAAAAGGAAGCACACAAGTTTCATTTGATAAGAAGTATGAGTCCTATTTCCTGACAGCTTACCCCTATAGGAAAAACTGTCACCTGAGGCTAAGATAGTATTAGAGCACAATCAAGAGTACGAATCTTGACACTCTCCTATATTCATTACGCATATTTGTCTGCTCCCTAATTATCTCGTGGATGTGTAAGGCCTTACACTCAAGGTAGAGTATAGAAAAAGCAGCTAGATATACATTATGAGCCTGCTTCTTGACAGCTTTAACTTTTGGGACTTGCAAATAGATAACTTTGATGAAAAAAAGCTATGCGCAGATTCCAGAATATGTTCATAATGTGTCATGCACTAATATATTTCATTTGGCTGTCGCCATTATTTAACCACATTCATTTTCAGCCCTCGATATGACTTTTCATTGATGCCTATAAATTTATGCAGAAAGACTTCAATAAACAGAATTGTAAGCATAAATTGAAGAACAATAATTATAAATACAATGGTCTCAGCTTGATCGTCAGTTATAATCAGTTTACTTATAAGAGTCCCAAAAAACAGGGAACAGACACCGCATGGAACTGTTTAATTCCATCCATCTGGGCTTTCATAATTGTATGTTCCAGATTCAGGTGTCTGATTTTATTTGTTAATTGGCTTTTCATGAAAAGGATAAGGTCGGGAATTGCCAGCCAGGAAAGCCGAATCTCATGAATGAAAAATATTGAAACTTTTCAATTAAAGGGGCATCAAGAATCACAGAAATGTCCAGTCAATTCTGGAGGGAAAATCCATTTGATTCTTAGACGCATGGATAACAAAATGCTAATGAGCCAAACAAGAAAGATAACTGCTCAGACCTGCTACTCTTGTGCCTCCGTAGTATAAATTTGTTGCGTCTACGTCAGGATATATTCCCTGGCCAAACACGTTCTTGCAAAGATCTAAATGGTATCTGTTGCAACACAAGAAATATAGAGTTGGGTATTAGATTACACAAAGAAAACTAATGAAACAAGGAATGAAAAGTATGAATATAAAAACACCTTGTGTCAACTTTTGACCAGTGGACACTGTCATTGGAGGGGGGCACCTGAAAGTATGCAACTTCAGTGCAAACTTGGAACCACCACAACCGATCGCTCCTATCTTCATTAAGAGCTGTGTTCTTCAAGTGCTTTTGACTATAACTAGCGGTATCTGCATAATTGTCTTTAACATATTTGGCATATGCACCCTGCATAAACATTTCAATTTGACCAAATAAAACTCAGAACAAAAGCTAAAAAGGAGAAGCACGCCCTCAATTTGTTTTAGGCGTCCCAGGTTGACTCAGATAAAGCTTGCATCACAATAATACTGAAAATCTGTTTGCACAGCTACTCCACAGAAAACAATTTGTAGGTGAATGATGACAGATACTTAATAATTGACTATGATAAATTATTGCGCTTGTTCAAGAAGCACCATAAGACACAAATCACTCATAAATGTCTAATGGATGTGTTGCTAAAAATTAGGAATCCTAGCACATAGAAAGTGAAGATTAAATTTGTGGAAGGCATAGAAGTAATGGCAAACATCCTACTGTCCAGGGAATAGTATATATGTGGACAAATTTCATTGCCTCAAAGAAACATTTGAAGAGGTACATACACCTGGAACACTTGCTTACATAAAAGCCATAGAATACAACAAACAAATGAGGTTAAGGCAGGAAAAAGTTTCTTACCACCAAATCCTCCCCATCCTTCTTAGTTTGAATAAGAGGGGAGCACAATTTATCAGGATTTCCATATTGGAACTGTGGAGGATGGAATCTTGAATATCATTACCTTGTAAATCAACAAAATAAACACAATTGACGAATAGTTTACAGCTGTAACAGCAGCATCTGCCAGAAAGTACAAGAAGTCACCATCAATCTCAAGCTGCAAAGTATGAGAAAGATTACTTTCAAAAAGAAGAGGGATCAAAAAGAATTCCACATTGCACAACAGCTAAACACATTTCTGAATACATAATCGCCATATTAAGGAGAGAGGAATTCAAACCTCAGCAGCACCAAACAACTCCTTCAATGCCTTTCCATTTGATGCAAGCCGTTGCTCAACAAGTTGATTTACTTCCTGCAATGCAGCCTTACATTCCTCTCCAGCTGAAACACCAATCTAAAGTTGGAAACAGCAGTAGAAAGTTTAATTTAATCAGAGAATATTTCCAAGTATATCTCAATACAGATCAACTGGAACACATAAAGGCCGAAGAAAACAGGCAGACATCAAAATGCACCTCACAACATAATCATAATCCCCAACTTCTTGGCCTACTGGCAAGTAAAAAAGGACAATACTGGCAATAAAGATTGTCCTCACCTGCCGGTCAAATTTAGGGAAATTGTACACAGCTTGAACAACAGCAGAACTTGCAAGACTTCCGCATGTCAAATGAGGAAACTTAAGACAAAACCATGCACTGAGAGCTCCAGAATATGGAATGCCAAAAACAAACCAGGGGTTCCCGGCATCTGTTCTATTGAGCTTCAGATTTACTGAATCCTGCACAGAGTGTCAAAGAAATTAACTAGTCAGACCGCTAGCATAAATCATGTGAAAGGGAGACTTACTTCAACACATAGAAGACTTTCAAGAAGAAATGCTAAAAGTTTCATTCAAAAGAATCTAGCACATGATGTAGCCATATTTAATCATTCCAAAAACTGCATTGATCAATAATGTGCAAAAATCAAGCCCTTCTAAAACATCAAACTAACTTTTTGTGCAATCAAAACTTTCAAGGTCAAGCATCATTTGCAAACACGTGACAATCAAATTATGATCTAATATATACAGGAAGGACGGTGTAAAGCCAAGTCTTCTCATTCCAGCAACCCTTGTTTTCCATATGCAGTAATACCAGTCAAAGCCGACACTTCAATCAAACAAAAACAGAGGCAGGTCATCCAATTGCTCGGAGTGATAGTTCTCATGCCATGTGCACTGCATGCAAATGATACCTAAATCAATTTCTTCCCGCATGTGCTAAACTTTCAGTCAGCTCTGCATCAACATCTTTTGGCAAGTGAAAAAAAGTACACTTCCGCATGTCAAATGAGGAAACTTAAGACAAAACCATGCACTGAGAGCTCCAGAATATGAAATGCCAAAAACAAACCAGGGTTTTCCGGCATCTGTTCTATGGAGCTTCAGATTTACTGAATCCTGCAGAGTGTCAAAGAAACTAACTAGTCAGACCACTAGCATAAATCATGTGAAAGGGAGACTTACTTCAAAACACAGAAGACTTTCAAGAAGAAATGCTAAAAGTTTCATTCAAAAGAATCTAGCACATGATGTAGCCATATTTAATCATTGAAAAAACTGCATTGATCGATAATGTGCAAAAATCAAGCTCTTCTAAAACATCAAACTAACCTTTTGTGCAATCAAAACTTTCAAGGTCAAGCATCACTTGCAAACACGTGACAATCAAATTATGATCTCATATATGCAGGAAGGACAGTGTAAAGCCAAATCTTCTCATTCCAGCAACCCTTGTTTTCCATATGCAGTAATACCAGTCAGAGCCGACACTTCAATCAAACAAAAACAGAGGCAGGTCATCCAATTGCTCGGAGTGATAGTCCTCATGTCATGTGCACTGCATGCAAATGATACCTAAATCAATTTCTTCCCCCATGTGCTAAACTTTCAGTCAGCTCTGCATCAACATCCTTTGGCAAGTGAAGAAAAGGACACTTTGACCGCATACCGGTCGTAGATCAAAATAATACTAGTTTTGACTAGTAACAATATTACTCCATTGATGAATTTCCCGAGTTTTAGACCATCTCTCTTCTGAAAATCAAGGTTTCTTTATGAAACTTCTAGCACCATTGTCATTCATGGTTAATCACATGCTTAACCGCTTTGAAAACTTGCCTAATAAAATTGACGAAAGGAAGCCAAGTTGAAGAGTGCCTGTTTAGATGATAAGTATTTTAGGTTTGTTGTTGTTAATGATTTGACAGGAGAACTCTTCCCGTAGTACCGATGCTCAAGTGAAACCACAGCAGCTCCAAACTTCTTTGCCAAAACCTGCATGAATTAACAGTGGCAAAATTTTTTCAGAGAATCACAGTTTAGGATAGCCATAAAATTCCAAATCCTTAACAGGTAATATTAGTTTTCAGATTTCCTCTCTGAACATGCCGGTATAATGCTTAGTGGGATGCTAACCGCTTTATAGTGATTTGACAATTGTCATCCTTATACTAGCCAAAAGCTAGCAGAACACTGAGCTAAGTAGCACTTACACTGATGTAGTCATTCACTATCCCATTAAATGCAGATTCACCGCAGATTTTCAAAAATATCAGTCCATCTGGAAGTTGGAAGTAGTCGAGGAACTCATAGTAGCACTGTGCAAATTGACGATGATCCTGAAAATGAAAATTCAATTTCAATGAGTTAGCAGTAGCATAATGCCCTTTTCTGAAGATCATTATAAAAAAATTCAGTTATAGTGCTCTCCTATATTACATGTTGAGTCGCTTCACGACAATCCACAATCATAACCATGACATAACAACTTCAACATCAACTTCAAAGTTAGAAGACAAAAAGATAAAAAGGGCAAAAAACCTTTGGTGTATGTCCAGAAGCATGATGTAGAATCTGTCATCGTAATCACAGAAATATAATGTGTAAAAGTGCAATATGATTTTTAGCAATTAACAAATATTAACGATACTTAGAGATCAAACCCATGCAAAACATGGTCAAGAGCATATGTTGTCAACTATTGGCCTTCTATACTAATTTTGCAACCCCTAATATTGTGTCATCTCTCGTCTCAAGGAATGGGCCACTGAGAACTGCTAATTCTCGCTTGTATTTAGACAGAGTAAATATAGAAAAATTTGTTCGGGTTCAGAATAAGTGGGTTGTCAATAAAATTAACCAATGATTAAGTTAGCGGATGTAATTAAACAATATGCACAACTTTGCATGGCGAAAAAACAGTTTATTCAAAGTATATGATGAATCGTTACCCCATTTCACAAGCAAATTGATCGCGTCCTCCAAACTCAATCAGTTCAAAGTTCAATCGGATTAACCTTCAAAACGGAAGCAGGAATCTACTACTAGGGAAAGAACTGACGGGGTTTTGCATCTCAAGCAGCTCATCACCGAGGACACCAACCACCAAGCATCAAGCAACCGGTTACACGCTAATCCACATGAAATCGAGCAACACAAAAACCAAGATCACCCATATATATATATATATATAGAGAGAGAGAGAGAGAGAGAGAGAGAGAGAGAGAGAGAGAGTACATATGAAGAGAAGTGATCGAGGGTTTGGTTGAACCAGAGCTCATCCTTGGTCAAGTAATATCCGACATCGTTGCTGGACGATTGGTGAAGCAAAGTTCGGTCCTTCACGTAGCCATCGCACAGAGCCACGAGCACCGACAAGAAGAGAGGAGTCAGCATCGAGATCGGGCTCATCGTAGTCCCCATGGAAGTCGCTTCTGCTTCTTCTCCTCCTCCTCCTTCTTCCTCCTCTTCAAAGAATCAGTTTTGCAGAGGAAAGGTTGGCTTTTCTTCGTTGTCTTGCCATAGGTGTGAGCAACGGTCTAGGGTCGACCCTGGACCGGCCCAACCCTGCCGATCCGATCCGATTCCCAAGGAGGTCGGGTCGGTCTTTGGTCCTGAAATTCCAGGACCAACATTGTGCGAGTTGGTTCTCGGTCCTAAGAGTTTTGGGTCGGGACCAACCTGTATATTATTATATTATAATATTTATAATTCTTTTATATATTCAATTATATTATATTATTTATAATTGTTTTATATATTCAAATCTAAGTAAAATGTCTGTTAAAAAAAAAACCTAAGTAAAATAATGTTAAAGTTGTTGACTCCTCAAGCTCACAATCACGAACAAACGACATCCAATTCCAAAAGGCATGAAGTTTACACCGTAAAGGTCTTCATGGTCTCCTCCTCCACAGCCCAGAGTACGTTCTTCACCGTGAGGACCAAGGACTCCTCACAGTCACAGACTCGCGACATCCAAAATGGCACGAAGTTTACGCCGTAAATCTCCTCACGGCTTCCTTCCCCAAAGTACGTTCTCTTCCAACCTGTCTTCTTTGTTATTCAATTTGCCAAAATCAAAAGTAGCAACATCCCACTTGCCTCATTGTGAACCCTATCTTGTCCCATATCTCGATGAGTGTTAGCAGATACGAAATTTCTATTATTGTGTTATCTTAAATTTACTGAATATATATTGGTATTTATAATTTAGTTGCACAATGCCATATTGTGGATGGATGCGTAATTTGAATTTGTAGGTTCGCTTTTTTAGGAAGTATAAAAAATAAGACGAAAAAAATTATCGATCAGTCTCAGGTTGACCTTGGAACCGCACTGAACCCATCGGGTCGGTCCGATCCTTGGTCCCAGGCTCAATAGGGTCGATCCTTGATCCTAAAAATTGAGGACCGACACAATGTACGGGTTGGTCCTAGGGTTAGAGGTGGCCGGACCAACCCGGACCATGCTCACCGCTACTTGCCAGATGATAATCGGATAAAAATATCCTTTTTTCCAGCTTCGATGTATCTCGACTCAACCTAAAAATAAAAAAAAAAAAAAAATAAAAGTCCATTATGAAGTATATAATCTGAAAAGTCTTTAGTAAAATGCAAAAATTTTTAAGTGAAAGGGATTTGTCTAAAAGTCCATTACGAAGTATCTTTAAACAAAATGGCGTTTGGAAGACTTATATTTACAAATCACATTTATTATTAAAAAAAAAAAAAAATTTGGCCAGTAAAGGCGGCGGCCACCAACGATAAGGAACCACCGGCAGCACATATGAGGTCACTAGACCTTAGGCAGCCCCTGGAAACCACCGGCAGCCCCTGGAAACCACCGGCGAGGGCCACCTGAGGTCGCACAACCCCCGATGAGACCCTCACTTGAGGTCGAGGGGCCTCGACGAGGGCTGTGCCTGGGTTGCGCGACCCCGATTGGCTGTCATCGAGGCTATGCAATCCTCGCCTGAGGTCGGGGGACCTTGGCGAGGGCCGCACCTGGGTCACGTGACCTTGGCAAGGGTCGCACGACCTTGGCGAGGGCCACGCCTGGTTTGCGCGACCTCGCTAGGGCCACGTGACCCTTGCCTGAGGTTGCGCGGCCCCGGCAAGGTTGCTAAGATGCAAATCACGCGGCCCCCCACAGAGGCCATCGCGACCCAAATGGCGTGGAGGTTGCCATGACACCCTAGCGACGGTCACCTAGGTTGCCGTGACAGTCACTTGAGTCACCGTGACGGTCGCCATGACAATAGCCAGCCTCCCTCTAGCCGATCGTCGGCCCCTCGCAGCCCTGTGCAACCCCGCCAACCGCCCTCAACGAAGAAGATGAACAGTGAAGTCAAATATTATGAACAGTAATGTTTACATTTGCAGAAGGCTGAAAGCGCAAGGCACCCCAAGACCAGCCTTGGGCTTTCAACCTTAAGAAGGCTTGGCTTTTGGCTAATGATACTTGTAAAATTCTTCCCAAACACCTCATACTTGGTCCAAAGGATTTTAGGTGTCCAAAGCCCTTTGCAAAGTAGTTTTCAAATGCAGCCTCAATAAGAAAGACAACTTTTGGTCCGGCCTCAATTCTACCATTAACTTAAACCGCCAACTTTAAATATCATTTTAATTCTACCCCTCAACTTTTCCTAAATCTCATATCCACCCCGTTAATGGTTCAAAAACGCCATTAGTGATGTAATATTCCCACTTCATTGCTCTACTTTTTTTTTTCCCCAAATTTCATATCCAAGAAGATATCTTTTGGAAATGAATTTCCATGTCAGCCCATATGACATCTTATTAAATCTGAAATTTGGGTAAAAATTAGAACAATTATGATTGAATTTCTTTAATTGCTTAGTCTTCCTTCCATCTTGCTACAGGATCTTCAATTTTCCATTCAATCTTCAATCTTTAGTACTTGGAAGTTTTCCATTTCTCGCACTCAAGGCACTCGGCTCGGGAAGCTCGAACATTTCACGCTAGGGAGTTTTTCATCTCTTGATTGTCAAGAGAAATTTTGGACGAAAAGTTAATGGGCATATTTGGGACCGAAGTGAAAATTAGTGGTTTTTACAAGACAAAGGCACTCGGCTCAGGAAGCTCAAACATTCAAGCTAGGGAATTTTTGATCTCTTGATTGTCAAGGTGAATTTTGGACGAAAAGTTAAACGGCGGGACCAAAGTAAAAATTAGTGGTTTTCTACAAGACAAAAAAAGTTTACTGTACTTTACCAAAAAAAAAAAAGTTTACAGTAAAATTGAGACTGAATCTAGAATAGAATTGGAATTGAACATAAAGTTGGAAGTTTGTTAATATATTAAGCCAATAATTCACCATGTAAGGATGAAGATTTCAAATACAAGTTCAAAGGCTACATTTGATTCAATTTTCCCAATAGGTCTTAGGCCTCCAAAGCCCATTAGGGCAAAGCTTTTTGGACTTGGTTGGCCAAATGTTAGTCTTGGCAAAACTGAAAAGCTTCGGTAGCCTTGAGCTATTAACATTTTTGAAAGGCTACTTCCATCAACTGATATAATTTGACCAATTGCCTTTTTTGCCCTAAAAAAATTATTAGAAGTTTTAAAAGAGGGCTTAGAATTCATCTCGTCTCAAATAAATATCAATTTAAGTTCACATAAGGTCCCATACTTGTCGTGACCTTACATTAAGTGCATCACCTAAGATTCGGCTAATAGATTATTAAATTTAGACCCACACTAGATTCAAGTTATTAACATGCAAGCTCCTTTTAATTAAGAGTCATTAATATGTTTTTTGGTGGGTCGATTAGACACAAAAATAAAATATTAGAAGAATTTGAATTTATTTTAATCTATCCACTAACATGTGAGGTTATCATGTAGATGTGCAAACTTTAATGTAATACTCAATAATCCAAAGCGATACATGAATTGTGAGAAAAATGGGGGAATTTACTTACCTCAAAATAACGTAAACATCTGCAAGATTGATTAGGAAAACATATATTCAACCTATATATCCAATTATCGAGCAATTTTACTCAAATATTTCTAAGGTTTTTTATTAGAATTTAAATATAACATAGGAGTTATTATGCTTTGTCCATATCAAAGAATGTTATATCTCTGCTATCTGATTTAAATATTTGGGCGTGACACCCCATGACTCAAGTGGATGCGATATTAGGGCTTGGCCTGCCTGGGCCAGACCATGCTTCTTTTACATTGTGTTGAACATACTATAGAGAGGGTACAAAAGCCATGGCTTTCAGGTGTTTAAAGTTTGTTAAACATTTTAAATTAGAAAATTTTGATTCGTCTAAAGATAGCTTTTCTGTGTGCAAATGTATTATGACCAATGTAGTGACATTGCCCAGCTATGTTTTCAGCTATGTGAGTCTTGTCTTACGTAAATGTGGACAGGCAAGTAAGTTTGAAATACCATTCACTTGAATATGAAGTGCTTTGAAATTTCGAGTACTTAGTGTTAGCTTACTTTGTTTTGTCAACACACGCGCACATTTTGCTCAGTGGGGACTCTTTTGATTGATAGGTTAATGATTTAAAACCAAATGTGATTGCATCTACTAAAAACGTTAAGGATGTTGGCTTGGATCCAATTGACGATGATACAGAAGGTTCTTTGGAATGGTTCTCACACTTCAAAAACTTGCAAAAGGAGATCATCAAACTGTGGAAGGAATGCAATGTCTCATTAGTTCACAGGAGCTACTTTTTCCTTCTATTTAAAGGTGATCCGACATATTCTATCTACACGGAGGTAGACCTTAGGAGGTTGTCGTTTCTTAGGGATAAATCTGCCTGTTGTAATTGAGCTCTGGAAGATGGTCAGACCTCAACTGCTGCTTCGAGGTACTGAATTCAAATTATATGAAACACTTGCTGCTTTTGTTAAATTCACTGTAGGAACGTATTAAGTCTGGGATTGTACCGTGCTAAACAGCATACAAGATCTTCATCGTGAGAGGCAGATGCTCACCAAGCAGTTGCAAAAGAAGCTCCCCAGGAAAGATAGGAGATGCTCTTCCAAACTTGGGGGATCAGTTTGAATACGAAGCATAGAAGTTCGCAGTTAGCCCACCGGTTGTGGTCTGACACAGAAGATATGGACCATATGGCCAAGAGTGCCGAAATTGTAGCAAAGCTTGTTGGTTTTGCTCGGCCAGAGGAAGCTTCCAAGGAAATGTTTGGCCTCGACTTTGCTCCTCGGCGATCAAGCACAGAATTGCGCTAAGTGGAAAAGCACTATGATGTCTTTCTTGTGATGCTTTGTTTTGGATACTTCTACTTATGCAGAATGGTGACGAAATCATTTCATCAACTGTCTGAGATGGTGCAACTTCTTTTTAACTGGTAATACATATGTGGTTTAGATGTAATAGATCATTGTACAAAAGCTTTGTAATTTCCTCATGAGCAAATGGGGGCTTGCAAGTCGTCTTACCGGTCTAGGCTCTTCAATATAAGCATTGGCGCCTGATGGATGTTAATTAGCGTAATATAATAATGTTTCTATTTCTTCAATCTCTTAACATGGTTTTTTTTATCTATTCAAAAGCTTTCTGCTGATTAATTTAGTAAATTAACTCATGACTCATGCGGCATGTACTCATTAATTGTGATTCCTCAACTTAATTTAAGTCTTTCTATTTTTTATTTTTTTGCTTGAGTGCTTTTCTGACTTCATTGCATTGAGCATGTTGACATAGATGCCTAAGATTGAATTATCTTGCATTGGATATATGATCATGTCAGTTCATCACATACGATAATATTTACACGAAATTATTTGTTCGCATGCTTAGAGAGAGAGAGAGAGAGAGAGAGAGAGAGAGAGAGAGGGGTTGGCGGGGTGGGAGAATGGGACATGTACATATATTCAACAACATGGATTATTGTGGTGGCTTGTATTCAAGGAAAAGCGTGCTCGTCACCATTAGGACTGCGGGAACATGATACCGCTAAATAAGTAAGCTTCACAAAAACACAGATTTCCTAGGAGCTATGTAGCACCAACACGGACACGTGACACGCGATACAACACGACACGACACGACACGCCGACACGTCATTTCTTAAAAATAGAGAATTTCGACACGTTCCGACACGTTATATATTAAATATATTTTTATATATAAATACATAAATAAATATATAATAATAATAATAATAGCCTAGAATTAATTTACATGAAAAATATTAAATAATATCATTCATTATTTTAATTTGTTACAATAATACATAAAAGTTAAAGGAAAAAACATTGTTTAAAGAAAAATGCTGAAATGATATTTTTAAATTTATTTATTTATCATATATAGCATTTTTTATTACTTCTTTCATAGTAAAAGACTTTTAAAAAAATAAAACAATTTTAAAAAAACAAAACTGAAAAAAAAAATTGACCCCATGCGTGTATATTTATAGCAATTTTATTACTTCTTTTGTGTATATTTATATTTTGACCCCTTAAGTATTAGAATTTTTTAAAATTGGCCCCGTGCGTGTCGGAATCACGTGTCGGAATTTTAGACTCGCGTGTCGGAGCGTGTCAGAGAGAGTTGACCACGTGTCGGATTTTTTGACACTAGTTAACCGCGTGTCGGAGCGTGTCGGACACGTGTCGGAGTGTCAGACACGACACGAAAGCTTCCGGAGAGTGTCCGTGCTACATAGCCTAGGAGTACTCGTAACGGGAAAGAGAAGGCAAACCTTTCTGATTTGTTCCTATGTGAGAAGCTTCAATGATACAGTAAGTAAAGCAAAGGTCTTAACTAGTGTAACGAAATCTGATCATATCTCTTCTTCGGTGTCCTGTTTGTGAGCTAGGTGAAAGGCTCACTCAATGTGCGTTGGCTATGGGGAGTACAGTTGGCTCCAAGGTTACTTTTGAAACCACCGTTAAGTCCCACAAAAGTTAAATGATACTGCCCACAAGGTTAAATGATACTGCCTACGTAATTTTGTTTTATTTAGTAGGGCTAATTGCAGCCTTCATAGTTTCTTAGCATGTATTGACTTAGTCTGGTGAGAGGAATTAACGTAATATTTACCCAATAATGAGAAATTATCAAGTCTATAAAAACATTTTCATCACCGTGTAAAGAACATGTTCCAAACCTGTTGTTGCTGTTGTCGTCCAAATTCGACCTCTTGGTGCTAACAACGTTCGGACAGGTCTTCTTTCCTTTTTTTCGGCCCTGATAAGTAATTATCGAAATCATTGTCTATGAAAATAATTTCATCATCACTTACCAAAAAAAAAAAAATTTCATCATCAAGTTTAAAGAACATGTGTGAGATTTAATATTTGTCCTATACCTCTTGTCATGATCAGGGTACGTTTGAATGGGCATTTAAAAAGTCTCTTCAAGCCCCTAAAGTCCTTTCACCTCAAATGGCAACCATTTTTGAGGGGCTTTCAAGTAAAAGCCTTGCTGAGTGGCTCATTTCATTAAAAATGGTAAGTTGTCTGTTTTATCCTTAAAACTTTATTGAAAAATTCTTTTGCTCATTTTGAAAACCCATAAAAACCTAGATCTCGTTCTCTCCCCTTCCATCGCTCTGCCTTTTTCTATAGCCGGGCTTTTGCTGTCGTCCCTTCCGCCACCCGCGATCTCTTTCCTTCGCCGTCGAGTTCAGTTCGAACCCATCTGCCGTTCCGAAGCGCAGGTTGTCCTCTGTCTCTGTCTGTCTCTCTCCCCATCTTTTGCTTTTTTTCCGGGTCCGGAATCTCCGCGACGGAGATCGAAGAAGGAGGAGGAGGAGGAGGAGGAGGAGGAGGAGGAAAAGGAGTTGGAGATGGAGATGGGAATGGAAAGTTCTTCGCGTGCTACCTCTTGGTCTCCCTCAGCCCTCGCCACAAGGGTCAAACCTACATCGGGTAACCATCTCTCCTCCCTCCTCCCCTTCCTTGTTTGGGCTCCGATCACCGTTCACTTCCCGTCGCCGATCGTGATCCGGCGACGGGTTTGGCTCTCTTGCGCATCTCTTGTCGACGGCGAGCTGATCTTGAAACCGGCGGCGTGATTTCTGTGTGTATCTCGGACAGGTTCACGGTGAACCCTAGACGGCGAATCAGGCAACACAACGGGGAATTGATGTGCGGAGCGTGGAGGACCAAGCGAAAGCGACCTTGGGAAATGGTCTTCTGCATCTACGGCTTCCCCTCCCATGTCTCCTCTCTTCAGGTTCGGAAATTGAAAGAACAATTTCAATGGCAATTTTTCGAAGTTCGTTCTGCAGGGCACGAGTCAATCGATCGCTTTCTCGGACTGTTTTCATGAATTGAGTCGTCGCGAACGAGTCACGATTTATCTGTAGTTTTCGAGTCGAGAAATCCTCTTAATATGCAGGTCTAGACTTGCAAAAAGTTAAAACAATTGCAGAGTTTAAGTTCACTCTGTTTCTTCTCATGATAGTGACTTAAATTGGGTCGTTGGTCCATAGTTTTCGTGCACTTTTGTAGTGTAATTGCCAAAAGGTTTGATTTTGCTGTTGTGGTCTTGCCTTTGAATGGAGCTCTAGCTGTAGTCACCATATGGGTCGATGTCATGTTCTTGCCTGATGCGTTTTAATTCGATCTCAAAAACCACAGTTTGAATGGGCCTGGCAGCATCCGAGGGAATCCTTGGCCGTAAGGAAGGCAGCTTCGGAATTCAAATCCTTGTCCGGGATTGGCAACAAGATTAAACTGGCGTACACCATGCTTAATCTCCCATCCTGGCAAAGGTATTTACCGGCTTTCCCTTTTTCTTCCACTCGTTTATTTACCTGAGTTGAATTGTGCCGGTGGTTGTTAGGGTTGAGGACAGTCTGCCCGGAGCTGACACATTCTTTCCCTGGAAACTAGTTTCAACATCAGAGTGAACGACTTTTCAACAAAGTATACAAAGCATGCTGCTGGTTGCCCGGGTTTGCCTGGGCACATGAAGGTTCAGATTTGCCCAATGGATGAGCTCCTGCGCTATTCTGACGGAATTGAAGTTTTGATGCCAGACAATGAATGTGAAGGCGAGGCGGAGCTTGACAACGAGGATTGTGATGCTCACAGATTGGAGGAACACTCGGTAAGAGATGACACGATTCAGAATTCGTGGGATGATGAACCACGTGTACACCGGTCCATTTATGGACAAGATTATGGTGTCAGTTCGGTGCCGGTTGGTGTACGATCTTCTGTCAACCGCAGCTCCTTTTCCTCAGATGAAGGGAGGAGTGCCGAGTTAAACAAGCAGTTAGAAGAAAAATTGCCCGAGACAGCGTCGACTGCTAATAACAGCCAAGAGACCAGTAGATTTATTGCATCCGAGGAAATTGAGATCATAGAACTCTTCACCCCATCGCTGAATCATACATCTTCTACGGGTAAGAGGAGAAGGGTTCCAACCATATGTCCCAAAATTATCGACTTGACTCAGTCTCCCATTTTTGTCTAATTATGTTGAGTGTAGGATGCTGTAGTTTAACTTCAGAATAATGATGGAATCATCTGTAAGGATGTAAGTTCCGCTTGTGCTTTATAATAAACGTACGTGAAGTAGATCACTTCCGGCGATCTCTTTCCTGTGAAGGCGATTGGTTGCATTCTAGAGGACGAGTAACTTGCTGTTAACTTTGGGAGAAGTTGATGCAGCAGTTTTACTTTGGGAATTTACAAAATACACCAGCAAAATGTTCGAATTTTCAGGGAAGAGTATATATCAACATGTTATATATTGTGTTATATCACAAACCCATCAAGTATTCTGCGCGAGCCAGAACAGAGCGAAACAGCGGAAAGTGACCATAAATTTTCACGGCAAAAACATAGGAGGCCTCGGGGCATTAGGGTCATTAATTTGTATTGAATCAAGCCTTGCTGCTTTGTGCATTGATATACACGAGAAATTATGTGCAATTGCATCGCCAACTATAGACTATCCTTCGGCCAAATGAAGAGAAGAAAAGCCTTAAAAAGAAATTGAGTGAGAGTGAAAGATTTTAAAGAATATGCCAAGTTATCCATATACAAAGCAAGTGAAAATTATAATAACAATACGAAGAATGTCATGAATGATACACATTTTGCTAGAGTGGATTTGGATCCCAATTTATATACAACGGATCCTAATGATATAAATGGAGAGGGTAATGCTTCAAATGATAATGTAGCATCTGATATGACACGTTTACGTAATCAAATAACTATGAATTTAGGAAGTAATTAAGGATATTTGTAATTTTTAAGGATAATGAGCTTCTTTTTTCAAAGCATATGTTATCATGTTTTTATTTCAAGGAAAATATTCTTATTGTAATTGAGAAAGAAAGCACGTACATTTTTTCCATTTGATTTTTTTAGCAAAAAAATGAATTTTAATTTTAATAAGATTGTTTACACAACATCTTTAATATTGCTGTTTAAAAAAGTTGCAAACATTATTTTTTAAATTTTAAACAAATAAAAAATAAAAATATTTAGATTAATCACCAAAGAGATTTTACAAATGTGTTTTCTATCAAACAACATTTTTCTCAAAGTTGCTTTTTAAAGCAGAATTTACCAAATAGTCTTTGCATTTCCTCAAAGGCTCTTTTATGCTAAACCGCTTTGCATTTTCCCAATGAGCTTTTCAAATGCTGAACCAAACACCAAATTGGGGCTTTCTTTTCAAAGCGCCGGTAGAAAATCTCTCCTTTTTTGTTCCTGATAAGTAAATATTGACATTATCAAACTTATACAAACAATTTCATCATCATGCGTAAAAGAACATGTTTGAGATTTAAATTTTGTCCCATACCCGTCGTCCGAGGATTTGGGCCTCTTGGGGACTTTTTGAACAGGCAGTTTCTTCTTTTCTAGTTGGTCAACAAGAGCATGGCTTTGGGGTATCACACATATCTTCTCCAATTCGTTGCACCCCTCGATCCCTTCAGCATTTGTCATGTTTTTGAGGTGCCTAAACTCGAGTTCTTTGAGATGCAGCAGTGCTCCTTGTTCAATAATCATCTCCTTAAGCTTAGGCAGCTTCCAAATCTTCAAGATCACGAGTCTCGGAAACCCATCTTTGATGAACCTCAGGCTGTTGCATACGAAAGAGTCGGTCAAGAGCCTGAGTGTCCTCAGGTTCCTCAGGAGAACTCCCAACTCGAGCATTATGTCGGTTTTCACCTTCGAACCCGACAGAGTCAAAACCCGGAGCGAGCCCGGGAAGAGCTTTGTCCAGATAGGTTTGTTGAGTTGGCCCAGCAAGTAAAGCTCGAACAGTTCGTGATGGTTAGCCAACACCAATCGCGGTAACAGGCCTATCTGCGATCCTGGGGGCTCGGCTTCTTTCTCCGCGGGCTCGGCTTCTTTCGCCGCGGGCTCGGCTTCTTGGATCACCCCAAAGGTCAAGCACTGGAGATTGGTGAGCTCCGAGCCAATCCAATCGGCTACTGCTTTTCCTGCAGCGCCTGGGGTGTCCTTATCCGAGCGTTGCAAGAAAAGCTTAAGCGTGGTCAAGCTGCTCATATGGCCCATCATCGGGCTCTCCTTCACGTCACCGGTAACCAGCCCGGTTAAGGTTTGAAGTTTACTCAAGGCCATAACATTGTCGCCACAAACCTTGAGGATCTTCTTCAAGTCGATGTAGAACCAGTTGAGATGCAGGTGCCTCAAGTTCCTCGCCTTCCACAAGGAACTCGGCAGGGAAGTGATGTGAGTGTGCTTTATGTCAAGAGTCTCGAGATATTGCAGATTCGCAACCTCGCTTGGGATCGAGTCCAACACCGTGAATCTCAGTCCTAGGTACCTCAGGAGCAGCAGCTTGCGAAGCATACCTTGCAAGGATGGCTTATACACACCCTCCAAGTCAAGCACCCTTAGCAAGCTATAGTCAGCCTTGGAGGTCATGTTCCCAAGGAATGTGCTGATGTCCTTGGTAAGCATGCCTCTCCTTACGTAGAACGACAGAAACGAGCGGACGTGGCCAAGCTTCAAATTGGGTCGGCTGCTATCGTGGCCGCCTCTGACTATGTTCGTGTGCTCCGCAAGCCACCGGACCTCGGTCTTCTCTTGAGATGCATCCAGCAGCTGTTGTTGCTGGCAGGATGGGTTGAGCTTATTCGTGCCTCTGGACTTGCTAGCATTATGTATGCGGATGAACCCCGTACTAATCGCGGTCAAGTGGATCAAGTCATACAGAGAGGTGAGCATTTGGCAAGCTTTGGGGGATCCATCCGCCCTCCAGCTAACCACATCGATCACGTTCCTATCTGCGAGCTCCAGAATGAAAGTCTCCCCCACTTCCTCAGGCGTCATTTTCCTTTCTCCGTTGCAACAGTGCGAATCCAATAAGCCCTCAGCCAACCACAGCCTCACTAGCCTTCTTATCGGAACTGGGGATGCTACGGGGAACAAAGCCATGTAGATGAAACACGGTTTTAGATGGACCGGCAGTCTACGGTAACTCAATGCTAGTAGATCTGATACTGATATCTTAGAATCATCATTCACCAATGCTGCGTGCTCTTGATCATACGACAGTAACCCGCCGAGTAAGGATATGCAGAGCGGCAAGGCAGGAACCCGCTTTAGGATTTTATCCACTTCAGTAGTGAGGCTCGGATCATGGGTTCCTCTACGCAACTTCGTAGCAAGCATTGTCCGGCTTTCATCTTCCCTCAAGTTAGTTAGACGTATCGGCCCTCGCCCTTTCGAATTCATCCCCTGGGCTATCGATTCGTCTTCAGTTGTGGTGATTATGTGGCCATGCGAATGGTTCGGCTGCATGATCGTCCATAACTCATCCAGGAGTTTTTCGTCAGACGGGCGCACGTCATCCAACACTAAGAGGAACCTGTTCTCGCTGGCCAATTTCTGGCTCAGCGTTCTCTTTACCTCTTTGAAATCCATCATGCCCCTTGCTAGCTTGTCCACTTGCATCAGTATCCCGAACAGGAGCTCCTCAGGGTCGTTGATGGCCGAGACGTGGACCCAGGCTCGCATATCGAAGCCCAGGTACATTGCTTCGTTGTAGACCCATCTCGCGAGGAACGTCTTGCCGGCGCCTTTCTCGCCCCAGATCGAAATCCCATGGACGTTCTCCTTCATTTCCTCAAACTCCGCTTTCTGCCTGATCCACTCCACAATTTCCTTTTTCTGAGTCGCACTCCATACGAAGTTCACCGACGCTTGCCGGTCCCAGAAATTAGTCAGTCTCGTCAGTTTTTGTCCTTTCCACAGAGCACTAGCACGGGAGGAGCAACTAGGAGGTTCCTTTTTCGTCTCGCTCCTGGTCTCCTTGTCTCGCAAGTACTGATCTTGACACAACTCCTTCATGGCCTTCGCCAGATCGAACATGTCCCTCCACAGCATGCACTTGTGGACGAGCGTGGCGAGTGGCCTCGTGGCAGCGTGCAGGGCCTCGTGCCTCCCGCGGGCCAATTTGAGGTGGAACTTGTCGATGAAATCCTCAGCGTCGTACATGAGTCGGAGGAGCTGCCCCGTCCACTCCGTTCTCTCGGACCGTCTGCCTTTACTGGAAAAGATTTTTTGGATCGTGGCCAGGTTTGCCTTGGCGTCATTCACGAGGGTTTCCATCGGAAAGCACCCAATCAACTCCGGGCGAGAGAGAAGGATATCTAGTTTCTGTGACACGATCTCGGCGGCGGCTTCGGCAGCGGCTTCTGTGGTGGCTTCCGCGGCGGCTTTGGCGGCGGCTTCGGCTGCGGTTTCGGCAGGGGCGGCCATCGTGTTGCTTATCGTGGCGGGATCAGCTGTGGGTGGTCAATATATCTGTTTCAAGCAAGGTCGAATGTGTGTATGTCGGCTTGTTTGCTTGGATTGAATTAGCTTGTGGGGACATCTTAGTTCTTCTCTATGTATATTCTTCATTTTCCTATGCCCTTTCCAGTATGACCTCTGTTGTCTACTACAAGCTTTGTAAATTCTTTGCTTTACTTCTGACCCAAAAAAAAAAAAAAAAATTCTTTGCTTGACTCGACCCAAAGCAAAAAAATTCTTTGCTTGGCCGTGAGAAGAGGAGAAAGTATCTGTCAGAATAATTATGATAAAAAATAAAACTGGTCGCGCTCGTGAAATCTATGGTGTCTCTGAACAAAAGAAGAAAAAAGAATCTATGGTGTCCCTTAATATATGAAAAATCAGACAAGTTGGATGAAAATACTTAATCAACTAATTGAACAATCGAAATCATGCCAATAGCTTTCTCTCAAGTGTTCATCGCAAAGAGTTTCTCCGGTAAATGGGGGGGAACTCCTGTGAATCTTCTCACTTCAAGCAAAACATAAGAACCATCAATTTATCGTATCGACAGGAAATTAGTAAATAGTTAAATTTCCGCAGGTGATTAGCATATCTTCTTTCTATAATCTATAGCAACCGGATGAGAACATTCGTTGACTTATCTTATCTAAAATAGAATACAAAAATCAATATAAAAAAATCACTACTTTTCCTCCGAATTTCTACAATTAAGGATTCAGCCTTCAAATTCATGGAGATACTCAAAGTTTAAAAATTTTCGAATTTACAATACACAATTTTACAGATTTTATAATTTAATTGCACCTCATATATCAGCTATACTCCAACGTGCTTGCGGAAGAAGCGAAGCCCGTGCTTCTCCACGCATCATCAACTTGTCCATAAAAACACTTTCTTAAAGAGAATATTACATCATTTTGCATGTCAAATAACGTGCTCCTATCGATATTATGTCATTAGCAAGTAGTAGATATTGCATGGTATAAATTGTTGGAAAAAGTTTAGAATACGTAAAAAAAAAATAATAACTGCTAATATATTGCAAAGGATTAGAAAATTAATGAGGCGTGCAAGCATTGTCCTTAAGATAATTCCGCCCCTTGGAGTACGAAACTCGGTGCGTAAGTCCTCCCAAGATACAACAGACCTTCCTCTATACTCTGCACTAAATATTAGAAAAAAACAGAACAACTTTTGTATATAACCCAATAAAAAGAAAATGAAAGATATGAGAACATATTGTGGCTTCAAAGATTGTAATTTGAAGTTTAATTTATATTTAAACAAAAAAAAAAGAGAGAGCCGTTAGGAGATCGTCATAAATCAATTTGGTAATTAAAATGATGACCATTATAAAATAATGAAGAGTTTATGCAGTAATAAATCAAAAATTATAAAGCTGTTAGACGACCGTGGCAATTAGAAAGCCCTTAAATGACCGTTAGAAAGCCGTTACAAAATTGATGACGCGATCATAATTTCTAAATATTTCAAAACTACTGAAATATCCAACATAAATGTTACCATGTAAGGTGGTTAGGGGTGCGTGCTCTTTGTTTTGTTGTTCGACATTTTCTTCATTGTTTTTCTATGCTTTTCTTGTAATGGTCTACCTCTTCCTTTCCTTTGATTTTTTAGAGCGCACATGATAAAATTTCTAGAACATAAATCAATTTCTTGCCAGGAATTGATTTCTCAATTTCCATTCCCTAGACGATTTTGTAAGCAAAGAAACACGTTTGATAATGATTCAAAATTTTTGTTTTTGGAACGAAAATTCGTTTAATAATAGAATAAAATTTTTATTTACAAGAGGACAGCGGCGAGCGGCAAGTGGCAGGCGGGCGGCGGTGGGTGATGAGCGTCTGGTGGAGGGTGACGAACAGTGACTCATAAGAAAAATTTTCATTTCACACTTTTATTCTAGAAATAGAAAAGCTCAAAATTTTAGCTTCTGATTTCTGCTCCAAATCTATTTCTGAAATATAATTTTATTCCAGAAATAGAAAAATAAAATTGCATTATCAAATGGATTTGTATTCCAAATCTATTTCGAAGAACCAAAAAAAAATATATAGAAACAAAATTTTTATCATTTGCACCCTTACCAATCAAATCTTTGGGATAAGAAAGTATCCGGCTTGTTTGCTTGGATTGAATTAGCTTGTGGGGACATCTTAGTTCTTCTCTATGTATATTCTTCATTTTCCTATGCTTTTTCCAGTATGACCTCCGTTGTCTACTACAAGCTTTGTAAATTATTTGCTTTACTTCTGACCCCCAAAAAAAAAAAATTCTTTGCTTGACTCGACCCAAAGCAAAAAAATTCTTTGCTTGGCCGTGAGAAGGGGAGAAAGTATCTGTCAGAATAATTACTCCAACGTGCTTGCGGAAGAAGCGAAGCCCGTGCTTCTCCACGCATCATCAACTTGTCCATAAAAACACTTTCTTAAAGAGAATATTACATTATTTTGCATGTCAAATGACGTGCTCCTATCGATATTATGTCATTAGCAAGTATTAGATATTGCATGGTATAAATTGTTGGAAAAAGTTTAGAATACGTAAAAAAAATAATAATAACTGCTAATATATTGCAAATGATTAGAAAATTAATGAGGCGTGCAAGCATTGTCCTTAAGATAATTCCGCCCCTTGGAGTACGAAACTCGGTGCGTAAGTCCTCCCAAGATACAACAGACCTTCCTCTATACTCTGCACTAAATATTAGAAAAAAACAGAACAACTTTTGTATATAACCCAATAAAAAGAAAATGAAAGATATGAGAACATATTGTGGCTTCAAAGATTGTAATTTGAAGTTTAATTTATATTTAAAAAAAAAAAAAAAAGAGAGAGCCGTTAGGAGATCGTCATAAATTAATTTGGTAATTAAAATGATGACCGTTATAAAATAATGAAGAGTTTATGTAGTAATAAATCAAAAATTATAAAGCCGACCGTGGCAATTAGAAAGCCCTTATGTAACACCCCTCGACGGCCCCCGATCCGCTAGGGTCGCCACAGCTCGCTTTTCCTTTTTCTTTTTCCCAAATAACAAGTCACTCTGATACCATTTTTAGTTGCAGCGGGTCCATACAACCATGGGGGTTTACATTTATTTATTTATTTATTTATTAACGGTCCCTTGCGCAATTTATATAACGGAAGCACATCCAATAACTCCCTTCCCTACATTCAGAAATCGATGCACACCTACTAAACGTTTTATATAAGTTAAAAGCCGAACACGTTTTATTTACATAGAGCAGATGGACATCATTCATCGGTACATCAAAATGCCGTAGTTTTCTATACTCGGCTACACTTCAAGATGACCGACATCTCCTCCCATAATCGTACGCTTAAAGTCCATCGACCCGTGTCGGCGTCCAAAAGTTCCCTCCTTTGCTATCCTTCTCCTTACGGTCATATCCAACCGCTCAATCCATCTACTAATCTGAAATGTTGGTCCCAAAAGGGGTGAGACAACCACTCGGCGGTAAAGGAATCCAATAACCACTCAATGCATCATACAATTCATACATGCATTGCGGCGCGTAACTTACCTTGCAGCCATGCGTAATACTATCATGCATCATCATGCCTTATCATCATGCATATCATATCATCATATGTCATCATCATAATCATCATCATGGCATCATCATATCATACATGTCATTCTTATCATGACATCATCACATCACATATTATCATCATTATCATGCATATCATCATGCATATCATACCATGGGTGATCATCATATCACATCACATATCATCACCATCATCATGCATATTATCATACAAATCATACCATCATATGTCATCTTCATAATCATCATCATGGCATCATCATATCATACATGTCATTCTTATCATGACATCATCACAGCACATATTATCATCATTATCATGCATATCATCATGCATATCATATCATATCATCATTGGCCATGCATCACCATGCATATCACATCATCATTAACCATGCATCACCATGCATATCACATCATATCATCATTAGCCATGCATCACCATGCATATCACATCATCATTAACCATGCATCACCATGCATATCACATCATATCATCATTAACCATGCATCACCATGCATATCACATCATATCATCATTGGCCATGCATCACCATGCATATCACATCATAGATCAATTTCCATTTCTATTTATCAATTGATCCCCACATTATCTTTTCTCAAATCATCACCATCCCTTCGGGCGGCGAAACCTCCGACAGGGGTATCATTATCAATCCTTCGGGCGAAACCTCCGACGAATTCCATGATCAATTTGATCATCACCCTTGAGCGAGAAACCTCCGACGGGGTTCCCAAAGCATTCCAGCCATCTCATGGCCACCGGGCTTCCGGCCCCCACATTCCGGGCATCTCGCATCCCAACTAGCATCACGAGGCATTCCCTTCGGGCGAAACCTCCGATGGGGGCTTCGGCCTTTACCCTTCTAGCCGGGCATCCCGCACCCAAATCCCGGCATCGCGAGGCATTCCCTTCGGGCGAAACCTCCGACGGGGCTTCCGGAATTATGTACCGACATACCACCAGGCCTCCCCGGAATTACGTACCGTATACCACCGGGCATCCCGACACTCCCGGGGAATCTCTGGAATTATGCCACTCGGCCACCAGGGAATCTCTGGAATTATGCCACTCGGCCACCAGACATCATCCTCCACCACAACCATCTCCTCATTTACCATTATCCACATTTACCGTTTCTTTATCTCAATTTAACATGGCAATTGGCATGGCATCAAACAAATCACACTTGCATTTCAATTCACATGTCATACACATGCCAAAGCTCCATCACATATGCATTTCAATTCAATACATGTACAAGGACCATGTCATAGGCATATCAAGACTTTATCACATATACATCTCAATCAAATACATGTGCAAAGACTTCATCACACATATGCCACACAAATACAATTGAATCCATGGCCAAATAAAAATCTATTTTATTTTATCATTTCATTATTTTATGATTATTTTATTATTTTATTATGTTTATTTATTTTCATAAATAAACATTTAATATTTAATATTTATGATTTTCCAAAAATCATAATCTTCAATCAATCATTAAACAAACAATTAAAATCAAATTTCACATAAAATTCATGGCTAATTCGTATTTTACATAATTTCCCAAATTTCCACAAAATACCCACAACATTCGGATCATGGCCAGATTGCACAGTTTTCGAATTAATTCAATTAAAATATTCATATGAGCTCCGAAAATTCCCAAATTTTACAGGGTGATAGTCAACACATTTTCGTACCTTTTTCATGAAGAACACTAAGCCAAATTCTTTATGTATTAATTTATACAACTCCATGAAGCTTCTGGAACCTCTACCATTTCGTCCAGAACACACATCACCGAAAAACTTAGGTTTGACCCATCAAATCTCTTTCGTTTCTTCTGAAATTCGAGTATGTTATGCATCAATGTGTCCTTTACAAGTTTTATGAAGAGATCTAGGTTAAATAACCAAAGTATGATCCTCTTTTAAGTCCTTGAAGTCTCGGGTGTCTCGGTTCACTTCAACAGAACCAAACGTCTCAAAGATCTAGCCGATTAACTAGGCTATAGTGGTTCATTTCACTTAAAATTTGAGTATGTTGTATTTTAAGGTGTCCCCTACAACTTTCATGAAGACAACAAAGTGAGATCTCCAACAGAAATCAACATGCAACCACGAAATCAACAAGAGGTCAGTAAGAAATTCGCAGATCTGAAGTCTCCGTGAAATAGAACTTTTGACCCATCAAATCTTCATCGTTTTCTACGAAATTTCAGTATGTCATACTACAAGATGTTAGATTCAACTTTCATGAAGACACCGAAGCCAAAATCACACTCCAAACACACATGCAAGTTCTCACAACATTCTGACTCGAGCGGATTCATGCGAAAACATTCCAGATCTGACACCTCCGTAAGATGAGAGTTTGACCCCGCAAATCTCCATAATTTTTCACGAAATTTTAGTATGTTGTAGTTCAAGATGTTAGCTACAACTTTCATCAAGATATCGAAGCCAAAATCGAACTCTAAACATGCATGCAAGCCCTCACAACATTCTGACTCGAACAGTTCATACGAAAATATTCCAGATCTAGCATCCCCGTAGGATGAGGGTTTGACCCCTTAAATCTCCATCATTTTCCATGAAATTTTAGTATGTTGTAGTACAAGATGTTAGCTACAACTTTCATGAAGAAACCGAAGCCAAATTCTGACTTTAAACACACATGCAATCTCAAACAAGTTTCTGACTCCAACCAGTTCATGCGAAAACAGTGGTGCAAGAGTAGAAAGTGGATTCCCAACTTGCCTCTACACCTCACGACTAGCACGAGCGGACGGCCACGGCGACGACGAGCTCCTTCCTTCCTCTCTTTCTCTCTTTCTCTCCTCTCTCTCGGCACCTAGACCGACCACCTTCTCTCTCTCTCCCTCTCTCTCTCTCCTTTGGATGCTTATATACTTGCATGCTTCCTTCTCTTGCATGGGGGACACTTGTCCTTAAGAAGGAGACAAGTGTCTCCCTTGCTGAAGACACTTGGTAGCCATGTGGCTACCCCTCCATGCGACAATGGGCCGGGCTTGGGCCTCCTCTTGGGCCTTATTGGGCCGGCCATCTTGGCCCATTAAAGGCTTAGGCCAATGAGTCCAAGGCCCATTCCAAAATTAGCCCTTTTTCCCCTTTTTTTTTTTTTTTTTTTTTTGAATTTCTTTTATAAATATTTTAAACTTTAAATTTTCCACATGGCCAAAGTCTTATGACATTTTATTTATTGAAATTTAATTTATAAAGTACATGGCCAAGCATAGATTATTAATTTATCCTATAGTCCTAAATTCAAAATTCATAAACACAAGCACAATAACACCTAGCCTTAAGAAAACTAATGGCTAACACATAGATCATAGGTAATTTCATTACCTAATTATAGGCTTTAATTTCTCTAGAGGGTGACTTGAATTTTTGGGATGCCACACCTTATATGACCGTTAGCCGTTACAAAATTGATGACGCGATCATAATTTCTAAATATTTCAAAACTATTGAAATATCCAACATAAATGTTACCGTGTAAGGTGGTTAGGGGTGCGTGCTCTTTGTTTTGTTGTTTGACATTTTCTTTGTTGTTTTTCTATGCTTTTCTTGTAATGGTCTACCTCTTCCTTTCCTTTGATTTTTTAGGGCGCACATGATAAAATTTCTGGAACAAAAATCAATTTCTTGCCAAGAATTGATTTCTCAATTTCCATTCCCTAGATGATTTTGTGAGTAAAGAAACGCGTTTGATAATGATTCAAATTTTTTGTTTTTGGAACGAAAATTTGTTTAATAATAGAATAAAAATTTTATTTCCAAGAGGGCAACGGCGAGCAGCAAAGTGGCAGGCGGGCGGCGGCGGGTGACAAGCATTTGGTGGAGGGTGACGGACAGTGACGAGAGTGAACAATAAGAAAAATTTTCATTTCTCACTTTATTCTAGAAATAAAAAGCTCAAAATTTTATTTTCTGATTTCTACTCCAAATCTATTTCTAAAATAGAATTTTATTCCAGAAATAAAAAATGAAATTACATTATCAAATGGATTTGCATTCCAAATCTGTTTCGAGAACAGAAAAATTAAAAAATATAGAAACAAAAATTTTATCATATGTACCCTTACCAATCAAATCTTTGGGATAAGAAAGTATCCGGTGCTTTTCGTCATTGATAGCTTAAATAATTAATAAGCCAATCAAGATTTGGATTTTGCTAAATTTCGGATTCGAAGATGAGAGAAGGGACGCCGAAGATGTACTCAATTTGAGACGGCAATATGCGCAAGAAAACATGAATTCATCTTTTCCCTCAAGCAAATTCACACCTAGACCAACAATTCTCACGGCTTCGATGGCCAGAACAAAAAGAGATCCTGGCCAACCATTTTCCCAAATTATGTCAATGCTCTCTGCGGCAAAACTGGGTGCTAGATTGCATTCCTTTGCGATCATACAGAGCAAAATCTAGAGTTCAAAACGAGCCACGAGAGTTAGATCTTAGCTCGTGGCCGTGGCCCTCAGGTCCATCATGTTAGGGTTATTTGGGAACGTTTCTGTTCTTTGATTTTCTGTTCCTTTGTATGTTAGAAAGTCTCTTCTAACAATAGTGAGTAACCAGGAAATATACTTCTCTAATAAATAAAATGTCTAACCAGCAACATTGTCCATCAATATATCCACACTGTAGCCAACCGTCACCATTGTCATGAATAATATGCATTGCAAGTTTTTGTATGAGCTTGTATGGCATGTCATGATCTTTATTGTCAAATAAGCAATGAGTACTTTGATTCACCCATTATTGACACGTGTGCATACTCATCTATGCTTTAAACTTTAAAGTGGCGTTTTTCGTGCATCCACTCACGTGCTTGCAAGTTATAAGGGTGTCTCGATACAAGCAGGTTCAAAAGTTGTGCAGTCCCTAGTGTTATGATGCGCCTGAGGTATGGAATTCACCTTTCGAGGTTTTCTTCTCATGCATATTCAACGTATGACCGTTGAGGCAGAATTTTACTAATCCTTAGAACTTGCTGAATTTCTTGTCACAATTGCTTTTCATGCCTTAAATTGGTTGGATTCATAATTATACGAACTATTCATGGTTTGAACCTATTTGATAGGTGTTTATGCTTGCTGTCCGTATTATTTTTTTGTTCAAATAATGAGGGTTTGATCTCATTTGGCTATTGTTTTGGTAACATTGGCAAATATATTCACTTAGGAGGAAGTCACGTAGAATTTATATTGCTCATTTGCTGAATATTTGTGTTTTCATAGCTTGAACACGTCAATTTTGACATAGAAATAAATTGGTTAAGGTGTTCTTGGATTGGGTTTTTATATTATTCAAGGAATCATAAATAATGGCATCATACATAGTGGATTTTCCGCTATATTAGAAGAATACGGTGATGTTAAGTGGATCTCGAATTCATACGAGACAAAATCCACTAATGAGTATGTGTCCACTTTGTGAAGGTGTTGTAACATAAAAAAACAATCGAATGAAATTGTGGGGAAAAAAACAATCCTGCTAAACCAAAAGTTGACTTGGTTGAAGCGGATGATTTTGATGACATAATTATTATGTTCATTTCCCAAGCCAATGTGATGGCCAATGCAAAGAAGTGAAGGTAGACTCAAGTGCTACCAAGCATTCATATTAGAAACATAATGCTTTATCCTCCTACTCTCTAGGAAGGAGGAGAAAATATTTATTTTGGTGATTGAAGAACTACTCAAGTTCTTGGGAAGAAGAAAATTTTCTTAAACTCATATTAAAATTGAGGCTGAGTAGTTGAGAAATCTCCTACCGTATGTTCCTATGGAAATGAAACGACACCTATGTCTAGACCTTGTGATTGCCAAAAGGCAATAGCCATGACAAAGAATGGAACTTTGAATGATAAAAAGAGACGTATGGTTAATTTGTGAAGTGGTAAAATAATTCCTTAAAAAAAGATTTATATTGTTCGATTATGTTAAGCCAGAATTGATTTTGGCACATCAAGGGGAATAGGACAAGCCAATTGAAGAAAATCAATAGTGATGATAACCCAATTTAGTGATTGGCGATCCCATAAATTAGGTTTGTATGGGTAATAACAAATCATTTATTTTTTTTTTATACCCAGGGAACCCGTACAGCCGGCAGCCGGCGAATAAACCCTAAAGCGACGCTAGTGGAGGACCCATCACCCCGACGTAGAGCTTAAGATCCCATGCATCCTACGGGATTTGAACCCCTCCATCTTGGGT
The DNA here is from genome assembly GCA_014182405.2 of Eucalyptus sideroxylon. Classification (NCBI taxonomy): domain Eukaryota; kingdom Viridiplantae; phylum Streptophyta; class Magnoliopsida; order Myrtales; family Myrtaceae; genus Eucalyptus; species Eucalyptus sideroxylon. Next base: position 10,128,465 of record CM024557.2, read on the forward strand.
AGATGTCATGGGAGCTCTTATCCAGCTAGGCCATCGTAGGCGGTGGTACAAATCATTTGTTGATCTAGTGCACCATTAAAAAAAAAATAAAAAAAATTGTGTCCCTCCTGAGGTGATTGAGTTAGGTTCTTAACAAAATTCCATAGCCATTATTGGTGGTATATTAAATTGCAGAATAAACTTGATGAAATTACTTATATAAATGTGGAGTGAGGCCGCTCCTAGGAGAATTATTGGCGATAATTTTTAGAGTAATTATGAATAAACCAAGCACGTGCATGGTCTATTAGCACAAAATCGCATTGAACAACAAAGTTTGTGGAAGTGTAATGTGATTAGTGAAAATTATAATTCACAAAAAGAAATTCTTGATTCATAGAAGTTTTAAACTTCACCAATGATTTTGTGAATTATATTTTATTCTTTTTAAGGCTGGTTCATAGCCTAATCCGATGCATTACTCTCCAATAACCAAGCATTATTCTATTTTTCAAAACTTTTTGAAATATGTGAGTGATTGTTGGATATTTCAATAGTTTTGAAATATTCATTAAAAATTATGATTGTCATTATAGTTATTATTTTTGTAACGGTTTTACAACAGCCCTATAATGGTTTTCTAACAGCCGTATAACGATCGTCTACTAGTTTTATAACGTTTGATTTATTACTTCATAAACTCTTCATTATTTTATAACGGTCATCCTTTTAATTACCAATTGATTTATGACAGTATCTTAACGGATCTCTCTTTCTCTTGTTTAAATATAAAGTAAACTTCAAACCACAATCTTTGAAGATGCAATATGTTCTCATATCGTTCCTTTTCTTTTTGCTGGATTATACACATAACATTGTTCTATTCCTTATAATATTAATGCAGAGTATAAAAGAAGGTTTGTTGTATCTTGGGAGGATAGTCGCTAAAGCCTTACGCACCGAGTTTCGTACTTCGGGAGGTAAAGTTATCCTTAAGGAAAGTGCTTGCACGGCTTGGACATTTATTTTTATTTTCTAATCTTTTGCAATGTATTTTCAATAGTTATTATTATTTTTATATATTCTAATATTTTTCCAACAATTTATACATAAAAAAGTGATGAATTCACGAAAATTGAAATATATTTTTAGGGTCATCATTATGTAGAGAGTATATAACTGCATGTCATGTATTTTGCCAAGAAGTAATTATATGATGATATATGTAACTATTAGGATATGTACTTATATGATGTCAAATTACACAATGCTCACATGTATACATTACTTTTTTTTTTTGTCACATTGTCTCTAAATGACAACTCTATTACAATTGAGGTTTTAGTTCAATCTTTTAGAAATGGAAAAATGGTTTTTTTACTGGATGTGGAGTTAGCAGATGTTCATGTTCACTAAGGATAAGCTGGCAAATCTCATTGCCACCAGTATGGGACCCAAAAAGCACTTTGCTATCTAGGGTAAGAACAATTGAACTTTCTTGTTATCCATGAAGCCATCCATTCAGGAACACTTGAAGATTATTTGCCAGTTGACTGCACTGCTAAACAGATGATGGAAGCTTGGAAGGCTAAGAATCATGTCTCATCTAATACTAAGATTGGAACACATCTGCAAGGACTTTTCAATAAAAGGTATGATGGTTTTGGTGGAAATAAGGATCACATCTTAAAGATGGTAGACCTGCAGACAAAACTTACAACCCTTCAAGTTTCTATTCCTGATATTTGCATTTTGCATCGAGCCCTCAACACCCTTCCACTTGATTTTGGGATTATCAAGATTAATTACAATTCCCAAGATTATACCTAGTCAATTAATGACCTAATAGCTAGGATGGTGGCATAGGAAGAGAAACTGAAGAAAGAAAGATGACATATTGCCTTGACTGTCTCTAGTTCTAGCAATAAGAAGAGGAAGAGATCCAAAAATTGCACCCACAAAGAAACTCATGAAACCATCAGTCATTATGACGATTTGGGTCCTAAGAAAGCATCCTTTAGAAAGGATGGTGACCACTACTGTAAGATACTCTGGTGCAAATGCACATACCATTTCTTTATAGCTGGATTATTGTTGAGCCACAGGGCTTTTAGATGCTTGAATTTGGTAATGTCCTGAAAAATAATCTTTGCACTCTCAAGCTTGTTTCCACACAGGCTAGGAGCAAGTAAATCTAGCGCAAGAAAAAATGAATTGTTAGATGCGAATTGCGCAACCCTAAGATCTTCATAATCAAAACAAGAACATGCATAATTGAATATAAATATTAACGCATCTGTTTTGGGATCCAACATTCTTGAAGCGGAAGTGGAAACACAATGTTCCACTCGCAAGTCCTTCTCCTCTATTGCCCTCCGTATCACTGGCTTAATGAGGTAGCCCCTCATGTTTAGCGTTAGGTAAATGTTTCTTAGGTGAGGATACGTGTGAGAATTAGGGTTAGAGGAGAGACTTGAGCACTATTTATAGAGTTTCCAACTAGGCCCCCTCATTACGGGTCAGGCTCAACTCGGCCCACACTAGCCTGTTCCATATTAGACTAATTAAGAAACATTCTATCTAACCTTAGACCAAACCCCGTTAAACGGTAACCGTAAGACAGTAAATTACAATATCAATTAATGTAGTCCATATTAGGAAAACTCTTACACGAACATGTAAACCAAATTCATCTCATCAGAAAAAGGTCAAAGATGCTACCAGAGATGATCTCCGAAGCAAGTATGTTGTAAGGATATGATGGTTGCTTGTGCATATCGTCCATGAAATTTGGTGATGTTAAATTTGGTGATATTTTTCTACCATAGTTATGGAGATGAGATTGCACGACATACAAATAATCATGCATGAAATGGTAATTCTTAAAGGTTCCAACTACACTAGTATCATTTAATTCTGGATGAATGTAGTTAGTGCCAACCGGAAATTTAGCAGAAAAATAGAGAGATAAGAGCGTGTCATCATCAATATAAAGCTCATCGAGCTCTGACCATCTGACAGTCTCCTCCTTCCCTGTTGCTTTACACAGTTCATTTTCATGTATATCTTCAATGCACATGCTGCCAGGGTTCCCTATTGAAGCCCTTCCTCAGCTTCTTCATCTACATTCAGATCGCCTTCATAGCCATCCCCTGAGCCAACCCCATAACCTCCTGAGGCTGTAATTTATGCAAATCTATGAAGACTGGTGCAGCCAAAAGGAAAGCACTCCTGAGGTTTTCTAATTCATCAATAGGATTTACAGTTTGACTAATCAAAGAAAGAAGTTCATGCATTAATTTATTCAACATATTATAGGCAAAGAGGTCATATCACCCTAGAAAATGATTCTCTATTGTACACCAACACTATTATTATTATTATTATTATTAGTTGTTGTTGTTGTTATCATCTTTGAATCCAACATTAAGTTCCATAAAAGTTAAATGATATTGCTCATGTGATTTTGTGTTATTTTGTAGGACTCACTATATGTATTGACTTGGTCTTGTAAATGAGACAATATAATTCTTATCCAATAAAAATCATGATTGTTGTTTTTAATCACTAATGAGAAATTATCATGTCTCTATAAACATTTTCATCACCATGTGTAACTAACATGTTCCATAGATGTTGTCATCATCTGCAATTCGAGCCTCTTGATATTTTCAAAGTGTTCATAGAGCACCTCTCTATTTTCATCTCTGATTTTATGGTTCTTTTTAGTAAGTAATAAGTGATTATTGAAATTATCAAGTCTATGAAAAAAATTTCATCATCATGTGTAAAGAACATGATTGAGATTTAATATTGTCCCATTACTATGGCCGCCATCATCCTCCTCCTTTTCAACGTGCAGATAGACAATCTCTTCTATTTCATCCCTGATATTTATCATTCTTTTTAATGACTAAGAAATAATTAGTGAAATTATCAATCTATAAAAACACTCTCATCATGTTTGAGATATAATATGGTCCCATACCTATCGTCCTTGTCATCCTCATTATATTCAGGCGTCTCGGTGTCTTCTCTTTCGTACCGAGACTTCCTCCGTCCTATTACGTCATTTAGATGGTCAACAAAATCGCGAGCACCATTTTCACTACCACACAGAGATTCTCCAAATCCTTACATGCGTTGATTCCTTCAACATTTATCATCATATCGAGGTGTCTAAACTCAAGTTCTTTGAGATGTAGCATTGCTCCTTGTTCAATAATCACCTCCTCAAGCTTAGGAAGCTGCCAAATCTTCAAGACCATGAGGCTCGGAAACCCATATTTGATGAATCTCAGACTAATGCCTAAGAAAGAATTGGCCAAGAGCCTGAGTGTCCGTAGGTTTCTCAAGAGACCTCCCTGTAAACGTTTTCCTAATATGAACTACATTAATTGATATTGTAATTTACGGGATAAAAACACTTCAAGTGCCAAAAGTTGGCACAAAGGGACACTTAAGTGCCAAAAGTTACGAAAGTGACACTTAAGTGCCATTTTGTAAGAAAAGTGGGACACCTGAGTGCCACATTCGGCGAAGGCAGCCGGAAATCATACGTGGTAATTAAATATGATTATTTCTCATCGAGGTGGCTTGCCGGAGAGTTGAGTCAACTCTAATTCACTCAAAACGACGTCGTCTCCTCAGGTTGGCCAAAATAGAGCTCTTAAATCAGCTAAAACAACATCGTCTCCCACATTGCCCAAAATCTAAAACCCTAAATTAGGCAAATTACCATTGAAGCGTTGGAGCCCTAATCCCGAACCCTAACTCGATTTTCCCTAAATGCTACGGTCGGATATTAGGAATGGAGAGCAGGACTTTCAGTAGCGACTCAAATTTCTCTCGCCAAAGCGAAGGAGAAGGCGAGCGTTTCTGTTTTTGTGGGTTACCAAGTCCAAGAAGAACATCGTGGACTCGAAGGAATCTTGGGAGAAGATTATATGGATGTGCCCGATACAGAGAAGGGTCAAAGTGCAAATATTTCGAATGGGTTGATGCGAAATTCTCACATCGAGTCACAGAGGTGATATCGGACCTACTTGATGGATGTCATCAACCTCCATCTACACTTGTGAACGACTTGGACAAGGTTGACTCAATGCAAGCTCAGGCATCTTCTGCTAACCATTTGAAGAATGAAGTTTCAAAGATGAATATTGAACGGAAGTGTTACCGAGCGTTTATTGTGTTGCTGTTTTTTTGTCTATCCTACTTTATGATTGTAAAGTATTGGAAAATGAGAATAAGTTTCTCCGACTACCATAGTTGTAAATGAGGTCAAGGAAAGGGAATGAATGAATGATATGCTATTTGTACTATATTTTTGCTTATTCTCGAATATAAATTGATGATAATGGAATGTATATTGGGTGGATGTGTTGTGGTGACTTCTTTTCTTCAACTGAATGTAAACTAGTAGCAATGAATCGAATGGAGTTGGCATAAGTTGAACATTCGTATATATAAACCAGCAGCTTCTCTGGTTTGCTGCAAATCACCATTTACATAGGACAAACATGAGTGATTACTCGAATGCTATAAGTTGTATATAATGATTACTTAAGTGCCAATCGTGATTAAAAAAAAGTCATTTAAGTGTCAAGTTAGTATCAAAAGTGATCACTTAAGTGCCATTTGTGATTAAAAGTGAACACTTAAGTGCCGAGTTTTTTTAGAATATGATCAATTAAGTGTCAATGTTGTTTGTACGTTTCATCTATAAACTGCACCAGCCATCAACTGCTATCAGCCACCACGACCGCCCACCACTGGACACCGTCGACCTCCAGCCATCACCACCAACCACGTCAAGTATTTCAAGCATCCACTTGAGCCACCACTATGCTGCTAGTATTCTGCAACGCAAAAATTCCTAGTGCCTTACACCAACTTGCACCAACACTGCCTGGTGCAAGATGTGCATATTGCATACTTATATCTTGCACCAAGTGCAGTACAAACCCCCAATCCCCCAACCCTTATAATAGACCCACCAGCCTATTAGTAGGCATCAACACCAACATCTCAGCTACCACACCAGCACATAGCCACCACCATAGACCCACCATTAGCAGCCACTGTTAGTGGTGGGTTGTGGGTCTATTGCAAAATGGGTTCATGCAAACTATACTAGCTGCAGCAAAAGGCCCCGACCTAATCCACATAGTGGACCCACCACCATCAGGCTTCACCAACCGCCACCACTAGCCACACAAACACCCCAGTCACCACCACAGATCCAATACCATAAGCAGAAAGCAGTAAGTAAAAGTAAAAACAAAATACAAAAAATGAAAAAGACGCCAAAGGATGACGACTTGTCATTACACAACTCCATCATATTCACCAGTATGGACAAGTCCCTCGACAGCTTGCACTTGGAGATGAGCATGGCGAGCGGCCATGTGGCCATGCGGAGGGACTCGTGCCTCTCGCGGGCCTCTCTGAGGTGGAACTTGTCGTTGAATTCCTCGGGCGTAGTACATGGCTCGGAGGAGCCGCCCCGACCACTCCATGGTTTTGGACAGTCTGTATTGACTGGAAATGAACTCTTGGATCCTGGCCAGCTTTGCCTTGGCATCCTTCGCGTGGGCTTGCGTTGATAAGCACTCGATGCACGCCGGGCGAGAGAGCAAGATATCTAGTTTCTGCAAAACGATCTGGGCGGTGGCTTCGGCAATCATCGTGCAGCTTTCTGTGTCGGAAGGGGCCATGGCTAACCAATGTTTGTTTCGAGCAAGGTCGGGTGGGTGTATGTGTTGGCTAATTAGATTGCACTGAATTGATTTGCGGGACATATTATTCTCTCTCAGTTGTATATATCCCTCATTTTTCTACACTTTTCTTGGTGGGGCTTCTCCTTTCTACGACAAGTTTTGTTTAATTCTTTGCTTGTGCGATGTTTCACCGTAAGACAGGAGAGAGTATGTCTCATAATGATACAGATAAAACTAATCAAGTACAGTTCTTTGCTTTTAGTACAACTATCTTACATATCTATCTTAGTATTCCTTACTTTGCTCTTATACATGAAGATAATCAATTCAATTGTTACTGTCGGACTAGGAGTCTCAAAGATAAGTAAAAATGGCCTATCAAGAACTTTAATTTCTGTGATGAAATTCCACTCATCTTGACAATTTAACACTTTAGCAGCATGAGGGATGTGAGATCAAATGAGAACATTCGTTGGCCGATCTTATCTAATGTAGAATACTAAAATCAATTCAAAAAAAAAAATGATTACTTTTCTCTAGATTTTGGCAATTAAGGACTTGGCTTTCAAATTGCTGGAGACGTTTACAAATTTTAGAATTCAATTATATTTTAAATATCAATCATATCCTCAATACACTTAAAAGGAAGAATTGAAGCCTGTGCTTATACACACATTATCAACTTCTGCATATAAGAACCCTTGCTCAAGGAGAATTTATCTTATTATATTAAAATCCACATCACATATGGTGCTCATATAAAATACTTGAATATTATTTCATTATCACATATTAAATATTACACGGTAGGAATGTTACCATGTAAGGGGCGTAGGGGTTGTGTTCATTTTTTATGATCGTGCTTTATATTTTGTTCATAGTTTTCTGTGCTTTTCTTCAAACGGATGTTTTTATCATTGGTAGGTTAAATTATTAACAAGCCAATCCAATTTTGCTAAAGTTCACACTCGAAGATGAGAGAATCAGAGAGGGGACCCTAAATTTGGATTTGAAGACAAGACGAGTTCATACAGCTGATATAATTAGAGACGTGAGGACTTGTTATGCGGTAGTGATCTTAACCCGTTTATTATAATCTTAATTTATAACCTACCGCATCATTCAGTATGTCCACTAACTAAGATTATTACTAACAGCGACTCTTGCAAATATTTCAAATTTTAAAGTGGTAAAAAGTTAAAACATCGGAATAAGGAGGAATTCATAAGGACCACCCTTTTTTCTTCCCTCAAGCCAGTCATGTTCCTCAGTTATTCTTTGCTCGGAGATGTCTGCTGGGTTGAAGATGCTTGTACCTTTCCATGATCTAGTTTTCACTTCATCCTTCAACAGCCCAGTTGGAATATGGACGTAGAACCTCTAAATACTCGCACTTCAGCCTAATATTAAAGTAAGAGTACCCGCTACTTAAGATTTCAGATGGCTATCCGATCATCAAAATATAATGAAATCAATTAAAATTGATGATAGTACATAGCTTAGTGCCATCAAATGAGTAGATCAGATCAGGCCAAAAATGGTCCGGCCTAGACTAACTATTTTAACCATTTTTTACTCATTCACATACAATAAAAATTTAGTCACCACACCCGACCCAACCTACACCCAACTCATACCCAACCCAACCAATTTACAAAAATACTTACGTATTTAATCCAACCTATGAAAATCTATATCCACCTAATTAACCCACTTTAAACTCTTCATGCATATATGTTATTTGAATAATATCACTAGATTGACTATAAGATGTTGAATAATTGGCTTTCAATATTGTATAGAATTCAATTTTTATATCGATTTACAATGAAGAACATGAGAAAATTAGTACTTAATGGTGAATTTACAAAACTTCAGCAATAAATAACGTGGAGCAATCGAAATTTTAATCCAATGAAATATAAGATATTGATAAAGATGATTTATGCAGACCATTATTGCAATGACAAAAACTAAAATTAGAATATTATATAAAAATATCAATGTGAAATGCAACCAAGAAAATATGTACTCCAATAACTAACATATGATATTTACAATTTTAATAATAAAAAAAAGGTAAAAGGGAATTTGTTTTGATATAATAAAGGTGAAGTCGGGCTCAGCTCACGGGTCCATCAAGACTTCCCTTAACTTAGAGCAGAATGAAGAATTCACTATTTTCTCATGAGGGTGAAGAGGGAGTCACAAAAATGGGTTGGATTTGAATGAACTATGTGTGACACCCCGAAAATTCGAGCTTAGAAATAGAGTAGTATGGGCAGAGCAATGAGCCCAATGGCCCAATGGGCGGTGTGAAGGCCACAAGTGTGGGCTCGATGGGCCAAGTGAAGTACCGCGAATTGGACCTACATGGGACAGGCCATGCATTGGGCCCAGAGTGCCCTGAATTAGGCTCGATGGATCGGGTTTGTGTGTACGTGAGGCCCGTCTTGGGTAGAAAAGGTATTAGCTTGACAGCGTGAAGGTTAGATTGGTCGTGCACAAGTTTAATTTTAGAATTAGTTAATTTATGCATGATCATCATCCTTGTGAACTAGCTCCAATATATTTCTTCTTGTGATTCCTCATTATTTTCAGTCTTAGGCTAATCTTGTGAGTTCAATGTGCCATTTAGACTAATGAAAGCTATTAGAACCCTTGCACTCCTTGTAGGCCAAAATGATAGGGGCAAGGATGGAACAAAGTGGAGTGTTAGGGGTTAATGATCTCAGTGCAAGAAATTAAGGTTTAAACCCAAATCATTTCCTCCCCCACCCTTGGATGCCAAATGTAAGACATGAAGGAAGCTTCATGCAAGAAGCAATCCTGTGTCTTCTCAATGCCCCCTCGATCACCAAAAAATTTGCCTTGGGGATTTCAAGTCATCATGGCTCCTATCATCATGAGTTGCACGGGAACTCATAAAAATCTAGGTTAATATTTTTAAGATACCATCTCTCTCTCTCTCTCTTTTCTTTTCCTTTCTTCCCCTTCGGTTCAGCAGCAATTTTTCCTCTTCCCCCTGCGTTTTTCCCTTGGTTTCGAGCTCTAGGAACTCAAGTTCTTGAAGAACCAGCGAGCAAAGGAAGCAAAAGGACTAAGTAGCAACCGTGTAAGGGAAAGGTACTAGACTAGGGAAAATCCTTTGGTTGCTGGGTGAGATGCTGGTCGCACTTTATCTAGTGGATCTTCCTCTCCTTCCGTGCTGTTTTGGTTCGGTTTCACTGATGGTGTGTCTTTTGTGAGTTGCATGTTGGATTAGTGGCTAGTATAGGTGTAGAAGCTTAGCAAGGAAGCTGTGATATGTTGTTTTGCTTGGTAGAAGGCCATGCATGTTGTGAACGTGGACTTGCATGTCGATCTATGGAAATTGATGGCTTGCATGTGAATTATTTTGTTTGTTTGAGCTTGGGATGAACCTTTTGTGGTCGGTGCTCGTGTAGATGCCTTGCATGTGTGTTCTGAAGCTTGAAATAGACTTGCATGTGAGTTATGTACATTGTAGGTACTGAGTTTGCAATATGTAATGGTTACTCGTCATTTTTCCAAAACCAAGTTTTACCGAGACCTCTGGTTTTCCGATTTTGTGGTGTTTGATCTACTAAGATGTAGGTGACATTGTCTTCATGAAATTACTCTATAGACCTTAAACTACAACATATTTTTTTCATGGAGTTTTCTGGATTAGTATAAGTAGCGAAAATACGCTTTTTTCTCTGGTAATATTCTGCCGAGATGTGAAACAGGGGCATATCAGGGAGCACTTTGATTTTTCTGTATCTTTAGGGATAGATTCGGGTCATGCTCTCTTCACGAAAGTCGTAGAGTATATCCTCACATACTAAAATTTGGTAGCAATTGGCTAGGTTTTGGGCATCGAAATGCTTTCTCTTCATTGTGTAACGAATCTGAAAATTTTACCGATTCATAGGTTGAGTCTGTGACTTGCTGCTCTTTGTAAAAGAAGAAATAGGTTTAGTGTTCTTCATGAAAATTTTTTATTAATCTGTTCTTTATAACATACTAAAATTTTATAATTTTTCGAAGTGATTTACTATGGTACTGACTCTTTTATTTCTAATCGCACAATTCTGTCCATTTTGCCTTCAGTCCAATTTTGTGAAGGTCAATGGGAAATTGATTGAATCTTGTTGGTAACTTTTTGAGGATCATGCGGGCACTTATAAACTGATCTTTGCTGTATCTTTTAATGTGGCGTGGTGATTATTTAGTTGAGGAAAGTTTAATGCCCATGTGAGTGCTTTGTGTGCCACATAGATTGCACTAGTGAGTTATGTGTCCAATTGCATGAGAATTGGCTTATGGCATGATTAAGAGGCATTTGAATGATGAGCATGCTGATGTGGTGTGATTAATCCAAGGTGTGGATGTGTGAACTAAGTATAAGAAATTTCCATCGGCTTTGTAATACTGATGATTCCCCGAAAGGTGGGATGCCCATATTGTGCGATATTGGATGTCTTAGTTATGTAATTACGGGATGCCTTGAAATGAGATGCTCCTACTATGTGATTAGGGATATTTCGGTTTGTGTGATACCGAGATGCCTTGGAGTAAGATGTCCCTACTATGTGACTGGGATGTCTCAGTTGTGTGATACTACATGCTTCGGAGTGAGATGCTCATGCTAAGGATTCTATGGAAGTCTGGTGTGTGATCTGAAAGTGACTCAAGCGGACTGGTTTGTGATCCGGTGGGGAACTGACTTGAGGGTGGAAATTGTGAACACACAATAAAATAAATACATCAGGTGTGTGAATTCGCATGTGCTTTGCATGCTGTTTGGCCTGGATGCCATATGGGGAATCGTGTGTATGCAATTTTGGAGTTATATATTGTGCCTTATTTGAACGTGCATGGAGATAGTAAGTTGTGGCGATTGAAAATGCCATGTGTTGATCTATTTTTGTCCAAGTGTGCTGATTGTGGTTGGATCATGCGTTTCTCCTAGTGATTAATGGATTGTTTAGCCTAAAGCCTTATTCTTTCCTTTACTGGGCATTGCTCATCCATTTATTTTTCAGATCAATAGCATGGATGTTCCTCCGGTAGCGAGGTATGGGGTCATTGCATACATAGAGACTTCATATCATCACAAGCCTAACCCTTGATACTAGTTTGACCTACACCCGTTATGAGGCTACTATGTGGATGGATGATGGGTGCCTTGATTGGATACTGATGTGGTTTGTCACGTCATTTATTATTCAAGATGGAGAGCTAGTTGGACCGCTTCCTTTTGGAGACAATGGGACTCGCAATGGTACGCCTAATGTTTACGATAGTTGGAGTGCATGGGAGCTAATTTTTGAGTTAGTATGGATTAGTTGGCTGAGTAGAGAAGTCAGGCTTCCTTTTTACCCTCTTCCCAAACATTCATTGCATACACATTTTGGTTCATGATTTGGAGATATATCTTATGTATGCACATGATGTGTAAGCTCTCATGTAATTGAAGCGAGCATGGAAATGAAATGCAAGTTGTTGGTCCATCGCCCACTTCATATTAGTTGTGTATGCTTGAAAAATTATATTAGTGGCATAGGCGCAGTGACCGTGCATCACAGAGTTCCCTTCCTGTAATATTCTTATTATACATGCTATCTAATAGGGGCGAACCACCTTGCGTGAAAAAGAAATGGTTTGCATGAACCACCGTTAGCATCATTACTATTAGTCTTTCGCTTGTGATCTAGTAAGTGACACTACTGGGACGTCACACTATGAATCTCCTTAACATTCATATCTTTTGAATTTTGTCATTTTACACTCGTCAAGCATGGGTTAAGTCACACTATGAATCTCTTTTAACATTCATATCTTTTGAATTTTGTCAGTTTACACTCATTTATAATTCATTTACTGAACATAAATACTCATGTAATGACTCGTCAAGTACGGGTTAAGAAACGGATTTATGACCCATTATGGTAGGTCTAATGTAGCTTATATGAAACTAGACAACAACGAGCTAGACGATGCTCTGAAATCATTTTATCGATCAGTTAATCTTGGAGGGACTTTCTCATCATCTCAGGTAAATGGGTAAAATCCCAATTCAACATACAATGCCACACAAGACAGCAAGCCCTACTGCAATATACAACTTGCAGATCTATAGAATATCCGTCATATGATTGTGTTAAATTTTTCTCTTCAACAGGAAGATATTTAAAAGTTCATCAGTTAGTTTTGAAAAAGTCCCATACGTTTCCAATGCAGCATTGACCAATACAAGTACTTTTGGATCTTATAATAGATGGAAATCCTGTTTGATCTTCAACTTCGTGAAGGAGACATGCTTGCACCGACACAAACACAGTCCTTCGATGAAAAGGACAATCATCCAAGTTTGAAAGCCCACACACAGGGACCACACAAAAAACCAGATCGAGATCTCATTGGGTTGCATCTCGCATTGTGAAACCTATCAATGGATGAAATGACAAAACCAAACGTCCAGTTACTGCCTTTCCATCAGAAAATTCTCCCTTGCTTTCCTATCAGTTTGCAAACGGGAAAGGGTTGGTCCATTCTTTTTCTCGTGCACAACATGCTGCAATCTCCAGAATTTAACCAGATCTGAAGAAAGTAAACACACAATCCTCGACCCATCTGAAGCTCATCCAAACTTGAACGAGTAGGTAGCAACTTCAAATGAGGCAAACCAAGGAAAATGAACAAATCTAAATGTACTAATTAAAAGCGAATGAATAGGGTAAATTACAACAAATCCAAGAGGCATTTGAGCTCATTGGTCTACCCAGCAAGATAGACAATTAACTGGTAAAGAACCTATAGCCATCCCAAGAACATCTCCAACCCTTTAAACCTTACAAAATATTAACTTTACTTGCTTCGAGCTGATCTTTATATAAATAACCAAAAAAGAGCACAGAAAAATGATAAGAAAAACAGAGCAACCAGAGATAAGAAGTACCAAATTCTCAAGGCTGTTGCTGAGCATCCATGTACCCAGCATCAACAAGAACCTTCTCTCTCTTGGCCAATTCAATGTCCTCATCGACCATCATCTTCACCAACTTCTCAAACCCAACATTGGGCTTCCAACCCAGCACCTTCTTGGCCTTACTCGCATCTCCCTTCAAGTTGTCGACCTCCGCCGGTCTGAAGTACCTCTTATCGATCACCACATGGTCCCTCCAATTCAGCCCAACATACCCAAAAGCTACTTCCAAGAACTCCTCCACCGTGTGTGACTCCTCCGTCGCCACCACGTAGTCATCCGGCTTTTCTTGCTGCAACATCATCCACATAGCCTCCACGTAGTCCCCGGCGAACCCCCAGTCCCGGGAGGCCTGCAGATTTCCCAGGAACAGCTTGCTCTGCAGCCCGATCTTGATCCGCCCCACGGCCCGAGTGATCTTCCGGGTCACGAAGTTCTCGCCCCGCCGCGGGGACTCGTGGTTGAACAGGATCCCGTTGCACGCGAACAGCCCGTAGGCCTCGCGGTAGTTCACGGTGTACCAGTGCGCGGCGCACTTGGACGCGGCGTAGGGGGACCGCGGGTGGAACGGGGTGGTCTCCGACTGCGGCGGTGGGGTCGATCCGAACATCTCCGAGGACCCGGCCTGGTAGTAACGGATGTGGCTGCGGCCGGTGGCGGAGACGTGTGAGCGCACGGCCTCGAGGAGGCGGAGGGCGCCCGTGGCGACGACGTCGGCGGTGTAATCGGGGATCTCGAAGGAGACCGCCACGTGGGACTGGGCGGCGAGATTGTAGACCTCGTCGGGGGCGATCGTGTCGATCCAGCGGCGGAGGGAGGAGGCGTCGGTGAGATCGGCGTAGTGGAGCTTCATCCGGGCCTTGTGGGCGTTGTGGGGGTCGATGTAGATGTGGTTGATCCGCTGGGTGTTGAAATTGGAGGAGCGGCGGATCAGGCCGTGCACCTCGTACCCCTTGTCGAGCAATAACTCGGTGAGGTACGACCCATCCTGGCCGGTAATGCCGGTGATCAGGGCCACCTTGCGGTGCTGCGGCGGCGGCGGGGCTTCGCCGTTGGCTCCAGATCCGGATTTTGGCGCGTCGTCGTGGGTCGCCATTGTCGGTAAGGATGGCGAAACGGGTCCGCTCGCGAGGTGTTCGGGAAAATGCCTGAAAGAGAAAGGGGCAGATTTGGAGGAAGAGAGATGATCTGATGGGGAGTTTTTGGGAGACTTTTTAAGAGGTGGAAGAGGAAAGGACTAGGGACGGTTCAGTGAAGGTAGATCTCTCCTTCTTTACGCGCTTTATTTTAACTGACGAATGAGGTCACGCCACGTGGGGATTTAAGGTCAGTATGGTCAACTAACATGGAGAAGTCCGTGAAAACTGCGGGGATGGGGGATCCGGTGATCCTCCAGGACCGGATCTACCGTGCGACGGCGAGTGCGGTGCATTGTGGACCGTCCGATGAAGGCCGCGGGTATTACCACGAGGACCAGATTTACCGCGCGACGGCGAGTGCGGTGCGTTGTGAACCGTCCGATGAAGGCTGCGACTTTGTTCAATACGTATACTCATTCACGATCGCACGATCATTAATCCTCCATACCAAGGCCGTCGATATTGCTGACTTGGCACCGGCGGCGGCGGCGGCGGAGGGGCAGCCGGTGTTGGCGGCGTAACGCGCCTGCTCAGAACGTCTCTCGGACTCTCTCGACCTCTGCTTGGTTGTGGGCCACTCTCCACCGCCTCCTCCTTGCCCCGGTTTGCGACCTCTGCAAATTGTTACCTCTCTCCGTCGCTCCGCGAGTTTGTTCGCGTTCCTCTCTGTCTCCTCCCCCTCGGCGATTCGCGAGGAGCGAGGCGATGTCCGTTCCGGCAGTAGAATGAGGTCCGCAGTGGAAGAGGCGGCGGTACGGTCATGCACGATGCACATAATACTTGTGTGATGGCGCAGTTGTTCTGCTTCTCCGTTGATGGCGACCTCTCGATAAGTAGATTCAATGGACTCAGATTGCAGAGTCGTCACGGCATTACTGGGACGTCGGATGAAGTTGACACAAGTCCGAAAGCTTGTAAGGATCTTTAAGGACGTATATGCTTCAGTTGTTACAGAATCATGCATTGTCACTGGCAATCAGCCATCACAGGAATGTAGTGTCAAGGCTGTACTTTGTGCAGCATAGATCGGATCCGAGTTAAGTTTTATTTGTTCGATGGTGGCAGCCTCATTTGGCAGGATCAGTGCATGAACTGCCAACCATCGGCACTAACTTCTTATGTTGAATTTGGTTTTATTCTGAAATGTGCATCCTTTTGTAAGGAGTGCAGAGCACTGCCGAAAAATCGTAGCAACTAGAAGGTCAAGAGATTTGTATCTTTTTTACCCCCTTTTCGCATTACACTTGTCGTTTGGGATTCTTGTTGAATCTCACGTGATATTCACAGTGCAAGCGTCAGTCTTCCGTATGCTCCATCAACCCTAAACTTCTGATCTTATCAGATGAAGAACTTCCTAGTTCACTCGCCCATAATCATAATCCCCTTGATCTGTCCCGAGGCATGGAGTCTATGGAGTAGATTCACTAAGGCGGTTTGTTCCCTCTTTTGATGGCTGGTTAGCAAGAACCATTTTGTCCTGCTTACCTTGCACCTGTGTTGCGATATTACAGGGCATCGTGCTCCAGTTGAGTGAACGATTACAACGCTCATTGCCAATCCCATGGCTCCTTGAAAGTTAAACCCAGAATCTTTGTGCGTATGCTCTCCTCCTTGATAGTCGATCAAATATTCCTTTTTTAATGATTGAACAGTAACTCCAGAACAAGTTCTTCCGTATCAAGGTCCTTGATATCCTGTAGTCCAGCAGACTCTTGCTTAATAAATATTCTTCACATTATTTGTATCCGACTTCTTGTTCTCTTTGCCTGATAGATGGAATAATCATCACTTTTTGAGTGTTAGTCTCCCTTTTTTTATCTTTCTGAAGGAAATGCAGCATTCGACATGACTGTGACCTCTGCAATGGGTAAACTTTGTCTCTTTTTCTCGGCGCGTGTTTGTAAAACATCTTCTGAATAGACTCCTCTTTAGTTGCTTTTGGTTTTCTCAGATCATTTTTTCCCTACCGGTCATATATCATAGCCACAGGTTTTCTTTGACTGACCCTGAATTCTTTTTGCCCTCGGCTAAATCAATGTCTTCTTGCTGGTGTGGGTCGTTGATTTGGCTGAGCCAGAGGACGCTGAGGAACTTCTGAGCTAAAAGGGTGATTAACCTGCTGATCGCTCTGCCTGCTCGTAGTAATCTCGGTCACCATTTTGACCCCTTTCCACAAAGAAGCTAATGAACGTTTTGTAAAACACGTGTTGGTACAGGTTACACACTCCATTTTGTTCAGATGGTTAAGAAGATCTAACGAAAGACTGAACTTTCTTCGGAAAATTGTGATAGCATGTGAAATGAAGGATCGGCCGAATTCTGCACGGTTCGACTCCCTCCTGTTGGGTTTGTTGAGTGTCAAGATGTATGAGCATTGGTTTTTATGCCAACTTCAAGGGGAAGTCGAAAAGCGGGCAAATTTAAATAATTTTGTGCTCTCATTGTTCATTAGCTGCAATCTGCAGTGCTCCTCCGGTCATGGCACATGACCCGCTAAGAAGCTCTGGTTTGACGATACCAACTTGGTACACTTTTGACTGATTGGGCAGAAAAATCTGCCAATGGAAGACGTGGGGTTCGTTGGGTTTTTTCAGCTGAGCCAGCCGTATCACTTTCCTAACCGAGCCCAAAAAGCACGACGTTGCGATGCGTGACGTAAATGTGCTGATGCAAGTGCAGTTCCTGGTTCAAGCCTGATACTTCAGCTGAAATAGATGGTACTGTTAGGAGGGCTTTCTCCGCATCCATTTACGAATATCGCATTTATCTCGCTTGGAAGACGAGAAAAGATCTTTAGGACCTTATTTGAATACTCATTTATAAGTATTTCCAATCATCGCAGTCGAAATGGCAAGCGTTTCTACATTTACAAATGACAGTGGACCATGGAAGGATTGATCAATTTAGCGTGAAAACCTTAAATGCTATGGCCGCAGGACAGGTTACTCCACGGTTGGTTTCTAGTAAGTTAATCAAAATACATAGGCTATCTTATTTGTTAAAGGAATAATCTCAGATTTAGTCGTTAAATGATTTGATTGGCATAATTTATTCTTTAAACTTTTCTTTTTAGTCGAAATCTGTACTGCAGATGCCTCAGGGCTAAATATAAACAAAGCAAGCAAGCAAACAACGTGCACCCAACGTACTAGGGGTGAGCATGGTCCGGGTTGGTCCGGGCCACCCCCTAACCCTAGGACCAACCCGTACAGTGTCGGTCCTCAATTTTTAGGACCGAGGACCGACCCTATTGAGCCTAGGACCAAGGACCGGACTGACCTAATGGGTTCGGTCCGGTTCTAGAGTCAACCCGGGACCGATCGATAATTTTTTTCATCTTATTTTTTATACTCCCTAAAAAAGCAAACCTACAAATTCAAATTATACATCCATCGATAATGCGGCATTGTGCAACTAAACTATAAATACCAATACATATTTAGCAAATTTAAGATGATACAATAATAGAAATTTCGTACATGTTAACCGCTCATCGAGATATGGGGCAAGATGGAAAATTTTTGTAATCATCTATCTTTAATATTCATAACACTATATGCAAAAGCGTTTTCCTACGTTTGATCATGTAAAGTCCACTCAACCAAAAAATGAGCTTCACACCACTTGACTAACAAATCACCGTAACAACTGTAGTACTACTCCACTCTTCAAAAACTTTTACCATTTGACACAAATTGAAAAATAAAGTGCAGTTGAAATTTATTAATAAAATACAATTAAACCATAAAAAGTTCAAAATACTTAATATAAACCATGAATATATAACTTCACATCTTGTTAATTCACTTAAACATCTAAACACTTGAAAACAAAACAAACAACACGTAATTAATACTCAACAAAAGTTTTAAATTGAAATTACTATTAGTGCTGTTGATAGAACATCTTTAATATAATATAACAGACATTTTACTTAGATTTGAATATAATATAATATAATATATAGGGTTGGTCGAGGATTAGACCGACCCAAAACTCTTAGGATCGAGGACCAACCCGCACAGTGTTGGTCCTAGAATTCCAGGACCAAGGACTGACCCAGTCCCCTTGGGAACCGAACCAGGACCGGCAAGGTTGGGCCGGTCCAAGGTCGGTCCAGGATCGACCCTAGACCGCTGCTCACCCCTACAACGTACCTCCAATGACTAGACGTGCCGTCAGCTCCAAAAAAAGGAACATTGTCGATAGACATTTCCACTTTTTTCTCCCTTCTTCCAACAACACAGCACTCGTTATGTCTCGCTATGGTTCATTTATCAACCGTGACGGTCTCTCTTTTGGTCTCGTGGAACCAACATGCGCCGACGATACTAATTAGAATTAAGGAATAGTGCAAAAACCAAGTCCGCTCGAGAAGCTTTGCGAGAAATATCCCAACAAGCATCCAAAGGTTTTTGACAGGTGAATGTTTCCTCGAAACAATTTATGCAATTGCAATGACATAGAGGAGGCACGGAACGGGTAAATCATGGCAACATAGTCCGAATAGTCAAACACCATATAACCAGAATCCCAAGCAAAGCATTGATCGTATTCTTGATCTTCTCCGCACTCCAACTATGTCTTAGCCGGTCCTCATTATGATGTGCACCCCACTGTCGGTATCAACGATGTCACTAATCTCGCCAACCTTGAGAGCATAAGTCGCTTCCTCAAAAGGTTTCTGCATCTGGCCTCGCCCAAAAGGACCTGCAGCAGTATCAACAGTTTGTGAGATTATATACCGATTCTACATCATGCTACACACTGAACTGCATGAGACAGTCCTTTTTCATCCCTTTCATTCTCTTTTCCTTTTCTCCTTTCCTTTATTGGTAGAGGTAGACATCCAACAGTGCAAAGCCAGAAAATGTAAACCTAACTCACTTCACATGAAGCTGCAGAATATTTTACCAGAAAAATGTGTTCGCCGAGGCGTTTTCACACACAAATGAGAATGCACATCGAAAAGAAAGAAAAGCAGGGAAACATCTCTACGTTTCTCGAAATTACTAGGCACATTGTCAACTCTGATTTCTTAAGATTAAAATTTAGTACAAACTCATACACATATCACCCTGTCTAAACCACATGGATCAAGCTCTTGATAAAGTACCAAGGAGTTGTCAATTTAATGTAGCTCTCAACTTATGTATCCAGCCCTCTTCATTTGAAGTAGGAATGGGGATCTCAGGAATTTCTTGCCACTCCTAAACAGAACAAGGAAGTGCAGCCATTTCAAACATCCTGTACATTAGCTCCTTAGGATAACAAAAGGAGAGGGACACTGTTACTCGACACTGCTTAGTAATTTTAGAGGGAAACGGGATTCTCCAATAAGTTACTTCCATTAATAGAAGAGCACAGAACAAACCAAGTCTTTTCTCTGTCAATATGAGGATATCTTCCACAGGCACAACTAAAAGCCCATTTTTAAGTCCCACCATCACCCCAATGCTACATATCAACCCCTAAGAACAAAACTATAGAATACAACAATAAATTTCAAGCCATTCAAACCATGTCTTTCTCTTGTTATGAGGGTTGGGGAGTCAAGGAAGGCTCAACTGGATAATCCTTAGTTCGAGTTTGTTCATTTTTGTAGTTAATGATATTCACTTCATTGAGAAAACACCCGATATCCTGATATAAAAGTCAATTGATTTCCTTATTGAAGTAAACATGCTAATTAGCCTTTGTAAATACAAAGGATGGACACTGGCAATAGCTTGGAGACGAGTTGTGTGAGGGTGGTTTTTAATGATTTGTCATGAGTGGAGATGTTTGGTTTAACTTGGTGAAACAATTTGTATTTTGTACTGCGGCCTCCTCTCCCAGTTAAAACTGGTGTTTTCTTCTCCTCCATTAAGACAGGTGCAACAGGACCACATTAATCTTGTTTTTCTTCGTATTTTGTATTATTCTTTGCATCACTTTGATTTAGTACAAGAACATCTTCATCCTTTATTATGCTGTCATCGACACTAAAAATGGCCAGGCCAAAAACTATTCCAAGTACAAGGGCACATTCATGTTTTCTTTACATTGTCTCCAACAGTCAATAGAGATTAAATTCATGCCAACCAAAACTATTCCAATCGCTCCATATATCGTGCACAGCATAACTTGGACTTCTTCACCAGAAAAGCTGATCAAATGGAAGAATCATTGAGAAGGCCAAAAAAAGTAACGAAGAAATTTCTCAAATTCACCATTTAAGGTGTACTTATAGAGACAAGGAAGATGAGGCTTGAAGTTACAGAATTCTCATGACATGACAAATAGGTTGGGGATTATGATGCATGTTCGTGGCTCAGATTTAATATTTCTTTTTTGGCCTTCATCAAGGAACTTTTATTGTCCTTCTAAGATGCAAATTAGACCTGATTGGAGAAACCGCATTGTTATCTCAGTGAAGACAACTTCAACAAGGGAGCCAAAGGTGCCAAATCATCTAAGAAAATGATCCACTGCAGGGTATATATAATGGAAATACATCTTCTAGCTGGCAATAAATCATGAAGTTGTCTTGTAAAGCAAAGTCAGCATATGAACCCCATTTATCCCAGGGTGTATCAAGCAAATTCAACTTTCATTCAAAAGCTTCTAGCTTGGAATAAATCATGAAGAAGTCTTATAAAGCTACAACAGCATAAGAACCCCATCTATCCTGGAGTTCAAAATATGTTCAACATTTCAAATGTAATATTCCTTCCAGATAGCCCAAAAAAGATTGAAAAGGCAGTATTTGAATGAGCTCTTTCCTTCTCCGTACAAATTCTTTACCACCTTTATTTTCCTTCCATGCAAAATCAAAGCCCTTAAACAGCCAAACTCCAACAAAGTAATAACCTCCCTCCAGGGCTGCCGATTTTTTCACATTCCCTTCACTGGAAGATTTTCTCTCATATCACAGGGGACCTAGGCAGTACATGATACCACCATAATCTTTCTCCTTTCAAACAGACACTTAACACAATCTTGTCTATGAGGGTCTATTGGCAGATAGCAATTAAAAAAATGATGGAAAGATACCTCATTCAGCTAAGGAACTTCTATCTAAGTTCCTTGACAATTAAATAACATTCCAGACATGTAATAACATGAGAAAAGTATTCCAAAAATTGTTCGATATAGCACGAATCAGAAAAAAATAGCTCATAGAAGCAGATTAAAGTATTTCTATTTAGTTCATGTTGTTTCAATTTCAAAGAGACGATGCATTCTTCTGCGGTTTTTGAAATTGGAGAGATAACATGCTGTGCCTGCGAGCCACAATAACAATCATCGGGAAGAATTAGTGGCATTTGCTATCTGGGAAAAACTGCGATCATAAATTCGGATCTGTCACGCTCACTCAAATCATGATATCCTTTTCCATGGGATGGAATAGACTATTTTCCAGTAATTTAACTCCTAGTGACAACGGATAACTCACAAAACATGCATTTGACAAAACAAAAGGGCTAGATAGTGATAGGACGTCATTAAACCCTATCGATGCACATCTGACATCAAAGGTAGAGAGACTAAAGCTCCGAACTTCATCTTCACAAGGTTAAAATTGTACGACAGACTACACTAACAACCGATTGTTTCATATACGTTCATTTATCCAATTCCGGCAACATAATGTTTCTTCCAAATCAAATCAAGAACAAATTGTTTCGGGTACATAAATAGAGTTAGATTTATCTATATTCCAGCTTCACGAATTCGGCTAAAGTCCCGTAGATTTCTAAGACAGAAACGGTATAGCAGGCAGACTCCATCGAATGAGCAGACGCGAACGATTAGACGAAAGAGCGAAGATAAAGAAAAGGCAATCATAATAGGAGCTGAGAGTGGGCATAAGTAACGAGCGTCGAGGTCAGACGGAACCAACCGAGATCGCCGCCGCGCTTGGCGGAGCTGCAGTCGGAGAAGCGCGACGCGAGGTCTTCGAACTTGGCCTTGCCGGCGACGATGTCCTCCCTGAGGGCCTTGAGCTGCGAGACGGCGCTCTCGCGGGTGGTGCTGCGGATGACCCTGCCCTCCGGATCCTTCCACGAGGCCTTCCTCCGGGAGCCCTCGTGCTTGATGAGGATGTGCGACGCGCGGACCGAGCTCCCCGCCGCCGCCGCCCCCGCCGCCGACGACGACATCTTGGCCTTCGCCCTGTGCTTGTCCCTGAGGCTGCCGGACTTGGCGGCGGATGGATCGGCCGACGAGATCGTTGAGGACGACGGTCTCTTCCTCTTGCGATCGGCGGACTCTATTTTGGCAGAGGCTGGAGACGACGGCGACCTCGTTCTGCTCCCCTCGCTGCGTTGAAGTTCGAGTGCTGTGTGAGCTCGGTGAAGATGGAGAGAATCGGGGAACGGTGGGGTTGGCCATTTATATATGATGAATTTTTCAACATTTTTTTCCTACATATTAGAAATGGACACGTCATCGAAAATAATTATCCTTTATTAGTTTTTTCAATCAAGTAATCTTTCGACCAAAAAAAAAAGTACGATGAATCCAATTCCAAATTTTAGACTCTCTTTATTCCGCGAAGAGTGGCTAATTTGGAAATTATTTTCTTAAAAATAATTATTTTGTCTAGTTCACAAAAATAAATGAACAAAATTCTTTTCATTGTCTATGAAAATATTTTAAATATAAATAATTATCAATAATATTTATTGACTAATTATTTCAAGAGAATCAGACAATCATTTAAAAAAAAAAATGCTACTCTGAATTTTTTAAATATTTAAACACCCAACATATTAAATCCCATTTATTTAATAGCTAAGCTTTGAGAACCATCGGCAGTGAACTCGCAAAAAAATTCCGCTCACGCGTGAGGGGGTTTCGCCTCATGCTTACCGGTAACTCGTTGTCAAATACAATGATCGATGCCAAATCCTCATTTTAGTTTCATTTAGCCAGCCCGCGACCATATCCAGTTCCTAAACCAGTCGAAGCACTCTACCTGGCTCACGAAACTATCAAGAGTACGTCAAGTACTTTATAGGGCATACGCTTCAGCAGGTCCAACCGTTCCAACTACAACAAAATGAGTGCTGGCATCGCATTCAACGTCGCGCGCATTCACTTCGATTCCACCATTATTTGGCGCAGAGAGAGACAAGCAAGGCCTAGTAATGGTGAAAATGTCGGCAGGACGACCTTCTTGCCAGAAGTGCCACAAGAAAACTTACGCGGGATTTGAGAAACACATTGCAGGAATCAAAATATGGTAACATCTACAGGACAATTACAGTTGCATGTCTATCAACATTTATCTTGTTTCCTCTCAAAAAGTTGGATTTACAGCTCCTAGCGCCGAATGGACTGATGAATTTGTTTTTCATCTGAAACAATTGATATATTGTTTAACTAAACATTTCTCAAGAGAGGCCAACTTTTTCTGATGATATCACCAATCTTCGCATTGATCTGCTTCTGAATGTGAGGTGGGCAAAGCTCAGCTGCAAAACTGTTCAATTTTGCAGCCAAACTTGATTTCTGAAGTTCCTCTTCAGGCAGGTTTCCCATCAGCTGGATGAGGAGTGGTTTCTGCTTGAGCTCGAATTTCTGCATATTTCATGGTATGGGAATTATTGTCAGAAATGCTGGTGAGAAGAGACCATTTCCAGTTCCTTGTGACCAACAAAAGTGCCAGCCGGTACAATTGAAAATTCATATGGAGCGCATGTATTTCTCAGGCAACAAGCTGAAGATTTCAGAGATGTCTGCAATATGCATTCTAATTGCAAGGCAAAACCAAATTAAATAACTAGAAGAGCCATAACATGCTGCAGAGGAGCCAAGGAAACAACCTTTCTACTTGATCACAACAGATCTGGTTTGACAATCCGGGGCATCAACCTAAGCAAATTAATACACAGGTGGACCTTTTTTCTCTTTCAACAGAACTAGCAGCAAAGTACTTCCTTACCCATCAAAAACACCTAGAATATTTCACAGATCATTATCATGGCAAATCAAGACAAATCAAAATAGTTGGAAGCATGGAATCCCCTAGTTATTTCCCGTCCTCTGGAGGAATTTTCGTTCCACGCACGGAATAAATTACTGGTAACATATTTGGATTGCAGGTATTTATGTAGCATTTGGCTGAGGGAACACATCAGTAGCAGCCCGCAATGAATAAGGGACCATTCTAAATATGGAAAGTTCTTCAACCTCACCTGTTGTCAGTCAAGTCAACACAAAGTGAGGACAATATTAATAAGTTCAGAATTTACCTACCAATTTTACTCCAACGAAAAAGATGGGATGGTTAAGGTGGACACAATGTGATGAGACATGAGGCAGGTACAAGTTCAGAATTACCTATTCGGACATACCCACTTGCTAATCAGCCAATTAATATTCTCACCCATTGAGTTAATGATGACTGGTGAATTCAATTTTCTGATAGGCACACTGTAAAGTAATAATGTGCGGTTCCCAATTACTTAACCTGATGTTCAGGCTCTGCATGATAAAATGCTTTAAGATGTTGAATCTGAGTAGTGACAACACTGCTCTTGGACTTGCTTTGCTCTCTTTCTTTGCTAAGGGCTGCTAGCCTGGACTCTTCAGTTCCATTTGTGAAGATAATTGACCTGACAACACAATTCCATCAGTAAATATTCAGTAGACTCAAAGCAACAGACCACACATCCTAATTCTGATTAACAGGAAAACTTTCAACGCAAATAATTGCTGTCACCTGTACTGGTTACCAACATCTGGACCTTGCCCAAGAACTTGCCTTGAATCATGACTAGACCAAAAGACATCCAAAAGTTGCCTGTAACTAATCAATCTAGGATCATATTCCACCTGTGGAGCAGCATTCACAAAAACAAGCAAAGAACGAGTAAATATTGATACCAACTAGTAATATTCTTGTCATTTAAAAGATTAAGTTCCGATTTCAAGAACAAAAAACCATGGACATACTTAAGTCTAGAAACTCTCTTGCTCAAAAGAGAGGACTTATAGATGAAACTTTCTCACCGACCTCCTCCTCCTTCCCACTCCCCAAAAGGAAAAAGAAAAGCGACAAAAGGCAAAAGAAAGGGGAGAGTCAAAACAATGCCTTTTTTTATTTTTATAGAATCTCAGTTTGAATCCCGATTTACCCCTTCATACTAACAGGGGTTCACATCCAAAATCAGCTTCTGCTTGCTCAAATCCTAACCTCTTATATGCCCTATGTCCCCAACAAAATTCTCATCATATAAAGATGACTTGTGACAAGTTCAGCATTTGCACAAGTAACTTTGACAAGCCTCCTGACCTCCCTTAAAGAAACATTAGCGGCCCAAGATGCATCAATCCAAAATGATTGACATGCATAAATCAGACTGATCCTCAGAGGAAAGCGCAATAATAATCCAGCACCTTTCACTTCATTAGCAAAACACAAATGACGAAAATGCAAACTTACAGGATCAAAAATTCAATATCACCTCTCTCTACGTCTTATGTCAATTTCTTTATCAACCAGACACTAGGAGACTGACAGGACACCCTTATTTCATAAACGTGCAGAACCTATTCAATTGATCACAAGCAACCACCGTGCAATCTTTCACCCTTTTCACCGACTCAAAACTCTGACGTTTCATCAAGACAAAGCTGAAAGTACCACCTGGCAGTGGCATCTGATGCTTGATGCCGGATGACCATAGTGAACAGTGTCGTCGATTATTAGGAAGAAATTCTACGAGTCATGCTAATAAAGGTGCAAGGAAACAACAATGCGAAGGGCAGGATTCTTAAACCGAAAGAAACAACAACAATGGCATCCACGCTAGTTGACAATGATAGCTAAGCACCTCCGATCATTGAAACTACAAACTCAGTCGGTAGCACCGTCAGCTTCCGATCTGTACAATCCCAGCGTTCCTCTGTCTCCTATTCAATCGCAATTACACGCACGGAACCTCCTCGTAGTAGCTCCATAACACAAAACCGACTCAAAAACTCGCGAAGAAAACTACCTGAACGCATTCGGCGTGATCGCGCAAGCTCCGGTACTCGGGATTGGGCTTGGAGCCGCCGGCGTAACCGACGGCGGTCCGGACGACGCCGTCGAGGCAGCTGAAGACGGCCTCGGACCTCCAGAAGCTCCCGAGGGCGAAGACGGCGGTCCTCGAGGGCTGGTCCGGGGAGCCGGCGGCCGGGTCGGGGATCCGATTGGCGAGCCTGATGCACTGGGCGCCGCCGAAGAACGAAGCGAGGACGACGGCGAGGGTCAAGAAATTGGGCGGAGAGAGAGGAACGCTTCTCGAGAGACGAATCGAGCGGGTCCCAGAGAGCGGCCGAGAGAGCTCTTCCATGGCATCGCCGTAGTCCAGCGGGAGCGGAGCGTCCGCAAGGGGGGAGGAGGAGCGGTTGGATCGGGTTATGGATCTGCTTGTTCTTCCAAATATTCTTTTTCTTTTTTTATTATTATATTTTAACCCATTTTCACGCTTTTCTTTTCCTTTTTTTCACAACATTTCCAAAAACTTACCCAAGGATTTTTTTTTTGGGCAATCCCGGAGCTTTTCAGGTGATTTCAATTTAGACAAAACATATCACGCCCTTAGAAAAATGTTTTCAAAGAAGTCATTTCACGATATTTTTCAATATTCGACTTAAATCTAAAAATGAATTGGAAAACTTTTAGTTTACGCCAATTAAAACTTCCTGTATTTTATAAAGGGGCTAAAATGATCACATGTCATCTCTCTTCTGGTAATTTTTGGAGAACCCACAACAAGTAGCTCGATTTTCTTCCAACCTTGTCCGAATCAACCCACGCTAAGAATTGTGGCCTTTATGCATCTTGTTCATCCACTCCCTTAAAAAGGTTGCTCGATCAGAAGTTGCCGCCGATCACTCAAGCATTTTAGCCACAGAGTAGAACTAGATTTTAAGAACTCTTATTTTTCCATCATTATTTGAAATTTCCAGGGGAAAATTCCAAATGAAAGCCTAAAATGGTGTTATTTTCTCAAAAAATTGCATAGAATCTACATTATTTCAAATAAAGGTTTGAAATGTCCAAATCAGTTTCAAACAAAGGCCTGAACTTGCTGGTTGACACATGTGACTTTTCCGATGGTCTGAACAAGGACACTTTTGTCGGAAAAAAGTTTTCAATAAAAAGAAAAGCCAAATTTATAAAATTAAAACCCAAATTTGTTGCTTTCTTTCCCCAAAACACTTGAAAGAACAAAGGTTGAGATCTAAGGTATTGTTCGTTTCGCAAAAAACAGTTTATAGGAAAATATTTTCCGAATTTTCCGACATTCATTTTACGGAAAATGAATTGCTTTAAGAAAAAAAAATTATTTCATTTTCAGGTTTACCAAAATACCAAAAAATAATTACATTTTCCAGAAAAAATGGCTTCTTGAAAAATATTTTTCTAGAAACATCACATTTTTCATGAAATAAGCAAAGCCTAAATTTTGCACATTGTGACATTTTGAGGAGTGACCGTATAAATGCAAAAGTTTAGAAAAACATTAACTTTTATGTCTATCTAGTATTTACTAGAAATTTACATTTTTTTAAGGATGAACCCCATGCATTGTTTTCATTTATGCTTCTTAAGAGTTATTTACGGCATCTGAATCTTTCTTTGAGTTTATGAACCGAAGTAATGCATTTAAGGATAATTTTCTAATATTATCGTAATTGGGCTCTTTTTAGGTAATTTACGATCCGTGGAATTGAGATCATTAATGTGTCCCATCAGCTTAGAAAACCTTATGGGTATTTTGGTAATTTTCTGCTTAGGAATGTTGAAGCCCGAAATTTTATTGACCATCCAGGCGTCCATTTTTTGCAAAAATATAAAAATATAAATATATATAAATATATATATATGGTAATAAAAAATAACGAAAAATAAATAAACAAGGAAAATAGAAAAAAAATAAAAATCAGGTGGCCCATCTATATCAGGCCCGGTTCCTTTAGCAAGATTTTCGGCCCACCTTCTTACCTCTCTTTGAGCTTAATTTTCTCCTTTTTTTTAGGGCCTAGTAGTATTTCTTTTTAGCCCATTTGAATTTACATAGGCCCAGCCCCTTTGCCTTTCTTTTCCTTCTCCTTCTCCTCATGCTCGCGGCCGGGAGCGTGGAGTGCGTGACCGTGACCGTGACCGTGACCGAGCGTCCGTGAGGAACGAGTGCACGAGAAACAAGCCGGTGAAGGAAGCAGATCCAAGAGAAACCTTATAGAAGGTGCTTAGCTGGTTGAGTGTGTAAGCAAAACGTAAAAAGATTCCTTCGCATGGAGGGAGGACGCTGGCTGAAGAAGGTGCTCCTACAAAAGAGAGAGAGCTCGGTGGGGAAAAGAAAGAGCGAAAAAAACAGAGAGAAAAACGAAGGGAGAGAGCTCGCCGGAGGAGGGGTATCCGAGAGGATTGTCTGGATCCCCCACGAGGATCACCGGCGAATCCTTCCCCCCCGCCGCCGTGCTTTCTTTCGCTTATTGTCACCGGAGTTTGATATCTTCGATTGGGGACCACCGTTTCCGAGAGTTCCCCAATTCTGCGATCCTTACCTTTCACACTCGAAATCGTCGTCGACAAGTGAACGCTGAGATAAGATGATTCTAGCTCTAGCTTCTGCCAATATCGCTGATTACACATCGTTCCCGAACCAGGGGAGTCTTCTCTCGGACGTGCTCTGTGTATGCTCTGTTTTGGCCGGGAGCGAGGCGCTGGATTTAAGCGACGATATCTCGAGAAAATATGGATATAATGGGACTGATTTGTTGCTGAATAGCACGATTTGAATGTTCTTACGTCGTTCCTAGATCGAGAAACCCATCTATGTTGAATCGGGACCGTGCACGCCAACCGTTCGA
Organism: Eucalyptus sideroxylon; assembly: GCA_014182405.2. Classification (NCBI taxonomy): domain Eukaryota; kingdom Viridiplantae; phylum Streptophyta; class Magnoliopsida; order Myrtales; family Myrtaceae; genus Eucalyptus; species Eucalyptus sideroxylon. The sequence goes on from CM024557.2 coordinate 10,158,152, forward strand.
TAAAATGCTTCAATGAAGACCCGAACTCGAATCTTTAAAATCGAAGCTTAGATCTTCGTTATCTGCGTGATTTGTTCTAATATTATTGTCCCGATACTGAAATCGTCCTTTTATTTGATTTTTGGGTCGCATCGTCTGAGTCGGCCATGAACTTCTCGCCGGAAAATCCATACCCCTCGCTGGAGAAGCCCGCCGTTTGAGGCCGCCCTCGGACTTCTCGCCGGAAAATCCATCCCCTTCGCCGGAGGAGCTCGCAGTATGAGGCCGCCGTTGTTTGTCCGTTCCCCTTTGTTTTGATGTGCATATCTTTGTTTGCTATGCTAGGATGGATGGATTTATGTTAATATGCGACTTCAGACTCCGGATTTATTCCGGCAACATAGGAACCGCCAGTCAGCTAATGATCGGCGGAGATCGGCGCCGATCGGCGCCGATCGGAGTGGATGATGGGAGAAGGGTGGTGACCGGAACTTTGGCTGAAGCGCATCAGAAAAATAATGGAGGTTCGGGTGAAGTAGAAGGAGGTTGAACAAGACGGCTCGCGAAGAAGGAGATGTTGTGTGAAAAAAAAAAATAATAATAATAATAAAGGAGAAAAGAAATAAAAAAAATAGAAAATAGAAAAGAAAATAATAAAAGAATAGATATATGGGCTGGGGTGTTAATAAAAGCTGAGCTGAGAATGTGGGCTAAGTCCGTTTGGATTTGGTCTAGATTTAAGGACTGGGTTGGCTTTGATGTGGGCTGGCAGTGGCTTTCGGCTGGGCTTTGGGTTTCTTAGGAATTGGGTTCATTGGTTGAGCCCAGTTAAGCCTAAGACCAGAAGACCCAACCCGGACTATTAGGGTCCGGGTCCCAAGAAATACAGAAAATTCCATAAATTCATAAAAATTAGAAATCCCTGGAAAAAGCTTTAAAAATTAGCTCTTCAAGTAGTTTCGTCTTAAAAAGTGAAAAATCCTTAAAAAATTGGAACCTGAAATTGAATAAGAAGGCTTTACGATAGGGATTTATGGATGCCATTTTTTTTAGAGAAAATTTTAGGTTTGTGTGTCTTTACTTCAATGACATTTGGTTGTGCATCATAATACCTTGAGTGTTATTTTCATTTTTAGAATGGTTATGATGAACCCTAAAAATCTTCGATAGGCTACCCTAACACTTTGATTAGCACTTAATCAAGTTTAGATACTGAAAGGACATTAGTTCTAAAACTATTGTAATCAAGTCCCTAAATTCAAAATCTCTAGTTGCATGGAAAGTGAAATATTCTCCCATATCTCATTTGGTTTCTAACCAACCTTAATATGTTGGTAGCAACTCTTTTTCTGAAACTCACATGGGGTTAGTTGAATGGAAAATGAACAACTATTGTCACGCAACGTATGGATTTGGAAAAACCAACACTAACTGAAGGCCATTGGCCCAAATTTGGCAATCTCTCTAAACCTGTTTCCCCTCAAGGGTGGGTCGCGACAAGGAATATTAAAGATGACACTTGGATCTGTTTATTTTGCTAAAAATGAATGATTTGAAAAATATTTTAAAAAAATAAACGTTTGTATTGCTTGAAATAATTAGTCAATGAATGATATTTTCATTATTCAACAACAATTTATGTCTAAATAATTTTATATATAATAAATATATTTTTCATTCACTCATTTTTATAAGTGTTACAATAATTATTTTTATGAAAATATTTTTCTAGTCATTTTATTTCTGTGAAACAAATGCACCCGTATGATTCCTCGGTGGTGCTAGAGATACACCTTCACGAAATTATATGGATTCAGGATAGCTGGAGTTTAGATGGGTGGTGCTTTGCGTCTGCTAGGAATTTCTATAATAGCATATTTGCAACCAATAACATATTTTTATGAATCAATATTGGATCAGATAGAGATGCTTTTGAGTGATCGATGAGTTAATAAATTTGGGATTTAGTTGTTGTATTAGTTTATCCTGTCATTTGGTCTTATTTTAAGGAACAGTTGCTTGCAATTATGCTGAGATACCAATGTTTCCCTTTGGGGATTATGCTTGTGAGTCCCTGTACATTATCGAGATATTTATGATCTGCTATTGGAAACAATGTCTACTCAGCTACATTGACGCGTCGATATATTATGCTTGTTGCGTGGTGATTAGATCATGGGCGATTGTACTCATATTTCATGTCTATTTGTTGATAATGTCCAAAAATTATTTTGAGTTACTTGCAGTGTTGAAGTACCTTGGACTTTTGGCGAATGCCTATGTGTCTAATCATTACTAGAGTTAAGGATCACTTACTACGCAAGCAAGCTCATTCCTTTATAATATAATGTTTTTCAGATTTAATTGAAACTGGTGAGAATGAATAGTGAATTGAGATTGACTAATATCTTGAGAATGCCGGAATAATTAGAAGATTTCTTTGCAATTATGTGTATTAAAACAGAAGACTTGTTAGTCTATTTGTGTTAGATGTGTCAAACCTTTGGATACGTATGCACTGGTTTCCTTTTTTTGTTGTTGTTGAGATTAGCAATTATCTTGGAGATTTTGGACAAATTATACATTGAATTTCAATCCAGTAGCTTATTTAAAATTTAGTTATGTATGAAAATAACATACATTTGGGTGTGGCACAAAACAATAATGTGTTCATAAGGCATTTTTTTAGTTTTCTTCTGATTCCGGCATAATGCTTTCTTGAATTATTTTCTTTATTTTGATAGGCTTGAAATAGTCATAAAATAAACGATTACGTGTTATTTGGAAATGTCATGTACAAGAAAATATTTGGTGATAATCCTTCGAAAAAGTAATTTCTTATTTGCTGAATTTTTTTTTTTTTTTTTGCAAAGTCAAGTGTTGATGTCTAAGCAAATTGCAGGTGAAGTTCGTTTCCAAGGTACTTTTATATCGTTGCCAAACCAATAAAGTTATGTCTAGTAGAAGTATTAAAAACTAAACTCAAAGAATTAGTTGTGATATTGCATTAGCAGCGAAGCTCAGTAATTCGAGTGTGAAAAGCGGATAGGAAAGACTACGCTCAAAATAATATGTGTTTCCGGAAACAATTTATAAATCATCAAACGATAGGAAAAAAGAGGCTGTGACTGTATTTCTGGGAACAATTTATAAATCATCAAAGGGTAGAAAAAAAGGTTGTGATTTCATGGATATTAACACCATCATTTAGTCTTCGTAAACACAATGTAGAATAAATATGAAATTAATAAAATTTCCAAACTAGAAAATGAATTTGGCCGAAGTCAGATAACAATACTGTAGAATAAATATGAAATTAAGGATAATATTGCTTGACGGAGACGGTGAGGGAGTTATTCAAATAACTCCCTCACTATCTGTTAACAATACTGTACAACAAGAATTGAAATTAATCCCTCACCCTCTCATCAAGACGATGAGCTTTAACTTATTTATCTTACTCAGGCAACAGTAGGTTAAGCAAAAGACGCATTCCACCTGAAAGTTCTAGTCCAAGACCAGCTTGGTAATGCATTGTGCTTCAGAAGTTTGCACCGGCTCCACTACGCCGAGATGCGCCATTAGGAGCCAAACATGGGTGATGAGCTCTCCTCCTCTGCTCAGGTTCTCGCAGTGTTGGTAGCCTCTGCTTTGGCAAGCCGCGTATATCAGAAACTTCGCCCAGACCTTGCCGATCAAGTACCATTTCCTACCGAGGTCTTTCGACTCGATTTCATTCAACTGGGATGCGAGATGGCAAGCGTCAAACAGCACCGACCTGCTTTTGCCACCGCGTATTTTTGTGGCAGGCAGCTGAGTTCCCACATGCAGCAGAAGATGGCAGACTTCGCATAGATCGCGAGACTCTGTTGACTTGTGCGCCTTGCTGCAGCTTTTAACACCGGTGTGGCCATGTTTCTCTTTCTTGAATAAATTCTGCGCCCACGTCTTGACAGCCGATGAGTTGATGCTGGTTTCTTTCTTTGACAACATCTCTAGCTTGTCCTCGAAGAACTTCTGAGCGTCGACTGAAGTATCTTCATATCGGAGCACGCCTATCCCTGTTGGCAACACGGAAGGATGGAGTACTGAAAGATAGAGCATATACCGAGAGACCAACTTACTCATCTTGTAGTCCTTGATGTGCTCCGAGATTTCTCCCTTACTCTTCTCGAGGTCGTTGTAGTGGCAGAGCTCGGTGGCGATGTGCCAGATCAGGATGCTCTGGTCGAACTCCATATCGTTCACACTCCAGTTCAGATGACCGTTGTTTGACCTTATCAGTACTTCACTGGCCTGCAGCTTAAGTTTCTTCAACCCTTTCTTCAATTTGCCGTACTGTTCCAGATAATCGATCGTATCCCTCATGTGATCGAAGGTCCATTGTTTGATGTTGTTCTTGAACCTTTTGTAATTGATGCAGACGTTCTTCTCCAACTTCTCATCTAATTTGGCGAATCTTGGATGCAACTTGCTGAATTTCCTATTTCTTCTCCCGATGGATAATTTCAAGAGGCTGAGCTGGGCCACGGAATGTGACGATCTTGGGTTCGGGCAGATCTGGAGAGAAGCCATGGCGGATGATACTGTGGATCCGCCAGGTCTCTGAAGACGCCAGTGGTCAACCCAATCGGAAGAAATTGTGAGAAGAACCGAGTAAATCTCTAAAAGTATGGCCGCACTTACCAGCAAGAAGGTGATATAGATGTCGACTTTGAGGTAATCCTTCCTATCCTGCAAGGAGAAGAATACCAACACGGCACACAGCACCGAGAGATTAATGACCCAACGAATGATGCCCCAAGCACGGTTCAGCAACGGTGCCTTGGTGTAGAGAAGATCGTACATGAACCCGAGCTCGACTTCCACGATCCCAAAAGCCGTCACTGAGTTCATGTTCTGGCGGTTCATGAACATGTGCTTGCTGGCCGCCTGGTCGCTAGTGTTGAGGATAAGGTCCACGAAGAGAAGCTTGAAGATCTTGAACAACTCATAGGCTTTGACCAGAGTCGCGGCTTTCTCTTGGTCGATGGCTTGACCGCTGTTCGCTGAGAGGTCCTCTGGAGCCGGAACTTCAGTGACCTCGTAGATGCCGACTTGGTAACCCTCCTCTTTCTTTAGATTGTACTGCTCCACGATCCTGGGGTATATGGGACCAAAATCGGGATGCGAAAGCATCGAATCTCGAAGTTGACCTTCACTTGCTAAGTATAAACACAGTGTCCTCTCTACATATTTGATGAACCCCACCAAGATCATGCCAGCCGCTAATATCGACAGCGTAGACCTTGACAAGGCCATGAAGTAGATGTAACAAGCTAATACTACTTGTACGCAAAGCCGTGCCAACTGCCTCGACCACAGCTCATTGTCCTCCAGGGCATACGCAGTGATCGTGTCAGGCCCACCCAAGTGGAGGAGAAGGAACGGCGCCCAGAAAGCAGTGATCTGGCTTCTCGGATCAATCGTCCCCTTCGTTTCCTTGATGGTGGCCAGGCGGTTCGAGAGGACGCCGAGTGCGAGGGTTGGGATGAAATCGGCCAATAGGTATGTTGTCCAGACCACGACTTGGATCCAGTACCTGTAGATGGATTTCCTCCGAAACCCCTGAGTCACAAGGGTCAATTGGAGGAACAAGCTGAGGAGGACAAGCAATCGCAGCTCCCACTCCTTCCACAGTTCTCGAGTGTTTTCGGGAAGTAGCGGAAATCCCATGGTTGAACTCGATGTCGGCACCAAAAGGCGCAACAATCAGGCACCCTTGGTCGATCTTAGGATCATAAAGGAAGAGGACAAAGCAAGGCAAAACAGCATTAGCCTTGAATTTACCTCTGCAACATCCTCTAAACGGCCACTCTTTATAACCAATAACTTGATGTTGGAATCAAATACAAAAGCATTTATTTACCGTGCATAACATCATAGGAATGAAAAAGCAGTGCGCATTTTGAAACACCCCCAACAATTGCAACATCACTTTTGGATGCACAGTTGTCAATCAATTCTTTGTGTTTGCCCAAGGATGAAGTAAAGTGGCAAAAATCCGATACCGGCATTTGTACCAATAACTTAAAGTTCAATTTCCCAATCACTCCTCAAGTTTCCGAATCTTGCAAACTCCATTCTAATCATTGTGGTCCTGACAACCCTAGCCCAACATGGTCCATGTGAAATATAAAGTAAAGGCAATTTGGGTTGCTATAACAAGTAAAGGCACGCAACAAGGTCAAAAAGAGGGTGGTAAATGCTTGCTCCAAGTAGAAGTGATTCGGATGCACTGAGTTGATTGCTTCGACTTCCAAACAGCTATTATTGTCCTTGGGATGAAATCTATGTATTAAATCCTAAAAAAAAAGTTGTTGCTACGATGAAACAATGCATGAGAGCCCGTATCACATCACATCACCGGCAGCTTATGTGCTTTATGGCCATCATGATCGCGACTTGTCATCCGGGTCTGACCTATTGGTATATGATGTGCAACACTAGCTGAACATTTTTCTCGAAGTCAAGTGGTGTATGAGCTGGACATTTTGGTCCTCCACAAACTGTCACCGGAGGGACACGCAACCAATGCACCACCTTTAGCTTTACTTAATTAAACCCTTAATATTGCACACCAAGGCTAGAAACATGCGACTAAAAACTTATGAAAGCCTCAAAGTCCAGAAATTCATAAACTCATGGCAAGTTTTATTTTTCTGTAGAGCAGAAAGAAGGTCATCAATGCCCCAATTCTCATAGCGCGTCATTTTAGTGTTAAAACTTATTGAACAATTATTTTAAGTGCCACAACTTTTGAAAAATGATCATCTAAGTGAACACGGTAACTAAGTTTGCTGAAAATCTGGCATGGCTTATTGAAAACACTTGAATGGCTGCTTTAAGAAGTTTTGGCACTAAAGGGATTATTCAAAAAAAATTTGATCATTCACAAAATTGTTTCTTCTAAAATTTTAAAAATCAGAGCGAGCCAAAAGCAAAAATCACAAAGAAAATATTCTATACTTGACAAGTTTTTCTTTGTTTTGTTAGAGTCAAAAGCAAAATTATTGAGCAAACATTTTCTTAAAATAGTTTCATCTAAAGTCACATAGATCAATTTGTTTTCCTAACAAAAAAGATAGTAAATAAAATTTTCTTCACCTTAGTTAAGTTATCGTAAATAAAATTTTCTTCACCTTAGTTAAGTTCATATTTGTTTCTTTTCTGACCTTGCTCTATTCTTAGATTAAACAGCAAAGCTTCAAGCATTGCGGTAGTGGATCACTGTGCATTTGGTTTAGCTTTGTGAAATACCTTTGCATAGACGCAAAGAACCTTAGTTCAAGGGATTTTCACAAAATGCAAAACACTATTTGCCAAAAACTTGTCAAGGACTTTAGTTTTAAAAAAGAAAAACAGAGAATGAAAGTGAAAGCACAAATTGACGAAGATGGCACCTTAGGCGAAGGTTGAAAGAGAGACAACAACCCATCACTGAGGTCACACGACCATAGACGACTTCTGTCGAGGTCGCCCCACCCTAGGTGATCCTCAACCTCTACGACCGGTGCAACTAGCGAGCATAGAGAGAGTGTATGAGAAAGACAATAAACAATGTTTTTAGAGGGCAAAAGTGGAATACAGAATTATAAGTGAGGGCAAGTTTGGAAGGAAAAAACGTCATTAGACCCCACAATAACATAATGAAAATACTGAAAGTGGGCCCCACCTACTTGAGCTTTCAACTTTGCCACTACTAGCTTTTACACAATGCCCTCCAAAAAATTTATTAAATGCCCTAATTTTTCTAAGGGATTTTAGGGGTCCAAAACCCCATGAGCTAAACCAAATGCAGTTCTCTTTAATCGAATGTGAGGATCCATACTAAGGAATGTTTGGAAACCAATCTAACAAAATATCTTAATTTGTGAAAAAATGATGCATTTAGCAACGTTGAATGGTATATAAATTACGCATCACACAATTTTAAAATTTATCTTGTGAAAAATTTAAGAAAGATTACTTTAGTGCCAAGATTTTATAAATGATCACTTTAGTGTCAAATCTTTTCAAAATTGTCCATTTAAGTGACCTTCGTAAGCCACATCGGTTTTTTCATCAATCACTTAAATATTGCCCTATAAAAATTGTGGCACATAAATGATTGTTTAAAAAAAATTTGACACCAAAATAAGCACCTTACAATAATTATGGCACTGATGTCATCCTTATCTCTACCTTCCAAAACTTCAAAATTTAGGTAAAATTTATTTAGAAAATAGCAAGTGCATACTTGAACTTCCCCTTTATCTTTCCGTTATTCGAGCAAAAACTCCTGTCAAAATAAAAGTATGCATTATTCCATTTCCAAAAAGTAATGAAAAATAGCAAGATTGCAATTGCAAATGACCTTAATGTCCCTACGTATAGGTTTCTAGATCAGTCAAATTTTAAATGTCAAAAAATAAAAAGTCAGAAATGGAACCGACGCCTGCTTTTTCCATACATGCTAAAAAGGTCGATTAAATATTTTGAAGCCTCTTGATAAAATGTTCATTTTCTTGGCCTGATGCTAATAAAAAGTTACATATGAATGATATATCTTCTATACATTGAGGGAAGCTTCATTCCAAACTTGTCCTCAAGTAAGATAATGATCTAAAGCGAAAGAAAAGAACACTTGAATATACGCTCGGTTTCATATCCCTTTCTCAACTAAATTTTCATTGTCCACACGAACTCATGAAAATCAAAGTCCCTCATCGGTTGAATGTGCATAAATGAGGTTACATATATGCCTAAATATGCGGAATGTGAGGCGGTCCAGACCCCTACTTTGCGTGCCTTGGACTTCCATATGCATTTCACCTTTGTCTCTTAAGCCTGTCACCAATCCTTTAGAATTTATTTCTAGTATATTCTTATATATATTCAAAAAAAAATTAAAAAAAAAAGGCCTCTCTACAGGGCCCGAATGCCACACCGTTTAGGAATACACTGGTAAAGTGAGATTTCATACACGTCTGGATCCAGGGAAAAAAAAAAACATTACCCAAAAACAAAAGCTGTAACCCTTCACCTTCCGACACCCCACTGCGGTTCTTCTATCATCTGCTGGTTCATCTCTTTGCCTTGTCTTCCACAAGTCGCTGCAAGCATCATTCTTTCATATCGCAACATATCCACTTATTTAGTTGTTTTCATTTATTGCATGAGTCTTGTCAACTGAAAGCAAGCAAGGCAATGGTCTTAGGTCTATCCCAAATCCCAACCTTTTGCCATTGACTTAATTGATGGTTGATATTCATCACCACCACTTATGTTGTCTACACCGTCAAAAATGGAATTTGGACAAAGGAGTTATGAGGTCCAAAGTTAGCTTGTCGAATCTATGAAATCCGAAAATTGAGTCGTGTGATCGCGCATGTGCTAACTTCAAATGGCTTGTACAACTTATCCTAATATCCAATTGAATTTTTGTTTTCATGGCTTGCATGGGCATGATAGTTTCTATGTTCTTGGTATTTTCAAGAAATTTTCATAATTTTTGCTATTTTTCAGAAATTTCAAACAATGATGGAAAAATAAGAGTATTTGAAATCTGGCTCTGCTATGTGACAGAAAATTTTATATTTTTCATTAAAGTTGATGAAAAAATATTGTACATTGATTTTTGTACGTTGTGACATTTCGGGGGAGTGACCGTATAAATGCGGAAGTTTGAAAAAATATGAACTTTTTCATCTATATACCATCTACTAGAAATTTACTCTCTCTCTCTCTCTCTCTCTCTCTCTTTTTGGAGGAACACTATCCATTGTTTTTATTTATGAATCTCAAGAGTCATTTACGGCATTTGAATCTTTCTTCGAGTTTTTGGACTGAAGTAATACATTTAAGGACAATTTTCTAATTTTATCGTAATTGGGCTCTTTTTAGGTAATTTACGGCTTGTGAAATTTAGATAATTAATGTCCCCATCGGCCTAGAAAATATTATGGGTATTTTGGTAATTTTCTGCTTAGGAATATTAAAGATGACACTCGACTCCATTTATTTCATAGAATATGAATAATTTGGAAAATATTTTTAAAAAAAATTGTTTCTATTGCTTGATATAATTAGTCAATAAATAATATTTTCATTATTCGAAAACAATTTATGTCTAAACATATTCATGGACGATAAAAATATTTTACATTCACTCATTTTTGTAAGTCATACAATAATTATTTTTATGAAAATATTTTCTCAATCATTTTATATCTGCATAACAAACGCACCATTATGATTCCTTGGTGGTGCTAGAGATACTGCTTTATGAAATTATATGAATTCATGATAGCTGGAGTTCAGATAAGTGGTATTCTGCCTCTGCTAGGAATTTCTGCAATAGCGTATTTGTAACCAAAAACATATTTCCTGCAGAAACATTGGATCAAACAGAGATGCTTTTGAGTGACTGATGAGTTAATAAATATGGATTTAGTTGTTGGTTCATCCTATCATTTGATCTTATATTGAAGAACAGTTGCTCGCAATTTCGTTTTAACACCACTGTTTCCCAAAGGTTATGTATGCGAGTCTCTGTCCATTACCAAGGTGATTATGCTGCTGCTGGAAATTATGTATACTCAGGTGCATTGACATGTCAGTGTGTTATGCTTGTCGTTTGGTGATTAGATTGTGGACGATTGTACCCATATTTCATGTTTATTTGTTGATAATACCCAAAAATTATTTTGAGCTACCTGCGATGTTAAAGTACTATTGAACTTTTAATTGAAACTTACACGAATCACTCTAAAATAAATTACCGGTCTCAGTCTCACATATATAGATAAATACACGCTTGCTTTCTTAAAGTTAAAAGTGTACAAACCGGGATGAGATTTAATTATGTTAAGGTGGCTAGCTTCGGTTCAGGGAAATGCCTCTGGTGAAGAAGAATAACTGATGCACAGTTTTCATTATTTCCTGAGTCCTCAAGTACAAGTATTGAAATAACTCAACCTCACTATCTCAAGATGATGATGAGCTTAACGTATTTATCTTACTCAAGTAACGGTAGGTTAAGCAAAAGACGCATGCCACTGGAAATTTCTAGTTCAAGATCAGTTTGGTAATGCATTGTGTTTCGGAAGTTTGCACCGGCTCTGCCATGCCGAGATGCGCCATTAGAAGCCAGGCATGGCTGAGAAACTCTCCTCCTCTGCTCAGGCTCTCGGAGTGTTCATCGCCTTTGCTTCGGCAAGCTGCGTATATCAGAAACTGTGCCCAGACCTTGCCGATCAAGTTCCATTTCCTACCGAAGTCTTTCGACTCGATTTCATTCAACTGGGACGCGAGATGGCAAGCGTCGAACAGCACCGACCTGCTTTTGCCACCACGTATTTTTGTGGCGGGCAGCTGAGTTCCTACTTGGAGCAGAAGATGGCAGACTTCGCATAGATCGCGCGACACTGTTGACTTGTGCGCCTTGTTGCAGCTTTTAACATTGGTGTGGTGATATTTATCTTTCTTGAATAGATTCTGCGCCCAAGTCTCGACAACCGATGAGTTGATGCTGGTTTCTTTCTTTGACAACACTGCTAGCTTGTCGTCGAAGAACTTCTGAGCATCAACCGAAGTGTCTTCATATCGGAGCATGCCTATCCCTGTTGGCAACATGGAAGGATGGAGTACTAAAAGATAGAGCATGTACCGAGAAACCAACTTACTCATCTTGTAGTCCTTGATGTGTTCCGCGCTTTTTCCCTGCCTGTTGTCGTGGTCCTTGTGGTAGCAGAGCTTAGTGGCGATGTGCCAGATGAGGATGCTCGGGTCGAACTCCTTATCGTTCACACGCCAGATCAGGTCACCGTTGTTCGACTTTATCAGTACTTCACTGGCCTCCAGCTTAAGACTCGTTTTCCGTCCCAGATTTTTTACCATTGTTCTCATGTGATCGAAGGTCCATTCTTTGATGTTGCTGTTGAACACTTTGTAATCGATGTAGAAGTTCTTCTCTAACTTCTCATCTAATTTTGCGAGCCCCGGAAACTTGCTGAAGATCCTTTTTCTTTTCCTGATGGATAATATCAAGAGGCTGAACTGGGCCACAGAATGCGACCATCTTGGGTTCGGGCAGATCTGGAAAAAAGCCACGGCAGATGATATTGTGAACCCGCCAGGTTTCTGAAGACGCCTTGAATTTACCTCTGCAACATCCTCAAAATGGTCACTCTTTATAACCAATAACTAGATATTGGAATCAAATACAAAAGCACTTACTTACCCTGCGTAACGTTACAAGAATGAAAAAAGCAATATGCTTTTGAAATCACCCACAACACACTATCACAACACTACTTTTGGATGAATAATTGTCCAACAATTCTCTGTATTTGCCTTAGGATGAAGTAAAGTGACAAAATAAGATTCTGGCATTTGTACTGGCATGATTATAATATGCTTTAATTGAGAAGATTGAAATATAGGCCTAGAGTTAAATTCTGGTTTTTCAATCACTTCTCAAGAGTTACAAATCCCCTGAACTTCATTATAATCATTGTGATCTTAATAGTTTCCCTGGCATGCCCCACCAGCCCAGCTTGATCCATGTGGAATATAACAATAACCCATTTGGGCTGCTATAACAAGTAAAGATACACAAAAAGGCCAAAAAGAGGGTGCTAAGTGCTCACTCCAAGTTGAAGTGATTCCAATGCATTGAGTTGATTGCTTCGATTCCCAACCAGCATATTATTGTTCTTGGATACTAATCTCCATATTGAATCCTGGAATGGAGTCGTCGCTAAGATAAAACAATGCATGAGAGCGCAAGTCTCACACCACATCCCCATCAGCTGATGTGCTTTATGACCATCATGATCGCGACTTTTAGTCCATGTCTGACCTATTGGCATGTGGTCTGCGGCACTCACTAAACATTTTTCTTACGAGCTGAACATTTTTCGTCCTCCACATACTGTCATGCGAAGAACCCAGCCGGTGTACCACCTTTAGGTCACCTTAATTAAACCCTTAACATTGCACATAAAGGCTAGAAACATGCGACTAAGAACCTATGAAAACCTCGAAGTACAAATATTCATAACCTCAAAATAAGTTTTATTTTTCCCTAGAGTGAAAATGACGCCATGAATACCACAAATTTTGTAAAGTGCCACTTTATTGTTAAAACTTTTCGAACAATCATTTAAGTGCCACAATTTTTGAAAAATGATCTTCTAAGTGGATACAATGACTTGGTTTGCTCTGAAAATTTGGCGTGGCTCGTTGAAGTCACTTAGATAGTTGCTTTAAAAGGTTTTGGGACTAAAGTGATAGTTTTGGCATTAAATTGATCATTTATAATATTGTTGCCGTAAAATTTTAAAAATTAGAGCAAGCCAAAAGTAAAAATCACAAAGAAAACATTCTAACTTTGACACTATTTTGCTTTTGAGTATTTTTCTTTTTTTTGTTAGACTCAAGGACAAAATCATTGAGCAAACATTCTTTTAATATAGTTGCATTTAAAATCACATAAATATTTATGTTTTCATAACAAAATGGATAGTAAATAAAATTTTCTTCCCTCTGGTAAGTTCATATTTATTTCTTCTCTAACCTTGCTCTATTCTAGGGGTGAGCATCAGTCCAGAGTCAATCCTAGACCGACCCTAGACTGGCCCAACCCCGACTGGTCCTGGTCCGATTCCTAAGGAGACTGGGTCAGTCCTTAGTCTTAGAATTCCTGGACCAGCATTGTGCAGGTTGGTCCTCGGTCCTGAGAGTTCCAGGTCGGTCCAACCTAGACAAATCCTGACTATATATATATATATATATATATTATAATATTTTCTTATAATTTTTTATAAATAAAACCTTAAATTAAATGGCGTCAACGACATTAAACAGCTCTTTAGTGACGGGTTCAAGTAATTTTATATTGTTCTTTAATAACTTAGATTTTAAATGTCTTTTACGGCCTCAATAGTCATAATTTACGAATGAGGAAAATGTTTTTATGAGGAGTCCTCACGGCGTCCAAAAAAACATAAACAGCTCATTATGGCATCATTATCTATTATTCATTCTCTTCTATCTTATTTATTTATCCTCTTAATCTTCAATTTGCCAAAATCGAAAGAAACAACTTCTCTGCTCGCCATTTAACACTCGCCTCGCTCACTTTGGGTCACTTGTGCCGCTCGCCGCTCAATGCTTGCTTGGCTTGTTGCTCCCTGCTCAACATTTGATGCTCATTCTGTTCGACGCTCACCCCACTTGACCCTCACTGCTTGCCTTTCTTAGCTAACCTTGCTCATCATCAAACTCATTGGGTCGGTATGGTCCTTGGTTGCCCTTTCAAGGAGTACAAAAAATGAAAGGGAAAATTGTCCAAAAAGTCCTAAACCTATTGCACTTCTGCCAATTCAGTCCTAAACCTTTTAATTTTGCCAATTCAGTCATAAACCTTTTCACTTCTTGCCGATTCAGTCCATCCGGCCAATTTTGGTCAGAAAATGCTGACGTGGACGCTGGCGGTGCCATTTAGGACTGTCGGCGCCGACGTGGATAATTTTTAATTTTTTTAATTTTTTTTTTTTAAATATTTTTTTATTTTTTCCCTTTTTTTTTCTTTTCTTTTCTTCCTTTTCTTTTTGGCTTTTTTTTTAATTTCCTTTTCCGGTGGCCGGCCACCAGCCTACTGGCGACGGCCGGCCACCGGCCATAGCCAACCGGCTAGCCTCGCTCGCCACAGGCAAGGCCTGGCCGAGCGAGGAGGAGCCCCGATGAAGGGAGCCCTCACCCAAGTGCGACCTGGCGAGGGTCGCCTGGGCAAGGCCGAACCTCGCCCAAGCTAAGGTGGCCGAGCGACAGCGACGTCGGGCGAGGTTGCCCGGCCGGGCGAGGGCCAGCCTCACCAAATTTGGTAAGGGGAGCCCTCACTAGGGCTCGCCCTTGCCCAGCCGAGCATCGCCTGCCCCCGATCGGCCGACACCCGGCGGCCGGGGGCAAGGGCCAGCCTCGCCGGATCTGGTTTGGGCGAGGCCAATGCTCGCTGGGTGAGGGCGAGCCCGGCGAGGGCTCCCCGCTAGATTTGGCGAGGTCGGCCCTCGCTTGGTGTCGACGTCGCTCGGCGAGGCCGCCCTGGCCTGGGCGAGGGTCGACCTAGCCCAGGCGACCCTCGCCGGGCCGCCCCTGGGCGAGGACTCCCCTCGCTGGGGATCCTCCTTGCCCGGCTGAGCCTCACCTGTGGCGGGTGAGGCCAGTCGGTTGGCTATGGCCAGTGGCTCGCCACCGGAAAAGGGAAGAAAAAGCCCAAAAGAAAATAAAGAAAAGAAAAAAAAAAAAGGAAAAAAATAGAAAAAAAAAAAAATCAAAAAAATTCAAAAAAATCAAAATATTATTAAAAATTGTTCACTTCAAGACGGCGATCCTACATGGCACCTTCGGTGTCCACGTCAGCATTTTCCGGCCAAAATTGGCTGGATGGAGTGAATCGGCAAGAAGTGAAAACGTTTAAGACTAAAGTGGCAAAATTAAAAGGTTTAGGACTGAATTGGCAGAAGTGCAATAGGTTTAGGGCTTTTTGGACAATTTTCCCAAAAATGAATAAAAATTATTGATTGGTCCTAAGTTGACCTTGAAACTGGACAGAACCCATTGGGTCGGTTTGGTTGTCAATCGTTTTTTTAAGGAGTACAAAAAATGAAATAAAATATTATCGGTTAATCTTAGGTTGACCCTGGAATCGGACCGAACCCATTGAGTTGGTCGATCCTTGATCCCAAGCTCAATAGGGTTGGTTCTCGATCCCAAAAATTAAGGACCAACACTGTACGGGTTGGTCATAGGGTTAGGGGGTAGACCGGCCCAACCCGAACCATGCTTACCCCTAC
Source organism: Eucalyptus sideroxylon (assembly GCA_014182405.2). Lineage (NCBI taxonomy): Eukaryota > Viridiplantae > Streptophyta > Magnoliopsida > Myrtales > Myrtaceae > Eucalyptus > Eucalyptus sideroxylon. The sequence continues at coordinate 10,174,009 of CM024557.2, forward strand.
TCTATTCTTAGATTGAACAACAAAGCTTCAAGCATTGTAGAAATGGATTACATTGCGTTTGGTTCAGCTTTACGAAATACATTTGCATAGATGCAAAAAGCCTAAGATTAAAGGGGTTTCACAAAAAGCAAAACAATATTTGTCAAAAACTTGTAAAGGACTTTGGTTTAGAGAGAGAGAGAGAGAGAATGAAAGTGGCAGCACAAATCGACGAAGATGACACCTCAAGTGAAGCCTGAAAGAGATACGACAGCCCCTTGTCAAGGTCACGCCGCACTACCCCAAGTGAGCCTCTACCTTTGTGACCAGTGCAACTAGCGAGAAAAGGGAGATTGTATGAGAAAGACGATAAACAGTGTTTCTAGAGGGCAAAAGTGAGATACACAATTATAAGTGAGGGTAAGATTGGAAGAAAAAAAAAGTCATTAGACACCACAATAACATTTTGAAAATGTTGAAAGTGATCCCCACCGACCTTAAACTTTCAGATTTTCCAATGCTGGTTTTCACACAATGCTCTCCAAAAAAAAATTATTAGATGCCCTAACTTTTCCTAAGGTCCAAAGTCCCTTGAGCTGAACCAAATGCACTTCTTTTTGACCAACTACAAGGATCAATATTAAGGGACTTTTGGAAACCAATCTAATCAAATATCTTAATAATTACTTTAATGCCAAAATTTTATAAATAATCATTTTAGTGTCAAATCTTTTTAAAAGTGTCCATTTAAGTGACCTCAGTGAGCCACATCAATTTTTTCATCAATCACTTAAATATTGCTTTATAAAAATCGTGGCACATAGATGATTGTTTAAAAATTTTGGCACCAAAATATGTGCCTTTAAAAAATTATGGCACTGATATCAGCCTTATCCCTACCTGCTAAAACTTCAAAATTTAGGTCAACTTTATTTAGAAATAGCAACTGCATACTTGAATCATCCCCTGAATTTTCCGTTATTTGAGCAAAAATTTCTGTCAAAATAAAAGTATGCATAATTTGATTTCCAGAAAATTATGAAAAATGGCATGATTGCAATTGCAAATGTCCTCAATTTCCCTATGTATAGGTTTCTAGATCAATCAAATTTCAAATGTCAAATAATAAGAAGTCAGAAATAAAAGCCATACCTCCTTTTTCCATGTATGCTAAAAAGGTCGACTAAATATTTTGAAGCCTCTTGATAAAATGTTCCGTTTCTTGGCTTGATGCTAATAAAAAGTTATATATGAATGATAATGTCGTCTATATATCAAGGGAAGCCAGGTTTTGCCTCATTTTTACTAAGCATTATTCCAAACTTGTCCTCAAGTAAAATAAAGTTCTAAAGCAAAAGAAAAGAATATCTAAGTAAATGCCCGGTTTCATATCCCTTTCCAATTAATTTTCATTGCGCACTTCAACTCATGAAAATCGAATCCCTTTACCGGTTGGATGTGTACAAATGAGGGTAAATATATGCCTAATTCTGCAGAATGTGAAGCCATCTAGACCGCCCTTTTTAGCGTGCCTTGGGATTCTATATACATTTCACCTTTATCCCTTAAGCCTGTGAGTCGGTCTCGCCAATTCTATAGGATTTATTTCTAGTTTATTCTTATTAAAAAAATTAAGGCCTCTGCACAAGGTCTGAATCCCACGCCGCTTAGGAATACACAGGTAATGTAAGATTTCATACACGTCTGGTTCCAAGAGAGGTGAAGCCGTCTGTGCCTCCTCTTTTTGGCGTGTCTTGAATTTCTGTACGCATTATACTTAATGCACTTCACCTAAGCTTTTCACCTACAAGAAACATTATCTAAAACGGAAAATTGTAATTCTCCGCCTTCCGAAACTCCACTGGTCTTCTTCCATCATCTGCAGGTTCATCTCTTTGCTAAGTTGCCGCAAACGTCAATCTTTCATATTGCAATATATCCACTTAATTAGTTGTTTTTTATTTTATTTTATTGCATGAGTTTTGTTAAATGAAATCAAGCAAGTGAATGGTCGGTCCCAAATCCCAACCTTTTGCCAGCCACTTAATTGATTGTGCACATTCATTACCACTTATGTTGTTGTACATAACTGATCCGTCCAAAATGAAATTCTGACAAGGAGTTATGAGGTCCAAAGTTAGCCCATCGAATATGGAAAATCTGAAAATTGTGTCCTTTGCGGATCTGCTAACTTCAAATGGCTTGTACAGCTTATCCTGATATCCAATTGAATTTTGGGAAAAGATTAGGCAACGGTGCCGTTAAATTCCAAATCCAAATGGTTGGTTCTCCACCACAAATTTTATTCGAGGAAATCTGTCACCTGTTTAGCTGGTCTCTTTCAAAAAAAAATTAAAATTGGAAAATCTCACTTCAAAATCCCATCAGATTCCTTCATATGTAAAAAGAAAAAATAACATAGAAAACAAAAAAAAAATAGAATAAATCGAATACCAAAATATAGATACTCGCAAGCAGAATAATATAATCCCTAGAAAAAAAAATGGTTAATGTCCTTCGAATGATCAATTAAAGTTTTTTTTTTAAATGGAAAAAGCACAATAAATATTGGCTTTGAGATTAATAAAGAAATTATTGTGCTTTTGAATGGCTTCTCATTCTTTTTGCTCAAATCAAGTCACTCTAAAAGGATTCTCTAGTGATTAAAATTAGTATAAGTGATATTGGTAATGTATGATGACAATTAAAAAAAAAGACCTAAATATGTATAATGAATTAGTAAACAAAAAAATTATCCGTTCATTTGAATCTCATATATGAAGATGTGCAAGGACTTAACAAATTATAAGATCAATCTTAGGATGTCATGAGTCAAAGAATAAAGTTAAAAAGGAATAATTCAATAACACATGACCACGTGGCACCTAACCCTATGTCGATTCTTATGAATCAGAAGTTACTTTGTGGCAAAGTAATTTTCTTCAAAACAAAACAATAATAAGTACAATAATAATTTCTTCCTTAATTACATATTTTATTTTGAAAATACCTATGGCAACCCATCTAATCTAATTTCCAAGTGGGTAAAAATCATTTAAGTTCTCTTGAGTGCCTCCGAGGGTTAAGTGACCCTCTTTTATTTATTTATTTATTATTATTATTATTATTTATTTTTATACATTTGTTCTGTTTTATATTTGTTGGAAAAGCAACTCTGGCGGAACCTTCCGAGTTTTTAGAGAAAAACCACGCTGAATTTTTGCGATATTTTGAAACAACTTGTTTCATCAAAGCGGCGAAACCTCGAGATACTTTCTTCTGCGAGTCTGAGACCTGACTTCTGCGACTACTCGACTTTTGCAAGTCCTCATCTCGACAAAATCTCCTTAAAGTCTCCTCTATCTCAGAATCTATTCGAAAAGAAAAAATAATCTATGAGACGTGGACCTCTGGAGTGTCATAACTTGGAACAAAAGGGACACTTAAGTGCCATAACTTGCGAAAGTAACACTTAAGTGCCACAATCCAAGAAAATGGATCACTTAAATGCCACTTTGGCAAAATCCAGCCAAAACACCGATGTGTCAATTTTTTGACGAAGTGAGTCCAAAACGGCGTCGTTTTGATGCGACGTGGTAAAAAATTTAATATAAAAATTAATTAAATTTAATTTAAAACTAAATTTATTTTAAAAAATTAAAAACTTAAATATTTTAATTTTTTTTAAAAAAAAAAAAAGGGCGGCGGCCGAGCTCGCCGTCGCCGGAAAGGCCAATGATGAAGGGGGAGGGTTGGTTGGGGTTGCTAGGCCTTGGCCAGGGGTTGGCGAGCCCGACTGACCGTCGGCGAGGGCCCACAAGCCCTCGCCACTCGCCATAGATCCGGGCGAGAGTCGTCGGCCCTCGCTCGGCCGAGCCAAGGGCCGCCGCCCGCCGGGGGTCGCCCAACGGGTGGCGCCCTTGGCTTGGCCGGGCAAGAGCTTGCGGTTCTCGCCGATCCGGCGAGGGCTTGTTGGCCCTCTCCGCCGATCGCCGGGGTCGCGGCCCCCGGCCGTGGCCCGCCGACCTCGCCCGACCCTCCCCTCTCGCCGCCTAAATTTTTTAATTTTTTTAATTTTTTAATTTTTAAAAATGTTTTTAATGTTTTTAATGTTTTTAAATATTTTTTTAATTTTTTAAATAAATTTAGTTTTAAATTTAATTTAATTAATTTTTATATTAAATTTTTTATTATGTCGCATCAAAACAACGCCGTGTTGGACTCGTTTTGCCGGAAAATTGACACATCAGCGTTTTGGCCAGATTTTGGCTGGAGTGGCACTTAAGTAATCCATTTTCTTGGAATGTGGCACTTAAGTGTTACTTTCGTAAGTTATAATATTTAAGTGTCCATTTATGCTAAGTTATGACACTTGAAGCGTTCTTTTGTCAAGAATCTACCAATAGGTAAGACTCCATAGTAACACCACACCACTATTTAATGGTGACTAATCAACGACATAAGTATTTTTATTTATTGTTTTAACGTAATAACTAATTTGAAAAAATATTTATTATGGTGCCGTAGTCCTTTTTTTCTTCTTTAGCTTTTTTTTGTCATATTTTCTTTAGCTCCCACTGTAGAAGTAATTAAAGGTGTGTGTATCTTACCAAATTATATTTAAATTCTTCCACAAGATTAACCGGTTGCCATGAACTAGCAAAACAAACATATGGACAAAATTGCACCGTCATTAATTATAAATAACAGTACCATCTTCTTAGGAAAGTTCTTGAATTTTTGTCTCCACGGCTTGTACGGGCATGGAAGTTTCTACGTTCCGGGTATTTTCAAGAAGTTTTCATAATTTTTGCTACTTTTTGGAAATTCAAAACAATGATGGAAAAATAAGAGTATTTGAAATCTGGCTCTACTTTGTGGCTGAAAATGTTATCTTTTTCTTTAAAGATGATGGAAAAATATTATACATTGAATTTTGTACATCGTGACATTTTGAGGAGCGACCATATAAATGCAGAAGTTTAAAAATATATGAACCTTTTTGTCTATATAGATAGTACCTACTAGAAATTTACATTTTTTTTTTTTTGGATGAACCCTATCCATTGTTTTTATTTATGCTTCTCAAGAGTTATTTAGGGCATTTGAATCTTTGTTCGAGTTTATAGACTGAAGTAATGCATTTGAGGACCAACTTTCCAAATTTTATCGTAATTGGGCTCCTTTTAGTTAATTTACGATTTGTGGAATTTACACCATTCATGTCCCCATCGGCCTAGAAAATTTTATGGGTATTTTGGTAATTTTCTGCTTAGGAATATTAAAGATCACATTTGGCTCCATTTGTTTCACGAAAAATGAATAATTTGAAAAATATTTAAAAATAATTGCTTGTATCACTTAAAATAATTAGAACATGAATAATATTTTCATAAAAACAATTTGTGTCTAAATATATTCATAGATAATAAAAAAAATCACTTATTTATTTTTGTAAGTGATACAATAACTATTTTATGAAGATATTTTCCGAATCATTTTATTTTCGTGTAACAAACGCACCACTATGATTCCTTGGTGGTGCTAGAGATACTGCATGAAATTGTATGAATTCATGATAGCTAGAGTTCAGATAAGTGGTGCTCTGCCTCTGCTAGGAATTTCTACAATAGCATATGTGTAACAAAAAATTATTGAGGTACCTGTGGACTTTTGATGAATGCCTCTATGTCTAATCACTACTAGAGGTAAAGGATCACTTACTTCACAAGATGAGCTCATTCCTTTATAATATAATGTTTTTTCAGATTTAGTAGAAATTGCTGAGAATATACAGCAAGTTTTTCATTATTTTTCGGATCTTAAAATAATTTTTTTGTTTAAAATTGTTTTAGAGAAAGTCATAACTAGAACTAATAAATAGCAAAAAGGGGCCCTGAACTGGATTTTTCTAAGTAAAATGTTATTAACTAAGTAGACAAGCTATCTACTAATTTATGGTAGGTTAAAAGTTACTCTTTTTTTTATTAACCAGTCTCGGTCTCGCATATAGATACATACTTGCCTTCCCAAAGTTAAAAGCGTACAAACTGGGATGAAAATAGTTGCTTAGTAAATCAACATGAAAGAGTTACTTGACACTCTTGAGGAGATATGCCGAAAGTTACTAAACGACTTTGAGGGACTCAAATTCTCTGTCCCAGTGGTAATGCCACTGGCGCATCTCTGTCCGAAACTTACTGATCCACCATCAGTTTTCATTATTCCTGACTCCTCAAGAACTTAACCTCACCATCTCAAGATGACGAGCTTCAACTTATTTATCTTACTCAAGTAACATAGGTTAAAAAAAAGACGCATTCCACCTGAAAGTTCTAGTTCAATATCAGTTTGGTAATCCATTGTGCTTCAGAAGTTTGCATCGGCTCCGCCACACGTAGATGCGCCATTAGAAGCCAGATATGGCTGACAAGCTCTCCTCCTCTGCTCAGGCTCTCGAAGTGTTTGTAGCCTTTGCTTTGGTAAGCCGTGTATATCAGAAACTTTGCCCAGACCTTGCCGATCAAGTACCATTTCCAACCGAAGTCTTTCGACTCAATTTCATTCAACTGGGATGCGAGATGGCACGCATCAAACAGCACCGACCTGCTTTTGCCACTGCGTATTTTCATGGCGGGCAGCTGAATTCCCACTTGGAGCAGAAGATGGCAGGCTTCACATAGATCACGCGACTCTGTTGATTTGTGCACCTTGTTGCAGCTTTTAACTCCGGTGTGACCATATTTCTCTTTCTTAATAAATTCTGCGCCCGTGTCTCGACAACCGATGACCTGATGCTGGTTTCTTTCTTTGACGACACCAGTAGCTTGTCCTCGAAGAACTTATGAGCGTTGACCGAAGTATCTTCATATCGGAGCACCTCTATCCCTGTTGGCAACATGGAAGGATGGGGTGCTAAAAGATAGAGCATGTACCGAGAGACCAACTTACTCATCTTTGTAGTCCTTGACGTGTTCCGGTCTTATTCCCTGACACTGGTCGAGGTCCTTGTAGTGGCAGAGCTCAGTGGCGATGTGCCAGATGAGAATGCTACAGTCAAACTCTATATCTTTCACACTCCAGATCAGGTGATTGTTGTTTGACCTCATCAGTTCTTCACTTGCCTTCAGATCAAGACTGGTCAACCCGCTCCAATCTTCTGTTCCGTTCTGGATAATCGACCATACCTCTCATGTGATCGAAGGTCCAGTCTTTGATGTTACTCTTGAACTCTTTGTAATTGATGTAGAAGTTATTCTCCAACTTCTCGTCTAACTTGGCGAGCCATGGATACTTGCTGAAGATCCTGCTTTTTTTCCCTGATAGAAAATTTCAAGAGGCTTGGGCCACGGAATTCGCCATCTTGGGCTCCGGAAGATCTGGAGAAAAGCCACGGCAGTTGATATTGTGGATCCGCCAGGTCTCTGAAGACGCCAGTGGTCAACTAATCGGATGAAATTGCAAGAAGACCCGAGTAAATCTCTAAAAGGATGGCCGCACTTATCAGCGAGAAGGTGATATAGACGTCGACTTTGGGGTAATCCTTCCTATCCTGTAAGGAGAGTAGAATACCAACACGGCACACAGCACCGAGACATTAATGACCCAACGAATGATGCCCCAAGCAAGGTTCAGCAACAGTGCCTTGGTGTAGAGCAGATCGTACATGAACCCAAGCTCAATCTCTACGATCCCAAAAGCGGTTGTTGAGTCCATGGCACTATTCATGAACATGCGCTTACTGCCTCCAGGTCGCCAGGGTTGAGAATAAGGCCCACGAAGAGAAGCTCGAAGATCTTGAACAACTCATAGGCTTTAACCAGAGTCCTGTCCTTTTCTTTGTCGATGGCTTGACCGCTATTCACTGAGAGGTCCTCCGGAGCCGAAACCTCCATGACCTCGTCGATGCAGACTCGGTAACCCTCCTCTTTCTTCAGAGTGTACTGCTCTATTATCCCGGGGTATATGGGACAGAAATCGGGAAGCAAAAGCATCGAATCTCGAAGTCGGCCTTCAGTTACCAGGTGCAAACACAGTGTCCTCTCTGCATATTTGATGAACCCCACCAGGATCACGCCAGCTGCTAATATCGACAGTACAGACCCTGACAAGGCCATGAAGTAGATGTAACAAGCTAGTCCTACCTGGACGCAAAGCCGCGCCAACTGCCTCAACCATAGCTTATTGTCCGCCAGGGCATACGCGATGATGGTATTAGGCCCACCCAAGTGGAGGAGAAGGAACGGCGCCCGGAAAGCAGTGATCTGGCTCTTCGGATTGATCGTCCCCTTCGTATCCTTGACGTTGGCCAGGCGATTTGAGAGGATGCCGAGCGTGAGGGTTGCAATGGACTCGGCTGATAGGTACGTCATCCAGACCATGACTTGGATCCAGTACTTGTAGATGGACTTCCCCGAAAGCCCTGAGTCACAAGGGTCAATTGGAGGAACAAGCTGAGGAGGACGAACAACCGTAGCCCCCAATCCTTCCACAGTTCTCGAGTGTTTTCAGGGAGTGGCGAAAATCCCATGGTTGGACTTGATGTCGGCACCAAAAGGCGCAACGTTCAGGCATCCTAGGTCGATCATAGGATTATAAAGGGAAAGGACAAAAGTAAGGTACAACAGCATTAACCTTGCATTTACCTCGGCAGCATCCTCAAAACGGCTACTCTTTATAACCAATAACTTGATATTGGAATCAAATACAAAAGCACTCGTTTACACTACTTGTAGATGGACTTTTATAAATGAAAAAGCAGTATGCCTTTTGAAATACACAAAATGCATGACTCGTGAGATCATTTTTGAATGCATAATTGTCAAGCAATTCTTTACTTTGCCCAAGGATGAAATAAAGTGACAAAATTAAATTCCAGCATTCATATTGGCATGATTACTATATGCTTTAATTGAGAAGATTGGAGTATAATCCTAGAGTTAAAAGTTTGATTCCTTAATCACTTGTCAAGATTTCGAACTATGTGAACTTAATTATATTTATTGTGATCGTAACACTTTCTCTGCCATGCCCCCACCAGCCCAACATAATCTTTGTGGAATATAAAATTCACCGATTTGGGTTGCTATAACTAGTAGAGACACGCAAGAAGGCCAAAAACAGGATGATAAATGCTTACTCCAAGTTAAATCAATTCCGACGCATTCAGTCGATTGCTTCAATTCCCAGACAACATATTATCGTCCTTGGATTAATCTTCATATTAAATCCTAGAATGAAGTTGTCGCTACGATAAAACAATGCACAAAAGCGCAGGTGTCACACTGTATCACCATCAACTAATATGCGCTTTATGACCATCATGATCACAACTTATCGTCCATGTCTTGACATGTGGTGTGCGACACCCGTTGAACATGCGACTAAGAACTTACGAAAACTTGAGAGTCCAAAAATTCACACCTCAAAATAAGTTTTCATTTTCCCCTAGGGTGGAAAGGACGTGATCAATGCCATAAATTTTTATGAGGCATCACTTTAATGTTAAAAATTTTCAAACAATTGTTTTAAGTGCAATAACTTTTTAAAAATGATCATCTAAGTGAATATGGTGACTTAGTTTGCCAAAAATATAGCATGGCTTGTTGAAGTCACTTAAAAGGTTGCTTTAAAAAATTTTGACAGTAAAGTGATCATTCAAAAAGTTTTGGCATTAAATTGATCATTCATAGAATTATTGCTCTAAAGTTTTAAAAATTAGAGAAGCCAAAAACAAAAGTCACAGAAAATATTATAACTCTGACACGATTTTTCTTTCTTTTGTTAGGCTCAAAAGCAAAATCATTAGGCAAACATTCTCTTAAGTTTCATCTAAAGTCACATAGATCTATTTGTTTTCCTAACAAAAAGGATAAGTAAGTAAAATTTTCTTCACATCTTGGAAGTTTGTAATTATTTCTTTTTCTATTCTTAGATCGACAACAAAGCTTCAAGTATTGCCAAAATGCATTATAGTGTGTTTGGTTTAGTTTTGCAAAATACCTTTGCATGGACACAAAGAATCTTAGGTTGAAAGGTTCACATAATGCAAAACATTATTTGCCAAAAACTTGTAATGGACTCTAGTTTTAAAATAAAATAAAATAAAAAAATAAAGAATGTTGACGAAGATGGCACCTCAGGCGATGCCAGAAAAAGAGACGACAGCCAGTTGTTGAGGTCACGTGATCACAAGCGACTGCTATTAAGGTTGTGCTACCCCAGCTATATATTAATCACCGTATCACGTCATAACATAAGCAAACTAAGCCTCTCACTCCACATACTATACGTTATATATTATGCAATATGTAAAGGACAAAGATAAAAGGAAGAAATTTCAAGGTAGTTGTATACAGTCTTGTGAAATTTAGCCCAACACAAATTAGAACCTATATGAATTCACTTTGGCAATTCTACAGATATTTAACTTATAGAGATAAGTACACCATGTGTTTGAGTCATAAAACTTTCAAAAGGTATAATCAAATCTTAAAATTTGTTGAGTTTACACAATTAATTCCCCCCATTAACTCTATCAGTTTAGCTAATGAATAATGTTGACATAATTTTTTTAATGTTTTCTTATAGAGAGAAGTACACCCTATATTTGAGTACTAAAACTTCCAAAAGATGTAATTAAGTCCTAAAATTTATCAAATTTGTGCAATTAATTCCTTCCATTAATTCCATCGATTTCGCTAATGAAAAATATTGATGAATTATTTTTTAATGTTTTCTCTCTCCTAAGTGAACCAAAATTCTTTGACAAAATCAAACATGATAGGAATATAGAAAGTTTTCAAGCAAAACAAATCACAAAAAACTATAAAACAAAACAAAACTCAAAACCAAAAGATCAGATCTATCATTATATTAATAAATAATTAGTAGCCAACCATTGAAACCATCAATGATAGGCACATATTGAGATCTTCCTTTCTAGAAACTATGGCTTTCATCGTCATCCCATAAAAGACAACAACATGGTGAACGACCACAAATTAAATACCTCCAAGGAACTCCCAAATCTATATTTAAATTGGGAGAAAAAAACTCCACACGATCTAGAGAGAGGAGAACTTCTTCAGGCAAATATATTCACCACAATAAGCAAAGAAAAGCAACAACAATGAACGAAAGAAAACATCAAGCCAAGCGAAAAACGACTCCCAACAATAAGCAAAGAAAAGCAACAACTGAACGAAAGAAGACATCAAGCCAAGCGAAAAACAACTCCCAAATTAGATCAGGAGAGAAAAATCAAAGCCTACAACCCCTATCCCCAAGCTCGGATGGATGGTTATCTATTAGCGGACATGAGCAATAACTGCAAACAATCGATTATTGCCATATCCAAATCGACCCATTAAGAGAATAATATAAGCCATTGATATTTTGATGTGGATTTTATATAAGTTATTAATCACGAATGGAATATCCATGATTTCGTTAAAAAGAATTAAGTACAATTAATTTATTTGATATTCATAGAGAGAAGGGAAAAATAATTAATGAGAGGCAATGCGACACCATATCTCATGGCAATTTAGCATATAGAAGACTATCTCATGGCAATTTAGCATATAGAAGACTATCTCATGGCAATTTAGCATATAGAAGACTATCTGATACATTAAACCAGAGCAAAACTTCAACTACAAAATGCATCCGCAAATTCCCAGAATTATAATTGTAGAATACCCAAAACCGAGTCCAACGGAATATCAAATGAAGAAAAACAGGAATATCTCTTCAAGCACTCTTATTAGCCTTGGCAGCAGTTGCGGCGGCTTGTCCTCTGAGCCGACCAGTCCTCCGAGTGGCAATGAGACCAACCTTCTGGCCGGGTGGCGCATCACACCTGACTGTGCTCGCGTGACCAATGTGTTGGTGGTTACCTCCTCCATGAGGATGCTCAACTGGGTTCATGGCCACACCACGCACCTTCGACCAGCAGTTCCTCCACTCTGAACTTGTGCTAAGCATTGCCAGCCTTGACGAGGGGCATCTCAGTTCTTCCTCCACCAGCAACCCGCCCGATCATTGCTCAGCAGCCACTTGGCACAATTTTCTTCAATCCGGATGGAAGCTTGATTCTGAAGTAACATAAGACATCAGTTCACTTTCACACAGCTCAAAATTGTAGTGAACTCAGTTTGGCGCACTGGTGGATATGTTGCAGTATATCAAAATATGAACCAGCAAGTACATTGTAGTTTCGTTAGCTCTGTTGCCAATGTACCCACCGGAGCAAGAGCACACCGGAATTCGTGTGCACATATCATGTCAACCCAACTTTACATTTCAGAGAACCAGATCAATTAACTTACCTTTGCATAATTGTGGTCATGAAAGACATGTAAACAAAATGAGCCACAATAGTCGCATAACTAGATCAACCAGCAGATATGATGAAGACTGGAAGTTTCAGTCACAAATACAAGATAGAAACAGCATCAAATCAGCATCAAGAAAGTCATATCAAAGCATTCGAGCGGCCTGATATCAAAAGCCCCTTCAGATAACTACTACGACAAATTAAGCAATTCAGAAATCTAATTCCTATCCCATATGGGGACGTCGAACCTCTGTGATAATTACCATAGATTGCACCACGACATGTTGCGCCAGAGCAATACTGAGGCCACTCAGTTAGCGGCCATACAGTGAAGAAATCATAAACTTAAAGTAATGCAAGCATAATCACAACGAAGCAAGGACAAACCATGATATCATAAACAATAGTCAGGAAGGATTAGTTGCACTTGCTATCTGGGCAAAACTGCGATCATAACTTTGGATCTGCCACTGTCACTCAAATCATGATATCTTTTTAATGGAGTGGCATGGACTATTCTCCGGTAATTTAGGGCGCGTTTGGTTGTGTTTGTTTAAAAATTGTTCCAGGGAACAGAAATAGAAAAAAGTATTCTGTTCCGGGGAACAATTTTTGAACAAAAATACGCGTTTGGTAAACTTGTTCGGGAATAAAAAATAAACAGAAACATGTTTGGTAAATTTGGATAATTTTTTTATTTCTTTAATTTTTTCTATTTTTTTCTTTTTTTTCTTTTTTCTTTTTCATTTTTTTTTTTTTCTTCTTTTGGCCGGTCGCCGGCGAGGGCCGAGCTCGCCCGCCGGCGGGCGAGGCGCGGCCTCGCCGGGCCACCGCCTGCGAGGCCGAGGCTCGCCGGCGGCCGGGCGAGCTCGGCCTCGCCGGCGGGCGAGCTCGAGGCCGGATCGGGCGAGATCGAGCTCGCCTGTGCCGGCGCGAGGTCGGCCTCGCCTTGATCCGGCGAGGCCGAGCTCGCCCGGCGGCCGGCGAGCCGCGGCCTCGCGGGCCACCGCGGGCGAGGCCGAGCCTCGCCGGCCGCCGGGCGAGCTCGGCCTCGCCGGATCTCGGGCGAGATCGAGCTCGCCCGGGCCGGCGCGAGGTCGGCTCGCCATGGCCGGGCGAGCTCGAGCTCGCCCAGATCCGGCGAGGCCGACCTCGCCCGGCGGCCGGGCGAGCCTCGGCCTCGCCGGGGACGGCGAGCGTCGGCCTCGCCGGGGCCGGCGAGCCTCGCCGTGGCCGGGCGAGGCCGCCGGCCCTCGTCGGCCGGCCGCCGGCCGTGAAAGAAAAACAAGAAAATAAAAGAAAAAAAGAAAAAAAAAAAGTGTTTCGATTTGTGTTCCAGAAATAAGAAACAAGTTTTTTTGTTTCTTGTTTTGTTTCTTTTTTGTTTCGGGAACAAAAGAATAAAAAAGGAAAGTAAACGCACACAAACGCGTTTCTGTTCCTTTTTTGTTCCCAGGAACAAAAAAACAGAAATTTTTGTTCCTGGGAACAGAAACACAATGCAACCATGCAGGCCCTTAACTCCTAGCAACCACGGATAACTCCACAAAACATGCATTTGAAAAACAAAAGAGCTAGATAGTGATAGAAATTACAATCTGACATCATAGGTAGAAACACTAAAGCTCCAAACTCCGTCTTCACAAGGGTAAAGCTGCACGACAGATTACACTAACAACCGAATGTTTCATATACGTTCATTTATCCAATCCCAGCAACATAACTTTTCTTCCAAATCAAATCAAAAACAAACTGTTTCAGGCACATGAATAGAGTTAGATTTATCTATATTCCAGCTTCACGAATTCGGCTAAAGTCCCGTAGACTTCTAAGACAGAAGCAGTATAGCAAGTAGACTCCATCGAACGAGCAGATGCGAACAATTAGACGAAACAGCAACAATAACGCTTTACAAAAGGCAATCATAATAGAAGCTGAGAGTGGGAAAGAATAACGAGCGCGAGGTCAGATGGAACCAACCGAGATCGCCGCGGCGCTTGGCGGAGCTGCAGTCGGAGAAGCGCGAGGCGAGGTCCTCGAACTTGGCCTTGCCGGCGACGATGTCCTCCCTGAGGGCCTTGAGCTGCGAGACGGCGCTCTCGCGGGTGGTGCTGCGGATGACCCTGCCCTCCGGATCCTTCCACGACGCCTTCCTCCGGGAGCCCTCGCGCTTGATGAGGATGTGCGAAGCGCGGACCTGGCTCGCCCCCGCCCCCGCCGCCGCCGACGACGACATCTTGGCCTTCGCCCGGTGCTTGTCCCTGAGGCTGCCGGACTTGGCGGCGGCTGGATCTGCCGATGAGGTGGTTGTGGAGGACGGTCTCTTCCTCTTGCGATCGGCGGACTCTATTTTGGCAGGCTAAAGACGGCGGCGACCTCGTTCTGCTCCCCTCGCTGCGTTGAAGTTCGAGTGCGGTGCTGAGCTCGGTGGCTATGGAGAGAGACTAGGCAGGGGGATGGTGGCTTTTAGGGGTGAGCATGGTCCGGGTTGGTCCGGGCCACCCCTTAACCCTAGGACCAACCCGTACAGTGTCGGTCCTTAATTTTTAGGACCGAGGACCGACCCTATTGAGCCTAGGACCGAGGACCGAACCGACCCAATGGGTTCGGTCCGATTCGTGGTCAACCGGGACCGATCGATAATTTTTTTTGTCTTATTTTTTATACTCCCTAAAAAAAGCAAACCTACAAATTCAAATTACACATCCATTGACAATGCGGCATTGTGCAACTAAATTATAAATACCAATACATATTTAGCAAATTTAAGATGACACAACAAAAATTTCGTACTTGCTAACCGCTCATCGAGATATGGGACAAGATGGAAAGTTCTTGTAATCATCTATCTTTAATATTCATAACATCATATGCAAAAGCGTTTTCCGCATTTGATCATGTAGAGTCCACTCAACCAAAAATGAGCTTCACACCACTTGACTAGCAAATCACCGTAGCAACTGCAATACCACTCTACTTTTCAAAAACTTCTACCATTTGACACAAATTGAAAAGCAAAGTGTAGCTGAAATTTATTAGTAAAATACAATTAAACTATAAAAAGTTCAAAATACTTAATATAAATCATGAATATATAACTTCACATCTTATTAATTCACTTGAACTTCTAAACACCGAAAACAAAACAAACGACACATAATTAATACTCAACAAAAGTTTTAAATTGAAATTACTATTAATGTTATTGATAGAACATTTCAATATAATATAAATGACATTTTACTTAGGTTTGAATATATAAAAGAATTATACATAATATAATATAATATATAGGGTTGGTCAGGGGTTGGACCGACCGACCAAAACTCTAGGACCGAGGACCAACCCGCACATGTGTTGGTCCTGGAATTTCAGACCGAGGACCGACCCGGCCCCTTGGGAACCGGACAGACCGGTAGGGTTGGGCGGTCGGGGTCGGTCCAGTGGTCAACCCTAGACATTTGCTCACCCCTAGTGGCTTTTATATGGTGAATTTCTCGATACCTTTTTCCTATATATTAGACATGGACACGTCATTGAAAGTAATTATCCTCTGCTAGCTTTTTCAATCAGCTATTTTTCAATCAACTAATTTTATTCATTTTATTCAAAAATAACTAATTTAGAAATTAATTTTTTTAAATAATTACTCGTCTCACTTACAAAAATGAATAAATTAAAATTTTTTTATCTTCAATGAAAATGTTCTAAACATAAATGATTATTGATAATATTTTTTATTGATTAATTATTTTAAAAGATGGACGATCATTTTTAAGAAAATATTTTTCAAATTAATTATTTTTCGCGAAACAAACGAAATCTTAGTAAAATTCTTATCTTATTAAGAATGCTACTCTAAATTTTTAAGATTTTTAAGCATCAAATTACACATATTCAGTCACACCTCTATCTAATGGCTAAGCTTTTGAAACGATTTGCAGTGACCTCGTAGAAAAATCCTGCTTGTGCGTGAGAAGAGTGTACAATTTTGCCTCATGCTCACCGGTAACTTGTAGTCAGATACAATGATCAATCGACGCCAAATCCTCATTTTAGTTTCATTTAGCCAGCCAGCGACGATATCCAGTCGAAGCACTCTACTAGGCCCTAAAAACTAACAAGTCTCTTACAGTTGAATGTACACAGTATGTCTAGTTGTCTACAGAGTCTACACTTCAGCAGGTCCAACCGTTCCAACTACAACAAAATGAGTGCGGGCATGGCCTTCAATGTCGCCACCGCATTCACTTCGATTCTACCATTAGCCTCTGCAGTTTTCATCATTAGGCGGGGAGAGAGAGAGATAGAGAGAGAGAGAGAGAGAGAGAAACAAGGCCTAGTAATATTGAACATGATTGGCAGGACGATCTTCCTGCCAGAAGTGAAACAAGAAAACTTACATGGGATTTGATAAACATATTGCAGGTATCAAAAGATGGTAACATCTACAGGGCAATTACAGTTGCATGTCTATCAACATTCATCTTGTTTCCTCTCAAAAAGTTGGATTTACAGCTCCTAGCACAGAATGGACTGATGAATTTGTTGTCATCTGAAATGATCGATATATTTTTTAATCTAGGAACTAAACATTTCTCAAGAGAGGCCAACTTTTTCTGATGATATCACCAATCTTTGCATCGATCTGTTTCTGAATGTGAGGTGGGCAAAGCTCAGCTGCAAAACTATTCAATTTTGCAGCCAAACTTGATTTCTGAAGTTCCTCTTCAGGCAGGTTTCCCATCAGCTGGAGGAAGAGTGGTTTCTGCTTGAGCTCAAATTTCTGCATAATTCACGGTTTGGGAATTCTTGTCAGAAATGCTGGTGAGAAGAGAATATTTCCAGCTCCTTGTGACCAACAAAAGTGCCAGATGGTACAATTGAAAATTCATATGGAGCGCATGCATTTCTCAGGCAACACTGAAGATTTCAGAGATGTCTGCAATATGCATTCTAATTGCAAGCCAAAACGAAATTAAACAACTAGAAGAGCCATAACATGCTGCAGAGGAGCCAAGGAAACAATCTTTCAACTTGTTCACAACAGATCTGCCTTGACAATTCAGGGCATCAACCTAAGCAAATTAATACACAGGTGGACCTTTTTCTCTTCCAACAGAACTAGCAGCAAAGCACTTCCTTACACATCAAAAACACCTAGAATGTTTCACAGATCATTATCATGGCAAATCAAGACAAATCAAAATAGTTGGAAGCACCCAATCCCCAAGTTATTTCCACTCCTCTGGAGGAATTTTGGATCCACGCACAGAATGAATTACTGGTAACATATTTGGATCGCAGGTATTAATGTAGCATTTGGCTGAGGGAGCAGCCAGGTATGAATGAGGGACTGCTCTAAATATGGAAAGTTCTTCAACCTCACTCGTTGTCAGTTGAGCCAACAAAAAGTGAGGGCAATATTAATAAGTTCAGAATATACCTACCAATTTTACTCCAACAAGAAAGATGGGATGTTAAGGTGGACACAATGTAATGAGAGATATAGACAGGTGCAAGCTCAGAAATACCTATTCGGAAATACCCACTTGATGATCGGCCAATTAATATTCTGACCTATTGAGTTAATGATGACTGGTGAAATCAATTATCTGATAGGTATACTTTCAAGTAATAATGTGCAGTTCCCAATTTCTTAACCTGATGTTCAGGCTCTGCACGATAAAATGTTTCAAGATGTTGAATCTGAGTAGTGACAACACTGCTCTTGGACTTGCTTTGCTCTCTTTCTTTGCTAAGGGCTGCTAGCCTGGACTCTTCAGTTCCATTTGTGAAGATAATTGACCTGACAACACAATTTCATCAGTAAGTATTAGGTAGACACAAAGCAACAGGCTACATATCCTTATTCTGATTAACAGGAAAACTTTCGATGCAAATAATTGGCGTCACCTGTACTGGTTACCAACATCTGGACCTTGCCCAAGAACTTGCCTCGAATCATGACTAGACCAAAAGACATCCAAGAGTTGCCTGTAACTAATCAATCTAGGATCATATTCCACCTGTAGAGCAGCATTCACAAAAACAAACAAAGCATGAGTAAATATTGATACCAACTAGCAATTTTCTTGTGATTAAAAGATTAAGTTCCGATTAGCGATACTTAATAGCGATGTTTACAAGAACCAAAAACTATGGACATAGTGCAATCTTGAAACTCTCTTGCCCAAAAGAGAGAATTTATAGATGAAACTTTCTCGCCAACCACCTCCTCCTTCCCACTCCCCAAAAGGAAAAAGAAAAGCGACAAAACGCAAAAGAAAGGGGAGAGTCAAAATAATGCTTTCTTTTGATAGTCTCTGTTTGAATCCTGATTTACCCCTTCATGCTAACAGGGTTCACATCCAAAATCTGCTTCTGCTTGCTCAAATCCTAACTGCTCATATGCCCTATGTCAATCATTAGACATGAGTGGCCCAAGATGCATCAATCCAAAATGATTGACATGCATAAATCAGACTGATCCTCAGAGGAAAGCGCAAGAATAATCCAGCAACTTTCACTTCATTAGCAAATCACAAATGATGAAAATGCAAACTTACAGAATCAAACATTCAATATTACCTCTTTCTACGTCTTATGTCAATTTCTTTATCAACCAGACACTAAGGAGGGCTTGTTTAGTAACTATCATATTCCCGTTTCGTAATGTCAGCTAATTTTTATATTCCCCAGAATAAAAAAAGTAGCCAGAAAATAGATTTACAACAGAAACATTAAGTAAAAAGAAAAAAAAAAAAAAAATCTCCTTCTTTGTTTCCAGGAACAGAAATGGGAAAAACTATTTACGAACAAAAATCGTTGTTGAGAACAGAAATATAACTAAACAGAGACTGAAGGGAATACCCTTAATTCATAAACATGCAGAACCTATTCAATTGATCACAAGCAACCATCACGCGATCTTTACCGTTTTCACAGACTCGAAACTCTGATGTTTCATCAAGATAAAGCTAAATGTACCACCTGGCAGTGGCATCTGATGGTTAATGCCTAATAGACTGTAGCGAATATCGTCCTCAATTATTAGGAAGAAATTCTAATGGAGGTTGAAGGAAACAACAATGTGAAGGACAGGATACTGAAACTGAAAGAAACAAGAACAACGGCATCCACACTAGTCGACAAATGATAGCTAAGCATTTCCAATCATTGAAACTCTATACTAGTCGATAGCACCATCAGCTTCTGATCTGTACAATCCCAACGTTCTCCGTCTCCTATTCAATTTGCAATTACACGGAATCTCCTCGCGATAGCTCCGTAACATAAAACGGAATCAAGATTCACGAAGAAAACCACCTGAACGCATTCGGCGTGATCGCGCAAGCTCCGGTACTCGGGGTTGGGCTTGGAACCGCCGGCGTAACCGACGGCGGTCCGCACGACGCCGTCGAGGCAGCCGAAGACGGCCTCGGACCTCCAGAAGCTCCCGAGGGCGAAGACGGCGGTCCTCAGCGGCTGGTTCGGAGAGCCGGCGGCCGGGTCGGGGATCTGATTCGCGAACCTGATGCACTGGGCGTTGCCGAAGAGCGAAAAGAGGAGGACGACGACGAGGGTCGAGAGGTTGGGTAGAGAGAGAGGGACGCCTCTCGAGAGACGAATGGAGCGGGTCCCGGAGAGCGGCCGCCGTCGCGAGAGCTCTTCCATGGCACCGGCGTCGTGCAGCGGGAGCTGGAGCGTCCGCGAGGGGGGAGGAGGAGGAGGAGGAATGATTTGGATCGGGTTATGGATCTGCTCGTTTTTCCAAATATTACTTTTTTTCTCTATTATTATATTTTAAGCCATTTTAACGCTTTTTTTTTTTTTTTACCCCATTTCCAAACTTTTTTTTTTTTTTTTTGGTCCAAACCACATTTCCAAACTTAAACAGGAAATTTTTTGGATAATCCCAGTGTGAGCTTTTCGGATAATTTGGATTTAGACGCCTGTTTCTAAAAAACATTTTTCAAGAATTCATTTTTCATAAAATGACAATATTTTCCCGTGTTTAATTATAATCTAAAAATAAATTAGAAAATATTTTTTGCCATTTAGTAGGGAAATTATATTTTCCAAAGAAAAATTACCAAAAATTTGAATTTTTAGTTTTTTTCTCTTTTTTCTTTTTATTTTTATTTTTCCTTATTCCTCAACTAGTGATTGATCACAGGTGAGGGATGAGACCAAGGGCTCTAGTGAGGCTGAGCTCATCAATCTCAAGTAAGGCTTGAGCATTACTCGATCTAGCAAGACTCGACCTCACTAGCTATCTCTTGCCTATGATATGTCGGCGACTATTGTCGTGGGTGGCTATTGGCTAAGGAAAAAGGAAAAAGAAACCAAAAAAAAAAAAAAGGAAAGAAAATTAAATTAAATTAAAATTTTGAATTTTAAAAATAATTATAAATCTAATTTTTTAAAAATAATTTTATAAAAACGAACATTTCATTAATCAAAGACCCAAGCCCACTAAAGACTAACGCATTGCCTTTGTGGATCAAAGCTCAAGTATCGAGGACTTAAGCATGTCTTTTATGGACCTCAACTCGGGTGTTAAGGAATCGAGCACCAGCACAAGCATAGGCACTAGGGTTTGGGCTCGGCCTTGATGGACCCAGGCATTGGTGCCAAGGATTGAGCCCAATTGCTGAAGACTTAGTCCTAAACACCAAGACAATAAACCTAAACAGTAGAGTTTTCATGCACAAGCATAGAGTTTGAGCCTGTGGCTAGATTATAATATTGTTAAGGACAATATTCCACTTGATGAATTATTATGGATTATTATGGCAAATTTCAAAACATGTAGAAAAATTATTTGAGAACTTCTATGGGAAATTATTTAAAAAGATTTAAATCTATTATACTTTTTTCAATTCAATAATAAATTTTTTAAATTTGTCAATTAAGTCAATTTGATCAATTCTGGTTGGAATTCACTAATGAGGATGTCGACTATCTAATGTTAAGCAATCAGTACTAATGTGGATAAATTTTAATAATATTTTAATATGTTTTTGATTTTTTATTATTACTCTTATTTTTTTCTCTTTTTCCTTTCTTCTTCTTTTTGCTAGTGGCTGGCCACCAATGATGGCCGGCCATGGCCAGGCTAACTGGCCTCCTCATTGTGAATTGAGGTGAGGAGGGCAAACTTGAAGGAGGACTGGGTTTGCAAGGTGAGGTGGGGGTAGATTTAGGAGTCGTCATAGGTGAGGAGCTTATGGAGGAGGATGGTGGACATCACGCAAAGCTTGAGGTGGGGGCAATTGTGAGGGAGGTGGGCGAACTTAAGGGAAAGGGAGTCGAGATTGGTCTACTTGGCGAGGTTGAAGAGGGACTTGACTTTAGGATTAGAGCTAGCTAGAGGACAAGAGGCAAGTGATTAGGGTTTTGAAGTAGGAGCATGCCTTGACTACCACCGGGTAAGCTGGTATAGTAGTCACCTACATCTAGGGTGAGCAAGAGTGGGTGAAAATCCCACTACAAAACTAGCACGCCTTACGGCACTGCACAAAAGCATAGGCTAGCTTTATACCCCCAGTTCTACGCTTGCTGGAACAAAATGGATTTGGGATCCATGGGATTTAGGGTTTTCTTTTCAGCCACATCCCTCTTTCATTTTTCTTTTCTCTTTTTACCTTGTGGCCGCCTTGAGATTTGGTCACTAGAGCTCGAGCTCTGGGTTCGTGGCCATGGTGGTTGCACCCTAGGAAGCATCGACATTCTCCGGAGGCCTTCGTGTATCATGTCAAACACTCTGACACGTATTTGACACTCTCAAACACTCAGTCAATATGTGTTGGAAAATTTGACACTTGGTCAACTTTTCCGACACTCTTCGACACTCGAGTTGAAATTCTCATATGTGAGTTTTCAACATATAATTCCAACATGCAAGGTCAATTTTAAAAAAATTTAATAAATAAGGGATCAAAATGTATATATGTGAAAAATAAAAAACGATAATAAAAATAATAAATGGGGAAAAAAAAAAAAAAAACTTAAATTTCTCTTCTCTTTTAACTCTCACTTTATGTGATCTCATGATACACAATTCATACCTCAATTTTTTTTCTTTTCTTCTGATATGTTTGACACGCAAGTCTAGAATATGAATAGCTTGTTTTTTTCCTCCAAATTTTATAAATTATTGGAATGAAGTTGAATTTATCAAATTGAAACGATGAATGATATTACTAAATGGTAGATTAATGTTTTTAGTGTAAATTTATTCTAGGCTTTATTATTATTTATTTATTTGTGAAACAAATTAATTTATGAAATGATAATAGTATATATAAAAATATACATTTAATATATAACGTATCTCAATATGTCGGAATTTTCTATTTTTTGAGAAACAACGTGTTGACGTGTTGTGTCATGTCGTATCGCGTGTCGCACGTCGCATGTCAATGTTGGTGTTACTTAGACACTCGCATCCTTTTGATGTGGGAAACAAACTACCAACATACATTACCATTTGGGATGAGAATTAGAGTCCCTCAAAGTCGTTTTGTAACTTTCAGCATATCAACTGTTAGCTACTCCTCAAAGTTTCTAAGTAACCTTTTTCTTGTTGATTTACTAAGCAACTCCTCAACGTAATTAATTTTCGCTTCGGTTTATGCCCTTTTGATTTTGGGAAAGCAAGTATGTATCCATATGCGCTAGACAAAGAATAGTAATTTCTGATTTGTCTATTTCTTTTTATTTACTTTTACTTGTGGTGGGCAAAGGTTGCGGCCCTCTCCTAGGCGTTGCTCAGATCTGGGTGCAACCTAAGTAGCACCAACATTGACACGCGACACGCGACATGACACGACACAACATACCAAAAACTTGTAAAGGACTTTAGTTTCCAAATAATAATAATAAACTTAATAAAGGACTTTAGTTTCCAAAAAAGACATAATGAAAGTGGAAGCACAAATTGATGAAGATGGCACCCTAGGCGAAGCCTGGAAGAGAGAGGATGGCCTGTCGCCGAGGTCACGCCGCACTACCATAAGTGAGCTTCTACCTTTGCAACCGACGCAACTAGCAAGCAAAGAGAGTGTATAAGAAAGATGATAAACAGTGTTTCTCAAGGGCAAAAGTGAGATACACAATTATAAGTGAGGGCAAGACTGGAAGGAAAAAAGTCATTAGACACCACAATAACATTTTGAAAATGCTTAAAGTGATCCCAACCCGCCTTGAACTTGCAGCTTTGCCAATGCTGGTTTTCACACAATGCTCTCCAAATATATATATATATATAAAAAAATTATTAGATGCCCTAACTTTTCCTATTAGATGCCCTAACTTTTCCTATGGGAGGCCCAAAGTCTCCCGAGTTGAACCAAATGCACTTCTCTTTAGAAACGTTTGGAAACCAATCTAACCAAATATTCTAATTTGTGAAAGATCGATATGTTTAGCAACATTGTTTGGTATATAAATTACACATCACACACAATTTTAAAACTTCTTGTGTGAAAACTTTAGGAAAGATTACTTTAATACCAAAATTTTATAAATGACCATTTTAGTGTGAAATCTTTTTAAAAGTGTCCATTTAAGTGACCTTAATGAACTACATCAGTTTTTTTTTTTTTTTTTATCAATCACTTAAATATTGCTTTATACAAATTGTGGCACATAAATGATTGTTTAAAAATTTTGACACCAAAGTGTGCACCTTACAATAATTATGGCACTAATGTCATCCTTATCCCTACCTGCAAAAACTTCAAATTTCAGGTCAAATTTATTTAGAAAATAGCAAGTACATACTTGAACCTTCCCTGAATTTTCCGCTACACGAGCGAAATTTTCTGTCAAAATAAAAGTATGCATAATTTGATTTCCAAAAAGTTTTGAAAAATGGCATGATTGCAATTGCAAATGTCCTCAATGTCCCTATGTATAGGTTTCTAGATCAGTCAAATTTCAAATGCCAAATAATAAAAAGTCAGAATTAAAAGCCATGCCTGCTTTTTCCATATCTGCTAAAAAGATTGATAAGATATTTTGAAGTCTCTTGATAAAATGTTCCAGTTCTTGGCTTGATGCTAATAAAAAGTTATATATGAATGATATATCTTCTATACATGAAAGGAAGCCAGGTTTTGCCTCACTTTTAGTAAGCTTTATTCCAAACTTGTCCTCAAGTAATATAAAGTTATAAAGTGAAAGAAAAGAATCTTTAAGTGTACACTGGTTTCATGTCCGTTTCTCACTAATTTTCATCGAACACCACTAACTCATGAAAATCGGAGTCCCTTATCGGTTGGATGTGTGCAAATGAGGGTGCATATATGCCTAATTCTGCGGATCTTGAGGACGGCTAGACCTTCCTTTTTAGCGTGCCTTGGGCTTCTATACGCATTTCAATTTTAACCCTTAAGCCTGTGAATCGGCCTCGCCAATTCTATAGGATTTGTTTCTAGTTTATACTTATAATTATTTAAAAAGAAAAAAGAAAAAAAAAAAAAGAAAAAAAGGCCTCTGCACAGTGGCTGAATCCCACGCCGCTTAAGTATGCACAGGTAAAGTAAGATTTCATAGAGTCTAGTTCCAAGAAGGGCGAAGCCGTCTGGCCCTCCGCTTTTTGGCGTGTCTTGAATTTCCGTATGCATTACACTTAATGCACTTTCTGACACCCACTGCTATTCTTCCATCATCCGCAGGTACATCTTTTTGCTTTGTCTTTCACAAGTTGCTGTAAACATCAATCTTTCATATTGCAACATATCCACTTATTTAGTTGTTTTTTAATTGCATGACTTTTGTTAAATGCAATCAAGCAAGGCAATGGTTGGTCCCAAATCCCAACCTTTTGCCAAGTACTTAATTGATTGTTCACATTCATTGCCCCTTATGTTGTTGTACATACCTAATCTATCCAAAATGAAATTTCGTTGAAGGAGTTATGAGGTCCAAATTTAGCCCGTTGAATTTGTAAAATCTGAAAAGTGTGTCCTTCCTATATGTGCTAACTTCAAACGGCTTGTATAGATTATCCCGATATCCAATTGAATTTTTGTTTTGACGGCTTGTATGGGCATGGAAGTTTCTACGTTCCCGGTATTTTCAAGAAATATTAAAAAAAAATCTATTTTTGGGAAATTTCAAACAATGATGGAAAAATAAGAGTTTTCGAAATATGGCTCTACTCTGTGACTGAAAATGTTATCTTTTTCATCGTGGATGATAGAAAAATATTATACATTGAGTTTTGTATATTGTGACATTTTGCAGAATGACCATATAAATGCGGAATTTTCAAAAAATTATGAACTTTTTTGTCTATATAGATAGCATCTACTAGAAATTTACATTTTTTTTTGGATGGACCCTATCTATTGTATTTATTTATGCTTCTCAACAGTTATTTACGACTGTTGAATCTTTGTTCGAGTTTATGGACTAAAGTAATGCATTTAAGGACAATTTTTCAATTTTATCGTAATTGGGCTCTTTTTAGGTAATTTACGATTTGTGGAATTTAGATCATTAATGTGGCCGTAGGCCATGAAAAGTTTATGGGTATTTTGGTAATTTGCTGCTTAGGAATATTAAATATCACATTTGACTCTGTTTATTTTGTGAAAGATGAATGATTTGAAAAATATTTAAAAGTAATCATTTGTATCGCTTGAAATAATTAGAACATAAATAATATTTATGTCAAAATATATTCATGGATGATAAAAATATTTTTCAATTACTCATTTTTGTAAGCAATACGACAATTATTTTTATGAAAATATTTTGCAAATCATTTTATTTTCACGTAACAAACGCACCACTATGATTCCTTGGTGGTGCCGGAGATATTGCTTCATCAAATTATATGAATTCATGATAGCTAGAGTTCAGATAAATGGTGCTCTGCCTCTGCTAGGAATTTCTACAATGTAGCATATTTGTAACCAATAACATATTTTTATGCATAAACATTGGATCAAACAAAGATGCTTTTGAGTGACTGATGAGTTAATAAATCTGGATCTAGTTGTTGGTTTATCCTGTCATTTGATCTTATTCTGAAGAACAGTCGCTTCCAATTTTGTTGTGATACCACTGTTTCCCAAAGGTTATGTCTGCGAGTCTATGTCCATTACCGAGATATTTACGTTGCTGCGGAAAATTATGTATACTCACTTGCATTGACGCGTCGGTGTATTATGCTTGGACGTTTGGGGAATGCCTATACTTCTAATCACTAATAATGGTAAAAGGATCACTTACTTCACAAGCGAACTCATTCCGATTTAGTAATAATTGCTGAGAATAAACAGCAAACTTTTCATTACTTTCGGGTCTAAAAATAATTATTTTGTCTTTAAATTTTTAAGAGAAAATCATAACTTAAAGTGATAAATACGCAAAAACCGGCCCCAAACTGGATTATACTAAGTAAAATGTTACTAACCACGAAGACAAGTTAGCTAGTAATTTATGGTAGGTTAAAAGTTACTCTTTTTTTTAAAAAAAAAAAATTGAAACTTACAGGTCACTCTAAGAAAAAAAAAATTACAAGTCTCCATCTCGCATATAGATACATACTTGCTTTCTCAAAGTCAAAAGTGTACAAACCGGGAAGAAAATTTTATGCTAAGAGGTTGCCAGGTAAATCAACAAGAAAAAGTTACTTGGCACTTTTGAGGAGATATGCCGAAAGTTACTAAACGACTTTTGAGGGACTCAAATTCTCCGTGCCAATGATAACGCCTCTGGTGAAGAAGAACAGCTGATACACAGTTTCATTATTTCTTAAATCCTCAAGTACAACAAGTATTGAAACAACTCAACCTCACCATCTCTTCAAGATGATGAAGATGATGAGCTTTATATATCTTACTCAAGTAACAGTAGGTTAAGCAAAAGACGCATTCCACCTGAAAGTCCTAGTTCAAGATCAGTTTGGTGATGCATTGTGCTTCGGAAGTTTGCACCAGCTCTGCTACGCCGAGATGCGCCATTAGAAGCCAAACATGGCTGATAAGCTCTCCTCCTCTGCTCAGGCTCTCGGAATGTTCGTAGCCTTTACTTTGGCAAGCCGCGTATATCAGAAACTTCGCCCAGACCTTGCCGATCAACTTCCATTTCCTACCGAGGTCTTCCGACTCGATTTTATTCAGCTGGGATGCGAGATGGCACGCGTCAAACAGCACCGACCTGCTTTTGCCACCGCGTATTTTCACAGCGGGCAGCTGAGTTCCCACTTGGAGCAGAAGATGGCAGAGTTCGCATACGTCGCGCGACACTGTTGACCTGTGCGCCTTGTTGCAGCTTTTAACGCCGGTGTGGCGATGTTTCTCTTTCTCGAATAAATTATGCGCCCACGTCTTGACAACCTTTGAGTTGATGCTGGTTTCTTTCTTTGACAACACCGCTAGCTTGTCCTCGAAGAACTTCCGAGCGTCGACCGAAGTATCTTCGTATCGGAGCACCCCTGTCCCTGTTGGCAACATGGAAGGATGGAGAACTAAAAGATAGAGCATGTACCGAGAGACCAACTTGCTCATCTTGTAGTTTGTGATGTCTTCTGGTCCTTTTCCTTGCATCACGTCGTAGTCCTTGTAGTGGCAGAGCTCAGTGGCGATGTGCCAGATGAGGATGCTCTGGTCGAACTCCATACCGGCCACACTCCAGTTCAGGTGATCGTTGTTTGACTTCTTCAGTACTTCACTAGCCTCCAGCTTAAGACCCGCCAACCCGCTCTTCCCTTCCATATAAACGACCGTTTTTCTCATGTGACCGAAGGTCCATTCTTTAATGTTGCTCTTGAACTCTTTGTAATCAATGTAGAAGTTCTTCTCCAACTTCTCATCTAACTTGACGAACCACGGATACTTGCTGAAGATCCTGTTTCTTTTCCTACTAGATAATTTCAAGAGGCTGAACTGGGCCACAGAATTCGACCATCTTGGGTTCGGCCATATCCGGAGAAAAGCCACGGCAGATGATATCACGGATCGCTTGGGTCTCTGAATCCGCCAGTGATTGACCCAATCAGATGAAAATGCGAGCAGAACCGAGTAAATCTCTAAAAGTATAGCCGCACTTATCAGCAAGAAGGTGATATAGATGTCGACTTTGGGGTAATCCTTCCTATCCTGTAAGGAGAAGAATACCAACACGGCACACGGCACTGAGAGATTAATGACCCAACGAGTGATGCCCCAAGCACGGTTCAGCAACAGTGCCTTGGTGTAGAGCAGATCGTACATGAACCCGAGCTCGATCTCCACAATCCCAAAAGCCGTCACCGAGTTCATGGCATCGTTCGTGAACATGCGCTTACTGGCCTCCAGGTCGCCAGAGTTGAGGATAAGGCCCACGAAGAGAAGCTTGAAGATCTTGAACAACTCATAGGCTTTGACCAGAGCCGTGGCTTTCTCTTCGTCCATGGCTTGACCGCTGTTCACTGAGAAGTCCTCCGGAGCCGGAACCTCCGTGACCTCATCCATGCTGACTCGGTAACCCTCCTCTTTCTTCAGACTATACTGCTCCATTATCCTGGGGTATATGGGACCAAAATCAGGAAGCGAAAGCATTGAATCTCGAAGTCGACCTTCGCTTGCCAGGTACAAACACAATGCCCTTTCTACATATTTGATGAACCCCACCAGGATCAAGCCAGCTGCTAATATCGACAGCGTAGACCCCGACAAGGCCATGAAGTAGATGTAACAAGCTAGTCCTACCTGGACGCAAAGCCGCGCCAACTGCCTCAACCATAGCTCATTGTCCTCCAGGGCATACGCGGTGATCGTGTCAGGGCCACCTAAGTGGAGGAGAAGGAACGGCGCCCAGAAAGCAGTGATCTGGCTCTTCGGATCGATCGTGCCTTTCACTTCCTTGATGTTGGCCAGGCGGTTCGAGAGGACACCGAGCGCGAGGGTTGCAATGGAGTCGGCCGATAGGTACGTCGTCCAGACCACGACTTGGATCCAGTACTTGTAGATGGATTTCCTCCGGAGGCCCAGAGTTACGAGAGTTAATTGGAGGAACAAGCTGAGGAGGACGAGAAACCGCAGCTCCCACTCCTTCCACAGTTCTCGAGTGTTTTCGGGGAGCAGCAAAAATCCCATGGTTGCACTCGATGTTGGCACCAAAAGGCGCAACAATCGGGCACCCTCAGTCGATTTTAGGATTATAAAGGGAGAGGACAAAGTAAGGGACACAACAATAGCCTTGAATTTACCCCTACAACATCCTCGAAACGGCCACTCTTTATAACCAATAACTTGATATTGGAATTTACAGGAATGAAAAAGCAGTATGCTTTTTGAAACACCAACAACACACTACTTGTGACACCACTTTTAGGTACAAAATTGTCAAGCAATTCTATGCATTTGCCTGAGGATGAAGTATAGTGACAAAATCATATTCCACTACTGTTTTAATGATGAAAATTAAAATATAGACTCAAAGTTAAAGTTTGGTTTCTCAATCACTTCTCAAGATTTTGAATTCTGTGAACTTCATTC
Organism: Eucalyptus sideroxylon; assembly: GCA_014182405.2. Lineage (NCBI taxonomy): Eukaryota > Viridiplantae > Streptophyta > Magnoliopsida > Myrtales > Myrtaceae > Eucalyptus > Eucalyptus sideroxylon. Next base: position 10,203,829 of record CM024557.2, read on the forward strand.
TAATCACTATGGTCTTTACTTTTTATCTGGCACACCCCACCAGCCCAACATGATCCTTGTGGAATATCAAAATCACCCATTCTAGTTGCTTTAATAAGTAAAGACACGCAAAGGCTGAAAAGAGGTTGATAAATGCTTCTCCAAGTCGAAGCGATTCCGATGCAATGAGTTGATTGCTTCCATTTGAAGACAGCATATTATTGCCCTTGCGTATTGATTGCATTAAAACCTGGAATGAAGTCGTCGTTACGATAAAACAATGCATGAGAGCACACGTCTCACCCCACATCGCCGTCAGCTGATGTGCTTCATGCCACCATAATCGCAACTTCTCGTCCATGTCTGACCTATTGGCATGTGGTGTGCGACACTCGCTTAACATTTTTCTCCCACGTGGTGTATGAGCTGAACGTTTTCGTCCTCCACATACTGTCACGTGAAGGACCCACAGCCGGTGCACCACCTATAGCTTAACTTAATTAAAGCCTTAACATTGCACATCAAGGCCAAAAGCATGCGACTAAGAACCTATGAAAACCTCAAAGTCCAAAAATTCATAACCTCAATATAAGTTTTATTTTTCTCTAGAGCAGAATGGACATCATCAATGCCACAATTTTTATAGGCCATCACTTAAGTGAATGTGGTGGCTTAGTTTGTTGAAGTCACTTAAAGGATTGCTTAAAATTTTAGCTCTGAAGTGATCATTCAATAAGTTTTGACATTAAATTGATCATTCAAAAATTGGTGCTCTAAAGTTTTAAAAATTAGAGTGGGCCAAAAGCAAAAATCACAAAGAAAATATTCTGACTTTGACACTATCTTTCTTTGTTTTAGACTCAAAAGCAAACTCATTGAGCAAACATTCTCTTTAAATAGTTTCATCTAAAATTACATAGACCTATTTGTTTTCCTATACCTAACAAAAAATATACTAAGTAAAATTTACCTTTGCAACATCCTGAAAATGGCTACTCTCTATGAGCAATAACTTGATATTGGAATCAAACGCAAAAGCACTTAGAAACCCTGCATAACATTACAGGAATGAAAAAGCAGTACACTTTTGAAACACCCACGACACACTACTCGAGACACCTTTTTTGGAGGCATAATTGTCAAGCAATTCTTTGCATTTGCCTAAGGATGAAGTAAAGCAACAAAATTAGATTCCGGCATCCATACTGAGTTGATTATAATGTGCTTTAATTTAGAAGATTGAAATATAGGCCTAAAGTTAAAGTTTGGTTTCTCAATCAGTTCTCAAGATTTCAAATTCTGTGAACTTCATTCTAATCACCATGATCTTAACTCTTTGTCTGCCACGCCCCATCAGCCCAACATGATCCATGTGGAATATCAAAATCACCCATTTAGGTTGCTATAATGACAAGTAAAGACGGTCAGAAAGGTAGAGGGCCTTCATGATTTGTTAGCTCCCAAAATTTACTACTTTTGATAGGCTGCATCATGAATTGGTAGGAGTAAGGTATGAGCTTTTTTTTTGTACCAATCATCTAGGTAATCATTTGGGTTTTCTAGCTTCATCTAAATAGCACAAATGACATGGGCATAGAGAATTCCATTTAGTTACCAAACTCAGCATGACCACTTTCTTCTATCTAGATTGACACCATACTTATCATGATTTTGAATGATCTTATATCAATTATCTCCATTCCAAACTGGATGGCTGAACCTACTTGTAGCAACATCTGCATCCAATCCCTTCACAATCCTAGAACCACAGTCTGTAGTCTACTTCATAGTCTCATCTCTTTGCCTATGCAGTTTGGTCATGACAATAACTTGAATATCACCAAGCATGCTGATGATTGGTTTACACCTAGCCTCTAAAATTCTGCCATTGAAAGATTCACTGAAATTGTTAATAATGATATCGCATTTGAACTCTTCGCTAAAGAAGGCCTGACATCAGTGCTTAGCTTCTGTCTAGAAGAGTGTATCAAAACCTTCATTTGTCAACTGTAACAATCTTTATTTGGCTAATCTGAAATCAGTCATGTTGGTACTCTTCGCTATCTGTCGGAACTAATTCTGCAACTTATCTCCTTTGACCAGTTTGCGTATATGTGCATTGCGCACATTTTATGCTCAGCATGTAGCATTAACTCAGTCAATGTAGGAATAAGTTCCTACAAAAATTCAAATCAATAAATACAAGTCAGGAAAAATATGCAAGTAATTAATATTAAAAGGGAATGAATTAATTGACAATGGTATTACCTTATGTTGGTCGCTCATGAATGTCCATCCTCCCCCATTGGTTATCTGAAAGTTGGCCATTAAATTTTGAGGAACCAGGACCAAGTATCCTTGTTCTCTATCTTCACCACTGCCCAAGCTATCGAAAACATTTAATTGTTGGCATCCTTCCCCACAGCAGCCAACAACTCCCCCTTGCATAAACCATTAAAAAGCATTCATCCAATCCTATAACTCTTCTATAACCAGTCAAGAAGCCTTGTTTGCATGCATCGAAACAGACATAAAATCTATCAAAACTAGGCCCAAGATCAGGGAGTGACATCTCCATAACCTCTACATATACCCTATTAGATGGGTTTTGAAGCATGCATTCGCTAGCATAATCCCATACCTACGCATATTCTTCATTATACCGACCCATCAATATTTTCATCATTTTCAGCTTAGCTCTCTTGTATTGATTCTTTGACACATTAACCTCTAATTGCTTCTTCACTAATAGCTAAAACTAAGGACTCTTGATCTCGGACATTGCTCTAATAGTATTAAAAAAAAAATGTTTCGATAACCACACACTTGTTACCCTTTATTATTAAATATAATTGGACAAGTATGCTCCTCTTGAAAGGACCTAATCTGAAATGACACATTCTTACTCAGAGTGCCATAGAGCTTCCATGACCAATTAGGTTGTGAGCACTTAGCTCTCACAAATTCCTTTGTATTTCTAATAAATTCAGCGCTCCTCTGTTCAGTAATAGAGTTCTAGACAACAACTTCCTTTAATTGTTTGGCATTGTCAAATCTCATGTCCATTGACAAAACAAATTTATCAACAGTTGGATCATAGTAAGGGTACTTACTTTTTCTTCCACAAGTAGGTTCTTCATCATCATTGCCAAGCTCATTCTCCGAACCAACAATTTCATCGCCGTAGCTTTCTTCATCTTCAATTCTATTACCTTCAGTTGGAGCTTCATCCCTATTCACTAGCTCGGGCCTCTTTCTTAAAGCTGCAAAAAAAATTCTGAGAAATTCCCTTTACTTTTGTCTTAATTGTGCGAGTTCATCATCATCTTCGTCACTTGGGAAACTTACTGAAGCCAAATATTCATCTTCCGATTCACTGGATAGAGCAACTTCCCATTCTAATCCAATGAAGTCTTCATCGCCCATATCTTTAACAGAGATTTCAGGACATCTCACTATTTGTTCATCTCTATTAATATGACTTCTCTCTCTCTCATTTTTGCCATTCATCTAACATAAACTCATTCCCAACCTGATTACTTGCTTGAGTAGGATTCCTCACTTCTCCTTTTCCGGTGGTGGTCTACTCATCTCCATCCTTATCCTCATCATCATTCTCGCCATCCTCATCATCACTATAATACTCAACATATACCCTAACTTCATTGCCGTGAAGATAATGGTAAATGATATCCTTAATATCATTATCGTCATTAAAAAATCTCAAACCATCCTTCAATTCCTTTCCAGGAACATAATAATAGTGTTTCTGCACTTTGTATCGTAAAAAATACACCAAATCCCTCACAAAATCAATATATTATGGCTTCCGAATATTGACATAGATAGTACCTTCATTTTCACCAGTATTGTGACATCCCGATTTTTCGGGTTTTAATTTAACTGGATAAATAGGATCATGTCTCATCGCTCGTCAATTTATTGACGGGTCCGAAATTTCAAGAAAGAAATTATCGGAGGAAAATCGAAGACCGAAAGAAAATAGCAAGGAAAAGGAAAAGAGAAAAGGAAATTTTGCATAAAGGCATTATGCATTTCCTTTTTTCCTCTTTTTCTCTCTCTCCCTCTCTTTCTTTTCTTTCTTTTTCTTTCTTTTCTTTCTCTCTCCTCTCCCCTTTTTCCCCTCCCCCTCGTGCGAATTCCCCACCGCTCACTTCCTCTCTCTCTTCCCTTTGACTAGTCCAAGCTTATCTTCTCTCTCTCTCTCATCTCTCTCCCTCGACATTTCCTTCCCCCTTCTGTTCAAGCGAACCGAACCAGAAGCTGCAGCTCCGTCGCCGCTCGTCTCGCCGCCACGCCGGAGCCGGACCGTCGCCCGCGCCCGCGCCGCGCTCGTGCGCTCGACGTCTCGCCGTCCCGCCGTCCGTCGGCCGCTGCAGCCCCTTCCCCTCGCCGCCCTAGCCGCCGGACGAGCTTCGTCCAGCCAGAACAGTGGCTGGAAAATGGGTTTCCAGCACTGTTCAAGGCCGTTTTGGCCGTTTCCGGGCCCCGAACCCGAGGCCCGCTTTGGGAAGAATTGTTCCTCGCGTCGCCGCCGTCGGATTGATCCGATTTGCGCGCGATTTGGTGAGTAATCTCACTAATCTTGGATTAGTTGGCTAATTATGCTTTAGGTTGGTTTAGTTTTAATTAATTATGTTTAGGTTGTTAGATTAGAAGTAATTAGCAATTATTAGTCAATTGTGATGTGATTTAAATAAATTGATTGTGCAATTAGCAAGTAGACGTGGTCTACTATTTATTGAAGTATCTCGGGAATTTTCCGACCCCTAATTGGGCTTCAATTTGGCGATTCGGGCCTACGTGAGATTTTTGGGTATTTAAATATTAATTTTCGGAATTAAATTAAATAATTATTTATTTTCCGAAAAACCATGGGAGATGGTCCGGAACCGGAATATTATGCCGATGAATGTGGTGAAGTCCGTTTATTTAATCGGGCTTTAATTTGAGCTAAATCGAATTTTTAATATTAATTAATTTTCGAAATTTATTAAATAATTATTTATTTCCTGAAAATTTAATTGGGATGGCTCGTGACCGGAAAATTATGCTGATGACCGTGGTGAAGTTCGTTTATTCAATTGGGCCTTATTTTGAGCTAAACGGAATTTTTAATATTTAATAATTAATTTTCGAAATTAATTAATTATTTATTTATTTTCGGAAATTAAGATTGAGATGGCCGACGACCGGAATTTTGTGCTGATTGTCGTGGCGCAGTCCGTTTATTCAATTGAGCTTTATTTTGTGCTAAATTGAATTATTTGTGAAATTGGAAATTATTCTTTAATTGAATAATCTTTGGTTATTAATTGAAAAATAACTGAGTATCGGTTGATGATGCCAAAAATATTTGAATGGACTGCAGAAAATGTGGGAGTTATGAAAAGGAAAATATTATATTTTGGCTAAGGCCAGCCGTGTGCCCACGCACAATATTTTATCGAATAGTTTTGATACGAAGAAATGAGGCCAAGACAAAGTGCGAGGCACAATGTCATTGGGCCGTGAGGGATTAATCGTGTGTTGGCTTATAGTTGGAGTAAGATGATTATCGAAAGTGATGTGATGTGTGTTGTGTTGAGGGAAACCCATGGATCATGAGCAGGTAAAGGACTAAGTACTACACAAGTAGAAGACTTCGTGTGAGTTACCTCTAGCGCCTTATACCATTGCTTATTGTAGTTAAGGACTAAGTATTACATGACGACCTGAGTCGCATGGGAACTACCTCTAGCGCCTTGCTGCATTGTTATGCATAGTGGAGGGCTAAGTACTACACGATGGAGGATCTCGTGTGAGTCACCTCTAGCGCCTTACCCTATTGCATTTTGTAGTTAAGGACTAAGTACTACACGATAGCGAGATTTCGTGTGAGCTACCTCTAGCGCCTTATACTATTGTTATTTGTGGTCAAGGACTAAGTACCGCACGATGACGAGACTTCGTGTTGGGGTCACCTCTAGTGCCTTGAGCCTATATTTGAGCGGAAATGTTGAATGGGAATGTTGAGATTAATTATCGAGTATAGATGAAATCATCGATATGGTTTGATTCGTTTGTCATGGATTGACTGATTGAACTGAATTGGCCGGGAAGGGTCATTGTTGACATGTAATCGACTAGGTCGATTGATCATTGTTTTGATCTGATGTTGTGAATTGGTTGACTGAATGTGAATGATCGTGAGTGGTCTTGTTGGCTTGTAATCGACTAAGTCGATTTGATAAATGCTTCGATCGGTGATATGATTGCTTGAGTGCCTATTGTGAATTGTACCGACTTGCGGGTGGGATCTCGAGGCCAAGGTACGTCTTTCGCCCTATGCGTGTATAGGCAGCCTATAGTATAATAGTTTGCTAATTGGGCTTAGTGGGGTAGAACTCGCCGAGACGTAGTCTCATCCCGATTTGGGGAAAAACATTTCAGACCCCGTTGAGGAGCCGAGGAGGAATCGAGAAGGAGAACTCGGAGGTGAAACCCGAGTAGAAGGACTTTTGGAAAAAGAAGATAATACCGAGAGAGATTTTGAGTATGACCCGAAGGGATTGAGATTTCATCTTCTTTTGTGAACTCCAATTGATGTGAATAGTTATGAAGTGGTTTGTGTTTCGTATAAAAGTTTGGTTATAAGTTTCAATATGAAAAATATGGCCCGCTTTTCTATCCCATTGTTTTATTGTCTCGGGATTTATAATTGCTTCCGCATGTGCTTAATAATTGAAAGGGTCGGCGATACTAGTCCTGGGATATCGCATTATAAAATCGACCAAGTGAGAAGGATGTGTGCGTGCCTAAGGATCGGGGCGTGACATCCTGTTTAAGTGGTATCAGAGCGAAGTTGAAGATTGGAGTGATAAGGAGCGTTGACCATGGGATAGTTAGTAGGATGGCCTTTAAATTCATGCCGATGCATGTCTGTGTTAGCTGGATGCTAGAATTGATTGTCGTGTGAGGATCGCTCATCTTCTAATCCAGTGTGGATTAGGAAGGCAGGTTTCAATGTAAAGACTGAACCATGAGCGAGCAGGAGCTGAGAACTCCTAGTAAGAGGACAATGTCCTCTGTGACTCGGGATAAAGCACTGACAATTGTCGGTACCCGAGGTGGTTGTGGCAGAGTATTGGCTTTGGCCAGCTCGAGTGTAAGAGTACCACTGCAGGTTGGTACTTGTGTAGCAGCGTCGAATGATCCTAAGTTCGATAGGATCGTTCTGATGCAAGTATTTCTTGAGAACTGGATGAGCTAGTAAGCTCAAGATCAAGCCGCTGTCGTTATCGCTATCTCTATTGCTGTTAGTGCTGTAACCGCCGTTGTCGCTTCACCTGTTGAAATCCAGAGTGGGGATATGATCTGGGATCGAGCCATCACTTCCAAGTCAAGGTACAGATCCAGTTCAGGCAGAAATGGAAATCGGTCAGGGAAAAGATCGAGGTCGAGAGTGGTTTTAGCAGATCGATGAGACAACCAGAAAGAGTGTGTGCTGTCACTTGGCAGGAGATAGAAGACTCACCCGATAGGTGTGTCGAATTGTAGATGGAAGCATGGATAAATCCAAAGTGTCCGAATATGACTAGAACATGTTGTGATGATGACTAGCATGGCCATCAGATGAAGGACTGTCAGTGGAAGTCTAAGGTAGCATAGACATTGCTACTGCGGCCAGAACGCCACTAGGATGGCGAAAGGAATGGGAGTAGAATGGACCTTGCGCCAATCAGAGAAAGAATGTGTCAAAGGTGATTTTATCAGAGTAGCGCAGCAGAGTTTTGTGCTAAGTAGTAGAACTTAAATTGTTGAAGTAAAAGTGAAAGAGAAGGGAATCACTATCAACGGTGGTACTTGACTAGTTGCTAAGGTGTGAGTTTGATGCCACATGAATAGTGTGGGCTTATGAAGCATACTGTGATAAGGAATCATGGTCATGGAGTAATCTAGTTTAGTCCATTATCATGTGAAAGTGTCGAAGTTATTGGGAGTTGAAAAGAATCTTCGATTTCATTAATCTCATTGGCTGGAGGCAACTTGTTTCTTAGATGGAGGTTGCCAAGGTTGCTTAGCGATTGTCTTGGGTAGGACTGATTGAAGAACTAGAGATGGAGGACATCTCGGTGGTCTAAGAATTTCTAGATGTGTTATCACAAGAACCGTCGATCGCCGTCGAGAAAGAGATAGAAAGTGCGATCGAGCTAACACCAAGATGGAGCTATTCTCGAAGGTTTCTTACCAGTTGTTGTTGTCTGAACTGGTAGAATTGAAAATGCCGATGTGAAGATTGATGAATAAGGTATTCGTGCATATCAGTGTATTACTTTGGGGAAACATTAGTTTTGTTTGTGAAAAGAAGAAAGATGGTTTGTTGCGAGTGTGCATCAACCATAGTCAACTCAATTAGGTGAAGATTAAGGACAAGTGTTCTTTACCAAAGATCAATGAATGGTGTGACTAGTTATAAAGAGTATTGATGTTTTAAAGGTCGACTTGAGATTATGAAGTCGTTAGTTATGAACCAGGATGGAGGTTGTAAGAAAGACAACCTGTTCGCACTTGGATATGGTCTTTATGAGAGTATTGTAAGATCGTTTGGCCTGGTGAACACTTCAGCCGCTGCCATAAATTTGACAAACCGAGTGTTCAAAGAATACCTAGATCAATGGTGATCGTGTGATGTAGCGACGTTCTAGGGTGTTCATTAAGCGATGAGGATCACGAGAGCCCCTAAGAATGGTCATGTGGTTACAGGTAAGAGAATCTTCATGGGCCAAGCCAAGATCTAATTAGTTGTTAGCAGATTGAGATTGACATCAGTGTCAGAGATCAGAAGCCGTGGGGATTGGACAGATTACTATAGAAGGGCTGTGAAAGAATTTTCAGCATTAGCATCAATGTGAGGTTGACCTTTTGAGAAAGAAGAGAAATTTATCAGCATGGACAAGTATGAGGATAGTCTCCAAAGCTTAAGTAAGATCTGGCTATCGTACTTGTGCTAAACTTTTCATTTGGCTCTGGAAAGCATGAAACCTTTAGTGATGTGTCTTGCCGCCGATCGGGTATGTATTGATACAACATGAGAAGATTGTTGTATAACCGTCTCGCCGTTGAAACCTAACAAGTGGAATATGAAAAAGTGTCGTAAATCAGAATTTTGGCAGAACTATAATAGTGATAAGGTTATCACTTTGGAAGACAAGATTATTACCTTGAAGGAACGAATCGAGTGATTGATGTGTTGAGCTAAGAGCCTTCAATTGTGTAGAGGCTGGCTAAAGTATAAACTTTACTTAAAAAGGATTTGAAATTTGGTTTTCAAATTTGAGGTAGGCTACCTTTTTAAATTTTATAGCCGTCCTCAAAATTGAACCAAATGTTCAAGTTAGAATCGATGCCTAGTTGACAATCGAGATGTGCAGAAAATCTTATAAGAGAATACTAGTAAGAAAGATATTGACTTTAAGATTTCGAGGATGGAAAGTTCGAGTTCCATGAGTGATTGAGTGCACTTGACGGTGTATCACTCGGGAAAAGATCTTGTTTTGAGTGTGCGATCCAGATTTATGGGCTCGATTTCGATTAGAAAAATTGGGCATTTCATCGACACGATTACAGTGTTTTTCTCTGAGTTGGCCACTCATGAGATAACTAGACTAGCTGGGTGAGTTATTAAGGACTTTAAGGCAGATAAACTAAGAATTCGACCAGGAATCGATTTCTCGACCGTGCTTATCTTTAGAGATCATTACGGCACAGTTAAAAATCGAAGTAAGAGCAGAGATAGGTTGGTTCGACTGAGATGAGTGACCAATCGTGGGTGACCCCACTAAATTGGAAAACTCTCGTCGACTGGCACTAATTTGACTTTACTGTCGTTTTGGTACCCTGTGTCCGTACTTGAACCTTTGAGATTTTCACGACAATCGAGAGTCGCCAATGTGTCGAGTGGGTTCATTGTGGTTCGAAGAAAATCGACCACGGGTCATTTGTCCTAAAAAGCTCTGAACACTACCCGGTAGCCTAGGTCACACTAAAAGCGTGTCGGAGTGAAGTTAACCGCCAATCTAAATTCGATTTCAGAAATTGAAGATCCTATCTTGCAAGTGGGTATATCGAAGTGTGTGTGTCTTGGATAGTTCACCGACATGGAGTGTCGAAGATGGATTATATCTTGAATCTAGATCAGAGGTTATAAGTTGGCAGAGTTTTCAGAGGGTTCTTTATTAAGCAGTGTATAGCAAAGGGTACAGAATTTCAGTGGTAAAAAGAAAGTGAATAATGATGTCAGCTCAGTGATCAGTATTTGCAGTTGTTAGATCAGAGTCAGAGTAAAGGCTGCTCAGAATTGTCAGAAATTTTGAATCGTTGAGGTTCGAAGGTTTATTAGGGAGTCGAGAAAAGAGATCGATGTGGATGATGTAATGTCTTATGTGAGAAGCTCGCCCAGTTGTTGGTTCAGAAAGAGCAGATTTTGTGTACAAAGATGATCTCCTTGGTCAAAGTGGTTAGACAACGCCACGAGACCGAATGATCAGCGTGGAAAAAGTGAGACTCGATGAGACGGCAATACCCCCCACCTTTCGTTTATGGATTGGTAAAGGTTTAAATTTCGAGGACGAAATTTTTATAAGAGGGGAAGAGTTGTGACATCCCGATTTTTCGGGTTTTAATTTAACTGGATAAATAGGATCATGTCTCATCGCTCGTCAATTTATTGACGGGTCCGAAATTTCAAGAAAGAAATTATCGGAGGAAAATCGAAGACCGAAAGAAAATAGCAAGGAAAAGGAAAAGAGAAAAGGAAATTTTGCATAAAGGCATTATGCATTTCCTTTTTTTCCTCTTTTTCTCTCTCTCCCTCTCTTTCTTTTCTTTCTTTTTCTTTCTTTCTTTCTCTCTCCTCTCCCTTTTTCCCCTCCCCTCGTGCGAATTCCCCACCGCTCACTTCCTCTCTCTCTTCCCTTTGACTAGTCCAAGCTTATCTTCTCTCTCTCTCTCATCTCTCTCCCTCGACATTTCCTTCCCCTTCTGTTCAAGCGAACCGAACCAGAAGCTGCAGCTCCGTCGCCGCTCGTCTCGCCGCCACGCCGGAGCCGGACTCGCCGCCCGCGCCCGCGCGCGCCGTGCGCTCGACGTCTCGCCGTCCCGCCGTCCGTCGGCCGCTGCAGCCCCTTCCCCTCGCCGCCCTAGCCGCCGGACGAGCTTGTCCAGCCAAGAACAGTGGCTGGAAAAATGGGTTTCCAGCACTGTTCAAGGCCGTTTTGGGCCGTTTCCGGCCCCGAACCCGAGGCCCGCTTTGGGAAGAATTGTTCCTCTCGCGTCGCCGCCGTCGGATTGATCCGATTTGCGCGCGATTTGGTGAGTAATCTCACTAATCTTGGATTAGTTGGCTAATTATGCTTTAGGTTGGTTTAGTTTTAATTAATTATGTTTAGGTTGTTAGATTAGAAGTAATTAGCAATTATTAGTCAATTGTGATGTGATTTAAATAAATTGATTGTGCAATTAGCAAGTAGACGTGGTCTACTATTTATTGAAGTATCTCGGGAATTTTCCGACCCCTAATTGGGCTTCAATTTGGCGATTCGGGCCTACGTGAGATTTTTGGGTATTTAAATATTAATTTTCGGAATTAAATTAAATAATTATTTATTTTCCGAAAAACCATGGGAGATGGTCCGGAACCGGAATATTATGCCGATGAATGTGGTGAAGTCCGTTTATTTAATCGGGCTTTAATTTGAGCTAAATCGAATTTTTAATATTAATTAATTTTCGAAATTTATTAAATAATTATTTATTTCCTGAAAATTTAATTGGGATGGCTCGTGACCGGAAAATTATGCTGATGACCGTGGTGAAGTTCGTTTATTCAATTGGGCCTTATTTTGAGCTAAACGGAATTTTTTAATATTTAATAATTAATTTTCGAAATTAATTAATTATTTATTTATTTTCGGAAATTAAGATTGAGATGGCCGACGACCGGAATTTTGTGCTGATTGTCGTGGCGCAGTCCGTTTATTCAATTGAGCTTTATTTTGTGCTAAATTGAATTATTTGTGAAATTGGAAATTATTCTTTAATTGAATAATCTTTGGTTATTAATTGAAAAATAACTGAGTATCGGTTGATGATGCCAAAAATATTTGAATGGACTGCAGAAAATGTGGGAGTTATGAAAAGGAAAATATTATATTTTGGCTAAGGCCAGCCGTGTGCCCACGCACAATATTTTATCGAATAGTTTTGATACGAAGAAATGAGGCCAAGACAGTGCGAGGCACAATGTCATTGGGCCGTGAGGGATTAATCGTGTGTTGGCTTATAGTTGGAGTAAGATGATTATCGAAAGTGATGTGATGTGTGTTGTGTTGAGGGAAACCCATGGATCATGAGCAGGTAAAGGACTAAGTACTACACAAGTAGAAGACTTCGTGTGAGTTACCTCTAGCGCCTTATACCATTGCTTATTGTAGTTAAGGACTAAGTATTACATGACGACCTGAGTCGCATGGGAACTACCTCTAGCGCCTTGCTGCATTGTTATGCATAGTGGAGGGCTAAGTACTACACGATGGAGGATCTCGTGTGAGTCACCTCTAGCGCCTTACCCTATTGCATTTTGTAGTTAAGGACTAAGTACTACACGATAGCGAGATTTCGTGTGAGCTACCTCTAGCGCCTTATACTATTGTTATTTGTGGTCAAGGACTAAGTACCGCACGATGACGAGACTTCGTGTTGGGGTCACCTCTAGTGCCTTGAGCCTATATTTGAGCGGAAATGTTGAATGGGAATGTTGAGATTAATTATCGAGTATAGATGAAATCATCGATATGGTTTGATTCGTTTGTCATGGATTGACCGATTGAACCGAATTGGCCGGAAGGGTCATTGTTGACATGTAATCGACTAGGTCGATTGATCATTGTTTTGATCTGATGTTGTGAATTGGTTGACTGAATGTGAATGATCGTGAGTGGTCTTGTTGGCTTGTAATCGACTAAGTCGATTTGATAAATGCTTCGATCGGTGATATGATTGCTTGAGTGCCTATTGTGAATTGTACTGACTTGCAGGTGGGATCTGAGGCCAAGGTACGTCTTCTGCCCTATGCGTGTATAGGCAGCCTATAGTATAATAGTTTGCTAATTGGGCTTAGTGGGGTAGAACTCGCTGAGACGTAGTCTCATCCCAGTTTGGGGAAAAACATTTCGGGACCCCGTTGAGGAGCCGAGGAGGAATCGAGAAGGAGAACTCGGAGGTGAAACCTGAGTAGAAGGACTTTTGGAAAAAGAAGATAATACCGAGAGAGATTTTGAGTATGACCTGAAGGGATTGAGATTTCATCTTCTTTTGTGAACTCCAATTGATGTGAATAGTTATGAAGTGGTTTGTGTTTCGTATAAAAGTTTGGTTATAAGTTTCAATATGAAAAATATGGCCCGCTTTTCTATCCCATTGTTTTATTGTCTGGGATTTATAATCGCTTCCGCATGTGCTTAATAATTGAAAGGGTCGGCGATACTAGTCCTGGGATATCGCATTATAAAATCGACCAAGTGAGAAGGATGTGTGCGTGCCTAAGGATCGGGGCGTGACAAGTATATTCTCAGTCCTTGGCGCTAATAACAAACTCTCCACTATAGCAAATAATGACGCCTACCTGAATCTCGTCCATGTCGATGCTGCACCCAAGGAAGAAAAAAAGTCATTAGTTTTTGGGACCACATGACAAAATCAACAACTTCACATGCAAATCATTGTCATTTTGTCAAAAGAAATAAAGGCAACCAATATATTCAATTCGGTCCCTTTACAGAAACAAAGGAAGCCGAATTAGATAAACAAAGTGAGGTGCCCACCACCCATTTTTCAATTCAATCACATTCAATCTCCAACAGAAGTAGTCCAACTAATTAAATAAAGTAAGGTTCCACCATTGTTTCCCTCCGAGTTGAGTCCCCATTTTCCCCTTTGCGCCATATTTTTCTATTCGGTCCCCACAAAAGAAAGTGAATAACGGAACCCTAAATTTTTATATTCGGTCCTCACAAAGTGAGATCCCCACCACTTTCCCTGCCACTTTCCCCTAAGCCGAGCCTTCAATTTGCCCTCCGCGCCCTAACTTGCCCGTCAGAACCCTAAATTTTTCACTCAGTTGACCCACGTAGAGAAACCTAAGTGAGCGAGAGTTGGGGACACAGCCAGCAAACGATAGTGAACAACGGCGCAACTACAGTGGTGGCCGAGCGACAATGGGCAAGCGAACGACGGTGGGTGAGCAAGTTATGGCCAGCGTCGAGCAAGAATCGTAGTTCGTATGCTGCCTGTACAAACCCTATTTTACTCCCTCTTCAACGATGCCATTTTGGCCATAGCAATATGGCATCGTTTTGTAAGTGAGTCCACGTGGAATGGCATAAAACGATGTCGTTTCTTACGGAGAAAGGAAAACAGTGTCATTTTATGTCATTTCACGTGGATAGTCTTCTTCAATTTTTGCCACGTCAAATTTTTTTTTTTAAATTATAAAAGCCACATAATTATTTTGGCTGGAATCTCTCGCTGATGGTACCGAAGTGATCGTTTTTCCTCCAATTTAGAACTTAAGTTATCCGACGGAAACTTTTGGCACCAAAGTGAGAGCCGTACACAACTTTTGTCACTTCTAGTGTACTTACCCCTGCTTCGGAAGTTTGCACCAGCTCCATCACGCCAAGATGAGCCATTAGAAGCCAAATATGGCTGATAAGCTCTCCTCCTCTATCCAGGTTCTTGAAGTGTTTGTAGCCTTTGCTTTGGTAAGCCGCATGTATCAAAGACTTCGCCCAGACCTTGCCAATCAAGTACCATTTCCTACCAAAGTCTTTTGACTCAATTTCATTCAATTGGGATGCGAGAAGGCACGCATCAAACAACACCGACTTGCTTTTGCCACCGTGTATTTTTATGGCGGGCAGCTGAGTTCCCACTTGGAGCAGAAGATGGCAGGCTTCCCATAGATCACACGATTCTGTTAACTTGCGTGCCTTGTTGTAGCTTTTCACTCCAGTGTGGCCATGCTTCTCTTTCTTGAATAAATTCTGCGCTCGTGTCTTGACAACTGATGAGCTTATGCTAGTTTCTTTCTTTGATGACACCACTAGCTATTCCTCCGAGAACTTATGAACATCAACCGAAGTATCTTCATATCGGAGCAACCCTATCCCTGTTGGCAACATGGAAGGATGGAGTACTAAAAGATAAAGCATGTACCGAGAGACCAACTTACTCATCTTGTAGTCCTTGACGTGCTCTAGTCCTATTCCCTGACTCCGGTCGAGGTCCTTGTAGTGGTAGAGCTCAGTGGCGATGTGCCAGATGAGAATGCTATGGTCGAACTCCATCTTTCCCACTCTAGATAGTATTGTTGTTTGACCTCATCAGCTCTTCACTTGCCTCCAGATCAAGACTGGTCAACCCGCTCTTCAATCTGCTGTTCTGTTCCAGATAATCGACTGTACCCCCTCATGTGATCGAAGGTCTAGTCTTAGATGTTACTCTTGAACTCTTTGTAATTGATGTAGGAGTTCTTCTCCAACTTCTAATCTAACTTGGCGAGCCATGGATACTTGCTGAAGATCCTGTTTCTTTTCCTGATAGATAATTTCAAGAGGTTGAAGGGCCACGGAATTCAACCATCTTGGGTTCCGGGAGATTTGGAGAAAAGCCACAGTAGTTGATATTATGGATCCACCAGCTCTCTGAAGACGCCAGTGGTCAACCCAGTCGAATGAAATTGCGAGAATACCCGAGTAAATCTCTAAAAGGATGGCCGCACTTATTGTTGGAAATTAATTCAGAGAAAATACACTATTTGTTGTAATCAGAACATCAATGTAAAGAAGACGATAACAACTATATAATATCCTTCTTTTTATGTAAACTTACAAATCTTGGAGAAGAATAAAATAATATATCACTGGAAAAATAACATAAAATTGGAGGTGAGGTATGGATATCCGAATCTCTTTAAGGCGATTAGTTCCTGCCAATGGTGCTCCGCAAATTCGTGAACTATACCTCCCAAGATACAACACTTCGAACCTATTTGAATTAGCACTATGTAAACAAGACTCAGTCGAGCCATTCAATTGAACCAACACACTTAGAAAAATCAGAGGAGTAGAAAAGTATATCAAAGCCATTTTGGAATTGAGTCGAAAAACCAAAACCAAAACCAAAACCGTAATGAAGCTCTATGCTCCCATCTATTTATAGAGATTTTTAGTTCATGTACAGAAGATATACATGAATTAAATAGACTTATGTATCCACGAAATTCATGAATCAAGAGATACATGAATTCAAGAGATTCATGAATCAAGAGATGCATGAATTCAAGAGATTCGTGAACTCAATAAATACATGAACTAAAAGATATATGAATTTAGGAAATTCATGAATTCAATAGATACGTGAACATAAAAGTTTAGGAAATTCATGAATCCAAAAGAGATATGTGAATAGAAAAGACGTATCTTAATTTATTGGCATTCGTTGATCCATTAACCATAATTACAACACTTATCAGCAAGAAGGTGATATGGACGTCGACTTAGGGTAATCCTTCATATCCTATAAGGAATAGAATACCAACACGGCACACAGCATCGAGATATTGATGACCCAATGAATGATGCCCCAAGCAAGGTTCAGCAATAGTGCCTTGGTGTAGAGCAGATCATACATGAACCCGAGCTCAACCTCTACGATCCCAAAAGCCGCTGTCGAGTCCATGGCACTATTCATGAACATGCGCTTACTGGCCTCCAGGTCGCCAGAGTTGAGGATAAGGCCCACGAAGGGAAGCTTGAAGATCTTGAACCACTCATAGTTTTCGACCAGAGTCCGGTCCTTTTCTTTGTCGATGGCTTGACAGCTATTCACTGAGAGTTCCTCCAGAGCCTGAACCTCTATGACCTCGTCAATGCCGACTCGGTAACCCTCCTCTTTCTTCAGAGTGTACCGCTCCATTATCCTGGGGTATATGGGACCGAAATCGGGAAGCGAAAGCATCGAATCTCGAAGTCGACCTTCGCTTGCCAGGTGCAAGCACAGTGTCCTCTCTGCATATTTGAAGAACCCCACCAGGATTACGCCAGTTGCTAATATCGACAATGCAGACCTTGACAAAACCATGAAGTAGATGTAACAAGCTAGTCCTACCTGGATGCAAAGCCGCGCCAACTGCCTCAACCATAGCTTATTGTCCCCCAGGGCATACGCGGTGATGGTGTCAGGCCCACCCAAGTGGAGGAGAAGGAACAGCAACCAAAAAGCAGTGATCTGGCTCTTCGGATCGATCGTCCCCTTCGTATCCTTGATGTTGGCCAGGCGATTTGAGAGGACGTCGAGCGTGAGGATTGCAATGGACTCGGCCAATAGGTACGTCGTCCAGACCACGACTCGGTTCTAGTACTTGTAGATGGATTTCCTCCGAAAGCCGTGAGTCACCAGGGTCAATTGGAGGAACAAGCTGAGGAGGACGAACAACCGCAGCCCTCAATCCTTCCACAGTTCTCGAGAGTTTTCGGGGAGCAGCGAAAATCCCATGGTTGAACTTGTAGTCGGCACCAAAAGGCGCAACGTTCGGGCACCGTACGTCGATCTTAGGATTATAAAGAGAAAGGAAAAAAGTAAGGCAAAACAGCATTAACCTTGCATTTACCTCTGCGGCTTCCTCAAAACAGCGGCTCTTTATAACCAATAACTAGATATTGGAATCAAATACAAAAGCACTTGTTTAACCTACATAACATTTCGGGAATGAAAAAGCAGTATACCTTTTGAAACACCCACAACGCATGACTCGCATGCCACTTTTGGATGCATAATTGTCAAACAATTCTCTACATTTTCCCGAGGATGAAGTAAAGTGACAAAATTAAATTCTGGCATTCATACTAGCATGATTACTATATGATTTAATTGAGAAGAATGAAATATAATCTTAGAGTTAAAAGTTCGATTCCTTAAACACTTGTCAAGATTTCGAATTATGTGAACTTAATTATATTCATTGTGATTTTAACACTTCGTCTGCCATGCCCCCACCAGCCCGACATAATCTTTGTGGAATATCCAATTCTCGTGGAATATAAAATTCACCCATTTGGGTTGCTATAACAAGTAGAGACACACAAGAAGGCCAAAAACAGGATGATAAATGCTTACTCCAAGTTAAATCAATTCCGATGCATTCAGTTGATTGCTTCAATTCCCATATAGCATATTATTGTCCTTGGATACTAATCTCCATATTAAATACTAGAATGAAGTCGTTGCTACGATAAAACAATGCACAAAAGCGCAGGTGTCACACCGTATCACCGTCAACTGATGCGCTTAATGACCATCATGATCACGACTTATCGTCCATCTCTTGACATGTGGTGTATGACACCCGTTGAACATTTTTCTCCAGGTCATGTGGCGTACGAGCTGAACATGTTCATGTTCATCCCCATCCTGTCACGCGAAGGACACAGCTGGTGCACCACCTTTAGCTTAACTTAATTAAACCCTTAACATTGCGCATCAAGGCTAGAAACATGCGACTAAGAACCTACGAAAACTTGAGAGTCCAAAATTTTATACCTCAAAATAAGTTTTTATATTTCTGCGGAAAGGATGTCATCAATGCCATAAATTTTTATGAGGCATCACTTTAATGTTAAAACTTTTCAAACAATTGTTTTAAGTGCAGCAACTTTTGAAAAATGATCATCTAAGTGAATACGGTGACTTAGTTTGCCAAAAATCTAGCATGGCTTGTTGAAGTCACTTAAAGGTTGCTTTAAAAAAAATTGACATTAAAGTGATCATTCAAAAAGTTTTGGCATTAATTAGATGATTCATAGAATTGTTGTTCTAAAGTTTTAAAAATTAGAGCAAGCCAAAAATAAAAATCACAGAAAATATTATAACTCTGACACGATTTTTCTTTCTTTTGTTAGGCTTAAAAGCAAAATCATTAGGCAAACATTCTCTTAAGTTTCATCTAAAGTCACATAGATCTATTTTTTTCCTAACAAAAAGGATAAGTAAGTAAAATTTTCTTCACATCTTGAAAGTTTTTAATTATTTCTTTCTCTATTCTTAGATTGAACAACAAAGCTTCAAGCATTGCCAAAATGTATTACAGTGTGTTTGGTTCAGTTTTGCAAAATACCTTTGTATAGACACAAAGAACCTTAGGTTAAAAAGGTTTCACAAAATGCAAAACATTATTTGCCAAAAACTTGTAATGGACTCTAGTTTAAAAAAAAAAAAAAAACAAAGAATGTTGACGAAGATGGCACCTCAGGCGGTGCCGGAAAAAGAGACGACAGCCCGTTGTCGAGGTCACGTGATGACAAGCGACCGCTATCAAGGTTGTGCTACCCCAGCTATACATTAATCTCCGTATCACGTCATAACATAAGCAAACTAAGCCTCTCACTCCACATACTATACGTTATATATTATGCAATATGTAAAGGACAAAGATAAAAGGAAGAAATTTCAAGGTAGTGGTACATAGTCTTGTGAAATTTAGCCCAACACAAATTAGAACCTATATGAATTCACTTTGGCAATTCTATAGATATTTAACTTGTAGAGATAAGTACACCATGTGTTTGAGTCATAAAACTTCCAAAAAGTACAATCAAATCTTAAAATTTGTCGAGTTTACACAATTAATTCCCCCCATTAACTCTATCGGTTTAGCTATTGAATAATGCTGACATAATTTTTTAATGTTTTCTTATAGAGAGAAGTATACCCTATATTTGAGTACTAAAACTTCCAAAAGATGTAATTAAGTCCTAAAATTTATCAAATTTGTGCAATTAATTCCTTCCATTAACTCCATCGATTTAGCTAATGAAAAATATTGTCGAATTAATTTTTTAATGTTTTCTCTCTTCTGAGTGAACCAAAATTCTTTGACAAAATCAAACATGATAGGAATATAGAAATTTTTCAAGCAAAACAAATCACAAAAAACTATAAAACAAAACAAAATTCAAAAAACAAAAGATCAGATCTATCATTATATCAATAAATAATCAGTAGCCGACTATTGAAACTGTCAATGATAGGCACATATTGAGATCTTCCTTTCTAGAAACTATGGCTTTCATCGTCATACCATACAGAGACAACAACATGGTGAACGACCAAAAATTAAACACTTCCAAGAAACTCTCAATTCTATATTTAAATTGGGAGAAAAAAAACTCCGCATGATCTAAATAGAGAGAGGAGAACTTCTTCAAGCAAATATATTCACCACAATAAGCAAAGAAAAGTAACAACAATGAACGAAAGAAGACATAAAGCCAAGTGAAAAACGACTCCCAACAATAAGCAAATAAAAGCAACAACGATGAACGAAAGAAGACATCAAGCCAAGCGAAAAACGACTCCCAAATTAGATCAGGAGAGAAAAAATTAAAGCCTACAACCCCTATCCCCAAGCGCGGATGGATGGTTATCTATTAGAGGACATGAGCAATAACTGCAAACAATCGATTATTGCCATATCATAATCGACCCATTAAGAGAATAATATAAGCCATTGATATTTTGATGTGGATTCTATATAGGTTATTAATCACGAATGGAATATCCATGATTTCGTTAAAAAGAATTAAGTACAATTAATTTATTTGATATTCATAGAGAGAAGGGAAAAATAATTAATGAGAGGCAATGCGACACCACATCTCATGGCAATTTAGCATATAAAAGACTATCTGATACATTAAACCAGACCAAAACTTCAACTACAAAATGCATCCGCAAATTCCCAGAATTATAATTGTAGAATACCCAAAACCGAGTAACGGAATACCAAATGAAGAAAAACAGGAATATCTCTTCAAGCACTCTTATCAGCCTTGGCAGCAGTTGCGGCGGCTTGTCCACTGAGCCGACCAGTCCTCCGAGCGGTGATGAGACCAACCTTCTGGCCGGGTGGCGCATCACGACTGACTGTGCTCACGTGACCAATGTGTTGGTGGTTACCTCCTCCGTGAGGATGCTCAACTGGGTTCATGGCCACACCAATCACCTTCGGCTAGGGGTGATCGGGTCCAGGGTGGGTAAAGTCTAAACCTGGACCCTGTACTCGACCCGACCCTGTTATGACCGGTTCCTCTTTTCTGGACCCTATACCTAACCCACCTTGTTTTTCTGATCCGGTTCCAAGGGTCAATCCTGTTTCCATTGGAACCTGTTTTGCACATTTTTTTCTGATCGGGTTCCAAGGGTCAATCCTTTTTCCATTGGAACTTGTTTTGCAATCTCTCGATATCCTATATGATTTCGAATTTTATATTAATATATAAGAAAATAACGTAATCCTCATAATTTGTATTGAAATATTAAGCACTTATAATAAATAAATGCATGAACTTTTTGACTAAATGAAAAATTAAAGATTCATAAGGCTAATTATAATAAATAAAATTATAATGCAAATAATTAGCAACAAACATGGATCTAATATTAGTTTTATTCCTACAAATACTACATGAAGTTAATCATTCATGCAAGCATAACTACTCCTACAAAAGACAAATTAGGCAAGTCAATCCATGTGATACCTCACTGTCCGTCCATCGGATGGTGCGAGAGGGAGTTGGTGTGAGAGGGAAGCAAGTGAGGAAGATGAATGACAAAGAAGGAGTGCCGTGCGTGTTTGAAAGAGCCAAGAGGAAAAATATCGTGTGATTGCGGGGGTAAGAATAGAAATCGGGAGAAAAAAAAAAGGGTTTTGGACATCGACTTACAAAATGGTCTGGGAACCGGTTCTAAAACCGGTCTAGGAACCCATTCCCAGTGGATAATCACTCGAAACCTGTTCCCGGACCGATTTAAACCGGTTCTAAATTTTGGAAACCGGTTTCAATGGGAACTGGTTCTCGGCCCTATTTTCCGGGTGAGACGATCCAGGAACCGAATATACCCAGTCCAGTTGCACACCCCTATCTTCGGCCAGCAGTTCCTCCACTCTTAACTTGTGCTAAGCAATGCCAGCCTTAAGGAGGGGCATCTCAGTTCTTCCTCCACCAGCAACCTGCCCAATCATTGCTCGGCAGCCACTTGGCACAATTTTCTTCG
Organism: Eucalyptus sideroxylon; assembly: GCA_014182405.2. NCBI lineage: Eukaryota > Viridiplantae > Streptophyta > Magnoliopsida > Myrtales > Myrtaceae > Eucalyptus > Eucalyptus sideroxylon. The sequence goes on from CM024557.2 coordinate 10,225,981, forward strand.
ATCCGGATGGAAGCTTGATTCTGAAGTAACATAAGACATCAGTTCACTTTCACACAGCTCAAAATTGTAGCGAACTCAGTTTGGCGCACTGGTGGATATGTTGCAGTATATCAAAATATGAACCAGCAAGTACATTGTAGTTTCGTTAGTTCTGTTGCCAATGTACCCACCGGAGCAAGAGCACACAGGAATTCGTGTGCACAAATCATGTCAACCCAACTTTACATTTCAGATAACCAGATCAATTAACTTATCTTCGCATAATTGTGGTCGTGAAAGACATGTAAACAAAATGAGCCACGATAGTCGCATAACTAGACCGACCAGCAGATATGATGAAGACCAGAAGTTTCAGTCACAAATACAAGATAGAAACAACATCAAATCAGCATCAAGAAAGTCATATCAAAGCATTCGAGTGGCCCGATATCAAAAGCCCCTTCAGATAACTACTACGACAAATTAAGCAATTCAGAAATCTAATTCCTATCCCATGGCATCCACACTAGTTGGCAAATGACAGCTAAGCATCTCCGATCATTGAAAACACACACTCGGTCGATAGCACCATCAGCTTCCGATCTGTACAATCCCAACGTTTTCTGTCTCCTATTCAATCGCAATTACAGGGAATCTTCTCGTAATAGCTCCACAACATAAAACCGAATCAAGATTTACGAAGAAAACTACCTGAACGCATTCGGCGTGATCGCGCAAGCTCCGGTACTCGGGGTTGGGCTTGGAACCGCCGGCGTAACCGACGGCGGTCCGGACGACGCCATCGAGGCAGCCGAAGACGGCCTCGGACCTCCAGAAGCTCCCGAGGGCGAAGACGGCGGTCCTCAGCAGCTGGTTCGGAGAGCCAGCGGCCGGGTCGGGGATCCGATTCGCGAACCTGATGCACTGGGCGTTGCCGAAGAACGAAGCGAGGAGGAGGACGACGAGGGTCGAGAGGTTGGGTAGAGAGAGAGGGACGCCTCTCGAGAGACGAATGGAGCGGGTCTCGGAGAGCGGCCGCCGTCGCGAGAGCTCTTCCATGGCACCGGCGTCGTGCAGCGGGAGCAGGAGCGTCCGCGAGGGGGGAGGAGGAGGAGGAATGATTTGGATCGGGTTATGGATCTGCTCGTTTTTCCAAATATTACCTTTTTCTCTATTATTATATTTTAAGCCATTTTCACGCTTTTATTTTTTTACCCCATTTCCAAACTTTTTTTGTTTTTGGTCCAAACCACATTTCCAAACTTAAAGAGGAAATTTTTGGATAGTCCCAGTGTGAGCTTTTCGGATAATTTGGATTTAGACACTTGTTTCTAGAAAATATTTTTCAAGAATTCATTGTCCATAAAAATGACAATATTTTTCGGAGTTCAATTAAACTCTATAAATGAATTAGAAAATATTTTTCGCCGTTTAGTAGGGAAATTAGATTTTCCAAAGAAAAATTACCAAAAATTTGAATTTTTAGTTTTTTTCTTTTTTCTTTTAATTTTTCTTTTTCCTTATTCCTCAACTAGCGATCAATCACAAGCGAGGGATGAGACCAAGGGCTCTGGTGAGGCTAAGCTCATCAATTTTAGGCAAGGCTTGACCATTACTTGATCTAGCAAGACTTGACCTCATTAGTTGTCTCTCGCTTGTGATATGTCGACAATTTGATGTGAAGTTTTTAATTTTTAAATTTGATGTGAAGTTTTTAATCAAGTAACATATATATGAAGAGCTTAAAGTGAATTAAATAGGTGGGAGAGGATTAACCAAAATTAAATAAAATATTAATGTGTTTTTGATATGGGTCAGGTATGGTATACATCATCAAATTTACATTTCATGAAAAAATGTTAAAACGAGTTAAATGAATCAATATGAGTTGAACCATTTTTAACTCAACTCAATCCACCAATTTGACCGCCCTATCTTAGACAAATACTAGAATTGCTATCTAGTATTCTCAATCGAGATTTTGTTGTATTCTATAGGAAATTTGCCAGTGACCACTAGAGACGTTATGAGGCGAAACATTCCTTAAAAAAAGTGATATTGCGCCTCAAAGTTTGACTTTATTATTCTATCTAGTTCGAAACCATATTTTTCCAACAATGCCTGGTGGTGAAGAAGTGCAAGGAGTATTGAAATTTCTTCGCATCACCATCTCATCATGACGATGAGCTGAACTTATTTATCTTACTCAAGTAATAGTAGGTTAAGCAAAACACGCATTCCACCCGAAAGTTCTAGGTCACGATCGGTTTGGTAATGCATTGTGCTTCGGAAGTTTGCACCGTCTCTGCCACGCCGAGATGCGCCATTAGAAGCCAGACATGGCTGATAAGCTCCTCGTCTGCTCGGGCTCCCGGAGTGTTCATAGCTGTGGCTTTTGTAAGCCGCGTAAATCAGAAGCTTCGCCCAGACCTTGCCGATTAAGTCCCATTTCCTGCTGAAGTCTTTCGATTCGATGTCATTTGACTGGTACGCGAGATGGCATGCGTCAAACAACACCGACCGGCTTTTGCCACCGCGTATTTTTGTGGCGGGCAGCTGAGTTCCCACTTGGAGCCGAAGATGGCAGACTTCACATAGGTCGCGCGACTCCGTTGACTTGTGCTCCTCTTTGCAGCTTTCAACACCGGTGTGGCCATGTTTCTCTTTCTTGAATAAATTCTGCGCCCATCTCTTGAAAACCGATGAGTTGAAGCCGGTTTCTTTTTTTGACATCACTGCTAACTTGTCCTCGAAGAATTTCTGAGCATCGACCGAAGTATCTTCATATCGGAGCACCCCTGTCCCTGTTGGCAACATGGAAGGATGGAGTACTAAAAGATAGAGCATGTACCGAGAGACCAACTTACTCATCTTGAAGTTCGTGACGCCTTCCGGGCTTTTTCCCTGCCTCTTGTTGAGGTCCTTGTAGTGGCAGGGCACAGTAGCGATGTACCAGGTGGTCGAACTCCATATCGTTCACACTCCAGTTCAGGTGACCGTTGTTCGACCTCTTCAATACTTCGCTAGCCTCCAGCTCGACCACCTTAGATTCGGGAAGATCCACAGAAAAGACACAGCAGATGATATTGTGGATCCGCCAGGTCTCCAAAGATGCCAGTGGTCGACCCAATCGGATGAAATTGCGAGAAGACCTGAGTAAATCTCTAAAAGTATAGCCGCACTTATCAGCAAGAAGGTGATATAGATGTCGACTTTGGGGTAATCCTTCCTATCCTGTAAGGAGAAGAACAGCACCACGGCACACAGCACCAAGAGATTCGTGATCTAACGAAAGATGCCCCAAGCACGGTTCAGCAATAGTGCCTTGGTGTAGAGCAGATCGTACATGAACCCCAGTTGGATCTCTACGATCCCAAAAGCCTTCGTCGAGTCCATGGCAGGACTATTCACGAACATGCGCTTACTCGCCTCCAGGTCTCCAGAGTCGAGGACAAGGCCCACGGAGAGAAGCTTGAAGATCTTGAACAACTCATGGGCTTCGACCAGAGTCCTGTCTTTTTCTTTGTCGATAGCTTGACCGCTGTTCACTGAAAGGTCCTCCGGAGCCGGAACCTCCATGACCTCGTCAAAGTTGACTCGGTAACCCTCCTCTATCTTCAGAGTGTACTGTTCTATCAACCTGGGGTATATGGGACCGAAATCGGGAAGCGAAAGCATGTCCTCTCTGCATATTTGATGAACCCCACCAGGATCACGCCAGGTGCTAATATCGATAGCGTAGACCCTGACAAGGCCATAAAGAAGATGTAACAAACTAGTGCTACCTGGACGCAAAGCCGCGCCAACTGCCTCAACCACAGCTCATTGTCCTCCAGGGCATACGCGGTGATCGTGTCAGGCCCACCCAAGTGGAGGAGAAGGAACAGCGCCCAGAAAGCAGTGATCTGGCTCTTCGGATCGATCATGCCTTTCACTTCCTTGATGTTGGCCAGGCCGTTCGACAGGATGCCGAGCGCGAGGGTTGCGATGGAGTCGGCCGATACGTACGTCGTCCAGACCGCGACTCGGATCCAATAACTGTAGATGGATTTCCTCCGAAAGCCCAGAGTCACGAGGATCAACTGGAGGAACAAGCGAAGGAGGACGAACAACCACAGCTCCCATTCCTTCCCCAGTTCTCGAGTGTTTGGGCGGAGCGATGAAAATCCCATGGTTGAACTCGATGTCGGCACCAAAAGGCGCAACGATCGGGCACCCTTGGCCGATCTAAGGATTATAAAGGGAGAGGACAAAGCAAGGCAAAACAGCATTAGCCTTGAATTTACCCTCTGCAACGTCCTTAAAACGGCCACTCTTTATAACCAATAACTTGATATTGGAATCAAATTCAAAGGCACTTGCTTACCCTGCATAACATTACAGGAAAGAAAAAAGCAGTATGCCTTTTGAAACACCCTCAATACACTGCTTATGACATCACTTTTGGATGCATAATTATAAAAGCGATTTTTTGCATTTGCCCAATGATGAAGTAAAACAACAAAATCGGATTCCAATATTTATACTAGTATGATTACAATCTGATTAAATTGAGAAGATTGAAATAATGGTCTAGAGTTAAAGTCTAGTTTCTCAATCACTTCTCAAAATTTCAAATCCTGTGAACTTCATTACAATCATTGTGATCTTAACACTTTGTGTGGCATGCCCCCACAACCCAACATGATCCATGTGGAATATAAAAAATGACCCATTTGGGTTGCTATAACAAGAAAAGACACTAAAAGACCAAAAAGGGGTGCTAAATGCTCACCCCAAGTTGAAACGATTACGATGCTTTTGAGTTGATTGCTTCGATTCCCAACCAGCATATTATTGTCCTTGATACTAATCTCCGTGTTAAATCCTGGAAGTCGTTGCTATGATAAAACAATACATGAGAGCGCACGTCTCACACCACATCCCCATCAGCTGATGTGCTTTATGAGTATCATGATCACGACTTGTCGTCCATGTTTGACCTATTGGCATGTGGTCTGCGACACTCACTAAGTATTTATGAGCTGAACATTTTTCGTCCTCCACGTACTGTCACGCGAAGGACCCAGCCGATGCAACACCTTTAGGTCACCTTAATTAAACCCTTAACGTTGCACATAAAGGCTAGAAACATGCGACCAAGAACCTATGAAAACCTCAAAGTCCAAATATTCATAACCTCAAAATAAGTTTTATTTTTCCCTAAAGCGAAAATGACATCATCAGTACCACAATTTTTATAAAGCACTGCTTTAGTGTTAAAACTTTTCAAACAATCATTTTAAGTGCCACAATTATTGAAAAATGATCATCTAAGTGAATATGATGACTTAGTTTGCTGAAAATTTGGCGTGACTTATTGAAGTCACTTAGAGGTTGCTTTAAAATGTTTTGGCACTAAAGTGATCAGTTTTGGCATTAAATTGATCATTTATAAAATTGTTGGTCTAAAATTTAAAAATTAGAGCGAGCCAAAAGCAAAAATCAAAAAGAAAAAAATTCTAACTTTGACACTATTTTACTTATGAGTATTTTTCTTTGTTTTGTTAGACTCAAGAGCAAAATCACTGAGCAAACATTCTCTTAAAATAGTTTCATCTTAAATCACATATATCTATTTATTTTCCTAACAAAAAGGATAGTAAATAAAATTTTCTTCATCTCTGGTAAGTTCGTATTTATTTCTTCTCTGACCTTGCTCTTAGATTGAACAACAAAGCTTCAAGTATTACGGAAATGGATTACAATGCGTCTGGTTCAGTTTTGCGAAATGCCTTTGCATAGATGTGAGAAACCTTAGATTAAGGGGTTCAAAAAATGCAAAACGCTATCTGCCAAAAACTTGAAAAGGACTTAGTTTCCAAAAAAAAAAAAAAAAACAGAGAATAAAATTGGAAGCACAAATCGATGAAGATGGCACCCCAGGCGAAGCCTGGAAGAGAGAGGATGGCCTGTCACCGAGGTCACGCCGCGCTACCGTAGGTGAGCCTCTACCTTTGCGACCGACGCAACTAGCGAGCAAAGAGAGAGTGTACAAGAAAGACGATAAACAGTGTTTCTAAAGGGCAAAAGTGAGATACACAATTATAAGTGAGGGCAAGATTGGAAGGAAAAAAGTCATTAGACACCACAATAACATTTCGAAAATGCTAAAAGTGATCCCAACCTGCCTTGAACTTCCAGTTTTGCCAATACTGGTTTTCACACAATGCTTTCCAAAAAAATTATTAGATGCCCTAACTTTTCCTAAGGGATTTTAGAGGCCCAAAGTCTCTCGAGTTGAACCAAATACACTTCTCTTTGATCAACTACGAGGATCAATATTAAGGAACGTTTGGAAACCAATCTAACCAAATATCCTAATTTGTGAAAGATGGATGTGTTTAGCAACGTTGTTTGGTATATAAATTACACATCACATGCAATTTTAAAACTTCTTGTGTGAAAACTTTAGGAATGATTACTCTAGTGCCAAAATTTTACAAATGATCATTTTAGTGTCAAATCTTTTTAAAAGTGTCCATTTAAGTGACCTCAGTGAGTCGCTTCAGTTTTTTCATCAATCACTTAAATATTGCTTTACAAAAATTGCGGCACATACCAACCAAAAAAATTGTGGCACATAATTGATCGTTTAAAAAATTTTGACACCAAAGTATGCGCCTTACAATAATTATGGCACTAATGCCATTCTTATCCCTACCTACCAAAACTTCAAATTTTAGGTCAACTTTATTTAGAAAATAGCAAGTACATACTTGAACCATCCCCTAAATTTTCCGTTACATGAGCGAAGTTTTCTGTCAAAATAAAAGTATGCATAATTTGATTTCCAAATTTTTTTGAAAAATGGCATGATTGCAATTGCAAATGTCCTCAATGTCCCTAGGTATAGGTTTCTAGATCAGTCAAATTTCAAATGCCAAGTAATAAAAAGTCAGAATTAAAAGCCATGCCTGCTTTTTCCATATCTGCTAAAAAGATTGATTAGATATTTTGAAGTCTCTTGATAAAATGTTCCAGTTCTTGGCTTGATGCTAATAGAAAGTTATATATGAATGATATATCTTCTATACATTAAAGGAAGCCAGGTTTTGCCTCACTTTTAGTAAGCTTCATTCCAAACTTGTACTCAAGTAATATAAAGTTATGAAGTGAAAGAAAATAATCTTTATGTGTGCACTTGGTTTCATGTCCGTTTCTCACTAATTTTCATCGAACACCACTAACTCATGAAAATCGGAGTCCCTCATCGGTTAGATATGTGCAAATGAGGGTGCATATATGCCTAATACTGCAGATCTCTAGGTTAGCTTGACTTTCTTTTTAAGCGTGCCTTGGGCTCCGATACGCATTTCGCCTTTAACCTTTAAGCTTGTGAATCGGCCTCGCCAATTCTATTCATTTATTTTTAGTCTATTCTTATAATTATTTAAAAAGAAAACAGAAAAAAAAGGCCTCTGCACAAGGGCTGAATCCCACACCGCTTAAGTATGCACAGGTAAAGCAAGATTTCATACACGTCTAGTTCCAAGAAAGGTGAAGCCGTCTGGGCCTCGGTTTTTTGGCGTGTCTTGAATTTCTGTATGCATTACACTTAATGCACTTTACTTAAGCTTTTCGCCTACAAAAAACATTATCCAAAACCGAAGATTGTAACTCTCCACCTTCTGACACTCCACTGCTATTCTTCCATCATCCGCAAGTACATCTTTTTGCTTTGTCTTTCACAAGTTGCTGCAAACATCAATCTTTCATATTGCAAAATATCCACTTATTGAGTTGTTTTTATTTATTGCATGAGTTTTGTTAAATGAAATCAAGCAAGGCAATGGTCGGTCCCAAATCCCAACCTTTTGCCAACTACTTAATTGATTGTTCACATTCATTACCACTTATGTTGTTGTCCATACCTATCCATCCAAAATGAAATTTCGGCGAAGGAGTTATGAAATCCAAATTTAGCTCGTTGAATCGAGATAAGTACACTAATGGTGCCATAAGTTGTGTACGGCGCTCACTTTGGTGCCAAAAGCCGGATCACTTAAGTGCTAAATTGGAGAAAAAACGATCACTTTGGTGTTACCGGCGAGAAATTCCGGCCAAAATGATTACGTGGCATTTTTATTTATAAAAAAAAAAGTTGCTCGGCTTTTAAACGATGTCGTTTTCCATCCTCTTCAAGAAACGACGTCGTTTTGCTCTTATACGTGGACACCCTCGCAAAAATGACGCCGTTTAGCTCGTACATGGGTTGAAATTAGGGTTAGGGTTTCTTCCTCGCCGCTGAGCCACCGTTGTTCGCCGCCAACGCTCGGCCAAGTTTTTCACAAGCGAGCTCATTCCGATTTAGTAATAATTGCTGAGAATAAACAGCAAGTTTTTCATTACTTTCGGGTCTAAAAATAATTTTTTTTGTCTTTAAATTTTTAAGAGAAAATCATAACTTAAAGTGATAAATACGCAAAAACCGGCCCAAAACTGGATTATACTAAGTAAAAGGTTACTAACCACGTAGACAAGTTAGCTAGTAATTTATGGTAGGTTAAAAGTTACTCTTTAAAAAAAAAAAAAAAATTGAAACTTACAGGTCACTCTAAGAAAAAAAAAAATTACAAGTCTCCATCTCGCATATAGATACATACTTGCTTTCTCAAAGTCAAAAGTGTACAAACCGGGAAGAAAATTAATTATGGTAAGAGGTTGCTTGGTAAATCAACATGAAAAAGTTACTTGGTACTTTTGAGGAGATATGCCGAAAGTTACTAAACGACTTTTGAGGGACTCAAATTCTCCGTGCCAATGATAACGCCTCTGGCGAAGAAGAACAGCAGATACACAGTTTCATTATTTCTTGAATCCTCAAGTGCAACAAGTATTGAAACAACTCAACCTCACCATCTCATCAAGATGATGATGATGATGATGATGAGCTTTATTTATCTTACACAAGTAACAGTAGGTTAAGCAAAAGACGCATTCCACCTGGAAGTTCTAGTTCAAGATCAGTTTGGTGATGCACTGTGCTTCGGAAGTTTGCACCAGCTCTGCTACGCCGAGATGCGCCATTAGAAGCCAAACGTGGCTGATAAGCTCTCCTCCTTTGCTCAGGCTCTCGGAATGTTCGTAGCCTTTACTTTGGCAAGCCGCGTATATCAGAAACTTCGCCCAGACCTTGCCGATTAAGTCCCATTTACTGCTGAAGTCATTCAACTCGATGTCATTCAACTGGTATGCGAGATGGCATGCGTCGAACAACACCGACCGGCTTTCGCCACCGCGTATTTTTGTGGCGGGAAGCTGAGTTCCCACTTGGAGAAGAAGATGGCAGACTTCACATAGATCGCGCGACTCCGTTGACTTGTGCTCCTCTTTGCAGCTTTTAACACCGGTGTGACCATGTTTCTCTTTCTTGTTACGCGCCCACGTCTTGACAACCGATGAGTTGATGATGGTTCCTTTCTTTGACAACACCGCTAGCTTGTCCTCGAAGAACTTCTGAGCGTCAACTGAAGTATCTTCGTATCGGAGCACCCCTGTCCCTGTTGGCAACATGGAAGGATGGAGAACTAAAAGATAGAGCATGTACCGAGAGACCAACTTGCTCATCTTGTAGTTTGTGATGTCTTCCGGTCCTTTTCCTTGCCTCACGTCGTGGTCCTTGTAGTAGCAGCGCTCAGTGGCGATGTGCCAGATGAGGATGCTCTGGTCGAACTCCATACCGTCCACACTCCAGATCAGGTGATCGTTGTTTGACTTCTTCAGTAAATCACTAGCCTCCAGCTTAAAACCCGCCAACCTGCTCTTCCCTTCCGGATAAACGACCGTTTTTCTCATGTGACCGAAGGTCCATTCTTTGATGTTGCTCTTGAACTCTTTGTAATCAATGTAGAAGTTCTTCTCCAACCTCTCATCTAACTTGCCGAACCACGGATACTTGCTGAAGATCCTGTTTCTTTTCCTACTAGAAAATTTCAAGAGGCTGAACTGGGCCACAGAATTCGACCATCTTGGGTTCGCCCAGATCTGGAGAAAAGCCACGGCAGATGATATCGCGTATCGCTCGGGTCTCTGAATCCGCCAGTGGTTGACCCAATCAGATGAAAATGTGAGCAGAACCGAGTAAATCTCTAAAAGTATAGCCGCACTTATCAGCAAGAAGGTGATATAGATGTCGACTTTGGGGTAATCCTTCCTATCCTGTAAGGAGAAGAATACTAACACGGCACACGGCACTGAGAAATTAATGACCCAACGAGTGATGCCCCAAGCACGGTTTAGCAACAGTGCCTTGGTGTAGAGCAGATCGTACATGAACCCGAGCTCGATCTCCACGATCCCAAAAGCCATCACCGAGTTCATGGCATCGTTCATGAACATGCGCTTACTGGCCTCCAGGTCGCCAGAGTTGAGGATGAGGCCCACGAAGAGAAGCTTGAAGATCTTGAACAACTCATAGGCTTTGACCAGAGCCGTGGTTTTCTCTTCGTCCATGGCTTGACCGCTGCTCACTGAGAGGTCCTCCGGAGCCGGAACCTCGTTGACCTCGTCCATGCTGACTCGGTAACCCTCCTCTGTCTTCAGACTATACTGCTCCATTATCCTGGGGTATATGGGACCAAAATCAGGAAGCGAAAGCATTGAATCTCGAAGTCGACCTTCGCTTGCCAGGTACAAACACAATGTCCTTTCTATATATTTGATGAACCCCACCAGGATCATGCCAGCTGCTAGTGCTAACATCGACAGCGTAGACCCCGATAAGGCCATGAAGTAGATGTAACAAGCTAGTCCAACCTGGACGCAAAGCCGCGCCAACTGCCTCAAATATAGCTCATTGTCCTCCAGGGCATACGCGGTGATCGTGTCAGGGCCACCCAAGTGGAGGAGAAGGAATGGCGCCCAGAAAGCAGTGATCTGGCTCTTCGGATCGATCGTGCCTTTCACTTCCTTGATGTTGGCCAGGCGGTTCGAGAGGACACCGAGCGCGAGGGTTGCGATGGAGTCGGCCGATAGGTACGTCGTCCAGACCACGACTTGGATCCAGTACTTGTAGATGGATTTCCTCCGGAGGCCCAGAGTTACGAGAGTTAATTGGAGGAACAAGCTGAGGAGGACGAGAAACCGCAGCTCCCACTCCTTCCACAGTTCTCGAGTGTTTTCGGGGAGCAGCAAAAATCCCATGGTTGCACTCGATGTTGGCACCAAAAGGCGCAACAATCGGGCACCCTCAGTCGATTTTAGGATTATAAAGGGAGAGGACAAAGTAAGGCAAACAACAATAGCCTTGAATTTACCTCTACAACATCCTCGAAATGGCCACTCTTTATAACCAATAACTTGATATTGGAATCAAATACAAAAGCACTTACTTACCCTGCATAACATTACAGGAATGAAAAAGCAGTAAGCTATTTGAAACATCAACAACACAATACTCATGACACCACTTTTAGATACAAAATTGTCAAGCAATTCTATACTTTGCCCGAGGATGAAGTATAGCAACAAAATCATATTCCATTATTCGTACTAGCATGATCATAATCTGTTTTAATGGTGAAAATTAAAACATAGACTCAAAGTTAAAGTTTGGTTTCTCAATCACTTCTCAAGATATTGAATCATGTGAACTTCATTCTAATCACTATGGTCTTTACTCTTTATCTGGGACACCCCACCAGCCCAACATGATCCTTGTGGAATATCAAAATCACCCATTCTAGTTGCTTTAATAAGTAAAGACACGCAAAGGCTGAAAAGAGATTGATAAATGCTTCTCCAAGTTGAAGCGATTCTGATGCAATGAGATGATTGCTTCCATTCGGAGACAGCATATTATTGTCCTTCCGTATTAATTGCATTAAAACCGGGAATGAAGTTGTCGATACGATAAAAACAATGCATGAGAGCACACGTCTCACACCACATAGCGGTCAGCTGATGTGCTTTATGACCACCGTAATCGCAACTTCTCGTCCATGTCCGACCTAATGGCATGTGGTCCATGTCTGACCTAATGGCATGTAGTGTGTGACACTTGCTTAACATTTTTTCCCACGTGGTGTATGAGCTGAACGTCTTCGTCCTCCACATACTGTCACGTGAAGGACACACAGCCGGTGCACCACCTATAGCTTAACTTAATTAAACCCTTAACATTGCACATCAAGGCCAAAAGCATGCGACTAAGAACCTATGAAAACCTCAAAGTCCAAAAATTCATAACCTCAATATAAGTTTTATTTTTCTCTAGAGCGGAATGGACATCATCAATGCCACAATTTTTATAGGCCGTCACTTGAGTGAATGTGGTGACTTAGTTTGTTGAAAATCTGGAATGACTTGTTGAAGTCACTTAAAGGATTGCTTAAAAAAATTTAGCTCTGAAGTGATCATTCTATAAGTTTTGGCATTAAATTGATCATTCAAAAAATTGGTGCTCTAAAGTTTTAAAAATTAGAGTGGGCCAAAAGCAAAAATCACAAAGAAAATATTCTAACTTTGACACTATTTTTCTTTGTTTTGTTAGACTCAAAAGCAAACTCATTGAGCAAACATTCTCTTTAAATAGTTTCATCTAAAATTACATAGACCTATTTGTTTTCCTATACCTAACAAAAAAGATACTAAGTAAAATTTACCTCTGCAACATCCTCAAAACAGTTACTCTGTATAAGCAATAACTTGATATTGGAATCAAATGCAAAAGCACCCCACATAACATTACAGGAATGAAAAAGCAGTACTCTTTTGAAACACCCATGACAAACTACTCGAGACACCTTTTTTGGATGCATAATTGTCAAGCAATTCTTTGCATTTGCCTAAGGATGAAGTAAAGCAACAAAATCAGATTCCGGCATCCATACTGACTTGATTATAATGTGCTTTAATTTAGAAGATTAAAATATAGGCCTAAAGTTAAAGTTTGGTTTCTCAATCAGTTCTCAAGATTTCGAATTCTATGAACTTCATTCTAATCACCATGATCTTAACTCTTTGTCTGGCACGCCCCATCAGCCCAACATGATCCATGTGGAATATCAAAATCACCCTCGTTAGGTTGCTATAACGACAAGTATAGACGGTCAAAAAGGCCAAAAAATGGTGATAAATGCTCACTCCAAGTTGAAGCAATTCCTATGCATTGAGTTGATTGCTTCGATTCCCAAGATTGCTTTGATTCCCAAACAACATATTATTGTCCCTAGGTACTAATCTCCGTGTTAAACCTTGGAATGAAGTCGTCGATAGACCAAAAATAATGCATGAGAGAACACATCTCACACCACGTTGCCGTTAGCTAATATGCTTTATGACCATCGTGATTGCGACTTGTCGTCCATGTCTGACCAATTGGCGTGTGGTGTGCGACACTCGCTGAACATTTTTCTTATGAGCTGAACTTTTTCATCCTCCACATACTGTCGCGTGAAGGACCTTAACTTCATTAAACCCTTAACATTGCACGTCAAGGCTAGAAACGTATGAAAACACTCAAGTCAAAAATTTCTTAACCTCAAAACAAGTTTATTTTTGCCTAGAGCGAAAAGGAGGTCATCAATGCCACAATTTTTATAGGGCGTCACTTTAGTGTTTAAACTTTTAAACAATCATTTTAAGTGCCACAACTTTTGAAAAATGATCATCTAAGTGAATACAGTGACTTAGTTTGTCGAAATCTAGCATGGCTTGTTGAAGTCACTTAAATGATTGCTTTAGATAGTTTTGGCACTAAATTGATCATTCAAAATGGTTTGGCATTAAATTGGTCATACATAAAATTGTTGCTCAAGAGTTTTAAAAATTAGAGCGAGCCAAAAGCAAAGGTCATGAAGAAAATATTCCAACTTTGACACTATTTTTCTTTGTTTCATTAGACTCAAAAGCAAAATCATTGAGCAAACATTCTCTTAAAATAGTTTCATCTAAAATCACATAGATTTTTCCTAACAAAAAAAGGATAATGTCATGCCCCGACCCATTTTGAGCGCGCGGCACCCCTCACTTCCATTCAGATGGTCGTTCGATTGCGACGTCCCAGGAAGCGTCACCGACCCAATTCATAGTAACAATAAAACGCACAAACGGAAACGTAAACAAATCTCCAACCATCATTCAGTAGGGATATTTAAATATATATATGTGTCATAAGTCAATGTTGCATACACAACAAGTTCAAAAGCTAAACAACCAGCTTCATTACATCTGACATGCTTGACTGCGTTGCCACAACCTTCTACAAAAGGGCCCGGGGTACGCCTACGCCTCTAGAGTGGTCCAAAAAGTACTAGCAAACTATCTAAGCCTCAATGACCTCTGGGATCCATGGCTCAGGCACGGTGATCAGCTCGGGTCGAGCTCAAGGTCGGACATCTTTCCATCAAGAATGTCCCCGTCTTGGCATTCCAGCTTATGCCTCCCCCAGAACCTCTGATACCCGGTGGACCGTCGAAGCCACGGATGGGACCATGGCTCTCATTACCCACCCAAAAGTACGAGGCCACAAATCGGAGTGGCACGAGGTTAGGTAGACCTTCGTTGAGGCAAATGGTCATGACGTAACGTGTGTAATGTGTGCCGACCCCTCCCGATACAAAATACTCCATCACCTCCTAACTATCCTCAACGAATAGGTCAAGACATATCTAACGAAACAGCTCAACCACTCTTAGGGCCTATAAACATTTCAACAAACAAATATGAGATAGACTCAATGAGTGAACTTCCTAGACCTCACATAGGGAAGTCGTTCACCTTGGAAGTGCCCTAAACAAGCAATTATCTATCAATGGCAAAATGTGACAACACTCTTCTCACTTTACTTTTACTATCCTCATAATAACAAATCTATTATTCAAGGCCATTAATATAGACGCCTAAGCAATTCCATAACATATATTCCATGCTCTCGAGCCAAACATACGAATGTGCATTATGGTTCAAATCATGCACTCATGCCATGCAATAATTCGAACCTGAACATATATGAATCTCATGCACTTTCCATACAAATATATCCAGATTATTATGGCCACTCGGGACCCAAGGCCGACCCAAAGGTTCGTAGTCATCCTGCGTGACCAGCATTGTCTCGCCTCATCGAGCACAATATCATCCCTCTTAAAATGCACCGGGACGGTCATTCCTATAAAGAGCTTCGTTCCAAAATCCATCTATGATCGGCATCCCATTAACTTTGAGGCATCCGAACTAAATCAAGCATCATCCCATTTAAAACCCATTAGGACGAGTTCACACCCCACATCAAATGCGCCAGGGCCTTAGATGATCATGCGGGCATATCATCACATAATTTATTTCTTTTCTTTCTCATTTAACCCATGTGATACTCATGCGATATGCCACATCACTAGTCAAATGCAACTATGTTACACAAGTGCATCATATTACATTATATAAATGCTTTATTTTATTCATAAAGAATCCGTGGCATATGGATCACTTATTACAATGAGGTAAGGTCATCATAGTATTCCAAAATTATCTATCACGTGCCATTACAATTAGCAATGACTCATCTTTTATTCATATGGCATACTACCCTACCATAATATACTCTAGTAACGAGTCATATCAAAATGTCACTCCATAACGGCACACGTGACACATATAACATAGGTTACTGACCCTGTATAACATACATACACATAACCCATGTAGCGCATATACACACACAAACTATGTAACACATTTAACACATAATCCTTATGGCACATAACTCAAATAATGCATCTAGCACATAATCCATATGTCATATCTAACCAATAATCCCTATATCACATAAACCCTATAATGCATCTAACAAATAATCCCTATATCACATAATAGCATTCCATCATATTATGATATGATAGAATCACATATCAATTTCACTTATTGTAATCTAATAACTAATTGCCCTAACCATGATAACCTATCACTTTGAGACTCAATAACCCATCTAAGTCTAACAATAACTTATCAAATCAATTAATCATCATTTAACCACCAACAAGTCCTAAACTACTCCCTAAATTCAACCATAACCCTAATCAAGGGCTAGAAAGCCACTCACAAATGATCCGGGCTTTGAAATGCGTCGGGGGAAGGAACAACAAGACCGAACAACAGCTATGGACTACTAATCACGCATCTACAAGCTACGAAGAAGATGGACAGCAGTTGAACGGCGGTCCGGCGGTGGCACGGTGGTGGTCCGACGGCAGTTTCAATGTCGGTTCGGCATCGGCACGGTGTCTAGGCTTCGCAAGGGACTAAATCGGAGAAGAAACGAGTGAAGGTTGCTTAGTGCCGAACAGCCCTTAATGTAATACTCTTGATATCAACCCGTAAGGATTGGCCATAAGGTCCTAAAAGGATCGATCATGGGCTATTGGCCATGGATCCATCAATTCGATCGGTAAAGAATCAAGGATCGATCATGGACCAACCGACCGACCGATCGACCAGTCACAAAATGGTCGAGGTGTCGGCCGTGAATTTCTACTGACCATACCGATAGGGTAGGATCACCAGCTCATAAAATGACCTTTTGATCATGAGGGTTGGTCACGAGATGATTTTGAATCATCGGATGATCATGGGTCAATCCGACCGATCGCAGTGCCTAGTTGCGAGTGATTCCGCTCGGCTATGCACCAATACATGGCAGATCTAACTTGATCAAATGTGATCTCCTTCAAACCAAAAATACATCATTCCCTATTTAATCCTTAGTGATCATAAAAGATTCTTGAATTGGTGATGTTCAATTGTAGATCGGTAATGCACTGACCATGAGCCATACAGATGGATCAAGTGCCGACCTGAATGAACTCAGAGATAAACCCAGTTATTCCGTCACTAATTATAAGGTCCATAAGTGTCTTGGCTTAGTACTAAGCCATGGGTAGTCTTAGGATTGGCCTTAAACTGATCGAAAGACAATCGACTCTTTAGGCAGACTGACCGTCCAAAGGAACGATTTGGGTGAGCATGGGGCGTGATGGCCGAATCTTAGGTGTACGTAATTTGATTTTTCAAGGTGTATCTAATGATCCCTTCTTTGGCCCCGGAATCAACTTAGATGGGGGAATTCTCTAGATCACATTTGATGAAGAAAATGACAAAATAAGATAAAATTCTGGAACCCCTTCCTTTAACGAAGGGGTGATGTGTCCTTTGAAAATTCAAACATCATGATGGTAGCCCAAAATATCTTTGAAGTTCTAGAAAAAGATAGCACACATGTGGACCAATCGGAGAGCGATACACGGGCCCTCATTAATGATCAAAGATTCTAGATTGCCGAGTTGGCAACTATGGTACCATTATTATCAAACCCCATTAAATGTTCATTAAATGCAAGATATAGGTGGACCAATGGAAAGTGAAAAGCAGGCCGTCATCGATTATGTCAATGGACTAGATTGCCAAGTAAAACCTTTTAGCCATGCCAACTTACTTTTTAGGTGCAATCATGAGGCAAGTAAACTTGTCACCCAAGAATTTTAGGCAGGCTACATGGAAACTTAAGATTGGATCGAGTGGCTCGATAAAGATGGCATTAAGGGTTATAAATAAGAGAAGCCCTCTTCATTTCCCCACCTTAACTCCCATTTCCTCCTCCCTCCCCCTCTTGCATGCCTCCTCCTCCTCACGCCCTCTTTCTCTCTTTCGGCCTCCAAGCAAAGCCACCCATCTCTTGTAACTCATGCTTTAGTGTGAGGTTCGCCCAAGTAAGTGTAGTTTCTCCCTTCTTTTAGTAACATTTGGGACGTCTTCGACTCTAGGAAATCCTCTCTTGAACAAGCCGAGGGTAGGTTGATTGATTCTTGGATGATGATGTATTCTATGACTTGTTTGTGTACTTAAGTTTCTTGTATGACAAAAATGAAGTCATGGTTCATAGCTTTCGTTCGGAACAAGTCAAGGTTTGCCCATAGCCATAAGATGTGATTTGGTATTGAGGCGTACTGAGTTCACGTCTTGGATTGGTGTGGGGTTCCTTTATGCTTGTTACTCGAGCGAGGCTTTGGGCTTAGGCTCATTTGTAATGTTGCTGATGAAGAAATTCATGACCTCATGACACATGCATTATGTTTGAGAATAAAATGTGTATTTCATGGCATGTGCATAAGACTTGAATACAACCTCAAGAAGAGATCGTGCTCGAGCTAAGATTGAGTCCCGATTTCCTAGCAAGAATTGGATTCGAGTCCCAGAGGCTGGCAAGAGACTTAGGTTCGAGTCCCGAGCATATTAACCATGTTTGAGTCCCAAAAGCCGGCAAAAAGCTAGAAGTCCGGATAAAAGCCCAAATTAAATTGGGTTCGAGTCCCAAAATGGCTTCGAGAAGACTTGGGTTAAAGTCCCAAGCATAAGAGAAAAGCTTAATGAGCATGGCATGCATGAGCAAGAAAGAAAGGCTAGAAGTGCATAAGCTTAGGGCATGCATCATGTTCACAAATGATTGCAAGAATTGCCATTTATATATGCCTGAAGCATGGTTGCTCTTTGCCATTGATTTGATTTTGACATGGTTTGCATGAGAAGGAGGAGAGAGACAAGGGAAATATTGTCCAATAATGCACATCAACTCACAAGCTTTTGGACTCACATCATTCACTCGAGGAGGGCTTCTTCAAGAAGCGAAAATCTATGCATTAATGAGGGGATTTCACACTGGAGTGTCTAGGCTGACTAGACTAGCTAGGGAGGCTAGATAGGTCGTTAAACTTCTCCAATTTGCCGCCTAAATGCTTGAGCCGCCCCCTTCTCTTGCCAATTTCCATCTTTGCCCTTTTGTCCTTAGTCCAATGGAAGGGCATTTCGGTCCTTTCACCAATATCTCGCACTATTCATACACTCTTCACATCCTTGCATGCATTTAGATGCCTAAAAAGATCTAAAGGACCCATGCCCATGGTCTGCACAATTTTCCACCTTTTCCACACTTGTACGTCTTTATCAATTAAAAAAAATCGAGTTTTCGCCCCCAAAGTGGCCTTTTCGGATGCCCTTGTGGTTTATCAATCCTCAAGACAATCTTGTCCAACTCGCTTGTGATGGGCTTAAAGGACCCATGGATGTGAATGCGGTGGTGGCCAGGATGTTTCCACCTTTTCCACACTTCATAGTTTAGCAATGTTCCTCAAGACAATCTTTTAGCAATTCCATTTTTCAAGAGGACGAGGATGTAATCTCAACACACAATTTTAAAACTTCTTGTGTGAAAATATTAAGACATCACTTTTTCATCAATCACTTTAATATTGCTTTATAAAAATGTGGCACATAAATGATCATTTAAAAAAAAATTGACACCAAAGTAAGAGCCTTACAATAATTATAATATTGATATCATCTAGGAAAATTATCCAAGAAGTCCTAAACAACTTATTGCACTTTTGCTAATTCAATCTTAGACCTTTCAATTTTATCAATTTAGTCCTAAACCTTTTCACTTCTTACCAATTTAATTCATCTAGTCAATTTGGCCGGAAATTGCTAATGTGGATAGTTGACGCTAACGTGGCACTTTTTTTAATAATATTTTGTATTTTTTATGGTTTTGTCTTCCTCATGTTTACTTTTTTTGCTTTTTCTTTGGGTTTTCAAATATAGAGTTGGCCCGACCACAAGCGAGGGCTGGCTACCCTGGCCAGCCATAGGCAGGGGCCAAGATGCCCTCACCGGAAAAAGTGAGGGTACGCAAGCCCTCGCCCAGAAATGACGAGGCTGCAACGCCCTCGCCAACCTACCCAGCAACACTAGCCAGCCATAGGCAAGGGCCACAATGCCCTTGCCAATAAAAGTGAGGGCATGCGAGCCCTCCCTAGAAACGGCGAGGGCTGAGATGCCCCCATCGACTCTAGGCGATAAGCAAGGTTACTGCCCTCACCTTGCCAGATTTAGCAAGGGCATCGCGACCTTCACTGTTTCCTGTCGAGGGCTCGCACACCCTCGCTTTCGCCAATGAGGGGTGCAATGCCCTCACCCAAAGCTGGCAGCCCTCACCTATGGCTGGCGAGGGTTGGCTAATAACCCTTGCTAGCCCTAGATTTGAAACCCCCAAAAAAAGTAAACAAAAGAGAAAAAAAAAACCATAAAAAAATTCAAAAATATTACTTAAAAAACGTCACATAGCGCTAGTCATCCACATCAGTAATTTCCAGTTAAAATTGGCTGATTTGACTCAATTGACAAGGAGTGAAACAATTTATAATTGAATTAGCAAAAGTGCAATAAGTTTAGCACTTTTCGGACAATATTCCCAATATCATTCTCATCCCTACCTACTAAAACTTCAAAATTAAGGTCAACTTTATTTAGAAAATAGCAATTGCATACTTTAACCTTCCCCTTATTTTATGCTATTCCAATGAAAATTCCAGTAAACAAAAAAGTAAGCATAATTTGATTTCAAAAAATTATGAAATGGCATGATTGCAATTGCAAATGACCTTAATGTCCATATGTATAGGTTTCTAGATCAGTCAAATTTCAAATGTCAAAAAATAAAATGTTAGAAATAAAGGTCATGCTTGCTTTTTCCATCTTTGCTAAAAAGATCAATTAAATATTTTGGAAACCCTCGATAAAATGTTCAATTTCTTGGCCTGATGCTAATAAAAGGTTATATATGAATGATATATCTTCTATACATTAACTGAAGCCAGGTTTCGCCTCGCTTTTACTAAGTTCCATTCCCAAACTTGTCCTTAAGTAAGATAAAGATCTAAAGCGAATAAAAGAATATTTAACTATACACTCAGTTTCATATCCCTTTCTCACTAATTTTCATCGCAGACACCAACTCATGAAAATCAGAGTCCCCTATCGGTTCAATGTGTACAAATGAGGTTGCATATATGCCTAATACTGCGGAATGTGAAGCCGTCTAGACCTCTCTTTTCAGCGTGCCTTGGGCTTCTCTATGCATTTCACCTTTAGCCCTTAAGCCAGTGAGTCGATCTCACCAATTCTATAGGATCTATTTCTAGTTTATTCTTATTTAAAAAAAAAAAAATTAAGGCCACTGCATAAGGCCTGAATCCCACACAGGTAAAGTAAGATTTCATACACGTCTGATTCCAAGAAAGGCGAAACCGTCTGGGCCTCCTCTTTTCGGTGTGTCTTCAATTTCTGTATGCATTATACTTAATGCACTTTACCTAAGCTTTTCACCTACAAAAAACATTATCCGAAACCGAAAATTGTAACTCTCCGCCTTCTGACACTCCACTGCTCTTCTTCCATTATCTGCAGGTTCATCCTTTCGCTTTGTCTTTCACAAGTTGCTGCAAACATCAATCTTTCATATTGCAAAATATCCACTTATTCAGTTGTTTTTATTTATTGCATGAGTTTTGTTAAATGAAATCAAGCAAGGCAATGGTTGGTCCCAAATCCCAACCTTTTGCCAATTACTTAATTGATTGTTCACATTCATTACCACTTATGTTGTTGTACATACCTATCCATCCAAAATGAAATTTCGGCGAAGGAGTTATGAAATCCAAATTTAGCTCGTTGAATCTGTAAAATCCGAAAAGTGTGTCCTTCCCATATGTGCTAACTTCAAACGGCTTGTATAGCTTATCCTGATATCCAATTGAATTTTTGTTTTGACGGCTTGTATGGGCTTGGAAGTTTCTACGTTCTGTATATTTTCAAGAAATTTTCATAATTTTTTTTTTTTTTGTTTTTGGGAAATTTCAAACAATGATGGAAAAATAAGAGTTTTTGAAATATGGCTCTCCTATGTGGCTGAAAATGTTATCTTTTTCATCATGGATGATGGTAAACTATTAGACATTGAGTTTTGTATATTGTGACATTTTGCAGAGTGACCGTATAAATGTGGAATTTTCAAAAAAAAATATTAACTTTTTTGTCTATATAGATAGTATCTACTAGAAATTTACATTTTTTTTTTTGGATGAACCCTGTCTATTGTATTTATTTATGCTTCTCAATGGTTATTTATGGCAGTTGAATCTTTGTTCGAGTTTATGGACTGGAGTAATGCATTTAAGGACAATTTTCCAATTTTATCGTAATTGGGTTCTTTTTAGGTAATTTACGATTTGTGGAATTTAGATCATTAATGTGGCTGTCGGCCATGAAAAAATTATGGGTATTTTGGTAATTTGCTGCTTAGGGATATTAAATATCACATTTGACTCTATTTATTTTGTGAAAGATAAATGAATCGCTTAAAATAATTAGAACATAAATAATATTTATGTCAAAATATATTCATGGATGATAAAAATATTTTTTAATTACTCATTTTTATAAGCGATAGGACAATTATTTTTATGAAAGTATTTTACAAATCAGTTTATTTTCACGTAACGAATGCACCACTATGATTCCTTGGTGGTGCCGGAGATATTGCTTCATCAAATTATATGAATTCATGATAGCTAGAGTTCAGATAAATGGTGCTCTGCCTCTGCTAGGAATTTCTACAATATAGCATATTTGTAACCAATAACATATTTTTATGCATAAACATTGGATCAAACAAAGATGCTTTTGAGTGACTGATGAGTTAATAAATCTGGATCTAGTTGTTGGTATATCCTGTCATTTGATCTTATTCTGAAGAACAGTCGCTTCCAATTTTGTTGTGATACCACTGTTTCCCAAAGGTTATGTCTGGGAGTCTATGTCCATTACCGAGATATTTACGTTGCTGCGGAAAATTATGTATACTCACTTGCATTGACGCGTCGGTGTATTATGCCTGGACGTTTGGGGAATGCCTATACTTCTAATCACTAATAGAGGTAAAAGGATCACTTACTTCACAAGCGAGCTCATTCAGATTTAGTAATAATTGCTGAGAATAAAAAGCAAAATTTTCATTACTTTCGGGTCTAAAAATAATTTTTTTGTCTTTAAATTTTTAAGAGAAAATCATAACTTAAAGTGATAAATACGCAAAAACCGGCCCCAAACTGGATTATACTAAGTAAAATGTTACTAACCACGTAGACAAGTTAGCTAGTAATTTATGGTAGGTTAAAAGTTACTCTTTAAAAAAAAAAAAAAAAAAAGTTGAAACTTACAGGTCACTCTAAGAAGAAAAAAATTACAAGTCTCCATCTCGCATTTAGATACATACTTGCTTTCTCAAAGTCAAAAGTGTACAAACCGGGAAGAAAATTAATTATGGTAAGAGGTTGCTTGGTAAATCAACATGAAAATGTTACTTGGCACTTTTAAGGAGATATGCCGAAAGTTACTAAACGACTTTTGAGGGACTCAAATTCTCCGTGCCAATGATAACGCCTCTGGTGAAGAAGAACAGCAGATACACAGTTTCATTATTTCTTGAATCCTCAAGTACAACAAGTATTGAAACAACTCAACCTCACCATCTCATCAAGATGATGATGATGATGATGATGATGATGATGATGAGTTTTATTTATCTTACTCAAGTAACAGTAGGTTAAGCAAAAGACGCATTCCGAGTTTTATTTATCTTACTCAAGTAACAGTAGGTTAAGCAAAAGACGCATTCCACCTGGAAGTTCTAGTTCAAGATCAGTTTGGTGATGCACTGTGCTTCGGAAGTTTGCACCAGCTCTGCCACGCCGAGATGTGCCATTAGAAGCCAAACATGGCTGATAAGCTCTCCTCCTCTGCTCAGGCTCTCGGAATGTTCGTAGCCTTTACTTTGGCAAGCCGCGTATATCAGAAACTTCGCCCAGACCTTGCCGATTAAGTCCCATTTACTGCCGAAGTCATTCGACTCGATGTCATTCAACTGGTACGCGAGATGGCATGCATCGAACAACACCGACCTGCTTTTGCCACCACGTATTTTTGTGGCGGGCAGCTGAGTTCCCACTTGGAGAAGAAGATGGCAGACTTCACATAGATCGCGTGACTTCGTTGACTTGTGCTCCTCTTTGCAGCTTTTAACACCGGTGTGACCATGTTTCTCTTTCTTGTTACGCGCCCACGTCTTGACAACCGATGAGTTGATGATGGTTTCTTTCTTTGACAACACCGCTAGCTTGTCCTCGAAGAACTTCTGAGCGTCAACCGAAGTATCTTCGTATGGAGCACCCCTGTCCCTGTTGGCAACATGGAAGGATGGAGAACTAAAAGATAGAGCATATACCGAGAGACCAACTTGCTCATCTTGTAGTTTGTGATGTCTTCCGGTCCTTTTCCTTGCCTCACGTCGTGGTCCTTGTAGTAGCAGAGCTCAGTGGCGATGTGCCAGATGAGGATGCTTTGGTCGAACTCCATACCGTCCACACTCCAGATCAGGTGACCGTTGTTTGACTTCTTCAGTACTTCACTAGCCTCCAGCTTAAGACCCGCCGACCCGCTCTTCCCTTCCAGATAAACGACCGTTTTTCTCATGTGACCGAAGGTCCATTCTTTGATGTTGCTCTTGAGCTCTTTGTAATCAATGTAGAAGTTCTTCTCCAACTTCCCATCTAACTTGGCGAACCACGGATACTTGTTGAAGATCCTGTTTCTTTTCCTACTAGATAATTTCAAGAGGCTGAACTGGGCCACAGAATTCGACCATCTTGGGTTCGGCCATATCCGGAGAAAAGCCACGGCAGATGATATCACGGATCGCTCGGGTCTCTGAATCCGCCAGTGATCGACCCAATCAGATGAAAATGTGAGCAGAACCGAGTAAATCTCTAAAAGTATAGCCGCACTTATCAGCAAGAAGGTGATATAGATGTCGACTTTGGGGGTAATCCTTCCTATCCTGAAAGGAGAAGAATACTAACACGGCACACGGCTCTGAGAGATTAATGACCCAACGAGTGATGCCCCAAGCACGGTTCAGCAACAGTGCCTTGGTGAAGAGCAGATCGTACATGAACCCGAGCTCGATCTCCACAATCCCAAAAGCTGTCACCGAGTTCATGGCACCGTTCGTGAACATGCGCTTACTGACCTCCAGGTCGCCAGAGTTGAGGATAAGGCCCACGAAGAGAAGCTTGAAGATCTTGAACAACTCATAGGCTTTGACCAGAGCCGTGGCTTTCTCTTCGTCCATGGCTTGACCGCTGTTCACTGAGAAGTCCTCCGGAGCCGGAACCTCCGTGACCTCGTCCATGCTGACTCGGTAACCCTCCTCTTTCTTCAGACTATACTGCTCCATTATCCTGGGGTATAAGAGACCAAAATCAGGAAGCGAAAGCATTGAATCTCGAAGTCGACCTTCGCTTGACAGGTACAAACACAATGCCCTTTCTATATATTTGATGAACCCCACCAGGATCATGCCAGCTGCTAACATCGACAGCGTAGACCCCGATAAGGCCATGAAGTAGATGTAACAAGCTAGTCCAACCTGGACGCAAAGCCGCGCCAACTGCCTCAAATATAGCTCATTGTCCTCCAGGGCATACGCGGTGATCGTGTCAGGGCCACCCAAGTGGAGGAGAAGGAATGGCGCCCAGAAAGCAGTGATCTGGCTCTTCGGATCGATCGTGCCTTTCACTTCCTTGATGTTGGCCAGGCGGTTCGAGAGGACACCGAGCGCGAGGGTTGCGATGGAGTCGGCCGATAGGTACGTCGTCCAGACCACGACTTGGATCCAGTACTTGTAGATGGATTTCCTCCGGAGGCCCAGAGTTACGAGAGTTAATTGGAGGAACAAGCTGAGGAGGACGAGAAACCGCAGCTCCCACTCCTTCCACAGTTCTCGAGTGTTTTCGGGGAGCAGCAAAAATCCCATGGTTGCACTCGATGTTGGCACCAAAAGGCGCAACAATCGGGCACCCTCAGTCGATTTTAGGATTATAAAGGGAGAGGACAAAGTAAGGGACACAACAATAGCCTTGAATTTACCCCTACAACATCCTCGAAACGGCCACTCTTTATAACCAATAACTTGATATTGAAATCAAATATAAAAGCACTTACTTACCCTGCATAACATTACAGGAATGAAAAAGTAGTACGCTTTTTGAAACACCAACGACACACTACTCATGACACCACTTTTAGATACAAAATTGTCAAGCAATTCTATATATTTGCCCGAGGATGAAGTATAGTGACAAAATCATATTCCGTTATTCGTACTGGCATGATTATAATCTGTTTTAACGAACAAAATTAAAATATAGGCTCAAAATTAAAGTTTGGTTTCTCAATCACTTTTCAAAATTTTGAATCCTGTGAACTTCATTCTAATCACTATGGTCTTTACTCTTTATCTGGCACACCCCACACGCCCAACATGATCCTTGTGGAATATCAAAATCACCCATTCCAGTTGCTTTAATAAGTAATGGCACGCCAAGTCTGAAATGAGGTTGATAAATGCTTCTCCAAGTTGAAGCGATTCGGATGAAATGAGTTGATTGGTTCCATTCGGAGACAGCATATTATTGTCCTTGCGTATTAATTGCATTAAAACCTGGAATGAAGTTGTCGTTACGATAAACAAATGCATGAGAGCACATGTCTCACACCACATCGCGGTCAGCTGATGTGCTTTATGACCACCATAATCACAACTTCTCGTCCATGTCTGACCTAATGGCATGTAGTGTGCGACACTTGCTTAACATTTTTCTCCCACGTGGTGTATGAGCTGAACATACTGTCACGTGAAGGACACACAGCCGGTGCACCACCTATAGCTTAACTTAATTAAACCCTTAACATTGCACATCAAGGCCAAAAGCATGCGACTAAGAACCTATGAAAACCTCAAAGTCCAAAAATTCATAACCTCAATATAAGTTTATTTTTTCCCTAGAGCGGAATGGACATCATCAATGCCACAATTTTTATAGGCCGTCACTTAAGTGAATGTGGTGACTTAGTTTGTTGAAAATCTGGTGTGACTTGTTGAAGTCACTTAAAGGATTGCTTAAAAAAATTTACCTCTGAAGTGATCATTCAATAAGTTTTGGCATTAAATTGATCATTCAGAAAATTGGTGCTCGAAAGTTTTAAAAATTAGAGTGGGCCAAAAGCAAAAATCACAAAGAAAATATTCTGACTTTGACACTATCTTTCTTTGTTTTGTTAGACTCAAAAGCAAACTCATTGAGCAAACATTCTCTTTAAATAGTTTCATCTAAAATTACATAGACCTATTTGTTTTCCTATACCTAACAAAAAAGATACTAAGTAAAATTTACCTCTGCAACATCCTCAAAATGGCTACTCTCTATAAGCAATAACTTGATATTGGAATCAAATGCAAAAGCACTTAGAAACCCCGCATAACATTACAAGAATGAAAAAGTAGTACGCTTTTGAAACACCCACGACACACTACTTAAGACACCTTTTTTGGATGCATAATTGTCAAGCAATTCTTTGCATTTTCCCAAGGATGAAGTAAAGCAACAAAATTAATTCCGGCGTCCATACTGACTTGATTATAATGTGCTTTAATTTAGAAGATTGAAATATAGGCCTAAAGTTAAAGTTTGGTTTCTCAATCAATTCTCAAGATTTCAAATTTTGTGAACTTCATTTTAATCATCATGATCTTAACTCTTTGTCTAGCACGCCCCATCAGCCCAACATGATCCATGTGGAATATCAAAATCACCCATTTAGGTTGTTATAACGACAAGTAAAGACGGTCAAAAAGGCCAAAAAAGGGATGAAGAACTTAGGGACAAGACTTTCATTCTTCAGTAAGTTCGTTCTTGGCACTAAATCAACCATTATATCTTGCTATTGATGTTACTTTTTTAGCTCACAACATTTCTTATTGTATCATTCATTGTGGCAATAGGAGCATTTTATCTTTACCCTAGTCCTAATCATCCTTTAACTTGATGCATCTTCTGTTGAATTCTTCGTCTCCTTTTCGGCTTTCCTATTTACTTCTTCAGTGGCAAAGGTAGAGGGCCTTCAAGATTTGTTGGCTCCCAAAATTTGCTACTTCTAATAGGCTGCATCATGAATTCGTAAGAGTAAGGTATGAGCTTTTTTTGTACCAATCATCTAGGTAATCATCTGGGTTTTCTTGCTTCATCTGAATAGCACAAATGGCATGGGCATAGGGAATTACATTTATTTGTCAGGCTCGGCATGACTATTTTCTTCTATCTAGGTTGACAACATACTTATCATGATTTTGAATGATCTCATATCCATTATCTCTATTCCAAATTGGATGGCAAAACCTACTAGTAGCAACGTTTGCATCCAATCCCTTCACAATCCTAGAACCACAGTCTCTAGTCCACTTCGTAGCCTCATCTCTTTGCCTATACAGTCTAGTCATGACCATAACTTGAATATCATCAAGCATGCTGATGATTGGTTTACACATAACCTCTAAAATTCTGCCATTGAAAACTTCACTGAGATTATTGTCAATGATATCGGATTTGAACTCTTCATTGAAGAAGGCCCGACACCAGTGCTTAGTTTATGTCTGGAAGAGTATATCAAATCCTTCATTTGTCAACTGCAACAATCCTTATTTGGCTAATTTGAAATCAGTCATGTTGGTACTCTTTGTTATCTGTTAGAACTACTTCTGCAACTTATCTCCTTTGACTAGTTTGTGTATATGTGTATCGCACACATTCTATGCTCAGCATGTGGCATCAACTCAGTCAACATGGGAATAAGTCCCTACAAAAATTTAAATCCATAAATACAAATTAGGAAAAATATGCAAGTAATTAATATTAAAAAGGGATGAATTAATTGGCAATGGTATTACCTTATGTTAATCGCTCATGAATGCACATCCTCCCCCATCGATTATCTCAAGGTTAGCCATTAAATTTTTAGGAATCAGGACCAAGTATCATTGTTCTCTATCTTCACCACTGCCCAAGTTATTGGAAACATTTGATTATTGGCATCTCTCCCCACAGCAGCTGTTGACGCCTAAAATTAGGCTTTATTTTCTTATTATTTTGTTTTATTTAATTTTCGGAAAACAAACAACAAGAAAAGCAAAAAAAAGTGAAAGCGGAAAAGAAGCAAAGAAGCAGCCCCCGCATGGGTCTTTGGCCCATCATTGCCTCAAGCCCGGCCCCTCCGCGTCACCTTCTTCCTCGCGCCACTGAAGAGCACGCGCGGGCAGGTGCGACGCTGGAGAAGCATGAGCGGACGGTAGTCGCGTTCGGAGCAGAGGAGCAGGTGGCGTCGACGGGACGTGACCGGAGGAGGCGATGATGGTGGATGGGACGGCGGTCCAACCGGCAGGTCAAAGCCTCGCCGACCGGCCGCTCCCACGCCTATAAATAGGCCCTCCATCCCCGATGAAGAGCACACACAGAGATCACGGAGAGAGAGAGGGAGCCAGATCGAGTCGCAACCCTTGGACACCCCACTGAGAGACTTCAAGGGGGCCGAGGGCTCGCGGCCTCAGATCTGAGCCACGCCGGAGGGAGAGTAGAGAGAGAGAGATAGGCACGGAGAGAGAAAGACGTAGGAGGGATTCGCGTGGGTCTCGCCGTCGCCGTCTTCGCCCTCGTCGCGCCATTGCCGAGCAGGTATCGCGATGTCCCCGTCGCCGTCGCCATCTCCCTCTCCATAGTCCGATCATCTTCGCCGTCGCCGCCGTCTTCGCCGTCTTTGCCGTCGTCGTCACCGCAGCTCCCCGGCGCCGCGGATTCGCAAACCTTAGGGTTTGCAATTTTCCGGTCTCGAAGCGGATCGGACCCGGAAAATCGAGTAGGGTTCGCGGTCCGTGGGCGGCGGGAGTCTGGTCGAGCGTTCGGGTCGGATCCAGGTAGGGTTTCGCCGGGGGAGTGGGTTGTTGGGTCGAGTTCATCGAGTCGGGCCGGGTGTCCCCGAATGCCCGGCCATGACGCCGTTTTGTTTTTAAAAAAAAAAAAAGGGGAAAAAATCCGAGTTGGGCCCACAAATCGCCGGCTGGGTCGGACCCAACCCGCGAATCCGACCCGGCGGGTCTTTTTATATTATTTTAAGATAAATTAATATTTTAAATAAATAAATAAATAATAAATATTTTATTTTCCAAAAAATAAAAAAAATAAAAAAATGATTTATTTTAAAAAATTTATTTTCCAAAAAAATCGAGAAAAAATCAAAAAATAATTTATTTTCAAAGAATATTAAAAAATATTTAAAAAACATTTTTTTTTTTTTGGTAAAGAAAAAAAAAGAATATTAAAAAATATTTAAAAAATATTTTATTTTTCAAAAAATCAAAAAATCAAAAATATTTCATATTTTCCAAAAAATGCCAAAAATCCATTAAAAAAAGCCAAAAATTCATGAAAAAGCCAAAAAGACTTGTATTTTCTCCAAAAAAATACCGAAAAATCCCTTTTGTGTCCAAAAATTAGAAAATGACTCAAAAAAAAAAGCTTTTCCTCCCAAAAATGCATGGAAAATCCCTCGAACATCCAAAAACCTCGGGGTTTAAACAAGATTAGGTACCGAAAGGGCATTAGTGATTAACTAGTGTAATCAAGTCCCCGATCCTAATTTTTCTGGTTGCGCAGGAGTAAGTATATCTCCCGATACTTCACTTGGGTTTTTAATCAATCCACCCCAAATCGATTAGTGGCGACTCCATTTTAAAAATTGATTTACAAGTTAAAAACTCAAACTATTAAAGTCGTGAATTGGTGGACTTGGGAGAGTCCGGGCATAACTAATTTCAGCCGAGCCATAAGCCTCCTTAGGCGCCCGCCCCGGATGTAGGCGCCGGAAAAAAAAAAAGAGGTCGCGACAGCTTAGCGACTCCGCTGGAGACAATTTGAGGACTTAGGCCATTTTTGTCTTGTTTAAATTCTTTACTGACTTGTTTTTATTTTTTTCTTTATGCAGGTCAGTAGTTTAGAAATTTATTTTAATTTTGTTTAAAATAGATTATCTTGTGATTATAAAATGTTGTGCATGTTTTACTGTTTTAACACTACACATGGCACACACAACCCATTCTTCCCGGACTGGCCGACATAGGATTTTTAGGATGGTGTTAAGAAAGATACAACCTCGAACGCGAGACTGCGATGTAGAGGTTGCCTTTCCTTTCCCCGAATTTCTTAGCCGAGGTTAAGGGGGTATGCTGCTAACGCGAGACTGCGACGGGCAGATACCTTTTTAATTTCATCAAACCTTCGAGTTAGAAATCGAGCCACACATCTCATGTGCATGTCTTTGTGCTTGTCATTTTATTTAAAAGCAAAGTGATTTCTTCACTTTTACTCGGTCTTTTTATTTGGCCCATGGCAATTAAGGATAAGCTTTTCAAAGTCCCAGTTTATATGCAATGGGGAAAGATGATATCCAGTTCATTCCTGCTCCCAAGAGCGCGTGAAGGCCAAACTTGGTCATCTCCTATCGCTGATCCAAATCACTGTTCGTCCTGAAGTCATACAAGCCATGGCACATTTCTGGTGCTCGAGGACACTTACTTTCATGTTTGGTAGGTTTGAGCTAACCCCAACTTTGGAGGAATACAGCATCATCATTGGAATGCCTCTTGAGAAAAAGCTTGTCAGGCCGTCAACAGACATCATCCCATTGCGTGGGTTAGCGCGACTTTTAAGAACTGAAGTCCATATTATGACACAAATTCTTGAAAAAAACCATAATACTTGCCCATTTGAATTTATGAATGCTTGTTTTCAAAATCAGCCTATGACCCAAAAAAGTGAGATTTTCCTCCTGACCTTTTTCGGGCTCATCATTTTCCCTCATCAAAGAAATGCCATAAGTCCTAAGATAGCATGGATAGTTGACCAAATCTTGAGGGGGGAAAATTATGTCAACATGATTTTAACTGAAACATTCTTGTCCTTTAATCGTTTTAAAGACAACACGGAGAAAATCATGCGGGTCTCTCCTTAAATTTTACAAATCTGGTTCTTTTCTCACCTAAGCGAGTTCCAAGACTTCATGCGATCGTCTGAAACAAATACTTTCGAAAATCCATTACAAAGATTTATGGTTTTAGGACCATATATTCCCAATCAAAGCTGTTTAAATTGGGTTGACTTCCTAAGAAACCCAACTCCTGAGGCATTCCAATGGTGTGCTGGTTGGTTCCATGAAAAGAGGGCCCGCTTTGCTTACAAACGCACCCACCCAATTCTGTTGCTTGGCTACACCGGCGCTGTTCCCTATTACCCATATCAGGTGGCACGACAATTTGGAGCCCTTCAAGAGATTCCACCGCCTTCTAGGAGGAGAATTCCTCCAGTTCTTTTCAACACAAGCCGTGACTATGCGGTCGAAATTTCTATCGTTGAAGAAACTTGGGACAAGTGCCATCGCAAAAGGATCGTGGTACCTGAAGGGCTTGAGGGAGAAGAAAAAGCCCACCACGCCTCTGCGGCCTACATCCACAAACATCACATCTCGACAAGGTGGAGGCCATCAGTCTCTCGCTCAATCAGAGAGAACAGCCTGCACAAGCAAGCAGAGCTCATGGAGAGGGATTTGGGAATGGACTGAATGCACACCTCAGAGCCAGCCCAAGGAAGCAGGCATCCTCGCAAGAGTAGGGCTCCCCGTCGCATATAAATTGGGAATCATGTGCCCCTTAGTGTTAATCTTGTGAAAGTTTTGTCCCATTGTTTAGGGATTTTTGTTTAATGTCTAGTATCTCATTCTGTCATTTCAATTTCAGGTTTTAGATGTCAGAAGTTTACAGTCTATAAAATCCTCTTTTGATAAATAAAAAACAGTTAGACCACTGCCATAGGTCAATCTTTGTTTACTTTCGTGCTCATTCATTGTTTTCACAAACAAACGGGTAATTATAAATCGCCGGCCACCAATTGCCCGTGAATGGCCTCATGCAATAGGGCCTGATCAAAATGATGTTTAAAATCGCCTCATTAACATTGAAGACGGCGTAGGACAGATGTCCATTGTCCTTCAACAACTCTCAAGACAAATGAAATCCACTAAAGCTGAGCCTAACTCTATAGTTGCCTCAAACACTGTCATGACGCCCGCAAATTTGCCAGAAAATAGCCAGTACCATGGACAGTTTGAAAGGATCATGAAAAAGTTAAACCAACTGTAGAGGCGAAATCCCATGGACCTTTCCAATTATGCCGGCATTGAAATCCCTGAAGAGCTCAAAGCACCTGAATGCGAAAGGTATACTGATACCTCACGCCCAGAGACATACTTGCAGGCCTACCTAGTCCGAAGGATGATTCAATCGTACCAATCAAACTTGACTGGCCTTGCCTTGCGATGTTACATTGTCATGAAGATTAGTCCCCTTAAAACCTGGAGGGAACTAATTCATGTTTTTCACCAAGAGTACAATATTGACATCACCCCTGACATCACCTTGCCCTACGAAGAGCCGATGATCGCGGAGCACGAGGAGCCGTTAGTTGCTGAGATAGGAGAGAATGTGTCGATGAAGCCTTGCATAATAAATGAGCAGCTAAGCAACATCCTGTTACTGGAAAATTTCCCACTAAGAAAGGCAAGGAGCCTTTGTACGAGATCATAGACTCAAAACCTGTTCAAGAGCGAAGCATAACTAGACAACTCCCCAAGCTTACTCCAAGAGCTAGGGTCCAAATAATACCAACCCCTATCAACCTAGAAAGCAAATCAGATAGTGAAGCTCTAATGTCTCTCACTTCCCTTGACAGAACTGAGCTGGCAAAACGAAGGGCCTTACTCAAAAGGTCTAGACCAGAAGCCAAGAAAAGAAAGCCTAAGCAGATCAATGTAGCATCTACCGACGAACCACCACACCAAAGCTTCGAGCATTCCCAAGAATATAACTTTGAAGGTTACCATCCCCTAAGGTACAACCCTGAAGACTTCCCGGCCCTAGAATACAATCCCAAGGACTTCCAGCGTTATTTCGACAATGAAGCTGACGATTCATCGTATAACTGTTTCCTACTCTCACCCGGGGATGAAGGCCCGTCAGAAGAGGAAACGTACGTCTTTATCCGCTACAATCCTAACGAACTCCTAAGCTCGTCCTCTGACCATGAGGGTAGCTTCAATACTTCATCTTCATTGGAGAATTTTGACCCAGAAAAAAGCAATGGGGTAATTTCGGCAGAGTCCAACTTCCCTGAAACAGAAAAATTCACCACTACAACGAATATGCAGTTAGAAAACCAATGGCCTAACCAAGACATACCAGGCTCGTCTTGCCCTTGTAGGATCATGACCCCCATAGAAATGTGGATACCCAATCTTTGCAAGTATAACGGCACGACTTGCCCTATGGCCCACTTACAGTACCTCCATGCTGAAATGAGTCGGTACTATGGCCCGATGTCATTCACAGCTCAGGCCTTCCAAGAAAGTCTTACGGGACCTACATTACAATGGTTCATCACAGCAGGTATCTACCTCATGAGAGATTGGAATGAGTTGTCTTCTGCATTCCTACTTCAGTATCAAAGCCAAATTGGAACTGAACTGCCTTACGAGAGCTTGGTTCACTTTAGAAGAAGACCAATGGAGGATTTCCGAACATATGCGAGGAGGTGGGAGGCTTTTATGATGCAAACTTACCCTCAGCTGGGCGAAGAAGAAATGATAAAGCTGTTCATAGGGACTTTACCTCACAAGCATCGTTGTCGGTTGCGTGGGTTGTACTTCCATAACTTTAATGAAGTGGTCCTCTCATGCGAATACTTCGAGTCTACTGGAGGCGAGGAACTCAAAGGCGCTTGATTTCGGAATCAACACTATCAAAGCACTCCTTTACACAGGAGTTTTCATGGGTTTTACTTGTTTTTATAATTTCATATTTCTTATCTTGCCTACTGTGCTTATGTTGTATTTTCCATTACAAGTACTCTATTATACAGTTCTAATATTTTGAGCATGAGGCGGTACTCCAAACCAGCCCAGTGATGTTATCCAACCATGAAAAGAAAATATCATCTAAGGAGAATACTGAGGGTTGGGCTTCCTCATGCTTTTTCTCCCCCAAATACGTATTTTGAAAATAAAAAATATTTCATCACCCGAAAGCTTTTGTTAAAACAAGATGATAAATTTAATCATGTTTGTCTTTCTGACTCATTCACTTCATGTCTCAGAAGATCATTCCCGTCTCCTTTGACTTAGTGTGACAGAGGGCATTTGAAGCAAGTGCATAAGGTGAACTCGCCAAATTCAAAGACACCCTGCCAAGAAAACAGGGGCAAATAGAAAGGAGCATCTCGTTTCAAAAAAGGGGTAAGTCTTATTCCCTTAACATAATATTGAGAATGACAACCCCTCTTTTCTATTTACAGGATACAAAAGGTGAGACATAATAGGTACAGGCATACAGTTGAAATCGAAGCATCCATGACATGCCTCACTCTTGCCCAACTCCATCCTAAGCCAAAGGACTATCTTGTCGCACAAAGCACCCAAACGGCTAGATGTTATAGTATCAACTTCAACATAAGGAAGGAGTTCCTCCTCTTCCTTTTAAGTGATTACTGTCAACAGGGAGAAAATCTAGACAGTCAAGGTGATCTATAGCCCCACACCCTGGACAATGACTTTGGAATTTAGAAGCTTCACTCCAGACGCATATTCTCGCAAGAAGTAATTGCCATCAAAGAATTGGAGTTAAAGACAGAATAAGAAATTCCATAAAAGGAAGACGTTGAAGATGAATCAACGACCAGCAATCATGCATACATGGTCACAAATGAGGAAGGCCAACTGAAGGAAACATTGAACTATGCCAAGATGAAAAGGCTGTCATTAATATTCAAATATCCCTAGGAGTCAGCAAATACAAACTTTGGAGAAAAGTAATTTGGTATCGTTTCCAATACTCCCCCCTCTTTGAATTCACTTTTGACATATTCCCCCTATTGGCAGGAAGTATTAGGATTCAAGAGCCAAATTTGATGGTTAGGTTTGGCAAATCAATATTGGCCAAGCTAGTACATAGAAATGACCCACATCAAATTCACCTGGCTTTGTGTAAAAGGACTTGTCATCCAGGAGCCAATACAGGGAATAATTGACCTAACGAAGCAAGGGACATAGGACTTCGTGTCCCCCTCTCACTTCAGGTCCACCCAATCATCCGCAAACCAGTAAAGGATAAAGTTGTATCGATTCCAGTTATTCGACTCTTGAAAGAGTTCATGACTAACACATTCCCTCTTGTTTGTTGCAGGATCACCTGACTGTCAAAAGCAAGGATAACAAATCAACGAGAAGCATGTCTTGTTGCAGGATCACTTGACTATCAAAAACAAGGATAATAAGTCAATGAGAGGCATGACAAACTCTCCTAAATGAAATGGCGTCCTGAGTAATCGTCAAAGCAAATGACAGAAAATCTTCAGGCCTCAACTGATATTTGATTTTGGCCAGACTAATTGATCTACTTGTACATCTTCTCTTGTACAGGGGCAAAAGCAGAGATGCCCGATCAAATTCCCAATCCTTGGCTGATCATTCACGTGTCATGTCCCTAACCAATATGAGCAATCTATCGACACCCGTTTGCTAATAGCTGTTTGTGAATACCCCTTTTGATGTTCAAATTTCAACACATTTGTGAATACCATTTCACCAAGCAAACACCCTTAAAGCTGTTAATAAGTTTTTCTTGAGTAAAAACCATTCATCTATTTTGAAAGTACAAACTCTTTCGCATCATATGCTGTATGCCGTTTTCCAGGTGATTTTTGCATGATGATTTGGTCCGTCTAAATCTTTGATTCTGTTAAGGATTATTAGAATAGACAGCTAAGTGAAGAATACAAGATTAATTGAGCATGTTGGACGAGGCGCGTCAGAATGATAACAGGAAAACCATATCCTACACACAATCCCCTATCTATACACTTGTGAGATGAGTGTAGAAAATTCCATGACTACAAGGTAAAGAGTTCTCTCGCGAATGGTACGATAATCAAGACAGTGAGAGGCATTTCATTGCTCACTCCTTTGAGATCCTTACACTGGTGAGATTTATGTCCTACCCCCATCAAGAACAACCCCTACATTGGGGCAGAGCGGAGGCAAAGCAGCATCACAAGGTGAGAAAAGAGATAGAAATTTTCTTGCTCGCACTTGCATCAATCTTCGGGTGTCTTTATTGCATATGAACACTCTCGTTAATTTAAGTGCCCCAGAATGAGAAAAGAGCTATTCTTTCTCTACGAATTGTATTCATTGTACAACCCAAGTGAGTCTGTAAATTCACCCTCACATGGAGGCAAAGCAGAAGTCACTGTCGTTTGAGCAGCATAATCAGAAGTGCCAACAAAAGATGAAGAATCCATAGTCTAACAAAGGCATTTGCTTGAACTTGTCAAGATCAGTTCCTCAAGCAACAAGAACAAAAAAACTGGGGCATAAAAAGCAGTGTACCTGGTAAAAGCAAGGTCAATGCCCATAAATGAAGAACTGGAATAAAAATAGGGGCGTGAAAAAGTAGTGTGCCTGGTAAAAGCCAGGCCAATGCCCTATAGTCAAAAATATTCTCAAGAGAAGTTACTGTTGTGGTTCAATTAATAGAGCCTCCATTTGACAGTGAGAAAAAAAAGAAAAAAAAAGACCGGTGACAAATGCCAAGGCAATCACCAACTCTCATCCTCTTGCATGTGAGCCAAAATCTACGTTACATTCCCATTGTAAAAGTCTCTTCAAACTAAGGGCACTTCAATTAACGTAGGATTTCATATGTGCATAAGCATCACTCGAAGAAGTACGAGCAAGATTACTCTATCTCTTTTCGCAGGGTTCTTGACTTGCAAACCCGGAGACGATCGTGTGGCACTTCCTTCAGGAGCCTTGACCTCGACGGTCCCATTTGATGAGCCGTTGACCAAGTCTTCATCACAATTTCAACCAAGACCTCTCACATTGGTAAAGTCGTATCACTTGCAAGAATACTCGAACCCCTGTTGACATGATGACAGTGAGATAGTGTGGTCCTTATAAATCCTGCATCAATGGTCAGGATAGCCTTTTCCATGAGAGTGAGCGAAAAGTCCTTTCAGACTGAAAGTCCCTCATCTAGCATGCTCAAAACATCTACATTCTAGATTAAGATTGTCTTTCAAAATCTTCCCCAATGGAAATCAGATGATGCAAAACTGACAAAATTGTCATGCATAAATCACATTTAAATTCATGAATTTGCAGCATATACAATCCTGTGTGCAAATAGCAGACATACTCTCAGAGATTAGAGATATCGCCAAGTAAGCACATCCTAATCCCCATTTGTCTTAAAGTACCTACCACTGTCCAGGTACTCTTTTCTTGACACTCGACCTATTCAAGTCGTCCCTTGAGTTTGGGTGCTTGCAACTGTCTAAGTATCCCCTTGTCTTTAAG
Organism: Eucalyptus sideroxylon; assembly: GCA_014182405.2. Lineage (NCBI taxonomy): Eukaryota > Viridiplantae > Streptophyta > Magnoliopsida > Myrtales > Myrtaceae > Eucalyptus > Eucalyptus sideroxylon. Next base: position 10,264,237 of record CM024557.2, read on the forward strand.
TACCCACCACTTGCCGAGTGCTCCCTCTTATCGACACTCGCCCCGTTCAAGTTGTCCCCAGAGTATTGATACTTGTGACTAACCAAGTATCCCTTTATCGTTGAATACCTGCTGCTGTCTAGGTATCCCCATATCGTCGAGTACCCACCTTTGTCCAGGTATGCTTTCTTACATTTGGACCTGCCTGAGTGGTCCCAGATAAATCATTAAATACTTGTGTTCATCCAAGTATTCCAGTGCTTTGTACACCTGCAGCTACCCCGATGCTCTAACCCTTTTGAGTGCCTGTGGGCATCCAGGTAAGCCTCATGCTACATTCAAGTTTAACACCAGGAGGTGAGAGACCTTCATGAATATCCAAGGTACATCATCGATATTCCAATTACCAGGAGGTGAGAGACTTTCATGAATATCCAAGGTACGTCCTCGATATTCCAATTACCAGGAGGTGAGAGATCTTCACGAATATCTCAGGTACGTCCTCGATATTCCCATTTACCAGGAGGTGAGAGACATTCATGAATATGCGGGGCACACCCTCGATATTCCCATTTACCAGGAGGTGAGAGACCTTCACAAATATGCGGGGCACGCCCTCGATATTCCCATTTACCAAGAGGAGAGAGACCTTCACGAATATGCGGGGTACGTCCTCGATATTCCCAATTACCAGGAGGTGAGAGACCTTCACGAATATCCCAGGTACGTCCTCGATGTTCCTATTTACCAGGAGGTAAGAGACCTTCACAAATATGCGAGGCACGCCCTCGATATTCCTATTACCAGGAGGTGAGAGACCTTCATGAATATCCAAGGTACGTCCTCGATATTCCCAATTACCAGGAGGTGAGAGACCTTCACGAATATCTCAGGTACGTCCTCGATATTCCCATTTACCAGGAGGTGAGAGACCTTCACGAATATGCGGGGTATGTCATCGATATTCCCAATTACCATGAGGTGAGAGACCTTCACGAATATGCGGGGCACGCCCTTAATATTCCCATTTACCAAGAGGTGAGAGACCTTCACGAATATGCGGGGTACGTCCTCGATATTCCCAATTACCAGGAGGTGAGAGACCTTCACGAATATGCGGGGCACGCCCTCGATATTCCCATTTACTAGGAGGTGAGAGACCTTCACAAATATGCAAGGCACGCCCTCGATATTCCCATTTACCAGGAGGTGAGAGACCTTCACGAATATGCGGGGTACGTCCTCGATATTCCCAATTACCAGGAGGTGAGAGACCTTCACGAATATCTCAGGTACGTCCTCAATATTCCCATTTACCAGGAGGTGAGAGACCTTCACGAATATGCGGGGCACGCCCTCGATATTCCCATTACCAGGAGATGAGAGACCTTCACAAATATCTAAGGTGCGCCATCGATATCTCCCAATTGCCAAGAGGTGGGACACTTTCACAAATATCCAAGGTATGTCATTGATATTTCCAATTATCAAGTACCCCTTCAATGCTTGTGAATGTCCAAGTATTCCCCAAGAATTCATACTTGTGATCATCCAAGTACCCCTTCAATACCTATGATTAGCCAAATACCCATTTTGACGCCTGCAAAGGCCCAAATATCCTTCAGGTTAGTACTTGTGAATATCCAGGTACCCTTTGATATGCTTATGAATGTCCAGGTATCTTCTAGAATTGGTACCCTGAAAAAGGTCGGCACATTCTCCCGAGAAAAGTCGGGTACCAGCTGTTGTCTTTGACAGAGGTTAGACACCCCCCACAAAACAGATGCCCTGAGAAAGGTCGGCGTATCTCCCGAGAAAGGTCGGGTACCAACTAGTGTCCTCGATACAAATCAGGCACCCACAAATGAGATGCCCTGAGAAAGGTCGGTGCATCTCCCAAGGTGACCGAAGAAAGGTTCGAGTCCTAGACAAACCACTGATTACTCCAATAGGCGACCGAAGAATGGTTCGGGTCCTAGAGGAGCAATCTCCCATCAAGGCGACCGAAGAAAGGTTCGAGTCCTAGACAAATCATTGATTGTTTTAATAGGCGACCGAAGAATGATTCAGGTTCTGGAGAAACAATTTCCCGTCACGGCTACCGAAGAATGGTTTGAGTCCGAGACAAACCACTGATTACTCCAACAGGCGACCAAAGAATGGTTCGGGTCCTAGAGGAACAATCTCCCGTCAAGGTGACCGAAGAATGGTTCGGGTCCTAGACAAACCATTGATTGTTTTAACAGGCGACCGAAGAATGGTTCGGGTCCTGGAGAAGCAATTTCTCGTCACGGCGACCGAAGAATGGTTCGAATCCGAGATAAACCACTGATTACTCCAATAGGCGACCGAAGAATAGTTCGGGTCCTGTAGGAGCAGTCTCCCGTCACGGCGATCGAAGAATGGTTCGGGTCCGAGACGAACCACTGATTACTCCAACAGGCGACCGAAGAATGGTTCGGGTCCTGGAGGAACAATCTCCCGTCAAGGCGACCGAAGAATGGTTCGAGTCCTAGACAAACCATTGATTGTTTTAACAGGTGACCGAAGAATGGTTCGGATCCTGGAGAAGCAATTTCCCGTCACGGCGATCGAAGAATGGTTCGAGTCCTGTAAGAGCAATCTCCCGTCACGGCGATCAAAGAATGGTTCAGGTCCGAGACGAACCACTAATTACTCCAACAGGCGACCGAAGAATGGTTCGGGTCCTGGAGGAACAATCTCCCATCAAGGCGACCGAAGAATGGTTCGGGTCCGAGACAAACCACTGATTACTCCAATAGGCGACCGAAGAATGGTTCGGGTCCTGGAGGAGCAGTCTCCCATCAAGGCGATCGAAGAAAGGTTCGGGTCCTAGACAAATCATTGATTCTTTTAACAGGCGACTGAAGAAAGGGTCAAGCCCTGGAAAAGCAACCTCCGCACATCACCAGGTAAGATGACACATCGATACTTGCCAAACTCGGGGATCACACCCTATCTCACTCACTCCCGGTAAGTAACTACAGGTATCTTCTTATCTGTCTTAATATATGTAAAGTTATATTGCTCTTTTTGCATAGAATAATAGGTCTCAAATAAAATATAATCTACTACGCATATACGGTTAAAATTTAGGCATTAGTTTGTCTTTAAATGCAACCTCTGCGAGCTCACCTTCAAAGAGGGGCAGCTGTTGACGCCTAAAATTAGGCTTTATTTTCTTATTATTTTGTTTTATTTAATTTTCGGAAAACAAACAACAAGAAAAGCAAAAAAAAGTGAAAGCGAAAAAGAAGCAAAGAAGCAGCCCCCGCATGGGCCTTTGGCCCATCATCGCCTCAAGCCCGGCCCCTCCGCGTCATCTTCTTCCTCACGCCACTAAAGAGCATGCGCGGGCAGGCGCGACGCCGGAGAAGCATGAGCGGACGGCAGTCGCGTGCGGAGCAGAGGAGCAGGTGGCGTCGACGGGACGTGACCGGAGGAGGCGATGATGGCGAATGGGACGGCGGTCCAACCGGCGGGTCGAAGCCTCGCCGACCGGCCGCTCCCGCGCCTATAAATAGGCCCTCCATCCCCGACAAAGAGCACACACAAAGATCACGGAGAGAGAGAGGGAGCCAGATCGAGTCGCAGCCCTTGGACACCCCACTCAGAGACTTCGGGGGCCGAGGGCTCGCGGCCTCGATCCGAGCCCGCCGGAGGGAGAGTAGAGAGAGAGATAGGCACGGAGAGAGAAAGACGCAAGAGGGATTCGCTTGGGTCTCGCCGTCACCGTCTTCGCCCTCGTCGCGCCGTTGCCGAGTAGGTATCGCGCTGTCCCCGTCGCCGTCGCCATCTCCCCCTCCATAGTCCGATCATCTTTGCCGTCGCCGCTGTCTTCGCCGTCATCGTCACTGCAGCTCCCCGGCGCCGCATATTTGCAAACCTTAGGGTTTGCAATTTTCCGGAGTCTCGGCGGATCCGGACCCGAAAATCTGGTAGGGTTTGCGGTCTCGTGGGCGGCGGGAGTCGAGTCGGGCGTTCGGGTCGGATCCGGGTAGGGTTTCGCCTGGGGAGTGGGTTGTTGGGTCGAGGTCGTCGGGTCGGGCCGGGTGTCCCCGAACGCCCACCACGAAGCCGTTTCGTTTTTTTTATTAAAAAAAAAAAAAAAAAAGGGAAAAATCCTAGTCGGGCCCGAGATCGCCGGCCCGGTCGACCCAAACCGTAAATCCAACCCGAGTCAATTTTTATATTATTTTAAGATAAATTAATATTTTAAATAAATAATAAATATTTTATTTTCCGAAAAAATCAAAAAAATCAAAAAAAATGTTTTATTTTAAAAAATGTTAAAAAATGTTAAAAAATGTTAAAAAAATGTTTTATTTTCCAAAAAAATTGAGAAAAAATCAAAAAATAATTTATTTCCAAGAATATTAAAAAATATTTAAAAGAAATATTTTATTTTCCAAAAAATCAAAAATATTTCATATTTTCCAAAAATGCCAAAAATCCAAAAAAAAAAAGCCAAAAATTCATGAAAAAACCAAAAAGACTTGTATTTTTCCAAAAAAAATACCAAAAAATCCATTTTGTGTCCAAAAATTAGAAAATGACTCAAAAATGTTTTTCCTCCCAAAAATGCATGGAAAATCCCTCGAACATCCAAAAAACCTCAGGATTTAAACAAGGTTAGGTACCGAAAGGGCATTAGTGATTAACTAGTGTAATTAAGTTCCCGATCCTAATTTCTCTGGTTGCGCAGGAGTGAGTATATCTCTCGATACTTCACTTGGGTTTCTAATCAACCCACCCCAAATTGATTAGTGGCGACTCCATTTTAAAAATTAATTTACAAGTTAAAAACTCATACTATTAAAGTCGTGAATTGGTGGACTTGGGAGAGTCCGAGCATAACTAATTTCAGCCGAGCCATTAGCCTCCTTAGGCGCCCGCCCCGGATGTGGGCGCCGGAAAAAAAGAGGTCGCAACAGTAGCCAATAACTCCCCCTTGCATAAATCATTTAGAAAGCATCCATCCAATCCTATAACTCTTCTATAACCAGTCAAGAAACCCAATTTGCATGCATCAAAATAGACATAAAATCTATCAAAACCAGGCCCAAAATCAGGGAATGACCTCTCCATAACCTCTACATATACCCTGCTAGATGGATTTTGAAGCATGCATTCGCCAGCATAATCTCATACCTACTCATATTCTTCCTTATACCGACCCATAAATTTTTCATCACTCTCAGCTTAGCTCTCTTGCATTGATTCCTCGACACATTAACCCCTAATTGCTTCTTCACTAACAGCTGAAACTAAGTACTCTTGATCTCGGGCATTGCTTTGATAGTATTAAAAAAAATGATTCGATAATCACACACTTGTTACCATTTTATTGTTAAATATAATTAGACAAGTATGCTCCTCCTGGAATGACCTAATCTGGAATGACCCCTTCCTACTCAACGCAACATCCATGAACAATTGGGTTGTAAGCACTTAGCTCTCACAAATTCATTCGTATTTCTAATAAATTCAACGCTCCTCTATTCAGCAATAGAGTTATAGACAACAACTTCTTTTAATTGTTTGGCATCGTCAATCTCATGCCCACAGACAAAACAAGTTTATCAACAGTCGGATCATAGTAAGGGTACTTACTTTTTCTTCCACGAATAGGTTCTTCATCATCATTGCCAAGCTCATTCTTCGAACCAGCAATTTTATCGTCACAACTTTCTTGATCTTTATTTTTATTACCTTTAGGTAGAGCTCCATCCCTATTCACTGGTTTGGGCATCTTTCTTGAAGCTGCAAAAAAATTTCTGAGAAATTCCCTTTACTTTTGTCTTAATTGTGCGAGTTCATCATCATCTTCGTGACTTGGGAAACTTACTGAAGCCAAATATTCATCTTCCAATTCACTAGATAGAGCAACTTCCCATTCTAATCCAATGAAGTCTTCATCGCCCACATCTTCAACAGAAATGTCGGGACATCTCCTTGTTTATTCATCTCTATTAATATGACTTCTCTCCTTCTCATTTTGCCCTTCATCTAACCTAAACTCATCCCCGACCTGATTACTAGCTTGAGTGGGATCCCTCACTTCTCCTCTTCCGGTGATGGTCTACTCATCCCCATCCTCATCCTCATCATCATCCTCGCCATCCTCATCATCACTATAATACTCAACATATACCCTAGCTTCGTCGCTGTGAAGATAATGGTAAATGATATTCTTAATACCATTATCGTTATTAAAAAATCTCAAGCCATCCTTGAATTCCTTTCCAGGAACATAATAATGCAATTTTTGCACTTTGTATCATAAAAAATACACCAAATCCCTCATAAAATCAATATATGATGACTTTTGAATATTGACATAGATAGTACCTTCATTTCCACCAGTATATTTCTAGTCCTCAGCGCCAATAACAAACTCTCCACCATAGCAAACAATGACGCCTACCTGATTCTCGTCCATGCCGATGCTGCACCTAAGGAAGAAAAAAAGTCATTAGTTTTTGGGACCACATGACAAAATCAACAACTTCACATACAAATCCTTGTCGTTTTGTCAAAAGAAATAAAGGCGACCAATATATTCAATTCAATCCCTTTAAAGAAACAAAGGAAGCTAAATTGAATAAACAAATTGAGGTCCCCACCACCCATTTTTCAATTCAATCACATTCAATCCCCCACAGAAGCAGTCCAACTAATTAAACAAAGTAAGGTCCCACCAATGTTTTCCTCCGAGTCGAACCCCCATTTTCCGCTTCATGCCCTATTTTCCTATTCAGTCCCCACAAAGAAAGCGAACAACGGAACCCTAAATTTTTATATTCGGTCCCCACAAAAATGAGATCCCCACCATTTTCCCCGCCACTTTCCCCCTAAGCGGAGCCATCAATTTGCCCCTCGTGCCCTAACTTGTCCGTCGGAACTCTAGATTTTTCACTCAATTGACCCACGTAGAGAAACCTGAGTGAGTGAGAGTTGGGGACACGGTCAGTGAACGACGTCGCAACTACAGCAATGGCCGAGTGAACAACGGTGGGTGAGCGAGCTACGGCCGGCGTCAAGCGAGAACCGTAGTTCATATGCCGCTTGTACAAACCCTATTTTACTCCCTCTTCAACGATGCCGTTTTGGCCATAAAGCAATGCAGCGTCGTTTTGTAAGTGAGTCCACATGGAATGGCATAAAATGATGTCATTTCTTATGGAGAAAGGAAAACGGCATCGTTTTATGTCATTCCAAGTGGATAGTCTTCTTCAATATTTGCTACATCAATTTTTTTAAAAAATATAAAAGTCACATAATCATTTTGGTTGGAATCTCTCGCCAAGGGCACCGAAGTGATTGTTTTTCCTCCAATTTGGAATTTAAGTGATCCAACGGAAACTTTTGACACCAAAGTGAGAGTTGTACACAACTTTTGGCACTTCTAATGTACTTACCCTTGCTTCGGAAGTTTGCACCAACTCCATCACACCAAGATGAGCCATTAGAAGCCAGATATGGCTGATAAGCTCTCCTCCTCTGCCCAGGTTCTTGAAGTGTTTGTAGCCTTTGCTTTGGTAAGCCACATGTATCAAAGACTTCGCCCAGACCTTGCCGATCAAGTACCATTTCCTACCAAAGTCTTTCAACTCAATTGCACTCAACTGGGATGCGAGATGGCACGCATCAAACAGCACCGACCTGCTTTTGCCACCGCGTATTTTTATGGCGGGCAGCTGAGTTCCCACTTGGAGCAGAAGATGGCAGGCTTCCCATAGATCACGCAATTATGTTGACTTGCGCGCCTTGTTACAGCTTTTCACTCCAATGTGGCCATGTTTCTCTTTCTTGAATAATGTCTGCGCCCTGTCTTGACAACTGATGAGGTGATGCTGGTTTCTTTCTTTGACGACACCACTAGCTATTCCTCCGAGAACTTATGAGCATCAACCGAAGAATCTTCATATCGGAGCAACCCTATCCCTGTTGGCAACATGGAAGGATGGAGTACTAAAAGATAAAGCATGTACCGAGAGACCAACTTACTCATCTTGTAGTCCTTGACGTGCTCTGGTCCTATTCCCTGACTCTGGTCGAGGTCCTTGTAGTGGCAAAGCAGCTCCACTTGCCTCCAGATCAAGACAGGTCAACCCGCTCTTCAATCTGCTCTTCCGTTCCAGATAATCGACTGTACCCCCTCATGTGATCGAAGGTCCAGTCTTTGATGTTACTCTTGAACGCTTTGTAATCAATGTAGGAATTCTTCTCCAACTTCTCATCTACTTGGCGAGCCATGGATACTTGCTGAAGATCCTGTTTCTTTTCCTGATAGATAATTTCAAGAGGCTGAAGGGACCATGGAATTCGACCATCTTGGGTTCCGGGAGATCTGGAGAAAAGCCACGGCAGTTGATATTATGGATCCACCAACTCTCTGAAGACGCCAGTGATCAACCCAGTCGGATGAAATTGCGAGAAGACCCTGTTGGAGAAATCTTTCTAGAATATTTTGAAGCTGACAAAACGTTTCTATCAGTCTAGTCTGGATATTTGCAGACCTTCTATTTAGAGTCTGAAGACTTTCTAATCACCAGACTCAGCACTCAAGACTCAAGACCCAAGACTCAAGACCCAAGACTATTCTCATTGACAGTTTTTCTAATCCAGTGACGAAGGCAATCCAGAGCCGAAGTATTTGGTTGAGGATTTAGTTCTATCCTCTGGAGAAGATCTCTTGGCTGGATAAATATAACGGATTCTTTTATACGTAATCCAGATCGTTTGAAGATTCGATGGTCGACGAAATATTCTTGGAAGATTCTATTCTTGGAAACCAAGATCCTAATTGTATGGGTGAACAGGATTGATGGGCTATCGTCAGGTTCCTTTAATAGCTCGAATGATCTTCTTAATTGATTCCGTCCGACGGGTAGATTGGAGGAAATTCCTTTGGTAAGTGCCAACGGGTATAATGGCATAAAGAAGTATAAAAGGAAGACGTTCTAGTTGCTTTAGTGCATGATCGATAGAGAAATTCCAGAGTCTGAAGCACCTCGATTATTAGTCGATACATTCTAAGCAAAATTGTATACACAGAGAGTGTTTATACTTAGTGAGACCTTGAGCGAGTGTGGTAGATCATCTACACCGAGAAATCAAGGAAGATTAACGCTGTAACATCTCTTTGTTCATAATGGAATCCAGCCAATAGGCTGTCAGTACAGAAGAGTGGACGTAGGCTTGAAATAAGCCGAACCACTATAAACCGCGTGTTTAATTTTCTCTTCCCTTCTCTCAGTCTTACTTTGAATATTATTTGTCTCAAATCTATCAACTATCTAGTATTGTGCAATTATCGAGAAAAATCTTTTATATACCTATTCACCCCCCTCTAGGTACTTATATTAGATATATCAATTGGTATCAGAATTTGTGTACTCACTTTATTTGAAGTGTTTTACTTCGGAGTAAAAGATCCATGGCTAGTATGCTAGCATCAGGGCTGGTGGAAGGGCAAAGCAATACCAAACCACCCTACTTTGATGGAAAGGATTACAACATCCGGAAGAACAAGATGAAAGCTTTCCTACGATCAAAGGATCCTCCGGAATGGGACGTTGTAGAAAAAGGAATTACTCCTACAGCTGCATCGGTCTCGAAAGAGGGAAAGAAATTGTTGAGACCAGCGGAATGACTCAGGAAGAGATAAACAAGAGACAAGCACTCGATGCAAAAGCAATTTACTCTTTATATTGTGTTTTGTCACCAACTGAATATAACAGAATATCTTCTTGTGTTACTGCAAAAAAAGTGTGGGACAGATTACATATCACCTATGAAGGAACAGATCGAGTGAAGGAAACTGCAATTAACATTCTCCTCGGTCAATATGAAGCCTTCAAAATGAAACCAGGAGAATCTATAACTGACATGTTTAGCCGTTTTATAGATATTGTCAATGGTCTTGAGAATCAAGGACAGAAAATTTTTGATCCCATGAAGGTAAACAAGCTACTACGTAGACTCTCCAAGGATTGGAATCACATAAAGACTTCAATAAGAGAGACGCAAAGAATTATGCCACTATCTGTCGACGAGCTGATTGGAACTCTTCAGTCTTATGAAGTGGAACGAATTAATGAAGACGAAGATCCAAGAGGTAAGAAATCCATTGCATTAAAATCAAATGATGATTCGATGATACAGATTATGAAGATGATATGGACGATGAGGAGCTTGCTCTCATGATAAGAAGATTCGAAAACCGAATAGAAAAGGAAGAAGGTTCGACTCAAAGAAACAAAGTTTCCAAAGACAGCAGACCAAGTCTGTTGATGATGAGGAACCAAACAGAGATGTAGTTTGCTTCGAATGTAAGAAAAAGGGACACATCGTAGACCAACTGTCCTCTTCGAAGAAGAAAAGAGGAAAAACTGAAAAGTTTCGAAAAGCTCTCAAAGCCGAAACACGGAGTGATACAGAGTGTGAAGAAAGTGATAATGAATATGCCAACCTATGTCGATGGCACATTCGGACTCGGACTCGGATTGGATCGGACTCGGATGGTGAATTTGAGGTCTCCGTCAAGAAAAAGGTAAAGTGGTATCTTGATAGCGGATGCTCAAGACACATGACAGGAGACTCAAATTGCTTCATAAAGCTTGTTCAAGTAAATGGTGGAAAAGTTTCATTTGGAGGAAACAGCAAAGGAAGTATTGTGGGATTTGGAACTCGTGAAAATTGGAAATCTCACAATAAGTAATGTTTCCCTAGTGGAATGACTCAATTACAATCTTCTCAAAGCATTAGTCAATTATGTGACACTGGTTTTAAGATCTTCTTTCAAGAAGGAACATGTTCGGAACCAAGTAGAGACTCTACTCAATCTTTCATGGGTCGAAGACATGGAAATATCTATCTTCCGGATGTGAAACCAAATGAATCGCAATGCCTAATCTCAATCCAAGACGAAGCAAGCTTATGGCACGAAAGCTTGGTCATGTCAACATGAAGCAATTAGCCAAAATCTCATCAAAGTAGCTTGTTCGAGATCTACCCAAATTACCATTCCAAAAGTCCGATCCATGCACACCATGTATTCGGGAAAGCATGTAAGAAATTCATTTAAGCCAATAAATCATGTCTCTACTAATCATGTACTACGCTTGCTGCATATGGATCTCTTCGGACCAACCAGTAACCCGAGCATTGGAGGTAAGAAATATTGCCTAGTAATTGTGGACGATTTCTCCCGCTTTACTTGGGTATATTTCCTTGCAAGTAAGTCCGAAACCTTCTCGTATTTTGAAAAATTTGCTAAAAAGGTTCAAAATGAAAAATGATGTGTTATCTTAAGTATAAGAATAGATCATGGAGGTGAATTTGAAAATCAAGATTTTACAAAATTTTGTGATGAATCTGGCTTTAAGCATGTGTTCTCCTCTCCATATACTCCTCAGCAAAATGGAGTTGTGGAAAGAAAGAATAGATCTCTTCAAGAAATGGCTAGAACTCTTTTAATTGAAAGTAAAATTTCTTCACGATTTTGGGCTGAAGCTATTTCAACAGCGTGCTATATCATCAATAGAGTCTTCCTAAGACCTATTCTAGAGAAAACCCCTTATGAGTTATTCAAAGGTAAGAAGCCCATTGTTTCATACTTTCATGTGTTCGGTTGCAAATGCTTTATATTGAAAAATGCAAAAGATCGAGTTGGTAAGTTTGAAGAAAGATCAGATGAAGGCATCTTCCTTGGATATTCTCCATCAAGCAAAGCCTACGAGTCTATAACAAGAAGAGCCGTCTGTGGAGGAGTCAATGAATGTCAAATTTCAAGACTCTACGCAAGATGAATCTAGTCGACTCATTATGAAGAGTCCGAACCCGCTCCGCACCCTCCAAAGCTTACAACTCAAGAAGCATCTCGACTCGGAAGACCAAAGCATCAAGTTGTTCATGAAAATTCAAATAAAGAAAGAGATCAACAACCAGACAAATCAACCAAGAATGGAAGCATAAGTCCAGTCATCCCAAAGATCTCATTATCGGCGAAATTAATGAAGGAATTCGCACAGATCCAAAAGACGTGAAGAGTCTAGTGCTGTGGCTCTCATTTCTGAAATTGAACCAAAGAGCATAGAAAAAGCTTTATCGATGAAAGCTGGATTGAAGCTATGCAAGAAGAGCTCGAGACAGTTCAACATTAATGATGTCTGAGAATTGACATCTAAACCAAAAGGTAAAACTGTTATTGGAGCCAAATGGGTGTTCAGAAACAAGATGAATGAAAAAGGAAAAGTCGTACGAAACAAAGCAAGACTCGTGGCCAAAGGATATACGCAAGAAGAAGGAATAGACTATGATGAGACTTACGCTCCAAAAGTAGCAAGGTTAGAAGCTATTCGACTATTACTTGCGTTTGCTTGTTATAAAAATTTCAGGTTATTCCAAATGGATGTCAAAAGCGCCTTCCTAAATGGATTTATCTATGAGGAAGTTTATGTGGAACAACCACCTGGGTTTGAAGACCCAAAGAAGCCAGACTCAGTCTTTGACTCGAAAAAGGCCTTGTATGGTTTAAAGCAAGCACCTCGAGCTTGGTACGACAGACTAAGTAAGTTCTTAATACATAATGGTTTTGTCAAAGGTAAAGTAGATACTACTTTATTTATCAAAAAGGAAAACAAAAGCTTTTTACTTGTTCAAATATATGTGGATGATATTATTTTTTGATCCACTAATGAAAGTCTGTGCAAGAAGTTTTCTAAGTCTATGCATAATGAGTTTGAAATGAGTATGATGGGAGAATTAACATTCTTTCTTGGTCTTCAAGTAAAACAATTGAAGGAATGAACTTTTATTTATCAAGAAAAATATGCTAATGATCTTGTCAAAAGGTTTGGATTGGAAAATTGCAAAAAGACTAATATACCAATGTCAAGTTCTTTGAAGATAGACAAAGATGAAGAAGGGAAGAAAGTTGATCAAAAGCTGTACAGGAGCATCATTGGTTCACTTCTTTATCTTACTGCTTCTAGACCTGACATTTTGTTGAGTGTTTGCATCTGTGCTAGGTTTCAATCAGATCCTAGAGAATCCCATCTCAGTGTTGCAAAACGTATTATTAAATACGTTGCTTCATCTTCAAGCATCGGTCTTTGGTATCCTAAGAAGGGAGACTTTAATCTTCTGGGATATTCAGACGCAGATCTGGCCGATTGCAGAGTCGATAGAAAGAGTACCTCAGAACTTGTCAGTTGCTTGGAAGCAGGACAGTGTCTTGGTTTTCAAGGAAACAAAGCACTGTGGCTCTCTCAACAACAGAAGCAGAGTATGTAGCTCTTGGAAGTTGCTGTTCGCAAATTCTATGGATAAAACAACAGCTACAAGACTTTGAAATTGAAGACTTATGCACAGAAATCAGATGTGACAACACCAGCGCAATCAATCTCACTAAAAATCCAATCCTTCATTCAAGAGCAAAGCATATAGAGATTCGACATCATTTCATTAGAGATCATGTTCAAAATGGAGAAATCTCGATTCAATTTGTTGATTCAAAGAGTCAACTAGCGGATATATTCACAAAGCATTTGAAGAAAAATCAATTCGATTTTATTCGCTCCAGACTCAACATTTTGAAGCTTGAGGAAGTTAAAGTCTAGAGACTCTCCAACCCTCAGACTCAGACATTCATGGCTATAGACCGTAAGTTGCTATAATATTTAAACTCGAAAAGGTACGATCTTTCGTTTAGTTAATTTATAATTTCCGTGAAAAACGGAATCTTGTCTTTTCAAAAGGATTAACTTCTATTTGGCGTTATTGATTTTAAAAAGAAGTGTACATTCCTTGTCCTTGTGCCGATTGATCTTTCCTTTTTAAACCGAGTTATATATATACGTTTTCTTTTTCGCCTAATCTTCAAAACCCTAAAAGGGTTTCTCCTCCCAATCCTGTCTCTACTTCGTGTTCATCTTCAAGAAAGTTGTCATTTTTTCTTGGGAAAGCAAGTAAAGGAATCTTTCAACGACAAGGAAGGATGTCTTCTTCGAAGAAGTCTTCAAGAATCGCAAACAGGGGACCACAGAGAATGAGGGAGGGGCCTACCCATTTTGATCTCACCGAAGAAGAAGATTTATCGAGTCAGCAATGAGCCCGATTCACTCTCCACCACGTCACTCAACATCATCTACCCCCACAAGGTGCGGGTCAACAACCGGAGGAAGAAATAATCGAGGACGCAGACCCTGTAAGAGTCCAAAAACCCTCTTTTATTTACAAGCTCTATTGTGCGTTGAAGAGCACTAGGACTCCGCTGAACTACGTAGATGATTTCCTTAAGGATAAGAATTATGGGAATGAGTATATATTTTTGCGACAAATGGAGGATTTAGGAATTGCTCCCAAAAGAAAGGCTGAGGAAGCACTTACGAATATTCTAAGTGACCCTCGTGTATCAGGACAGAATCCAACTGACGGGAACAATGATGATAAAATGTTCAGTGAATTTCAACCTAGAATGGGCATTGCTGCGAAGGTGAAAGGAAAAAGAATGGATTTGTTTAAGTTGAAGGCACAGGAGAATCTATTCTTCAGACTGTTAAAACGAGGGGTGATAAACCCTAGGAGTGTTGATTTCGATTTCTTGGATGCCATTAATGTGAACTTAAGGGAGAAGTTCAATCTGCTTCAACTTGAGCAATTTTGCACCGATACCACAAATGGTTATGCGCAATTAACAGCATACTTCTATTCGAATCTTAGCTTTTAGATGCGAATAGAATATCATTGATGTTCGAGACCAGGACTATGTGATAGATGTGGACATGTTGGCTGACATAATTGGAGTTGAACGAGGAGCTATCAACCGATCAAAGTTTCAATTGCTCGTGCCTCATTGGAGCTTGTCAAAGATAGGGATACAGAGGGAAGAATTACCTATTCAAGGATGCGAGCCATCAATATCTTGCTTCACAAAATTGTGATCAACTGTATCAGGACGAAGTCTACATCCAAGACTGACGTGTCTAATTCCAAGGCAAAATTGATGTATGCGATTAACTCAGGGAAGAAGTTCTCTCTCCCTCACACCATTCTCTTTCACATGTACAAAGCAATGGCGAAGGACAAGGGCCAATTGCCTTACCTGTGCGGGGTGACCAAGATCTTCGAAACTTGAATATTGAACCTCCACATACTCTTTGTGTTCGACCATGCGAAAAAATGGTGGTAGGTTTTAAAATGCTGACAAAAATGCGTCTGAAAGAGCTTTCTAAGGCAATGGAGAAGTTCCGAGTGAAGACTCCAGCACCTTCTACTTCAAAGAGAAAAGGGAAGGAGCCCATTGGTGCCCCATCCAAAAAGAAAAGAACTCTCATCTTGGAGGATGAAGATGAAGAGGAGGATCTCACTATCTCTGCTTTGATAAGGACCAGACGTTCTGTACCTGAATCAACGGAACATCAGAAGAAAGGGAAAGAAGCAGAAGAACAGAGAGAAGAAGAAGAGCAAGAAAAGCACAGAGAAGCAGAGGAGCAGCAAGAGAAAGAGAAAGAAGCTGAAGAAGAAGGAGAAGCGAGAGAAAGAAAAGTCTGCAGATGAAACTGGAGAGAAGGGGAATCCAGACGCTGAAGAGCCTGACCATCACTCTTCCCCATTTGAGGTCCTAGAGACAGGGGGAGATGGCGAGCAAGGAAGGTCTACATCACATGCTGCCATCAGTGAAGGTCTAAGACGCTCACCAGCATATCCAGAAGATTTTCAGACTTCTCAAATGCCTGAAGAAGGACATGATACGTCAACTCCAAATCTGCAAGATTATACAGAAGCTCCATCGTCTGCATTCACTCCATCCGAGAAAGCAAATGCGAGCACACAGACGGACAATACAGCGGATTTTCGTCGTATCCTTGATGTTCTTCTGGAAATGCGGGGTCAAATCTATGCTCTAGACTGTGAAATCCAAGTCATGAAGAATGTTGGACAAGCATCTTCTGTTACCCTTGAGGATCAAATGAAAGACCTCGCTCTTCAAATTCAAGCCAATGCCAAAGCAGAAGAGGTGGCTCATCTAAGGGAAGACTTGAAGAGGCTGGAAGGCATCGTCCAGTCGATGGGAGATTTCCAGATCGTGCGCATTCCCAAGCAGACCTGACTCTTTTCTCACCTTTTTAATGATGACAAAAAGGGGGAGAATTGCAAATTTGAACTCTCTAAACTTTGACTTTAAATTTCTCTTTTGAGTGTTTGAATGTTTGTTTTTGAGTATGACTTGAGTGAACTTGGGTGTGAACTTAAATTTGACTAACTTTGGTGTAGTTTTTTATGCTTGACTATTTGCATTTATTTCAAGTGTTGTTGTATGGTATTACTCATGAAAGACTAACCAATTTTCTGTGGATGCAGAGTCTCGGTTGATTTATTAATCTTTATGAGATAGCCATATTGCTTGAGAAATGTTTTTGCAGGTCAAAGTTGTTCAAATCTACAGAAAAGTTTTGTCACCATCAAAAAGGGGGAGATTGTTGGAGAAATCTTTCCAGAATATTTTGAAGCTGACAAAACGTTTCTATCAGTCTAGTCTGGATATTTGCAGACCTTTCGTTTAGAGTCCGAAGACTTTCGATCACTAGACTCAGCACTCAAGACTCAAGACCCAAGACTATTCTCATTGACAGTTTTTCTAATCCAGTGTGACGAAGGCAATCCGAGCCGAAGTATTTGGTTGAGGATTTAGTTCTATCCTCGGAGAAGATCTCTTGGCTGGATAAATATAACGGATTCTTTTATACGTAATCCAGATCGTTTGAAGATCCGATGGTCGACGAAATATTCTTGGAAGGTTCTATTCTTGGAAACCAAGATCCTGATTGTATGGGCGAACAGGATTGATGGGCTATCGTCAGGTTCCTTTAATAGCTCAAATAATCTTCTTAATTGATTCCGTCCAACGGGTAGATTGGAGGAAATTCCTTTGGTAAGTGCCAACGGGTATGATGGCATAAAGGAGTATAAAAGGAAGACGTTCTAGTTGCTTTAGTGCATGATCGATAGAGAAATTCCAGAGTCTAAAGCACCTCGATTATTAGTCGATACATTCTAAGCAAAATTGTATACACAGAGAGTGTTTATACTTAGTGAGACCTTGAGCGAGTGTGGTAGATCATCTACACCGAGAAATCAAGGAAGATCAATGCTGTAACATCTCTTTGTTCATAGTGGAATCCAGCCAATAGGCTGTCGATGCATGAAGAGTGGACGTAGGCTTGAAATAAGCCGAACCACTATAAACCGCGTGTTTAATTTTCTCTTCCCTTCTCTCAGTCTTACTTTGATTATTGTTTGTCTCAAATCTATCAATTGTCTAGTATTGTGCAATTATCGAGAAAAATCTTTTATATACCTATTCACCCCCCTCTAGGTACTTATACTAGCTATATCAGACCCGAGTAAATCTCTAAAATGATGGCCGCACTTATCAGCAAGAAGGTGATATGGACGTCGACATTGGGGTAATCCTTCCTATCCTGTAAGGAATAGAATACCGACATGGCACACAGCACCGAGATATTAATGACCCAACGAATGATGCCCCAAGCAAGGTTCAGCAACAGTGCCTTGGTGTAGAGCAGATCATACATGAACCCGAGCTCAACCTCTACGATCCCAAAAGCCGCTGTCGAGTCCATGGCACTCTTCATGAACATGCGCTTACTGGCCTCCAGGTCGCCAAAGTTGAGGATAAGGCCCACAAAGAGAAGCTTGAAGATCTTGAACAACTCATAGGCTTTGACCAGAGTCTTGTCCTTTTCTTTGCCGATGGCTTGACAGCTATTCACTGAGAGTTCCTCCAGAGCCTGAACCTCCATGACCTCATCAATGCCGACTCGGTAACCCTCCGCTTTCTTCAGAGTGTATCGCTCCATTATCCTGGGGTATATGGGACCGAAATCGGGAAGCGAAAGCATCAAATCTCGAAGTCGGCCTTCGCTTGCCAGGTGCAAGCACGGTGTCCTCTCTGCATATTTGATGAACCCCACCAGGATCACGCCAGTTGCTAAAATCGACAGTGCAGACCTTGACAAGACCATGAAGTAGATGTAACAAGTTAGTCCTACTTGGATGCAAAGCCGCGCCAACTGCCTCAACCATAGCTTATTGTCCCCCAAGGCATACGCGGTGATGGTGTCAGGCCCACCCAGGTGGAGGAGAAGGAATGGCAAACAAAAAGCAGTGATCTGGCTCTTCGGATCGATCGTCCCCCTCGTATCCTTGATGTTGGCCAGGCGATTTGATAGGACGTCAAGAGTGAGGGTTGCAATGGACTCGTCCAATAGGTACGTTGTCCAGACCACGACTCGGTTCTAGTACTTTTAGATGGATTTCCTCCGAAAGCCTGAGTCACAAGGGTCAATTTGAGGAAGAAGCTAAGGAGGACGAACAACCGCAGCCCCCAATCGTTCCACAGTTCTCTAGTGTTTTCAGGGAGTGGCGAAAATCTAATGGTTGAACTTGATGTCGGCACCAAAAGGCGCAACGTTCAGGCATCCTAGGTCGATCATAGGATTATAGAGGAAAGGACAAAAGTAAGGCACAACAGCATTAGCCTTGCATTTACCTCTGCAGCATCCTCAAAACGGTACTCTTTATAACCAATAACTTGATATTGGAATCAAATACAAAAGCACTTGTTTACCCTACATAACATTTCAGGAATGAAAAAGCAGTACACCTTTTGAAACACCCAAGATGCACGACTCGCAAGGTCACTTTTAGATGCATAATTATCAAGCAATTTTGTGCATTTGCCTGAGGATGAAGTAAAGTGACAAAATTAAATTCGAGCATTCATACTGGCACGATTACTATATGCTTTAATTGAGAAGATTGGAATATAATCCTAGAGTTAAAAGTTTGGTTCCTTAATCACTTATCAAGATTTCGAATTATGAGAACTTAATTATATTCATTGTGATCTTAACACTTTGTCTGCCATGCCCCCACCAGCCCAACATAATCCTTGTGGAATTTAAAATTCACCCATTAGAGACACGCAAGAAGGCTAAAAACAGGATGATAAATGCTTACTCCAAGTTAAATCAATTCCGATGCGTACAGTTGATTGCTTCAAGTCCCAAACAGCATATTATTGTCCTTGGATACTAATCTCCATAATAAATCCTAGAACGAAGTCGTCGCTACGATAAAACAATGCACAAAAGCGCAAGTGTCACACCACATCACCCTCTACTAATGTGCTTTATGACCATCATGATCGCGACTTATCGTCCATGTCTTGACACGTGTGATATTGCTAGTATGAGTACCTAGAGGGGGGTGAATAGGTATACAACGAATTTTCTTGAAGATTGCACAATACTTTAGACAGTTAAAGAATTTGCAATAATTAAATATCAATCGAGAGACTGAGTAAGGGAAAGAGAGAATTGAACACTCGGTTTATAGTGGTTCGGCTTGATTCAAGCCTACGTCCACTCTTCTGCACTGACAGCCGATTGGCTGGATTCCACTATAATCACAGAGCTGTTACAGTGTTGATCTTCCTTGAATTCTAGGTGTAGATGATCTACCACACTCACTCAAGGTCTCGCCAAGTACAAACACTCTCTGTATACGATTTCGCTCAAACAGTCTCGACTAATAATCAAGGGTCTTCAGACTCTGGAATTTTTCTATCAATCACACACTTAAAACAACTAGAACGTCTTCCTTTTATACTCCTTCATGCCATCATAGCCGTTGGCACTTACCAAAGGAATTCCTCCAATCTACCCGTTGGACGGAATCAATCAAGAAGATCATCCGAGCTATTTAAGGAATCTGATGATAGCCCATCAATCGTTCGCCCATACAATCGGGATCTCGGTTTCCAAGAATAGAACATTCCAAGATTAGTTCGCCGACCATCGGATCTTCAATCGATCTTAGATAAGAATTAAAGAATCCGAAATAATTATCCAACCAAAGAATCTTTTCCAGAGGATAGGATCGAATCCTCAACCATAGACCTCGGCTTTGGATTTCCTTCGTCACTGGATTGGAAAGACTGTCAGTGAGAACAGACTTAAGTCTTGAGTCTTGAGTCTTAAGTCTTGAGTCTTGAGTCTTAAGTCTTGAGTCTTGAGTCTTAAGTCTTGAGTCTTGAGAATACAAAGTCTTCAGACTTTAAACTGTCGGTCTCCGAACATCCAGACTTAGACTGATAGAAACGTTTTGTCAGCTTCAAAATATTCTGGAAAGATTTCTCCAACAACGTGGTGTACGACACCCGTTGAACATTTTTCTCCAGGTTACGTGGTGTACGAGCTGAACATTTCCGTCCACATCCTGTCACGCGAAGGACACAAAGCTGGTGCACCACCTTTAGCTTAACTTAATTAAACCCTTAACATTGCGCATCAAGGCTAGAAACATGAGACTAAGAACCTACAAAAACTTGAGAGTCCAATATTCATACCTCTAAATAAGTTTTCATTTTTCCCTAGGGCGGAAAGGACGTCATCAACGCCATTAATTTTTATAATGCATCACTTTAGTGTTAAAACTTTTCAAACAATTGCTTTAAGTGCAACAATTTTTGAAAAATGATCATCTAAGTGAAAACTGTGACTTAATTTACTGAAAATCTAGCATGGCTTGTTGAAGTCACTTGAATGGTTGCTTTAAAAAAATTTGACACTAAAGTGATCATTCAAAAAATTGTGACATTGAATTGATCATTCATAGAATTTTGCTCTAAAGTTTTAAAAATTAGAGCAAGCCAAAAACAAAAATCACGTAATATATTATAACTCTGACACGATTTTTCTTTCTTTTGTTAGGCTCAAAAGCAAAATCATTAGGCAAACATTCTCTTAAGTTTCATCTAGAATCACATAGATCTATTTGCTTTCCTAACAAAAAGGATAAGTAAAATTTTCTTCACCTCCGGGAAGTATCTATTCTTAGATCGAACAACATAGCTTCAAGCATTGCCAAAATGCATTAGTGTTTGGTTCAGTTTTGCAAAATACCTTTGCATAGACACAAAGAACATTAGGTTAAAAGGGTTTCACAAAATGCAAAACATTATTTGCCAAAAACTTGTAATGGACTCTAGTTTTAAAATTAAAAACAAAGAATGTTGACGAAGATGGCACCTCAGGCGATGCCGGAAAAAGAGACGACAGCCCATTGTCAAGGCCGTGATCACAGGCGACGGCTATCAAGGTTGTGCTACTACCCCAGGTATACATTAATCTCTGTATCACGTCATAACACAAACAAACTAAGGCTCTCACTCCACATACTATACGTTATATATTATGCAATATGTAAAAGACAAAGATAAAGGGAAGAAATTTCAAGGTAGTGGCATAGAGTCTTGTGAAATTTAGCCCAACCCAAATTAGAACCTATATGAATTCACTTTGGCAATTCGATAGATATTTAACTTATAGAGACAAATACATAGTCATAAAACTTCCAAAAATTATAATCAAATCTTAAAATTTGTTGAGTTTATGCAATTAATTCCCCCCATTAACTCTATCGATTTAGCTAATGAATGATGCAGACATAATTCTTTTAATGTTTTCTTATAGAGAGAAGTACACCTTATGTTTGAGTACTAAAACTTCCAAAAGATGTAATTAAGTCATAAAATTTGTCAAATTTGTGTAATTAATTCCTTCCATTAACTCCATCGATTTGACTAATGAAAAATACTGACGAATTATTTTTTAATGTTTTCTCTATCCTAAGTGAACCAAAATTCTTTGACAAAATCAAACACAATAGGAATATATAAAGTTTTCAAGCAAAACAAATCACAAAAACTATAAAACAAAACAAAACTCACAAAACAAAAGATCATATCTATCATAATATCAATAAATAATCAGTAGCTGACCATTAAAACCGTCAATGACAGGCATATATTGAGATCTTCCTTTCTAGATACTATGGCTTTCATCGTCATACCATACAAAGACAACAACATGGTGAACGACCCCAAATTGAACGCCTCCAAGAAACTCTCAAATTTATATTTAAATCGGGAGAAAAAAATTCCACACTAGCTAAATTGAGAGAGGAGAACTTCTTCAAGCAAATATATTCACCACAATAAGCAAAGAAAAGCAACAACAATGAACGAAAGAAGACATCAAGCCAAGGGAAAAAGGACTCCCAAATTAGATCAGGAGAGAAAAATCAAAAGCCTAGAACCCCTATCCCCAAGCTCGGATGGATCGTTATTTATTAGAGGACATGAGCAATAACCGCAAACAATCGATTATTGCCATATCCAAATCGACCCATTAAGAGAATAATATAAGCCTTTGATATTTTGATGTGGATATTATATGCTATTAATCACGAATGGAATATCCATGATTTCGTTAAAAAGAATTAAGTACGATTAATTTATTTGATATTCATAGAGAGAAGGGAAAAATAATTAATGAGAGGCAATGCGACACCACATCTCATGGCAATTTAGCATATAAAAGACTATCTGATACATTAAACCAGAGCAAAACTTCGACTACAAAATGCATCCGCAAATTCCCAGAATTATAATTGTAGAATACCCAAAACCGAGTCCAACGGAATACCAAATGAAGAAAAACAGGAATATCTCTTCAAGCCTTATCAGCCTTGGAAGCAGTTGCGGCGGCTTGTCCTCTGAGCCGACCAGGCCTCCGAGCGGCGATGAGACCAACCTTCTGGCCGGTTGGCGCGTCACGCCTGACTGTGCTCGCGTGACCAATGTGTTGGTGGTTACCTCCTCCGTGAGGATGCTCAACTGGGTTCATGGCCACACCACGCACCTTGGGCCAGCAGTTCCTCTTCACTGTGAACTTGTGGTAAGCATTGCCAGCCTTGAGAAGGGGCTTCTCAGTTCTTCCTCCACCAGCAACCTGCCCAATCATTGCTCGGCAGCCACTTGGCACAATTTTCTTCGACCCGGATGGAAGCTTGATTCTGAAGTAACATACGACATCAGTTCACTTTCACACAGCTCAAAATTGTAGCGCACTCAACTTGGCGCACTAGTGGGTATGTTGCAGTATAGCAAAATATGAACCAGCAAGAACATTGTAGTTTCGTTAGTTCTGTTGCCAATGTACTCAGCGGAGCAAGAGCACACTGGAATTCGAGTGCACAAATCATGTCAACCCAACTTCACATTTCAGAGAATCAGATCAATTAACTTATCTTCGCATAATTGTGGGTCGTGAAAGACATGCAAATAAAATGAGCCACAATAGTCGCATAACCAAAAAGCAGATATGATGAAGAACAGAAGTTTCAATCACAAATACTAGATAGAAACAACATCAGATCGGCATCAAGAAAGTCATATCAAAGCATTCAAGCGGTCTGATATCAAGAGCCCCTTCAGATAACTACAACAACAAATTAAGCAATTCGGGCATCCAAACCCTCCCCCATACGGGGGATGTCGGACCTCCGTGATAAACACCACAGACGGCACCACGACACGCTGCACCAGAGCAGACGGTGAAGAACTCATGTACTTTGGATAGATCGCCCCCTTCGTTTCCTTGATGGTGGCTAGGCGGCTCGAGACGACGCCGAGCGTGAGGGTTGCAATGGAGTCGGTCGATAGGTACTTCGTCCAGACCACGACGCGGATCCAGTACTTGTAGATGGATTTCCTCCGAAAGCCGAGTCACAAGGGTCAATTGAATGAACAACCTGAGGAGACGAGCAACCGCAGCTCCCACTCCTTCCACAGTTCTCGAGTGTTTTGGGGGAGCAGCGAAAATCCCATGGTAAAAAAAGCAATATACTTCTGAAAACACCCACAACACACTATTCGCAACAATACTTTTAGATGCATAATTGCCAAGTAATTTTCTGCATTTGCCTGAGGATGAAGTAAAGTGACAAAATAAGATTTCGACATTTGTCCTGACATGATTATAATATGCTTTAATTGAGAAGATCGAAATATAGGCCTAGAATTAAATTCTGATTTCTCAATCACTTCTCAAGATTTCGAATCCTATTAACTTTATTATAATCATTGTGATCTTAGCAATTTCTCTGGCATGCCCCACCAGCCCAACGTGATCCATGTGAAATATAAAAATAATCCATGTAGGTTGCTATAACAAGTAGAGACGCAAAATTGCCAAAAAAAAAAAATGGTGCTAAATGCTCACTCCAAGTTGAAGAGATTCTGATGCATTGAATTGATTGCTTCAATTCTCAACCAGCATCTTATTGTCGTTGAATACTAATTTCCGTATGAAATCTTGGAATGAAGTGGTTGCTAAGATAAAAGAATGCATAAGAGCGCACGTCTCACATCACATCCCTATCAGCTGATGTGCTTTATGACCATGATGATCGCGACTTTCGTCCATGTCTGACCTATTGGCATGTGGTCTGCGGCACTCACTAAACATTTTTCTTATGAGCTGAACATTTTTGGTCCTTCATGAACTGTCATGCGAAGAACCCAGCCGGTGTACCACCTTTAGGTCACCTTAATTAAACCCTTAACATTGCACATAAAGGCTAGAAACTTGCGACTAAGAACCTACGAAATCCTCGAAGTCCAAATATTCATAACCTCAAAAAAAGTTTTATTTTTCCGTAGAGCGAAAATGACGTCATCAATACCACAATTTTATAACACCTTAGTGTTAAAACTCTTCGAACAATCATTTTAAGTGCCACAATTTTTGAAAAATGATCATCTAAGTGAATACGATGACTTAGCTTGCAGAAAATTTGGTGTGGCTCATTGAAGTCACTTAGATGGTTGCTTTAAAAGGTTTTGGCACTAAAGGTATAAGTTTTGGCATTAAATTGATCATTTATAACATTGTTGCTGTAAAATTTTAAAAATTAGAGCGAGCCAAAAGCAAAAATCACAAAGGAAACATCCTAACTTTGACACTATTTTGCTTTTGAGTATTTTTCTTTGTTTTGTTAGACTTAAGGGCAAAATCATTGAGCAAACATTCTTTTAAAATAGTTTCATTTAAAATACCATAGATCTATTTGTTATCTTAACAAAAAGGATAGTAAATAAAATTTTCTTCCCTCTGGTAAGTTCGTATTTATTTCTTCACTGACCTTGCTCTATTCTTATATTGAACAACAAAGCTTCAAGCATTGCGGATATGGATTACGAGGCGTTTGGTTCAGCTTTACGAAATACCTTTGCATAGACACAAAAAAAACCTTAGATTAAAGGGGTTTCACAGAACGCAAAAAATATTTGTCAAAAACTTGTAAAGGACTTTAGTTTCAAAAGAGAGAGAGAATGAAAGTGGAGGCACAAATCGACGAAGATGGCACCTCAGGCGAAGCCTGAAGGAGAGACGATGGCCCCTCGCTAAGGTCACACCGCACTACCCCAAGTGAGCCTCTTCCTTTTGTGATCGGCGCAACTAGCGAGCAAAGAGAGAGTGTCTAAGAAAGACGATAAACAATGTTTCTGGAGGGCAGAAGTGACATACACGATTATAAGTGAGGGCAAGATTGGAAGGAAAAAAAGTTATTAGACACCATAATAACATTCTGAAGATACTAAAAGTGATCCTGCTAAAAGTGATCCCCACCTACGTTAAACTTTCAGATTTGCGAATGCTGGCTTTCACACAATGTTCTCCAAAAAAATTTATTAGATGCGCTACCTTTTCCTAAGGGATTTTAGAGATCTAAAGTCCCTTGAGCTAAACCAAACGCATTTCTCTTTGACCAACTGCGAGGATCAATATTAAGCTACTTTTGGAAACCAATCTAATCAAATATCTTAATGATTACTTTAGTGCCAAAATTTTATAAATGATCATTTTAGTGTCAATTTTTTTTTAAAAGTGTCCATTTAAGTGACCTCAGTGAGCTGCATCCATTTTTTCATCTATTGCTTTATAAAAACAGTCGCACATATTTTACCACAAAAAAAAAAAAAAAAACAGTGTCACATAAATGATTGTTTAGAAAATTTTGGCACCAAAGTATGCACCTTAAAAAAAATTTGGCACTAATGTCATCCTTATCCCTACCTGCTAAAACTTCAAAATTTAGGTCAACTTTATTTAGAAAATAGCAACTGCGTACTTGAACCATCCCCTGAATTTTCTGTTATTCGAGCAAAAATTTCTGTCAAAATAAAAGTATTCATCACTTGATTTCCAAAAATTATGAAAAATGGCATGATTGCAATTGCAAATGTCCTCGATGTCCCTATGTGTAGGTTTCTACATCAGTCAAATTTCAAATGTCAAATAATAAGAAGTCAGAAATAAAAGCCATGCCTCCTTTTTCCATATATGCTAAAAAGATCGATTAAATATTTTGAAGCCTCTAGATAAAATGTTCCGTTTCTTGGCTTGATGCTAATAATAAGTTATAAGTGAATGATAATATCTTCTATACACCAAAGGAAGCCAGGTTTTGCCTTACTTTTACTGAGCTTTATTCCAAACTTGTCCTCAAGTAAATTAAAGTTCTGAAGCAAAAGAAAAGAATATCCAAGTATACGCTCGGTTTCATATCCCTTTCTCATTAATTTTCATCGCACACTCCAACTCATGAATATCGGAATCCCTTTATCGGTTGGATGTGTACAAATGAGGGTGCATATATGCCTAATTCTGCAGAATGTGAAGCCATCTAGACCTCCCTTTTTAGCGTGCCTTGGGCTTCTATATGCATTTCACCTTTATCCCTTAAGCCTGTGAGTCGGTCTCGCTAATTCTATAGGATTTATTTCTAGTTTATTCTTATTTTAAAAAATTAAGGCCTCTGCAAAAGGCCTGAATCCCACGCCGCTTAGGAATACACAAGTAATTTTCATACACGTCTGGTTCCAAGAAAGGTGAAGCCGTCTGGGCCTCCTTTTTTCTTGGCACGTCTTGAATTTCTGTATGCATTATATTTAATGCGCTTTACCTAAACTTTTCACCGACAAAAAACATTATCCAAAACCGAAAATTGTAACCCTCCACCTTCTGACACTCCAGTGCTCTTCTTCCATCATCTGCAGGTTCATCTTTTTGCTTTGTCTTTCACAAGTTTCTGCAAACATCAATCTTTCATATTGCAATATATCCACTAATTTAGTTTTTTTTATTTATTGCATGAGTTTTGTTAAATGCAATCAAGCAAGGCAATGGTTAGTCCCAAATCCCAACCTTTTGCCAACTACTCCATTGATTGTTCTTATTCATTACCCCTTATGTTGTTGTACACACCTGATCTGTCCAAAGTGGAATTCCGGCGAAGGAGTTATGAGGTCCAAAGTTAGCCCGTTGAATCCGTAAAATTTGAAAGTGTGTCCTTCACAGATGTGCTAAGTTCAAATGGCTTGTACAGCTTATCCTGATAACCGATCGAATTTTTGGTTTGACGGCTTTTATGGGCATGGAAGTTTCTACGTCCTGGGTATTTTCAAGAAATTTTCATAATTTTTGCTATTTTTGGAAATTTCAAACAATGATTCAAAAATAAGAGTATTTGAAATTTCGAACACTTTTATGGGCTTGAAAATGTTATCTTTTTCATTATAGATGATGGAAAAATATTATCCATTGAATTTTGTATATCGTGACATTTCAGGGAGTAACGGTATAAATGTGGAAGTTTCAAAAAAAAATATGAACTTTTTTGTCTATATAAATTGTAATTACTAGAAATTTACATTATTTTTCTTAGATGAACCTTATCCATTGTTTTTATTTATGCTTCTCAAGAGTTATTTATGGCATTTGAATCTTTGTTCGAGTTTATGGACATCAAATGCCAGAGTTTATGGACTGAAGTAATGCATTTAAGGACAATTTTCCAATTTTATTGTAATTGGGCTCCTTTTAGGTAATTTACGATTTGTGAAATTTTTATCATTAATGTCCCCGTCGGCCTAGAAAATTTTATAGGTATTTTGGTAATTTTCTGCTTAGGAATATTAAATATCACACTTGACTCCATTTGTTTTGCGGAAGATGAATTATTTGGAAAATATTTAAAAATAATTATTTGTATCGCTTAAAATAATTAGAAGATGAATAATATTCTAATTATTCGAAAAAAATTATGTCAAAACATATTCATAGATGATAAAAATATTTTTCAATTATTTTTGTAAGCAATACGACAATTATTTTTATGAAAATATTTTCCGAATCATTTTTTTTTTCCGCATAACAAACACACCACTACGATTCCTTGGTGGTGCTGGAGATACTCCTTCATGAAATTATATGAATTCATGATAGCTAGAGTTCATATAAGGGTGCTCTACCTCTGCCAGGAATTTCTACTACAGCATATTTGTAACCGATAACATATTTTTATGCATAAACATTGGACCAAACAGAGATGCTTTTGAGTGACTGAAAAGTTAATAAATCTAGATTTAGTTGTTGGTTTATCCTATCATTTGATCTTATTTTGAAGAACAGTCGCCTGCAATTTTGTTGTGATACCACTGTTTTCCCAAAGGTTATGTCTGCGAGTCTATGTCCATTACCGAGATATTTATATTGCTGCTGAAAATTATGTATACTCAGTTGTATTGACGCGTCGGTGCATTACGCCTGGACGTTTGGGGAATGCCTATACTTCTAATTACTAACAGAGGTAAAGGATCACTTAATTCACAAGCGAGCTCTTTCAGATTTAGTAAAAATTGCTGAGAATAAACAGCGAGTTTTTCATTATTTTTCGGATCGTAAGATAATTTTTTTGTTTTTAAAATTTTAAGAGAAAATCATAACTTAAAGTGATAAATAGGCAAAAACCGGCCCCAAACTGGATTTTACTAAGTAAAATGTTATTAACCACGTAAAGAAGGCTAGCTAGTAATTTGTGGTAGGTTAAAAGTTACTCTTTTTTTTTATTGAAACTTACAAATCACTCTAAAGAAAAATTATTAGTCTCGGTCTCGCATATAGATACATACTGGCCTTCTCAAAGTCAAAAGTGCACAAACCGGGAAGAAAATTTGTTATGTCTAGGGGTTGCTAAGTAAATCAACATGAAAAAGTTACTTCACACTTTTTGAGGAGATATGCCGGAAGTTACTAAACGACTTTCGAGGGACTCGCATTCTCCGTGCCAATGATAATGCCTCTGGTGAAGGAAAACAGCTGATACACAGTTTCATTATTTCCTGAATCCTCAAGTACAACGAGTATTGAAACAACTGAACCTCACAATCTCATCAACATGATGATGATGATGAGCTTTATTTGTCTTACTCAAGTAACAGTAGGCTAAGCAAAAGACGCATCCCACCTGAAAGTTCTAGTTCAAGATCAGTTTGGTAGTGCATTGTCCTTCGGAAGTTTGCACCAGCTCCGCTACACCGAGATGTGCCATTAGAAGCCAAACATGGCTGATAAGCTCTCCTCCTTTGTTCAGGCTCTTACAGTGTTCGTAGCCTTTGCTTTTGCAAGCCGTGTATATCAGAAACTTCGCCCAGAACTTGCTGATCACGTACCATTTCCTACCGAAGTCTTCTGACTCAATTTCATTCAACTGGGATGCGAGATGGCACGCGTCGAACAGCACCGACTTGCTTTTGGCACTGCGTATTTTTGCGGCGGGCAGCTGAGTTCCCACTTGGAGCAGAAGATGGCCGACTTCGCATAGATCGCGTGACTCTGCTGACTTGTGCGCCTTGTTGCAGCTTTTAACTCCGGTGTGGCCATGTTTCTCTTTATTGAATAAATTCTGCGCCCACGTCTTTGACAACACCGCTAGCTTGTCCTTCAAGAACTTCTGAGCGTCAACCAATGTGTCTGTATATCGGGGCGCATATATCCCCGGTTGCAACATGAAAGGATGATATACTAAAAGATACAGCATGTACCGAGAGACCAACCTACTCATCCTGTAGTCCTTGATGTGTTCCACGCTTTCTCTCTGCTTGTTGTCGTGGTCGTTGTAGTGGCAGAGCTCAGTGGCGATGTGCCAGATGAGGATGCTCCGTTCGAACTCCGTATTCTTCAAACTCCAGTTTGGTGATCGTTGTTTGACCTCTGCAGAACCTCCAGCATAAGACTCATGGACCCGCTCTTCACTCTGGCGTCCCGTTCTAGATAATCGACCGTATCCCTCATGTGATCGAAGATCCATTCTTTGATGTTGCTGTTGAACTCTTTGTAATCGATGTAGAAGTTCTTCTCCAACTTCTCATCTAACTTGGTGAGCCTCAGATACTTGCTGAAGATCCTGTTTCTTTTCCCGACAGATAATTTCAAGAGGCTGAACTGGGCCACGGAATTCGACCATCTGGGGGTCCGGCAGATCCGGAGAAAAGCCACGGCAGATGATATTGTGGATCCGCCAGGTCTCTGAAGACGCCAGTGGTCGACCCAATCGGATGAAATTGCGAGAAGAACCGAGTAAATCTCTAAAAGTATAGCCGCAACTATCAGCAAGAAGGTGATATAGATGTCGACTTTGGGGTAATCCTTCCTATCCTGTAAAGAGAAGAATACCAACACGGCACACGGCACCGAGAGATTAATGACCCAACGAATCATGCCCCAAACATGGGTCAGCAACAGTGCCTTGGTGAAGAGCAGATCGTACATGAACCCGAGCTCGATCTCTACCATCCCAAAAGCTGTTGTCGAGTCCATGGCACTCTTCATGAACGTGCGCTTACCGGCCTCCAGGTCGTCAGAGCTGAGGATGAGGCCCACGAAGAGAGGCTTGAAGATCTTGAACAACTTATACGCTTCGACCAGAGTACTGTCCTTTTCTTTGTCGATGGCTTGACCGCTTTTCACTGAGAGGTCCTCCGGAGCCGGAAGCTCCTCTTTCTTCAGAGCGTACTCACGACGTGAAAGCATCGAATCTCGAAGTTGACCTTCGGTTGCCCAGTACAAACACAATGTCCTCTCTACATATTTGATGAACCCCACCAGGATCATGCCAGCTGCTAATATCGAGAGCTTAGACCCTGAGAAGGTCACAAAGTAGGCATAACAAGCTAGTCCGACATGGACGCAAAGCCGCGCCAACTGCCTCAACCACAGCTCGATGTCCTTCAGGGCATACGCGGTGATCGTGTCAGGCCCACCCAAGTGGAGGAGAAGGAACGGCACCCAGTAAGCAGCGATCTGGCTCTTCGGATCAATCGTCCCCTTCGTTTCCTTGATGGTGGCCAGGCGGTTCAAGAGGACGCCGAGCGTGAGGGTTGCGATGAGGTCAGCCAATGGGTACGCGGTCCAGACCACGACTCGGATCCAGCACTTGTAGCTGAATTTCCTCCGAAAGCCCTGAGTCACAAGTATCAACTGGAGGAACAAGCTGAGGAGGACGAACAACCGCAGCTCCCACTCCTTGCACAGTTCTTGAGTGTTTTCGGGGAGCAGCGAAAATCCCATGGTTGAACTTTAATGTCGGCAACAAAAAGGCACAATGATCGGGCACCCTCGGTCAATCTTAGGATTATAGAGGGAGAGGACAAAGTAAGGCAAAACAGCACTAGCCTTGCATTTACCTCTGCAGCATCCTCAAAACAGCTACTCTTTATAACCAATAACTTGATATTGGAATCAAATACAAAAGCACCTGTTTACCCTGCATAACATTTCAGGAATGAAAAAGTAGTACGCCTTTTGAAACACTCACAACACAACTCGCAACATAACTTTTAGATGCATAATTATCAAGTAATTCTTTACGTTTGTCCGAAGATAAAGTAAAGCGACAAAATTTGATTCTAATATTCGTACTGGCATGATTACTACATGCTTTAATTGAGAAGATTGGAATATATGCCTAGAGTTAAAATTTGGTTCCTTGATCACTTGTCAAGATTTCAAATCATGCGAACTTAATTATAATCATTGTGCTCTTATTAACACTTTGTCTGGCACGCCCTCACCAGCCCAACATAATCCTTGTGGAATATAAAAATCACCCATTTGGGTTGCTATAACAAGAAGTAAAGACATGCGAAAAGGCCAAAAAGAGGATGATAAATGATTACTACAAATTGCAGCGATTCCGATGCATTGAATTGATTGCTTCAATCCCCAGACAGCATAA
Organism: Eucalyptus sideroxylon; assembly: GCA_014182405.2. Classification (NCBI taxonomy): domain Eukaryota; kingdom Viridiplantae; phylum Streptophyta; class Magnoliopsida; order Myrtales; family Myrtaceae; genus Eucalyptus; species Eucalyptus sideroxylon. The sequence continues at coordinate 10,296,256 of CM024557.2, forward strand.
TATTGTCCTTGGATACTATTCTCCACATTAAATTATGGAATGAAGTCGTCGCTAAGATAAAACAATGCACAAGAGTGCATGGCTCACACCACATCGCCGTCAATTGATGCGCTTTATGGCCATCATGATCACGACTTATCGTCCATGTCTGACCTATTAGCATGTGGTGTGGGACATCCGCTGAACATTTTTCTCCAAGTCATGTGGTGTACGAGCTGAACATTTTCGTCCACATCTTACCACGCGAAGGACACATAGCCAGTGCACCACCTTTAACTTAATTAAACCCTTAACATTGTGCATCAAGGCTAGAAACATGCGACTAAAGAACCTATGAAAGCCTCAAAGTCCAAAAATTCATAACCTCAGAATAATATTTTATTTTTTTATAGGGCTGAAAGGACGCCATCAATGCCGTAATTTTTTATAAGGAGTCACTTTATTGTCAAAACTTTTCAAATAATTATTTTAAGCGCAACAATTTTTGAGATATGATCATCCAAGTAAATACGATGACTTAGTTTGCTGAAAATCCAGCATGGCTTGTTGTAGTCAGTTAAATGGTTGCTTTAAAAAGTTTTAATGCTAAAGTAATCAGTCAAAAAGTTTTGATACTAAAATAATCATTCGTAAAATTGTTGCTCTAAAGTTTTAAAAATTAGAGGAAGTCAAAAACAAAAATCACAAAGAAAATATTCTAACTTGGACACAATTTTTCTTTTTTTCTTTTTTTCTTTTGTTAGACTCAAAAGCAAAATCATTAGGCAAACATTCCCATAAGTTTCATCTAAAATCACATAGATCTATTTGTTTTCCTAATAAAAAGGATAAGTAAGTAAAATTTTCTTCACCTTTGGGAAGTTTGTATTTATTTCTTCCTCTATTCTTAGATCGAACAACAAAGCTTCAGGTACCGTAAAAATGCATTATGGTGCATTACGGTGCATTTGGTTCAGTTTTGTAAAATACCTTTACATAGACACAAAAAAACCTTAGGTTAAAAGAGTTTCACAAAATGCAAAACACTATTTTCTAAAAATTAGTAATGGACTCTAGTTTTAAAATTTAAAAAAAAAAAAAAAAAAAATGAAAGTGGAAACATATTGATGAAGATGGCACCTCAAGCGAGGCTTGAAAGAGAGACGACACATTGCGGAGCTCACGCGATCACAAGCGACCGCTATCAAGGTTGTGCTACCCCAGGCATACATTAATCTTCGTATTACGTCATAACACAATCAAACTAAGCCTCTCGCCCGACATGCTATCCGTTATATATTATGCAATATGTAAAGGACAAAGATAAAAGGAAGAAATTTCAAGGTAGTGGTATACACTCTTCTGAAATTTAGCCCAACACAAATCAGAACCTAAATGAATTCACTTTGGCAATTCTACATATATATTACCTTATAGAGATATAAGTACACCCTGTGTTAGAGTCCTAAAACTTCCAAAATGTTTAATCAAGTCCTTAAATTTGTCGAGTTTGGGCAATTAATTCGTCCCATTAACTCCATTGGTTTGATTAATGAAAAATGCTAACAAATAATTTTTTTAATGTTTTCTTGTAAAGATAAGTACACTATGTGTTTGAGTCCTAAAATTTCCAAAATATGTAATCAAGTCTTGAAACTTATCGAGTTTGTACAATTAATTTTTCTCGTTAACTACATAAGTTTGACTAATAGAAAATGCTGACAAATAATTTTTTTAATGATTTCTTATGAAAATAAGTACACCCTATATTTGAGTCCTAAAACTTTCAAAATATGTAATCAAGTCTTGAAATTTGACAAATATGTGCAATTAATTCCTCTCGTTAACTCCATAAGTTTGGCTAATGAAAAATATTGACGGATTATTTTTATTTTTTTATGTTTCTCTCTCCTAAGTGAACTAAAATTCTTTGACAAAATCAAACATGATAGGAATATAAAAAGTTTCCAAGCAAAACAAATCACAAAAAAAGTATAAAACAAAACAAAACTCAAAAAATAAAAGATCAAATCTGTCATAATATCAAAAAAAAATCAACAGCCAACCACCAAAACCGTCAATGACAGGCATATAAAACCTTTCAATGTATGGCTTTCATCGTCATACCATTGACAACTTCCCTTCCACAAATTGAACGCCTCCAAGGAACTCCCAAATCTATATTTAAATTGGGAAAAAAAAAACTCCACTGGATCTAAATCGGTCTTCAAGCAAATATATTCACCACAACAAGCAAAGAAAAATAATAACAACGGACGAAAGAAGACATAAACCAAGGAAAAAGGACTCCCAAATTAGATCAGGAGAGAAAAATCAAAGCCTACAACCCCTATCCCCAAGCTCGGATGGATGGTTGTCTACTGGAGGACGTGAGCAATTACTGCAAATAATCGATTATTGTCATATCCAGATCGACCCATAAGAGAATAATATAAGTCAAGGATATTTTGACGTGGATTTAATATAAGTTATTAATCACGAATGGAATATCCATGATTTCGTCAAAAAGTATTAAGTATAATTAATTGATTTGATATTCATAGAGAGAAGGGAAAAATAATTAATGTGAGGCAATGCGACACCACATCTCATGGCAATTTAGCATATAAAAGACTATCTGATACATTAAACCAGAGCAAAACTTCGACTACAAAATGCATCCGCAAATTCCCAGAATTATAATTGTAGAATACCCAAAACCGAGTCCAACGGAATACCAAATGAAGAAAAACAGGAATATCTCTTCAAGCCTTATCAGCCTTGGAAGCAGTTGCGGCGGCTTGTCCTCTGAGCCGACCAGTCCTCCGAGCGGCGATGAGACCAACCTTCTGGCCAGGTGGCGCGTCACGCCTGACTGTGCTTGCGTGACCAATGTGTTGGTGATTACCTCCTCCGTGAGGATGCTCAACTGGGTTCATGGCCACACCACGCACCTTGGGCCAGCAGTTCCTCTTCACTCTGAACTTGTGGTAAGCATTGCCAGCCTTAAGAAGGGGCTTCTCAGTTCTTCCTCCACCAGCAACCTGCCCAATCATTGCTCGGCAGCCACTTGGCACAATTTTCTTCGACCCAGATGGAAGCTTGATTCTGAAGTAACATAAGACATCAGTTCACTTTCACACAGCTCAAAATTGTAGCGGACTCAGTTTGGCGCACTAGTGGATATGTTGTAGTATAGAAAAACATGAACCAGCAAGAACATTGCAGGTTGGTTAGTTCTGCTGCCAATGTACTCAGCGGAGCAAGAGCAAACCGGATTTCATGTGCACAAATCATGTCAACCCAACTTCACATTTCAGATAACCAGATCAATTAACTTATCTTCACATAATTGTGGGTCGTGAAAGACATGTAAACAAAATGAGCCACAATAGCTGCATAACCGCACCAACCAGCAGATATGATGAAGAACAGAAGTTTCAGTCACAAATACAAGATAAAAACAGCATCAGATCAGGCATCAAGAAAGTCATATCAAAGCATTCAAGCGACCTGATATCAAGAGCCCCTTCAGATTACTATTACAACAAATTAAGCAATTCAGGAATCCAAACCCTATCGCATACGGGGATGTCGGACCTCTGTGACAAACACCATAGATGGCACCACGACATGCTGCACCAGAGCAGTACCGAGACCGCTAACTTAGTGGCCTTACAGTGAAGAACTCATACACTTAAATTAATGCAAGCAAACCAAGCCGAAAACGCCGAAATCATGGCTGAAACTCGAAATCCACCAAAATGGCCAGAACCCAGCAAGTCAACTCAGACAAATATCCACACCACAACATCAAAATGAGCAGACCGACAGCGGGCAAAGCTAATTGCAATCAACAAGGAAATACCTGGAGGTGTCGTTATCAGGGTTGTGGCTGATCACGATCGCGTAGTCCCCGGAGGCCCTGGCGAAGACCCCGCGGTCCCCGACGTGGTGTTCGACGTTGCACACGACGGCACCCTCGGGGATGGAGCGGAGGGGCAGGACGTTGCCGACGACGAGGGTGGCCTTCTTGCCGCAGTAGACGAACTGGCCGGTGTACATGCCCTCGGCGGCGACGAAGAGCTCCTTCTGCTTCTTGTAGCGGAAGGGGTGGCGGAAGGCGACGCGGGCGAGCGGGGCGCCGCGGCCCGGGTCGTGCACGATCTCGGTGACCACGCCCTTGAGGTACCCGTTGCGCTCCCCGAAGTCGAGGCTCCGGAACCTGGCCGGCCCCTTCCGGTGGTGGGTGTGGGACTTGAAGACGGAGCCCGCACCCTTACGCTGCGCCCGGATCACGCGACCCATCTCGCCGTCGTCGGGATTTCGGAGCTCTGATGGAGGGGGGTTGCGCGAGAGGCTGTGGAATGGAGGGTATAAAGAAAGTTGCAGGCTGGTTTATATAGTAGGGTTCCCGAGGGGAGCTAGGGTTTCCTGAGGATGGCAGCGACGTCGTTTTTGCGCTCCCTTTCTCGGGCCTTTAGGCCTTTGGGCTTTTTGGAGGCCTGAGTTGCTGCTTTTAGGGCCCGATCTTGAGTTCCTGCTCGACCGCTCGGGCCTAAAACATTTCCGGAACTTTGGGCCGAAGCTGGCCCGTTAAAAGTTAAACCCCGCGTTTCAGAATCTCATTTTCGTCTTTAGTCCTCATGCAATCCAAGGTAGGACGGTTGTTCAAAAAAAAAAAAAAAAATCCAAGGTAGGACGCAAGGAACTGGGATCATGATCATCTCCTAATTCTTGAGCTGTCTTGTTAACACCACCACCTGAAACTTGAAACTAATACATCTGTAACAAATTTATACCACTTATTTTTTTACCACCAAAAATCCCAAATTTGAACACCTTCAATAAATTTACCCTCCATTAATTTTCGTTTTATTTTACCATCAAATTATTGAATTAGATGACACGTGAAGTTTAAGGTTTTATCCTTTGTCTACTATATAATATTTTTGTGGCATTAGTCCAATTTATGGAAACTAGCAATTTAAATTTATCACAAACACACCAATTTGAGGCTATGTATTAATTTGAGGTAAATTTATCATAAATGTATCAATTTAAGGTTTTGGCAGTATTAACCCTAAGATAAAAATTACTTTGAGTGCATAAGCGGTGATAATCTTGGTAATCATAATCGTGTCTATTTACCTCAGAAATTTGACGGCCCACGCTGCCATAATTAGCCGAAGCAAAGCCGAGCCAAAATGTGAAAATCGGCATTTCCATGTCGGGTGTTGGTATGATTTAGTTCCCTATGTAAGATGTTACTTTCGTAGCTTTTCTCTTCTTCTTTTTTAACAATCAAATCTTCTAACTCGCCTGACTTATGCAATCAAATAATTTCATCACTCGTACTATTAGCAGATTTGACTGAGACATTCCACTTTCCAAGCTGAAACGAAGATAGAGATGCAGAGACCCCTCATATACTTTATCCAACTAAATATTGTTATGTTTCGGACTGGGAGTTTAGGGTGTCACTGCTGGAAAGACCGATAAAACGCCGAGTGGCCGCGCTCACCAATGCTCTCCGCCAATACAGCAGAACTTTCTTAAGAGCAAACAAGCATAATCTCAGTCCTGATGGTAAGTAACAGCATCCTATAGTCAACCTGCAGAAGACTAATCCTGTACACTTCCATAGAAAAAAACAACTACCAACTAAAAGCGCATCCCCAAGCTCCAGAATTTATGAGACACGGATCAGGACAATGGAAAACGCAAATTACAAACATCTATACATATATCCCTTTAAGCCCTTTTATCAGGTCTTAGCAGCCAGCTGCCGCATCTTCTACTCTATGCACAATTTGTCCTCCCAGAAGCGCTGAGAACGACCTTGTGGCTGGAGGTGGAGCCTCGTGCCTGACTGGTGCTTCTTGTGACCACTGTGCTGGCCACTACCTCGCCCGTGAGGTTTGCTCGACTGGGTCCATGATACCATGTACCTTACACCATGAGTTCCCCTTCACCCTGAACTTGTGGAGGTGCGCACGCCAGCTCAGGAAGGAGCTTCTCGGTTCTTTCTCCACCTGCGACTTGCCCGTCAGTAGCACCTGATGGAAGCTCGACTGTGAGGTAAAATGGAAATCACACACAGATCTTATACGTAGCAAATACAAGTTATCACACTACTGTTATGCTGCGGAAGGAACAACCGGATCTCAACCGACAAGAACTATGATCTTGCCAGTCTCATTGCTCATGTTTTCGATGGAGAAAGACTTGAGCGAGATTTTCTAAGTACAAATAATGTCAAATCAATTTCAATTTAGAAGAATCAAAAGAAAAAAGTCAACCTCAAGACATCCACATGATTGGTTTACAGAAACCATGAATTGATTAAGATAAAACAGTCACAAGATCGGTGGATATGATTAAGCACAGAAGTAATAATCACACCTACGAGATAAAAAGACCATAGAGTCTGCGTCACTCATCAAGATCAATCATAGGATCTGCATCACTTGTCAAGATGCAGAGAGCAATGACCAAGGAAATTCCTATTGCATCCTTCACATAAGCCTGATAATAAAAATTACCATACAGTACCTCCAGATAATTTCCACAACATATTAAGCTATTTAGTGATTAGTGCCTAATGCACAAAGGGATCTCATAGTGCCACAAATATTTGATACGGCACCTCAACAAAGAGCACACAATTAGTCAACCAAAAGCATCACAGGGGCACTACGTCCACTAACTTCGAAGTAGAGGACATGGCAGTCTATAGACTTTCCGGGAAATGGTTGCTTCTGCGAAAGCTACACATGATTCAACAAGAGAACAGCCAAATCTGAGGTGGCACAATCACAAACATCTCTAATAGCCAGGACCTTGCAAGCAAATTAAAATACACAACATTAAAACATTCCAGAACATTACCTCTGCAATTTGTCAATTTTGGTCAGATCAAGAAGTCCTGCATGTCAAACAGGTTTTGGTTTAGGAGGTCTTCCAAGACGCCGCTTCTGTGCATGCCCGGAAGAAGGCAGGTTTCCTTCACTTCTAGTATCGCCGGCTTTCCGTTTGCGAGATCTTTCGTGGACTGGACCACACGATTGTTGATGATGCTGATCTAAAGGAGAGGTCCTGACAACTCCATCTTCATCTGGTCTTAATTTAGGAGGTCTCCCAAGACGTTTAATGTCCGGTTGTCCCTGCTGCTTGGTTTGAGGAGGCCTCCCACGGCATTTAAGCTGTGGTTGTCCCTGTTGCACAATCTGTGGTTGCAAAACAGCATTGACAGCAATCTCATGATTTAATGGCAACAAATCTGCAGGTACTCTATCTAAGCCAAGATCGCCTTGAATGGGCCCTGACTCTCGAGGATGCAATTTGTTCTTGTACAATTGCTGTTGCGACATTTGCAGTTTAGTGTGCCTCCCGATTTTCCAATGCTGTGGGTGCTGCGGAATGTCCACTACCTTGTGCAGAATCTCCAAATTCATTTTGGACACTGGCGATTTGATCCCGATTCTTCAATTTGAAGCTTTGGCTCATCTAGCTGCAAGCCGTTCCCAATGTACTTAAGCTCACATGTCTGCTCATGTTGATGCCGCAGGAGTAACATTTTAGCTGTTGTAGCCATCTTTTCAGATTGGAGGGGCTTCTGCTGCAAAGGCCTTTTCCTCTTCTGCTGCTCTGGCTGCAAGGACTTCGGCAAAAATGTGGAAGGAGCAACTGCATTATGGTCAAATAAGTCTAGGCCATAGCACCTGATCAGGCTGCTTTTCATGTTTGCTTCATTCTCTTGCTCATTAATTAAAGGGAGTGCAGATGCTTCAGAAGGAGGAAGCTTACAATCCCTGAGGAAGAAATTTTTCCCATTGCAGTTCATTCTGCACCTGCTCACGATGCACTGCCACAGGCAGTCCAACCACAGATGCAGATACAGAACTTGTTTGGGATTTAGAGAATTTATCCCGTTCAGGACTCAGTTGCTTGCTCTGTGGTTGTATTGACTCCATCCTAAAGGCAGAAGCGCCATTTCCTTTGACATTCAAGAAGCCTTGTCCCCAAGGCTGGGTTTTTGCTTGCTGCTGTTGTCCAAGATTCTGCACTTGAGTCTGACACGGAGGCATCATGTTGGCTGCTTCTAGCACCACAGCATGGCCTTGAACAGAAAGTTCTTGCTGCCTCTCCCCATCAAGCTGCAGTGGATACGTGAAACAGAGAATTAGTTCAACTCAAAATCATGTGAACCTTATTCTTGACAACTGATTTTCACTCTTCCCGCATTTCCATTCACTTTATTAGCTGCAGGAAGCATGACATGAATGTGAATCTGCTTGCCTGAAGAACTTAGGGACAAGATTGTCATAGTTTTACCTGGTATGAAGTTTGGCTTCTCTCATCATGCTCCAAATCCACAGGTCCATGTGGCAAAGCAGGTGCTTCTTTGAATGGCAATCTAACCTGTGAAGTTTTTCTTTCATATGAGGGTTCTAATAATTGTGCTTGCTTATAGACCCTTGCATCCTCTTGTGCATAAATGGCAGCATCTACCTGAGACTTAGGTGGCTTCTGCTGACTAAAAATTTCACCATGATATTTAGGAGCAGAAACTTCAGTTTCTTCGACCTTCTTAAACTTCCCTAAATCCACAAGTGGCACATCAAAAGAGGCACCAGTAGTTATTGATCCTGATCCAGCAGACACGTCCACAGTAAGATTAGTTATTAGTGCCTCTGGTTCAACTTCCAGTGATCTGTAAACAGCCAAATCATGAGTTGCTTCTCAAGAAGCTGATTAAAATTTGGTAGCACACTTGGAAGTACTAAGAAAAAATGGTAACACATACCTGGGTAAGTCATGGTCAGAAAGCTTTGGTTGCGTCTCCCCCAGAGATACATTGTGCAATACTGCTGCTTCAACTTCTGGGGGCCTCTTGGAACTAGAAAGCTCCACTTGTTTCTTCACATTGAATATAGGTACCTTCAGCTGAGTATGAATGCCTTCTTGCTGGCACATCTGTCTGGAAATTTCTATTTCTCCAATGTCACTTGTCGACATTTGCCCCTCCAGAGGTTCACAATCCTTGCCTTCCACCACCAGATTTTGCCGAGGCACATGGGTTGCTGACTCCAATGCATTCCAAGATTCAAAAATTGCCATGAGCCAACCCTCAATCTCTTTGTTCCGCTTTAGCAGTTCTATACACTTCTCCTGATTATTAGTGAAACAAAGATGGAATTATGACAGCAGAGTTTACACAAAGGGATCAAAGGAAAACACGCAAAATTTCATCACATTAGTAAAGATCAGAATGCATATTTACCTTAGATATATGTGATGGACCTACGTCCTCAAAAATAGGAGTACGAGGAAGTGGATCAGGTCTGACCATGATAGAGAGAATCTCTCCTTGTTTGTCATGTAGCTGCTTCTGCACTGTGCTATATTTTCAGGGGGAAAAATCAGTCATTGGATTATCATCAGGCCCTTATACGGTGACAGGATGGAAGTTTGCAATGTATAAATTTTACCAAAAATTTTTCCTAAATGTCCGCACATTGTTATAATAAAGATTGTAATATATTCCAACAAAATAGACAAAAAGGTAATCTTAAACTTCCGCAGTTCGATTGTTCGAATAGCTATGCTCAATCAATCGAACTTTGCTAGTTGTGATTTATATCAACCAATTAATTAATTAGTTTGCTACTATACTTTCATCAGTTGCTCTCCTTTTAGCACCCACATGCTCATCAATCTATGAGAAACGAGAATGGAAGGAAGAGATAAAGGGAAAGAGCATACCAAACATCAGTACTTCTGTTCCTCGATTCAATTAATCTTTCTTGCACAGCAACATGTTCGCAGCCAATTCAATTTGTTGCCTGGGGTGATTAGTTAGCTCTTCCATCCCTGCTATTTCTTTTTCCAATGTCTCGAGTTGTACGCCAAGAGCCTTACAATGTTGATCCTGTAGGTCATGCTCCTTGACGACTTCAACTCGCCATTCATTTCTTTTATATTGTTCAACTAATTTTCCATCAAGGTCTTCTCCTAAATGTTCTTCTTCCATGGCTTCGTTATCCTGGGTTTGATGTTGTGGATTCTCCTCCACAACAACCACATCAATTTGTTCTTGACCTTCATCCTCGTGAACAATTGATTGACTATTATTTTTGTCATGCTGCTCCTGCAATTGAGCTTGATTTTCGGTTACTTCATCCTGCTCTGTGGGTCTAGATTCTTCAATTACTTCATGCTGTTGAGGATGTTTCTCTTTCAGCTGAACTGCTCTAGATTGTTGGCACTCTTGTTTTTTTCCTTCAATTGCTTGAATGACTCCCTCTTGTGCTTTCTCCGAGACTTCAATTTTTTCATATTCCTGCATGTGTGCTTCATGTAGTATTTCATTCGCTTCAACTCCTATTCTTCCTTCTTTCATCACATCCAGCTCCTGTAGTCTATTTAGCTCAACTTGCTGATGCTCAAATTGGTCTATGCCCTCAGCCCCCCTAAATGACTGGCAAGCTTTTTCTGGCGGGTTGGTAACTTGAATCACTAAAGCTTGCTGCTTACTTCTATCCCCTACTCCAACATTCTCTTTCTCAGGGAATGCATCTTTCTTTTTGTGTAACTTTTCTCTCTCACTCCTTAGCTGGCCACCTCTCTCACTTTTATCCCTCCAACCACGTACCGAGAAATTGTTGTCACCAAATGGTAAAGTGTAACGGTTCACAGGAGCAGAAATAATTTCCCCACATTCACTGAGCTTCATCAGGTGATGACTCAACAAGCTGGCATGTCCCCATGGCAAATCCTGATATTCTGCCTTAATGAACTTAGATATCGATTCCTCACTAGATCCCCCTTCCTCATTTAGTTCCTGAATTGCCCCGCGAATCATCTAGACAAAATGCACTTGCAAATCAGCTTCTTGTAAAACACAAGTTTACCAAAAATATGCAGGAAAACCCCAAGAAAGCAGATCGCTGCAAGGATTGTGCATGGAAGAGCATTAGATGAGATTAAAAAAGGTAAAATACCAAGGCATAGGTAGGGTGATTGGGAGTCTGGAACATTGGGAATAGCTTGCTGAGTCGCTCCTCGATGCTATTTCGGGAATGGGATGCATGCATTCCATTGGTAGGGCCCAACTTGGCAAGGTTTGCCAGAACCACGTCAGCAAGCTTTCTAATCCTCTCCTGCTCATGGTAATGCAATGAAACATGTTAAATTCCCTAAATGGAAACACGTGCATGAATTTAAAGGAAAAAATGGAGAATCTTCAACGTGCAAAACTCTTAGAAGCTGCTTGCAATTTATAAAATCCTGGAATATTTACTTAAGTTTCCTTTATCTCCTCACTAATTGGAGAAGTTATCCAGGAGCACGAATTGACTTATACAAACTGCCCGCCCCTCTCTTTCATAAAAAATTGGATTATCATTCTCGTAAATTCCCCTTCATGGGGCATACACAATTCAACACAAGAAGACAACTTTGCCACAAAATTGGAGCTCGAGACAACGGACATTATTCAGGTCATCAATCTATAGATTCTTAACCATCCTTTAAAGAATGCATGCATTAGCATTACACAAAAGGAGCAAAACACTGCGAATGGTTTCTAAAATCTCGGACTCAACTAACATACAGTCCTCAAACAAACTGACGCACGTGAATTAGGAAAAGCAAGACCAGAGAAATCATGAAACAAATATTGGGTGGTCTTGGGTCTTTCTCACCTCTCAAAGGGTCCCTTACACTTGACCACCAAGCCCTTCCACAACCAAGTCCCAACAATCTCCCCCAAAAATCGGGCCCCGTACCTCCCCTTGGGGGCCGTGTGATTGTTGGGGATTTAATAGAAATGTCGAATGATTTTGGACCTTTCTTATCAAAATCTAGTTTCAAAAGAGGAAACTTTCCTCGCAAACTGACCACCAACTCCTAATCCCAGCAACAAAAACTAGTATCTCAACATTACCCGAACGAACAAATTCTTCTCCTAAACTGGACGATCCGCGACACGGTATCAAACTGAGAGAGAAGAAAAGAGATCCACGAATGCATCCTCCGACCAGGGGTGAGGCTACCTGAGACGAGGGGGAGAGCTCAGCGGTCAGCGGAAAGAGCCGGCATGGAGGACGGTGGCGGTCGGGCGGTGGTGGCGGCACCCATTTAGGGTTCTGCGCCGGGGAAGGCGCCGCTTCAATGCGCGGCGACGACGCCACCCACCTCGTCGGATGTAAGACTCGGTGAGCGAAACGAAGAAGACGAAGTGACGGCTGGCTTATATAGGTTTCTGAGGCGGCAGCAACGTCGTTTTGTTCGTGCTTTTTTTTTATTTATTTTTTCGGGGTTGCCTTTGGGCTTCTTTTAGGCCCGATCGTGACTCTGCTCGACCATTCGGGCGTAATATTTTCCCTAAATTTGGGCCGACGCTGGCCCGTTGAAATTCAACGCCCTTGTTTCAGAAGCCGAGGGCGCGAATTATAACTACTTTATTCCAAAAATCTATTTCTGAATCAATAGAATAAAAATATGCATTTGATCGTAACACTAAATTTATGTTCCGGAAATAGAAATTTATTTGACAGCAACATAAAATTTCTACCTCTCAAGTGAGCCACAATAGTTGGGCAATCAATTAATTGCAAAAGCAAGTAATGAAAAAGTTTTTTTTTTTTTTAATTTCTCATTTTGTTTCAGAATAAAAAAGTAAAAATATTTACTTCTCTTTTTTGCTCCAAACTTATTTATGGATCAAGACATTATTCTAGAAATAAAAATAAAAAAAATTATGTTATCAAATTGATTTATGTTCTAAACCTATACTGAAAATAAATAAATAAAATATAAAATAATTATCATGTGTCCTAAATTTATGTTTTCAATCCTAAATTAATGTTTTCAATCCTTAATGCAATTTCAAGGTAGGATACAAGAACTAGAAGTATCATAATCATCTCTTCTTATTTTTCAGTTGCCCTTCAACTTTTGAGCTAGACACAACTTCAATTAGAAGAATGTAAAAAAAGGTCACATTTGATTCCTGTCCTTGGAGTAAGAGGGTATGACCAATAATGATTGCAATCGGTTCACACGACTACTTTTCTTTTTTTTTCTTTTTTCTTTTGACAATCAACTCATCCAACTTGCTTGATTCATACGGTCAAGCAAATTCCTCACTTGACTTCAAGATTCCACTTTCTAAGCTAAAACAGTGAAGAGATACAGACACCCCTCCATTGAAAAAAAAAAAACTATGTTTGGACTGTGCCTTTGTGGTGCCACTGCCAAATATCGATACAGTGCCGATCGAGGTGCCCACGGACGCTCTCCCCCGATGTAGCATCACAACTTAAAAGGCGAAAAAGTATAACTCAGTGCGGATGGTAAATAGCAGAGCTAGCTAACATGTCAAAGACAAAGCAAAATTCCCAACCAAAAGCGATTCCACAAGCTCCAGACTTTTTAAGACAAATCAGGGCAATGGAAAAGGCAAATTACAGACATCTGTACATATATCCCTTCAAGCCCTCTCAGCAGGCCTTAGCAGCCAGCTTCGGCATCTTGTCCTCTATGCCCATGTAGTCCTCCTAGAAGCATTGAGATCAACCTTCTGGCCGGAGGTGAAGCCTCATGCCTGACAGGTGCTTTTTGTGCCGCTACGACACCATGCACCTCACGCAGGGAGCTCCCCTTCACCCTGAACTTGTGGAGGTGCACAGGCCAGCTCAGGAAGGAGCTTCTCGATTCTTTCTCCACCCGCAACCTGCCCGTTCGTAGCACCAGACAAAAGCTCGGATCTGAAGCAACATGAAAATCACGTCACTTTCACAAATCTAATTCATAGCATAGTAAGTTGTCACACTAGTGTGTATGCCGAGGAAGGAACGGCCAAATCTCAACTGACAAGAAATTATGATCTTGCCAGTCCCATTGCTCATGTTTTTGGTGGAGAAAGACTATGCGAGATTTTCTAAGCACAAATCATGTGGAATCAATTGCAATTTCAGAGTTAAAAGAAATAAGTTGACCTCAAAACATCCACAATATATGGTTTACAGAATCTATTAATTGATTAAGATAAAACGGTCTCAAGATCGGTGCATATGATCAAAAACAGAAGTTATCAATCATAATTGCATGACAAAAAAACAATAGAATCGGCATTGCTCATCAAGATTCGATCATAGGATCTGCATTGCTTGTCCATATGCAGGGAGCGATGACAAAGGAAATTCCTATTGTATCCTTCATATAAGCCTGATAAAAAAAAATTACCATCCAATACCCTCAGATAATTTCAACAGATATTAAGCTTCTTTCGGGTTGTAATAAATTAAGCTATTTGCTGTAGTGGCCATCACAGTCAATACAATTTTCCAAACATGGAAGTTTATGCGAAAGCTACATGTGATTCAACAAGAGGACAGCCAAATCTGAGATGGCCAGCTACTCAAAACCACAACCACAAGCATCTAAAATAGCCAGGACCAAGCAAGCAAATTAGAATACACAACACTAATAAAACCTACCAGGACACTACCTCTGCGATTTATCAATTACTGTCAGATGAACAGGTCCTGCAGGTAAAACAGGTTTTGGTTTAGGAGGTCTTCCAAGATGCTGCTTCTGTGCATGCTCAGAAGAAGGCAGGGTTCCTTCATTTGTAGCATCACTGGCTTTTCGTTTACGAGGTCTCCCTCGGACTGGACCACACGATTGTTGATGATGCTGATCTAAAGGAGGGGTCCTGACAACTCCATCTTCATCAGGTCTTAATTTAGGAGGTCTCTCGAGATGTTTAATCTCCGGTTGTCCCTGCTGCTTGGGTTGAGGAGTCCTCCCATGGCGTTTAAGCTGTGGTTGCCCCTGTTGCACAATCTGTGGTTGCACAACAGCACTGACAGTAGTGTCATGATTTAATGGCAACAAATCTGCAGGTACTCTATCCAAGCTAGGATCACCTTGAGAGGGCCCTGACACTCGACGGCGCAATTTGTGCTTGTACAACAATGATTGCTGTCGCAACATTTGCCGTTTAGCGTACCTCCTAGTTATCCGATGCTGTGGTTGCTGTGGAATGTCCACTGCCTTATGCAGAATCTGCAAATTCATTTTGGACACCTGGTGATTTGATTCCGGTTCTTCAATTTGAAGCTTTGGCTCACCTTGCTGCAAGTGGTTCCCATTGCTCTTAAGCTCACATGGCTGCTCATGTTGATGCCGAAGGAGTAACATTTTAGCCGCTGTAGCCATCTTTTCAGCTTGGAGGGGCTTCTGCTGCAAAAGCCTTTCTCTCTTCTGCTGCTCTGGCTGTGGGGACTTCGGCAAAAATGTAAAAGGAGCAACTGCTTCACGATCAAATAACTCTAGGCTATAGCACCTGATTGGCCTGCTATTCTTGTTTGCGTTGTTCTCTCGCTCATTAATTAAAGGGAGTGCAGATTCTTTGGAAGGAGGAAGCTTCCAATCCTGAGGAAGTAACTTTTCATGTCGCAGTTCATTCTGCACCTGGTCATGATGCACTGCTGCAGGCAGTCCAACTACAAATGTGGATACAGGACTTGTTTGGGATTCAGAAAATTTATGCTGCTCAGGACTCAGTTGCTTGCTCTGGGGTGATATTGATTCCACCCTAAAGGCAGAAGCACCATTTCCTTTGACATTCAAGAAGCCTTGTCCCCAAGGCTGGGTTTTCGCTCGCTGCTGTTGTCCAAGATTCTGCACTTGAGTCAAACATGGAGGCATAAAGTTGGCTGCTTCTAGCACCACCGCATGGCCTTGAACAGAAAGTTCTTGCTGCCCCTCCCCATTGAGCTGCAACTGATACATGAAACAGAGAATTAGTTCATCTCAAAATCATGTCAACCTTATTCTTGACGACTGATTTTCACGCTTCCTGCATTTCTATTCACTTTATTAGCTGCAGGGACACGACATGAATGTGAATTTGCCTGCCTGAAGAACTTAGGAATGGTATTTTCATAGTTTTACCTGGTGTGGCATTTGGCTTCTCTCACCATGCTCCAAATCCACAGGTCCATGTGGCAAAGCAGGTTCTTCCTTGAATGGCGATCTAACCTGTGAAGTTTTTCCTTCAAATGAAGGTTCTAATAATTGTGCTTGTGCATAAGACTGCGCATCCTCTTGTGCATCCAACTGAGACTCAGGTGGCTTCTGCTTACTAAAACTTTCAGCATGATATTTAGGAGCACAAATTTCGGTTTCTTGGACCTTCTTAAACTTCCCTAAATCCACAGGTGGCACATCAAAAGGTGCACCACTAGTTACTGATCCTGATCCAGTGGACTTGTTCGCGGTATGATTAGTTGCTAGTGCCTCTGATTCAAATCCCAGTGATCTGAAAACAGCCAAATCATGTGGTTGCTTCTCAAGGAGCTGCTTGAAATCTGGTAGCACACTTGGAAGTACTAAAAAAAGTTAGTTACACAGAGTAGTTACACATACCTGGGTAAGTCATGGTCAGAAAGCTTTGGTTGCTTCTCCCTCAGAGATTGATTGTGCAATACTACTGCTTCAACCTCTGGGGGCCTCTTGGAAATAGAAAGCTCCACTTGTTTCTTCACATTAAATATCGGTGCCTTCACTTGAGTATGAATCTCTTCTTGCCAGCACATCTCTGTGGAAATTTCTTTTTCTCCAATGTCAGTTGTCAACTTTTGCCCCTCTACAGCTTCATGATCCTTGCATTGCACCAACAGATTCTGCCGAGGCGTGTGGGTTGATGACCCCATCGCATTCCAAGATTCCAAAATTGCCATGAGCCGACCCTCAATCTCTTTGTTCCGCTTAAGCAGTTCTATACACTTCTCCTGATTATAAGTGAAGCAAAGATGAAATTATACCAGCAGAGTTCACGCAGAGGGATCAAAGGAAAACAAGCAAAATTTCATCACATGTGCAAATTTACCTTAGAAATTTGTGATGGACCTGCTTCCGCAAAAGTAGGAGTACAAAGCAGATCTGGTCCGACCACAATAGAGGGAATCTCCGCTTGTTTCTCATGTGACTGCTCCTGCACCACGCTATTTTATCAGGGGAAAAAAATCAGTAATTGGATTATCATCAGACCATCATACAATAATGGGATGGAAGTCTACAGAGCCTAAATGTTAACAAAAAAATTTCTAAATGTCCGCACATTGTTAAGATGAAGATTGTAATACATCCCAACATAATAGACGAAAAAGGTAATCTTAAACTTCCGCAGTACAAATGTTGGACTAACTGTGCTCAATCAATCAAAATTTGCTAGTTGTGATTTATATCAACCAGTATACTTCATCATCTGTTCTCTTTTTAGCACCCAAGTGCTTGCAATCTGCGAGAAATGAGAACAGAAGGAGGGAAAAAGGGAAAAGAGCATACCAAACATCATTACTTCTGTTCCTTGATTCAATTAATGTTTCTGGTGCGACAACATCTTCGTCAGCCAATCCAATTTGTTGCCTCGGGTGATTGGTTAGCTCTTCCATCCCTGATATTTCTTCTTCCAACATATGGAGTTGTACGCCAAGAATCTCACACCTTTGGTCTTGTAGGTCATGCTCCTTGATGACTTCAACTTTATCCGGTTCAAATAATTTCCCATCAAGGTCTTCTCCTGCATATTCTTCTTCCATGGCTTCATTATCCTGGGTTTGATGTCGTGGATGCTGCTCCACAACAACCACAATTTGTTTTTGAACTTCATCCTTGTGAACAATCGATTGACTATGATCTTTGTCATGTTCATCCTTGTGAACAATTGATTGACTGTGATCTTTGTCATGCTGCACACGCAACTGAGCTTGATTTTCAATTACTTCGTTTTCCTGCTCTGCAGGTCTAGATTCTTCAATTATTTTACACTGTTGAGGACGTTCCTCTTTCAGCTGAACTGCTTTGGATTGTTGGCACTCTCGTTTTTCTTCTTCAATTGCTTGAAAGATTCCCTCTCCTGCCTTCTCCAAGACCTCAATTCTTTTGCATTCCTGCATACGTGCTTCATGTAGAACTTCATTTGCTTCAACCCCTATTCTATCTTTATTCATCACATCCAACTCCTGTAGTCTATTTGGCTGAACTTGCTGATGCTGTGATTGATCTGTGCCCTCAGTCTTCCTTAGTGACGGAAGAGCTTTCTTCGGTGGATTGGTAACTTGAATCACTAAACCTTGCTGCTTACTTCTATCCCCAACTCCAAGATTCTCATTCTCAGACAATGAATCTTTCCTTTTGTGTAACTTTTCTTCCTCTCTCCTTAGCCGGCTGCCTCTCTTACTTTTATCCCTCCGACCAGGTTTGAACAAATTGTTGTCACCAAATGGTAAAATGTAACAGTTCGCCGATGCAGAAACAATCTCCCCACATTCAATGAGCTTCTTTAGATGATGGCTCAACAAGCTGGTATGTCCCCATGGCAAATCCTGATATTCTGCCTTAATGAACTTAGATATTAATTCCTCACTAGATCCCCCTTCCTCATTTAGTTCCTGAATTGCCCTGCGAATCATCTAGACAAAATGCTCGTGCAAATCAGACACACAACAACTTGTAAAATGCAGATTTACCAAAAATATGCAAGAAAACCCTATGAAAGCAGGATGCTCCAAATTTGGGGGGATTGGACTTGGAAGAGCAGTAAATGAGAAGAAAAGAAAAGAGAAGGCAAATACCAAGGCATAGGTAGGGTGATCGGGAGTGGGGAACGATGGGAATAGCTTGCTGAGTCGCTTCTCGATGCTGTTTCGGGAATGGGATGCAGGCGTTCCATTGGTAGGGCCCAACTTGGCAAGGTTCGCCAGAACCATGTCAGCAAGTTTTCCGATCCTCTTCTGCTTATGTTAATGCAATGAAACACATTAAGTTCCCTAGCAAACTCATGCATAAATTTGAAGCGAACCAAAAAAAAAAAAAACTTCAAAGTTGTGCAACTCCTAGAAGGAGCCTGCTATTAAAAAAAATCAGAGAAGACTTAATTCGTTTCGTGAAAAATGAATGGTTCGGAAAATATTTTCCTAAGAATAATAAATTGCATCGCTTGAAATAATTAGTCAATAAAAAATATTTTCATTATCAATAACAATTCATGTTTATATATTTTCGTGTACGATGTTATTCATTTATTCATCTTTTTGCAAGCGATATAAACAATCATTTTTAAAAAAATATTTTCCAAATCATTCATCTTCCATGAAACAAAGTTTCCTTTATCTCCTTGCCAACTGGAGAAGTAATTTGGGCGGCACGTATCTCCCCGCCTCTATCTTAATTATAAAAACGGATTGTCATCCTCAAAAGTTCTTGGGGCGCATGCGATCCCACACACAAAAAAGACCCAACTTTGCCACGAAATTGGAGCTCCGGACGATCGATACTGACACTGTTCAGGTCATCGATCCATAGATTCTTAACCATCCCCTCAAACGATGCATGCATTACCATTACTACACAGACGGAGCAAAACCCAGCGAAGGGATTTCGAAATCTTTGGACTCGACCAGTTAGCACGCAGTCCCCAGACAAACCTGAGCGCAGACCAGGAAAAGCAAAGACCGGCGAGATCGCGGGACGAAAGACTAGTAGTAACCCCAACATCGCCACGATCACGTATCAAAAATGAGCAGAGAGAGAAGAGAAGAAATCGCCGATCGCATCCTCCGACCAGGAGGCGGCCGGCGAGCAGAGCGGGTTACCTGGGACGAGGGGGTGAGCTGGACGGAGTCAGCCGGCGGCGGGAGGGAATCCGCGGCGGAGGACGGCGCGGTTGGGTGGTGGAGGCGCCCATGGCTTCGGGGGAGTGATTCTAGGGCTGCGGGACGTGAGGCCGGGCGGAAGAGCATTTTATACCGTTGGGCAGTTCGGAGTGGGAGAGCTGCGACTAACCGCCGCTTCGAAGTGCGCCAAAAAAAATTATATTATTTTAAGTTCGGCCACCATTATAAATTAGTTTTTTAAAAAATGAGTCTTGAAAGATATATTGTGATTTTTTAATATGGCGACTAGAGATGATCAACGGTCGGGCGGTCCACAGGCATGCTCCACCCGAGCCCGCCCTATCGTACTAAATACAGTTGGAATAATTACATTACTAATCACATTTGGTTTCGTGTATTCTGCATTGCCAACTACCTTTAAAAAGTCGCATTCATCTAGCCTTAACCTTGCCATATATTTATTGTAAGGGATTATAAATTATGGATTTATATGAAGTGTTTTAGATAAAGAAAACAATAGAAGATGAGCTCATAAGTTTTAATTTATATATTTATTCTTCTATAGCTAGTCAATTTGACACATCAAATTGATATTTTTCCGAGTTATGTTTTGTAATAGATAAAAATATGTTTAAATCTGAATTTATAGATGGAAAATCTTAAATCAATCAATCATTTTCTAGAATGAAGAAAATCTCCTACTCATCAAAAGCCGGGGCGCCTCCGTCGACATCCTAGATGGATGGAGACATGCCAAAAATATGGGATCCATCACATATGTCCAATTCGATAGATGTCTTACTTAGTATTGTCTACATTCAATGGTTAACACAAATATATGAAAATTCCCCAGCATTGATAACATAAAAGATAAATAAACACATATAAAAGTAGATTTGCTAATATGTTTGATTTTAATATATGTCAATTAAATTTATGCAATTGGCTGATTGTGGAATAATAAATTAGTAATTAGGAATTTATCTCTTAGATGATTTCTTTTCTGAAAATATCTCAACAAGTGGATTGTGGAAAAATTATTTTCGTTTTCATTGTTAAACAAATTAGCTTCAAATGATATGAGATTTATCTAAAATAAGTACATCTCAAAAGAAGGAGGTAAAACTAAGTAAATGTAAGCGTGCATGTTCCAAATTTGGTACAATTTCTTTTCTTTAATAATTTTTCTGGTCGGATTATTCTTTTATTGTAATGTTCAAATTTAGCGAATGTTAAGCGGAGTTGGTTCAAGTAATAAATAATTCACCCTTCAAGTTGTTCTAATTAAATTTTATATTAAATGGTAAATAACTTAGTTAACAAAGTTACGCTTCAAATCGTGAGGATTATTATATATTTCTGCTTTTTTACTCAATTTGAAATTAAATGGCTAAGTTACATATTAAAAAGGTGCTCTATCGTGTAGACACGATATTGAGCATGTGAAAATCAAAGGTGACGATTTTTTTTAAACATAATATTTGGCACCGTGCTAAGCGGATGCCGGCGTGAACATGAAGTGCATCGTTCTTCTACCGACTATGATGACATGATGCTTTGCAGTTCGCACCGCCTCGATCCGACACGACACCGCAACCCGAATTCAACGCGAGAACATGAATCACCAAGAACAAAATGCCTGATCAAAACAATAGTGCGCCGAAGAAATTTCGCTGTCCTTTAAGCCATTGCGAGATGAAGATGGTAAAAGGCGCTGACGCGATACGCTAATACCAGATGTCGTGTGTTCTTTCTAGACGTTCAGAGTCCAAGGAAGAGTATCAGTGTCCTTTCTTAAGGTTGACAAGAAAGAGCATTGATCGAATGCCCCCCCACCTGGATTCATCTTCTAAACTTCGATTCAATGTCGAACAAAAGATCACGAAAACAACCCACCACTCTACTTGGATCTCCCTTGCAGAAGCTCTAAGTCGGAGACTGCCGGATTCCTAGAGAAGTTTCGGCACAAATCAAAATGCTTGTGGAAATTGAACCCTGTATTATAAGCAGAACATTCATGAGAGAATTAAACAAGTCGACTCATAATCACGTTGTGCACCCAATGGATTGCCTTTTCGGACGAACACTTTCTCGGCTCATTCCACCAACAATACAATGACCAGTCTCCAAGTCTCTCGAGGGAAAATTTTCTGGTCTTCACAATTTTACAATCTACATAAATCAATGAAGAGTTCATACAATCGATCCTGCTGGTTTTGTTTGCTGCTGCATGTGACGGGGTATGCACGTTACAAAGAAACTCACCCAAGAATATGAACAGTGACTGGCGATGATAAGACTGCAGGCCTATATATTCAACGAACTGAGAGCCATGACCTTGCATTGTTCATTCAAGGCCATCAATTGTGCTTCCTTCTTATCGAGAAGCATAGTCAACCTCACATTATCTTCCATGAGTTTCTTCACCTCCACCTCTTTTTGCATTTTCTCGCTCTCCAACTGGGTTGTTTTAGCCATTAGCCTGCTCCCATCCAAAATTTTGCTCAACTCCAGCAAAAAGATCACATGGCAGAAAGAAGTTTGCAGCAAAGACAAAATATGAAGCAAATATAAGGAAACACGAGTTGTGAAGATAGACCACATCGACATTCAAAAGCATGAGATAATACTCGAACAAACTTGGTGAAAATGCATTTGAGCAGCCCTGACTTATGACGTGTGATGAACTATCCCGTAGCTTTAAATATAACTATCACGCATTGTCATAATGTTACCCCTAGTAAATGAAGAAAAGAAGAGAAACCATTTCAAAGTGACCCATAGAGGAAGAACAGGGCTGCTAAGCATGACAAGATGAATGAAAACCCAAACCACACTGTAAGGCAAATTAGATAAGTAGTAGCCAAGAACATCAGTGTATTACCGTTCAAAAAGCTTCTCCATTGTCTGAAATTGCTTTTCTGATGAGAGAAGAGTTTCTCGCACTGTAATAAGGCTGCTAACATATGATTTCAGAGACTCAAAATCACGCTTTACACGACTAAGCTCCACTTCATTTTCCTCAGCTCTTAGCCTCTGTCTAGATGTCTCCTCCACCAAATCCTCAACCCTTTGTCGCATCTCATTTAAAATACTGTTCGTACCCACAGCAAACCTCTCCATTTCTTCTAACTTTAAGGACATGCTCTCAATTTGAGCAGCCTTCCTCTTGATCTCTAATTGACCAAAAGTAACCTTCTCCTTTTCTATTGCAATTTCAGATTCAGCCAAAAGAACCCTCTTAACAAGAGATTCCATTAAATCAGTCACAATCTGCACCGACTTGAGTAATTCATCAATATAGGCCATATCCTTTTCATTGAAGCAATCTTGCCGCTTAGCAGTTCCACTCAACGAATCTTGTCCATCTGAACCGACAATTAAAGAAAGATCAACATCCCTAGACATGCTAGGCAATGGACTATCACTTCTATCAACAAGTGCTACACCTTCCATGTGTTTGACACCATATGATTCACGCAAGTACGGTTCAGCCATGACCATAGCCTTTGATTTTAAGTAGGTCAACAATTTTGCTATACTTTTCACCCTTTCCCATAGAACCTCTAGTTCCTTCCTTTCATCTTCGTCTGACACATGTAAACAAGCTTTTACGGCCTGAAGCTTGACTTGCAAAGCATCCACTCGTGTTTCCATCTGCGCCATCTCCAGCTTCCACAGTTCAGGTGTTTGGCTTAGCTGGGTCTTCAGAGATTGCAAATCAAGACCTTCCCCAGCGGCCATCTCGACTTCAGGGACTTAAAGAGCAAGCAAAACCAGAAGTCTCAGGGTCTATATGCTAGAAACCATCTTGTGATCAGAAGAGATAAAATGGAGGTAACTACACAAATCACTTCCATAAGAAGCATACACGAAGGAAAGAAATTACACATCTATCTCCTAGTAACATCATCTCTATACAAAATGAATTGGCATAGGAAATCAAAGATAAAAGATCCACAACCATGATGTGTAAAAGACCAGCTGACAGAATCAAGCACCATGGCACAGATGTTACTGGACTTCAATATCAGTGCTAGCTTCTCAGTTAACACCTATTAAAACTTCAAGCAAATATATTTCCTATCCGAAAGGAAAGTATTTTACATACAAATCTACCTAACAAAGAAAAATCTAACCTCAATCAGCTAGAAGATTCAACAAACAGAAAAGCCTGGAATTGTAAAATTTTCCAGGTTCTGTGCATTCTAAGGTCACCAGGGATAAAGGCTATAAAATCAAACCTTAGGACAGTTCAAAGTTAAAAGTACTATAAAACTACAAGATTAACAAATTGATTTAAAAAATCAAGATATCTGACAAGATATCAGAATTACATTGTAAAGTGTGTAAGAACAATGACAAGATTGACCATTTTATAACATTCATCAACTCTCATAATAAGAAGTGTAGGAGCAGCTAAAGAGCAATAAACATACAAGTCAACTCGCATAATCTAGGGAGTTCAACATATATAGCAGCACAAGAACATGAGATTGCCTGCAAAATATCCGGTCCAAAATAACGTGAAGTTGACTATTTCATAGGTGTAAAGACACATTTAACGAAAATAATAGATGAAAAAATTTCTCAGATGTGTCAAATGCAGATTGAAAACTAATATTAAGTGACCATTCCTTACAGGCTCACATTAAACCACCACATATCAGCTACCAAGCTGTAGAAACTATACAAAGAATATACCTCTAAATCAGTTCACAACTGAATGATGAAACAACTTAAAACCAGCAGAAAAAAGAAAAGGGGAAGAACAAAGATTGAAGTAAGCTAAATCTATCATATATGGGCAAAGCAACTCCACTTGACAATTGTGACGGCGAAAATTGCCCCCGAAAATGAACATCTTATGGCTGACTGGACAAGGATATACTACAAACTGCAAGAATTCTCATCCTACACACACTTCCACTGCACTGCTAAAGCTGACGAATCAACCAAAACAAGCTAGAAATCACACAGACCATCCACAGCACAAAATGAAAGTTCGACTTCAAGCTCAAGACTCCAACTCGGCACACAGCCACACATTCCGCGAGACACAACAACCAATTCAACAAACGGGCATCCAAGCAAATTGCAGATCGTACCCAGAAACCCCCTAATTACCCACAAACCGCAGCACCATTCACTGTCGATGAGCTCCCACGCGGCGATCACTATTCACTGACCCGACAAGGCAAAGAGAAAACCTCCTCGGACTTCCCAAACCCTAGATACCGCCGATCACGACGGAAGCGCAATCAAAATCGAAACTTTGGGGCGACCCACGAAACCACGCGGAACCCAATGACCCCACGGTGATCGAGAAACGATCCCAGAGCTTACCAAGAGAGAATGGCCAATTCGGCAGAAGAAAAGAAAACCCCTTTCACTGCGATCGACGAGAGACGCAGCGAGAGAAGTGGTAAAGTTCGACGCTTTGGAGACGGCGATGCGCTTTGCGACGGGGCCCCGGTGATGATTGCGCGTTCGGAATTGTATAATCGAGAAAGGTGAGCAATAGGAGATGAAGTTGGTGCAGCAGTTCCTTCTTCTCCTTCTCCTCCTCCTCCCCTTTTTTGTCCTTTTTGCTTCTTCTGAAAAATTTTGGGGGTTAATAATTGTGCATTAGCCCCTCGGCTTTGGTGTTAATCTTATTCCGTCCTTTCAAAAAGTTTTTCTCTCTTGTTCGCCCCGCTTCCCTCCTACTTTGATATTTTCATTTAAAATTCTGGAGGGCAGGCAGGCCATACAGCAGAAATTAAAAGCAAGAGTAATACAGTTGGGTGGTCCGGTTGAGTTTATGACGTCATGTTTACAATGGGATGGTATTTAGATTAAATGGATATTTTGAATAGAAGTCCTAAAACTTGTCCAGAAAGTGCAATTGAATGCTAAAACTTATAAAAAGTTCAATCAAGTCTTAAAACTTCATCGAGTTAGTTTAATTAGTCATAAAATTAACACCGTTAGTCTTTTCCGTTAAATATGCCGACGTGTCATTTTAAATTATTTTTTATTTTTCACGTGGATTTTTTTAATGATTTTGTATTCATTTAAAAAAATAGATTTAAAAACTAAAAAAATTAGATTTTTTCATTTTATCTTATTTTCACCAAAAATTAAAAAGAAAAGTTATAAAAATTATTTTTTTAAAAAAAAATTAGCCCTCTACCCACCGCCACCGCCACCGCCCCATCATCCAAAGGGGCCGAGCGACGGTCGTTGGCCCTAGGCGGGGGTGACCGCCCTCGCCAGGGCCCTAGGCGAGGGCGGGGTGAGGCTTGCCCGCCCTAGGCAAGCTCGCCGACCCCGAGCGAGGGCCGATGAGGCCTCACCTAGGGCGGGCGATGGTCGCCATCGACCCCGGGGGCGAGGGATGGCGACCGCCTCGCCCACCCTAGGCGAGCCTTGCCGAGATCCGGGTGAGCCTCGCCGAAATCGCGAGCCTTGCTAGCCCCAAGCGAGGGTCGACGAGGCCTCGCCCAAGGCAAGCGACGGCCGGCCCCCCGTGAGGGCCGGCGAGGCCTCACCGGGAGGGTCGGCCACCCCTTCCAGGGCCGGTGACCGTCGCCGGCCCCTCCGGCGATGGGCGGAGGCGGAACTCCATCGGTGCCCTTTTTTTTTTTGAATAGTTTTTTTTTTAAATAAATTTTCATTTTCATTTTTTAAATGAATTTAGATTTTCCTTTTTAGTTTTTAATCTAATTTTTTTAAAGATTTTGAATAAAAAATAATTTTAAAAAGCCATTTGAAAAATAAAAAAATTATTTAAAATATGACGTCAACACCATGCGTTAGCAATTTCCGTTAATTTTCGCGGCGTTAACTTTATGACTCAATTGAACCAAGTTGACAAGTTTTATGACTTGATTGAACTTTTTGTAAGTTTTAGGACTCAATTGCACTTTCCGGGTAAGTTTTAAGATTTTTATCTGAACATATCCCTAGATTAAAAAAAAAATGGAAAATTTTCAAATAGAGGCCCAACGTGCCATCATCTTTTTTAATAAGGGCTTAAAATGAATATTTCTTTAAATAAAAGTATAAAATGACCATATAAGTTTCAAATAAAGTATTGAAATAGTTATGACTGTTTTAATTAAGGGTCTAGCTTTGTTGATCAATAAAAATGACTAATTATGAATATTTTTGTCCAAACACAATTTATAATAAATTAGATTTAAAAACTAAAAAGAAAATTATTATAAAAAAACAAAAAGTGAAAATACCCATCATCGGTGGGTCAATAACAAGGGCCTATTAACCGTCGCCTCTAGTCGACGAGGGTCATCGGCCCTTGCCTAGGTGTCGACAATTAAGTTTTTTTCACGGGTTACTTTTTCTTTGCTTAACAAAAGTCAACATAAACATCCAAAATATTTTATTTTTGGAAAATATGCATGGACCTTTTTTTTATCCAAGACTTTGAAAGTTTTGAAAATTCTTACTGTCGAAGCATACAATATATAGAGGTTATGCAGTAGATTGAAATGATAAAAGCTCATATCAAGAACAACCGAGCAATAAGTTGATATTCTTTTCCAACCATTCCCGTCAATAAAAGCATCTTTCTAAGAAAAGCAAAAGATTATTTCTAAATAAAAATAAACTAAAAATAATTAAGATGCGTACCATATGATGAAAAGTAGATTAATATGGAAACGAGGAAAAAAATAAAAAAAAAAAAAAAGGATTGTAAAAAATCTATTAAACCCATATATATATATATATATATATATTTTTTTTTAAATAATAATAATTAATTTGCTTGTGATTAAGTAGAACAAAAGGGCAAGAAAAGAATCTGCAAAATCGAGCCGAGACTGTAGAAATAGTGAAAGCCATTTCGTGCCGACAGGTCCGTCGGCGGTCGCGTCCTCCGTCTTCGTCTTCTCCCGGAAGACCCTAGAGAAAGAAAGTAGCATCGCATCCCCGAATTCCTGCACCAAATCAGCCGATCGTACACGCACTCTCTCTCTCTCTCTCTCTACACGCCGCCGAGGGAGCCGCCGCCGCCGCCGCCGCCGCGCGCCGCCGCGATGGGAGAGGGAAGGGAGGGCGATTGGGAGTGCGGCGGCTGCAACAACCGGAACTACGCCTTCCGCTCCTTCTGCAACCGCTGCAAGCAGCCCCGCCTCCTGGTCGACACCAAGACCCCCGCCGATTCCAAGTGGCTGCCCCGCATCGGCGACTGGATCTGCACCGGTCAGTCTCGATCTCGTCTCGTGTCTCTCTCGCGTTGCTCGATGCTTCTTTTTTCTCCTTCGTCTGGTCGATCCCGTTGGGAATCGGGGGAGCGCGGTTATGCGTCTCGAGTGTTGGCGGCGGGGTTTTCTGGATTGGTCTCGGGGGGTTGGTTGATGGTAGCGAGACTTAGCTGAGGTTTTGGTGTTTTCTCGGCCGTTCTTGAGACTTTGTGAGAATTGCGAGTTTTGCTTTAGCGATGAATAAGAGAAGGAATCGCTGGACTCTGGCGCTGGCAATCTGTGAGTAACTCATGGGAGATTGATGTAGTAATTATATGGAGTTAGCACAGCTTTGCTGTTTTTGTTTTCTCGCGAAGTTGGCCGCTGTCTTGTCAATCTCAATGGCTAGGCATTGGGAGGAGGTTTAGCATGGTTTGAGAAGCATATCCATGAACTTGACGTTAGCTAATTGTGTGGTGCCCC
This sequence comes from Eucalyptus sideroxylon, assembly GCA_014182405.2. NCBI lineage: Eukaryota > Viridiplantae > Streptophyta > Magnoliopsida > Myrtales > Myrtaceae > Eucalyptus > Eucalyptus sideroxylon. The sequence goes on from CM024557.2 coordinate 10,324,601, forward strand.
CCAAAAAATCTAAAGGGTTCAGAGTGCTGTGTTTTACTGCTAGCCCGTCTTGTCCACCGAGCAATCTACCCAGTTAATATGGAGGAGAGTTAGTTTACATGAATAGGTCCTGAATTTTAGTGTTCAATTTGTTGCTGAAAGCTTGACCCCAAACTTAAATGTTACTCGTCACTTCAATGTAAAGGATCTGCTTTAGATGTCTTGGATTGTATTAGAGTTTTATGCAGATAGTTCTTTGTATGCAATTAGGCTGAGTCGGCACAGTGCATGGTGTTTTCGTGTTTAAACCCTGGTTCACGATATATGTGTGGCTTTTCTTGTTTGTAACTATATGAAGCTGATAATTGTTTGAAAGTATTTATTATTGCCAATTCATGTATGAAATTTAATATTCCCTCATTTGAAGTCAACTTTGTGAGCTTGCTCTCATTTAGGTTGAGTTTTTTGCACTGTTTTGTGTGTGTTGTGGTATGGGATGGACTGGTTGGTGTGCGTTTACTTGGCTTCCTTTGGTTCTCCCTGGCTGCATTCTGGGTTGGGTTTGCATGGGAATGGATCGATAGGTTGCACTAACAACAATTATGCATCAAGAGAAAAGTGCAAAAAGTGCGGGCAACCGAAGGAGGTAGCAGCAATGCCAGCAATTGCCATGCCTGGGGCTTCACTCCCAACTTATTCAAATTATTTTGCCAGGTCCCGAGGCGGACTGGAACAAAATATGAATCTTGGACTTGGATTAATGGGCAGTGGTGCTCTCAAGCAATCACTTCCATTGAATTCCTCCTGGTCTTTCGGGGAGGCTGATAACTATGGAATTCAGGCTTCTGTCTGGTCCTTGGGTGCAAACTCCAATCCCGGACATCCATTTGCAAATCCTATCACTCAGTATCCTTCAGTTCCAAAAGGATGGCGCAATGGTGATTGGATATGCCAATGTGGCTTTCACAATTATTCATCTCGTTCGCAGGTATGGTTATACCATGTATATATTTCCTGATTGTAACCATTTCTTCTGATTTTGACTGAAGGAAGTTTCATTTTGGGGACAAGTCTGATTTGATCTCAATTTTCTTTGCAGTGTAAAAAGTGCAATGCTTCTATGACGCCAGGTACCTTACATTTTGGTTGGCTTCTTCTCGCCCTAATTGTTTTGCTCCTTGTGATTTGCAATGCTCTGAATTACTCTGTCATTTAGCTACTAATTTTATCAAGTACACATAGAGGTTACCCTTTGGGTGAATTTCATGGTTTTTTAATTTCCATGCGTGGTTTTCTTTTTACCCCTATAAGCAGTAGTGTTATGTCTCAAATCTTCATCATTTTCTTTTCCATGTCTGATATAATCCTGCCCTTTGCTTGGTTTTTATTAAAAGCCCTTGGAATGAAGCGATTAGCATCTGAAGATCTTGTCCATGGGTGGGATAACAAGAGATTGAATGCAGGAACTGTGAGTTTTTTTTTAATAGTAGTCATTTCACAAATATCATTTGTTGTATATTCTGATTTTTATTCTTATATAACTTCTGTGAAAAATCAGACAACCGGGCTTCAGCAATCATATCCAGCATTTGATCAAATGGTTGGAACCAGTTCTGAACCTAGAACTGGAGCATATTCATCTTTTGGAAGTTCAGTTGTGGCTTCAAATATACAAGTTCAGATTCCACATCAAGCTGCAACACCTGCTCTTCTTGGAAAGGGGTAGGTTTTTGCTGAGATTGTTACTGTTGCAGTTTATGCAAATATGTCCATCGAAGATTGTGCTTTTCATTGTGCTAACCTTTCAAAGTTATGGGTAAATGTGACAATGCCATAGGAAATACTTACCCAAGATGTCTTTTTGACTGTGTACTCAGCAGAGCAAAACAATGGCGACAGGGTGATTGGATGTGCACAAATTGCAATAATCATAATTATGCATCTCGAGCAGAGTGCAATAGGTTAGTTTCTAATTCAGTCTGAATATTTTGTGGTTGGTATGTATTGTACATCTTTCACATGTTTCTGGGTTTTCGTTGCAAGTTACCATGTTAGAACGTCTGCTTGCACACAAGTCATTCTGTTTTTTTAATCTTATTTAATCATGCATGTCATCCTTTTCTTTTCATTCTAGTATTGCCTAAACATGTCTGGAAGCCTGCTTCCTCTTCTCCATCTGTATACTTTGATAGGATAAAAGCATGTCAATCTGCAACAATAAATGATAATCCGTGTAAGGGCAAGTGCATAGTTAATACTTTTTTGGCTACCCAACTTTATGGTAGATTTGCAACCGAATGTTTGTAACTATTAATTTTTGCTTCAGAAACTCAAACAGAAACAAGGCATTGGACACAGATTTCACATCAAAGATTTACTAAAAGCACAATTACTTAGTGAATGTGTCTCAAGTTTCATTTGAGTCCAAGAGAATTTTCAGTGGGCTCATTCCTTCAGTTGAGTCTTTATGTAATGAACTGGATATTTGCTATGTTGCCAAGTTCAGAGAAATATACAACGGCAGTTTGTATAGTTTATTGACAAAGGTCGATTGTATAATCTGTATCAATTTTAAGTTTGTAACTTGTAAATATGTTATATGCAAATTGTTGTATTCTTTCTTTTGTAGACAAGGTAGAAGCTGCTACATTGTTTCCCAAAATTATATGTTCCCCCACCCTCAATGTCAATCCTAGGTCCGCCACCATGTTCAAGGACCCACATTTACAAGCTTTTGTAAGCTGAATCAAAGTAATGGACCCACATTTTTTTGTTAAATGCTTCCTCTCCCAGGGGAGGGATCAAGAGTGCTGTGGAATTTTAAAACTGAAATTTTAATGTTAACATGCTTTAACTGTATTGAAAATGTTGATATGCTGATTTGCTGTTGCTGTATGAGATTTGCTGATTGGTAAGATTGAACTGCTTTAACTTCTCTTTTTTAGCTTTTATTCTATTTGTTCTGGCTAGATGGTCAAATCTGCAAAAGGCCAGTGTATCTGATCAGGCTTGACCTAGACAGATGGTTTTCTTTCTTTCTTTCTTTCTAGCTTTCTTTGTTTCCCCTTTTGGTTGTCTCGATCTTTGCTTCTGGGGAATGATATAGTGGTGCAATGACTACCGTTTCTTTCTTGGACCAGCTCACTCTTGTCTTTAAAAGTTCATTTTTTAATTTTTTTTCGTAATGGTCATTGGCTGACCATCGGAAGGCTTTGTCTCTCCAGGTGTAAGACGCAAAGAACTGCACTTTCCCAACCCGTCAATGCTGTTTAATCGCAGATTCGGCGAGGCTCCCAGACCATAGGAGATTTTGTATTCGGCAATTGAGGTTCTTTGCAATTTTTCTCTCTGTACCGTGCCAAAAACAGAAGCAAAAGCTCGAGACAAGCTTGCTTTATCTTTTCTTTTTTAGTTTGCTCGTCATGGAATTTAGCTGGATATTTGATGGATTCTGTTTGGACAGACAGCGCGGGTGTAATGCTATTTGGTTGAGGGCCACTTTGGCGCGCCTTATTAGTCTTTTGTCAGGGTCTTTGTTTTTGGTCTCAAAAGATGATTCATGAATTACAGAATACAGATGGTCTCATGTTATTCTGTCTCCTTTCACTGATGTTTTACGAATGTCCGTTTTCCAGCAATGTGCTGAAGGCAGCCTTGGAAGTCATTTAACCTTAAGTGACATGCCGATCTTCGCCGTCCTTGGTGCTGAGTTGAAGGTATCACATACTAATGAACACTGTGCTTTAGAGACATGTGCATGGTTATACATGGATGCGCATCTCGTGCTCTTATGAGATGTTGTGTTTTGTTTGCACTCCCACCGTGGCTTTTCTTCCTCTCGTACTGACATCGATCTGCTAACCGTAATAATTCAAACCCGTAACGTAGACATCCTTTCTGCTACCTTTCAATCGCCCGTTCCGCTGCCGATGCAAAAGTAACAGGTACGCTCATTACCGAAATTCAGCAGCTATGGTGCTCATGGAGCTGCTGGGTAGGCGGGAACGTGACCGGGAATCCATCAGCTAATCTACATTTTTGTTGTCCAACGCCGGGAGAGTATCGCATTGCGAGACTAAGCAATGGATGCACTTTTTAAAGGAATCGATCTTTATGAGATATAGCCTTTCGCTTTTCATTAATTAATTCATTTTCCGAAGATTGTGGAAAACATAATTCGACTTTATAAAGTGCAAGATGCTCGACCTTATGCGGGGACATTTGAATGGCATTTTACACTTCGAAAGCAATTTCAACTTTTAAGGATGCTGTCACTTTAAAAGGTTCTTTTATAGAAAGAAACACCAGGGTCCGTTATCATCAAATTAAGATAATTCTGATTAAAATTGCCCAATTGATTTTCCATTTTTGGACCTGGCTTCTCCTGTCTTACTCTTTTCTGATTCACTTCCCTCGACTTCTTCCAATTCTAACCACCCTTTCCTCACCTAACTCATTCCTTTAATGAACACCAAGTTAGCCGAGCGATACTCATGCATACCGAATTACCAATAATGAACATTACATGCATAATATATCGTGTATGAGTTGTAGGAAAAATCACACGAATAACTCAATATTTTTATATATTCTGATGGAGATCTTAACTTGTGGGACTTCACCGAAGAAATAAAATTATTTTGATTATTTGTTAACTCCTTTGCTGCACAATTGTGTACATTAAAGCATGTGTGGAATCGATTAGATTTTTTTCTCACGTTTTGTGATTAAGATGAAATTACACAACATAGCCAAGAGAACTTTAAGAAGATGAAAAATTCAAATTTCGCTCCTTTTTTCTCCAACTCGAGGCCTCAAATTTTGATTCCAAAAAATTGTCCATCTAGGGAAGGAAAATCTCATGTGAAGTCGAGTGCTGACAGAATGAGGAAACTGAAGGACGGACTTGTAAAATATTTAGCCGCTAGGGTCTATTTCGGAACCCAACCTAAATCTCAGGGATCTTTCTCGGAATTCTCGCCGGATTTCTCTTTCCTATTCTTCTTTTCTTTTTCTTTTCTCTTTTTTTTTTTTGGTCGAAATTTCCCTTTCCCATTCGAGATATTAGAAAGAGCAATAAATCCATGAACAACAAATTTAAGAGGAAATAAAAAAAATCCCGTTTTTCTTCGTCCGCAAACTCTCTCTCTCTCTCTCGCTCGCGGGCTCCCGACGCACCACCAACCTCCTCCGGCAACCACCGCAATCGTGAGCGCGCGTGCGCGATCCGCACCTCCGGCCTCCGCCATGGGCGACGGCGTCCCCGCCGGCTCCGGCTCCGGCTCCGGCTCGGACGATCCGTTCCTCCGCAAGTACCAGCGGTCCGAACTCCGGATCGCGTCGGAGTTCCTCACGACCTGGCTCCCGTTCCTCTCCAGAGATCTCTGCCCCGGCTGCACCGACAGCCTCGCCGATCGCATCCGCTCTCTCGACTCAGGTGGCCTTTCCCCCATCTTCGTCGCTCTCGCCGCGCGCGCGTTCTTCGCTTAAAATTCTGATGAAATTTTCTTTAATCAGCTGCGAGGTTGAATTCTTTATTTTCGCTTCATTCCGAGCGGATTGTTCAGTTACGGTTTACTTCGTATTCACTTTGAATTTGCAAAGTTAGTTTTTTTTTTTTTTTTTGGTGGAATGTTTTCCATGTAGTCGTCGGTTGAGTTGGTGTTTGATGTTCTTCTGATGAGTGTGATTTGTACTGTAGAAGTTGATGGAGATGCGGAACTCGCGAAACCGGAGGAGAATGTGGATCCGTTGTCTCCGGATGTCAAGGGAGAGCAGGGGATGGATGAGAACGGCATCGACAACCGGAATTTAGGAGAGAGTGGGGACGATGAGGGGAGACGAATTCGTTGGGGAGTTGGAAGGATGGGGCGCAGGGGTGCTTCGAGGGCACTCCGGAAGCCTCCACTAGTAGCTTGGCTCAGGAGTCTCCTTCCGTCAGGACTTCAAGTTCGCACATGTCTTGGGCGGACATGGCTCAGGAAGATGAGCTTGAAGAGGAAGATGACCAGGAATCCAACAAACGCTTGGCTGATACGAACGGGTTAACTGAAGAGTCGAGGGTGTCCGCCGTTTTGGAGAAGCCGAAATTGCCCAGGGAGCAAAGGGAGTACATACGGTTTATGAATGTGAAGAGGAAGAAGGATTTTATATGTCTAGAGAGGGTTGACGGGAAGCTCGTGAATATTCTACAGGGAATTGAGCTCCACACTGGTGTTTTCAGTGCTGCAGAGCAGAAGAGAATAGTTGACTATGTGTATCAGCTTAAGGGCATGGGCAAAAGGGGAGAATTGAAAGGTCAGTTTCCCCTTTTATCAAACTGTGCTTCATTTTATTATTTTGAGCTCTGACACAATTTGCTTTTGTGTTGAGCTGTGTGGTTGGTTATAGTTGATTGAGTTGACTCTGAACTCCGACACAGTTGTTAGCTTTTATCCCACTGTGCTTAATTTTCTAGCTTACCCATTGGCTTGAGCTTCACTTGAATAAATAAAACGCTGTGTTTTGGTGACATCCTGGACTAGGTAACGATCTACTAAATCAAAACATTGTGAAGCACATATTCAAGATAGAGATTGACAGTGTTATCTCTGTAAGTCTGGATTATAATAAAAAGACAATTTAAGATAAGAGGACCTTTTCCAATGACAGATGCAAGATATGAAGTCAACATAGCTACAGACTTGCTTCGAGTAGAAGGCTAGTGAGCAAATTAGTGAACTGCATTTTTCTCATTAATTACTGCTATAAAGTCGAAATGTTGGCTTACTCAGTACATTCTTTTAGCCAATGTTTCAATTAAGCAGTTCTATGTGTCTTCTCTGCTTGCTAGTTTGGCTGTGGACCTCCCTCACACTGGGTGCTGTAAACAATGTGATATGAGCAGGCTTTTATGGCAGGTCATCATGTCAAGAGAAAACATGCATAGAAAAACTCATGAATAAGTAAATTTAGCAAAGATCTTTGATATATGGATGCTTGATTGCCATAGAAGTTACAGTAATAGATATGAGAAAAGGTGCAAAAAATTATATGGCGAGCTTTAATTTGTAGGAAGACACTGTTGCTGTTGATGTTTATTATATGTTCTGGAGTCCCACAAATGATGTCTTTGATTTTATCTGCACCTATAAAAATGCTTGCCACAGGTTTGTGATCTGTTTATTATCTTTGCATAAAAAAAAAATTTGTGCAAGATTATCTTGTTTGCAGGAGTCGGGAGGTAGTACTCAACAGACTGTCTTGTTATTGTTTGAAGATTTGTCTTGTAACAGTTTATGAGCGGAGGAACTAGACAGAGATCATCATGACTTTTGTTTTGTCTCTTGTATGTCCTTTGCCAGATTTTGTTACTCTCCCTTTGCTGTTCTTGTGTTTGCACTTAAAGGAACGAGAGTATTCTTATACCATGTTTTAGCTGTTGCATACCCTGAGAATAGTTTATAAAGTTCTCTTCAGATCTAGCTGTGGAACTTGCCCTTGCCTTGACCTTCTAATATGAGGCAAAGTTTTATGCTTGGCTCTTGAAGGTAGTGAAATATGACACCTTCTCATGATTCTTGGTCAAGATTTATTTGATCCTTTTCTCCTGGGAGGTCTTTCAAGGGCTTCACTGTTATGTTGATTTGGCATTTTGTCAACTGGTGTAGGATCAAATTCTGTGATACAATTAACTATATGTTAAACACATTAAATGCACTTTTATTTTATTTTAATTTAATTTTTGCTTCTGCTACTTTATTTTCATTATCTCTTGTTTTCTGTCAACCTTCTTCATGCTCTCGAGCATGCATTGCAATTGCATTGGCTTGGTTTCAACTGTCCATTCCTATCCTAAGTGTAATTTATTGCCATTTACTTGTAAACCGGACTTTGCATGAAATCTTGCACCAAATTGCATACTGTGTTCCTATGTGCAATGTGAAGTTGTTTCAATTGGTTTTTTCAAGATAGAATATCATCATGAGCCAATGATCATGGCATTCTTCTAGGAGAGACTTGCAATCGACAAACTCCGGAAATCAGAATTGAACCATAAATTGAGAATGAGATAATGGTCTTCAGATGCTGATTATCAAATACCAGCGCATCACGTTCACATTGGCTTAAATGGGGTTCAGGGACCCTTCTCGTTATCATCCTTATTGTATTGGTCTAGAAGTTGTGATCTTGATAATATTCTATGGGATGAATTTATTAGTTGGTCAAGTCATTTCCAATAGGTTGGTGCTTTGGTTCTAAAATCAGGGAAGTTCAAGATTCTGCCTCAACATGAAGAGTAATCTGAATAATTGTTTTAATGTGAGGAACTACAAAACTTTATGCTGGCCACAAGCACTAAATGTGATTCACTGATCTGACAAATATCTTCATGTCATTGAAATTTTTTCATTTGATATACCTTTTCTACTACAGTTGCTGACTTCTGATATATGGGGACTTGGACAAGTTCATACCACCTGTTTGAGTGAATTATGAACTTCTGAATTGTACTGCTGATGTACCCTTGCTAAAATCAGCTATTTATTGTATGACTCTTCTGCAAACAACCTATGATTCATTCTCAATGGTGATAGACCTAAGGTTGTAAAGGATCAGGATCCTACTTAGGATTAATGGGATACCTGAAGGATTTGATCATAAAATTGGATTGAGGATTTTAATGTCTTTAAAATTTGAACAACACAAAAATTTTGAATAGCTGTACAGAATTTACTAATTATGAAAATTGTGTTACATTGGAACTTAAACAGGTGTGCTATAAAGCTCATGCCATCAATAAACTAGATTTACAGGAAAAGTCAATGTTTCTATAACCTGAACATCTAATTAGGGAGATTGCAATGTTAGGATTTATTGAGATTGGATTGGTCAGATATATAAGATAGTATCAGTCTGTGATTTTTGTTCACTTAGGATTGAGACCATATAAAGATCCCAACATATTAATATCCTGTTAAGACCCAGATTGTTTCTTAAGTTTTGAATGCTAGGATCTTAATATCATGGTTAAACCAATTGCCAGATTTTATTAGATCCATTTTCATCCTTCACTTAGGGCCCTGAAGTGTTTTTGCCTTGACAAAGCACATTGGATTGCCATAAATAACATGTAAATACTAGTATAGGAAACATTTTGAAAGCACAGTCGGTTGTCTGTGGTGACAATGAAGTACCAAATAAGAGTTGCAGATTCTTTCTGCCAATTAGGCCAATATCTCTCTGCATGATCATAGATCAGCTAAAAGATCATTGTGTCCATTCATTCTGTTTAGTATAAAATTGATTCTGGTTTCAGTTTCACTCCTGACTAATGGCCTTGACCAAATGGTACTTTGATGAGTTGCATATTTGGTAATGGAAACTTTTGAAATTTTCCTTTTCATTCCTTTCTAGATATTCCCTATTTCCTTTTCCGGCTCCATTATTTATGTCAAGACTGATTTCACTCATTGGCATGACTGATCGTCTCTTTTATTGTCCTTTTTCAGAGCGGACATACACAGCACCACAAAAATGGATGAGGGGAAAGGGACGTGTAACTATTCAATTTGGTTGCTGTTACAATTATGCAACGGCAAGTTTCTAAGGAAATAGATAAACGATTTACTTTCTTTCAAAGAAATTTCTAGTGTAGCTATGTGATTGATTGGTCTCATGATTGATTAATATGGAAAGGCCTAATTATCTGATATTTACTCATTGCAGGATAGAAATGGAAATCCACCAGGAATTCTTCAGAATGAAATGGTTGATCCATTGCCTCACCTCTTTAAGGTTATTATAAGAAGATTGATTAGGTGGCACGTATTACCTCCAACGTGCATACCTGATAGTTGCATCGTCAATATTTATGAAGAAGGGGACTGCATACCTCCACACATAGACAACCACGATTTTGTTAGGCCATTCTGTACTGTATCATTTCTTAGCGAGTGTGACATTGTTTTTGGATCAAAGCTGAAGGTAAAGGCTGCTGGTGAGTTTGATGGGCCTTATAAGGTTCCTCTTCCAGTAGGGTAAGTATAAAGAACCTTATCTGTTCTATGCGACTGCAGTTACATTCTAAATTATATGCTCCACACTACCTGCCAAGCAGTTTGTTTAGAGTATTTTTTTTTTTGTTCTCTGGAATCTTAAAATCTATCTTGTCCTCCAGATCTGTTCTTGTTCTAAATGGAAATGGGGCTGATGTGGCAAAGCATTGTGTTCCTGCAGTCCCTACAAGGAGGTATAAGGATTCTGTTTTTATCTGCTTGTGATTTATTGGCTTGATTGTTTTAGCCCTTTTATTTCCTTCTTTCCAGGATATCCATCACATTTAGGAGAATGGATGAATCTAAAAGGCCCAAAGATTATGTTCCAGAACCTGATTTGCAGGGAATTCAGCCATTGCAGTATGAAGCGGAAAGATCTAAGAGGTCAAATTCGTATGAAACAGACCAACGTTCAAGAAGGTATCCTCCTAGGAGAGAGGCTTACAATGGTTCAAGGGGATACATAGAGAGAAATGATCCACGTTCAGAGCCTCACTATTCACTTCAAATTCATCGAGGGCCTTCAAGTAGACGAAGGGTCAGGGTAAATGTGGACAGCTAGTGGCTGCATCTTTGTTAATGCCCTGTTGATTGCCAATTGAGTTAATACAGTTCAAGAGGAATGATCCATTTGGACCATCATCATTTATATTTATACCTCCGGATCTGGTTGACGTGTGGTTGTTTTGTGGCCTTTCTACCTGGTAAAGTCGCTTTTAAGTTCCCATTTTCAGTATCTGAGGATCTAATGAACACCATCATGTCTCTTTTGCTGTGGTGGTACATAACTTGGAGATTCTTTAGATGGAGATCAAAATGCGGCAAAACATCTGGTTATAAATACATTTGTATATCAGATTGAGTGTGCACATATGTGAGCTGGAATTTTCTGCAGTCATGGACGGCCTGGGTCGACATCAGTATGTATCAGAGTTAGGGGAGCTTTTTCAACTCGGTACAGCATTTAGCTTGCTATAGGGTTGCATAAGATTCGTGGAAGCTATGTATTCATTGTAAACGTGTAAAGATTTGGTTAAGGATTGTAGGGGCTATGATATGATTTTATTTTGAAGTTTTTCCTGCCTTTTTTGTCATATAAGGGAGTGTTTAGTGATGGGTGTATTTGATCGGCCATACTTTGTCTGATGGGTCTCAGACCAAACAGAGAGTTGATATGTGAACTTGTGTTCTGCTCCTGATGCTCTGTTAAGGTTGTGCATTTTGACATGGAGAGACGTGGCTTGATGAACTTAATGGAAGCATAGCTCTAACTTTAGTCTTTACATTTAATTTGACGGTGATGATGTTTGGATTTGGGACTGATCTAAGAAACTGCTGCGAGAAAGACCCGATGTGACAATTTTACCAGATACATGCTAGCCGTTAAAAGATTGTCGCTATAACAAATCTTTTGGATATTATTGGAGGCTAGAGATCGGACCCTTCTTTCATGGAGCACGTATCCTTGTTAGCCTTATCCCGGCGTTAGACAGCATGTTGAGGTGTGGATATTGCCTGATGGTTCTCTTGGGTTTCAAACTCCTGAAGATTTGCTTTTGTATATTTTATCCAGATTATTTGTGGATATAACTGGACTATTACTAGCATCTGTTGTTCGACCTGAACTGGATGAAAGGGGTGAAATAGAAAAAAATGGGTTATCTTGTATTATTGCTTATACTTGCAGTATGGTACTGGCACACTGTTAAATGAGTAATGAACTTCACCTCCGATTCGTAGCATATACCAAACTAGAGAGGGGAAAAGAAGGAAATTAGGGTATATCATATGATTGAGCTGTTTCTCTTAGTTTATCTTCCAAATTTCAACTTTACATACGACCGACTTCCTCTCCCTTAGAAAATAGTATCTTCAAGTTCCTTTCCGAAAGGCTGCTCATTCAGGTCCACTTTAATCTCTGCAATTCGTGATCAAACGATCCCCAGTAAAGACATCACGAGCAGAGTACATGTGCCTCCACAGCCGATCTTGCTCTGCAGTTGATTCTTGACAGAGACAGACATGCTTTAACGAGTGTTGAAACATGCTGACCCACTCGTAGAGTTTCCCACATCCACATCTGCTTAAGAAACAAGCTCTTCTTTCCCGTGGTCCCCTTTGACACTTAGTCAATAAGGTGCATTCAATGGGGTTTGGCACAGAGGTTTTAAGAACCTAGTGAAAAGAGTTTTTGCTTGCTGCTGGCTGGTTAGGGGTGTGGGCCAGACAAAGTACGTTCACATATTCTTTCCTCTCCTCTAATATTAAACCTAGCCTTTGTTCAAAAAAAATTATTAAACCTAGCCGATGCTAAAGCCACAGTGCCAAGACAAGATGGTCCACATACTAGGAAATCACCCCCCTCCCCTAAGCAAGTACAATGTGAAGTGAAGAGAAAACACTTCCCATGAAAAAAAGTGATTCTTCCATAGCTTCAGAATCTTCAAAAGAGGGTTTGGTACGTGGGAGTGTGTCCATTTCGAGTAAGTTCTCTCTCTCTCTCTGCCCACTTTGTAATGATGAAAAATCTGCATTGATTGGGGCATTGAAATCATGTACACTACATATGCATCAGAGAAGTCTTTCAAGACCCATATCAAAAGAAGGGGGAAAAGGTGGTGGCCCCCCTGGCCTTTGCTTCCTAGAGTGAGCAAAAGGGAGCGAAGAGGCTAAAAAGGCAAAACCCAGAAATCTTCAGTAGCAGTCTAGAGAGAGAGAGGGAGGGAGGGAGGGAGATATGGAATGATTCTTGATGTGTCCATGGAGATATGGAGAAAAAAATAGCTTCAAGAAGATGATTACGGGAAAGAAAAGATGGTGGTGGTGGGGTCTGCACGCTAGCCCTTTCTTCCTCCCTCCCTCCCTCCCTCCCTCCCTCCCTCTCTCTCTCTCTCTCTCACAGAGAATGACAGACATAGCTTCACACTGGCAAATCAGAGAGTGATCAAAGATGAAATAGGACTAGGGCTGATGGAACCAGAGACATATCATTCCTGATTCTATGGATGAAAATTCTAGTGGCACATACAGAAATAAATCCTCACGAGTAACTTATTTGTTACCCTAGTCATGTAGACCGATGACACTTAAATGAATTTTTACCTCGTTGTTAAGGGACTTAATGAAAGATTACGTCACCGTCGATTTTTCATAATGATTGGATACACATTGTCTAACAGATCGATGTTTCTAAAAAGGATCGTGATAACAATTAATCCATTTATGATGACTGTAATCAGTAATAACCACAATTGATCCAATGGAATCGTGAAAGAATATGCACAAATAATCCCTCATTAGTCAGAGAGAGAGAGTGCGTGGGTAAATGCATGATAAGGAAAGGCAAATCTCATGATGGCAGTGTCAAGATCAACCAAAGAACGCAATCTGCAAAAGTGTTCTTGGCGAGGGAGAGAGGAGCAGTCAGAATTGTCGAAAAATGGAATTTAGACTGCTGCAGGTTGAAATCAAGGAAGAGACTGAAAATTCTATGGGCCCGAAACCCAACACAGAAGGGGATTAAACCCTTTTCTCTTTCCCGGACGACCTCATGATACTTGAAGACAATATATAAGAAAAGATAATGTTGCTTAGCTTTTTAGACCCAGACTCGTAGGAGCAGTGTCTTATTTGCATCCCATTGATTGATGAATCCATTGCTTCACTCGCCTCGTTCGAATTTATGTAAACTAAGATGTGAATATCTCCAGGAAACAAGACGCCAAGTACCGTTTTTCATCTTGCCCTTATGAACAGTGAGCACAAGGAGTGATGAAAATGAGCCACACCCTGTGGAAGTCCGGCACGACCTTCGCAAAGAAAAGTGAAATTCATGTGGCGCAAGGTCATCTAATAGCAGTCTCCTGTCATAGACCAAGAAGAGCTTGCATCTACTCTGCACTGGAGACGTAACGCATCTTGTCTTGCTTTCTATCATACGTCTGTTCCAGATGCAAATGGATGTGTTCTTGCAGGCCTTAGACCACTGCTAAATGACTTGCAAGACTTAATACTTCAGATGAACACCTTTTTACTTGGAAAAAACCATGTAGGCCGTACATGTACATATGCTGTAAAGAAGGATTGTTTGCACCGTCAGGTATATTACCTAGGACAATATGATACAAGCACCGCCTTTCATCTTCCTTTTATAAATAATTTATTTTCTGTTATTGATAGTTTTTCCTTTTGTTCGCTGGCCTATCTTGTCACCGGTCCCTGACAGAGAAATGGTTACTCTAACCGCAAGTTCTTGACAAAGAGAAGGAGAGGGAGGCAAGTTGCATGTCCTCGGAACGTTTAGTTGGTGCGACTTGGTTTGGCTCGTTGCTTCTTTTTAATAATAAACCCAGCATTGTCTTTTTGAACCGCATAACTTACTAACGCACCGAGGATCAAAGCACTTGACGCAGGCATCCTACATATGGTTTTTGGCTAAAGAATTGGGTTGCTGATTAAGCTATTTGGGTCCCCACGTTTTCCAAAATGGTATATGTAGCGATTCCAACGAGCCATTTGCATCCATAATATCCGAGGACAGCTGAAAGCTAAAGTGGCCATGGATTTGCTTCAGTTTCATCAGCATTCACGGATGAAATATGAACCTGGCCTTTTCTAAAGAAGAGCGGGCTGACAACAAGATTTGAAGGAAAACTCCTTAGTGTTCAAAGCCTTCTGATCATCATCACTACATATCGGAGAGATCATGCAGAAGAAGGTTCACAGAGCTTATATTGTAACATAGCCATGCTGAAGTACCAAGATTTTTATCAGAAAATTCCTGGTAGGGACGAAATATTTCCACAACAGGGACTATTCCATCAACTATGTGATAAAGTGGATGGTATGGCTTGGTAGAATTAACTTCCATGCAGGGGATGGAAATGCAAGATATGGACACCCTATCTTCCATGTGCTTTTGGGTTTTAGTAATTGCACAACTCTTCCATTTGGAAAAGAGATGAAGACAGTTGTATTTTCTATTATTTCCCACGCAACGATATATAAGATTTAAGTTCATAGTCAAATTAGTACAAAAACGCAAAACGATTGGCAACATGGCAATCCAACGGAAACTTATAATGGTCCTCTATTGCTCGAAAAACATCATTATGCTAGAGTCTCAAATCATGCGATTTTAGTGGGGCTATTTGATTATTTTGCAATTACTTTTCCGTTTTCCTTGCGAATAATTTGCATATTTTGAAACTAGATTGATGATTCTCTGTCCGCTTAGTACCTATATACACACTACCGAAATTGAATGGTGAAGTTCCTTTAGAGAGATGGAGGTCAGAGGTCTAACTAAAGAAAGGTGAAGAGAGGGGAATAGCATAAAACCCTAGCGAGTAAGGGAAGATCATTTTGCAGGAATGACCAACCAAGTAAAAGAGCTATAGGCACAATCTCCTCATCTTTGCTCCAAAAGTCCCCAATTTACAGTTCTGCCCTTGAGGAGAGTGGGGCCATAGTATAGCGTAAGTACAAGAATATCTTTCTGGTTTCTGGCTCATTTTGGTACCGTGGTGAAAAAATAGGGGACGAACGATCACCACGACGTGTGAATTTGATCTGATCCCATTTGCAAGAAAGAACCTTTCCCAAACTCTATAAAGCTTTCTCTCTCTCTCTCTCTCTCTCTCTAAGGAGAGAAAACCCACCAAATCATTGCAAAGTGGCCATTCATTCATTCATTCAGCCAAAAGACCCTCTTGTTCATCCTTCTCTTCCTTACCCCCCCGTATTTATCCCTTTCCATACCTAAAGTCTCTCTCTTTCTCTCTGATCTGTTTGTGTGTCTGTGACTGTGAAAGGACTTGAGTGACTAGGGACGACTGAGATATATACCTCGTCACGCCTTTCGATCCAAGTAATCCCCCCACGATACCCTCCCTTTCTATCCCTTCTTTTGTCCCTTCCCTTTCATGAAAATCTCTCTCTCTGAGATCTCTGTCAACTTCAGTCCTTCTCTCCCAGATATCTCTCTGATATCCTCTGTCTCTTCTCTCTCCATGTGCTTGCTTCGCTCTCCATTATAAGTTATAACCCACCCCATCTCCCCACTCTCTTCATGTACTCCCTCACCTACCCACCACACATCCTCCCTCCCTCTCTCTCCCCCTCCTCTATCTCTCATGGAACCCCAACAACAGCAGCAGCAACAGCATCAAAACCAAGAGGACATGAACTGCAGCAACAACAACGGTGGGAAAGGTGGAGGCACGAGCAGTAGCAGCAGTTACGCTTGCAGGCAAAGCAGTACGAGGTGGACGCCGACGACGGACCAGATAAGGATCCTCAAGGACCTCTACTACAACTACGGCGTGCGGTCCCCCACCGCCGACCAGATCCAGAGGATCTCCGCCCGCCTCCGCCAGTACGGCAAGATCGAGGGCAAGAACGTGTTCTACTGGTTCCAGAACCACAAGGCCCGCGAGCGCCAGAAGAAGCGCTTCTTCTCCCCCGACCCAAATTCTAACATAAATGGCACTGCCGCTCCTCCACCTACGGCCTCCGCGGTCAACCCCCAGACGAGAGGCGGAGGTCGCGGAAGCGGCAGTTGGAGCGGCAAACTACCTCCTCCTGAAGAGCCCTTTGTGCTCCACAACAAGTTCTCTAACCTCACTCCTCCTGGTACGCGTGTACCTTTCCTCATCACTGATCCCCACTCTTTCATTTTCTTAGATTAAAGTTCGGTCTTTTATGGAGACTTTGTAGTTTATGAGTATTTACGTAGTGGGTATGCGACTCGTAGTGGGTATGCAACTATGCATGGCTCTTTCTGTTTTGGTGTCCTACTATTCCTTGTACTGGTGCGGCTTGTCGCGCGCTACTTATTATTGTTGTCATGATGCTGATGATTTGTTTTGCTGGATCTTTGTCGTCCTATCAGTCCCGTAATTCATTTTTCCACTTTCACATCGTTAATGGGTTCTGAACTTTGGATGCTTTCTCAGGGCTTTGTTCTTCTTCAGCTGCTGCTGCTGGTGTAATGGCTGTTGGGCAGATGGGTGGCTACGGATACGGTTCTGTGACAATGGAGAAGAACTTTAGGGTAAGTAAAGAAGCGTTGTTTAATTGGTACGGAGCGATATCTATTCTTATGGAAGGTATAAATCAAACCTATCTTTGCATGAAGTAGAATCTACACACAAGCTGTTGATTTGTCCTTAAAACTGGCCTATGCCAAGATAAAGTGTGATTGAACTTGTTTAAGTCACCTTGTTTCGTTACTCGACAAGAACTTTTAGCAGAATTAGAATTGTAGAACAGATAATATAATTCAGAAATGATTAGTGTTCATGTTCCCTCCAATTTGATTTCCAAGTAAGAATCGATGTGCTAATAGTAGACAGTGTCTGAGCAATGCCAACTTTCTCATTTCTTCTTCCCCATTCCAAGCAGGATTGCTCTATATCGGCCGGCAGCGGGGGAGGGTACCTCGGCCCAAACCTTGGTTGGATCGCGGTGGAGCCATACGCTTCGCCACCATGCGCTGCTCTCTTAGAAAGGAAGAGCCACCCTTATCTCGAAAACCAACAGGAGGAAGAAGAGGAAGAAGGAGGAGGAGGAGGAGGAGGAGGAGACGAAGAAGATGAAGAAGCTCCGGAGATTGAAACCCTACCGCTGTTCCCGATGCACGATGACGACCACTTGAACATCGACGATGCCTTGCGCAACATCAAGCCAAACTCGGATCATTACCATCATCACATCCGCCGCCAGGGCTACTCCTACTGGTACGACGACGTCGTCATGAGCACTTCTCGCACTTCCCTCGAGCTTAGCCTCAACTCCTACACCGGCCGATCGCCCGGCCCCATTTAAACAAACCGGACAAAAGAAAAAAAAAAAGGGAGACTGTGGATTCTCTTTCCTTTTTCTTGTGATTTTCATAACCCTAATGCTTATGTTATAGCTATAGATGTAGCTGCTGGTATATGAAACGTGATCATTCGCCACCTAGGTTAATTATAACTATTGCTGCGCCGCTCCTCCTCCTCCTCTTCCTCTTCTTCTTCCTCTCATCAGATGTAGCTGCTGGTATCTGAAACGTGATCATTCGCCACCTAGGTTAATTATAACTATTGCTGCGCCGCTCTTCTTCTTCTTCTTCTCCCTCTCTCCTTTGTTTCTGGTTGGGAAGGTTTGTCGGCTCGACATTTGTCACGAAAAGAACTTAATGGTAGTGATTATGTTGCTTTCAGTGCTGTCCTTTTTCGGGCGGACACTCCATAATCATCGGATTAGCACAGAATCTAATAATGGCAACGTTAACACATGAGAGAGTTCGTATGTGTCGGAAAACGAGAGCTAATGACCTAATACCTACAGCTAGTTTGTCAATTTTCCTTTACAAACTTAGCTCCAAAGCAACAAGTTGATTTAAATAATACTAATTATAAAGTGAGGAACTAACTTGATTGTCTCCAAATGACACGCATTCAGTGATGTGACTATATACTTTGATAAACTAGGGGCAAAATTGCAAAGAGCCGGAAAAGAAAAACCCTTGTAAAGTTGGGTATAAACGTGACCGTATGCTTTTGACAAGAGTCGAATGGCTGATTACTTGATAATTATCCTGATTTAATGGAAATTAGTTTGTACTTTATATGGAGTCACGCTAATTGTGGATGTCATTTCTTTTTTTATCTTGCGAAATTATTAACATTAGTACAAGCTGATATTTGTAGTTCAGCTCACTGAGTTCTGCTTTCAATTATTTTCCAAAATGTTATAGACTGATCTTCCTTTTTTGGATTAATTTGGTTTGCTAAGTTCCCTAGAAACGAAGTCATTACGTTGCGAACCATCATGAAGGAAAGAGCAGCAATTTGGCCTTTATACAGAATGAAATATATCATCATCGATGGAATCTGATTTTATACCCCAAAAGACTTGTCTTGTTTGGTAGGTATTACTCGCTCCTTATGCTCTAATTTTTCTTAGGTAGGTATGAGTGCCGTGAGAAAATTCTAAATCAAACGTGGCCTGTTGATTTGTTTAACCGGTTTCGTTGGAAAAATTAAAATTGGAAAATCCCAGTAAGGGAGATTCCTTACAAAAGAAGAAAAACCAACAGAATGAAACATGTAATTTTAAAGCATATTAAATACCCAAACATAGATGACCACAAGTAGAAAGGTATTATCACTCACAGTACTAGTCTGTTGATTTCATTGGAAAGATCTAATAAATTTTAAAGATTTAAAGAACACTTCAAATATTGACTTTGAGACTAATGACAAAATCGTTGTGTGCTAATTTGGCTTCCTCATTCATTTCCCTCAAGTCAAGGTGCTGGACAATGACTCTCCGGTGATTGAAAACCAAGACCGGTGATGTCGAGAATACATAATAACAGATGAGATACAGAAAAGATCAAA
Source organism: Eucalyptus sideroxylon (assembly GCA_014182405.2). Taxonomy (NCBI): domain Eukaryota; kingdom Viridiplantae; phylum Streptophyta; class Magnoliopsida; order Myrtales; family Myrtaceae; genus Eucalyptus; species Eucalyptus sideroxylon. The sequence goes on from CM024557.2 coordinate 10,344,006, forward strand.
GTATGAATAATGAATTAGCAAAAGAAAAAATTACTCCTTTGATTCGAATCTCATAAATGAAGATGTGCAAAGAACCTAAAAAAATTATAAACATGGCTAAAGTTTAGGAAAAGAAAAATCAAATCGTAGTCCATATGCGTTAACCGATTACAAATCCTAAAATAATAAAATTTATACTAGATATCCACTTTTCTACTTCTTTTCTACTTCTTTTCAGTTCTTAATCTTTTGTTTTTAATTTGGAGCAATATCCACCATTTTTTAGTTTTTTCACTGTAGAACAATATCCAATATTTGAAAATTTGCAGCTGAACCCTTCATACATTACCTATATTTTTGTTCTATTAGATTTGTCTTTTAAATAATCCCTCTATTTTTCTAATCTAGTTCCCAACAATAAACCCATTCTTTTCATTTTATAGTTTACCGGTTGCTCATCTAACATTATCTAAGAGTTGCGGTCGGAAGTTCACAGTTTCAATTTGAGCATAACAAGAAAAATATTGAGCAAAACAATGCTGTTACGCTAGCTGCTCCCTTGTTCTTATTCTTATTTTGTCAATTCCTTTCATTGAGGGAAATTCTTAACATAAATCCGTGACGGAATATTAACGAGTGTCTTGAGAATACTTACTATTCTTTTTTTTATAATCTAGGGTATTAGCAATTTAACACGAAGGCCAAGCTACTAATTATTGAGTCTATGGAACACCTCACGAGCCCCATAAGCCAAATAAGTCATAGCTTAAAAAGTCAAGTGCCTTAAAACGTAAAATAATCTAGTTTTTCAATCACAAATAGCACATGACAATAGAAGTCAGTGCCTTAAAATTGTGTGATTTTTTGATTAGGTACTTAAGAAACGTTCCAGCTAAGGCATAACTTGGTTATGCTATTTAAAAGTATTAAAAATTGAGTAATTACGGACTCTTCCAACTTAACCTGCATTCTCCTAATGTACTTATCTATTTTATGTGATACACTTGATCAATTTCTCCTAAATTTTAAATTTTGATTGCACTTTTAAAATCAATTTGAGATTTTCCAATGCACTTATCTTTAAAAAAAAAAAAAAGTAATTCCAGACGACTCCAACTTAAGCTGCATTCTCCTAATATAAATAGCCATTTATGTGATGTACCTGATCAAATAATCGGGGCAGTGTGCCTCGTTCTTGAATGCAAAACAAGGTTAATCGGACTTACCACTTGTGCGCAGATTTAGACTGGGACAAGACAATTGTGAACAATATTGTACGCGTCCAAACTCATCGTGCAGCATATGCACGTGCGAAATCATTCACGCGCCTATGTGAATGGACCACAAATTCATTGCACATTTCGAACCATATGCTTCTCTCCAATTACGAAAGTAATGCATCGCAATGTCTTAAAAAAGGACACCCATCTAAGCCCATGGAGTGCTGAACTTGCCTTGCCCTTCGCATCGTTTTCACTGCCCCGCGTTGGTCCAAATTCTAAGTGCTGAACCTCAAAACGCTTCTGCAATCTTTTCACATGGAAAGATTCGTCCCACGCGTGCTCGAACAGAGATCGTTTGCCCTAGACGTGTTGGGCTCTTCAAGAATTGAGACACATGGGAACGGTACGAGACATTGGCGAGCGAAGCCTGAGATGCGAACAGACATTCAACAAACACTGAAAGTCTCGCTTCGTCTTCTTCTTCTCGTTCTTTCCATTTTCCTTCGTTCTTTACTTTTCTTCTCTCTGTAGGAAAAGAAAGGAGGAGGAGAAGGAGCCAGTTTCTCTCGGTCGTGAAGGTCGACGTCAGCAAGATTTTGCAAGGGATGCTTTCCTTCCTTCAATTAGCTTGGACAGTTTTTCGATTGCTGATCGCACACCCACGACGACCCTCATTGTCTTTTTTACAGAGAGAGAGAGAGAGAGAGAGAGGTAGGTTTGGTGGATCCAAGAAGATCTGGGATGACTTTTGGGGGATTCAAGGACGTAATGACCCTTTGGAGTAACAAGATGAGGCAAGACATTGCATCATCGTCTGTGCCCTGTTTCGTGAAAGGTTCTTGCCATGCTATCAACTGCAAACTCCTCCCCGTCTCCTCAATTTCACCCTTTTCTTCTCTAGGGAAGATACATAAAATGCCATCTGTGTTGTGCATAAATATTAAACGAGATATATCATCCAGTTGCATCTCTACGGTCCTTTTGTCAAATTGAAATAATCGTATCTAGTTATAGGGACTAATCTACTCTCTTTTCTTTTCTTTTTGGTAAAATAAGCAATATACTACTCTTTGTTTCCAAGAAAACCATTTTTTTTCTCTATTGTGGTAGGTTTTCGAAAGAACTGGTGTAGATAAAGCTGTTGGTAAAAAAAGTTAATGGTTACATGATTTTCCCCAAACAAGTTGGTAACTAGGGACACTTTCATGAAATTACACTATCTTATTTTGACAATTTACCAAAGGATCGACTCCTTTTTCCTACTTTTATCTACTTTTATTTGTCTTTTCGTACCAACCCCTTATATATAGTAACTCTTGAATGAATTTACCAATCATTATTTGAGTGATTTACCGACTTTTTTTCTATCGAATTATCAACTGTTAATTTTTTTTACCAACTCATTTTACTTGTTGACTATTTGTAGAAATCACAAACATAAACCGGAGTGATTACCGAGTTTTATCCGACAAACTTTATATTGCCGATTTTCATTGGAGTTAATCATTGACATTGATTTGATTATTTTTTTTTTAAATTACCAGCTTCTCTTATATATAACAAACAAACTTATTTTATCCTTCACGAACTTTTATTTACCTTTCTTATTAGCGTCTTAAGTTGACAACTATAGTATGAAATTATCAACCATTATTTGAGTGCATCATCACTTTTATCCAATTAATTAAAGTTAACAAGAAATGCTTACCAACATTTATTTGTTTTCCAATTTACCAACTTTCAATTGTATTATCACTTTTATCTCATTATTTCCCAACTATTAAATTTACTAACTCTTTTTAGAATTACCAATTTTAATTAGAGTGACTACCAACTTTTCTTTGGTTAAGTTACCATTAGAGGTGAGCAATTATAAGTTCTGTATAGGTTCCACTTGGAACCTACCCATTGAATATGTTCATCATATTTTGGAACCTAGAACTTACTCTACATATTCTAGAATCTAAAACCCATCCTGTCACAAGTTCTAAGATTTGCCTAGGTTCCACTTATATTATTAATTAAATAATTGTAGTAAATTAAAGCTTTTAATGATCACCACCCATTACTATAATTTAGTGAAAAACACAGAAAATATGAACATTAATGAAGTAAAAGTTTCGGTCATAAAATGGAAGTTCAGACTAGTGCTTTTAGATTATGCACTCACCATTCGAATTATTTAGCGATGGTTACTTCTTCTTCTTCTTCTTATTTTCTTTTGTTAATATCAACTTCCCTTATCTCTAATAAAAGCGCTTATCATACTATTCACCAACATTCGTTTATCTTTCTCATAGATGGCATAAATTTACTGGCTATATCATGAAATTATCAACTTTCATTTGTGTAATTTACAAAAATTTTATTCGATTACATACCAATCTATTTCAAGTCATCAATTCTCATTTGAGTTGGTTATAAACATTTTATTTGTGATTCTTGAAATTTACTTACTTTTTGTTCAGTTAATGCATATATTTGTCTCGCTTAATAACTTTATAAATATACTATTTATCTATTTATTTATTTTTTTACACAGATTACCCAGCTCGAAGGTGGGGATTTTTTGGGATATTCTACTCTTTATCTTTTTTGTCAGGTCGTAAGTTTCAAAAAGAAACGGCGCACAAATGATTAATCGGAGAGATAAAAGCAGGGATGTGATGAAAACCAAGAGGATGTCCTGGGGAGAGTATCTTTTGCTTGTTTATAATCTCGAAGCCTGAAAGAAGGGAATGCAACATCAGCATCTTTTCCTTTCTGACCTCTGAATTTCCTGATCTCCTGCGCATCTTGGCCCTATAACTAAAAGGGACCCCCCCAAGAGAAAATTGACTATAAAAAATGGACAGAGAGAGACGAAGGAAATAGAGTCGCACGGAGCAATTTGCTAATGATCATGACTCTATTATATGATCAAACGACGATGCGAAGGGTTAGCCGACGCATAAATTGTACAGTGAAAAGTGCAACAATACATCCCTCTACATGCCATAGAGCAAACACAGCATCGCCTCTTTTCGATAATACCTTAGCTGGTGAGGACAGCGTATTCCCGATATCACGGCCAGAATCCGGATTCGAGACAAGCCCTCCTACTATGGGATCAAAATCCCCAGATGGGTCGATGAATTTTCGATCTGGTTTTTTCACCATCCCGCACCGATTTCTCAAGTTTTCGACTCGATCTTCTAGAACAGGCCTAGTCAAATTGGGCTTTTTAGCATCTTACGGGCTCGAGCACGGGCCGGCTCGGAATCGGAAGGCGCAACGCGCGGTGGCGTTGGTAGAGGAGCAAACGGGGGTGGTGGGGGTTGGTTGGGTGGGGGTTGCGGGTGGTGAACCGGTAGGTGAGCGGCGGCACGTGATCCGAAGACGTTTTGATTTTTCGTACGCGTGTCCTGGTATCTGTTTCTCGGCTCCCTTTTGCTTCTTTCGGGGAAAACCTTCTTAAGAAAGCGACCGTTCTCCGTCCTCCCTCGCTCGCTCTCCACGTAATCCCCATTTTTCAATCGATTCCTTCTGCGCTTTTCCGCCCTGCACAGCCCGCCGTTTCGCGCCCCATGTATTTTAGCGAGTAGTAGTGCCTGACCTACCACTTAATAGATTGATCAACTTTGCTCAAAAAAAAAAAAAAAAAAAAAAAAAATTGATCAACGGCCAAATAATAAAAAAAATCTTTAAAATCTTTTAATAATTTATCAATACAGTCTATTGAGCTAATTTTTGCTCATGACATAATATCGACCGTCATATATGATATAGTCAGTATTGATGTGAATAATTTTTTTAATTTTTTTATATTATTATTATTTCTTTTCTTTTTTCTTCTTTTATATTTTTTTCCCAACCGTGGATCGGTGAGTTCATTGGCCAGCCCTTGCTGGCCATAGGCAAGATCAGGGCACGAAGGTGTTAGGCCCTTGCATGCATCTAGGAGGAGGCTATGACCCATGCCTATACCAATGGTCAACTAGAGTTGTTAAATAAAAAAAAATGACAATAAAAAATTCGAAAAAAAAAATTAAAATTTGTAAAATTTATCCATCTCATTGCTAATCGTGCCATGTAATATGATTGGTATTTATATCAACAATTTATTATAATAAAAAAAATGACTGGATGGATTATCATCAAAAGATTTGAAACTCAATTTGTATGATTAATAGTTTTATGACTCAATTAACATAAGCTTAATAAATTTAAAACTTTTTTAGCACTTTTCCTGATGATCAACAGACCTTCTAGAAACAGTCCATATCAGGAAACAGTCCATATCGGAATGGTATGCAGAAGGTAGTAACCCTCCTAAGATGCCATCGAGTTCCTTAAAATCAAGCCGAATAAGATCGGCTGCAGGAATTCCACCTCGATACGGACGGCGCATGACATTTCTCTTGCACGCGTGATCTACGGTTAGGGACTTCCAAAGGTGTTATAGCAAAGCAAACGGAAAATGACTGATTGGTTCTTCCTAGGATCCGCATATTCGTGTCGATGTCTTCCTCTACCGCCACCGCTCTCTTCCAACATATGGTGGTAACTCTTCGACGTCGAAAGTCGATGGCTGGGGTTGGACGAAGAATCGCAGCCCATTCCCGAATTGTCGGACTTGGCACTCTTCTAAACCGAGAGGCTAATATGATATCTATCGAGTTGCCTCGTTAAGGATGCCAAATTCAGCTCATCTTCACTAACGGTTCTTTCGACCCGAAAAGGGTCCTTAATCTTTGGTCACATATATGCAGAAGAGAAATGCTATCCACACTCGGATTAGTACGAAATTAGGGCGGGGCGAGACATGGTTGGTCCTTCTCGATTAAATCCACGTAATTGGCGATCTTTTGCTGAAATCCTGCGGTTGGTTGGGCTTGAGATAGAGATGATTGGATGGACGTGTGGGTCCAGACGATACGATTAGAATATCATTAGACGGCCCGTTTGAAGGGAAGATGAATTAGTGGACCTCACGTGCGCTCTTTTGCTGCACCGCTCGGACATTCGCTTCCCAGTTCACGTGCTTTGCCTATCCGACTCTCTGTCTCGTGAAGTCAACACGAGACCAATTTCTTAGGATTGTTTCTTGGATTGCTCCGAACTCGGGAAAAAGTACCAAAAAGAAAGTTACAAATTTATTATTTTGTATCAATTTAATCATAAAATTTTCATTTCTACTAGTTAAATCTCAAACATTTTGATGATTTAATAATATAGTCCGTCTGACCAATTTTGATTGAAAACCATTGTTATGAATGCCGATAATCTACGTGATATAACTAGCGCTAATGAGGATAACTATAAACCAGCAAAGGTTACAAGTCCTCGCCTAGGTTCAAGAGAGGGCCATGACCCTCACCTAATCTGGGGAAGGGTCGTGAGCCCCTTGCCTATGGCCAACAAGGGTTGTGACGCCCTTGCCTAAACTAGGCGAGGGCGCCGATCCTCACTTGTGGCTAGAGATAGTCACTTAGCTGACCTTGAATTGTAAAAAAAAAAAGAGAAAATAAAATAAAAATAATTAAAAGTTTGTGAAATTTATTCATATTAGTGGTGATTGTGTCATATAGAATAGTTGCGTCCATATCAGCGATTTTCGGCCAAAATTGACTAGTGAATTATATTAACAAATTGTCAAAAAGATTTAAAACTCGGTATAATTGAAAGATTTAAAATCAATTAGGACAATTAAAACTTTTTTTTGTTTATAATTGAATTAGTACAAGTGCAATAATTTTTTTTTCCCCTGCAAACAATATGGTCGATTTTGGGTAGACCGTAGCTTTTGTTATGTGGCCATGCATATTAGAACATCTACTTTATTTTTAATGTGATATATTAAGAATACAGAAGATCCGTTACCCTACCTTAAGAGTCCCCAACCCGTCAATAATTTCCAACGAAATACACCACATGCAACACCGCAAAAAATACTGAGCAGACAACCGATTGAGATTCCTTTCCTGAGAAATTGTTCTGACACACCACACACAGTGTATATCCAAGCAATCACAATGGAGGGCCCATTGAATTAACGGAAAATTATCCAAAAAATCCAAATTAGTAAAAGTGCATGTTCAGTGTCCCTCACCTAAGATTGGCAACCTCTGCGGCCATTGGCAAGGGCCGGTGGAGGGAAAAAGACGAAAAAAGAATAAAGGGAAAAAGAAATAATTCAAAAATTCAAAAAATATTTAAATATTATTAAATATTAGAGAAAAAACCACCAAAAACTCTAAACTTTGCCCAAAGTGACAATTTTACCCAAAACAAAATTTTGTGAGATGAAAAACCCCAAACTTTACAAACTGTGACACATTTACCCCATTAAGGATATTTTCGTCTTATTTTTTCTGTCTTTTTATTTTTATTTTATTTCATTTTATTTTTTTTCTCTCTTCCCTCTATAAGCCATGGTGGAGCCGACGGAGGGAAGCCAGCGAGGGCTGCCCTCACCGACACCGGCGGAGGGGAGAAAAACAAAGAAAAAATTTAATTTAATTTAATTAAAATTTTTTTTTAAAAGTAAAAGTTTTCAAAAGTAAAAAGACCAAAATGCCCCTATAATTTTGGGTAAATGTGTCATACAAACGAAAGTTCAGAGTTTTTTATGTCACAAATAAAAATTTAGGTTAAATGTATCACGGTTAGCAAATTTAAGGGTTTTTCATGTTACAAAAAAAGTTTGGGGTAAATTTGTCACTTTGGGCAAAGTTTAGGGTTTTTGGTGGCTTTTTCCCTAAATATTATCCATATTAGCGATGGTTATGCCAAGTAGGAAGGTTAGCGCCTTTGTTAGCAATTTCCAATCAAAATTGGGTGGATCAACTTTATTGGCGAAACATGAAAAATATTTAAAATTCAATTGACAAAATAAAAAGGTATAGAACTGAATTGATAAACGTGTAATGGGTTTAAAACATTTTAGATAATTTTTTATAAAATTAATAATCGCCTCCAATATCACTCTTCACATCACATTAGTAGAAGTCATCCATAATCACAGTATTGATTCGAATGATCAGGAAGAGATTTTTACCAACTGAGCTAAGATCAACTCTCTCTTTTGTCATGTATTATCACAGTGTAACATTGAAAGCATCACCTCCCCAATGGTATATAACCCATCCTTGCCATGAAAAGATATTTATGCCGTGTCACCCATTTCTTAGATACATCAAACTTTATCACAATCAATTCAGTTAATTGCTCAAATCCTTAAAATTATAACTACCCTTATCAAACCGTGCTTGATGTGATTCATGTATGAAAAGAAGGTACTTAGCCTAAAAACGACACAAAAAGTATACTTAACAAGCGGTCAGTAAATGCTTGACGCAATGGTTTCTAAAATATATTTGGCCCAAGATCGTTCTTAATGTCTACCGAAAAATATTAAATGAATCGGTTCCCATCTACGCTTCACGGACGACCACAAGTTCATTCCAGCTCCTTAGAATTGGGTAGGTTGGACGAGAGAGGCACGAGCACACGGCGCGGGTAGTTGGGAGCTGCCCCCCTCCTTCACGCAATTTGCCTCATCCACCATCATATAAACCCATCCTTCAATCCCCTTATCACAGCACTCGAACGATCAAGAGAAATTCACAAGCTTCACAGCACGAGAGTTAAAGAGCGAGACGCAGTTTGATCCAGTTAAGGGCCGGCACCCGGAGATGGCGAAGACGCTCACCTCGCTGGCAGGGGAGAAGACCCTCCAGTCCAAGTTCGTCCGCGATGAGGACGAGCGCCCCAAGGTGGCCTACAACCAGTTCAGCAACGAAATCCCCGTGATATCCCTGGCGGGGATCGACGAGGCCGGCGGCCGGAGGGCCGAGATCTGCAAGAAGATCGTGGAGGCGTGCGAGGACTGGGGCGTCTTCCAGGTGGTTGACCACGGGGTTGATACGGGGCTCATCACTGACATGACCCGGCTCGCGCGTGAGTTCTTCGCTCTGCCCTCGGAGGAGAAGCTCCGGTTCGACATGACCGGCGGCAAGAAGGGGGGGTTCATCGTCTCGAGCCATCTCCAAGTAATTACGCTTATTTCTTTACTTTCTAACTCCAAACTGGTATATAATTTGAGGTTTCTCTTATAGACTTTACCATGGTGCCATGAGCAATTTACTACGCTTCAATTCACAGACTACTAATTTACCTAAAAAACTTTCATATGGAGTGATCAAACATGGGAAATTTACTGCTGCTGTTTATAACCATGTTTTACTGCCAATTACTCTATGCATTTCCACAGCAGAATGGTACTGGAGAAATTTCCGCATACACAGTTATGAGCTGTTCAATAGTTGGGACCACTTTTGTGGTTTTTATTTTTCAGTACTCCATAGTCGCAAAGGACAAATGTGTTGCGTAGGCAAGCCTTTAATTTATGTGATGGGCTGAAATAATCAACAATTTAAGAAGGAACGAGAATACATAAACAACTTAAATGTTATGGAATTCATCTAGAGAAGTCGTAACTCGACGTGTTTCTTTAAGTAGTGACAATGATGCGTCCCTTTAAATTTCTTCGCATGGTAGGAATCAATTTAACTTATAGAATCAGAAAGAATATTCTTTTTTCTGGCTTGAACTTAACATCCAGTGGACTCAATCAAAACTGGATTGACTCATGGCCAGGGCGAAGCAGTCCAGGACTGGCGCGAAATAGTGACGTACTTCTCATACCCGCTTCGAAACCGAGACTACTCCCGATGGCCCGACAAGCCGGAGGCATGGAAGTCGGTGACGGAGCAGTACAGCGAGAAGCTCATGGCCCTCGCTTGCAAGCTCTTGGAGGTCCTCTCGGAGGCAATGGGATTGGAGAAGGAGGCACTGACCAAGGCATGCGTGGACATGGACCAGAAGGTGGTGGTCAACTACTACCCCAAATGCCCGCAGCCCGACCTCACGCTCGGGCTGAAGCGCCACACTGACCCGGGAACCATCACCCTTCTGCTCCAGGACCAGGTGGGGGGCCTCCAGGCCACCAGAGATGGCGGCAAGAGCTGGATCACCGTCCAGCCTGTGGAAGGGGCTTTTGTGGTCAACCTAGGCGATCATGGTCACGTGAGTATTTTTCTCTATCTATCTATCTTGGAACTTGCATTATCATGGTTCAAGCACAATCCATTTTTAGCCCAACCCATCTCTCCCCTGAAAGTAAGAACGAAAACCACTTGGGGGGAAAGGGGGGGAAAGGAAGAAGCAATCTCAGAGGAATTCTATCAAACATGCGGCGTGCTTCCATATTCCATGACTCCATGGAAAAAAGCACATACTTCTTTGTTGTCACAAATGCTAACACTTGATGAAAAATTTCTCGACCCAATTAATCTCACTGTAAAAGAAATAATCGCTTAAAAGAAGAAACAGAAATCTCAGAGGAATTTTATCAAACACGTCGCGGACATTCCATATCCTAGCCACTACCCCTCCCGCTGACCCGAAATCTTGCACGCAGTTCCTGAGCAACGGGAGGTTCAAGAACGCGGACCACCAGGCGGTGGTGAACTCCAACTACAGCCGCCTCTCCATAGCGACGTTCCAGAACCCAGCGCCGGAGGCCACGGTGTACCCGCTGAAGGTGAGGGAGGGGGAGGAGTGCATCATGCCGGAGCCCATCACCTTCGCGGAGATGTACAGGCGGAAGATGAGCAAGGACCTGGAGCTCGCCCGGCAGAAGAAGCTGGCCAAGGAGCAGGAGCAGCTCAAGGACGCGGAGAAGACCAAGCTCGAAGCCAAGCCGATCGAGCAGATCTTCGCTTGATGACGAGAGTTCCAAACCCTTTCTTTACGTTCTTTCCCATTGGCTCCCTCCCATGTCGTCAGTCCCATTACCACGGAGTCTCGTGAGTTACGGTTGTTCCAGTGGCCGTTCTATGTATGGCAGTGAATAACATTGGAGTTGTTTCTCGGAGTAATAATGATTTTTGAAAAATGATATTTATATAATATTTATATATATATATATATAGTCTTGCTTCAATGCGCGCCTTGAAGACGATTTAGATGCGAATGGAGATGGGGTAGGGGGTGTCGGGCTAAGCTGTACCGGTAGCGGTAGTCTCTTAATGGGCGAGCTAGGTGGTCCCGCCGCCATCGGGAATCCCAGCCCGACCGAAGCTTTTTCTCACCGGAGCTTTGATCTCGATAAATGGAGAGCGTGAATCGAAAGATGGTGTGTCGGATTTTTAATAGTAACCTTACACTTAAAGTTAATGGGGGGTGGATTTGGGTATGGTTTCAAGAAATAATTGATAATTGGATTAGTTATCCCTGTTTTGGTCCTAAATTTTAATACGTCTCGGTATGATTTTAGGTGAAAACCAAGAATTGGGAACGAAACTGGGGAACCGATTTGTGGCCTATTGTTTTGCCAAAAGGCATTTTTGTTTCTTGAATCAGTATTCGCTTTTAAGCTTGGGCTTTGACTCCAAAAGTTGAGGCAGATTTGAACTTATGGCCTAGGGCGTCAAAACTAGATGCTTAACCATTGCCTTTTGATTTTTTTTTTTTTTTAATGACTGAGAAACCGTCGAAGACCCCTTATGAGGTCACACCGCCCTCCGATACCTGGTAGCACTGTTGGACGTTGTCGCAAGTTACTATTTAGACGTAAATCTCGAAGGAGACTAGCCCAATAACCTACTGTTAGGGCCCTCCACTTAAATCATGTTGATAATGAGAGGATTTAAACTCTCGACTGCAACATTGCAGAAGAGAGCGAATACCACCTGTGCTGCCCACGGGTGGGTATTGCCTTTTGATGTTCATTGACAAGTTTACCATTGTCAGTTTAATAAAGTTAGAAGTTTCTTGGTTTTGAACTTGAAAGTTCTCTTCATAAGGATATGGCCCTAATTGAAATTTTTACTTAAGTTGCACTTTTCAACTGAGTCTTTCAAATCAAATTCATCCCAAAAAAGTGCATGGGAGTTTCCAAGAGGCATGGGAATGGTTGAGTATCGGAAGTGCTTGACGTCATGACTATAACATTGAATGGTTGATTTATGTCCTTGATGGAATTGAGTGTTACTTGAATTTACATATGGTCGGGGGTGGGGGGCGGCTGAGTACTATTCGCATCCCAAAAGCATCTGAAATGCTTATTCAAGATTTTTCATTCTTAAGAAAAAAGCATGAAAATCTAGTTGGTGGATGATGCATTTATGCGCCGTCCTTTCTTTTTACGGTTTGATTAAAAGCCAGTTTAAATGAGAATGAAAGTCTTTTACTTTTTTTCTCGTAAGAACTTTGATGTGCTTATCTATAAAGGGGTTTGTACTGATCTTTCTTGCAATCACTGAGGATTAATGTGTGGGAGGTCATTTGTAGTTGAAATAGGGGTTACTCTTAAGGAGAGATATCTAATTCTCTACTAGTATTCAGTTATAAAGTTCTAACAAAGAGGTTAGACAGAGATTTTACTTAAAAGGTTTTCAATATAGTGATTACAAAGAGCGATAACAAAGTTGGATATCACACTAATTTTTCAAGACCATTAGATCTATTCAGTTTCATTTCCTAAAATATTAGTATTTTGTTATAATTCATATAAATCCTACCATGATAAATCATAAGGAAAAGAATCCATAACATCTTGTTTTTGCTTAGAGAGTGAGATAAATTACCCTACAATACTTTGGTGAAAATATGCAATGTCATTGAAATTATATAATTTAGGTTTTATGTTACGTGTTTTGAACTTTGTATTATTTATTTTATTTTACATGTTCATCTTATATGAGTTGATGTTGTTGACAAATTAGAAATTTTCTTTTTGTTTTTGCATATTTCATTTTGCTCAATGAAAAATGAAACAAGAAATTAGAAACCTGTTAGACCCTAGAATATGTGACAAGGTAAACTTCAGATTCTAGGATATATAAGAAATGTTTCAGATTCCAACTAATGAGAAACTTAGCACTTCTTTAAGGAAATTATTATAAAAACTATTTGGGAAAAAAAAAGGTCGTGACTGCGGGCATATTTTATGAGAGAGATGCAAAACCTTTATGCGATTCTATCATTGTATGTGTCCTCCCGGACAAGCTTGGATTAACTTTTACCTTTTAGTTTTGGCCTTTTACCGAATTTAAATCTTGTCCTACACACACTTTTTGAGTTTTAATACTTTTTTCGAGATGAAACTATCAACATATACATGTCGACACATAGGTATATACATGAATGTTTTCATACTTTTTGTAAATTCGGATATCACAGAAAAATTATAAAAAAGAAAAAGAAAAAGATTACCTTTTGCTTATCTTTACATGAAAGCAACACAAAGCCCTTAATCGCCGGTAAAAGAACATGACCAAATCCATAATTTATAAGTGTGGGAATTTCTTATGGGCCAGTATCAACTTGATGGGCTTAAATCGTACTTTGGGCTGAGTATTCCATCAGGAAAATTCTCTTGGAATCCGCAAGATATGGCCCCTGAGGTTTATGCCGAATCCTGCTTTTGCTGCTTTTGAATATGAATCTCTCTCGTGCCGGGAAGATCTGCTTCGTTTCCCGAACCAATTACAATCATCAGTCATTTCCCCTTTTCCGTACATTGGAATTGCCACGTGGCATGATCCTACCCACTAACAATCTCGGTCCTCTCATTATAGAAATGCTTCATTGATCCACTCGTTATCTTTAGACTCTCTGACTCCGGTGACGAATCACCTTAGAAACTCCACAACGATCCCTAGCGAGTCCGCAATTGAACCGACTAGAACTGCGCACTCCTCCTCTCATGTTCTCTTTACATCATTCCGCGTCTGACATTACTGCTACGCAGCCTCTTCGTTGGTCTCAACTTCAACCTAACTTTTTTCTTCTTTAGGCCATTTATTTCTTCGCTTAAATGTAGATAGGTACATCCCTCGTGGAAGAGATATCGAATATGTAGGATGGTTGATAGGTAGGCGGAGGAGGGACGTGAAGAGCTTGCTGGGATTAGGTAAAGAGGGTCCAAGTTTAGCCAAAGGTTTCGTTTTAGAGGAGAATTCTCAATAGAGAGAACCCATAACAATAGAATTGATCAATTTTATATATTTTCCTAAATAAGTGTATTGAAAGTTCTAGAATTTGTCACCAGAATGTTATTAAATTATAAAATTTTCAAAAAGTGTAATTAAGTCTTAAAATTTATTAAATTAGTGCAATTAAATCATAAGACTTATTAATATCTTTTTTTTTTTTAAGTTGGATGAATTTAATGGAGAGATTTGACTGCACAAACTTAATAAGTTTTAAGATTTGATTACATTTTTTGAAAAATTTAAAACCCTCACTTCTATACCTAAGATAGAGCTTATCAATTGTCTAATCAAAGCTGAACGTAGGCATGGATAGAAATCTAATTAATAATAAAATTCATTAAAAAAAAAGACTAGGAGAATAATTCTCAAAAAAGGGGCCCCATAACGCTGGAGCTGATCAATTTTCTATATTTTTTTCCTTAAAATTGAAAATAAACGCCCAAAAAGCGCAAAATCTTTTTCCGTACCGAACACAATAAAGATGGGCCGGCCTTAAAAGGACGCACGCTCACTAAAATCTGGGAAACTCTAAAGGTGTAAATCGTGTCCCAATCCAACTTCCGCTCCACCTAAAAATCGGACAGAAAACAAAAATTTAAAATGATTATATAATATGATCGTGCGGATGACGACGACGACGACGACAACAATAATAATAATAATAATAATAATTAGAAAAAAAAATGAGCTTTTTGGCTCTAGAAAGAAACTGGACCTTCGTTCACATTCACTTTCTCATTTCTTTTTGCAATGATTGAACATGTGACAAGCGTGCATAAAGAAAAGATACAGGGTGTGAATGGCTGGCCCTTTTCCAATATGGTCTTGTCATCATTTTTGGTCCACCTATATTTCAATCATGTCTCTCTCTCTCTCTCTCTCTCTCTCTCTTTATTTTTTTTTCCCTTTTTTCCGGTTATTTTAAAAGGGAGGACAACCCCATTCAAATTCAATCGAAATCATGTTTGATAATCTAGTAATTATTAGACTCAATCAGCCTTGTAACGAGGAGTTTTTCACATTGTGATTGTCTTTTTCTATTGCGAATATTTGTTGTATTTATCTCGTGACATTTTAATAATATTCTAGATTGAAAGAAATTTCCGTGATATTTGTCTACGTGAATTGCTTTGGAAATAAGTTTTAGCAAATGTAACACTCAAAAGTTTGGAAAGCTTGGAAGGCTAATTCATGGAAAATTTTCTATTGAAACAAAATTTAAAGGAGATAATTCACACCGTAGCCCTTGATCTTGACCTATTGATATATCTTTGGGCCAACAACTAGTAGCTTCCTAGAATATTTGCTATACATCTAGTGCTCGATTTTAGTGATTCATCCTAGCAATAAAGGGATAAAATCAAGGAGGTCTAGTGTTCAAAATTCCTGCAACACAAGTTGCAGGAATGCTAGCTTAATATTCCTGGCGACTTACCCGATAGCACGTGTGTGGTAGCAAGCACGTATCGCCCTGGTTTACTCTTTACTGCCGGCCGGCCGTGCAAAGATTCTCTAGATCAAAAAAAAAAAAAAAAAAAAGAGGATAAAATCAAATTCCTATTTAAATTTTAATTCTCGGACTGGTCAATCACTTGAACCGACATAACAATATCCAAAAACGGACGCCACTCATAAGAGAAGGATATGAGAAATTTGTCTAATCGATTGTAAACTTATCATACAAATATCAAGTGGATATTAAATTTTTCAATCTTATCAATATAATTTTTAAATTTTATGAATTTCCAAAGTAGTTCTTTTTTTTTATTGATTTCCATTAGAAATCACTGATGTGAGGAGGTTGGTGATTATTATATCACCACGTTAGTAATTTTCAACGAAAATTGAAAAAAAAAAGTTATATAAATTTTTTTTGTAAAGATTTAAAATTAAATTAACCAACTAAAAAATAATAATACCCAATTCACATTCACCTAAAATGCTCACGATCGACTGGATAATTCTGTCGACTAGACGTGGACTGCCCCTCCGTACGAATGCTAAGCTTTTGGTGGAAACTTGTGCGCTCCAGGTGGGGCCCGCCTCTCCTCTCAGCTCTCTTTTTCAGCGATGAAGGTAGAAAAACCTGTCTCACGGTCCAATCAAGCGTTTCTGAATCAACTGCATCATCCTGCATTTCTTCTTCTTCTCCGTCAAACCACGTGCACCTTTTTCTTGCTGTCCGAAAAAAAGAGAGAAGACAAAAGAAGTAAACAAAGGCACGCTTTGCTTCTCAGGTAGCCCTCGGGGACATCAAAGTCTATTTTGAAATATCAAAAGAAGTTCCGAGCGACGTCTCTCGAGGAGTCTTTGAATAGTTAGGGTTAGCAAGAAAATCCAACGTAAGTTCACGTTACGTTGAGATCGTTTTTTGTCACGCGCACATGACTTTTAGTGTCGGAATGAAACATCACCACCTCAACGCGCTATAAGGAATTTATATTGTTCACATGTGGTTCAACTAAATTAGGTGGGAGTTTGATTTGAATTGAAATTATTTCGTCTGGATTTCGACTGTGACGACATATTAATGTTTGATATTCTGTTCTTTTTCATTAAGTTGATTTAGGATTATTTACGTACGACAAAAGTTTCAAATTTGACATTACTTTCTTTCAGGAGTTTTGGATTTGGGTAAAGTTTTTGTCCTCACTGACTAGAAATTAACCATAGGGATCTAGGGGTTTTAGGGGTAGGGATACTTTTGTATACTTTTGTCTTCTCTCATGAGGTAGACAGGTTAGTCCAATTAATTTGTCTTGATCCATGTATGACGTGAATACAAATTTCTCAATTTCTAAAGTCGTATTTCTCCATTATAAAATATATACTTTTTAAGAAGTTGTACACACATATTTGTGTGAAAGAAATAATTATAAATCTCACGTGGAGAAATTAGGGGAGTTCAGTACCTACACTTGGCCGTGGATTGACTGAATCTTGGCCATCGATGGTCGATCCTCGTGCTTTTTCTCTCCTCTAGGATTTTCGATATCTTCTTTAGTTGAGAAAAGATGCTAATAGTGTCATAATTTTCATATAGCACTTACTTTGAAATTTACCGAAAGAAGTGTGCCTAGTGCAGCGTTAATAGAAGAAGCTGTGGATCCAAACTCCTCTTTATTTTCTCCAATGTTGTCATTTCTTACTTTTCAGTCGTAGAGTTGGAATTTCTTGCTTTCTTTCTGTCTTTCTACTTTGTTGTGAGAGTGAGATTAATCAAGGTCAATTTACCGAAAGGAAATCCTAACAAGAACCTCAGACATGTGAGGGAAAACAGGAACCCGTTTGAAATCAAATACAAGAGTGAAAAGAAATTCAAACTTTTTCATCGGTTAAATTGCAAGATGTCAAAGGGCAAAGAAGAAAAAATCATACTTTACGACTTGTTCATGGACAACAGAATATCATCAAAGAGATCGAAGAAGAGGGGTTTGAAAAATTAGGGTTTAAAGAAGATAGGAAATGGCTTGATTTATTCAAATTAGGATTTAAATTTGGTACAAACATGTTGAGCGACTTTATTGAAAACTATTTATGCTGATTCAGAGTACCGATGAACCACATCAATCGAAAAAAAAATATTGTCATGTCAATTTTTAGCTTCCCAAGTTCATGATGCTACTTAAGTAATTATTATTTTTTTTAAAAAGTGGCACTTAATTAATCTAACAAAAATTTGGGTAAAGTTATTGTCCTCACTAACTAGAAATTAACCATAGGGATCTAGGGGTTTTAGGGGTAGGAATACTTTTGTCTTCTCTTATGAGGCAAATAGCTTAGTTAAGTTAATTTGTCTTGGTCCATGTGTCATGTGAATACAAATTTTCTCAATTTCTAAATTTGTGTTTCTCCATTATAATATATATACTTTTTGATAAGTTTTACATAGATATTTGTGTGGAAGAAATAATTATAAATCTCACGTGGAGAAATGAGGGGAGTTCAATACTTGCACTTGGCCGTGGATTGACTAAGTCTTGGCCATCGATGATCGATCCTTGTGCTTTCTTTCTCCTCTAGGATTTTCGAGATCTCCTTCAGCTAATAGTGTCATAATTTTCATACGGTACTTACTTTGAAATTTACCGAAGGAAGCGTGCTTGGCATGGCACCAAGAGAAGTAGCTGTGGATCCAAACCTCTCTTTAATTTCTCCAATGTTGTCATCTCTTACTTTTCAGTCGTAGAGCTGGAATTTCTCGCTTTCTTTTGTTCTTTCTACTTTGTTGTGAGAGTGAGATTAATCAAGAACCTTAGACATGTGAGGGAAAACAGGAACTTGTTTGAAATCAAATACAAGAGTGAAAAGAAATCCAAGCTTTTCCATCGGTTAAATTGCAAGATGTCAAAGGGTAGAGAAGAAAAAAATAATACTTTACGACTTGTTCATGGACAACAGAACATCATCAAAGAGATCCAAGAAGAGGGGTTTGAAGAATTAGGGTCTAAAGAAGACAGGAAATGGCTTGATTTATTTGAATTTGGATTTAAATTTGGCACAAACATGTTGAGTAATTTCATTAAAGCTATTTATGCTGATTCGGAACACCGATGAATCACATCAATAATAAATATTGACATGTCGATTTTTAATTTCCCGAGTTGGTGATGTCACTTAAATAATTAATTTTTTAACAAAAGTGAAACTTAATTAATCTAACGAAATTTTTTTGCATTAAAGTAAATGTCATACGAAAATTAGAACTCTTCTAGTTCTGATGTACTTTTTCCCTTACTTCTAGAATTAGGAAGTTCTCTCTCCTGAAAATCTTCTTTTCTTGAGGCGTAGGGTGACCGCCACCGGGTGCTTCCTGTCCCTGGACGGAGATGATGGTCAAGCTTGACTACCAGGAGCTGGTATCGTCAGCAATTCCGACGGAATTTGGCCGGTATGGCAAATTTTTATCATTTTATTTTATTTTTACAAGAATTCTACTGTTTATTATATATTTTATTTGGGCGTTTCATTTTCCGCAGGTATAAACTTTGAAGTGACTTTTATTTCAACAGTTTACATTTTTTTCCCAAATTTCCCAATTTGCGTTTTGTTTAAAATGAGTTGTCTGCAACATTCTGAAATATAAATTTTGGTATATGAGATTGTATATAATTTTTACTAATAGTGCTTTAAATTTTTTTATGGGCAATCATTAAATAATCAACCAAGATAGCTTTATATACTTTTCATATCTTATTTTATTTCTATTTATTTCATGAAAAATAAATAATTTAAAAATATTTTCCTAAAAATATTCTTACTATCTATTGAAATAATTTATATTTTTATAGATAATAAAAATACCTTTCACTTAATCATTTTTATAATTAATATTAAAAAAAAGAAATATTTCAAAAAAATTACTTTTCACGAAATAAATGAAATTGTTTTCCTCCTCCTTCGTCCTCCTCTTTTAAGTCAACTAAAATGTCCTCTTTGACCACCGTCCTCTTCCTCTCCTTCTTCCCTTCTTCGTCCTGTCTGCTGCTAACTTCTCCCTCACTGCTTATCCAAGAACAGTGACAAAGGCTCCGACAGCGACAGCATGGCCGAGGTTCAGAGATGAGCTGAACCCGAACGCGAAGAAGAGGAGGCAGAACAGGGCGAGATTCCGTCGGGTATCGTTTTGGGATGGGTGGTTGCGCTAGCGTTAAGACAAACCTTGGCGATGTGAATATGATTAATGCTTTGACATGTCGTGTTTGCACTTCACTGTCTTGTTGAGCTAAAAAGACTGTTCGTCGCCGCGTAGCCTAACGACCCGCGCAAGGTCGTTGGCAGTGCCACAGAAAGGAGCAGTTTTGACAGCTTCAAAGGCAGAGGCACCGTCCCGGCGACGACCACCTTCAAATTCAAACCCTCGGGGTGGTGCAGTACATTAACCATCTCATGCTAAAACTACTAATCCATATGCTGTCGCGATAGGCTTAGGAATGATACCAAGTAGAAGGAAAAGTTCGAAACTTATGATCTGAGGGAAGGCCAAGCCATGGCGATAGCTTTGGATTGATGTATTTTCTGCATTCGTATGCTAGGAGTAGATGGTCTTTTTTGGTTTTTTTTTTTTCCTTTTACTAATGATGAGTTTGTTTTTTTCTTCATGCACTTTCTTAAGATAAACAAGCTTCAGTCGGTGCTTTTTTTTTTATTTTAATAATAAGCAACTTACTCTTTGTGTTGTAAGGACTCTATTTGATGTTAATGGAATAAGGGATTCTTGAGCAATTTGGCGGACTCTTTGGTCATTATCTATCGATGCATCTTTCATTGGTTGATTGGTTGACTGATATTCCTTCAAATTTGATGCGTATTTTATAATATATGTTGATGTGATTAAAAAAAGAACTGGACACTATATTTCCAACGTTGAAATAGAGAAGCTTCATTCAATTTTTTTGCGGTGCAATTTATCTTTTCTATGTATATATGCGTGCGGTGCATTGAATGAACCTTCTCTGTTTCAATCCTACTCCTTAAGTATCTATGGGAGACTTAAAAACTTCCCACCAACTCTAGCATTACATGGAACCAGCAGAATGACACAATGCATGCGTGGAATGATTGTCAATTTTTATTTCATCTTTTCTTCTTCACTAGTCCGAGCCCTTCCTTTAAATGTCTATGCTTCGCCTTCGGCTAGCAGTGAGCTCATGTCGGCCTGGTCATACTTCAACTGGTTTGATTTGCACCATGTTTGATGCCTTTCAAAAGGTCGATTATTATGTCCCTTGCTCAATTATGTGTGTACGGATCAATCCACATTAAGAAATCGTAGCACCTCAGATCATTGAACTCACTACAACTAATGAAACTTCTTCCTATGTTTTTGTTTTTTTTTTTTTTTTGCCCCTCTTTATCATATAAATAGGTGGTTGTGGACCACAATAGCTAGTTAGCTCTGAGTCGACCACATTCACAGTTACACAACTTGATTTTGGCGTATATTCCATTATTTTTCTGATTGTTCATTCTTTGATTTGGCAATTTAAATTGCTCGAGCTAAAATGAGGGATTGTAATGCCCTTGCTTTTTCCCTCCAAATATCGATTCTCTCTCTACAATTAGATTAGGGCTGGAGATATAATTACAAGAAGACGCCTTTTTGAAAGGTTAAAAAGGGAAGAAACAGTGTCATTTTCGATCCACTATGGACGACTCAATTAAGCAAACAGTGTTCGGAAAAAAAAAAAGCAAACAGTGAAGTAGGAGAGAGAAATTAATAAATAGAGCTACATCATCATTTTTTTATCCATTAATTTAGTTGAAACAAAGGAAGGAGCTTAATTGCTTCAACGTTACAAATTAGAAGACGTGATTGCATTATTTGAATATTTTAGAATTATATTGTATTTTCACGACAAGACTTAATATTTTTAATGCAATTATTCCTAAGCTGAACTACTATAATAGCATTTTTTAATACATTTTTTTAGTTGTTTGTTGCAAGTAAAGCAACACGCGTCGATGCTTAGAATTTTTGTGCTCGTATCTAACTAGACAGGCTGGATCCGTTGGAAAATCGTGGGGAAAGCATATGAAGATATGTTTTATTATAAGATACGTGAACGTCCAAAATTGTTGGCACGATTATGCTTGCTTAAGAAATAACTGGCGTGATATACATATACACGTCACATGGTTTCTAAAAGGTGATGGTATTGTATTAACATTATTTTCGGCCAAGATAATTAATTTGCTAAATTTTAACGTGTATTGATTTCAGTTTTCAAATTACAAAATTGCACTAGTGTCGTCAATCAATATCTAATATTTTAAAATCCACATGTAGTGTATGGACGAAGTAAATCTGCTGTAGGGCGTAAAGTCCTCTCTCTCGATATATAGATATGTGAATGAAGCTATGTTTATTTTGAGGAAAACTTTCTCATAAAAAAAATTTCTTTTTCCAAAAATTAGTTTTTTTTTTTTTTCCTTTTCAAGTCAAGGAATTCATTACCTTAACTTTAAGTATACATCTATATTTTTTTTATTGTAAATGGTTTTCCATTGACTAAGCATTTCGATAAATCAAACTCTTAATAATCTAGAAAACCAATTCGAGGAAAAAGTTTTCACTCAAGGAAACACACCCTAAGCCATATTTCTTATTTCATGCAGAGGTAATGAAGTATATATTATCATTAAGAAAATAATATTTTATAATGAATTATATGAAAATTTTCCTACATGAAAATATTTAGACATATTTTTTTGTTAATAATGAAAATATTTTTCATGACTATTTTTTTCAAGTGATATAAATAGTTATTTGTAAGAAAATTTTTTTAAAAATTTCGCTTTTTGGATTATTTTATTTTGTTGAAAATGAGTAATTCGAAAAATATCTTCCTAAATGATCGTTTATATCACTTCCAAAAAAATTAAATGAAAAATATTTTCATTATCTGCAAAAATATTTAGATATAAATTATGGGTAATAATAAAAATAATTAATTATTTTAAACGATATAAATAATCACTTTAAAATTTTATTTATTTTTCACGTCACAATCGAAGCCCTTACGCAATCACTTTCCTTCTCTTTAGTATGAAACCCAATCAATGGAAAGCAGGTGGCATGCCCATGGGAACCTATCGTGTCCACAAAATCTCAAAAAGGCGACAAGAAAACAACGGAAGATTCCGACAAAAAAGAAAGCCACTAAGGAAAACAAATCGAAAAAACAAAAATTGACAAAACCTTTGAGAAACCCGATGTCGGCTTCTCGAGCGGTGGACGTGGCAGTACCAAATCAATTAAAAAGAAAAAAAAAAAGGACTCTCGCCAACGTAATTCACAAGTAAATCATTGGCCGGTCGATTATTTTTTATTATTTTTTTCTGGTGTCGTGAAATCTAGTCAATTGGTCTCGTCCGAAAGTATGGTCAATGGACACGCAAAAATCAAATCATATTTGACCTGTGGCCACGACAATGAAAGCATCGGCATTCTGAATCGCGACGGTCGTCGTCCTCTTCGGGCGATCGTATAAAAAATCGGAAAAAATTGCCCGCCAATGACTATGCTCCACGATCTGACTGAAGACTATCTCCTCGTAGCCAAACGAATTATGTAATTAGGAGGTGGGACTTTGTTGGAAACTAATGGAGCGCACGAAGGCATTAAAGCTCGTACCGATTGCACTAAATTTTGTGCTTTTGGCCAGTGTTAGGACTTTGATCATCTTCAAGATGGGCACCCCCGAAAAAAAAATAAAATCCAGAAAGTGCGATTTGGAATTAATCGATGCGAGAGTTTCAAAAAAACGTATCACAAAAAATCGTGAATAGTTGAATTTGTATTGTTCACGATTCACGATCATAAAATAATGATTTCCGTGATCATGTGCCCTAAGATTGGCTTAATGATAACACGGAAGCTCAATCAAATCCACCTTATTAACAAGGTTAGGGTGAATATCATAAAAAAAAAAAAACCGAATTGGTGAGCCTTCGACAAATTTACTCTTCATTAATTGCTATATTGGATGATACGTGGTAGTTGCTATGTTAAGGTTTTATCCTACATTTGTCATATAAATATCAATTTGTGAATTTTAGTGGTAATAATTCAATTTACGGAAAATATCATAAGGTAAATTTGTGCAAAATTTACCATTTTCGGGATTTTTAGTAGTAAAAAAAATTAATTTTTGGTAAATTTGTTACGGTAGTATTAATTTGGAATTTTTCATGATATCAACCCGTAAGGTTAAGATGTATTTGAGGAATTAAGGAAGACACCTAGACCCCTCCTTGTCCAAACTATTTTTCCAAGGGAATGTGACTAAAAAATTAATTTCTTCGCCTTTTACTCCACTTTACCATTTCTTCTTTCCCCACGCATTATCAGCTCTTTGATTTTCTAAATGAAAACGACTAATCTGACAAAGAACCTTCGATGCAAAAGCTTAGTCGTTGATTAATTGCGATTAGAATGCTAATGACATCAGACATATACTAATCCCACAATAAATAAAAAATGAATTAATATCGAATGATGATTGCAATAGGGATCTGAGATCACGCATCATGAATCATGCCGCGGCTGCCGACCTACCATTATGCGAGCATCGCCACCGTTGGTTTGCTACCAAATTTGCTGGAGGATCCGATCGAACGGTGCTCGCCTCACGTGTGTGTACATGGGGGAGAGAGAGGGATCTTCCAAGTGTTTTTCGATTAAGTAGTGACCCCGGCTGATCGGTTACAAAGCAGAGTGTTACGGGCTTTTTTCACTTCCTATTTTTTTAAAAAATAATCACTATAGTAATGTCCACCGCTCTATGTTTGGTTGAATGTGCAATCATATGTTACTAGAGAATCACCTAAAATAATTTCATTGGAAGTCAATCGAGCCATTTCATTAAGAATTTATACGAATGGCCTTTTGTCAACACGATTGTCCCGAGATCTGAGCATTGTTATTTAATAAGAGAAATTGAAAGAGGCTAGCTAACATCAGCTTAATTGTCTCGTCAGAAACAAAGATTCAGTAAATTGGAAGCAATTATTTATAGACCATGTAGACTGAGCCTATCCTCGACCAATGATCATGTGGTCCCATCACGATGCTCGTACAATTAGTAATTTTATTATTGAGTTCACGATATACTCCAAATGTCACCGTGAGTTTCTCTTCGCAATTCATGTTTTGAGAAAGTCAAAGGATTGTAGCATTCTAATTTATTAGTGTACCAATTCTTTTATGACCTCTTCAACATTGTTCATGACTAAGTTTATAATTCCCTTGCCTGGAGGGCGTAAGTTTTTAATGCTATCTTGTGAGGTTGCTTGAGGGATGAGCATTTGTGTGGACTTGGTACTTGGAAAGAAACGTTTCCTATGAGGAAATTTAGGGGTTTAATAAGAAATCTTAGTACATGTAGCATTTCTTAATCTATCATGATCAGCAGATGAAGGAAATACAAAGCCACATTTTTCCCTTCCTTAAAAACAGAAGCATCTAGCCCTCTATTTTTTTTGCTACCTTCTATTTCAAGTTTGAAACAAAAAGTAAGGATGCAAGGAAATTATAGATCAAGATGAAAAAAAAAAAACACATACATCCACTAACTCAATCCCATGAATTTACCATTATGAGGATGTATATAGAGAAAGAGTAAAAAAAAGAGCATATGTAATTTAATTGACATTGGTTGTAATCCAAGTGGAGAAGCAAAATAGAAATTCGATACCTTCATTGAGGGAAATTACCAAAAAGGAGTCCAAGTCCCATCGGTTAACATATTTATTAGACCTAACTTTGCTTAAAAATTTAAATGAATGAATTATAGGCTAACTACAATAAATTAATTGTTCCATACCAGTTATTTTTCTAATTGCTTTTTTCGAGTGATTCCTTTTTTTTTTTTCCATATCTTGTGACTTCAATATTTTGATTTTGTTTAAATGTATCTCAACAATCTTGACTTTATAACATTGTAGGTTTGCGTGAAAATTCCTCGATTCAAATTGCATTAACACACGAAATGCTAACTCGAAGATGAGCCCTCTCTCAAAAAAATGCATAGTCTTTGGTTCCATTTCTCAACTCGAATTGATATTTTCTCTCAATCTGAATTGGGAGGATTTTATTATTTTTTCTACTTTTTTCCTTGGTTTGCTGCTATGCTCTTCTTGTCTTGTCTACTTACCAAACTTATCTTTCACTTCCATAGTTAGGAATCAACCAATTGCTTCAGATCCTCCAAATCAAGATATTTGATAGGACGATGAGTTCATAGGTTATACGATATCTCCTAATTTTGGAAGGTTGCATCTTCTGATCTAGATATTGATCCGGAAGCTCCTCTTTCCGATCTAGATTTAGATCCGGTAGATCACCAAAGGCGTTTCCATACTCATTCATATTCTTCCAAACTAGATCTAGATTTTGCACAACAATGATATTGAGGTCATCGGACCAAGCGCGACCAGTGATGGTGCAAGCAGTGCTGTAACTATCTCCGTTCATTACACTTTGACGTCGAGACAAAAACGTTCTTTTGGGATGAGGGCATGCCCGTCACCAATTCGCGCTTTACGTTCGGGATTTGCTTGCCCTATAATTCCGGAGAACCAGGCACCCAACACTTTCATCGCTTCAAGAAATCGAACGAATCTACATCGGACACGATATTTAACGACATACGGAAGCGCGCCTCGACACGATTCCATTCCATTCTAGATAAATAAACAGTAAATAATGAACAAAATAAAATCTTTTTTTTTTTTTTTTTAACTTTACGGCGGGTAAGTGGGGGCGAGTGAAAAAAACAACACTACTTTTTCACCCCGCATTCCGTATTTCGTACTCGCTTTCCCATCCTGCTACGTCTTTTCCTCCTCCTCCTCCTCCTGCTCTTCTTCTTTCTCCGTCAAAATCAACGAAGAAAAAAAAAGAGAAAAAAAAAAAGAGAAGTCATCTTTGACCACCACCATAGCCAAAGTCGCCACCTTCCTCCTGCCCCTCCTTCCTCCTTCTTCCCTCCTTCCTCCGTCCCCTCTCCGTCTCCCCATATTTATACACCGACGCGTCGCCCCAGCTCCCACCGTCCCGACCGAAGCTCAGATGGTCGCCGGCGGCATCGCTCGCCGGAACGACGCCAGCTAGCAGCAGCAGCAGCAGCAGCAGCAGCCTCGGTTGACTACTCCGGTTCGACCGCTTCCGCCTTCCGCCATGGGGCTCTGCATCTCCACCACCAGAGTCAGCGGCTCCAGCAGCAACGCCGCCGCCGCCGCCAACCAGAAACGCCACGAGATCGGGCGGCCGCAGGCGGGGGCGGCCGGGGGGACGGCCGGGGCCAATGAGAAGAACAAGCAGAAGGTCAGGGGCGAGGGCGGGAAGAAGAAGAAGGGGAGCGGGGTGATCCCGTGCGGGAAGCGCACCGATTTCGGGTACGCCAAGGACTTTGACCGGCGGTACACGATCGGGAAGCTGCTGGGGCACGGTCAGTTCGGTTACACTTACGTCGCCACCGACAAGGCCAATGGAGATCGAGTCGCCGTCAAGAGAATTGAGAAGAATAAGGTGGTTCACTCTTCCTTTTTTTTTTTTCTTTCTGTTTTTGTTTTTTTTTTTTTTTTTTGGTGGCTTCTTCTCTTCTGTTGCAAGTCACGATTGCTGGTTCTGGAGCTCAATTTAGGTTGCGAGATTGCTGTGGGGCTAAATTTGGTGTTCAATTCAGTTCTAAAGAAGGGGATCAAAAAAAGGAAAGGATTTTATGATGTCACTGATCAAGAATTGATAGACTAGATTACTCCAAAAGAAGAATCTTTTTTCATCTTTGGAGAAGGGATAGTTTCTAACGGTTCAGCTTTTCCGATTGAATGAGTCCATCTGAAGCGAGATAATCGGCGCACGCATCCGGTTGTCCAAAAGGGTGCGGACACTGTTGCAATTAATTCTCTCCGTTAGTAGGAATATTCCTGCGAATTTGGCTTGTTTGATGGATTCTGGGGAAGCTTGAGATCGGCATTAGAGGAGTTGAAATTTGTCGAACTCGGTGGGCTTTAAGCTTAGAGCTTTTGCAGTTCAGGATCAGGTCAGATTCTGGGGGTTCCGCGTTTCGCCTTTGTCTGCTTAGTTGCTTTTCTGTGGTTAGCTCTGTGAATTGGGTTGCGAGGTTCTCCGCTACCTTATCTTTTAGTGGTTAAGGATAAGCAATCTGGATTTTCTGCTAAAATTTCCAAGTATTTGTCATTGACCTGACTACGAGAACCACAAAATGTCCCCCCTTTTGCACTTTTTTTTGTCTGGTTCTTTATCTTCCTGGCTAATTCAAAAAGAAGAATAATGCTAGAGATACGTATATTGTTTTGCAAGAATGGCTTTGCAAAGTGATGTGCAGATTTTTGTTGAGTGTGGAATATGATCCACTTGTTTAAATACTTACAGGTCACCATGTCACTTTGAAAATCAATGTTGTGGAGCTGTTATAGCATTACCCTTTGAGAGAATGGCTTGACACATGCTGTTGCATGTTCTTCAATAATTGTATGTTTTATGTCCACGTGAACTATAAATTCAACCCATAGGTTCAATTATGACATGTGGGGCTCAGTGGAAAGGAAAAAGAGAAGAAAGGGAAGGGGAAACGGAGAAGCTTGTTATGCAAAAAGTAGATCGGTTTTGGTAGGTATAGGCAATTAAATTGGCTTCCTTGAATTTCTACCTTATGCAAGTTGAATTTTCCAAATTTTTTTAATATTTAATTAGATGACATACAAATATGCTTATTTTGCCAACCATGTAATATCTCTTATCTTATACAGTATCTTGATCTGGGTAAATCGGTTTAACCCCTTGCTTGCCCATAATTCTTTTGCTTGAACTATAATAGAGGAGAGATTTACGATACATGCTATTGACCAACAGTTACATCAGTAGACACTGTTTAGAATGTAGTGCAAAGTCTCCACGTCAGGATTCAGATAATTAGAAAGGGAATACATTTTGAACTCCATGCCTTTTCTAGCAAGAATATCTTCTAAGTGGCTCCTTTGAACTTTTTATTTTTCTTCTCGTCGTAGTTTAGTGTCTTTATGGTGGTTCAATTAAGCAGAGGTCTCCACATGGAGATAATCTTCTATTGTTGGTGGTATATTTTTTTTATAATGTTTGCATGAAACTCCTTTAAAAATCTATCCTAAAACAGTTCGATAATCTTGCAAACAAAATGTTGAATGCAGATGGTTCTTCCTATTGCTGTTGAGGATGTAAAGAGAGAGGTCAAGATATTGCAAGCCTTGACAGGGCATGAGAATGTTGTTCAATTTTATAATGCCTTTGAAGATGATTCGTACGTGTACATAGTTATGGAGTAAGTTATGCCATCCTTTCTCGAGATGTTACTTTCCCCCAAGAACTCAGTAAATAGTATTATTCTAGTAATAATGCTTTTTTCTGCTTTTATTTTCTATCTGTGCATAATGACTTTGTGTTATCTTGATTTTACATTTTCAGGTTATGTGAAGGTGGTGAATTACTGGATCGGATATTGTCCAAGTAAGAATTTTTGTCTTAAATGACTGAAGCGGCGATTCTTGTAGCTTGCAAATGCTTGATCAGTGTGCTACTTCTTCATGGTTTTCTTTGAGCAGGAAGGACAGCCGGTACACTGAGAAAGATGCGGCAGTTGTTGTACGGCAGATGCTCAAAGTCGCTGCCCAGTGTCATTTACATGGTCTAGTGCACCGTGATATGAAACCAGAGGTAAAAGTCACGACATGTTGAGTTACAATGTGGAGTAATGCTGCTTTGGAAGCTCTCTTATGTTTCTCATTGCCTGCAGAATTTTTTGTTTAAGTCAAAAAAAGATGACTCCTCTTTGAAAGCCACGGATTTTGGCTTGTCGGACTTCATAAAACCAGGTGATTAGATTTTTATGGCTGAAGATAATTTTGCATATTGCTTAGATGACATTTGGCTTTCTCTGTCCCTACTCCTGAGTAATATTAGTGGAAGTATTTCACCTCAGCATCTGCCTCCTCTTATGGACTGTCAGTAGCTGCCGTGCTAAATGTGATAGTGCAGATGCTAAAGTGGGCCATTTAATTTTTATAATCAGATCGACATATCCTCTTTGTTTTCTTTCATTTTCCCTATTTTGTTCATAGGGCTATAAAGGATTTTGACTTGCTTTTGCAAACCCATGCCGTAATTTTTTTTTTATAAACTGAATGAGAAATTGCCTGAAAATTAATGCTCTTTCATTGATTGCAGGAAAGAAGTTTCCAGATATTGTCGGTAGTGCCTATTATGTTGCTC
This sequence comes from Eucalyptus sideroxylon, assembly GCA_014182405.2. Lineage (NCBI taxonomy): Eukaryota > Viridiplantae > Streptophyta > Magnoliopsida > Myrtales > Myrtaceae > Eucalyptus > Eucalyptus sideroxylon. Next base: position 10,374,023 of record CM024557.2, read on the forward strand.
CTGAGGTATTGAAACGCAAATCAGGACCAGAATCAGATGTGTGGAGTATTGGTGTGATAACATACATTCTATTATGTGGGAGGCGTCCCTTCTGGGACAAGACTGAAGATGGTATCTTTAAGGAGGTATTGCGTTTGTCTATTTGGAGCGACTTCATTTCTACCCTTTCTAGTTGTTTTGTTCAAATCTTGTGGGTTACGCGACCCATGTGATTTGACTTTAACCTAGTTCGGAACAGCGGGTTATGCAGCCCATGCGATTTGACTTTTACCTAGTGAAGAACACTTGAAATCTTTTAGAACATACAAATATTGGTGGGAGAATCGATAATTGATCATCACTTGAAATAAAGTGAAAGCAAATGGTCCTTAATCAACAAAATGAGAGACCGTTGAGCGAAGTAATCAGTTTGCACTTCTATAATTTTGCACTAGTTCAGATGCCCAAGATCCCACAATCAATATGTAACATTTAATATTTCCAATCCTAGCAATAAGGGAGGGAAACGTGGGGAGATCCTGTACCTTGGATGCCAAAACTTTCCTTGATGATTTTATTTTTTGCGATGTCACTTATGCCACTGTTTAATTTTTTTCAGGTTTTGAAGAGCAAACCTGATTTTCGACGCAAACCTTGGCCAAGCATAAGCAATAGTGCTAAAGATTTTGTTAAGAAGCTACTGGTAAAGGATCCTCGGGCTAGACTAACTGCTGCTCAGGCCCTTTGTATGTCTCCATTTCTTCTTGAGCTAACTATTATGGTGATTATCATTTTCTTGTTCCTATAAAAGTGTTCTTCATTGGGTTTCCCTCATCTGCACTGTCTCTACTGTTTCAGCACATCCTTGGGTGAGAGAAGGGGGAAGTGCGTCAGAAATACCAATTGACATATCTGTTCTGCACAATATGAGGCAATTTGTGAAGTATAATCGTTTCAAACAATTTGCTTTGAGGGTGAGTTGCACATTCTTAAAACTTTTCAGGAGAATGACCTGTCCCCTCTTCTTATCTTTACTTTTATTCTCTCTTTTCTTTTAAGGAACTTTTTAAATTTCCACCTGCAGGCTCTGGCCAGCACGCTAGATGAAGAGGAACTGGCTGATCTCAAGGATCAGTTTGATGCAATTGATGTAGATAAAAATGGTTCCATTAGTCTTGAAGAAATGAGACAGGTGGGTTTCTGATTTTGGAACTCTCTAGTATTATGCAACTTTTACCAAAGTACGTCTGTTTCTCTGTTCAGAATAGACAAACTGAGAAAGATGGTTTTTCCGCAGGCCCTCGCTAAAGATCTTCCTTGGAAGTTGAAGGAACCACGTGTTTTGGAGATTCTTCAAGCTGTAAGCCTTTCTCTATTTATTGGATGAATCAGCATAAACTCATCTACTTGGAAGTTATGTTTTTAACTCTTGATCGTCCCTCTTAAGGAATTAAGAATTCTGCATCTTTTCTCCCCCTTTATAGTTCAAACCTGCATTAAGATTTTTTGGTCTTTTTGAATAAAGAAATCTGCAGACTACTATTCTTCATCAGGAGAATTTCATTTGTATTTTTCTTTGTCTAAATTTTTCTGTCCTTGAGCAAATGTGACAATACCTAGTCCATAAGACTTGCATTGCGTTTTCTGTTTGTCTGGATTAGTCTAAGCATATTTCCATCTCCCTCATGCAGATTGATAGCAATACAGATGGGCTAGTAGATTTCCACGAGTTTGTTGCCGCCACCGTACATGTGAATCAATTGGAGGAACACAACTCTGAGAAGTGGCTACGAAGATCGCAGTCTGCTTTTGAGAAATTTGATCTCGATGGAGACGGGTATATAACTCCAGAAGAGCTAAGAATGGTATGTGTTCTTTCTCCCTTTGTGCTGCATGCCCAATCTTTAGTCTCCTCTCCTAGCTGCTGTTCCACAATCTCACTTGCACCTCCCGGCAATTAATTTACTTTTGAAGATGAAATATTTGCTTATTTAGGCGCAATAGGAGATTATGGAATCCAACTCAGCGAGAAGAGACTTTCTTTTATGGTTCTGTCTTTTACTAAATCATCGTCATTATCATTATCGATGCCTTTATGTGGATGGAGCCCAGCTATTCTGATGAAGCAAAGGATCGAATGCATGTTTCGAGCGTGTCAAGCATGGGGAACTTCTTGAAAGCCTTCATCTTAATATGTTATTCAGTCTACTACAGAAAGTGAAAGTTCTCTCGTATTAGCAAGTTAGATAGCAATTGTCCACTAAGCACCGGGTGTTTGATTTGTCACTATGAACTGGCTTATCAGAAATAATTTGGCATGAAATGATTCTGGGTCCATCTCATCCAAGACAGTGCCATTAGCATAATTCGTAACCCTTGAGATGTTTCTTTTTTGGCAGCACACCGGCCTGAGAGGTTCAATCGATCCACTTCTTGAGGAGGCTGATATCGATAAAGATGGGAGGATAAGTCTATCAGAATTTCGCCGGCTGCTGAGAACTGCCAGTATGAGCTCAAAAACCATCTCCAGCCCATCGAATTTCCGGAATTCACGTAAGATGTAGTGTAGGAAGAGACGTGAATTTAGGAAGATGTACAGTCTCTTGTTCAGAGTGTCGGGAATTTTCTTCTTGTTTCCCCCACCAAATTGTAAGCTGTGATCGTGAGTATCGCACCGATGCAAGCGCATAAGTTTCCCTCCCATCACGCTCTGCTCCTTCCCGAAAACCGGCGCGCGTTTGCGAAAGCCGCCGTCGGACTCTAGCTGTAGTACGTTGTAATCTGCCATTGAAGAAGAGAGCTATTAGATTTGATTCTCCGTTTTGAGACGCGGTACTTAAACTCCGATTGAAGCTTTTATGTTTTCTTTATTCCACGCCAAATTAGCCAAACTATTTCTGTGTAAGTGTCTCTTTTATATCTAAATCGTTTGTAGAGCTCACCATTTTGTCTCTGGTGTGACCTGGTCCTTTTCCTTTTTCTCCTGTTTATTTTTCTTCGATGTGGTATTAATTTCCAAGCAAGCAAAGTTTTGTTAGGTTAATACCATGAAAAACTCTAAATTAGTACAATTGTGATAAAATTATCCAAAATTAATTTTTTGATCACAAAAAATTTCAAACCGATACATTTACGATAAATTTAATCTTATTAGTTTTCGTTAAATTTTATATTTAAAAAATATTAAGTTGGATAACATGTGACAGTTGATAGACATGCTAGTTTGGGATTTTCCACTTTGTCTATAACAAGTGTATAGGTGTTTGATTTTTTGTAATATTAATTTAATTGAACGAAAACTAATGGAAGTTAAATTTATCACAAATATATCAATTTAAAATTTTTAATATTTAAAAAATCAGTTTTAGGTCATTTTGTCACTATATCAATTTATGGTGTTTCGTGATATTAAACATCTTTTTAAAACTCTCATGGCATGTGAATTTTAAAACTCATGCCTCAAGTAAATGAAATTAATGTGTAAATTGATATGACGTAGTTTTCTTTTCAAGTACTCACTAAAAATTCATTATCAGATACTATGTATCAATCTTATAAATCACTTTAAAACTGATTCACATCATGAGATTCGACACTCTAAACTTTTTTGTAATGCACAGATCTCGTGCTTTGGCAATTCGTGTGGTGGAGGACTCTCATCGTGTCATTACAACTCATGCGGCCCGTCGTTGCTTTCCTAGACGGATGCGAGCTCTTTGATTCCTCAACGTAAGCACCGAATCGTCAGTAGATCCTTCTGTCGGGCGTTTGCCGCGTTGACTTTTCGTAGACTTAACACACAGAATATTACGAAAGCAGGAAATCTCTCTGTGTTCAACGCAAATGCCTCTTTCCACCGCCTCCACCCGCCGCCGGTCACCACACTCTGTCTTCTTTTCTTCCGCAAGGCCGAAGTCAATGGCAACGGCAAGTAGTCATGCGAACTGGGCGAGTTAGAAGGTCGCGGATAGTGGTTACGCGACGCCAAGGACTTTCGCCAAAGCTGATGCGGCCAATTTGGATACACTGTCGTCACCAAGATAAGGCCAATGGACAGCAGGTTGCCGTCAAGCGACTTTACAAGAACAAGGTCACTCTTGCTCAGCCCCTCTCTGTTTTGCATGAAATAGCTTCTGCACAAGTCCAAAGGCTGAATGTGTGCACATACATATAGCAAACAGTTAGCTCTTAGTAAGCATGTCATTGTCACTAAATTGCAGGCGTATCGTACTGCAGTTCAATAAAATAACTGTCATTCAGATATTTCATTGAAGGATTTCCTAATTACAAGTTTAAGCTATTTGTTGGATGACGGGCCATATGTATATAGGCGCATCTGGACGCTGGCCTTCGCGTTGTATTTCTTTCCATGCCTCTATGGTGGCCTCCATCAGGCAGAGAGGCCTTCTGCAGATAATTTCTGCTGCTCAATTTTGGAGGTGTACTGTTTCCTGATATTTACGCGAGATTCTTCTAAGATTATGTCCTGAAAATGTTGTTAGCGTTGCAAATCTATGATTTGATTTCTGGACGCAGAACTCTGGATCATGCTAGCCTTGACGGGGCTTTGAGAATGTCATTCAACTTTATTACGCATTTGAAGATGATTCTTATGTGTACGTAGTCACGGAGTAAGTCGTTCCCACTCTTTTGTCTTCTTTTTATCATCTTTTTGTCAATCAGTGCATGATGACATTGAGTCGTCTCAAAACTGTTCTTTTCAGGTTATGCAAGGGTGGCGATTTACACAATCAGCTACTGGCTAAGTAAGAGCCTCAAGAACTCATGCAACACAAGTACTAAATAAGTCTGCGAAGACTGGTTTGTGGTTTTCCACGAGCAGGGATTATGGCTGTCACACTGATGAAGATGCAGCAGTGGCTGCACGACAGATTGTCCAAATTGCTGAATTCATTCATGTGGCTTGGCACACCGTGACATGAAACCCGAGGTAGAGTCTAATGAGTATGTCCCTGGTCCAAAATGCAAAGTACTGCTGATTGGGTAGCTCTCTTATCATTCCTTGTCGCCTGTAGAATTTGATGTTCAAGTTGAAGGAAGAAGAATGCCCTCTGGAAGCCACAGGTTTGGCTGCTTGGATTTTATAAGACCAGGTAATTAGAAGTTGAATGCCAAGATTGTTTTGCTTTTTCTCAGATGACGTTCGGCATATGCTGTGCTAAATGTGAAGAGGCACTGGCACTGATGGACTCACCAGTATATTTTTTCAATCTCGTGATACCTTCAATCGATTGCAGGAGAGAAGTTCCTAAACAATTATGGCAGTCTCAACTACATTGCTCTGAGGTATTAAATTTCCAATCAGGACCCAGATCAGATGCGTGGAGTATCAGCATCACAACCAATGTCCTACTCAGCAGGAGGGGACACAACTGATGACAGTATATATTATTTCAGGTGCTTGCATCTCGCATGGTAAACATAAACCGCGTATCCAGGGAATGACGTGAGTGAAAGTTGAACAGAGTGATGCTGGTTTGCACTTAAAATTTTCAACTAGTTTTGTAGCTTAGTCACCTGAGGACTCGACCAAAATGAAACATGACACAAGATTGCCAATCCTTGTGAGAAGGGAGGAAAACATCGGCAAACCTGTACCTTAGAAGCCACGTGAGAGCAATGAGGGTAAAGGTAAGGACATATATACAGTTATTGGGGAGGTCAATGTCATAAATGCAGTTTACACACTGCAAAAACCAAGTGATTAAGCAGGGAGATGCCTTAAAGTCGCCCCTTTTTGTACCTATTACACATGGACATGTCAAATACTGGGAAAAGCGGGAGAGATCTTGTACCTTAGATAAGATTTCCTTTGCAATTTCTCTCTCTTTTTCCCTCATGCAGCTAATTAATTCCGTCAGATCTTGCAATGCTAACCTGATTTTCGATGCCAACCTCAGCCGAACATAAGCGATGCTGCCAAAGAATTCATCCAGAAGTTACTGACAAAGGATACTTGGGCTAGACTGACTGCTGCTCTGGTCCTTTGTATGTCCTGGTTTCCACTAAACCAACTGAATAAGTAGGCTGGGATGAATGCACCATGTCTATCTTCACGGTAAAAGTAATCTTATGGCGTTTCTTGGTACAACACGGATACTCTGTCTCAAATTTTCCAGCACATTCTTGGCTTAGAGGAGGAAGTGCACTGGAAGTACCTGTTGACATATCTGTTCTGCATAACATTGGGCAATTCACACAGTACAGTTGTTTCAAACAATTTACTTTTGAGGGTAAGTTGCAAATTCTTGGAGCTTTTGGTGCTTGCTAGAGAGACCTTCTGAGCACCTCTTGTTAATTTTATTTGTGTTTCTTTTATAGACTCGCTTTTTACCTTTTGAACCACCACTTGCAGGCTTTGGCTGACACACTCAATAGAGGAACTGCCTGATCTCATAGATCAGCTTGATGCTATTCATGTTGATAAAGATGGTTCCATTAGTTTCAAAGAAATAAGACAGGTCAATTTTCCGATTTCAGACATGTACAGCATTATTGTGCCACTTCCACACATCTACAATTTTCTCTCCTGTTAGGAAACGAGAATATTAAAAAAGATGTTTCTCTGCTGGCCCTCAGCAAAGATCTTCCTTGGAAGTTGATGGAATCGTGGGTATTGGAGATTCTGCAGGCTCTAAGCTTGTCTCTTTACATAATTCAGCATTTTTGCTCTTCCATTTGAATTTGAACCTTGATTCTGTACTGTTCTCTCGTCAGAGAATTACACCAACGTGTTTCTCTTCAGAATAGTTTCTATAGCAGCAAATTCAGCAAAAGAAGTCTGTGTGACTTGCCCTATCGTATCTAATCGTTGGAAATGCTCTGAGCATATGTTTCCTCTCACTTCACACAGATAGATAGCAATGTGGATGGGCTAGTGGATTTCCACGAGTTTGTCTCCGGCGCTCTAAATGTGCATCAACTGGAGGAGCTTGACTCGGAGAAGTGGCTACAGAGATCGCAGGCTGCTTTCTAGAAGTTTGATCTCGATGGGGACTAGTATATTACCCCTGAAGACCTAAGAATGGCAGGTGTCCTTTTTCCTTACTCTCAGCCTCAATCTAATGCTGTTGTCATTCTATTTTAGGCCCAGTGAGAGTTTTCTTCCTAGCATTTTTTCCATGGTCTCCAATAATCATTTGGCCTGCTCCAATGAATGCATCACATGAATGAAATTCTTTCACTACTTGCTCAATTTAAATAGCGCTTATCAGAATGCAATGTGAAAGTTTATGCAATCAGTCAAGGGCCTGGGATGAGCTCTCTGTGTCTAAATTAAGATAAGGTCATCCGCACAATTTGTCCGATGACTTGTTTCTTTCTCCAGGACACTAGATTGACAGGTTCTGTTGAATCACTTGAGGAGGCAGACACTGATAAAGATGGAAAGATAAGTCTATCAGAATTTCGCAGCTGCTGAGAAGTTGAGAGAGTACACGCTCTCGAAATGTCACTAGCCTGTATAACTTTCAGGATTTACGGAAGGATGTATTGTTTTTTTGTTTGAGATATTCTTTCCTAGTGCCCCCAAAAATCGCGTGTTGTGATCACAAATTACACATCTAAAGGAGCGTATTATGAGTTTCCCTCATGCGCATCTCCACAAAAATTAAATGCAGTCTTTTGTCAGCAAAGTCGATAATCATCCATAGGCTTACGGCCATGCATTGTAATATCCCATTGATTGGAGAGACTTAGTCATCCAACTCTGATATCAAGTCTCTTGAGCATTCGATTCGGCAGCGATGGCAGTAATACGAGGACGGCACATGCTGCAAAAAACACAGAGAGAGTCAAACCGATGTCCGCTGTTCCGAGAATTACCTTCCATTTCGGCTCATAGCTCTCCAATTAGCGTGTACCCTCTTGCTTGGCTGTTCTTTGTAATAAGGAACAACAGATTCGAAACGGGCACTATTAAGAAGGAGCTCAGGCAGTTCATTTTGACCAGATCAAAGCAGACAGAAAACAAGCCGAAGCGCGTCATATCGAAATGAGTCACGCCCAGATGAGTACTTCACCGTCTGGCTACTCCCTGTAATAATCTATGCACAGACAGACGCATGTGTGTTCCATAATTGATTTGACTTCGGTGGAGCCGACATCATGAATCACCGCCAAGTTGAAAGATTAGAAAGAGTCTGCAAATACATGGCTTCTGGGCGACGTGCGAAACTGGTTCTCTTCTTCGGCTACGCATCTTCTAGTGATTATACAAGAATCTGACGTAGTTATTATCACCCAAGTTGTTAATCTCCCAAGTTGCAATCCAGACAGGCCCCTTCCATGCATCGAGAGCTCGGATCGATCCGCTATGCGGCGCGACGATGCACGACAGCAGACGATGGTGCAACAACAATCCGTACGCACAAAAACCCAAAATTCCCCGATAAAAAACGCGTTATCCGACCGGTCACTATTCTCAGCACAGACGCGCGCGCGTCCGCACTTCCCAACCTGTCGATCATACGTATGTACGGGACAAAATCAAAGTAGCTTCCAAGTTCGAGCCTTGAACGGTTCAAGCACGTGCACATCATCAAAGCGCATTTAAAGTTAAGAAATACCATAAAGTCATTGTCGGGGAAGTTCATGTCGGGCGGACAAGTCGTGAGATATGATAATTTCGAGGATGGTTATCCGGAACTCTCGATGACGAGATACTCGTGCAGGAAGAAGCATCATCATGGCTAAGTCCAAGGATGTGATGTCGCCATCTCACGCGATGGCGACGTGACGAACCGAGCAGGGGGGTGGCATGTGAGGCTTCCGAACGTTGCCGGAAACATGCGACCACTTGAGACCCAAGTTGCATTATCTCTTCGGTGCGCCTGGGGGACTGACATCATCGGAGGCGTGCTCGGCCACTGATTTTCCGCTCCACGCCGCGAGAAAACTTCGCCCTGTTTCGATGGCGACCGGGGATGGCGATGGCGAGGGCGAGGGCGATGCCTCCGTTTGAACCGTTCAGCATATCTTCTTCGTACGCACTCGGAAATCTCTTGCCTTTGTGAAGGCTGGTCAAACCCGGGGCCATCGAGCTTTGCGACTGAGCTTTCGCCCTGTGCCGGAGTTTCCTTCTCGGCATGTGCGAGTGGATTGAGTAAAAAGGTTTCTTTTTGCCCGCTTACGTAGGAAAGGGCCTTTTCTTTTCCTTTTTTTGTGGGCAATGTCGGCAGTTTGCTTTGAAACTGGACCGTGCAAATTTCTCCACAAGTGCACCACCGCACTTATTATTTTATATATAGGTAGCCCGGAGGTGATTATCGGGTTCGGTTCTATTCGGAAGCTGGACCGAACTAGCCCGGATTGACCGATTCAAGGCCGCTTTTAGGAAGAACAGTTCTGTTTCCAACTTTAGATTTTGATCATACTTTTTTAAAATTTTAAAACTTGATTGTTTTTTTTAAAGTTTTAAGATTTTATTATACCTTTGTGATAAATTTTAAAATTTCCAATATACTTATCTCATTTTTGTTTATTTATAATTCCAATTTCAAGATGAGTTTTGAGTTTGGTTCAATCTAAGAGCCGGATCAAACTCGCCCAAAACTGACCGATTCAAGGCCGGGTTTGTGGTGTCAATTTCGAAACCACTAATTTTATTGGAGAACCAATCTAAACCAATTTTGAAGCTTATAGACAATAGCATAACCACTCAATCGATATAGATTTCTGTATAGAAATGGTGAAATTTCTATATTTTATTAAAAGAACGTGATTTTTTACGCAAAAAAACTATATAAGAAAAAGAAAATTGAAACCAGCAATGATGAGATCGGTTCCTAACCCTGGATCGGAAACATCCATCTCAAAATCGATCATTCAGGTGTCGGTGAACCGGTGGAATTGTACAATTTCAACGATGTCCCACGTAAATAATAAAGGCATCTTTTGTACGGGCAAGGTCGGTAAAATTGCTTGGAAACTGGACGGAGCAATTTCTCCGCACGTGCCATGACGCATTATCTGACTTTTTGTGAAGTTCTTGTTGTAGGCACACTTTTTGATTTTCAAAAATTACACTTCGTTCGTGATAGAAAGTCATTTTTTAAGAAAATAGTCATATCTTTCTAAAAATAAATTTGAAAATATCTTTCGTTATTCAATAAGAAAAATCTTTACCTCTATGCATCTCTTTAAATAAATTTATTATTATTTTATTTTTAAAATCAATTTTTAATTATTTTTTATTTTCTTTCTTTTTATTTTTCTTTTTAGGTGACCAGTCATAGGTGAGCTAGAGTCTCGCTACAAGCCGGCGAGGCTCGAGCTCACTAGATTCTAGTGAAACCAAGCCTTGTCGGCTTGTGGTGAGGCCGAGCTTGCTAGTAACGCCTGCCCAATGCCCAAAGGTCAAGGAAGTTGGTGACCAAATGAAAAAGAAATCAAATACAAAGAGTCTATTCTTTATTCATGCTTATTTCAACTACTATGTTTCCGTTTATTATATATATATATATTATAGATATTTCTATCTATATATTCTAATTATAGAAATCTATGTAGTAGACTTTGAATGGCTAGTGTGGTTCATTCAGTAATGAAAACCTCTTTTTGGCTTCGCCAAACACTTTTTCTTGTTGGTTGAGCTTTCTACAAAAAAAGCAATGCAAGTTCGGGCAAATCTACATTTGAAGAAGTTATAGGTATAGGAATTTGAACCAAGCTACCCCATGATCGTGATATGATATCATCATTAGGTGGTGAGAAACCACACCTTATGATGAAAGGAGAGCATTACATCCCGATCGGAGAGCCATAGATCACAGACAGTATCTCCCCATGGCCAACGGGCCCATTTGATTCAATTCATGAATTAGCCCACACCACAAGTCAAGCTTAGCCGCCTTCCCTTTCATTCTTCAGGTGGTCTGTGATAATGCTCGTTTAGGAGACAATGAGTGGAGTGCAGAAGCATCTTTAGAGATAGTGGGGAGTACTACACAAGCTACGATACTGACAAGCTCAAGTCCTGCTAGATTTGGCCACCAGGGCAAGGCTCAAGCTCGCTCAAGGCTAGTCGGGGGAGTTGGGGCCTCACCAAATCTGGCAAGGCTCAAGCTTGTAGGCATTGATCGAACTTGGCCTCGAATAATTAGGCGAGGCTTTAGCTAGCCTATGGACAATCACTAGTCATCATCTTGGCTAGTGACCGACCAAGACCAAGGAAGAAAAAGAAAAGAAAAAAGAAAAAGAATTAAAATTTTGTTTTTTTAAAAGATAAAAATGAAATGAAAATTAGTTTGGTGAAAGAATAAGTGAAAAATATTTTTCTCACTTTTAAAGGTGTTATGTCTAATAGTGAAAAACGTTTTCCTTAACTAATTTATTTTCTATGAAACGAATGTTGGAAAATCTGAAAAACATTTTTCCAAAAAATTATTTTCCGTGAAATGAAAGTGATTGAGAAAATCTTTTCTTAATTTTGATGATCTAGATCACTTTAACAAAAAAAGGCAACGGAAAATATTTTCAATATTAATAAAAATATCAAGGCATGAATTATTGTTAAATCAAGTTTAGCGTGCTTGGTCCCGCTATTTGGTTTTCTTCATTCTTTTTTCAATTTCACTTACTATAAATATTTCAGAGAAAATCGGAAATTTTTAAAAAAATCCTACTCGTTCAGCTGCCACTGTTTTTCCAATGAAATTGACAACTGAACATGGAGAGTTATCAGCAGACTTTATTTGACTTTTTATTTCCTATTAAGACCATATTGTCCACCCCTCACGACGTAAGATTGGATTATTCAGCCTATCAAAATTCAACGGATCATTGCGGTGTGATTAGCCAAAAAAGGAAAAGGATCTATCTCTATTCCATCTTAGATTTTTTAAGCAAAAAGGTTTTCTTGATCAGCCATCAATGTTTACTTTTTTGGCACTAATGTTGGAGCAATCATTATATTTTCTCTGCGTTTCCATAAGCTCTATATATAGATACACATATACACCTATCAATCATCATCTTATCCTTGTACTATTCGTTTCGTTTTATTTGTCCTCTTCCTTCTTTTGGCTGGCCATGTGACCAGTGATTGATTAGCCTAAAGCATCATCAGTTTATTCCTCATAATTGAGTTTGTAGGGCCTTTGGATCATAATTAATAATAATGCCATTCCGTGGACAACCAACAGTTAAACGTACCGGTAATCATTAGGGTTATGGAACGCCCTAACTAATTCGATAGCTTGAACAAAACCCGTGTCTTAACATTTCAACGAGTCGTTCCAAGTATGAAATTATTCTTCGCATGAGATACAAACTTATGATATCTGTATCTTGACAATGAGTGGAACAATCCTAAACAAATGGATGGGCTGGAGCTGAGGCTAACAAAATTTGCCCGATTTCACACATAAAATCCATAGGAGAATTAGATATCTCGAGTTGGACTTGAGGTAAATGCCAAAAATCAAGGTTGTGGATAATGGTTGCCTGTCCATTCTATAGAAAATCAAAGATTCCTTTTTTTTTTTTTTTTGGCTTTTTTTTTGGGTGCTGAGGAGGGACAAACTCCAATTATAGTGATTGGGGTCCCTCTAAAGATTAGGGACCCCATGCCCACAGAATTTGGCTAGTTAGAATTCGGTAGGCCACCAAGTGTCCCTAACATTATCCTCATCCCAACTTGCATCGCAAGTGACTCAATTTCAATCGAATATCTCCCATCTGAAAATGACAAATCGATAGGTTAAATCATTGTATGGATAACAATTTGAGACTCTTAACTTGTTTTTTTTTTTTTTCTTTTTCTTTTTTGGCTTGCTTTTTTCTCCTTTCAACTCCTTACAAACTCCATAAGGCAAAATCAGCCGAGTTTCCCAGGCAATCTCAAACGGACACGGTCCAAAAGGTTCTAAAACGGTAGGCATCACCATAGGCTCGAGATGGCAGGAACTGCGAGAGAGCGCTTAAGAGAATAAGCCATGAACGATCATGATTGCCATTTTCGGACCACGGCAGCTCAGAGAACCTTCACCATTCGTATAATGCAACATAATATTTCATATGGAACTAATCAACACAATATCCCAATTTGGCAAAGAAATTATTTAGAAGTGAAAAAAAAAGCTGATGAAACTTGCCTATATATCCAACCCAAGAAAATATTATTTAACAATTTCGAGTTTCCAATCATGGGTAAGATGGAGCTCTCATCAAATCGGAATCTCATGTCCTTTCTTGCTTCCGCTAATGGTTACTAAATTTTAGCCCTTCATTTTTGTGTGATTACAATAAGCCTGTTTTCAATTGGAAAATTGTGGGTTGAACCCCAAAAAAAGGGAAGTACTAAATTCTCCGTGAGATGAGAGGGGGAACTGAAGTGAAAAAAAAGACAACGGACCCACCTAATTCAATTCTTTTTTAAAGAAAAAATTGTCTAAAAAGGTCTTAATCTATTATACGGAAATCAATTCAATCATAAACTTTTCAATTTAACTAATTCAGTTGTAAACCTATTGTCGATTTTTTAATGTAGGGACTTTTGTGATAATATTCCTTTTTTTGCTATGTATTCTTGATTTTACATCTCTAAATCCACGGTCAGAAGAAAAAGCAAGAACGAATTTAACTTTTGTATATCTTTGCTAGGAATGAATTTGACGTGTGATCGAAAATGAAGGGGAATACACGCCACATTCTTTCAGCCTTCTTCCCTTTATGGAAGAAGAAAGCATGCATTTTCAATGACATTGAAAGATCATCCTTGGAGGTTAGACGAAGGGGCTCATCACCCCACAAAAAAAGATTGGATTTCCACTGGAATGAAAGAGATAGTTAAAGATCCTTTACTTTAGCTTCAAGCAATTCCCCTCTTCTGCTCTCTAACGCTTTAATTTAAAGTACCAAACTGAAGGCACCCTCTTTAAGAACTCCGGCCAGAGCATCCCGCACCGTTCGTTCATTGCATTCCGATGTGTACATAACGTACGTCCAATCTCCCGCTGTTAGGCGGGCGAGTCGTATTTCTGCCTCCTGTTGTTCAAGCATCGACCCGATTTCACTCGGGTTAGGCTATGGTTATTATGCACAGTTTTTGTACATTGATGCAAGACCTCTAACTTAAGCATGCGCATTTTTTTCTTTATTCTGTCTTTGATGGCAAACCTGGAAATGGAGATTCATTGAACCAAAGTGGTCCATCCCACGGCTGGACACGGATCCGACATTCATTGTGTGAAAAAAAAAAAAAAAAAACCATTTGCAAAATCTCAATCGGCCGAATGGGGAGGAGTCACCGCCACCTCAGGCTCGGATTTTGGAATTGGATGACTCGATTCTGCTGACTCACCTGACATTGGATAAGCATTTCATTTTCCGCTTCACCCAAAAAAAATCCGAAATTGACAATACAACCCAAGTACGGAGGAAAAAAGAAATAGAATTGGCTCGAAATTGCATAGACGTGCAAAATGGACCGCTTGAATTGAGAATCATTGAATCCATTGGTCAATTGGGTCTAGTTTCCAATTCCTAAAAGGGGAATCGATGAGGCGCTTTGATTTGATTCCAGTCCAATTCCCAATTTCAAGGGATTTCAAATTGGACTAAACTAGTTGCATATACTTTTTTATTGTTTTTATTTTTCCAAAAAAATAAGTGTATTTTAGTTTTTTTTTTTACGATGAAATCGGGACCTATAATTGCAAAATAAGATATTAGGATAGAAGTATAGGATTTTTTTTCGAGTTTTGAATTCGGTCTCGATAATAAGATATTCGGATAGAAACATAAAGAAAAATATTAACTGGTTCCGATCAATCGGTCCATCCCTCGTTTCTAATTTTGGAAGCTCGGAACTAATCATTCCTACTAAATTCGGCGCTTAATGCGATTTGACCGTTTCCCCGGGCTAATCCAATTGAATTTATTGTTTTTGACCCCAGTTTCTAATCGTGGGAGCTGGGAACTAATCATTCTTACTAAATTCGGCGCTTGATGCGATTTGACCGTTTTCCTGGGGCAATCCAATTGAATTTATTGTTTTTTCAATCCCGCCCCCGATGTTCTAAACGCCGTTTTCCCGATTTCACGGGGTCTCCGATTTTTGCGCGATCACGGGCGCAAAAACGCGGCGTTTTTGCGTCGTCTCTTGCTCGGTCGTTATAAAGAAGGAATAGCCACGCCGCTTCCCCCCATCAAACCGCGCCATAACAGAATCCCTGCGCCGTACCATGCTCTCGTTCTCCTCTCCGTCCCTCCTCCGCCCCACCGCGGCGGCCGCCGCCGCCCGCCGCGCGCCGCCGCCGCCGCCCTGAGCCCCCGCGCCTCCTCTGCCGCCGCTGCCTTCGCGCCCTCCGACGCCAGCCCCCGTGCGTGCACGCCGCCGCCGTCCCCGCCGTCCCCGCACCGCGTCCTCCGCCGCCACGGGATGCCGCCGGCGTGCTCGTCCCTCTACGAGGTCCTCGGAATCCCCGTGGGCGCCACGTGCCAGGAGATCAAGGTGGCTTACCGGCGACTGGCCCGGTCGTGCCACCCCGACGCGGCGGCGGCGGCGGCGGCGGCGGTCGACCGGAATGGCGCGTCGGCCGACGAGTTCATGAGGATCCACGCCGCCTACTCCACGCTGTCGGACCCCGAGAAGCGGGCCGTCTACGACAGCAGCCTGTTCAGGCGGAGGAGCAGGCCGTTGACCGCGGTCGCGTCGGGGGGCGGAGGGGGCTACAGGGGGAGGAACTGGGAGACGGATCAGTGCTGGTAGGGCGCCCGAGCTGACTCACTGATTCGCGATTCACTCCGAGTTCGGCACTGATTTTTAGGGATTTAGCTGTACATATACATACATACATATATAATATATCGAGTGGAGCTTTTGGTTGCATCGTGTAAATACGAAGTAGAGTGGTTATGAAGTGAAAAGTATATGGGGGTGCTTGATTTTGGTAAGCTCCATCTGATATGATTCTGGGTATTTGTAACCAATTTAAGATTGAAGATCGAATTTTTGCTGGGATTTTTTAAGGAATAGAAGGAGAAGCTCTCGATTAACTTATTACTGCTCTCTTTCATCGTTGTCGTCATCCTCATCATCTTCTCCTTCTTGATCTTCTTCTTCTTCTTCCCTTACTGTCAAAGAAAGTTCTTCCTGAAATGAGAGGCCAAGAATTGTTTGACACGATCATGGTTGTATTGCATATTCATGAGATCGGTCCATGAAGTTAATGAGATTCGCGGGTGTTGTAGCTTGGAAAAAGTAGTGATGGTAGCGTGAGATGAACTTTTGCTTGGGACTTTGTCGGCCCTCGATTATGAAAGGAATAAAAGGGTAAGGTCTTGATTAACTTATCAATGCTCTCTTTCATCATCATCGTCGTCGTCGTCTTTTCCTCCTTTATTTTCTTCTTCTTGATCTTCTTCTCCTTCTTCTTCGCCTGAATGTCAAAGAAAGTTCTTCCCAAATGAGAAGTCGTGACTTGGTGGACACGATTACGGGTTGTACTTGAATATCCATGAGATGGGTCGGTGAAGTAATGAGATTTCTTAGGTGTTAAAGCTTTGGAAAAAGTAGTGGTGGTGGTGTGAGATGGAATTTGGCCAAACCCCAGATATTCTTTGTACTTCTCTTGCAACCGGAGCTTCACAAGTATCTTTCTTTTTGGGCCTCACCTCCCAGAAATTCTGAAAGCCATACAAAATGAATGGGTGGTGATCTTTGGGTTTTGATGATTCTTGTGCTTCGCATGGACACTACTTTTTCTCTCCAGTTTTTCTCTCACGTGAAGCGGAAATTCGTCGGAAGATTCGATGGTCCGACCAAAGTTTCGAATTATCATTTTTTTTTTTTTTGCGCATCTATGGATGAATTAATATTGGATCGGCTGATGGTCCGCACTCTCCAATCGTGTAAAAATTACCAATCCAATCGGGTAAAAATTCAAGATGAGAGATAAAAAGGAGCATAAGCTAATCCGAACGACCCTGCAATTTCAGCAGATTGTAGCATCAAATGTAGGAATTTTCAGTCTTGACATTTAAGCTATCCATGGCAAATGGAAAAAAAAAAACGCCGCTGCTCGCGACTTGCGCGCGTGCCTTCGACTTCTACAATTCCAGATTCGCAGACAGACATTGAGAATGGAGATCAGACGCAGAATCGAAAGAGTCCCAGGGGACAAGAACTCGAGCACCACCAAGCGACCCTTCTTTTTAGGTTCTTGTCCTTGTGGATGGTCCACAAGGACAGGTCCAAGCAGGTCAAGCGAAAACCCAATCAAGATCTTGCGGATTTTCATGCCACCCTTTTTTTTTTTTTTTTTTTTTTTTTGGGTCAGGATTATGAACAATAATAGTCAACGATTTTTCACATCACGTTGATGCGTCAATTTTGTAAACTTATCTCGATGAGATATAGAGGATCCACATCGTTATCTAGATAATCTAGGCCACTTAAGACAAGCCCTTGAGAATGAGAAGAATGAATGGTAGCTTTAGAAGCCGACGAATGGTGTTATTTGCTCTGTGATTTGCATAGCGACTTCAAACAGCCTACATTGTCCTAGAGAATTGATTTTGCTGCTCCCAGGCAAAAGGGCAATACTAATAGATTCGGATCATAGTGATGCTATTCCATATCATAATGTACCACGTGCAATCTTGCCCTTTTATGATGCAAGTCGACATGCAGAGCTCACGTAAGCTCCACATAATCACGATGAAGATGGATGTAGTTCGTATGAAAATGCGATGATTTCAAGTGTCAATTTGTTTGATAAGAAGAAAGAAATTTCATCAAGCTGTAGAATTTTGCCAATTCTCATCCTTATCTAAACTACTCTGTAATCGGCTAGTCTGGCGGGAAAAGTTAAGGTGATCATCAGGTATGCAATCACACCAGGCGTTGGCAACAGCACCGACATCGCTTCGCATCTCTTGAACCACCCAAACTACTCTCCCAAGGTCGCCACATTACAGGGGGCAAGCTAAACAATTATAGGGCAAATAATTTAATCTTTGGGCCTTGCAATGGGCTAACTTTAAGTGTGCGAATGAGCCCATGGACCGCCGGGCCTCAAATATTAAAGATTGTACTCCCCAGTCCCCACTTTGCTTCCAAAGGAGGCCAGCACTATGAGTACTTTGGTTCTGCCAAAACTGGAGGGACCGCTTCATTAAAGGTTTGTACTAGGGTCATCGTACTTTGGCGGCGGCGCCGCCCATTTGGGTCCGGCGAATCCGTGATCCTCCCCAACGGGTGGAGAATCACTCCAGCTCCAGCTCCAGCTCCGGCGTTTGTTCCGTCGGCGAACCACCCGTCAATATTCAACTTCAAGGTTCGGTCTCTCGGTGGAATCTAGTGTCGAGCTAATTCTTCGTTCTCCAGCCAACATTTCCTCTTTTCTTTGCATTCCATCTTTAAAATCTGCTAAGATCGCCGGAATCAGGATTTGTTGTCAAAATACAAAATTATACCTCGCCTTCCAAATTGCCAAGGAAGGTGAGTCTATTGAGTGGTGTGTTTAGTATTTATTTTATTCTGAAAATAATTTCGATTAGAAATGATTCTTTAGAATCAACTTTTTTACTTCTCGATTTTGTTCCAAATCTTTTTCGAGATAAAAAAAATAGAAATTTATTTTTTTATTCCATTCCAAATAATAATTTTTAAGTATTTTAATTCAATAATCGAGGTTTGATAATTTGTTCAAAATTTTTATTTCCGAAATAAAATTGTGTTTGGTACGGAAAATTTCTAATCTAAATCATTTTCTTTTGATTTTTAAATAATTTTATTATTATTTTTCTTTTTTTCTTATTTTCTTTCTTTCTCTTCTTATTCTTCAAGGTCTAGCCGGCAACCAGCAACCTTGCCAAAGAGTCAGGCTAAGGGAGCCTTGCCGATGGCCAAAGGAGGTCCGGGCGATCCGGCCTACCGGCCTCATTAGATCTAGCGAGGCCAAGGCAATGGTTGAAGACGAAGGTTGTGTAGCTTGTTTAACTTAAGTTCTCTTAACTTTCAAGCACCAAATGTTTACCATTGTCAACAAGTCTTTCGTTTGAGAATATATTTTCAAAGGAGCTACAGAAGACCACCACAGAATCTTGAAAATCGGTAAAAATAGAAACTCCGGTTGATAAGTTGTATCTATTTAAACAAACAATGTAATAGCTAACTAAATAATTCCGCTGCATCTAGAGCGTAAACCTATTTTGGTCCGCCACAATTAGGCAATTACTTAAAAAATGCTTGAAAGAGGGAAGAAGTACAAGAAGAAAGAAGAAAAAAAAAAAAGGTTGCTTTGATTTTGAAATTTCCCGAGAATAAAGAATCAACTTTTTTTTACTTTCAAAAATAATAAAAAATAAAAATTTATTCCCGAAAATAAAGAATCATATTCCTAGAGAGCATCACGGGCCGAGATCCGGCAATCCAAGGCATCGATTCCATTGACATAGTATGGCCACGCCACCAGTTTCAACGTCTCCCCCTCTTTCTAGGAGAGTACTACCACGTCGCGGGAATATCAAAGCGTGTATAGTTAGGCTTTTAATAGCAATGCTATTCCATATCATAGCAATACCAGTAGACACGGATCATAGCAATGCTATTCCGTATCGCAATGTACCATGTGCAATCTCGGCATTTCATCATGCGGGCCGACATACATGGCTCACTTAAGCTCCACATAATCATGACGGAGATGGATGTGGTTCATATGAAAATGCGTGATTTCAAGCGTCGATTTGCTTGATGGTAAAGGAGAAAGAAATTTCATCGAACTACAGAAATTTTGCCATTCTCGTCCTTCTCTATTTATCCGGACTCCGGATATCATTTTCGTTTGGACTTCTTCCTGGAATATTCTCGTAATCCTTTTACCTACAGGTACTGTCCCCCCAAAAGTTCCTTTCTTTACCTATTTTTGTGTTGGGCTAGCGATTACCGTGGACGCAGGGTCTGATAACCCTCCTTGTAGCCGGCTACTCTAGCAGGAAAAGTCAAGGTGATCATCAGGTACGTAATCACATCAGGTGTTGGCAACAGCACCCATATCGCTTCGCATCTCTTGAACCACCCAACTACTCGCACAAGGTTGCGACATTACAGAGTTTTAACTGTGCTATGGTACTAGGGAATGATGCTCAAGAGCTGCCTCGGCTTGAGTGAACTGATGTGGTAAGTAAGTAACGAGCAAGGGGAGGAAGTCCAGAGGAATTACGAAAGTGTAAAACCGGTAAAACCGGTAAAACAAAATGTTCCCAAAGTCCCTATCTTTCCAGACGATGAGCGTAAAAGTGAGGCGGATCTGAGAACCTAACTGGAGCTCCAGCTAGAATGAAGCTAGTAGCTGTTCTGGTGATTCATAAGCAAAAACAAATTGTCCAAATGAATCTGAAGTGTTAACGGCTTAGTTGGTTTCAATCTATGCTTGCAAAAGGTGATCATCGGGTCTCTGTGTCAAACTTCTGTCCAAACTTCGCCTGACCTTGCCATTTAATGGCGAGAGCGGAGCAGTTGGTCAAAGAATGGTGAATCGCCATTTAGAATCAACAAATGTTAGAGATGCACGATGTGTGATTGCCAAGCGAGTTGCAATCTTAATAGAGGTTATCTAATAGAGGTTAAGCCTTAACTCCGAAAAATGGAAACTGAATCCTGCTTGAATTCGTGTTCTTCAGGTGTAAGGGCACTTAACCATAACATTCAGGGTAGCAAAATGAATGTTCTATTGGACCTTGGAGATCATTCTTCGCAATCAATCTGTTATCTATTAGACTCTTCAGGGTCATTGTTGGACCATATGCAGAGAGAGAGAGTCCTCGGTTTTTCAGGACAGTTTTGGAAAAGGGAATGTCGACGCATGTAAAGAGTTTGGGAGCTCTTACTGGTTCTCTACTCTTGTGATGCGTTTCGAGGAATTCGACATGGTGTGTCACCACCGGTCTCGAACCGAACAACAAAGGATCAGTTAGAATGATCTATCCTCAGGTGACTTGCTAATGGCAAGTACTCTCAAACTGCTCACCCTGGCAGCATCATCCAGATAACCCCAAACTCTCATTGCCGATTTGGAGAAAATCTCAATCAATCACGGGTGCTTTAGATCAAAACACTGGACTCTTGAACGGTTCATCTATGGAGAAAGATCAGTCTGATTGATATTAGCTGCTGACTCTATTTCTCGATGAAATTCCTAAGATTGTCTTTAGTTCGTTGCCCAATTTGACAGGACTTCGTCAATCAGCGGATAAATCCAGGGTGAAACTACTTCAAAAGTAGTTTCAAGTGATGAGTTCCCATAATCTTCTCCACCAGCCATCAAACCTTCATGCAGATCAAGAGACCTATTGATCAAAGCATATGATCATTGCAATTGCAATGATTCCCGAGTCATTACTAGGTAAAAAACCACATTGCATAGCCAATTGAGCGAGCTGTTCTAGGTGAGGTTTTGCCCCGTTTGAGCTCGGATGATGTTCGGTGAAGCTAGCGCCTCTTTTGCACCTTTGCCTGACTAAGACAATGGTCCCTTCAAAAAGACACGAACTCCGGACGACCATGTTTCTCGATGTGCTGACAAACTGGATCATTTTTGTCACCTCCGTGAACCAGACGAAGGACCAACGTACCTTAAAATCGACAACATTAGGTAGAGGATTTGTAGAGTCCTGGATCAAGAATAGAAATTGCTAAAGACATCAAGATGAGGAGATCATCCTTTGGTTGATGACAATGAGTCAACACGAGATGAAAATCCTAGTTTCAATCACCCTCTACTTTTTATTTTCCTCAAATCCTGCTAATGCTTCATCTTTGTCAGTACACCCAAGAAATCCATTTCTGGCAGCAACATGAGCAAATTTATTTTTTTCTTTTGGGTCAGAATACGAATTTATTGAATAAAAAGTGTTCAAACATAAATACTCACTAAGGACCCAGAGGGGTTGAGGAGGACAATTTAACCAATTACGGGAAATTTAATCTTTGGGCCTTGCAATGGGCCAACTTTAAGTGTTCGAATGAGCCCATGGAACCTCAAATATTAAAGATTGTACTTCCCACAGAGACCCACCACTTCTGACAGTGACGGCACTTCTTCTGGTCGGGAGGGGAGAGAGAGAGGGTGCTTCAACGGGGCCTTGGGTTTCGACGTTGACGGCGGAGGCTGCTCTTATGGAGCTGGCGAATCCATCAAGGGTTATTATCCCCGACGAGTCGCGAATCACTCCTCCGGCGTTTGTTCCATGGACGAACGACCCATCAATATTCAATTTTAGGGTCGAGGTAATTCTTCGTTCTCCGCC
The DNA here is from genome assembly GCA_014182405.2 of Eucalyptus sideroxylon. NCBI lineage: Eukaryota > Viridiplantae > Streptophyta > Magnoliopsida > Myrtales > Myrtaceae > Eucalyptus > Eucalyptus sideroxylon. The sequence continues at coordinate 10,396,277 of CM024557.2, forward strand.
CCACGCTTCCTCTTTTTTTTTTTTTTTTTTTTTTTTTTTTTTTTTTTTTTTTTTTTTTATTTTATTTTATTTATTTATTCCATCTCTGAAAATTACTGCGTTTTATGTACGCCGCTTCCGCTAAGGTCGTTGGGTTCGGGATTTATTGTCGGAGTGAAAATTTATTCCTCTCCTTCCAAATTGACCAGAGAACGGAAGCCACCATGTCGGGGAAGGTTGGTCTACCAAATGGATACGGTAAAGCTTTTTGTCTGTGCGTGAGTATGTAAATAAGCCGATTCACTCACGAAAAGCAAGAACAATATTACTCGTGACTTCTCATCTATGGAAGTCGCTTTTTCCATCTTGCAAGAGCTCGGACACGACTGAGATCGACACTCTTTACCATTCTCTCTCTTTTCTTTTGTGTGGCCTTGGGACAGGAAACAGGATGCTACTGACTGGTTTGCTGGCTGCCTTATGTATTGGGGTGGGCGGTAGGCCGTGATCTCAGGAGGATGATCTTGGTCGTTCGCATCTCGGTCTCCCATTTCTTACTCTTCACATCTGGGCTGGTCAGGCTCTAATTCGCCCCTCGATGGCAAATTAGAGCCTAACCTTCTCTGCCCCGCCTCCGCCGCCATTTCTCTCTCGCGTTCGTGCGGCGATCTGCTCAGCATACTCGACGGCTCGGAGGGCGTCACGCTCCGAGATCCGGCAATCCAAGGCCTCTATTCCGTCGACATAATATGGCTGCGGCATCAGTTTCATCTTTCGACGGTCTTGCTGGGCAAGAACTAGCATCTCACCTGGATAGATGATGGAGAAATTGCACCTGCAATTGTGCGAAAAAATCCGGCATGAGTACTTAATCCGGCGTGACGGCAAAATCTTGTGGAGTGGTGACGGCGTAAGTCCTCACAGCGAGGAGGAGGAAAATCACGTCTCTTCAGAAAATAAGGAAGGCAGGCTTGACGATGATAGTGGGAGCAATGATGTGAGGCTCAATTTCCTTCCTGATGGCGGTGGCATTGAAGAGCCAGAGCATAAGACTGCTGAAACCATAATCTCTCACGGGACCTATGGCATTGAGAGCTTCGTTCAATCTTTTATAGTGCAATGGCTGAGGTAATTTAAAATTTTTATGTTTTGACCTGCACAAAAGGGATATATCTTGCTTATTGGAGACCCTCCTAATCAATGAGCTTGCTTGCTACTTAAGTAGAGATCGGTATCAGGTGGTATCCACGAGCATGCACGATATTTCGTGAGTCATAGGTTAAGTTCAATATCACTGTCAAGGCTAAAACTTCTAAGGTTTCGTTCCGGAAAAGTTTACCGGATTTTCTTATGTTAATTTCACGGAAAATGAGTTGATCAGGGAAAATATTTTTCATGATAGAAAAAAAAGTTTTCTAAAATAGGAAAAATGATTTTTACTTTTGTGAAGTGGAAATATTTCCACAACTTCTTTTACCTCACTTTTTTCATCAAATACTTTTTCCTTTATTTTTTTTTTAAATTCTATTTTTTAATTTTTTTTTTTTTTTTTCTTTTTCTTTATTTTTCCTTTTCTCCTTCATTAGCCGGTTGCTCGCCCGAGCCTCACTAGAGCTCGGCGAGGCCGGGCGAGGTTGAGCCTCATCGAGGCGAGCGTGCCCTACCGGCCTCGCCGATTCGGCAACCCAGTCCGACATCCGGCAACCTCGGGTGAGGCTCGAGTCGCTAGACCCGGCGATCCGCGTCTTGGTCGGTCACAGGCAGCCATTGTCCAAGGCACATGGCGGCAGAGGATAGAGGAGGAAGGAGGAGGAGAAAAAAAAAAAAAAGAATTAAAAATGATAAAATTTCGATTTTTAAAAATAAAAATATTTAAAATTCATTTTTAAAATATATAAAAATTAAAATTAAATATTTTTGTCAATCAAAACAATGTTTTGGTAATTTAAAAAAAAATCAAATTAGACAACAAAAGTGGAAAATTTTCCACTTTATTTTCAGGTTTTAGTCGAACGTGAGAAAATATAATCATTTTCTTGAAAAATGGCTTCTTGGAAAACATTTTCCGGAAACGTGATATTTTCCGCGAAAGGTATGGACCTTAATATTTTTTATATTTTCAGTTATGCAGTAATAAAAACATGAGACTTTTTTTTTCCCATTTTGCTAAAACCAGTATACATCATTTCTGTTTTTGATCCTTATGCCCTCAAATCCGTATCAGATTTTGTACCATTTTTTCATTCAGCTAAGAACCTGTAATACTTTTGTACTTTTTCTCAATTTTCCAATAGGATATGGCCTAATAATTACTTATGTGCCTTTCGAGTGGCCCAGATACTATTTGATTCTAGGTACATTGATGAGTCTACCTTATTTTATGATGCAGGGAGCATGTCAATTTGGATAATCGGGAAACAACCTTTCAGAACTTTGATCCTGACGATGAGAGTGGGAGCAATGATGTGAGGCTCAATTTCCCTCCTGATGGCGGTGGCATTGAAGAGCCAGAGCATAAGACTGCTGAAACCTTAATCTCTCAAGGGACCGATGGCCTTGAGAGGTCGCTTCCTTTCCCTATTGCCTGCCTCCCCCCCCTCTCCGCCTGCCCCTCTTCCAACTTAAGTACTGACGGCGTAAGCACTGGCAAACAGGAGGAGGACAATTATGTCTCTGCAACAATTGAGATAGGCAGGCTTGACGATGATAGTGGGAACAATGATGGCGGTGGCATTGAAGAGCCAGAGCATAAGACTGCTGAAACCTTAATCTCTCAAGGGACCGATGGCCATGAGAGGTTGCTTCATTATCGTATCCCCCAATGCCGCCCCCTCTGCCCCCCTCCCCCTCTTCTGACTTAAGTACTGACGGCGTAAGTACTGGCAATGAGGAGGAGGACAATTACGTCTCTGGAACAATTGAGATAGGCAGGCCCCTCTGCCCCCCCTCCCCCTCTTCCGACTTAAGTGCTGACGGCGTAAGTACTGGCAATGAGGAGGAGGACAATTACGTCTCTGGAACAATTGAGATAGGCAGGCTCGACGATGATAGTGGGAACAATGATGTGAGGCTCAATTTCCTTCCTGACGGCGGTGGCATTGAAGAACCAGAGCATAAGACTGCTGCTGAAACTGTAGGCTCTCATGGGACCGATGGCCTTGAGAGCTGCGTTCAATCTGTTATAGTGCCATTCCTGAGGTAATTTAAAATTTTTATGTTTTGACCTGCACAAAAGGGATATATCTTGCTTATTGGGGCACTTCTAATCACTGAGCTTGAATACTCTACTTACGTAGAGATATATTGGGTTGTATCAGGTGGCATCTAGAGGATGCATGACACAGCAAATTAATAGGCTTTCTCGAGTCATTGGTTAAGTTCAATGTCACTATCCAGGCTAAAACTTTTAATTTTCTTGATATTTTCAATTCCGTAGTAATAAAAACATAGATTTATTTTTTTTCCATTTTGCTAATATCGGTATAACTTATTTCTCTTTTGATTTGACTGCTACAAAAATCCTTATGCCCTCAAATCGTATCAGATTTTGTACCAGTTTTTCATTCAACTAAGAACCTGGAATAGTTTTGTACTTTTTCTCAATTTCCAATAGGATATGGCCTAATAATTACCAATGTGCTTTTCGAGTGGCCCAGATACTATTTGTTTCCTGGTACATTGATGATTCAAGTCATAATGTCTAGCATATTTTATGATACAGGCCGGAAGATGTCAATTTGGATAACGGGGAAAAAATCTTAGATTACTTTAATCTTGAAGATGTCCTGAGGATTAATCCATCATACGTCGCCCAACTAAAGCAAATTATCAACAATGTGAGCACTGAGCTTTCACAAATGCAAAAGGCAAATCCCGAATTGAGGTGAAAGTCTGTTATCTTTAATTTGCATCATTATCATTTTCATTTTGCTGTCTGATATATTGTGTAACCATTGTTAGTGGACTAATTTTCATTTTCCTGCATCGGTCAATTCTCACGAGTATTAGAGTAGGCTGGAAAAGGCATCGAACTTGGCTTGAATATCTGTGCTACTGCTGAGACTCTATCTGATGAACAAAAAATGTGTAGATGTTTTGGCAATTGACAATAGAAGGCGGACAAAAAGGTTGACCATGTGATAGCCTAAATGCCTTCGACAAGTGTGATATATCAATGGAGGATGATCCTTGGAGGATGACCAGGATAAACCCGCCTAGGAACATATAAATATTAATAACTCCTAGCGCAATTCTTGCTATGTATCTACTGAACAGGATTTCCTAATGAAGAAGATAATGAGGTCTTTACATGTGAGCGCTAGCAATAAACCTTGGAGAATATTATCCTCGCTGTCCAATCTAGTCTGCAAATGAGCTAATGCAATTTTAATTATTGTAGAGATTTCCCTAATGTCATATTTGTGATGCTTATGAATTCGGGAGTCGATTCATCTCAGGATTGTTCGCTTACTTGATTTCTTTGAGCATTTTGAGGGGGTCAATTATTAATTGCTTTTAATTACCAGCAGCTCAGAGTATTACCGTCCCATTTGTTGGAATTCAATAAATAGACTGGAGTTTTTTCGACGCCTCAATGAGAGACTAGCACCGAACCCTAAGGCACCCAATCAACAAGATGAACTGAAAGAATTGCTTTTAGAAGAATTGGAGAGCAAAAAGTCACTGGTTTTTGATGGGGAGTGGATCGAGAAAATAGAACCTAAATTTTGGCCTTGCAGGAGGTACGATTTTAAATCTGTCAGAGAGTTATTGCGCTTTGTGCGAAATCAGTGGTGCCACCTCCCGGGCGAATTTGAGGTACTCTTTCGATGAGATTGCGATGATTTCTGTAGCAGAATGCATATAATGCTTCTTTAGTAACTTTGCATAGCTCGGACTGCATGAACTCGTGACTCAGCTTTTGTCGTTCCCGCAGGAGTTCCTTGGATCGGATAGTGCGGGACGCTTCTACCATTACTTCCATGTACGATTCCCATATCTCTTGATGGTGTCGTACGGAGCGGCATTTCGAGTCTGCAGAGAAGAGAAATGGTTCGAGGAGTACCGTTGATGTGAAAATCTCTTCAGGAGTACTTTGGAAGAGATGTGCTGACCCTTCGGCCACTTTCCATGATTCCTTCTCTAATTCAGTCAGCTGTGCCTTACCCTGTGCTTTTTGTTATATCTATTCGACTCTGTTTGAGCGTACAAATGTACTGTTTGATATGTATAACATGGTTGAGGTACTGAATTGTTCTAAATGTATATATAGTGTGTTGTTCTTGATGTTGCATAAAAAATGTTTTTATACTTCAATTCAGTGCAATCTTTTTTTCTTAAATCGCAACTCATGAATATAATCTTGTGGTGTTTTATTTCAAAAATGTAACTTTTAGACCTCAAAACTAAAAAGGCCCCGGTGGTCAGCCCCAGCAGCGGCTTTCTTCAATTAAAGTACTTTTTAATTCGTGGCAGTTTAGCAACTTCTTTGCCGATTTAAGTTAATTTTTCATATGGAAATCTCAATATCTAAATATATATGTTTAGGTTCAGCAGATCTCAATGGAGTAGGTAACTTTCTCTGTTATGAAATATATGTTAAATCTACTAGCTAGCGAGTAGTTTACCTATGAAATAATCATTACATTGTTAACAAGTTTAATTCGAAAGGGAATGAATGCTCAACGCATATTGATTTAGTCCATTACACCTCATGCCGACCGCTGATGAAGAAGCTTCACAATGATTTTTTAATTGAAAAGCAAGTCATTGGCTATATCAATATGTAAGTTATCAATTTAAGTGATGTCTCAAGTATTTTAAAATATTCTAATATTTCATTCTAGACCCGAAAAAAAAAAAAAAAAAAAAAAAAAACAAGACGATGCTTTTAAATAAGGTGACCGCATTCTTGCAAATTACACTTTTTTTTTTTTAATTAACAATTTGAAATGCGGATCTTTACTTGTATATTTTCTCTGAGACTTTTACTTTAAAAGATTGTTTACTATTCAATATGAAGATTATAGCTAAATTTAATTTGTTAAGATAATTAAATGTGTTCTATTTTGGGATAATTGTACAAAAAGTTCTAAACCCATTTTTCGGTAGCCAATTTAGTCATAAACTTTTTAATCATGTCGATTTGGTCCTTAACGTTTTAAAAATTTGTCAATTTAGTCATAAACCTATTATTTAGATAATTAGCCAAACAATTTACATTGAGAGATCGTTGAAATGTTGAGGAATACATGTTCTTCAGGTGTAAGGGCACTTCGCCATACCATTTAGGGTAGTGGAATGAAAGTTCATTATAGACCTTGAAGATTATTCTTTATAATCAATCTCTTATCTCTTGGAATCTTTAGGGTCATTCTTATTGCTCCAGACCATGAAGAGAGAGAGAGAGAGCCTGATTCTCGGTTTTTTAGGACGGATTCGGAAAAAAGAAACATCAGTGCAAGTAATCTGGTGGGTCATTGCCAACCTAGAGAGTCCTAATTCTCGGTTTTTTAGGACGGATTCGGAAAAAAGAAACATCAGTGCAAGTAATATGATGGGTTATCGCCAACCTCCAACTATACAACGAAGAATAAATGATTGGAATGATCCATAGGCCTCAAGTGACTTTGCTAATCGCAAGTACTTGCAAACTGCTCACTGCAGCTCTGCATCATTCAAATAACCACAAACTTCTATATAAGTACGGCCGCCTCACCGTTGATTCGGAGAAAATCTTGTCAAACAAGGGTGCTTTGGATTAAACCATTGGACTCTCTAAATGGTTCATCTATGGAGCAAGTTGAGTCCAATTGACATTGGCTGCTAATTCTAATACCCGAAGAAAATCCTAGTTTTTTTCAATCGACCTCTGGTTTTTTTCCTAAAATCCTGCTAACGGGAAGATCTTCGTCGGTTACATTCAAGGAAAATCCATTTCTGGCGGCAGCATGAGCAATTGCCAATTGAGAAGGTCGCTAAAATAAAAATAGAAATTAGAGAAGGTCACTAAAATATTTCCAGTGTCCATAGTTCGATGATTAAAAAATTAAAAAATAGAAAAGAGAAAATCATCAAGAAAAAAAAAGTCAACAATGCACCTTAAAATCAACAAGGTTAGGGAGTGATTTTGCAGAGTTCTACGTCAAGAAAAAAAGTCTAGAGACACGTAGACGAAGAGATCATCTCCTGTGTAACATGAAAACCGATAGGATTTTATAGTTTAAGTCATTGTGAAATCAATCGAAAAATAAACTATGAATAAAGGATATCAAAGATTTACATAATTTGATCCGAGTTTTAGTATCCACGTCCATGAAAAGAACCAACAGCAAATATGTTCAGATCTATTCCGCGGCTTGAAAAGGAATCATCTCTCTGCGTCCTGTCTTCTTCGGGCGGCTCATTCGAGTTCACTGTCCGGCGCAAGCTAGAAACATTAAAGTAAAAGCTTCTCTCTTTACTTTGTTTTATTTTTAAAACCCCAGTTGTTCCTGTTGGTAATTTGTTTATAAAACAAATAAAGAGGTGCCTTGTCCCACATCGAAAAGATGTGAGTGCACACGTGGACGAGATTTGGCACTAACCAACGATCATTACTTTTATTTATTGAAAATTTGAATTTATTTCTAAAGTCTTGTTCAAAAAAAGTCATTCACGAAAAGTTACAATTATTTTTATTTATTTAATTCCGAATTTCTTATGTCTTTTCAACGTAACCTTTGAGACATACTTGTTCATTTTACAACATTTCCCGAAAGGTTGTCTTTGTTCTTTTGCAATCTTTTGAAGAGTTGCATTTATTCGAAAGATATATATATATAAGTACATTTGTTTTGAGATCATATATATATCTTCTTCCATTTTTTCGTTTTCTTTCGAGAAAAACTACAACCATTGTTTCTAATTGTTTCCCATGAGAGACCTTAGAGAAATATTAGTATTCTCACTTGAGACTTTGTTGTATCCTGGAGGAAATTTACCAGTGACCATTAGCAACGTAGTGGGGCAAATAAATCCTTAAAGAAAGTGATATCACGCCTCAAAGTCCGACTTTGATTACTCGATCCGACTTCATTGTTCAACCCAATTCGAAGCGTACATAAAGCATATACATTATTGGAGACGTGGGCCCCCTTCTTTCTCTTGTGTGGTAAATGGATGGCATCCACTCTAGCCAAAAAATAAAAGTTCAATCCTTGACCAGCAAGAATTCGGTCAAAAATTCTGATTCACCTCTTTCAATTCTGGTCGGGTCTGGTATAGTATAGGGAGTTAAACTCGAGATATAATTTAACACTTTAGTTAATGAAAAATGAGTTGATACAGGTGAATCTTAATTTTAACCATCCTCTGGTTTTTCTTTTCCTCAAATCCTGCTAATGGAAAGATATTTGTCAGTTTACCCAAGATATCCATTTCTGGCATCAGCGTGAGCAATCGAGAAAAACTACTTAAGCCCTATTTGTTTGTGTTCTTTGTTTTTGGTCATAAACACAATTTCTGTTTTTTTTGTTTCAGGGAACAAAAAAAGAACAAAAACTCGTTTGTTTGCATTTTTGTCTCAAATCTATTTTTTTTTTGTTCCAGAACAAATTTGGACAGAAAACAAGAAACAAGAAAAACTTATTTCTTGTTCCTAGAACACTTCCGAGAAACAATTTTTCTCTCTCATATATTTTTTTCTTTCTTTCTCTTCTTCTTTTTTCTTTTTTTGTAGTTCAATCATGAATAAGAGGACCATTTCCCATCATAAATTATTTCGTTAAGGGAAAATTCTAAATAAAGATCCGAAGCACACTCATTTTTTCAAATAAAGGCTTGAAGTAGATCTTATTTTCAAATAAGAGTCTGAAGTGATTATATTAGTTTCAAAAAAGGACCTAAAGTGATTATATTTGTTTCAAATAAAGACCTAACCTCACCGACTCATCAATTAGCAAAAAATTTAGGATGACAAGAAGTATTTTCGTCAAAACATAATTTAAATTTAGATTAAATTAATTTTTTTTGTTTGAAAATTAGATGAAAAAAAATAAACATTAAGGTGGGAGGGTGCTCCGCCTGTGGCTGCCACCCCATCGCTAGTGGGGCAACGACATTGGCCAGCAAGGGCCGGCAACCCTCACGCGATTGGAGGCGAGGACTAATAGGCCCTCGCCAGAGGCGAGAAAGGGGGCGACCCTCTCCCTAGATCTAGCCAAGGGTCGCCCGCCTCGCCTCGGCAGAGGGGAGGGTTGCTAGCCCTTGCGTAGGTGCCGATGGCCCTCGCCGAGGTACTAGTAACCCCTCTGGCCATCATTGCCACCCCACGGCAATGGGGCGATGGCTAGAGGTGGGAGGGAGCCTCCCTCCAGCCTCTATTCTTTCTTTAAAAAAAAAATAATTAGTTTGTCTTCTGGAAAAAAACATAAAAAAATAATAATAATCTAAAAGACAAAATTGCTCTTATCAAATAGTGAGTTGAAACAATTCTTTGAAACATATGTAACAATTTAGGCTCTTATTTGAAACAAAATTTATTTTATGTTCTTATTTGAGAAAATGATGACACTTTAAGTTTTTATTTGAAACAATGTTCATTTAAAACCTTATTTGAGAAAATGAAGACACTTTTGACCTTTATTAGAAATTTTCCCTTTAGTTAAATAGGAATTACATAATTTGATCCAGACGAATTTATATTTAAAATATATAATTGGATGAGATGCGTTTCCGTTTGAAATATTTTGTTTCGAGGAATTTATTGTTTATTTTACTTAGTTAGGACATATACACAATGAGATGAAAAGGAAGAACAGATCTTTATATAAACCCAAACTCAAACTCGCCTCGTCACTTCTCTCTCTCTCCGGTAACCCCGACGAAGTCTCTCTCCTCTTCTCTCTCCCTCTCTCTCGTGATCCATCGATCAAATCCATAGCGAATCAAGAGAGATGCCGCGGCACTGTCCTGTGGTTCAACGAGGTCAAAGGCTTCGGCTTCATCAAGCCCAAGGACAGCGGCGAGGTTCTCTTCGTCCACCGATCCTCCGTTAAGTCCGAAGGCTTCAGTAGCCTCGCTAAGGGCGAGGAGGTTGAGTTCTCCATTGTCACCGAGTCCGAGGGCAAGTCTTCAGCCGCGGTCGACGTCACCGGCCCCGACAGGTCCCCGTCAAGGGGAGCACCGAGGACAGCTACGGCAGCAGCGGCGCCAGGTTCAACTGGCGTGGCGTCATGTGCTATGTTTGCGGCGAGGTAGGACACTTAGCAAGGGATTGTGACCGCAGAAACCGCGGCAGTAGCAACAGTTCTGAGGGATGTTTTAACCGCGGCAAGAATGGCCACAAAGCAAGGAATTGTCCGAAGCGTATGATTCGACTTTTGAGTACACTCCTGGAAGGACTAAAAAAGCCAGACCTTTAAATTCAAGTACCTGTTAACATATATTTGAAAATATATGAATATATGTTTAAAAAGTATTTTGATGTGATCAATTTAAGTTTTTGAATTTTAATTTACCCTAGTTGAAAGAATCTTTCTATAAATTGATCTTTATAACTAAAACAAGAGGAAATTATCCAACAACCATTGCTATATCCCCAGGATTGAGTATCGAATCCAAGAACTTTGCTATGCGAAGATGGCAGGAGAGATGAAATGTCTTTAATGGATAGGAATCCATATGGGATTTTTCATCGCTCAAAAGATCATAATGAAAAATATCATGTAGTATATAGTTTTTTTTATAGCTGATTCGGAAGATTCACTCCAAGAGTCTTAAATAATGTACAAAATTCCATGGAAGAAAAAGAAGGGATTGGTTGGATTGATTGAGTTTTTGCCTGCACAGGTAGTCCAACCTCATAGATACAAAGTTGTTTGCCCGGGAAAGAGGTAGATTGACAAGATTCCGTTTTCACGCTGAAAGTAATGTGAAAGAGATGTATTAGCAAATTCATAAATAAGATAATCACGACAAAATGGATCTTTCTCAATTAATAAATTTATTATAATAAATATAATCACGTATATTACGTTGTCAAGTCTGAATTGTACAATTTTTTGCTACGAAGTGCTTTTTTTACTATAGTCCTCGAATCACAACGTCATCCATCCTTAATCACCTTTTGTCACTAGTAGCTTATAAATCAGGAAGGTTTAATTGATGGAAATAGGGTCGAAAAAGGTTGAAGTTCCTTTTTTGTTTCTTTGGTCGGTGGTTAAGTTCCTGAAAGAACCATTTTTCTAAGTATAGAATGAGCCAAAATTGATAAATTCCCCAAGTTTGAAATGAACTGCAAGGTAAACACATATATGCACAGGCCTTTCTACGTCAGGCAATGAATACACAAGAGGTCCTCCCCGTTTATAAATCAAAATAAGAGGATTCTACATCAAGACTTACATCTAACAATTATAAACATATATGAACATAGATGCTATGCTAGCACATCGTTTTGCAGAGATAGAAGCCACTTCCAAGTCCGCAATGAAGAACAAGATCCTATCAAGAATACCTTGGCATCGACAGGATGCCTCCTCATGCGTCAATTATTCCCCATTTTGATGTCTTTTAGAAGCCGGCGGGCAAGGGGTCCTTGAACCTACACCGTGTTGAATTTCACCTTGGTGAATGATAAAAGTATTCATAGCTTCAGACTTCAGTTCTCTGAAATCATGAATAGAGCCGGGTAATCAATGCTGCCATATGAAGATCTTTTGGGGAACTTTTTTCAGTTAGCAACTCTGCATGAGGGAAGGGAAGTAACTCCAATGAGTAGACGTATAGATCGCCATACGAAATTAGAAAGATCGCACTTGTAGTCTGATGTGGTCACAACCGGTCCTGCACCTCATACACCTCTTTTAAGGACTTTCGAGTTGGCAGGATCATAGAATGCATCTCTCCCAGAACAAATTACTCCAAAGGTCGTCGGCAGAGGCCAAGGCTTTCCACTTTCTGCAAACTGTAAATCACCTATTTCGCCATCTTGACTGAACTTCTCAAAAGCAAAACTGTCTATTCTTGTGTAGAATCTCTTTTGCCCTGAATCATCAAGAGCTAGTCCATTTGCATTCGTCCCACCATAAGTTAAGAATACACTTTCTGAGTTTCAAGTTATCCAGTATCGCCTGCTATGTATACACCGACGTCACTAGATAGCCACTTTATCGGCCGGTGCCAAATGTTCATCTAAATCCAATCAAGTTGTTCCTTTAATATCCACCTAGAAAGCGCCATCACAGAATTCTAAGTAAAAAAACTTGCAGAAAAGGCAATGCATCACTTCAAAAGAAAGAGAAGGCATTCAATTCATCACAGATATCAAACAATTTCTCTCGGAGTTCTTTCATTCCTCTACCCCGTGTCATTGCATTGTCCAAATTCTGGCCTACAAAAGGAGAAGAATTGAATACGATCCCCTTGCTTTAAAAGAAATAATAATAATAATTAGGGACCTAGAATATTTATTTATTTATTTAAAAAAAAAAAACCTTTCTCCATAATTTCATCAACTCACACTTCTCAAACCTGCGAACTTCAAGCAATTGAATACGATCCTCTTGCTCCGTGTTCTCAGCATAAAGTGACCACAAATAAAGACGACCGGCGCTCGGCAAAGCACGAACCAGCATAACAAGTCGGCTAGAAATCGTAAAATCCACAAATCAAAGTGACATCGCGAAGTCGTACATGAAGATTGCCTATGTCGAGAGCGACGTGAGAAGTCACCATAGAGTATTGTTTAAAAAGGGGCAAAAATAAAATTATGTTTGATAAATGAGGGTGGGACAGGAAATTTTGGCACTTTCATTTAATAAAGATAAAATATTCCAAAAATGCTACTTCTTAAGACACCTCCAAACCTCCATTGAGCTTAAAGTCCTTTTGTTGCATTTCCCCAAAACTCTCAAAAAAAAAAAAAATTGCCAGATAACATTTGCCTTGGGCCGAAGGACTTTAGAGCCCCAAAGAGTTGTTATCAAACGCACCATTAAATCGTGATTTTTCAGGACGAATTTGGAAAATGGGAACATCGACGCATGAAAAGAGTTTGGGGACCTTGTATCGCTTCTTGAGTCTCTCCTCTTGTGTTGCGTTTCGATGAATTCGACATGGTGCGTCACCCTTGGCAAACTGAACAACAAAGAATTAGTGAATAAAATGATCCATAGGCCTCAAGTAACTCTGCTAATGGCAGTTACTGGCAAACTGCTCACCACGGCGACATCATCCAGACAACCACAGACTTCTACACAACACGATCGCCTCATCGCTAATCTAGAGAATCTCGTCGAACACGGGTGCATTGGATCAAACCATTGAACTCTCGGAATGGTTCATCTAGAGCGAAAGATGAGCCTGATTGATTTTAGTTGTTGATTCTAATTCTATATGAAAGTCCTGAGATTGGCATTATTTCATCACCCAATTTGACAAGACTTCATCAATCAGTGGATAGATTCGAGGTGAAACCAATTCAAAAGTAGTTTTTGATGGGAGAATGGTAATAATTCGAACAATATCGAATCAACGCAGCGGAATAAAATAATTTCCCCTCTTGTGTAAACCTAATAGGAATCGATATAGTAGAGTAAAATAACCAAGCACGCGAACACAAGACGATTTTTTTTACGTGGAAAACCTCCTCAATGTGAGGAGATAAAAAACCACGGGACCGGAGTCCACCTGAAAATCTTCACTATCAATAAAATTGTTCTTCTCTAGCAAATACTAGAGGTACATAGCAGCAAACACCTCAAGAACGTAATTCTTGGCAATACACATGAACTTCACAAGAGATCAAGGATAAATCTGACCAAAAACTCAAGTTTTGATCAATCTACGAAAAACCTGATGTAGGGAGCTTCAAACGAAAATCAAACCGTTCAGATTCGATAAAATTACGCCACGAACATGCTGACAAAATTTCAGCTCAATCGGACCACGAATCGACCTCCAACGCCAGCTTTATGTAAATCGAGATATGCCTCAAACCTCGCATTTTTCGCTTTCTTTTTTCTCTTGTTTCTGTTTTTTTTTTTCTGCTGCTATCTCTTTTTATATAAATAGTGAGAAACCCTATTTCCTCATATAACTTATTATATGGGCTCAAGCCCTTTTTGGGCTTGCAACTCATGGGCTTCCTCCACATAGGAGTGAACCGAACTAACAAATCTCCCCTCACAAAAATGTGGAGGGATTCACCATCCCTGCTATCAAACGGCAATGTTCAAGCTTCTCTCTTGGTAGAGTCTTCGTCATCATATCGGAGCCATTATGATCCATATGAATTTTCTCGAGTTCCAACAACTTTTCATCTAGAACATCCCTTATCCAATGATATCTAACATCAATATGTTTCGATCTAGAATGAAAAGATGAATTCTTACCAAGATGAATTGCGCTTTGATTATCACAAAATAGCACATACCTCTTTTGCTTGAACCCAAGTTCTTCTAAGAACTTCTTCATCCATAGCATCTCTTTACTAGCTTCAGTCGCTGCAATAAATTCAGCTTCGGTTGTAGAAAGTGCAACACACTTCGCAATCTTGACTTCCATGACACAGCTCCACCCGCAAAAGAAATCAAATAACCAGAAGTAGATTTACGAGTATCAATATCTCCTGCCAAGTCGGAATCTGTGTATCCAACTAACTCAAGTTTCCCGGTCCCGAAACGAGTTTCAAATTTGAAGTTCCCCGAAGATACCTCATAATCCACTTCACCGCATTCCGGTGCTCTCTGCTGGATTTGACAAATAGCGACTAACAACGCCAACCGCATGCGCCAAGTCCGGGCGTGTACATACCATTGCATACATTAAGCTTCCTACAGCTAAAGCATATGAAACACTTTCCATGTCTTTCTTCTCTTTATTAGTCATAGGACTTTGCTTTGTATTTAACTTAAAATGGGCAGTAAGAGAAGTACTAACCACTTTAGCCTTGTCCATGTAAAATTTCTGAAGGATCTTCTCGATATATTTCTCTTGCGATAAAAATAACTTCTTAGCATCTCTGTCTCGGGTAATTCTAATGCCAAGAATCTGCTTCGCCGAGCCCAAGTCTTTCATGGCAAAAGACTTGCTCAACTGCTTCTTCAATAACTCAATTCTTAAAGCATTCCTGCAAACAATCAGCATATCATCAACATAAAGCAAGAGAATAATAAAGTCACCATCAGAAAATTTTTGGACAAACACACAGTTATCCGAGGAAGTCTTCTTATAGCCCTGTTCTGTCATAACTGACGCAAATTTCTTATACCACTGTCTCGGTGCTTGTTTTAGGCCATAGAGACTTTTCTTCAATTTGCACACATAATCCTCTTTCCCTTTCACTTTGAAACCCTCGGGTTGTTCCATGTATATCTCTTCCTCCAAGTCACCATGTAGGAAGGCTGTTTTAACATCCATTTGCTCAATTTCTAAATCTAGGCTAGCTGCCAAGCCTAGTACCACACGGATAGAAGACATTTTTACTACCGGAGAAAATATATCATCAAAATCAATACCCTTTTCTGACCGAATCCCTTAACAACCAATCTAGCTTTGTACCGTGGTTGTAAAGTATGTTCATCTTGCTTCAACCTATATACCCACTTGTTCTTCAAAGCTCTTTTACCTTTAGGTAACTTCACCAACTCAAAAGTATGATTATCATAAAGTGATTGCATCTCATCTTGCATAGCATCGAACCAGTTGTTTTTGTACTCATCTTCTATTGCTTCGCATAGCACTCGGTTCACCCGCATTAGTCAATAATACATACTCATCTTCTGAATATCCGGTGGAAGGTCGTCGGTCTCTAATGGATCTCCGGACTGGAACATCCAAAGTGGAACATCTAATTGAGCCTCGGTTCGGGAATAGTATTATCTATTTCAACATGTTCGGGAACATGTTCGTTATTTGGAACATTGACTTCCTGCTGCTCTTCATCAACCTGTGTAGGGATATTTGTAAGAGGAATCGGATCTAAATCAACCAGATTATCACTAACCTGTGGTGCTGAAATCATCTCCGCTTTCTCAATATCCTCTATTGTTTGATCTTCCATAAACACAACGTCTCTGCTTCTTACAATCTTCTTTCCAAGTGGATCATAAAATTTGTAGCCAAGCATATCCTGTCCATAACCAATAAATATGCACTGTCGTGTTTTCACATCAAGTTTAGACCTCTCATCTTTGGGAATATGCACAAATGCTTTGCACCCAAATACACGCAAATAATCATAAGAAACTTCTTTGCCTATCCAAACTCTATTAGGAACATCAAACTCTAAAGGAACGCATGGAGTAAGATTTAATATATGCACAATTGTACTTAAAACCTCACCCCAAAAGGATTAAGGTACTTTTGACTGTGAAAGTAAGCATCTTACCCTTTCAACCAATGTTCTGTTCATTCTCTCAGCTAAGCCATTTAATTGAGGCGTCTTGGGAGGTGTCTTTTGATGTCGAATACCTTGTTGTCTGCATATTCATCAAAAGGTCCAATATACTCTCCCCGTTATCGGTTCGATACATTTCAATTTCTTTCCAGTCGTCTCTCAACCGAAGCCCGAAATTGCTTAAAAGCATCTAACACTTGATTTT
Source organism: Eucalyptus sideroxylon (assembly GCA_014182405.2). Taxonomy (NCBI): domain Eukaryota; kingdom Viridiplantae; phylum Streptophyta; class Magnoliopsida; order Myrtales; family Myrtaceae; genus Eucalyptus; species Eucalyptus sideroxylon. Next base: position 10,412,842 of record CM024557.2, read on the forward strand.
TAGTTTTCAAGGTATAAATCCAAATTTTCCTTGAAAAATCATCTATAAAAGTAACAAAATAAAGAGAGCCACCAAGTGATTTTGTTTTCATAGGACCGCAAACATCGAATGCACTAAATCCAATATACCCGACTTTCTTGAAGGAGGGGTGCTTTTAAATGCAACTCGTTCGTTTTCCTGCTAAACAAAGTGAGCACACTTCTTTAGCGCTGAACTTTTCAATCCCGAAAGGAGCTTCTTCTTGGCCAATATTGACAAACCCTTCTCACCGATGTGACCGAGCCTCTTATGCCATAACTCAGCCCTGCATCTTCGCTATCTACTGCATTAATTTTGTCTCGTAGACAACTTTGCTTACATAATGTATAACGAAGAATATTTTTCACCTCTAGCCACAACAAGAGAACCTTTGGTAAGTTTCCATTGACCATTATCGAAGGTGCTGCAATACCCCTCATCATCCAACTTTTTGTAGAAATCAAATTCAAGCGGATATCGGTATATGTTTAACATTATTCAATACTAACCTTGTGCCATTGCTGGTTTCTAGGCACACATCACCGATGCCTACAGCTTGAGCTAGTCCATTGTTTCCCATCTTCACAGATCCGAAGTCACCTGACCTGTATGATGTAAAGAAATCTCTACGAGACGTAGAATGAACGGATGCACCACTATCAATTACCCAACTGGTCTCATGAGAAACAAAATTCACCACAACACCATAAAAAATAGTGAGAAAGTCTTCTTTAAGTGCAGCAACACGATTGTCATCACTGTCATTATCACTTATCTTCTCTTTACCTTTCTCATTTTGTTTCTCCCTTTTAATCGGCGACAAAACCTCGAATATGTCCTTTCGATGGCAATAATGGCACTCAACATTAGCAAATTTATTATACTTACCTTTGCTTTTGTCTCGACTTTTATCTCTATTTCTCGGACCTCGAGACTCACTTCTCCCCCTTTTTCTGAACAACCAAGGCATCAGAATGTGAAGAGGATGATCCCCGTGTCTTCCTTCTCATCTCTTCATTCAAAATACTACTTTTGGCTAAATCCATGGTAATCGTACCATCCGGGCGAGTTAGACAAAGATGTTCGAAACGTCTCCCATGAGTCCGGCAAAGTACCAAGCAACCATAATGCTTGTATCTCATCATCAAACTTGATTCCCATTGCAGCCAACTGATTTATAATTCCTTGAAAAGAATTTAAATGATCGATCAAATGAGTACCATCATGATATCTCGAGCCATCATCTGTTTTATCAAAAATAACTTATTATTCCCTGTCTTTCGAGCATATAACTGTTCGAGCTTATCCCATAAACTGCGTGCATGTGTTTCCTCAATAATATGGTTCAAAACATTATCATCTACCCACCGCCCGATATAACCACACACCGACGATGAAATATAGACCATTCAACATCAGTTTTATTCTCTCGGTTTCTCCTCAAGCAAATACAGGCAAATAAAAATCTTTTACATATAAAAGATCTTCCATCTTTCCTTTCCAAATATGATAATTCGAACCATTCAGTGTAACCATTCTACTCATATCCGTTTCCATTGTTTAACACAAGGCAGAAAAAACCAAGCAATAACCTTATGCTCTGATATCACTCTGATGGGAGAACGGTAATAATTCGAACAATATCGAATCAACGCAGCGGAATAAAATAATCTCCCCTCTTGTGTAAACCTAATAGGAATCGATATAGTAGAGTAAAATAACCAAGCACGCGAACACAAGACGATTTTTTTTTTACGTGGAAAACCTCCTCAATGTGAGGAGATAAAAAACCATGGGACCGAGTCCACCGAAAATCTTCACTATCAATAAAATTGTTCTTCTCTAGCAAATACTAGAGGTACATAGCAGCAAACACCTCAAGAACGTAATTCTTGGCAATACACATGAACTTCACAAGAGATCAAGGATAAATCTGACCAAAAACGCAAGTTTTGATCAATCCACGAAAAACCTGATGTAGGGAGCTTCAAACGAAAATCAAACCGTTCAGATTCGATAAAATTGCGCCACGAACATGCTGACAAAATTTCAGCTCAATCGGACCACGAATCGACCTCCAACGCCGAACTTGATGTAAATCGATATTGCTCAAACCCCGCATTTTCCGCTTTCTCTTTTTTTTGTTATTCTTGTTTTTTTTTTTTTTTGCTACCTCTTTTTATATAAATAGTGAGAAACCCTATTTCCTCATATAACTTATTATATGGGCTCAAGCCTTTTGGCCAGAACTCATCTGATGCTTCCTCCACATGTAGGAGTGAACCGAACCCAACTGATTTTTAGGTGATAAAGTTCCCATAGTCTTCTCCACCGGCCATCAAATTATTTTGCAGATCAAGAGACCTATTAATCAAAGCATGCGCTCATCACAATTACAATGATTCCCAAGTCATTACCGGGGAAAAACCACATCGCACAATTGATTGAGCGAGTTGCTTTACGCGAAAGGTTTCGTCCCGTTCAAACTTGGGCGATGATCGGCAAAGCGCTTCTTTCGCACCTTTGCCTGACTAAGATGTCGGCCCCCTTGAAAGGCACGAACCCTAACCGACCATGTTTCTCGATGTGCTAACGAACGTGATCGTTTTTGTCACCTTCGAAAACCCAAATGAGGGTCCAACGTACTTTAAAATTGACAACATTAGGTAGAGATTTCACAGAGTCTTGGATCTAGAATAGAAATTCCCAGAGACATGTAGATGAAGAGATTATCCTCAATGAGTTAACACCGGATGAAAATCCTAGTTTCGATCATCCTCTACTTTTTATTTTCCTCAAATCCTGCTAATGCTTCATCTTTGTCGGTACACCCAAGAAATCCATTTCTGGCAGCAGCTTGAGCAATTTTGGTTTTTTTTTTTTTCTAAATCTTTTGGGTCGGAATACGAATTTATTGAAATAAAAGTGTTCGAACAAAAGTGCTAACTAAGGTCCAGAGGGGTTGAGGAGGACAAGCTAACCAATTACAGGGAAGGCCTTGCAATGGGCTAGCTTTAAGTATTCGAATGAGCCCATGGAACCTCATGTATAAAAGATAGTACTTCCCACGGAGACCCACCACTTCCGACGGTTTGACAGCACTTCTTCTGGTCGTGAGGAGAGAGAGGGGGAGCGAGAGAGAGAGCTTTTCAATAGGGCCTAGGGTTTCGACCTTGACGGCGGAGGCTGCTCTTATGGATTTGTCGAATCCATCAAAGGTTATTATAACCGACGAGTCGGGCATTTGTTTCGTCGACGAACGACCCGTCAATATTCACTTGCATGGTTCGGTCTCTCGGCGGAATCCAGTGTCTGAGGTAATTCTTCGTTCTCCGACCAAAGCTTCGTTTTTGTCTATTTCATCTCTGAGAATTATTGAGTATTACGTGGGCCGCTTCCGCTAAGGTCATTGGACTCGAAATTCGTTGTCGAAATACAAAATTATACCTCGCCTTCCAAATTGACGAGGGAAGGTGGATCTATTGAGTGGGTACCGTAAGTTTGTAACCGATCCTCGATTCTTGCGAATTTGATGATCGAGGCTAGGGTTAGCAATTGAGGAACTGCTTGTTAGTCAATTAACTTTCTCCTATATTTGATAATTCTTTTATCATTATAGCTAATGGCTTTGGGTATTATGAGTATGGATCTATGAGTAATTAAAATAAGTAGGAGAACGCATTCATATATGACAAAACCTAAAAAATGGAGAGAAAATGCATTTACAATTCTAAACTTTACGTGCAAAATCCAATTGACTACTAAACCTTTCAATTGAATGCGATAATACTATATCCTTTGAGAAAAAAAAAAAAAAACACCATTCCCACTTTGATGCACCTGTGGTAACGCATGCCAAAACACCTTACCAGTTTGTAACTCATACGAAATTTTCCATTTGCAGAGCTTAAGGCATTCACTTGCAAAAAGCAAGAACGATATTACTTGTAACTTTTTGTCTGTGGGAGTCCCTTTTTCCATCTTGCTAGAGCTCTTAGACACGGCTGAGATCGACTCTTTGCCAAATGATCATGTTCATTTGGGCCGAAAGCCCAATATAAAAGGGGAACGGACTAGGGTAAAAACGAAACCCCAAATATAAAAGGGAAACGTACTAGGGTAAACGACAGCGTAACCCTCTCTTTGCTCCGCCTCCTCCCCCGCCTCGCCCGCCTCCCCCTCCGCCTCCTCCCCCTCCGCTGGTCAAGCTTACGGTGTTCATCTGGGTCAACGATGTCTTCCAACCCCCAAGACCCCCAGGGTCTTATCCATGGCTGATTCAACTCGGCGGCGGCGGCGGCGGCGGCGTGGCCGTCGGTCGCTCGATCAGAGGCGCAGAGCCCCTGCTGACCTTGACGACTGTCTTGAATCTGTTATAAAGCAAAGGCTGAGGTGGGACAATCCTCATCACTGAGCGAGCTTGCTTACTTTTTACTACTTTTGTAGAGATCGGTAGAGATAAGAACCCGTAATAGTTTTCGCCAATGTACTTTTTCTCAATTTCCAATAGGATATGGCTTGTGTTTACTTATGTGCCTTTCGAGTGGCCAAAATACTATCTGGTTCAAGATACATTGATGATTTAGGTCATAATTTCTACCTGAATCTATGATACAGCCAGCGAGGTCATGTCGAAGAGGATAACGTGGACCAAATCTTTGCAGAGTTTGATCTTAGAGATGCCTTGATGAATGATCCATCATTCACCGCTCTACTAGACCTAAAAAAGGATGACGTGCACATGAAGCTTCGATGTTTGCTGACTAATCCCAACTTTAGGTGTGAGTCCTGTCATCTTTAATTTGCATCATTGCCATTTTCATTCCGCCGTCTGATATATTGTGTAACCATTGTTAGTGGACTAATTTTCATTTTCCCATCACTCAAATCTCACGAGTAATAGAGTCAGCCTGAAAGCCATTGAACTTGACTTGAATATCTGTGCTGCTAGTGAGACTGCCTAATGAGCAAAGGTGGAGATATTTTGGCAATTGACAATAGAAGCTGGAGAAAAAGGTTGACCATGTGATAGTCTAAATGTCTTAGACAAATGTCATATTGCAATAGTGGATGATCCTTGTCGGAAGCATGGTTACTATAAGTTTGTTACCCGCCTAGTTGCATTTAAATATCAGTAACTCCTAGCACAATTCTTGCTATGTATCCACTGAATAGGATTTTGTAATGAAGAAGATAATGAGGTTTTTGCATATGACGCGCTAGCTATAAACCTTGGAGAATATTATCCTCAGTCTCCAAACTAATCTCTCAATGAGCTAATGCAATTTTAATTATTGTAGAGTTGCCCCAATGTCATATCTGCGATGGTTATGAATTTGGGGAGTTGAATCTTCTTGGCATTGTTTGCAGCTCAGAGGAATTGGAGAAGTATTATCCTCCCATTTGTTGGGATTCAGAAAAGAGTCTGGATTTTTTGTGTTTACTCAGCGAAAGACTATCATGGAGACCTCCGGAGGAGAGTCCACAGTATCGAGCGGCAGAAAGTCGTCGCCAATCGCTTCGCAGAGAATTGGAGAGCAGGAAGCAACAGATTTTTAATGGGAAATCGATTGACGACATAGATCAGAACCTTACGCAGGAATCCCAGTATGATGATGAATCTGTCAAGGATTTATTGCGCTTTGTGCGAAATAAGTGGTGGCACCGCCTGCAACTTCCGGTAAGAATTTGATGTGATCTTTCTGTGGAATTCAGATGATTTCTGTAGCAGAATGCATGCGAGGCTTCTTTAGTAACTTTGTGTATCTTGGATCGTATGAACTCGTGACTCATATGTTATTTTGCTTTTCTGGTTCCAACAGGAGCAATTCGTTGGAGGGGATGGCGGGAGGCTCTTCTACGATTACTTACATGGACTATTCCCGGATCTGTTGATGGTGTCGTACAGAGCGGCGTCCGGAATCTGCGCAAAAGAGAGCTGGTTTGCGAATTTCCGTTGAAGTGAAAACCATTCCCGGAGTACTTTAAGTGATGCGCTATTGACTGGCTACTTTCCATGATTCCTTTCCACGCTTTTTGTTATATCTATTCGACTCTTTTATTGTATAAATGTATTCTGTTGGATGTATGTATAGTATGGTTGTGATACTGAATTGTTTTATATGTATAGGGCACATTTGGTAACCATTCAATTCCTGAACAATTTTTGAGTAAAAGAATACGTTTATTGCACAAAATTTCTGATTTTGGAATAAAAAAAGAATAAAAATGTACTCGGTAATTGCATAAAATTTCTATTTCAATTCTTTTTCAATTACCTTTTTAGATTAGTGTAAATTTGATATTGAATTTTACTTACCAATATAATTGTCTTCTAAGTGAAGAAATTATACTATATTTTCAATTTCAAAAGAATTCGAATTTAGAATCCTACTCCATTCTAAAATTCTATCAAATCATAGAAATTTTATTGATTATATTATATTTATATTAAGTAATACAAATATTAACTAATAAAAATTTTATTAAATAGTAAATAATAAATTATAATATAAACTATAAATATTAATATTAAATAATAAATTAAATACAAAATTAAATATGTATTCTACATATAGTAAAATTTCAATTCCCACTTCAAATCATTTTTTTTTTTATAAATAATTTTATTTTATTTTTCCTTTTTCTTCTTTTTTTTTTTTCCTTTCTTGCTCATCTTTTCTTCTTCTTCAAGGTGGCGGGTCGCCGGCCTTAGGATGATCGGCAATCGGCTCAAGCCTTGCCGGCGGTGGGCAAGCGGCTTAGCGTAGATCTGATGACGCCGAGCTCGCCTAGCTATCAACGGAGCTTAGAGGTGGCAAAATGGGTCACTTGTTTTTTAAAAAGTTAGTTAAACAACTAAAGGCTTAAGATATGTGGGTTTTAAGTGAGTCTTAAATAGGTTGGATTTAGAACCCATTTCACCCAAAATCTCACGATCTCTCTCTTTTCTCTTTAACTTTACAAAAATATTTTTTTTACAAAAATCGAAATTATAATTATTATTTTATTTTTCTTTACTCTTTTATTTTTTATTTTTCTTCCTTCGGTTGTCGGCACGGTGACGGATCGGCCGGGCGAGCCTCGAGCTCGCTAGATTTGGTGAGGTGGAGGCCTTGTCGATGCCCGGCGAGGCTCGAGCCTCGCCGATCTGGCGAGACTCGAACTCACCGGCGTCAAGCGAGGCTCGAGTCTCGCCAGATCCGGCGAGGGGCGAGCTCGAGCTTGCCCGACGCCTGCGAGCCTCAAGCTCACCGACGTTCGGCAAGGCTCGAGCCTCGTAGATCCGGTGAGACTCGGGCTCGCTTGTGGTCGGCCGCCGCCGTTGTCGTGGCCGGCAACCGGCCAAAGAAGTACAAGAACAAAAAAAAAAAAGAAAATTATATTTAAAAAATTTTAAAAATAATTAATAATTTAATTTTAAAAAATTAAAAAAATTAAAATTCGATTTTTAAAAATATTTATTTTAAAAATTATAAAAATTGTCCATTAAATTTGTGTTGTATAAAACTATTTTAGTAATACCATTTATATATATATATAAGAAATAAGCTTTCTTAAGTTTAATTAAATGAGTCAGGTATAGGTCAAAAAATTTGCATTGTGATAAATGTGTTATAAACAGGTTAAGGGTCGAACTATTTATGACTCGATTCAAACTTGACCCGACTCACCCGTTTAATGGGTCTAGCGGAGCTTGATCTTGCCGGGCCATCGTGAGGTCGACTTCACCTTGGTTGGGCAACACTGATCTCGTGGTGCCCTGGCAAGGTCGAGCCTCGCCCAGCTAGGCAAGGCTCGCTGATGGCCAAGGGAGGCTCAAGTGAGGCTGAGCGTTGCTAGCGACTGGCAGACGGCAGGGGGTGGCGGTGGCAGACGGCAATGGCGGCAACGACAACACTTGAAGAACGAGGGAGAGGGCAGAAGAACAAGAAGAAAGAAGAGGAAAAAGAAAAAAATAGGTTGACTTGATTTTAGAATTGTTCTTGGGAACAAAGAATCAATTTTTTTTTTTTTTAAATTCTCGATTCTGTTCCAAATCTATTTCCGAGAACAAAAAAAATAGAAACCTATTCCTGGAAACAAAAATTTTACCAAATATATTTCTGTTCCAAATCTACTCTCGAGAACAAAAGAACATAAAGTACTATTTGGCAACCATAGTGTGTTGTTCTTGATGTTGCATAAAATAAAATTTAAATTTAAATTTCAATTCAATGCAATTGTTTTTTTAAATCACAATTCTTGAATATAATTTTGTGGTTTCCAAAAATGTAACTTTTAGACCTCAAAACAAAAAAGGCCTCGGTGGTCAACCTCAGTAGCAGCTTTCTTCAACTAAAGTGCTTTTCAATTTGTGGCAACTTATGCTGTGTTTGGTAACGTTTTTGTTCAAAAATTGTTCCCAGGAACATAAATAGTTTTTCTATTTATGTTCCTGGGAACAATTTTTGAACAGAAGAACGCATTTGTTAACTACACAAAATTTCTATTCCTAGAATAGAAAAAGAACAGAAACACATTTGGTAAACTTGTATAATTTTTTAATATTTTTCCTTTTCTTTTTTTCTTTGGCCGGTCGCCGGCCACCGCTGTGGTTAGCGACTAGCTGGGTGACGTCTAGTGAGATCAACGCTAGCTAGGTGAGCCTCACCAACATGGAGTGACCAATTTAAGCTCAAAAGCCTCTAACCCCTTAGGAGGACTATATGCAAACAATCTCAAAAGATATCGCCGTTTCACTTTCTTCCTATCTTCAATAACTATCTGGATAACACAGCAAGTCAGCAACAAGTAAGATAAAGCAGTACCTAATGCAGATATATTTATAAACTTAAACATTAACATGGCACTGAATTCTACCAAGTAGAATTCAAAAAAAAAAAAAAAACAGACATTCGGACGTATGTGAGTCGCCAATGGGGTGTCTATCGGTGGGGCTTGGGAAGGCAATGGTGTCGGCGGCGTCCGAGCTCAGGAGTAGGGGGCGCTTTGCAGAGGAAAGAGAAAGAGCAAGTAGAGCGACCTTCCCTCGCGTGAAGAGGGAGGCCAAAACACGAGTAGGGGTTCGTAGGCGTCGAGGTTGGCCAGTAAGGGCACTCTGCAAAGGAAAGAGGGAGAGAGTGGAGCGGAGGTCGCGAGAGGGAGGCGAAGGGGTGTTGGCGTCGGGTGCGTAGGTGGAGGCGGAGGCGTCGGAGTTGGGGGCGATGAACTTTGACACCGATGGAGGCAACCGGCGGAGGGGCGTCGGCATTGAGGTTTGCTGAAAGAGAGGCGAAGGGGCGTCGGTGTCAAAGTCGGGTCCAACGGAGGAGGCGGAGGCTGTGTCGGCGTCAGAGTTGTGGGCGACGGAGGCAACCGGCGGAGGGCCGTCGGCGTCACGTTTCACTGGAAGAGAGGCACGACTTCACGAAGGGGGGGGAGAGAGAGAGCAGACGTCACAAGAGGGAGGCGGAGGAGCATTGGCGGTGTTGGCGTTGGTGTCGATGTCAAGGTGGGGGGCGATGGAAGCAACCAGCAGAGGCGAAGGGGAGAGAGACAGAGAGGAGAGAGACAATTTGTAGAGGAGAGAGAGCGTCAGAGTGCTTATGCTCGAGAGAGCAGAGAGAGAACCTCCTGTGTGTTTGAAATGGAGAAGTAGGACAACGTGGATTGACACATGGACATGTGTCATGCTCTGAATGGTTCAGAGCACAAATTATGTGGCACCCAATATTTTCTCCTCTCTCTCTTCCTTTCCGGTGATCGATCCATCGATCGGAATCCATGGCGAGTCAGGAGAGATGTGCCGACACCGTCCTATGGTTCAACGACCTCAAGGGCTTTGGCTTCATCAAGCCCAACGACAACGGCGAGGACCTCTTTGTCCACTAGTCCTCCATCAGGTCCGACGGCTTCCGTAGCCTCGCCGAGGGCGAGGAGGTTGAGTTCTCCATCGTCACCGAGTCTGAGGGCAAGTCCTCGGCCGTCAATGTCACCAGCCCCGGCGGGGCCCCCGTCAAAGGGGGGAACGCCGCTCAGGAAGGCTTTGGCGGCGGTGGCGGCAGTGCTTCAATTGTGGTGGTTTCAGGCATGGTTCTCATTGCTGATTTGGAGGAGATCTCGTCAAACGTGGGTGCTTCAAATCAAAGCATTGGACTCTTGAACAGTTCATCCACGGAGAAAGATAAGTCTGGTTGATATTAGCTGTTGATTCTAATTCCAGATTAACGTCCTGAGATTGTCTTTAGTTCATCACCCGATTTGACAGGATTTCATCAGTCAGCGGATAAATCCAAGGTGAAAAATTTAAAAGCGGTTTCAAGTTACAAGTTCCCGTAATCTTCTCCACCAGCCATCAAACCTTTATGCAGATCAAGAGACCTATTGATCAAAGCATACTATCATCGCAGTTGCAACAATTCCCAAGTCATTACCAGGTGAAAAACCACATTGCGCAGTTAATTGAGCAAGTTGCTGGAGGTGAGAGGTTTCGCCCCGTTTGAACTCGGGCGATGATTGGCAAAGCACCTCTTTTGCACCTTTGCCTGATTAAGAGAATGGCTCCCCGAAAGACACTGACATTGATCGACCATGTTTCTCGATGTGCTCACAAACAGATTGTTTTTGTCACCGCTGAAAACCCGAACAAGGGACCAATGCACCGTTAAAATCGACAACGTTAGTTAGTGGTTTCGCAGAGTCCCAAATCACGAATAAAAATTCCCAGAGATATGTAGACGAAGAGATCATCCTCTAGTTGAATACAATGAGTTTACGCCAGATGAATCCTAGTTTCTTTCAATCAGCCTCTTTGGTTTTTTCTTTTCCTCAAATCCTGCCAATGGAAGATCTTTGTCAGTACACCCAAGAAATCCATTTATGGCAGCAGCATGAGCAATTGAGAAACTACTTAGTCAAATAACTTTTTCCTATCTTTGACAATGTTTTCTCATTCTAGTTAATGGCTTTGCGTACAATAAGAATGGATCCATAAGTCATTAAAATAAGTAAGAAAACACGTTCATATATTTCAAAACCTCAAAAGGAAAAAAAATGGCAAGAAAATGCATTTACAGTTCTAAACCTTATGTACAAAGTCCATTAACCCTTGAACCTTTCCATTGAATAGCGATAATGCTATATCCTATAGGAAAAAAAAAAAAAAACGCAATTCCCACTTCAATGCACACTTAAGACGTGCCAAAACACTAGTGATTGATAACTTTAGTAATTTGTAACGCATTCATTGATAACTTCAGCAATTTGTAACGCTTACAAGACTTGCCATTTGCAGATTTTTGCGTCTGTGCGCGAGTAGATAAATAAATCATTCACTTGCAAAAGGCAAGAACGATATTACACGTGACTTTTCACTTGTGGAAGTCACTTTTGCAATCTTGCTAGAGCTCAGACACGACTGAGATCGACTCTTTATCATTCTCTCTCTTTCTTTTGCGTGGTCTTTGGCCCGGGAATCAGATACTGCTCTGGTGGGTGCCTTAGATCGGACTACAAATGTTGGGGTGGGTCAGGAATCTTGCTAGAGCTCAGACACGACTGAGATCGACTCTTTACCATTCTCTCTCTCTTTCTTTTGCGTGGTCTTTGGCCCAGGAATTAGATACTGCTCTGGTGGGTGCCTTAGATGGGACTACAAATATTGGGGTGTGCAGTGATCTCAGGAGGATGAACTGTGCATTCACATTTGGGCCTCCCATTTATTCTTCACATCAGGCCAATCGAAATCGTTGTGGAGCTACCATGCTGGATAATGAGAGCTAGAAGAAAGCGTGACCCCGAAACTAGACGGAAAAATCTAAATATAAAAGGAAAACGACGAGGGCAAATGAGAGCCTGACCATCTCTCTTCCTCCTCCCCCTCCATCTCTCTTGCGTTCGTCCCGCGATCTGCTCAGCATACTCGACGGCTCGGAGGGCGTCACGGGCAAAGATCCAGCGATCCCATGCCTCGATTCCATTCACATAATATGGCTGAGGGATCAGATTCATCGTTGGACCCGAATTTGGTAGAGCTCAGAGAGCTCCGGCGGTCATTGAGGTCGTTGATCTCGTTAGAGCACCTAGAGTTACCAGAGATCCCACCACTTCCGGCTTTTCTCCACCGTATTGAAGACTTGGTTGACGATGGGGGGAGCGATGACGGCGTAAGTCCTGACAGAGAGGAGGACAATCAGGTCTCTTCAGAAAATAAGGAAGGCAGGCTTGACAATGATAGTGGGAGCAATGAAGAGCGTAGGGCTGGTGAAACCACCGGGCCAAGTACAGTAATCTCTCATGGGACCGATGGCCTTGAGAGATGTGTTCAATCTGTCACAGTGCGATGGCTTGGGTAATTTAAAATTTTTAGGTTTTGACCTGCACAGAAGGGATATCTTGCTCGTTGGGGCACTCCTAAATTATGGAGCTTGCTTACTTATATAGAGATCGGATATCGGGAGGATGCACGATACGGCAAATTAATAGGCTTTCTTGAGTCATAGGTTAAGTTCAATATCACTGTCAAGGCTAAAACTTATAATTTTCTTGATATTTTCAATTACGTAGCAATAAAAACATAGAATTTTTTTCCCATTTTGCTAAAATCAGTATGCCTTATTTATTTTTTGTGATTCTTGACTGCTACAGAATCCTTATGCCCTCAAATTCGTGTCAGATTTTGTACCATTTTTTCATTCCGCTGAGAACCTATAATAGTTTTGTTTCTCCAGTGTACTTTTTTTTTTCTCAATTTTTAATAGGATATGGCCTAGTATTTACTTATGTGCCTTTCGAGTGGCCCAGATACAATTTGGTGTCAGATACATTGATAATTTAGGTTATAATGTCTACCTTATTTTATGATACAGGGAGCAGCAACATGTCAATTTGGACAGCCTGAAAACAATCTTTGGGAACTTTAATCTTAAAGATGTCTTGATGAATGATCCATCATTCACCGCTCTACTGACCCAACAAATGAACAATGTGCGCGCCGATCTTTCGCGTATGCTGAAGACGAATCCTGAATTGCGGTGGGGTTCTATCATCTATAATTTGCATCATTGGCATCTTCATTCTGCTGTCTGATATATTGTGTAACCATTGTTAGTTGACTAATTTTCATTTTCCTGCATCACTCAAATCTCATGAGTATTAGAGGTGGCCCGAAAGCCATTGGACTTGTCTCGAATATCTGTGCTGCTGGTCAGAATCTACTTAATGAACAAAAGATGTGTATATCTTTTGGCAATTAACAATAGAAGTTGCTGGTGAGACTCTACTCAATGAACAAAAGATATGTATATCTTTTGACAATTGACAATAGAAGCTGCAGGTGAGACTCTACTTAATGTGTATATCTTTTTGCAATCGACAATAGAAGCTGCTGAAGATACTCTACTTAATGAACAAAAGATATGCATATCTTTTGGCAATTGACAATAGAAGCTGCAGGTGAGACTCTACTTAATGTGTATATCTCTTGGCAATCGATAATAGAAGCTACTGGTGACACTTTACTTAACGAACAAAAGATATGTATATCTTTTGGCAATTGACAATAGAAGCTGCAAGTGAGACTCTACTTAATGTGTATATCTTTTCACAATCGACAATAGAAGTTGCTGGTGAGACTCTACTTAATGAACAAAATGTATGTATATCTTTTGGCAATTGACAATAGAAGCTGCAGGTGAGACTCTACTTAGTGTGTATATCTTTTCGCAATATTTGCGATGCTTATCGATTCGGGAAGTTGGTCCTTCTCAGCATTATTCGCTTAATTGATTTCTCTGAGCATTTTGGAGGGTCAATTATTGCTTGCTTTTAATTACCGGCAGCTTAGAGGAATTGAAAGAGTATTACAGTCCCATTTGTTGGAGTTCAACGAAGAGATTGGAATTTTTCTGTCGCCTTAGCGACAGACTATTATTGAAAGCTAAGGCGCCCAATCAACAAGATGAATTAAAAGGGTTGCTTTCAGAAGAATTGAAGAGCAAAAAGCCACTGGTTTTTGATGGGGAGTGGATCGACAAAATAGATCCTAAATTTAGGCCTCACAGGAAGTATGATTATGAATCCGTCGGGGGTTATTGCGCTTCGTGCGAAATCAGTGGCGCCACCTCCCGGACGTATTTGAGGTTACACTTTCTATGGAATCGTAATGATTTCTGTAGCAAAATGCATTCGAGGCTTCTTTAGGAACTTTGTGTATCTCGAATTGTATGAACTCATGACTCATCTTTTCTCGTTCCCGTAGGAATTCCTGGGATTGGGCAGCGGGGAACACTTCTACGATTACTTTGATGCACGATTCCCAAATCTCTTTATGCTGTCGTACGGAGCGGCGTCCCGGGTCTGCAGAGAAGAGAGATGGTTTGAGGAGTTCCGTTGAAGGGACAACCTTTTCCAGGAGTACTTTGAAAGAGAACGCTTCTACAATTCCTTATCCAATCCAGTCGGTTGTGCATTCCCGTGTTTTTTGTTAGGATCTATTCGACTCTCTGTTTGAGTGCGTAAATGTATTGTTTTAGACGTATAACATGGTTGCAATACTGAATTGTTTTAAATGTATAGTATGTTGTTCTTGATTTTGCATCAATATAGAATTATTACACTTCAATTCAGTGCATTTTTTTAAATCGCAATCCATGAATTTAATTTTTTTGTGTATTATTTCAAAAATGTAATCATTAGACCTCAAAAAAAAAAAAAAAAAAAATACCTCGTGGTCAAACGTAGTAGCAACTTTCTTCAACGAAAGTACTTTTCAATTCGTGGCAGTTGAGCAACTTCTCTGCCAATCTAGTAATTTTTCGTAAGGAAATCTCAATATCTAGAGAAACATGTTTAGCCTTGGTAAATCTCAATGGAGTAGGTAACTCTGTCAATTATGAAATAAATATCAATCTACCAGCTAGCAAGAAGTTTACCTATGAAATAATCATTACTCTGTTAACAAGTTTAACTCTAAAGGGGATCAATGCTTAACGCATATTGATTTAGTCCACTACACCTCATCCCAACCGCCCATAAAGAAGCTTCACAATGATTTTCTAATTAAAAAGCAGGTCATTGGCTAAATTTATATGTAAGTTATCAATTTAAGTGATGTCTTGAGTAATTTAACATATTATAAAATTTTCATCCAATGCAGATACCAAAAAAAAAAAAAAAAAAAAAAAAGACGATGCTTTTGAATAAGGTGACGCATTCTTGCAAAGTGCACTTTTTTTTTTCAAATAACAATATGAAATACGAATTCTTTGTTTACATATTTTCTCTGAGACATTTACTTAAAAGATTATTTACGATTCAATTTTTTTTATTATAGCTAAATTTAATTTGTTAATATGATTACATGTGTTTTTATTCTAGGATAATTGTTCAAAAAATTCTAAATCTAATTTAGTTATAAACTTTTTAATTATGTCAATTTTATTCTAAATATTTTAATGATTTGTCAATTTAGTTATAAATCTTTTAATCATGTCGATTTGGTCCTAAACCTTTTGAAAATTTGCTGATTTTGTCCTAAACTTATCATTTGAATAGTTAGCAGAGATGACTACGGTCTTGCATGACAACGGTCTTTGCATGACAACGTTTCGCTCCTCAAAATTTCTGTTCTTTGGTTCCCGGAACAAAAAAAGAACAGAAACCTATTTTGGTAACGCCAAGTTGTTTTTCTATTCAGGGGAATAGAAAGTTAGCTCGGGAATAGATTTGGAGCAAAAACGAGAAGCAAAAAAAATTTGCTTCTTGTCCTAGGAACAATTTCTAGAAATAAGCTGATTTTCTTTTTTAATTTTATTTTATTTCCTTTTCTTGCCACGACCACCGTCAACCGCCCGAGCCACCGCCACCGCGCCACCGCCGCCGCTGCCGTCGCCGCCGCCGCCGGTCGCCGCCACCGGTCGCCGCCTTTCGCCGCCACCGGTCGCCGCCGCCGCCGCCGCCATCTCCGGCGGCGGCAATCGCCCGCCGCCGGTCACGGCCGCCGGCCCCGCCAGCCACCGCCGCCGCATGACCGCCGCCGTCACCGCCGATTGTCGCCGCCGGAAGCCCATCGGCCGCCCCCTCACGCGGCCACCCGGCCGCCGCCGCTCGGCGGTTGTGCGGAGGCGGGCGGGCGGGCGCGGGCGGGCGGCGGCGGCGGCGATCCGTCGGCAAGAATAAAAAATGAATAAATACAAAAAAGAATTTGTTGCGTTACCAAACGCATTTATTTTCTTTTTCTATTCCAATAGTAGAAATTTTGTGTCGTTACCAAACGGGTTCTTTTACTCAAAAATTGTTCCCCGGAGCAGAAATAGAAAAGAACCATTTCTGCAAAAAAAAACTTTTCCCGGGAACAGAAGCGTTGTCATGCGCAGTCAAATCATTGAAATGTTGAGAACTATGTGTTCTTCAGGTGTAAGGGCACTTCGCCATAACATTTCGGGTATTGGAATGAAAGTTCAATATCTTACTATTCTTCGCAATCAACCTGTTATTTATTGGAACCTTCAGGGTCATTCTTGTTGCTCTGGACTATATGAACGGTGAATCCAAATTCCCAGTATTTTAGGACGGATTAAGAAAAATGGCACGTCAACGCATGTAAAGAGTTCGAGGAGCTCAAATCTCTTCTTGAGTCTCTACTCCTGCATTTTGAGGAATTCGAAATGGGGTGTCACCATCGGCCTCGAACAAAACAAATTATAATCAGTGAATAGAATGATTTATAGGACCCAAGTGACTTGCTAATGGTAGGTAATCGCAAACTGCTCACCACGAGAGCATCATCTAGATAACCATGAACTTCTATACAGCATAGTCGCCTCATCACTGATTTGGAGAAAATCTCGTCAAACACAAGTGCTTCGGATCAAACCATTGGACTCTCGGAATGGTTCATCTAATGCGAAAGACAAGTCTGATTGATATTAGCTGTTGATTCTAATTCCGGATGAATTTCCTCAAATTGTCTTTAGTTCATCACCCAATTTGACAGGACTTCATCAATCAGCGGATAGATCCAAGGTGAAATCGATTCAAAAGCAATATCAAGTGATGAGTTCCCATAATCTTCTACACCAGACATTAAACCTTTATGCAGATCAAGAAACTTATCAATCAAAGCATACGATCATTGCAATTGCAGGGATTCTCGAGTCATTACCAGGTGAAAAACCACATCATAGCTAATCGAGCGAGTTGTTCGAGGCGAGCAAAGCACCTCTTTCGCACCTTTGCCCAATTAAGATGATAGCCTGAAAGACACGAATCCCAACTGACCATGTTTCTCACTATGCTCACGAACCATATCGTTTTTGTCACCTCCAAAACCCAAACGAGGGGCCAATATACCTTAAAATTGACAATGTTTGGTAGTGGTTTTGCAGAGTCCCAAATCAAGGGAAAAAAAAGTCCACATACATGTAAAGAAGAGATCATCCCGCGTGTTTTAAAATTAGAGCAAAAACTAATAGGATCTTGCAATTTAAGTACATGCGAAATCTGCCGAAAAAATAAATAAGAAACAATAATAGATACTAAAGTATCAGCACCTACATTTATTGAGAGAGTCAGCAATCAATAATTCATTATAATGAGAAAATCAGAGGACAATCACTTATAAGCTCTCATGTTTTTTTATAGCTATATTATATCCAAGCCCAAAGAAATTACAAATAAGCAACACTAACTGGTGTAGAACTCACAGCACGAATGATCGCCCATGTTCAATTCTCTTCCGCGGCTTGAAAAGCAACCGTCTCTTTACGTCCTGTCTTCTTTGAGCGGCTCCTTCGAGTTCACTCTGCGGCGCAAGTTAGAAACATTAAAGTAAAAACCTCTCTTTTACCTTTTTATCTTTTTGGAACTCTAGTCTCTATCTGATCCCATAAATAAATAAATAAATATATATATAAAAGTTCCGATCCAAGTTGAGTCGGGTCTTGCATACAGCCTTAAACTCGAAACAAAATTTAATAATTCTCCTCCTTAATTTGACATTTGAAGTAAATCAAAGTGCTCATTATTTATGTTGCTCTCCCAATATCCCTAGTAAGCACTCACTATTTATAGATAGGCTTGAGCTTCACTAAATTAACATGCTTAGTCATTATGTTTGTTGGGTTTTCCACCGTAGCAATCTTCTTCACTCCAACCTTATCCTTTGCGATGACATCCTAGATAAAGTAATACTTTATGTTGATATGATCATTCATTCATGATAAACCGAACTATATGTCAGATGTATCTAACATTGGATATCACAATATATATATCTACACTTCTCTAATTTAACCTAAAATTTGAGAGCAAACTTCTAAGCCATCTACCTCCTTTGCTATGAAGGTTAGTCTCACGTACTTTGCCACGGCATGAAAAGAAACAATATCTTTGCGCCCTGTTTTCTTTGTGCGGCTTATTCGAGTTCAGTGTGCGGCGCAAGCTAGAAACATGAAAGTAAAAGCTTCTCTCTTTTACTTTCTTTTCTTTTTAGAACCCTTGCTGTTCCCACACAAAGCATGTGTATTATTGGAGACGTGGGTCCCCCTCTTTGTCTTGTGGTTTTCTTTCTCGTGTGGTCAAATGACATCCGCTCACTCTAGCCAAAATATAAAGGTTAAATTCTTGATCAGCAAGAATTCGATCAAAAATTCCGATCCACCTCTTCCAATTTCGGGTCTCATATAAGAACTTAAACTTGAGACATAATTTAATACTTTAACTAATGAAAAATGAGTTAGTACCAAGTGAATCCTAAATTTAATCGCCCTCTGTTTTTTCTTTTCCTCAAATGCTGCTAATGGAAAAACTTTGTCAGTTCATCCAAGAAATCCATATTTGGCATCAGCATGAGCAATTAAGAAAAACTACTTGGCCAAAATTAGATGAAAAGGAAGAACAGATGAGATGTGTTTATGTATAATTAGATGAAATGTGTTTCCGTGTGAAATATTTTGTTTCAAGAAATTTATTATTTATTTAATTGGTTAGGAAATATACAAAATATGATTAATACCACGAAAAACCAAAAAATGGTAAAAATATGATAAATTTATCCAAAATTAATTTTTTGACCATAAAAAATCTCAACTAGTATATATGTGACAAATTTACTCAAAACTAATTTTTTTACCATAAAAAATTTCAAACTAGTACACGTGTGATAAATTTACCTGAAATGGCCACAAAAAACTCTAAAACTCGTAAACTTGCGACAAATTTAGTTCAAATTAATTTTTTGATCACCAAAAATCATAAATTTGTACATTTATAATAAATATATCATTCGTCAAATTGGATTAATACTATACAACCGTGACAAATGAAGATTAAAATCCTAAATTGATACATTAGTCAATTGCCAAGTGTTATCAAACTCAGTAATTTGACAATAAATTTAATAGAAACTAACAAAAGATTAATTTATCAAAAGCATACTAGTTTGGTGTAAATTTATCAAAGTGTATCGATTTTGAATTTTTGTTAGCCATAAAATAAGTTTAGGTAAATCTATTAAAAATGTATCAGTTTATTTTTTTTTTTTTGGTATTAACACTTCAAAATAAGATAAAAAGGAAGAACAGATCTTTATATAAACCCAAACTCAAGCTCGCCTCGTCACTTCTCTCTTTAGAACCCCAACGGGGTGTCTCTCTCTCTCTGCTGATCCATCCATCAAATGCATGGCGAATCAAGAGATATGCAGCGGCACCGTCCTGTGGTTCAACGACGTCAAAGGCTTCGGCTTCATCAAGCCCAAGGACGGCGGCGAGGTTCTCTTCGTCCGCCAGTCCTCCATCAAGTCCGAAGGCTTCGGTAGCCTCGCCAAGGGCAAGGAGGTCGAGTTCTCAACCGTCACCGAGTCCGCGGGCAAGTCTTCGGCGGCGGTCGACATTAGTGGCCCCAACGGGACCCCCATCAAGGGGGTTACCGAGGACAGCCATGGCAGTGGCGGCCGGAAGGGTGGCGCCGGTTTCAACCGGCATGGCGTCACATGCTATGTTTGCGGCGAGGTAGGACACTTAGCGAGGGATTGTGACCGCGGAAACCTTGGGAGTAGCAGCAGTTCTGAGGGGTGTTTTAACTGCGGCGACAATGGCCACAAAGCAAGGGATTGTCCGAAGCGTATGAGTCGACTTTGGAGTGCGGTCCTGGAACTTTAAATTCAAGTACCTGTTAACGTGTATATGAAAATATAATTTGAAAAGTCTTTTTAGTGTGATTAATTTAAGTTTTCGAATTTAATTTACCCTAGTGGTAAGAATCTTTCTATAAATTGATCTTTATAACCAAATCAAGAGGTAACTATGCAACAACCGTTGCTATATCCCGAGGATCAAGTATCGAATCCAAGAACCCCGGACAAAATCAAAATGGAAACTTGACATTGAAGGCTTCTCTCAGAACTGAACATAGGAACTTTGCTCTGCGAAGATGGCACGAGAGATGAAATGTCATTAATGGATAGAAATCCATACGGGATTTTTCATCACTCAAAAGACTAGAATGAAAAATTTCATGAAGTAAGTAGATCTGTTAGCTGATTCGGAAGATTCTCTCTGAGAGTCTTAAACAATGTACAAAATTCCATGCGAAAAAAAAAAAAATGTTTTGTCGGATTGATTGAGTTTTTGCCTGCACAGGTAGTCCAACCTTATCTAAATACAAAGTTGTTCGCTCGGGAAAGAGGTAGACTGATGAGATTCCATTTTCGTGCTAAAAGTTATGTGAAAGAGATGTATTAACAAATTTATAAATAAAATAATCACATCAAAATGGATCTTTCTCAATTAATAATTTCATTATAATAAATATATTCATATATGTTACCTTGTCAAGTGTGAATTGTACAAATTTTTGCTACAAAGTTTTTTTTTCGCTATAGTCCTTGAATCACAGCGTCATTCATCCTTAATTACCTTCTATCACAATTAGCTTATATATCAGGAAGGTTTAATGGATGGAAACAGGGTCGAAAAAGGTTGAAGTTCCGTGTTTATTTCGGTTGGTGGTTAAAGTTTCTGAAAGAACTAGAATCAGCTAGAATTGATAAATTCCATAAGTTTGAAATGAACTGCAAGGTAAACACATATCTGCATAGGCCTTTCTACGTCAGGCAATGAATACACGAGGTGCTCCACTCTTATAAATCAAAATAAGAGGATTATACATCAAGACTTACATACAATAATTATAAACATGTATGAACATAGATGCTACGCTAGCACGACGTTTTGGATAAATGGAAAGCCACTTCTTTGTCCGCAATGAAGAACAGGATCTTGTCAAGAATACCTTGGCATCGATAGGATGCCTCCTCATGCGTCAATTCTTCCCATTTTGATGTCTTTTAGAGCCTGGCAGGCAAAATGTCCTTGAACCTAGACGGTGTTGAATTTCACCTTGGTGAATGATAAAAGTAGTCATATCTTCAGTCCCTTGAAATCATGAACGGAGCCGGGTAACCAATGCCACCATATGAAGCAGATATTTTGGAGAACTTTTTTCTGTTAGCAACTCTACCTGAGGGAAGGGAAGTAACTCCAATGACTGACGCGTGTAATTTGTATCACATAAATGATTTTAGGAGGTGCATAAATAGAAAGAAAATGAAGCAAAAATATCGGTATTCGAAACAGAAAGATCAAACTTGCAGTTCGACACGGTCACAACGGGCCTGCACCTCATACACCTCTTACCAGGACTTTTGAGTTGGCAGGATCATAGAATGCAGCGCGATCTTCTCCCCATCTCTCCCTGAACAAATTGCTCCAAAGGTTGTTGGCTGAGGCCATGGCTTTCCACTTTCTGCAAGCTGTAAATCACCAATTTCATCATCTTGACTGAACTCTTCAGGAGCAAAACTATACATTCTTCTGTAGATTCTCATTTGCCCCTCAATCATCAAGAGCTAGTCCATTTGCATTCGTCCCACCACAAGTTAAGAATACAATTTCTGAAGTTTCAAGTTATCCAGTGTTGCCTGCTATATATACACCAATGTCACTAGATGGCTACTTTTTCAGCCGGTGCCAAGTGTTCATCTAAATCCAATCAAATTGTTCCTTTAATATCCACCTAGAAAGAGCCATCACAGATTTCTAGTGAAAAAAACTCGCAGAAAAGGCAATACATCTCTTCAAATGAAAGCGAAGGCATTTGATTCATCACAGATGTCAAACAATTTCTCTCGGTGTTGTTTCGATTCCTCTAACTCGTGTCGTTGCATTAACTAGATTCTGGCCTACAAAGGAAAAAGAATTGAATACGATCCTCTCGCTTTAATAGAAAAAAAATAATAATAAGGGAACTAGGAACAAACAAAACCCTGTCTCCACAATTTCATCAACTCATACTTGCGGAAAAGGCAATACATCATCACTTCTCAAACCTGCAACCTCAAGCCACTGAAGACGATCCTCTTGCTCCCCATCGTCAGCTTAAAGTGACTACAAAAAAACACGAGCAGAGCTCGGCAAAGGACGAACCAGTGTAACAAGTCGGCTAGAAATCGTAAAAACTACAAATCAAGGTGACATCGCGAAATCTCAAACGAAGATTGCCTATGTTGAGAGCAACGTGATAAGTTTTGTTTAAAGAGGGGCAAAAATGAAATTATGTTTGAAAATGAGAGTGGGACGGGAAATTTTGGCGTTTTCATTTAACAAAGACAGAATATTTCGAAAATGCTACTTCTCAAGACACCTCCTAACCTCAATTGAGCTTAAAGTCCTTTTGTTGCATTTCCCCAAAACTCTCCAAAAAAAATTTGCCAGATAATATTTGCCTTGGGCTAAAGGACTTTAGAGCCAAAAAGCCATTACCAAACACACCCTAAACCCTGATTTTTCAGGATAGATTTGGAAAGTGGGAATATCGACACAGGTAAAGAGTTTGGGGAGCTCATATTGATTCTTGGTCTCCTCTTGCATTGCGTTTCGAGGAATTTGACATGGTGCATCACCACTGGCCTCAAACCAAACAACAAATGAAAGAAAGCAAGGAAGAACGAGGAAAAACGTAGGAAAATTTTGTATTTTCTATTCTGTATCCATACAATGTACAATGCTCTACAATTATAGCACTAGGCATGTACAAAAAGAGGAAATAAAGAATATTACAAAATCAATTCCGATATTTGATTGATATTAATTGATCTGGCATATCAATTTAAATCCCAAAGAATATTGTATAACTTGCGCATATCTTCCAACAACAAAGAATCAGTTAATAGAATGATTTGTAGGCCTCAAGTGACTCTCCTAATGGCAGGTTCTGGCAAACTGCTCATCGTGGCGGTATCATCCAGATAATCACAAACTTCTACACAGCACGGTCACCTCATTGCTGATTTGGAGAAAATCTTGTCCAAGACGGGTGCTTCGGATCAAACCATCGGACTCTCGGAACGGTTCATCTAAAGCGAAAGATGATTTTGATTGATATTAGCTTTTGATTCTAATTCCAGATGAAAGTCTTAAGATTGTCTTCATTTCATCGCCCAATTTGACAGGAGTTCATCAATCAGCGGATAAATCCAAGATGAAACTAATTCAAAAGCAATTTCAAGTGATGATTCCCATAATCTTCTTCACCAGCCATCAAACCTTCATGCAGATCACAAGACCTATTAATCAAAGCATACGATCATTGCAATTGCAACTATTCTCGAGTCATTATCAGGGGAAAACCACATCGCGCAGCTGATCGAGCTTGTTGCCGGAGGCAAGAGGTTTTGCCTTGCTGGGGCTCAGGCGATGATTGGCAAAGCTAGCGCCTCTTTCGCGCCTCTTTGCCTGATTAAGAAAATGGTCCTCCGAAAGACACAAACCCCGACCAACCATGTTTCTCGATGTGCTGACAAAACAAATCGTTTTTGTTACCTCCGAAAAACCCAGACGAGGGACCATTCTACCTGTACATTCGACAACGTTAGGCAGCGGTTCTGCAACGTCGCGGATAAAGAATAGAAATTCCCCGAGCCATACAGACAAAGAGATCATCTTCTGGTTGATGACGATGAGCTAACACCAGATGAATCCCTAGTTTATTTCAATCAACCTCTGGTTTTTATTTTCCCTAATCCTGCCAATGGAAGATCTTTGTCAGTACACTCAAGAAATCCATTTCTGGCAGCAGCATGAGCAATTGAGAAGCTACTTATTAGTCAATTAACTTTCTCCTACATTTGATAATTTTTTTTTTTTTGTCATTGTAGCTAATGGCTTTGGGTATAATAAGTATGGATCTATAAGTAATTAAAATAAGTAAGAAAACACATTTATATATTACATCCTCAAAAGGAGAAAAATGGCAAAAAATGCATTTATAGTTCTAAACCTTATGTACAAAGTCCAATTGACTCCTCACCCTATCAATCGAATCGCAATAATGCTATATCTTTTAGGAAAAAATGCAATGTCCACTTTGATTACACACGCACCACATGCGAAAACACTATTAATAATTGATAACTTCACTGATTTTTAACTCATGCAAAAAAAAAATTTTGCATTTGGGGTTCTGTGTCTGTGCATGAGTATGTAAATAAGTCATTCACTTGCAAAAAGCAAGAACGATATTACTCGTGACTTTTCCATCTATGGAAGTCGCTTTTGCCATCTTGGCGGAGCTCAGACACGACTGAGAGTCGATACTTCTCTTCTTTCTCTGGCTTTTGCGTGGCCTTTGGGGAGAGGAATCAGGATGCTGCTGCTCTGGTGGCTGCCTTACGTATTGGGGTGGGCCGTGATCTTGGTCGTTCGCATCTGGGCCTCCCCCATTTTTATTCTTCACAAAATTCTTGTGGAGCATCGATTCCATGAGTCGGTAGATCGCGGTACGGTAAAGTCCTCGGTAGAACTCTGTACGTTCACGGTTTTGACATTGATCCTGGTGTCGTCAAGTCTCCTGAGGTCTAAAGAGCCCCCGGAAGTCGTTAAGGCGCCCGGGGGTTCAGAGCTTAGGAGCTCCAACTGGTCGCTGACGTGGTTGGGGATCCTGATTTCGTTTTTGTTCCTGAGCTGGTTAGAGCTCCCAGTTCTCTCGCCTTTGTTCTCCTTTAGGGAAGACTATGTTAACAATGGGAGGAGCAATTACGGCGTAAGTCCTGTCAGAGAGAAGGAGGACAATATCACGTCTCTTCGGGAAATAATGAGGTCAGGCTTAGCGATGATAGTGGGTGCATATATGCAGAGTTCATTCCCGATTCTGATGGTGGTCGCCTTGTGATCTCCGATAAATCTTTGTCCTTGCTTAACAATGTGAGGTTAATTTCCGTCCGTGATGGTGGTGGCATTATATCGGGCCGGGGAAACCCCGGCCAAGTACATCAGGCCGGGGAAAACCCCCGGCCAAGATCATACATCAGGCCGGGGGAAAACCCCAGGCGAAGTACATCGGGCTGGGGAAACCCCAGGCCAAGTACAATAATCTCTCATGGAACCGATGGCCTTGAGAGCTCCTTTCAATCTTTGTGGTGGCATTGAAAAGCCAAAGCGTAGGGCTGGGGAATCTTTGTGGTGGCATTGAAAAGCCAGAGCGTAGGGCTGGTGAAACCCCTAGGACTGATGGCCTTGAGAGCTCCGTTCAATCTTTGTCAGGAGACAGGGTTAACGATGTGAGGCTCATTTCCGTTCCCGATGCTAATGGTGGTGGCATTGTAGAGCCAGAGCTTAGGGTTGATGAAACCCCCAGGCCAAGTACAGTAATCGCTCATGGGACCGATGGCCTTGAGAGCTCCGTTCAATCTTTGTCAGGAGGAGACAGGGTTAACGATGTGAGGCTCATTTCCATTCCTGATGCTAATGGTGGTGGCATTGTAGAGCCAGAGCAGGGGTCAAGTACAGTAATCACTCATGGGACCGATGGCCTTGAGAGCTCCGTTCAATCTTTGTCAGGAGATAGGGTTAACGATGTGAGGCTCATTTCCGTTCCTGATGCTAATGGTGGTGGCATTGTAGAGCCAGAGCTTAGGGCTGATGAAATCCCTGGGCCAAGTACAACAATCTCTCATGGGATTTTTGGCCTTGACAGCTTCGTTGAATCTGTTATGGTGCAATGGCTGAGGTAATTACAAATTTTTATGTTTTGACCTGCACAAAGGGATAAGCAACTGAACCTTCTTTACTCATGTAGAGATCGGTATCAGGTGGTTTATAGGCTTTCTTGAGTCATTGGTTAAGTTCAGTATCACTGTCAAGGCTAAAACTTTTAATTTTCTTGTTATTTTTATTTACGTAATAATAAAAACATTGATTTTTTTCTCATGTTGCTAAATTGAGAATACCTTATTTCTTGTTCTGATTCTTGATTGCTACAGATCATCAGATTTTGTACCATTTTTTCATACCGCTAAGAACGTGTAATAGTTTTGTTTCTCCTTTTCTCAATTTCCAATAGGATGTGGCCTGGTATTTGCAGATACTATTTGGTTTCAGATACATTGATGATTTAGGTCATAATGTCTTAACTTTTTTTATGGTACAGGCATCAAGATGTCAATTTGGATAGCCTGAAAGCAATCTTTGAGAACTTTAATGTTAAAGATCTCTTGACGACTGATCCATTATTCAACACTGTACTAACCCAAAAAATGAACAATGTGCGCATGGATCTTTCGCGTATGCTGGAGACGAATTCCGAATTGAGGTAGGAGTCCCATCATGTTTAATTTGCATCATTGCTATATGATATATTGAGTAATCATTATTAGTTGACTAATTTTCATTTTCCTGCATCACTCAAATCTCATGAGTATTAGAGGTGGCTTGGTGGCTTGAAAGCTATTGAACTTGGCTTGAATATCTGTGCTACTGGTGAGACTTTAGCTAATGAACAAAAAATGTGTAGATATTTTGGCAATTGACAATAGAAGCTGGAGAAATAGGTTGACCATGTGATAGCCTAAATACCTTCAACAATTGTGATATTGCAATGGAGGATGGAAGCATGGTTATGAGGGCTATAAGTTTATTACCCACCTAAGAACATATAAATATCAATAACTCCTAGCACAATTCTTGCTATGTATGCACCAAATAGGATTTCGTAATGAAGATAGCAACGTTTTTGCATGTGACGATAGCTTTGAACCTTGGAGAATATTATCCTCGTTGTACAATCTAGTCTCTCAATGAGCTGATGCACTTTTAATTTAATAGAGATCGCCCCAATGTCATATTTGCGATGCTTATGAATTCGGGAAGTCGGTCCATCTCAGCATTGTTCGCGTAATTGATTTCTTTGAACATTTTGGAGGGTCAATTATTAATTGCTTTTAATTACTGGCAGATCAGAGGAATTGAAGGAGTATTACTCTTCCATTTGTTGGAATTCAACAAAGAGACTGTAATTTTTTTGTCGCCTTAGTGACAGACTAGTATTGAAAGCTAGGGCGCCCAATCAACAAGATCAACTGAAAGTATTGCTTGTGAAAGAATTAGAGAGCAAGAACCTACCGATTTTAGGTGAAAGTATTGCTTGTGAAAGAATTAGAGAGCAAGAACCTACCGATTTTAGGTGGCAGTGGAATGACAAAATAGATCCTAGCTTTAGGGCTGACAGAGGCAATAGTTCGCAATGCCAGTACAAGTATAAATCCGTTGTAGATTTATTGCGATTCATCTGAAATAATTGGCACCACCGCCTGGAACTTCCGGAAGAATTTAAGGTAATCTTTCTATGGAATTGTGCTGATTTCTATAGCAGAATGCATGCAAGGCTTCTTTAGTAACTTTGTATTTCTCAGCTTGTATGAACTCATGACTAACATCTGCTATTGCTTTTCTGGTTCCAGCTGAAATTCACTGGACTTTGTAAGGGGTGACTAAAACGCTGGTTCCAGCTGAAATTCACTGGACCACTTCGATGAACGATTCTCGAATTTCTTGATGAAGTTATACAGAGCGGCGTCCTGGTTCTGCAGAGAAGAGACATGGTTTGAGAACTTCTGTTGAAGTGAAAACCTTTTCAGGAGTACATGGGAAGTGATGCGCTTTGACCCTTTCGGCCTTATTTCCATGATTCCTTCAATCCAATCGGTTGCCCATTCCACCGCCTTTGTTGTTTTATCTATTCGACTGGGTTTGAGTGTACAAATGTATCGTTTTAGATGTAGTGTGTTGTCAGGGCATTTTTTTTTTTTTTTTTTAAATTGCAATCCACGAATATAATTTTTTGGTGGCTTATTTTGAAGATGTAACATTTAGACCTCAAAACATGAAAGGCCCCGGTGGTCAGCCCTCGTAGCGACTTTCTTCAACAAAAGTGCTTTCCATTCGTGGCAAATCAGCAACTTCTCCGCCTATCTAAGTTAATTTTTCATATGGAGATCTCAATATCTAAAGATACATGTTTAGGCTCAGTAGATCTCGACGGGTAACTTTTTTCTGTTATGAAATAAATGTTAAATGTACTAGCTAGCAAGTAGTTCACCTATGAAATGATCATTGCATTGTTGGTAAGTTTAATTCTAAAGGGGATTAATGCTCAGCGCATATTGATTTAGTCCATTACACCTCATGCCGACCGCTGATAAAGAAGCTTCACAGTGATTTTTGAATTGAAAAGCAGGTTTTTGGCTATATTCATATGTAAGTTATCAATTTAAGTGATGTCTCGAGTATTTTAACATAATATAAAATTTTCATTCAATGTATATAAAAGAAACAAGACAGTGCTTTCAAGTAAGGTGACCGCATTCTCGCAAAGTACACTTTTTTTTTTCAAATAACAATTTGAAAAACGAATTCTTTACTTATATATTTTCTTCAAGACGTTTATTTAAAAATTATTATGATTCAATATGTAGATTATAGCTACTTTAACTTGTTAAGATAATTACGAGTGTTTTATTCTATATAATTGCTTACAAAAATTTTAACCTATTTTTAGTGATGGTCAATCCAGTAATAAACTTTGCAATTGTGTCGATTTGGTTCTAAATCTTTTAAAAAATTTATGATTTAGTCATAAACCTATCATTTGGATAGAATGTTGAGGATCGCGTGTTCTTTAGGTGTAAAGGCACTTCACCATAACATTTAGGGTAGCCGAAAGAAAGTTCAATCACGGATGATTTGGATCAAATCATGGGAGTCTCATAACGATTTATCTAAGGTGAAAAATGAGTCTGATTGATATTAGCAATTGATTCTAATTCCAAGATGAAAGTCCTAAGATTGTCTTTAGTTCATAGCCCAATCTGACAGGACTTCATCTATCAATAGATAGATCCAAGGTGACACTAATTCAAAAGCATTATCAAGTGACAAGTTCCCATAATCTTCTGCACCGGCTACCAAACCTTTATGCAAATTAAGAGATCTATACCATCATTGCAGTTGCAACAATTTCCAAGTCATTACCAGGTGAAAAAATCGCGTAGCCGATCGAGCAAGTTGCTTGAGGCAAGAGGTTTCGCTCCGTTTGAACTCGGTCAAAGATTGGCAAAGTTAGCATATCTTTTGCACATCTTAGCCTAATTAAGATAATCCCCCTCCCCCCCAAAAAAAAAAAAAAACTCAAACCCCCGACCGACCATGTCCCTTGATGTGCACACGAACCCAAATTCTTTTTTTGTCCCAGATAGGGTAATGTCACTAATGTACCCTTAAAATCGACAACGTTAGATAGCAATTTTGCAAAGTCCCCGGATATAGAAATTCCCGCGATATGTAGATGAAGATATCTTCTTCCGGTTGATGACGATGAAGTAACACCGGATGAAAGTCCTAGTTTCTTTCAATCGCCCTCCGGTTTTTTCCTTTCCTCAGATCCTGCCAACGAGAAGATTTTCGTCAGTACCCCCAAGAAAAATCCATTTCAGGCAGCAGCATGAGCAATTGCCAATAGACAAGGTCATTAAAATAAAAATAAAAATAAGAGAAGGTCACTAAAATATTTCCACTTTCTATAGTTCGTTGATTAAAAAAATAAAAAAAGAGAGAACCATCCACCGACATGATTTATTTAGTTTAATTAGGAATCAGCATAATTTGATCCGGACGTGTTCACGTTCAAAATGTACAATTAATGGAGATGCGTCTCCCGTTTGAAATACTTTGTTTCTCGAGAAATTTATTTCTATATTTTAATTGGTCAGGAAATATGTAAAATAAGATGAAAAAGGAAGAAGAACAAATTCCTTCTATCCGAATTTTTTGTTGCGGAATTACACGGAATCCTTAGAGAGGAAAAAGGGGGAAATCGGAGAGCCGGAGTCGTTACAATTGTAGGGCTCGCGATTGCGATTAGGGTTTTCCTTTTTATATAAATCCCGAAACTCGCCCCCCGACGCTTCTCTCTCTAGATCCTCCGCGAACTCTCTCTCTCTCTCTCTCTCTCTCTCTTCCTCTCCGGTGATCGATCATCGATCAGTCGATCGGAATCCATGGCGAATCAGGAGAGATGCGCTGGCACCGTCCTGTGGTTCAACGACCTCAAGGGCTTCGGCTTCATCAAGCCCAGCGACGGCGGCGAGGACCTCTTCGTCCACCAGTCCTCCATCCGGTCCGACGGCTTCCGTAGCCTCGCCGAGGGCGAGGAGGTCGAGTTCTCCGTCGTCACCGAGTCCGAGGGCAAGTCCTCGGCCGTCGAAGTCACCGGCCCCGGCGGGGCCCCCGTCAGGGGAGCGCCGCCCGGGAAGGCTTCGGCGGAGGCGGCGGCGGCGGCGGCGGCGGGTTCGGCGGCGTCAGGGGCGGGCGCGGGTTCGGCGGCAGCTGGAAGGGCGGCGACAGGTACGGCGGGGGCGGCGCCGGTGGCGCCGGATGCTATGTTTGTGGGGAGGTGGGACACTTGGCGAGGGACTGTGACCGCGACCGCGGGAGCCGTGGCGGCGGCGGCGGCGGGGGTTCTGGGGCGTGTTTTAACTGCGGTGAGATCGGCCACATGGCGAGGGATTGTCGCCGGAGTACCAATGGTGGTGTTGGAATAGGAGGAGGAGGAGGAGGAGGCAGTGCCTGCTTCAATTGTGGTGGTTTCGGGCACATGGCGAGGGATTGTACCAGCAGGGGTGGTGGCGGCGGTGGTGGCAGCTTTGGCGGCGGTGGCGGCAGCTTTGGTGGCGGTGGCGGTGGCGGCGGCTTTGGCGGTGGCGGCGGCGGCTTTGGTGGTGGCGGTGCTTGCTATAACTGTGGTGGACATGGTCATATGGCGAGGGATTGCAATGCTGGCGGTGGAAGCAGATTCGGGGCGGAGGTGGCGGCGGCGGCGGCGGTGGCAAGTGCTTCAATTGTGGTGAGCAGGGGCATTTTGCCAGGGAATGTACTATGACCTCTTGAAGAAGGGAAATGAGGAAAGAAGAGTAATAGTACATATTTCTCTTGTTTTCTTGCGTATGCTTTTGTTCACCTTTTTATGTTTTGTCGGTTTGGAATGTTATACATAGGATATTTTGGAGATTTTAGTTTGTTTCTATCGCTTTTGGTTTCCTGCGTCGGTCAGTGAGGATGACAAATTGGTTAACTTCTAATTGAGCTATTTTCACCCCAGTGCTACTGATGGGTGCTCTTATTCAGTTCTGCGTTGGTGATGCCTTAGTGGCTTATTTTTGAAATTTGTGGTTATGGTATCCACATTGGAGTGGGTGGTATTGATGCTTGGCCTGGCAGAGATCATTAATCAATTGTCAATTACTGTTGAAGGATGGCATTGCGATTGTTCTCTTTGGGATGGGAAGATCGACATTTTTAATTGCTCTGAGATGCCTACTGAGAGGAAGATGACATGTTTTTATTGCTTTTAATTACTGGCCATTAACAATATACATAGTTGGAATGGGAAAAAAATTGCAGCTACTGGGAAGTTTGCCTATTGCACAGCTAAGAAGATGCAGGCAATGACCTCTCTCATGTTTGCTTGGCTCTTCATGACTAAATGATTTCTACCTCTCTACCAACTATCTACATTATGATAAATATGGAATGTTTCATGCGTCAATATTTTGGAATTTTATTCTTGTTTCCAGTGGCTATCTCCAGTTGTTGTACCAGGTACATTTCTTGTACTATAGTGATGACAGCAACAATGACTCAATGCTTTTTCAGTGGGAATATCATGCTACAAACCACGCTATTCCCTTAAGCTCAATATATTTCATAAGGTACAACTGTAAACCCTTGGTGTCTTTACGTACGATTTTGGTCACACTCATGTCTTCTTAATGTTTGCCTACTTTTTAACTTGACGTCGACCCAATAAGTTACCATGAGATAAGTTGCTCTTAAGGAGACTATGTCTTGGTCCACACATGCATCTTTGTTCAGTTAACCGAGATGAGAATTATTCAGTTTTTGCTCAGTAGGTGTATGTTTTCTTGGTAGGTAATCGTGCTCTAGATGAATTATAATAATTGTAGAGATTATGTATTATCCAAAGAGACTAATGGAAACACTAGAAAGTGATTCATGCCATCATTATTCTGTACTGATGCCATTGGAAGTTCTGCATTGTGGGCAGCTTTTAGAACAAATTTGCTTG
Organism: Eucalyptus sideroxylon; assembly: GCA_014182405.2. NCBI lineage: Eukaryota > Viridiplantae > Streptophyta > Magnoliopsida > Myrtales > Myrtaceae > Eucalyptus > Eucalyptus sideroxylon. The sequence goes on from CM024557.2 coordinate 10,445,317, forward strand.
TGGATATATACCTTGCTTTGTAGACAGTTGAGCATGCATGTAATTTGGAGCTTTTTTTATCTTCTCCGTTCATTCTTTGCAATTGATTTTCAAGGCCTTCCTGATCATGAGAATTTGGATAGCCCATTTTTGTTCAACTGATATTGGAATCCTATAGCCTTTGGATGTGTTGTGTTGTGCTCATTGTTTTTGTGGCAAATGACTGTTGCTCGATTGGATACACACTGCAAATCTTGGGATCTTGATGAATGAAGAATGTTATAGACATTCTGAATAGCTTTTGATGATCTGGAATTTACATTTGGGGTGGTGAGTTTCTACTCCTGGAGAGGTTTTCAGTCTGCAACAAGGGCATATCAACCTTTTAGAAGTCAAGTCATTGTAGCCGGTAGTTTAGTGAGTTTGTGAGTGCAGTAGGATCCTTTAATGATATATTAGGTCTAAATTACTCTGATAGTACAGTCAAATTTTTTTTTTTAATTCCTTTAATATTCACATCATTGAATTTGGTTTTGGACTTCATTTCAGACTTCATTTTGAGTTCCTATAATTATGTTTGCGGCATTAAAAGCAGATTATGAAGCTATAATTTTCTGTGTTCTCGGCATGCACGCATCATTTTGGCACAAGGGTGTGTCCATGTTCTTTTTGAACCATGACCTGACTTACCTCCCAAAACGGCTCAGATGCAGGGGTGTCCTGCGACAGGGACAATCCGGCTGGGCAGGAGAGCTTTGCAATGTTTTCTGCATTAGCACCGTGTGATACCAGGCAGTATCATAGGTGAGTTGTGATCGCCTTTGGTGTTCTCTGGAATAACTAAGGTTTAGGGAGTGAATATACTGATTTGCTCCTTGTCTTGGGAGAAGTTTCGTTCCACCAACAATTTGAGCTTCTGGTGAAAAGTATAATCTGCATCTTATAGTCTGTCGAATGACAAGGCCCTGTAATGTTTTTTTGGGCTAAAGACTGACAGTAAGGAAAGGCTTAAGGAGGTTAATGAGAAGCAAACAACTCTATCCATGCAGTGCCTGTTACAGTCTCTTGGTAAATACTATGGGCGAATTCGATTTGGCTGCAATTTCCAAGGCCAAAGCTCTAAAGGCATAATCCGTGGTTTCGACTAGTTTTGGCAACTTGCGTCATCTAATGCGATGAGCATCCCAAAACAGTATTTGCCAACTTGCCTGAATACCAAGTACGCGGCGTAATTCATCTTTACCCGTCTTCCTGGATGGCTCTAATTTGGCAAGATGCACCACCGGCCTTGCTTAATCTCATCCGAAAGAGCGTGCCCATGTTCTCTTTTGCCAACTTGCGGCTCGCAAAACATTAGGCAAGTTGGGTTTTGCTTGTATCAGCTAACGTTAATCGTTGAAAAGCATCGTCGCAAAACATTAGGCAAGTTGGGTTGCTTGTATCAGCTAACGTTAATCGTTGAAAAAGCATCGTTTTTGCGTATTGATGCGATGCTTTTCGACTTAAAATAATGGAAAGGGAGGTGACAGAACTTTTGCAAGATTTGGGCCGTGGTGGGTCAAATGGGCAAGGAAATCTTCGATTAATATAATGTTAGGCTGATCCTTTACTCCATCGCGTGGGAATAAGGGGCTGTAGGAGCTGTGAGGAGGCTAGGCTTTCTCTCATATTCCCCACCCAAGTAGTCAAAAGCCATGCGACTGTGGCTGCCAAGTGCTGCAACTAGCGAGGTGCTGAGCCCTTTTCCGAGTCAATGCCGGGGCAGTTGCTTTTTCACCAGAATCTGGAATCTGAATAATTGGACTATTTTTGCTTTGTGTGCCGAAGGGTGCGATGTACAGAGGACAGAAACTATAGTGAATAGTGTGCTTGGATCTTTGGTCATCGACTACCGTTCTTTCGTCTTGGGCGCGAGCTTAGCCATCCAGGAAGGCGACATTTAATGCGAGATGGAACCCGTGCTTGGAATATTTATTTATTTTGTTGGGAAAATGTCTGTTGATGGTATGTTCGGTTTCAAATTACGATTTGATAGGTTTAAATTGAAGCCAGCCATAATGTGCACAATATGATTCTTGTCTATAGATTGACGTCATTATAAATAGCAAGGTGCAGCAATAAGTCTATGGTGGACAGCATCAAGATTAATGACACTAATTATTCGTAACGGACACAGAGATGATAGGCGATCATGCCACAAGATCTCCATCGTTAATAATATGGCTGTCGAATAAATCAATGCCGATGGTAGCTCAGTAAGTAAGATCCGAATGTATCAGCGATCATACCGTAAGTTGATCGATGACATGATGCATGACGGTTCCCTAGAATACATCCCCACAATGCGCATTGTCTTGCGAAAGAGATAGAAAGAAGACCTGGCCGACGAGGGGAGATGGCCCTGTCCTGTTCTCCCAGGCATGCTAGCGCATTGTTCACATGAGCTATAGAGAGAGTCTATCCTAACCTCTCCTTCCATGGTCGGTCCGTCGTCCACATGCTTTGCACATTCCTAATTCGTCTTCTCCTCCATATTTACACGTGGCCCGCTAAAAATAATTTCAGATGCAATCATCGCATACGCGTCTCATTTTTTTTTCTGTCTCCTTCCCCCTATTTTTTATGCTCCTCCTCCTACCATCAAAATTGAATGCAGCTAATTCAGGGGCCCCGTCCTTATCCGAAAAAAATCGAAGCTGCGTGTCGTCTGTAAACTTGAAGCCGACCTTTCCTGTGAACGCGATTCCTCAAACCATGCGGACGAATTCTTTTCTGCTACGTCTTTTGTTTCTGCCTTCGGGGAACTGATTTCTCATGGCACGCAGAATCCCGATGCCCCTTCCTCTGCCCTGCCATGCAGCCTTCCGAAACTCGGAAAGACCTTCCCCCCAATTAGTTTTCATCGGCATTTGTGAATGGCTTGACGACACCTGTCTCCTCTTGGCTCGCTCGCGTACAGGATTAGAGGTTCTCCAAGCACCCCTTCAAAAACAAAAAACAAAGAAAAAAGAAAAAGTTAAAGAAGAGGACGAATTATTAATAAAAAAAAAAAACACAGAGAGAGAGAGAGAGAGAGAGAGGATATCACCGATTTAATTATGCAGAAAATCACCGACTTCAACTGATGTCCCCATGCTATCGCGAAATGACATTCGAGAGGAATTAGAACTGTGATAGATTTTTCGGCAGATGTGGTCCCGCCCCCCTCCCCTCCTCCCCAGAGGCCCCACCGACTAAGCACATGACCGCCATTCTCTCCCGTCCGCTCCTATAAATTCCTCCCTCTCCTTCCCTCCTCCATCTGAGCTTCAAACTCCTTTCACACAAACAAATGAAGTGAGTCTACGTCTCTCGGATACATTCATTCTTTTACACCATTGTTTCTTGAATTTGGAGTGGGCTGCTCATTCTTAAGAGTTGACACTCAATGGCTTCGCTCGGAATCGCAGTTGCTCTGTTCTGCTACGTTTTGGTCTTCTCGGTCACTGGTAAGTTCCAGCGTCAAAAGGGAGTCTTTTGTCATGGCCCTTTTGTTTTCCCTCTCGAAATCACGCAAGCAAAAGGTGACTCGCTTTGGGTTTTAAGTTTGGGACTTTCGGCTCGGGTTCTGACCTCATGCTCTGTTTCTTGAATTTGCGTTGCAGGTGCGGATTCGGCGACATTCACCATAGTCAACTCGTGCAGCTTCCCGGTCTGGCCGGGCATCCTCTCCGGCGCCGGAACCGCTCCGCTCTCCACCACCGGCTTCGCCCTCGACCCCGGCGCGTCCACCTCGGTGACCGTCCCTGCCTCCTGGTCCGGCCGCCTATGGGGCCGCACCCTCTGCTCCCAGGACCCCGCCACCGGCAAGTTCGCCTGCCTCACCGGAGACTGCGGCTCCTCCACCCTCGAGTGCTCCGGCGCCGGCGCCACCCCTCCCGCCACCCTCGCCGAGTTCACCCTTAACGGCGCCGGCGGGCTCGACTTCTACGACGTCAGCCTCGTCGACGGGTACAACCTCCCGATGCTGGTGGTGCCGCAGGGCGGCGCCGCCTCCGGGGCGGGGAACTGCACCGCGACGGGGTGCGCGGCGGACCTGAACGTGGGGTGCCCGCAGGAGCTGAAGGTGACGAGCGCCGGGAGCGAGGGCGGGGTGGCGTGCAAGAGCTCGTGCGGCGCGTTCGGGGACCCGCAGTACTGCTGCAGCGGCGCCTACGGGTCGCCGGACACGTGCAGGCCGAGCCAGTACTCGGAGTTCTTCAAGACGGCGTGCCCGAAGGCCTACAGCTACGCCTACGACGACGGCACCAGCACCTTCACCTGCGCTTCGGCGGATTACGAGATCACATTTTGCCCGACACCGTCCACGAGGTAAGAATCCACCTCGGAACTTTGGCATTTTCTAGGAACCACCGCCATACGAATGCAGCCATAATTCAAATATTCGATTCTGTTTTTGGGGGAAAGGACCGTTGATTTTTTGCGCCTGTGGTGGTGACTGAGGGATTTTTCCTGGTTTCTCTTCGAGGGTGCAGTGTCAAGGCGGCGGGCGGTGAGCACGCGATGTTGGCGGCGGAGGTCTCGGGCAGCGGCGCCTCGTCGTTGTGGACGCCGTCGCTATCGGCCGTCGCTGTGGGCGTTTCGGCGACAGTATGGCAGTTGGGGCAGCTGTTCTGATTTGGAAAGAAAGGAAAGTCTTCGTCGCCTCCAGCGCTGGCTGTTGACAGCGGGCGCACCTCTCTCTCTCTCTCCCTCTCTATATCTCAAGTGGGTGTAGGGCTCCGTGCGCTTTACATGATCAAGTGGATTATAGACTCAACGAGCGGCCCGGAATGAAGAGAAGAAAATCTCAGGAGGTCAACGCGTTGCTTCACGAGGGACGCGAATCTCTGAGCAAAAATATTTCCGGGAAAAGTGATGTTTTTCTCGGGAAATTTTTCGGAAGGTCGAAGTCAGCTGCCGGCTGGCAAGGGATTGTAGGGCCTTGCACAACGACCAGCGTTGGCCAGAAAGTTTTATATTGGGCAATAAACTTAGGATTGTTTTGGTAATTAATTTAATACCGTGAAAAGTTTAAAATTGAATTGTCGTGTCCATACGATAAACTTAGGATTATTTTGGTAATTTTCTCGCCTATTACTAGATTACAACTTAAGAAAGAGTCTGTGTTGCACTTTTACTTGTGCTAGTGACTGCACCAATATTTTAATAAAGACAGACTTCCAACTGACGCCAACTGCTAGCATGAAGCAAGAAAGAAAGAAATACCAAGTTGCAGTAAATAAGGATGGCAGCTCAATCATTGAGGTTTGCCCCAATGGCTATCCTTCCAATATGAAATGAGGAGGTAGGGAGTTCGAATTCCCACCATTTTAAGGGTTTGGATGGGAATGATTTAGTTTTAATAGTGGTTTCGACTTCCAAGAAGGCATGATTTCGACTCTTAGGAAGGAGGCATGATTTCGACTCCTAAGAAGGTAGGGAACGATTTAGTTTCAGGAGTGGTTTCAACTCTCACGACATACAAAAAGACAGAATGTGACAGCTCAAAAAAAAAGTTTAGTCACATTGCAAACTCATTTGCTCTGTTAAATACTAAGAAGCAACGGGTCTAACACTACTTCATCTTCCAACATAATTCTAACGCTCTTCTACATTCTAATTCTAATTCTAAAATATAATCTAAACATCGAATCGCATTATATGCATCGAAAAACTACTGGAAATGCAACAAAAGTTGGGATCAATCGGAATCCATCAGCGCTGGAGAGCCTGCCAGCGGTTGACTTCGTGCCGTCACCCTCAATTTCCATCGTCATCGCCCGCCGAAAAAATCTTCCCGAGAAAATATCACTTATCCCGGAAATATTCTGTTCTCGAATTCTCTCCCGGAAATAAATTACTTGATCTTTGCAAAGCGAGTGGGCCCTACCCAGTTGAGATAGAGAGAACGAGAGGTGGGCCCACTGTGTAATATTTTCTGCCGAGGAGCGATGCGACGAAGATATTTTTCTTTGTTTTTTTTCCAGTTCAGAACAGCCGCCGCAATTGCCAAACCGTCGCCGAAACGGTGACAGCGACGGCCGAGAGTGGCGGCGTCCATGACGACGAGGCAACGCCGCCTGAGAGCTCCGCCGCCAACATCGCGTACTCACCGCCCGCCGCCTTGACACTGCAGCCACGAAGAGAAACCAAGAACAACCCTCAGTCACCACCACAAGCGCAAAAATCAACAGTCCCTTCCCCCAAAAACAGAGTTGAATATTTGAATTATGACTGCATTCGTATGGCGGTGGTTCCCGGAAAATGCCGAAGTTCGAGGTGGATTCTTACCTCGTGGAAGGCTTCGGGCAGAATGTGATCTCGTAATCCGCCGAGGCGCAGGTGAAGGTGCTGGTGCCATCGTCGTAGGCGTAGCTGTAGGCCTTCGGGCACGCCCTCTTGAAGAACTCCGAGTACTGGCTCGGATTGCACGTGTTCGGCGATCCGTACGCGCCGCTGCAGCAGTACTGCGGGTCCCCGAACGCGTCGCACGCGCTCTTGCACGCCACCCCGCCCTCGCTTCCGGCGCTCGTCACCTTCAGCTCCTGCGGGCACCCCACGTTCAGGTCTGCCGCGCACCCCGTCGCGGTGCAGTTCCCTGCCCCGGAGGCGGCGCCGCCCCGCGGCACAACCAGCATCGGGAGGTTGTACCCGTCGACGAGGCTGACGTCGTAGAAGTCCAGCCCGCCAGCGCCATTGAGGGTGAACTCCGCGAGGGTGGCGGGAGGCGTGGCGCCGCTGCCGGAGCACTCGAGGGCGGAGGAGCCGCAGTCGCCGGTGAGGCAGGCGAACTTGCCGGTGGCGGGGTCCTGGGAGCAGAGCGTGCGGCCCCAGAGGCGGCCGGACCAGGAGGTGGGGACGGTCACCGAGGTGGACGCGCCGGGGTCGAGGGCGAAGCCGGTGCTGGAGAGCGGCGCGGTTCCGGCGCCGGAGAGGATCCCCGGCCAGACCGTGAAGCTGCACGAGTTGACTACGGTAAATTTCGCCGAATCAGCAACTGCAACACAAATTCAAAAAACAGAGCATGAGGTCAGAACCCGAGCCGAAAGCACCGCGAGTTCCGAAACTTAAAACCCAAGACGAGTGACCATTTACGTGATTTCGAGAGGGAAAACAAAAGGGCGATGACAAAAGACTCCCTCTCGACACTGGAACTTACCAGTGACCGAGAAGACCAAAACGTGGAAGAACAGAGCAACTGCGATTCCGAGCGAAGCCATTGAGTTTCAAATCTTAAGAATGAGCAGCCGACTGTAAATTCGAGAAACAATGGTGTAAAAGAATGAATGTCTCCGAGATGTAGATTTACTTCACTTCTGTGTGTGAAAGGAGCTCGAAGCGCAGATGGAGGAGGGAAGGGGAGGGAGGAATTTATAGAGGCCCGGGCGGAAGAAAATGGAGAAAATGCGGTCATGCGCTCAGCCGGTGGGCCCTCTGAGGAGGAGAATAGGAAGTGGGACCATCACTGCTAAAAATCTCATCTCAGTTTTCCATATTTTCTCAAGACGTCATTTCGCGAGAGCGTGGGGACACCGTTGAAGTCGGCGATTTTCTGCGTAATTAAATCGGGTGATGTCCTCTTCTTCTTTTTTAATTGTAATAATTTGTCCTCCTCTTTACATTTTTCTGTTTTTTTTTTTTTTTTTTTTTTCCTTGAAGGGGTGCTCGGGGAACCTTAGGCTGCGTTTGGTTGTGTTTATTTTTTTTGTTTTTAAACATTTTTCTATTTTTTTGTTCTTTTGTTCCCTGCGAAAAAAAAAAAAAAAAAAGTTAAAACACAAATTTTGTGTTTTTGTTTTTAACACAAATCGAAACACTTTTTTTTTTTCTCTTATTTTCTTGTTCTTCTTTCTTTTGGCCGGCCGCCGCCATCGGCCATGGCCGGGGCTCGCCTCGCCCACACGGCGAGGCCGACGCTCGCCGTCCCGCGGCGGGCCGAGGCTCGCCGTAGCCGGGCGAGTGTCGGCCCCACCATGGCCGGGCGACGCCGACTGGCGGTGGCTCGGCGAGGCCGAGGCTCGGCCGCCGGGCGAGGTCGGCCTCGCCGGATCCGGGCGAGCTCGAGCTCGCCCGGCCCATGGCGAGGCCGACCTCGCGCCGGCCCGGGCGAGCTCGATCTCGCCCAGATCCGGCGAGGCCGACCTCGCCCGCCGGCCGGCGAGCCTCGGCCTCGCCCGGGCGGTGGTCCGGCGAGGAGCGCCGCGCCGCCCGCCGCCGGGCGAGCTCGGCTTCGCCGGATCAAGGCGAGGCCGACCTCGCGCCGGCCGGGCGAGCTCGATCTCGCCAGATCCGCCTCGAGCTCGCCCAGCCGGCGAGGCCGAGCTCGCCCGGCCGGCCGGCGAGCCTCGGCCTCGCCCTCGGGCGGTGGCCCGGCGAGGCCGCCTCGCCCGCCGCCGGGCGAGCTCGGCCCTCGCCGGCCGGTCGCCGGCCAAGGCCTTGGCCGGCGACCGGCCAAAAGAAGAAAAAAAAAAAAATGAAAAAGAAAAAAAGAAAAAAAGGAAAAAAAAAGAAATAAAAAGAAAAATAAAAGAAATAAAAAAATTATCCAAATTTACCAAACATGTTTCGTTTATTTTTTATTCCCTAACAAGTTTTTACCAAACGCGTATTTTGTTCAAAATGTTAGAAAGTAAATACTTTTTTCTATTTCTGTTCTCGAACAATTTTTAAACGTAAACACAAACAAACGCGCCCTAGATTCTGTACGCGAGCGAGTGAAGAGGAGTCAGGTGTTGTCACCCCATTTAACAAAATGCCGATGAAAACCAATGGAGGGGGAAGCCTCTCTCTCGGAGTTACGGAAGGCTGCATGGCAGAGCAGAGGAAGGGGCATCGGGATTCTGCGTGCGCCATGAGAAACCGGTTCCCGAGGGCAGAAACAAAAGACGAAGCAGAAAAAAGAAACTCGTCCGCATGGTTTGAGGAGCCGGGTACAGAAAAGGTCGGCCTCAAGTTTACAGACGACACGCAACTTTGGTTTTTGGTATAAGAACAGGGGCCCCTGAAGTGGCTCGCACTCAATTTTGATGAAGCGAGATGAAAGGATAAAAATAAAATAAAAAATAGGGGGAAGGAGACGGACAATGACGATAATCTTTTGGAGATTCGAGGGTGATGATGATGATGGAAATTGAGGGTGACGGCTGGCAAATTTTCCGTGACGATGGAAAGGCTTTAAGTTAGCTATTAGCCGGCTTTCCGGGACTCAATGGATCCTAATCAATCCTGTTTTATTTCCATTAGTTTTCGATGCTAGAATGTGATTAGATGTTTAGATTATATTTTAGAGTTGGAATTAGAATGTAGAAGAAAGATTGAATTTCGTTGAAAGATGAAGTAGTGTTACGACTTGTTGCTTCTTAGTGTTTGACAGAGTAGATGAGTTTGCGATGTGACTAAACTTTATTTTTTGAGCTATCACCCTCATCTACTGCAACTTGATATTTCTCTCTCTTCTCGTTCGTGCCAACGGTTGGCGTTAGTCGGAAGTTTATCTTTATTAAGATAATGGTGCAGTCACTAGCATAGATAAGAGTGCAACTCTCTCTCTCTCTCTCTCTCTCTCTCTCAATCAACCAAGTTGAAACCTAATGATTAGCAAAATAATTAGCAAAGAAATTCCTCTCTCTCTCTCTCAATCAACCAAGTTGAAACCTAGTGATTAGCAAAATAATTAGCAAATAAATTCTCTCTCTCTCTCTCTCTCTCTCTCTCAACCAAGTTGAAACCTAGTGATTAGCAAAATAATTAGCAAAGAAATTCCTAAATCTATCATATGAATAGTAATTCAATTTTAAATTTTTCAATTTAACCATAAATGATGATTGCCCAATAAGGTCTTTCCATCCAATTTTGGATGAAAATTGCTAATGTGAACACCTATCATTTTACTTTATACAATCGATGCTAATATGAACAATTTTTGCAATATTTTAGAGAAACTTCTAATTTTTTTTTTCTTTTCTTTTATTTTATTGTGGATGGCAAGCCCCTTGGTGATCCTCGCTTGGTCATTGGGCAAGGCCCTACAAGCCCTCGTCGGCCACGTGAGGGTTTGTAGGCAAGTGGTTAGATAGCATCCCACAATAAGAAAAAAAATAGAAGAAAAATATATTGTATGCAAAAATTATCCATGTCGACACCGGTTATGCCACGTAAAATGGACAATGTTCTCATCAGAAATTTTCAAGTAAATTAGTCGAAACGGACTAAGTTGGCAAATTGTCCAAAAATTTAGGATTAAATTAAAAAGTTTAAAACCAAGTTGACATATGTACAATTAGGTTTAGGACACTTTTGGAAAGGATTTTCCCAGTAAGAGGCTGATCGACACGGTCATGAGGCAAGTGTGAAGGAAAGAGGCGGTTGAAGAAAGAAATCAAAGCATTTGATGGGGTTACAGGATCATTTACGAGATTGCTGGTTCAAAGCTAAACATGTGTTATCAGACTGAAACTAATGACAAGCTCCGCGCACGGCTGCACGAATGTCTCTTCCCATCACCTCTCCATTCGGCCACCAGAGTTTCCTGCTATCAGACGTGGATGTCATTCGGAGTTAAAAGTCAAGGAGAGATCATCCAAGAAAAGCGCAGGGCCAGTGTCCCACTTTGCTCCCGGAGATTACTACGTGCAAACGCCTAAAAGCAAGAAGAAGGTGAGGAGACAAGACCTTTTGGGGAGGCTCTTTCCTCTTCGGTCTGGGACTAAACCAGGTCATGAAAGCACTCGCCCGCTCATCAAGATAACCCGCATCAGCAAAGCAACTCCCTTTCCCACGCCTTTGCCCGATCTTTCCATCCGGGAAAAAAAAGAAGGATAGCGACTTAGCGCCTTTCTTCCAGCTTGCCGATTTGGCGATTCGGCGGCATTAATATTTCCCATATCGAGTAGTAGATAAGAGTCGTGAAGGGCCGGAGAAGGTCAGCAAAATCGTCGGAGCATCCATCGTCTCTTACCTCGTATGGTAAAAAGTAGTCAGCAAAACACTCAGGTTTCCACAACTTGAGTCGATCACTTACGCCGCGAAGTCCAACTTGTCAGCAAAACACTCAGGTTTTCACAACTTGAGTCGATCACTTACGCCGCGAAGTCCAACTTGTGCATGACACGGATTATTATAATAGCTGAGCCTGCATGGATAAGCATTTTAATTGGATTCTGTCCTTCACTTTTGATCCCTTCCTTTTGGCGGTGCATGTGTGCACTTCCTAAAACACTTTAGTTAAGCAGAAATTGTTGACAACTTGTGTTCTTGTTCGGTTACGTAAGTTGATCCTTTTTCATCGCTAATTGCCGGCAACTTGTTCTATCGTTACAACAATGCATGGAGATGATGTACGAGCGAAACCCTTGCAAATATGTCGACGAGAGTTCTTTCTAATCAAACAATTCAGAAGAGATCGAGAGTGCATTCTATCTAGTCGAAGGACGGTTTTGCTGGACTGTTTTTTTTATAATCTAGCCACCCCTCGTCTTCTAAATTCAAAGAAGTATATGGCTTATTGATGTTGCGAAACAGGTGTTGATTTAAAGCACATAAGTCCTTTTTTTTCTCTCTTTTCTACTTTTTCCTTATCTTCTGTGTAGGATCGATAACGCACAAAGTATCCGACAAGACTCTGCATCGATTTGGAGAAAATATCAGAGACCATGCTGACATGGCGCTCCCGAACCACCCAATATTTTCTCGTCGACTTGGGAGATAAAAGCTCAATGGGCAACTCCCGCCGTGACTTTCGTGAACTTACGATTTAAGGCTTGACTTCTTTTTCCTCTTGCCATAGTGGAAAATACTCGTAGGCGTCATCGTATGTTCCTTTCCACGAGCAGTGTCGTGACGTCTAAAGTTTTCTTTTCCTTTTGCGGCTGGATGGAATTACACCATCATCGTCAATCATCGACTCAGAAACCAACATCGAAAGAAACGAGAATATCCACAAGTTGCTTGCCTTGCAGTCGAGAGATTCTCTTTGGTCCAACGATTGTGTACTCTCGTGGCCAAAAGGGTTGGCGACCTACGAGGCTATGTACTGGCGCAGCTCTACGACAATTTCATGTCTCAATGTCATAATGTTCACACCAGCTTTCGGCCCTCAAGATTATCATAAAGAGACAAAGGTGAGGGACAAAGCTAACGTTAGCAAGATACTTTAATGAGATTAGGTTTCGCAAAGTCATGATAAGGGAATGATTCCGATTGATGATTTTTTGACTTCATCCATCACTGAAATCACGGGACTCTTTCTCTCTAGCTGCTAGGAGCAATCGAATTAACTAAGTATAATCCACGAGCAAATCGCACATGGAAAAGGATCATTGTTGTGTACCCTCGTAAAACCCTACTTTCATGTTCTTGAATAGCCGAATTGCAGGAAAATTATCCAAAAGTCATAAATCTATCATACTTTTATCAATTCAGTCATAAACATTTCAAATTAATAACTGAGTCTTAAACATTTTCATATTTTTCCAATTGAGTTCATTTGGCCAATTTTAGCAAAAATTCACTTATGTGAATATTAACCGTTTTACGTGGCATAATGGGCATTAACGCGGATAATTTTTTATGATACTTTTCTATTTTAATATTTTTTTCCATTTATTTTTTTTTTTTTTCCTTTTGCCAATGGCCAATCATAGGTGATGATGGGGCGGGTTGGCGCCTAAGCGAGGGCGAGGGTTCCCCTCGCTAGATCTGCCGAGTCCAACCCTTCCCCAAGCCAAGGCAACTTCTTCGAGCATTGCCAACGCCAAGGCCAAGTTGGTCTCACTAGCCTCACTAGCACTCATGGCTTCCTGCATTTGGAGTTGGAAGGCGTAGTCGGTGTTGAAGTTTAAGGTCTGGGACATGACAAGCTCCTGACGTTGCTCAGCGATGACAGCATCGAGCTCGTCAACTTCCATTTCTTGAGTGGGCCAGAACTCTCCCTTGTCTTCTTGCAAGGCCAATTGCAGGAAAGTGAGGATTAGTAGCAACGGGAGGGCCGCCCTGGGCCCAGGGTGAGGCCAACCCTTGCCCAACCATCAACAAAAGAAAGAAGAAAGGAAAATATTATAAAAATTCGATAAAAATATTAAAATACATTAAAGATTGTCCACTTAAGATAGTCAGTATTCACATTAGTGATTTCAGTCGAAATTGGGTAGATTGATCAAGTTGGCAAAGTGTAGAAATGTTTAGACTTAATTGACAAAAATTTTCAATGGCCACCCTTCTTACAAGGAAAGAGGGAGGTGTGGGGTTTCGATCCTCACATTCAATAGAGATGATCTAGTTTCAAGTATAAGTTTCAACTCTCATACCCTATGATAAGATAAAATAAAAGTCTGAGAATGAGAATGAGAGTAAGTAAAATATTTCAATCTAAATTAGTAAAAGTTGAATAAATTAAGGACTTTCTAGACAATTAATCAGCCGAATTGGTTGAAAGCGAGTTAACATTTAACGAGAGGAAGGCTCATGTCATTAAATTCCCACGTTCCGTATACATAACTACACGCATAATGATGTTGTAGGTTCTTTTTTATTGACGAGCGATGCTATTATGAGGAGAGGGACAGCGCGAAAAGATATGAATTCGAGGCCTACCCACTACTGCATGATTAGCTAAGAGCCGGCTATCATGCAGCAGCTAAAATCTAACTTCTTTTCACAAGCCACCAAGTATCCCAAAGCGACAATCCCTGATCAATGAGGACCAAAGTGCCATGCGCTTTCCCGATGAATGAGAAAGAACGCGCGACATTCATGTCCCGGGATGAACCGATGGCACACGAAAGAAGGAAATCAGCATCGAAAAAGAAAGGAAGTAGATAAAGGGCTACTTTGAGACACAGGGACAGAACCATATCTTGATAAGGCAGTGATAAGAGCCACCCCCTACTTCACACACATTTAATTCACCTTTGCCATATCCAAGGGTCGCTTCCACACCTTATCGTCAACATGCTCTCTTCCTTTCACATTTTTTTTTGCCTTATAATCTTTTTTCCACTTTTTCTTTGCTTAAACAAAGCAACTCCCTCGGTACCTCCTCGTTCTTTCGACGACCTTCCTCCGGCCTCCTCCGGAACGCCCTTTTTTCTCAAGAAAAAGGGTGTTTCTGGGGTATCAAATTTGGCTGTAGTGGGGCGACACAATTCTTTATTTAAAAAAAAAAAAAAAAAAACGGGATGAAGGGAAAAAGAATATGAAAGAACATGTAAGAAAAGATAAAAAAAAGGGAAGGATTCCTTTTGTGGAAAAAGTGGACAAGGGGAAAAAAAGAAAGGTGAAAATCTTATCCACGGACTGTGCATGGCGTGTAGCGCCTCAAGTTGAAGCCCCCCTCCATCGATGTCGACACGAGGAGTATTATATGTAAGGTTTTCCAAACAATGAATAAGGCGTCGGGCAGTGTTCTTATTTGATAAGCAGTGGCCAACCTCACCTGCTTATGCGAAAAATGCGAAGATTGAGATCATGGAAAGCTCAAATCTCCAATCTCCCACATGGGGGTGCAAAGTGGGGCGGGATTGTGATGTTTGAGCAAAATGAGTACTTTTGTGGAAGTAAAAATGACTATGCAGGTGGTGGGTATGCTGCCCTATGACGTATGTCGTGGTGCGAATAGACATAGATCAATTCCCGATCATTGGAAAAGCTTCGGGTTAGAAAAAGAAAAGTTAAATGGTCTTTGCTACCATCCAATTATAAGTGAACCCTTTTGAAATCGACATCGGACTCCATTTCTAAGAGCTGCGAAAAGAAAAAAATAAAAATTTAAAAAACTTCATGTCGAAGGCTTTGTTGTAATTGGATGTCCTTAGTACACTGAACCTTTTATGACGTAGTATGCTTTTTGAGCAATAATTAGGATTGCTCTTTTCAAATTCATAATCCATGTGCTTCACATTTTACATTCTATTCAATATAATTCACGAGTCTATTTCAAGGTACATATGGAAAAATTTTGCCGATGCAATTCTAGCTTTTCTCTTGCTTTTAACCATGGCCAATCCGTTCCCAAAACATTCAATCATAAATCTCTTGATTTTTTTTTTCTTGTCAAGGCTATATTTCTCTAAACTGTAACCGATATTACAGAATTTTTCTAGTCTATTAGTAATCTCGAGAGAAGTCGATTGACTTCTTTAGCACATGGGAGGATAGCCTCTCTAACATAAATGTTAGAAACAAATTCCTAAAAATCAAATTGATACTCAAACTATCAAATACTGAAAAACGAATGTGGAAATGAGCCCAGAAAACATATAATACCAATCGAAGGTATATCATGGAGACGGATATACTTTACTTGCCACAGATTAAGTACCATTGCAGTCTCAAAGGAATCTTGTGAAACCCTAGAATTTTGTTCTTCAAGAGGGAATATACTATTTCAAATGAAAGAAAAGTGGAGAAACGTATTTTCTTTTTTAAACGCTACAAGTATCATTATTCCTTTTACTTTTTATTTTATATATTGCATTTATAATTAACTACACCTTCCTCTTATAGGCCATTCTTTTATAGGCTGGGTTTTGCCCAACATGCGTGGATGGTTTCAACTTGGCCCATCAAACAAAAAATACATCAATAAAGAAGAAAAAAAACAAGAGAAAGGAAGTGTCTTTCACAAAATAAGACAAACCTTAGATGTTCCACTTGCAAAGCTGAAAGGAAGACGAGCATGGATCGATCGAAGTGGTGGTGGGAGCAAGGAGAATCCAACGGACTTTGCATGGAACGTTGTACGTCTAAATAAAGAATGGGGAAAAAGTTTGGGGTGAAATCGGGAAGAGATCATAGACTGCTGTGGAGACACCGTCCGTGGGGGAATCAATTCACGTGCACCTCCTCCTCTTTCGGGTCTTTCACTGTCAAAAAAGAGCGGCATGGAGACGATTCTCCTCAAAAAGGAGCCCTGGAGACGATTCCTCCCCTCTCCCCAAAAAAAATTCAACTTGTAGACAAAGCTTCTTCCGCTCGAGTCAATGGACGATCGAATGGACGCCCGGGCGGCCCGCTCAAGGCATACAAAGTGCCTAGAAAAAGCTGGCATATGCAGTGACTATATTTCTCGTATGAGATGATATTAGTGGTCCTTTGGGAATGTTGTTTCTTTTGAGTCCTTTGTTTTATTCGATCGTGTCCCTGAACTTTTGTGCATTTTGCTTGGGTTACTTACTTCTCGTGTTGTATTCCTCCACGATTGGATTGCCACGTGATGCCGATCTTCCATAATCAGAAGCATAAACATTAAAGACTTGTCATTAGAGGACGATGTCGTTATTGTTACAAAGAGTGCAAAAGTTTGAGAAAATTATCCAAACAATTGTAAATCTATTTCATTTTTATCAATTCAGTCATAAACCTTTTAATTTTGTCAAATTCAATCATTAACCTTTTTATTTCTTATTAATTGAGTTCATTTGACTAATTTTGGCTAGAAAATACTGATGTGGATGCTAGCAATCCCGGTAAAATTACTAGCATTGAAGTAGACAAATATTTTGATATTTTTGTTTGAATTCTTATTATTGTTTTTTTTTTTTTTTTTTCTTCTTCTACCTTTTGCCGATGGCTAGCCTTCGACCATAGGCATTGGTCGACCACCAACCATGTAAGGCCAAGCGAGGCCCAACTAGGTGAGGGCGAGGCCCGACAAGGGGAGCCCTTGCCCATGTGAGGCCCGGCGAGGGTCGACCTTGCCTAGGCCAGGCTAGGTCAATTGCCTAGACCAAGCGAGGCCGACCTCGCCCAAACCAGGGTGGCTTCATCGAGCGTCAACCAAGCGAAGGCTACGCCATGCAAGGGTCGACCTTGCTAGATTTGGCACTTGGGCGAGGGTGAGTCCTAGCAAGGGCTCTCCTCACTAAATCTGGCAAGGCCAACCCTCATGCAGGTGACACTTGGCAAGACTACCCTTAGCTAGGGCTTGCCCTTGCTCGGCTATGCCTCGCTTATGGAAGACAAGGACAACCATCTATGGACCTAGACTTAGAACTAGGGAGGACGAAGTCAATTTTCTGCAAGTATGCCTTTCCACAGTGGAGCGAACAACTCTCATTCAAGCCCTTCAAAGACAACCTTTTAGCATAAAACCACTCAACCATTTAGTTCAAAGCCTAGAGACACTTAGAGATGCTAGAATGGAAATGTTTCTAATCTACCCGAGCTACATTTCTTGGAGAATCCTACCAGGCTGGAGAAGAATATGAGTTTAGAAAGCCATAGAGAGATTTTTCACAAAACACTCACTTTACTTCAAAGAACTCTGTCCAACACATTACACCCTCATTGCCTTATATAAACAATAAGAGGTTACAAACAACCAATGACCAAGCTCACAGGTCCAAAAATAAAACGAAGGCATCGGAAACTTCCAAGAGTGAATTATTCGCACATTATGAACAATAACTATACTGTAAACAGTACATTCCCTAGCCTAGTGCTATAGTAAAAGTGAACAGTAATTTGCTACAGTGAAATTGGCTTATAAAACGGAGAGAGAGCTGGTTTTTTCTGAGGAAGAGACGGTGGAGGTGTTGGTGGTGGAGATGGTGAGACTGAGGGTGGAGCAATAAACTTTGTTGGTGGAGGTGGTGTGTAGGAGACTACGAACTGGTATTTATCACACTCACCAAGAGTATCAATGGATGGGTCTCCATTTAACTATCTTTGAAGAAGGAAGGTTTAGACCTTTTGATCCATTTGCAACTATTGCTAGAACTGGGTATCTACCTCCACCACCCCAGACATCTATCTTTGCTGCCATCCCAGAGGATTCTTTTAGAAAAGAACTAGATATGGAAGAAATGCGAAATCGCTTGAATCGATTACAAAAGGACAAAGGAAAAAGAAAATGCCTACTAAATCATCATCGGTTGTTATTAGAGAAAAGCCAAATCAGATGATGTTATCAAATCCATTAGAATCTTTTCTAAAGGATTTGGGTACTCAAGAACAACAACCAAATCCTGTTATTCAACAGCTTAATCCTAATCCTGCCATTCCGAATGAACAGATTCTATTTCCAACTAAACAAGCTTTTCCTAACATCTTTGATACTGAATCAGATTCAGTATCCCTTTCGTCCTCTTCATCCTTTTCAATTCCTGTTGTTGAGTTCCCTTCCTATCGCACCAGTAACTTCATCAATATTTATGGCTGATTCTCCAGACCAAGATATGGAATCAAACTATTCTGAACTAGAGATTGTTCAGATAAACAATCCTTGACAGAATGTGTCACTGACATCAAAACAATTTTTCACCATTGATGATATTTCATATCACAAATGGCCAGAAAGACTCGAAGAGTTTCATACTTGGTTAAATACTCAGTCCATCACCAACCATGATATGAATGATGTCATTTACAACTTTTTTACAAGGTTCACAAGAAGCCTTAAACTTTAGTGGAAATCAGTGTCAGAATAAGACCAAATTCATTTTCTAATGTCACATGATTTTAGCCATGCCATCACTCCCTTATATTATTTCTTTGTGGGAAAACCCATTGACCTCATAGAAATGAAAAGAAAAGAATTTTTCGAAAGAAAATGTTATTCTCTCCAAAAGAAATATCTTGATAAGTATTATCGAGAAATGCTTAAGTTTTTTTATCAAATTGGAGCTGATCCAAATCTAAAGCATGTTTTCATGACTTCCATCCCTAAAGAACTATCCCAGATGGTTGAAAGATCATTTTTTGAAGACAAAGAAGAATACAAGATATTCCCTTGGGAGAAATACAGTAAGAAATCCATCCATGCCTTGAAGAATTATGCCTAGAGCGCCAGATGATCCATACCTACATCACAGATGACAAAGCCCTCAAGACATCTTGCTCTCGCCAGAAGTTAAATATTAAATGTTCCAAGCAAGACTATGATGGTACTTGTTGAAAGTTTTCTCGAAAGAAGAAACGCTTTAAGAAGTTATGGATGAAGAAATCCAAACATGACCCCTAAGAACTTCAGAAGAAAGAAGAAATTGCGATACCTACGCAAAAGGAAAGATCACACAAGTCACAAGAAAACAAATTGTTGCTTCATTTGCAACCAAAAAGGACATTTTGCCAAAAATTGTCCTCAAGCGAGAAAAGGTCAAAATCGCTTAATTTATCACATTGAGAATGAAACTAGTATTTCTCTTGAAAATGATGATATTGAATCCTTATTCTCTATTGATGAAGAACCATTTAAAAAACTTTTTGTGTCATCCCTTCTTACCAAACTCCCAGTGAAACTAAATATGACTTAGACTATAAAGATATTTTTCATATATCCCTCACATCTACAGAACAAACTCCCGACATATTTTCAAGTCAAACTCAGTGTCCTTATTTCCTTGTAAAAATCCTTACCTCAAAGTTCGCCAAACCAATCATTGTGATTGCTCTCATTGATACTGGAGCAAGTTGTTTCATTCTAGACACTAAAGTTCTAGCTGAAGAATATTGGACTTCTTATGTTCGGTATTTCAACTCTACCTTTGGAGATACTTTCTCCACAAATGTCAGAACTACTCCCGTAATTGTCCAGTTTTTCCCTTAGTGTTCCATAACCACAAAAATATTTGGATCCATTCTTCCTAATAAAGATTTGATAATTTGGTGGGACATCATGACTCAGATTTCTCAACTCCGTATCATCCCTGGAAAAAGTCTTAAATATAAAGACCAATTCTCTGAGTTTGTCAATATTCAGAGACTCTTTTCCATTCAGATGAGTCTATTAGATATAATCATGCAAAAATTGTTAGAATCTTGCTCAGAATCCCATTTGAATTCGCTCAAAAATGTTCTCATCCTTTATGGGAAAACCCATAATTCTTTGTCCACCTTCCTTTCAAAAAGAATGAAGACATCAATCCAACCAAGGTGAGTCACATGGGAATGAAGCCAGAATATCTGGTTTTGGCTCAAAGGGAATACTCAGAATTACTGCAACAAGGTCTTATTGAAATCTCCAACTCTCATTGGGCTTGTGAAGCATTTTATGTCAATAAGTGTGCCGAGCAAACCCGAGGAAAGATGAGACTGGTAATCAACTATTAACCTCTCAACTTTTTTCTCCAAGATGACAAATTCCCTTTACCCTCCAAAGACTCCCTCTTTACTGAATTAACCAAGGCCCACATCTATTCCAAATTCGACCTCAAAGCCTGATTTTGGCAATTAGGCATCCATCTTGAAGACAGATCCAAAACAGGCATCTATCTTCCAAACTAGCATTTCAATGGAAAGGCTGCGTTTGGTTCAAAGATTTGTAATGGGCTTTGAGTCTAATGCAAATCTTTGAAAGCCCAAAGCTACTTGGGAAAAATGCAATAGTGTTTGGTAAAAAAATTTTGCAAATGAACTTTGAGTTGAATGTGTGTTTGGTAGGAAGAACATTTGCAAGGAGCTTTTGATGGGTATAATGTGTGTGTGTGTGTGTGTGTGTATGTGTGTATATATTTCTTTTCTTTTCTTTTCTTTTCTTTTTTTTTGGAAAAATCAGTTGAACCCTTTCGCAGCCGGCGAAGGGGCTGGCCGTCACGGCGAGCGATTTGGCGCCGGGGGCTGTCGCCGAGGTCGCCCGAGTCGGGCGACCTCCGGCGAGGGTCGCGCAACCTAGCCGAGGGCCGCGGAGGTCGCCCGAGGTCGGGCGACCCTCGGCAAGGGTCGTGCGACCCGGCCAAGGGCCGTCGGAGGTTGCCCGACCTCGGGTGACCGGGGTCGCGCCGCGAGACCCGGGCGGCGGTCTCCTTGGTCGCGCGGCCCCGGGTCGAGCGACCCCGGCCGAGGGTCGCCCGAGGTCGGGCGACCTCCGGCGGCCCTTGGGCGGGTCGCGCGACCTCGCCGGAGGTCGCCCGAGGTCAGCAACCACGACCAACGGCCGCGGGCACGGATCGGCTTGCCGGCGGTCGTCGCCTTCGTCGGTCCGGCGAATGGTGCTCCTTTTTCATTTAAAAAAATATAAATATAGGGACAATAATGGAAATATGAAAAATTAATGAGGATAGTTTAGAAAGAAAAAAATGTTTTCAGCATTTCCAAGAACTCCACTTTCAATTGAAAGCTCCTTCAAGGGGTTGCCAAACATCCTTATTTTGGCTGAATGAGCTTTGGGGGTTGAATGGGCTTTCTAAATGCCCATCCAAACACACCCAAAGTTCTTCATTTGGCCTAAAAGTAGCACAATCCCTCTTCCAAAAGGCCATGTGTTGAATTTCAAACCAATTCTGTCAAGTGCAACAATTTATATTGATGATATCCTACTCTACAGCCCTGATGAGCAGTCGCACTGTCAACTTCTTGAGTAGTTTGCAAAAATCGTGAGGAAGCATGGCATTATGCTTTTCCAAAGGAAAATAAATATTGCCTAGATAGAAATTGAATTTCTTAGTATGCACCTCAACAAAGGTACATACTACCCATGGCCACATATTACTCAGGAATTGTTAAAGTTTCCTGAAGAAAATTTCACAACAAAACAAGTTAAGTATCGGTAAAAGGAAGAAGAAGCAAAGAAAGAAGAGAAAGGAAAAAAATCAAAAAAATATTATTAAAAATTGTCCACTTTAGAGCTAGTTGACCTACGTGGCATTGCTAGTATTCATGTCAATAATTTCCAACAAAAGTTAGTCGAATTGACTCAATTGATAAAAAATCAAGATGTTTAAAACCAAATTAACAAAATTTAAAGATTTAGAACTAAATTGGTAAAAGTCTAATAATTTTTTTAATTTTTTTGACAATTTCCCCTACTATAAGGTGCGGGACGGGGATGAGGATGGAGTCCCCCTCCGAGTGGGGCGCAAGGCTCCATTGGGGACTTCCTCAACCCTACACCCTCCTTGCCTCCAAATTTATTTATTTATTTATTTTCATAATCCATCCTTTCTTTTTATGCTCTTTTTGAAAAAGTTTTTTCGTATGTTGTTAAGTTTTTTTTTTTTTAAAAGAATGTTCTATAAATTAAGCTTTTACGTCATATGTGAGTACATTCTTGCCAAGATAGTTGATATATTTAGGTTTTATGATACAACCGCATTAGCATAGTTAAACAAATTTCGTCTTTTATTTTGTACAATTTTGTGCTAGATACAATAAATTTCATTTTTGAGGAGAAAAAAAAATTCCCCGGGTCGAATCGGAAGGAGCGGGGTGCCCCGCATACGGCGGGTCGGGCCTCGGAGGCGACGCTGATAACGCGCGGGACGGAGGCGGTGCAATCCTAGCGCTGAGCAACGGTCACAATTTTCACGCCTTTCCATGCAATTATGAGGGGATCACGAGAACGTGCTGTGTCGCCAGGGGACGTACGATCGGACACGTGGTGCCTTGTAGCGAACCTTTGCACCAAATAAATGTACCGCCACGAGTGGCCCACTCGATTCCCTCCCCCACGTCGTCGTCTGCGATGTGATCTCCTCGTAATAATCTAGGTAACACCGATACAGACACGCGACACACGACACGACACGACACGCCGACACGTCATTTTTGAAAATAGAGAATTTCAACACGTTTCGACACGTTATATATTAAATATTTTTATAAAAAAAAAAAAATAGTCTAGAATTAATTTACACGAAAAATATTAAATAATATCATTCATTATTTTAATTTGTTACAAATAATACATAAAACTTAAAGGAAAAAAACATTGTTTAAAGTAAAATGCTGAAATGATATTTTTAAATTTATTTATTTATCATATATAGCATTTTTTATTACTTCTTTCATAGTAAAAGACTTTAAAAGAATAAATTATATAAAAACAAAATTGGAAAAAAATTTGACACGTGCTTGTATATTTATAGCAATTTTATTACTTCTTTTGTGTATATTTATATTTTGACTCCTTAAGTATTATAAATTTTTAAAATTGACCCACGTGCGTGTCGGAATCACGTGTCGGAATTCCAGGACTAACGTGTCGGAGCGTGTCGAAAAGAGTTGATCACGTGTCGGATTTTTCAACACTCGTTGACTACGTGTCGGAGCGTATCGGGACGTGTGAAGTGTCGGACACGACACGACACGGGAAAGGTTTCCGGAGAGATCTGTGCTTTATATAGGTAATAATTGCCTTTGCCTTCGTCCGAATGTTTACTGTTTCTCACGGAACTTTATCACAATTCGTTTTCCCGTCAGTTCGTTCGAGGACGGTTACGGAAAATGACGACTCTCTGGCGAATCCGTGACGTCATCGGATCACATGAGGGAGAGTTTTTTAGCATCCATTCATGGAGTTGACCGATATGGCCAATTAAACAAAATATATATTTCGCTCAACCCAATAATTAATTAATTAATTAAAGAAAACACCAATCAGATTTGCATTGAAAATTTTGGAAAAACCATACAAACAGTCTTCGAGTTTTGGCTTGATGTGCAATACCATTCTTAAAATTTTAATTTATTTAATAAAATTCTTGAATTTTTATATATGATCAATTTAATCCGTTGATGGAATTTACTAACTCAGTTTCCAATTTTACAAGTTTCAATGGTGAAAAAAAAAATGATACATGTGAATTATCAACCTAAGATATTTAATCTACACAGGGATAAAATAATCTATATCATTAGATAACATTGATAATCAATTTTTTTTCCAAATTAAACGAATTAAAGTAATTATTATATATTGATTTAAGTCGGACATCCTACTTGGATGATCTCCGTGTAACATTACTTTCTTGTCCACCATTTAAATGTATCAAATTAGAAGCCAAATTAGAATATTCTGTCAATTTTAATTAATTGAAGTACTACATTGAATATTTTCATATAATTTATAACTACATTAAGTACATATATTAAAATTTTATGTATCACAATAGACAAATTAAAAGTTCAAGAATAATATTTGTATGTTAGGTTAAAGTTTAAGGACCACATTGTATATTAAAATAAAATTCATGAATTATTTATATCATTATCCCAAAAGGGAAGGAAGACCAATCAACTCCTCTCTTCGCCCCATATGTCAAGGTCAATCTATGGTTGTGGACTTGTATTAACCTTAATCTGAGGTCGCGCAATGCGTGCGATCACAAGCTAGGGAGAGCTCAAGGCAACAAAAGCAACTTGAGTTTCAATCTCGAGCTTCAAAGTCAATTCAACACGTGGATTTTGACTAGCAAAATCGAGTTTGAGTTATGGATTTCATTAATTGGAGCAGATTTGGATTTCACTGCTTTGTCTTTTATAGTCACCAAACTTTGGCTCAATATATAATGTGGTTTTTGAACTTTTAATTTGTTCAACGTGATTCAATGTAATTTTAAACTTTCAATTTGTTCAATGTGGTCCCTAAAATTTTGATATATGTTCAACTTAGTTCTTGAATTACATGAAAATATTTAATATTGTCTTGGAACTTGAATGAATGGAATGAGTATATTAAATTTTATTTTCATATTGTTCATGGACTAAGTTAAATAAATTATAAGTTCAGAGATACATCGCACTTTAGATCAAAATTTAAGAACTATTTGTATCATTTCCCCTCAATTAAACTAATAAAGACAAATTGAACCTAAGGTGATAACACCAATCTTGCTCTATAAAATTGGAAGTGAAATTGGAAATATGCTTCTCCATAATTAATTACAACCAAGAACCAGGTGACTCATTTCCAATTCTAGTGTATGATTGAGATCAATCATGAACCATGGTAAGTAAGTAAGATTCCTCGGTGATATTTTTCACTTTTGGACAAGATATTTTTCTCTCAAAATTACAAAGATATTTGCGATTTATGCAACTGTCAAAAAGTAAAAAAGAGTTAACAAATTATCATATTCCACGC
This sequence comes from Eucalyptus sideroxylon, assembly GCA_014182405.2. NCBI lineage: Eukaryota > Viridiplantae > Streptophyta > Magnoliopsida > Myrtales > Myrtaceae > Eucalyptus > Eucalyptus sideroxylon. Next base: position 10,470,113 of record CM024557.2, read on the forward strand.
CACCATATTTTTTCTCTTTTTTTTTTTTATTTTGTTTTTTGTTGCAAATTCTCTAAAGTTTCTTATAGCCATTTTTCCTTTTTCACAACTGACGGCATCATAAGTCTAGCTTCCAATATGGAAAGGGGAGTTGGGGGTTCGAATTCTCACTTTCTCAAGAGGAGTTGGGGTAGGGACAATTATGTTTCAGGAGTGAGTTTCGATTCTTATAGCCTGCAAGGCAGCAGGGCAAAAGTGGAGAGTGAGGCAAAAGTGGAGAGTGAGTGTTAGAATAGGAATAGAGTAGGACCAACAAAAAAAAGAATAAGAAGGAGATGCACTTTTTTGACGCAGGACCCAATTTCCAAGAAAGACCCAAAATTTTAGATTTAATTTTAATTTTATCCCAAACTTTTTTTTTGTATCATAAAAAAAAATCTTAATTTTCACTCTAATTATAAATATACCAACATATCCAAAAATTGACACTAATTTAATAAAAATTATCGATATTAAAACTAGTTTTAGAATTTCATTATTTGAACCCACGTTTTCATCAACACCCCTACTTTGTAAAGAAGAATAGCAACCTCGTAAAGTTAATAATGTTGAAGCAATTAGAGGTGATTTATGGATGCCCGAGCAAATTTGGGACGGATTTTTAACGATACAAAAACAAGTTAAAGGTTGAATTGAGACTAGATCTAAAATTAATGATATTTTAAGAAATTACCCCTTGATATAGTCATTGTCATCCTAATAGTGACTAGACTCATTTTGTTGTGCCAAAAATATTACACTTCATCTACTAGACCCTAATTTGGGAATCTGAAAAATCTCAATTTTTGTATACACTATTACCCCTTGATGCAGTCGTAGTCATCTTGATATTGACTAGACTCATTTTGTTGTGCCAAAACTATTACACTTCATCTACCAGACTCTAATTTGGGAATCCGAAAAATCTCAATTTTCATACACACTATTACCCCTTGATGCAGTCGTTGTCATCCTGATGTTGACTAGACTCATTTTGTTGTGCCAAAACTATTACACTTCATCTTTTAGACCCTAATTTGGGAATCCGAAAAATCTCAACTTTCATACAAAAGGTGTGAAAAGTTATATATTTATACACTAAATTATCCCAAAAAAGTAAGCCTATAGTATAGGAGCAACAGAGTCAGGCGGTGTAACTTGAGCTTACATTTCCCATCACAAATCTCATGCAATTTGCTGGTTTTTAAATATGAATGCATCATGCGCACATATAAGTGGATCCCACGCATAAATAAGGGGATTCAAAGCAAGCAAGGGCAGAGGATTGAGGCAACTGCGCCACCACCCACTGAGCTCTTTCTCATTCCGTCCTTCCCCTTTTCTCAGGAAACAGGACGTCAAAACAGAGAATAAAATCAAGTGCAGTTCGCAGAGTTTTCCTCTGCCAATTCTCTGGGAGGCGGTGGAGGGCTTAGCGTTTTTTAGGGTGTGCAGATCTTGGAGCCCCTCCTCTTCATTCTCTCTCTCTCTCTCTCTCTCTCTCCCACCAACCACTCCGAAAAGCCCTGCCTCGTCCCCTGTTCTTGTTGCTTCTCTTGAAAGTTCTCCCTTTCTCGTCACCCGTCGATCCATCTCGCCCTCTTCATCGACGCACATTGTGCTTCATCTTTATTCGTTGCTTTGGCTACTGAAAAGGGTCAACTCCAACTTTGGTGTCGTTGTTTTCGTTAAAGCTCTGAGAGTTTCCAGAGATCCTGAGGGTGTTAGAGCTCTTGTGTTTGTCTGGGTCACCGATGTCTTCCAACCCCCAAGATCCCCAGAGTTTGTTATCCTTCGTTGATTCATCTAGGCGGCATGGCCGTCGGTCGCTCAATGATCAGAGCAGAGCCCCTGCTGACCTTGACGATTGTCTTGAATCTGTTATAAAGCAACGGCTGAGGTAACTTTAAATTGTTATGTTTTGACCTGGACAAAGTAAAATCTTGCTTATTGATTATTTAGGTGATGATGTCTACCTTATTTTATGATACAGGCAGCGAGGTCATGTCTATGAGGATAACGTGGACCAAATCTTTGCAGAGTTTGATCTTAAAGATGCCTTGATGAATGATCCATCATTCACCGCTCAACTAAACCGAAAAAAGAACGACGTGCATATGAATCTTTGATGTTTGCTGACTAATCCCAAATTTAGGTGTGAGTCCTGTCATCTTTAATTTGCATCATTGCCATTTTCAATGTCATATTTGCGATGATTATGAATTCGGGGAGTTGAATCTTCTTGGCATTGTTTGCAGCTCAGAGGAATTGAAGGACTATTATCCTCCCATTTGTTGGAATTCAGAAAAGAGTCTGGATTTCTTGTGTTTCCTCAGCGACAGACTATCAGTGAGACATCAGCGCAGTCCACAGTCTAACGTGCAAGAAGAACGTCGCACATCGCTTCAAAAGAAATTAAAGAGCAAAAAGCAACAGATTTTTAATGGGAAATGGATTGACTACATAGATCATAACCTTAGGCAGGGATCCAAGTACAATGATGAATCTGTCGAGGATTTATTACGCTTCGTGCGAAACAAGTGGCGCCACCACCTGGAACTTCCAGTAAGAATTTGAGGTGATCTTTCTGTAGAATTCTGATGATTTCTGTAGCAGAATGCAGGCTTCTTTAGTAGGCTTCTTTAGTAACTGTGTGTCTCGTATTGTATGAACTCGTGACTCATCTGTTATTTTGCTTTTCTGGTTCCAACAGGAGCAATATACTGGAGGGGATGGCGGCCGCCAGTTCTATAAGTACTTACATGAACAATTTCCAGATCTCTTGATGGTGTCGTACGGAGTGGCATACCAAATTTGCAGAAGAGAGAAATGGTTTGCGCAGTTCCATTGAAGTGAAAACCATTCCCGGAGTACAAGTGATGCGCTATTGACTGGCTACTTCCCATGATTCCTTCTTCAATTTAACCATAAATGATGATTGCCCAATAAGGTTTTTTCAGCCAATTTTGGGTGGAAATTGCTAATGTTGACACCAATCATTTTACTTAAAACAATCGACGTTAATATGAACAATTTTTGCAATAATTTAGAGAAACTTCTAAATTTTTTTATTTTATTTTATTTTATTGTGGATGGTGATCCTCGCTTGGTCATTGGGCAAGGCCCTAGTCAGCCAAGCGAGGGTTTGTAGGCTAGTGGTTACTGGTTAGACAGCATCCCACAATAAAAAAGACAAAAAGAAGTAAAATATATTGAATGCAAAAATTATCCAAGTCGGCACCGGTCATGCCACGTAAAACGGACGACGTCCTCATCGGTGATTTTGGGCAAATTAGTTAGAACGGACCAAGTTGGCAAATTGTACAAAGATTTATGACTAAATTAAAACGTTTAGAATCAAGTTGACATATGTACGATTAGGTTTAGGACTTTTTTAGAAAGAATTTTCCCAGTAAGAGGCTGATCGACACGGTCATGAGGCAAGTGTGAAGAAAAGAGGCAGTTGAAGAAAGAAATCAAAGCATTTGATGTGGTTGCAGGATCATTTACGAGATTTCTGGTTCAAAGCTAAACATGTGTTATCAGACTGAAACTAATGACAAGCTCCACGCACGGCTGCACGAATGTCTCTTCCCATCACCTCTCCATTCGGCCACTAGGGTTTCCTGCTATGACGTGAATGTCATCCGGAGTTAAAAGTCAAGGAGAGATCATCCAAGAAAAGCGCAGGGCCAATGTCCCACTTTGCTCCCGGAGATGATCACGTGCAAGCGCCTAAAAGCAAGAAGAAGGTGAGGAGACGAAGACCTTTTGGGGAGGCTCTTTCCTCTTCGGTCTGGGACTAAACAAGGTCATGAAAACACTCGCTTTCCCACGCCTTTGCCTGATCTTTCCATCCTGGAAAAAGAAGGATACCGACTTAGCGCCTTTCTTCCAGCTTGCCGATTCGGCGGCATTAATATTTCCCATATCGAGTAGTAGATAAGAGTCGTGAAGGGCCCGAGCAGGTCAGCAAAATCGTCGTAGCATCCATCGTTTCTTACCTCGTATGGTAAAAAGTAGTCAGCAAAACACTCAGGTTTCCACAACTTGCGTCGATCTCTTACACCGCCAAGTCCAACTTGTCAGCAAAACACTCAGGTTTCCGCAACTTGAGTCGATCACTTACGCCGCGAAGTCCAACTTGTGCATGACACGGATTATTATAATAGCCGAGCCTGCATGGATAAGCATTTTAATTGGGTTCTATCCTTCACTTTTGATCCCTTCCTTTTGGCGGTGCATGTATGCACTTCTCTGATAACGTCAGTCCTAGAAAAAACACTTTAGTTAAGCAGAAATTGTTGACAACTTGTGTTCTTGTTCGGTTACGTAAGTTGATCCTTTTTCATCGCAAATTGCCGGCAACTTGTTCTATCGTTACAACAATGCATGGAGATGATATACGAACAAAACCCTTGCAAATATGTCGACGAGACTTCTTTCTAATCAAACAATTCAAAAGAGATCGAGAGTGCATTCTATCTAGTCGAAGGACGGCTTTGCCGAAGTGTTTATATATAATCTAGCCACCCCCTCATCTTCTAAATTCAAAGAAGTATATGGCTTATTGATGTTGCGAAACAAGGTGTTGATTTAAAGCACAAAAGTCCTTTTCTTTCTCTCTTTTCTACTTTTTCCTTATCTTTTGCGTAGGATTGATTACGCGCAAAGTATCCGACAAAACTCTACGTCAACTTGGAGAAAATATCAGAGACCACGTTGACATAGTACTCTCGGACCACCCAATATTTTCTCGTCGACTTGGGGATAAAAGCTCAATGTGCAACTCCCGCCATGACTTTCACAAACTTACAATTTAAGGCTTGACTTCTTTTTTCCTCTTGCCATAATGGAAAATACTCGTAGGGGTTATCGTATGTTCCTTTCCACGAGCAGTGTCGTGACGTCTAAAGTTTTCTTTTCCTTTTGCGGCTGGATGGAATTACACCATCATCGTCAATCATCAACTCAGAAACCAACATCGAAAGAGACGAGAATTTCCACAAGTTGCTTGCCTTGCAGTCGAGAGATTCTCTTTGGTCCAACGATTGTGTACTCTCGTGGCCAAAAGGGTTGTCGATCTACGAGGCTATGTACTGGCGCAGCTCTACGACAATTTCATGTCTCAATGTCATAATGTTCACACCAGCTTTCGGCCCTCAAGACTATCATAAAGAGACAAAGGTGAGGGACAATGCTAACGTTAGCAAGATACTTTAATGAGATTAGGTTTCGCAAAGTCGTGATAAGGGAATGATTCCGATTGATGATTTTTTGACTTCATTCATCACTGAAATCACGGGACTCTTTCTCTCTAGCTGCTAGGAGCAATCGAATTAACTAAGTATAATCCACGAGCAAATCGCACATGGAAAAGGATCATTGTTGTGTACCCCCATAAAACCCTACTTTCATGTCCTTGAATAGTCGAATTGCAGGAAAATTGTCCAAAAAGTCATAAATTTATTATACTTTTGCCAATTCAATCATAAACCTTTCAAATTAATAACTGAGTCTTAAACATTTTTATATTTTTCCAATTGAGTTTTTTTTTTTTTTTGTCAATCCTACTCTATTCCTACTCTACACTCATTCTCAGACTTTTGCCATGCCTCTTGCAGGGCGTGAGAGTCGAAACCCACTCCTGAAAACTTACATGTTCCCACCCCATCCCCTCTGAGAAGGTGGGGATTTGAACCCCTCACCTCCCCCTTACATGTTAAAAGAGTGGCCATTGGGGCGAATCCCAGTGATTTCAAATTGAGTTCATTCGGTCAATTTTAACTGAAAATCACTTATGTGAACATTAACCGTCTTACGTGGCATAATGGGCGCTAATGCGGATAATTTTTTATGATACTTTTCTATTTTAATATTTTTTTTCTTTTTACTCTTTTTTTTTTCCTTTCTTTTTCCTTTTACCAATGGCCAACCATAGGTGATGACGGGGCGGGTTGGCGCCTAGGCAAGGGCGAGGGTGAGGGTTCCCCTCGCTAGATCTGCCGAGGCCAACCCTTCCCCAAGCCAAGGTAACTTCTTCCAGCGTTGCCTTCGTCTAGGCAACGCTTCGTCTAGGCAACGCCAAGGCCAAGGTGGTCTCACTAGCGTCACTAGCACTCACGGCTTCCTGCATTTGGAGTTGGAAGGTGTAGTTGGTGTTGAAGTCTAAGGTTTGGGACACGACAAGCTCCTGACGTTGCTCAGCGATGACAACTTCGAGTTCCTCAACTTCCATTTCTTGAGTGGGCCAAAACATTCCCTTGTCTTCTTGCAAGACAAATTGCAGGAAAGTGAGGATTAGTAGCAACGGGAGGGCCGCCCTGGGCCCAGGGTGAGGCCAACTCTTGCCCAACCATCAACAAAAGGAAGAAGAAAGAAAAAATTATAAAAAAATTTGACAAAAATATTAAAATATATTAAAGATTGTCCACTTAAGACAGTCAACATTCACATTAATGATTTTCAGCTAAAATTGAGTGAATTGATCCAATTAGCAAAGTGTAGAAATGTTTAAACTCAATTGACAAAAATTCTCAATGGCCACCCTTCTTACAAGGAAAAAGGGAGGTAAGAGATTCAAATGTTCACATTCAATAGAGATGATTTAGTTTCATGTATAAGTTTCAACTCTCACACCCTATGATAAGGTAGAACAAAGAACGAGAGTTAGAATGAAAATAAAATATAGCTAACCAAAACAAAAAGGCAAAATTACAAAATTTTAGATTGAATTGGAAAAAATTTAATAGATTATAGACTTTATAGACAATTGCTCCGCCGAATTGGTTGAAAGCGAGTTAACATTTAACGAGAGAAAGGCTCATGTCATTAAATTCCCACGTTCCTTATACAAAACTACACGCATAATGATGTTGTAGGTTCTTTTTTCTGACGAGCGATGCTATTATGAGGAGAGGGACAGCGCGAAAAGATATGAATTCGAGGCCTACCCACTACGGCATGATTAGCTAAGAGCCGGCTATCATGCAGCAGCTAAAATCTAACTTCTTTTCACAAGCCACAAGGTATCCTAAAGCGACAATCCCTGATCAATGAGGACCAAAGCACCATGCGCTTTCCCGATGAATGAGAAAGAACGCGGGACATTCATGTCCCGGGATGAACCCATGGCACACGAAAGAAGGAATTCAGCAACGTAAAAGAAAGGAAGTAGATAAAGTGCTACTTTGAGACACAGGGACAGAATCATATCTTGATAAGGCAGTGATAAGAGCCACCCCCTACTTCACACACATTTAATTCACCTTTGCCATCTCCAAGGGTCGCTTCCACACCTTATCGTCAACATGCTCTCTTCCTTCCGCATTTGTTTTTGCCTTATAATCTTTTTTCCACTTTTTCTTTGCTCAAACAAAGCAACTCCCTCGTTACCTCCTCGTTCTTTCGACGACCTTCCTCCGGCCTCCTCCAGAACGCCCTTTTTTTGTCAAGAAAAAGGATGTTCCTGGGGTATCAAATTAGGCTGTAGTGGGGTGACGCAATTTTTTATTAAAAAAATACAACGGGATGAAGGGAAAAAGAATATGAAAGAAAATGTAAGAAAAGAAAAAAAAAAGGGAAGGATTCCTTTTGTGGAAAAAGTGGACAAGGGGAAAAAAGAAAGGTGAAAATCTTATCCACGGGCTGTGCATGGCGTGTAGCGCCTCAAGTTGAGGCCCCCCTCCATCGATGTCGACACGAGGAGTATTATATGTAAGGTTTTCCAAACAATGAATAAGGCGTCGGGCAGTGTTCTTATTTGATAAGCAGTGGCCAACCTCACCTGCTTATGCGAAAAAATGTGAAAATCGAGGTCATGGAAAGCTCAAATCTCCAATCTCCCACGCGGGGGTGCAAAAGTGGGGGCGAGATTGTGATGTTTGAGCAAAATGAGTACTTTTGTGGAAGTAAATATGAGTATGCAGGTGGTGGGTATGCAGCCATATGACGTATGTCGTGGTGTGAACAGACATAGATCAATTCCCGATCATTGGAAAAGCTTCGGGTTAGAAAAAAGAAAAGTTAAATGGTCTTTGCTACCATCCAATTATAAGTGAACCCTTTCGAAATCGACATCGGACTCCATTTCTAAGAGATGCGAAAAGAAAAAAATTTAAAATTTAAAAAACTTCATGTCGAAGGCTTTGTTGTAATTGGATGTCCTTAGTACACTGAACCTTTTATGACGTAGTATGCTTTTTGAGTATTAATTAGGATTGCTCTTTTTAGATTCATAATCCATGCGCATCACATTTTACATTCTATTCAAAATAATTCACGAGTCTATTTCAAGGTACATATGGAAAAATTTTGCCGATGCAATTCTAGCTTTTCTCTTGCTTTTAACCATGGCCAATCCATTCCCGAAACATTCAATCATAAATCTCTTGATTTTTTTTTCTTGTCAAGGCTATATTTCTCTAAACTGTAACCGATATTACAAAATTTTTCTGGTCTATTAGTAATCTCGAGAGAAGTCGATTGACTTCTTTAGCACATGGGAGGACAGCCTCTCTAACAAAAATGTTAGAAACAAATTCCTAAAAATCAAACCAATACTCAAACTATCAAATACTGAAAAACGAATGTGAAAATGAGCCCGGAAAACATATAATACCAATCGAAGGTATATCATGAAGACGGATATATTTTACTGCACACAGATTAAGTACCATCATAGTCTCAAAGGAATCCTGTGAAACCCTAGAATTTCATTCTTCAAGAGGGAATATACTGTTTCAAAGGAAAGAAAAGTGGAGAAATGTATTTTCTTTTTTAAACGCTACAAGTATCATTATTCCTTTTACTTTTTATTTTATATATTGCATTTATAATTAACTACACTTTCCTCTTATAGGCCATTCTTTTATAGGCTGGGTTTTGCCCAACATGCGTGGATGGTTTCAACTTGGCCCATAAAACAAAAAATACATCAATAAAGAAGGAAAAAAAACAAGAGAAAGGAAGTGTCTTTCACAAAATAAGACAAACCTTAGATGTTCCACTTGCAAAGCTGAAAGGAAGACGAGCATGGATCGATCGAAGTGGTGGTGGGAGCAAGGAGAATCCAACGGACTTTGCATGGAACGTTGTACGTCTAAATAAAGAATGGGGAAAAAGGTTGGGGGTGAAATCGGGCAGAGATCATAGACTGCTGTGGAGACACCGTCCGTGGGGGAATCAATTCACGTGCACCTCCTCCTCTTTCGGGTCTTTCACTGTCAAAAAGGAGCGATATGGAGACGATTCTCCTCCCCTATCCCCCTCTCCCCAAAAAAAGTTCAACTTGTAGACAAAGCTTCTTCCGCTCGAGTTAATGGACGATCGAATGGACGCCCGGGCGGCCCGCTCAAGGCATAAACAGTGCCAAGAAAAAGCTGGCATATGAAGTGACTATATTTCTCGTATAGGATGATATTAGTGGTCCTCTGGGAATGTTGTTTTTTTTAGTCATTTGTTTTATTCGATCGTGTCCCTGAACTTCTGTGCATTTTGACTTACTTCTTGTATTGTATTCCTCCACGATTGGATTGCCACGTGATGCCCATCTTCCGTAGTCAGAAGTATAAACATTTAAAGACCTGTCATTGGAGGACCACGTCACTATCGTTACAAAGAGCCGAGAAAAATGGTCCAAAAAATCCTAAATTTGTTGGATTTTTACCTCCTAAATATTTTCATTTCTTATTAATTTAATCCATTTGATCAATTTTGATCTGAAAATGCTAATATGAATGCTAGCGGTTGTCATATAGGATAGCCGGCGTTGAAATAGACAAATATTTTGATATTTTGTTTGAATTCTTAGTCATTTTTTTCATTTTTTTCCTTTCTTTTCTTTTTTGCTTCTTCTATCTTTTGCCGGTGGCTAGCCTTCAACCACAGGCGATGATCAACCACCAACCTTGTCAGGCCAAGCAAGGCCTGGTTAGGTGAGGGCAAACCCCAACAAAGGGAGCCCTTGCCCAAATGAGGCCAATGAGGGTTGACCTTGCCCAGGCTAGACGAGGTCAATCGCCCATGTGATGATATCAACACATCATTGCTATTGTAGAACTACTATCACCATTATCTTATTCTTTTTAAACTTTCTTAAGCATGCAAAAGCATAAGGGACTAAAGAAAATCCTGAAGTACATGCAATTTTCTATAAACAAGGCACCTTCATTTCTTATTTATTTATATATATACATCTGACGACAAGTGAGGTGCCCTGGAAAGGTCTCACATTCTAGGCCTAAACTAGCCTCATAAGACATCCTACATGCCTTTAGAGTCTATGGCTATTGTCTGGGTAATCGGTCTTTAAAAATTATGAAACTTTAGTATGAGGTTGATAAGACCTAAAGGAACATCCTTTGTGAAGAACTCAAAATATGGTTCAGTTCATACAATTCTAAATAATTTTTTGCAAGCCAGGCTCAAAACAATCAAGATCTCCAAGACAAAATTGAGTAGAAAAATAAATATTCCATTGACCAAATGAGACTGAAAAATTATGAAAATTTAATATGTGGTATTTTGGATGTACTCTACAACATTTATGAGTAACATATTTTAGAATTATGGACCCAGAAATCTGTAGAAAATGAAAAGCAGAAAGAGGTCAGTCTAGTGAACCCAAAAATAGATTTTGAATCTCGAAGTTTTTAAAATATATTTTCGTCATATGAAATTCAAAAATTATGAAATTAAAGTATGTCATAGAATAGTCAATAAAGTATGTAGTAGAATAGTCAATAAGGGACAATTCTCATGAAGAAGCACCCACATGAAATTTTCACCACATAAGCTGGTACAAAATTAGCAAACTTTTAGGGTGGGCTAGAGCTGAACATACCCTCAGCCTAGTCACGACTTTCCTTCAAATTTTCTACCATTCCGGCCCTCACACGTGCCAAATATTGACTATCCATGCCTCTACAACCTAACCATGAGCTCAACTAGTTTGAATTCGACAACGTAGCTAGGTAACGTAGTGAAACTTCTGATTAAACGAGTAACGTAGTTGAAATTTCGATTAAACAAAAATCTCAACAACGTTCTTGGAGTTCTACGGAACTATTCTTGTTGCACGAAAAACGATCAACATAGGATAGAACATAGGATATCCACTCGCCTCAGTTTCTTGATAAACTGTGGTGGTGGCGACGCAATGCTGGCTTGAAAGAAAAAGGGCCGATCTTCTTGCTTGAAGAGGAACTTTCTACCGCTGGCTTCTATACCTTACTGGGCATATGGCTGAAGTGAGATAGGGAAAAAGGAGATGGTTTTGGGCGATCCAACCGAGACAATGAGTGGCCGCTTCTCTCTCTTATCTTTTTTTTTATTCCACCGCCATACCGGTCTTCGATTTTGGTAGCACTTGTTGACATTCCTGCCTCAATTCATGCTAGCTGGAACATAGAGTGTCTTAGAGAAGATTCAAGAGTCTTGGTAAAAAAAAAAAAAATTAAAACTAATTTTTTTAGGCTAATACTTTGAAAATTCTTGAGATTGGGATGTTTGGATCAATATAGTTTATTGACGACAAGGTAGCGGCAACAAATCGTTAATGTCACGGTGAGGATGCAAACGACATAGTCCAATGGCGAGCTCACTATTTTGTTGAGCGAAAAATCCAGATATCACAATCCAAACCAAGCGAGGCCGGCCCTGCCTAGGCCAGGATGGCTTCACTGCGCGTCAGCCAAGCAAAGGCTACACCGAGTGAGGGCCAGCCTTGCTAAATTTGGCATCTGGGTGAGGGTGAGCCCTGGCAAGGGCTCCCCTCTTTAGATTTGGCAAGGCTAGCCCTCATGCATGCGATGCCTGGCAAGGCCACCCTAGCTAAGGCTTGCCCTTGCCTAGTTGGGTCTCGCTTGTGGGGACAAGGACAATGGTCTCAGCATGGCCCATGGCTAGCCATCAACAAAAGGGATAAGAAGCCAAAAAGATTAGAGAGAAAAAAAAATCAGAAAAAATTCAAAAAAATATATTATTAAAAATTGTACACTTTTGTACTAGTTGACCTATGTGGCATTGCAAGTATTCAAGTCGATGATTTCTAATCAAAATTAGTCGAATTGACTCAATTGGTGGAAAATAAAGAGATTTAAAGCTAAATTAACAAAATTTAAAGGTTTAAAACTGAATTGATAAAAATGTAATAAATTTTAAAAATTTTTGACAATTTTCCCTACTACGAGGCGTGGGATAGGGATGAGGAGAAAGTCCCCCCCTAGTGGGGTGTGGGGCTCAAATGGGAACTTCCTTAACCCTACGCCTTGCCCACCCTCCATATTTATTCATTTATTTATTTTCATAATTCATTCTTTCTTTTTATGCTCCTCTTGATAAGTTTTTTTTTTTTGGTAAGTATGATAAAGTTAATGTGTTAATAATTTTAAAAAAAAAATCCTACAAACTAAGCTTTTACGTCATATGTGAGTAGATTCTTGCCAAAGTAGTCGATATATTTAGGTTTTATGATACAACCGCATTGGTATAGTTAAACAATTTTCGTCTTTTATTTTGTGCAATTCTGTGTTAGATACGATAACTTTCATTTTTAAGCAGAAAAAAAGTTCCCCGGGTCAAACCGAAAGGAGCGGGTTGCCCGGCATACGGCGGGTCGGGGGCTCGGAGGCGCTGCAAATCTGGCGCTGACCAACGGTCACGATTTTCACGCTTCCCCGTGCAATTATGAGGGGATCACGAGAAATTCGGTGTGCCGCCAGGGTACGTACGATTGGACACGTGGCGCCTCGAAGCGAATCTCGCATTAAACAAATGTGTCCGGCCCGAGTGGGGCCCACTCGATTCCCTCCGCACGTCGTTTTCTGCGATTGTGATCTCCTCGTAATAATTGCCTTTGCCCTTCCATCCGAATGTTTACTGTTTCTATCGGAAAAACTTTATCAAATTCGCTTTCCCGTCAGTCCGTTCGAGGACGGTTACGGAAAATGACGATTCTCTGGCGAATCCGTGACGTCATCAGATCACATAGGGGAAAGTTTTTTTGGCATCCATTGACGGAGTTGCCCGATATCGCCAATTAAACATAATATATATTTCACTCAACCCAATGATTAATTAATTAATTAATTAATTAAAGAAAACACCAATCAGATTTGCATAGAAAATTTTGGAAAAATCATACAAACGGCCTTTGAGTTTTGGCTTGATATGCAATACCATTCTTAAATTTTTAATTTATTTAATGTATTCATTGAACTTTCGATATACAATCAATTTGATCTGTTGATGGAATTTACCGACTCAGTTTCCAATCTAACAAATGACGCACGTGAATTATCATCCTAAGATATTTAATCTATATAGGGATAAAATAATCTATGTAGATAACATTAATAATCGATTTTTTTCCAAATTAAACAAATTAAAGTAATTATTATATGTTGAATTAAGTTGGACATCCTACATTGATGATCTACGTGTAACATTAGTTTCCTATCCACCATTTAAATGTATCAAATTAGAAGCCAAATTAGAACATTCTGTCAATTTTAATTAATGAAAGTACTACATTCAATATTTTCATATAGTTCTTAACTAAATTAAACATATATATCAAAACTTTATGTACCACAATAGACAAATTAAAAAGTTCAAGAATAATATTTATATGTTAGATTAAAGTTTAAGGATCACATTATATATTGAGATAAAATTGATGGATTATTTCAATCGACTCTGCCCCCATGCACTAGTGCATGTCATCATCCTGCCGTCACTGTCGACCGCTATCTTTAGCGCTCAGTCCGTTCGCCACCACAATGCCGATTGCCGCGGCCTCCTCTCCCGCCTTGACTTCCTCCTCCCCTCATTAGACCGTCACTTTATGAGTCAATGGTCAATCTATGGCCGTGGACTTCGTATTGACCCTGTGGACTTCGTATTGACCTTGATCTGAGGTCGCGCAATGCGTGTGATCACGAGCCGGAAAGCGCTCAAGGCAATTAAAAGGAATTTGAGTTTCAATCTCGAGCTTCAAACGTCAATTTCAATGCGTAGATTTTGTCTAGCGAAGTCGAGTTTGAGTTATGGATTTCATTAATCGGAGCAAATTTGAATTTCATTGCTTTGTATTTTAAAAGGATAATAATGACATAAATAGTTACTGAACTTTAACTCAATATATAATGTGGATTTTTGAACTTTCAATTTGTTTAACGTGATCCAATGTAATCTTTGAACTTATGATTTGTTCAATGCGATCCTTAAACTTTTGATATACATGAAAATGTTTAATATTGTCTCGGAACTTGAATTAATGGAATGAGAATATTAAATTTTATTTTCGTATAGTTCATGGACAAAGTTAAGCAAATTATAAGTTCAAAGATACGTTGCACATTAAATCAAAATTCAAAAACTATTTGTATCATTTTCCCTCGATTAAACTAATAAAGATAAATTGAACCCAAAGATGATAACGCCAATCTTGCTTTATAAAATTGGAAATGAAATTGGAAATATGCTTCTTCATAATTAATTGCAACCAAGAACCAGGTGACACATTTCCAGTTCTAGTGTATGATTGAGATCAATCATGAACCACGGTGAATAAGTAAGATTCCTCGGTGATATTTTTCACTTTTGGACAAGATATTTTTCTCTTGGGATTACAAAGATATTTGCGCTTTATGCAGCTGTCCAAAAGTTAAAAAGAGTTAACAAATTATCATATTCTACGTCCTTTTTCACAACTGACGGCATCATAAGTCGAGAAAGAGCCTTGTTGAAGAAGGAGATGCTCGTTTTTTGGGTGATTTTCAAGAAAGACCCAAACTTTTAGATTTTATTTTAATTTTATCCCCAACTTTGCTTTTTATATCATTTCAACTTTCACTCTAAATCCAAATATGCAACATATCCAAAAATTGACACTAATTTAATAAAAAATTCGATCGACATTAAAACCAGTTTTAGAAGTTCATTATTTGAACTCGCATTTTCATCAACACTCCCATTTTGTAAGGAACAATAGCAACCTCATAATGTCAATAATATTGAAGCAATTAGAAGTGATTTTCTAGATGCCTGAGCAAATTTGGGATGGGTTTTTAACGATACAAAAAGAAATTAAAGGTTGAATTGATACTAGACCTAAAATTAATGATCTCTCAAGAAATTACCCCTTGATGCAATTATTGTCATCGTGATATTTGACTAGACTCACTTTGTTGAGCCAAAACAATTACACTTCACCTACTAGACCCCAATTCGAAAATCCAGACAATCTCAATTTTCGTACAAAGCGCGTGACTAGTTATATTTTTATACACTAAATCATCCAAAAAGATAAGTCTACAAATATGTGAATACTGACGGTAAAGCAGCATCAGAGTAAGGCAGTGTAACTTTAACTTACATTTCCCATCAGAAATCTCATGCAAATTGCTGGTTTTTATAATACGAATGCATCATGTGCATGTATATAAGAGGATGCAAAGCAACGGCAGAGAACTGAGGCAACTGCACGACCACCCACTGAGCTCTGCCTCCCTCCGCCCCCGCCCCTTTTCTCGGAGAACAGGACGTCCGAACAGAGAAAAAATCAAGTGCAGTTCGCAGATTTTTTTCTCTGCAAATTCTCTGGGAGGCGGTGGAGGGCTCAGCTTTTTCTAGGGGGCGCAGATCTCGAAGCCCCTCCTCTTCATTCCCCTCTCTCTCTCTCTCTCTCTCTCTCTGCCACCTACCACTCCGGAAAGCCCTGCCTTGTCCTCTGTTCTTGTTGCTTCTCTTGAAAGTTCTCCCTTTCTCGTCGCCCGTCGATCCGTCTCGCCCTCTTCATCGACGCACATTGTGGTTCATCTTCATTTGTTTGCTTTGGTTACTCAAAAGGGTCCACTCCAACTTCTTGGTGGAGCAAATCTACACTAATTTTACCTCAATCCGCTAATTGGGTAGTAAGATTTCCATTGCTGTAAGAATTAAGGGAGGCATGGGCATGCTTTGCTTCTTCACCAATTCCCTCACTGTGCTCTCCAGCCTTGTTGTCCTCTCCATTTCCAGAGGTGTTTAACATGGGTTTTACTACCTTATCGCTTATGGACTTGCTTGCTGCGTTCCATTACATTGTCCTGATAATTTTTTGTCGGCTCTCTGCTTTGGGCCAGGTGCTTCTGGGGCAACTTTCACATTTGTCAACAAGTGCGACTTCTCAGTCTGGCCAGGGATCCTATCTAGTGCGGGCAGTCCCAAGCTGGCCAGCACCGGATTCGAGTTGTCTAAAGGCGGCTCGAGGTCCTTCCAGGCGCCGACAGGGTGGTCCGGCCGCTTCTGGGGGCGTAGCGGCTGCGATTTCGACGACTCGGGCCGTGGCTCATGTGCCACTGGGGACTGCGGCTCCGGTGAGGTCGAATGCAATGGAGCCGGCGCGACGCCGCCGGCTACTCTGGCAGAGTTCACGCTCGGCTCCGGCTCTCTGGACTTCTATGACGTGAGCCTGGTCGATGGGTACAATTTGCCAATGATTGTTCAAGGCACTGGTGAATCAGGTATAAGCAGTGAAGTTTCTTGATCTTGAGGTCCTACTTATATGTTTTTCTTGATTTTCAGGGGAGTGACAACTTTTTACTTCTTCATTCGTGTTTGATTAAGTGTGAGAAAATAGATCAGCTGAATTCATGAAGAGCTCTCCCTCTTAAAACTGTAGAATTTGTTCAGCAAATTGGATATTTTTACTTTCTGCGATTGAGACTGCTAGCTGAAAAGTTAAGAACGTTAAACCTAACGGGTCGCTAGGCCTAACGGGCCTTTAGGAGATGATGTTAGGTTCTTGTTAACTCAACTTACGGATGAAAGGTCATATCAGTATGGTGGATTGAACTATTTTAGGAGTCATCTCATTTTCAGCTTTTCACCTTTGATTACGGAATTCCATTTTTGTTTGTAGCTCTGAATTATTTCATCTTCAATCAGTTGGCCAACACCGGGTCACAAGCCTTTTAAAATCTACATCATGATGTGATGGTTACACTATCTAATTGAAATCAACGAACGAATTGGACTCGAGATGTTTTACAGCACTTCCAAATCACCGTGCCTCTCTCGACCAATTGACATGTGAATCACAGTTTACTTTTCAAGTCATACTCATTGGCAATTCTTGCGTGTGAACTGTAGGTGCTTGTGCCACCACCGGATGCCAGACAGACCTGAACCTACAGTGCCCGAAGGAGCTGAAGGCTGAGGATGGCACGGGGTGCAAGAGCGCCTGTGAGGCGTTCGGGAGCCCGGAGTACTGCTGCAGCGGCCCATACAGCTCTCCTGCCACCTGCAAACCTTCAATGTACTCCCAGATATTCAAGACGGCATGCCCCAAATCATATAGCTATGCTTATGATGATGCCACTAGTACTTTCACTTGCAGTGATGCTGATTATACCATTACATTTTGTCTCACCTCTCCAAGGTAAGTCTGTTTTGTTCTTCTTCTATCACTTTGATCGAATATCGTTTTCCTCAAATCGTCTGGCTGAAGGAAGTTTTCAGTTTTTGACTCAATTAGTTCAGAGAGTGGTCATGTATAATAACAACTAGTTCTTTTTCTACTCAAAAGCTGGAAAATCACAATTTCTATACATAATTTCAGAATCTGCATAAAATGGGTGGAGATTGTAAGCTCACGAGAGTTTACCATGCTTTACTGATCTCAAGCAACAACGAGAGCAGAATCATGAAAAAGTTGCATAAATGCATAGTTTATCTGTCATGTCTACTTTATTTCTTAAACGTAAGTGGAAGTTGGAAAGAAGAGGTGGATTGTCAATAGTTATTGTGGAATGATTGACATCAGGACCTTTTCTAGATTGAAGGAACCTTTGTTCTTCGTCTAATTTTCTTCCCCGTAACATCCGTATGATGCCCTGTTAGTGTATGCTGCAAAACTAGTTTTTTTTTTTCTGTCATCATTTGATCTGGAATTTTATTCCTGTGCAGCCAAAAATCCGCCACAGATTCTCCTCCTCCAAAGACAAACGGAACAACGGAGAATCCGGATACAGGGTCAGATTCCGGGTCTGAGTCTGGGTCTGAGTCTGGGTCTGGGTCTGTGTCGGATCCTGTGCCGGTTCAGGAGAGTGCATTTGCCGCTTCATGGCTGGCCAATATGGCAATTGGTGACTCTACTAGAACCCAGCCTCCCACAGCCGTTCAATTAGCAATTTCTCTAGCAGTCTCTCTCACCCTCCTTACCATCTCACACTTGTAGTCCCTCTGTCTTTCTTTCACTTTCCTCCCACTTCCTTGCAAAACCATAACATAAAAAAGGATGCCCAAAGCTCAAGGGAGAGGATTTCGGTGTGATGGGAATTTGCTTGGAGAGGAAAAAAAGTTGGCAAAATCGAAATTGTAAACCTCTACCTTCCCGTTTCTGCATAATTAATGATGATCTTACAAAATATTAGATAAAGCATTCATTTTGGAAAAGGGAAAGAAAGATGTCTCTTTTTGTTTCTCTGGCAGCCCTCTCCTTTCGTTTCAACTTGTCTATGGGGACTGACTGAACCACTATGCCTGCTACTGCTGGAGTAAAAGCAAAGGAATCAAGCTGCAAAGCAAAACATTTTGGACCCAGAAACAGGAAAAGAAGAAAACAAATGCCTGGAAATTTTTATGCTATTTCTTTGCCTTTTCTTTTTTCAACTGGTGGGAGGGGAATGTGATGACGAGAAAGCGACTGCCTTTTGGAGGTGAATCTCAGTGGGTGGGTGCAGTGGATGGTGGAAGTCCACTTTGCGAGAGCTACAAGCCTCGTGAATAAACAATATGATCCGTCTCTCTCTAAGCAGAGGAGAAGCACTTGGGACTATGCCTTTGCTTATACTTCAAGATTTGCTCTGCAAGATGAAGTGGAATAGGGTAGAAATTCAGCAATATAGGCACGCATAGAGAGCGCCCTTTTGACGGAGTTCGTGTTATTTTGACTCAAAACAGTTCATTCACCTTGGCATCCGCATTCAAATTTTCGAAATTTATTCAACGATTATGGTCCTTAATTATCGCAAAAGATATGTTAGACACGTAGCTGTAGGACTCGAATTATGACAGTAACCAAAACGGGGGGCGAAATTCTTTTCCTGAATCGAGAGGATCCAATCTGGCTCTGATAATGATCTTACTCAAAGTTTGCAGTAGGACGAAATAAAAGGTCAAGACCTTGGGCAGCATGTTCAGCCTAAAGTTGCATGCTTGCAACTGATTGTTGATAAGGCCCATGGTGGGGACCGAATTTAGAAAAGATCAGGTTGGGCTTCTTTCATGCCAAGGACTATCTACCAAGAGATAATAAAGAGTGGGTGGAAGATGTTTTGGTGTTAAATAATGGGGCACTGACCTTATTCCTTCTTGGTGCAATCATTAAGATGTTGATACACGCTAGGGTCGAACCATTCCTCTCAAATGCTTTGTTGAAATCTGGCATTCCCAGATTCTAAATCGCATTATGATGTCTGCAACATGCACTGCATCATAAAGTTGAGGGGAAGAATTCAAGAAAATCTCAACTTGGTTCTTACTGTCCTGAGCTTAGTGGAGGTCGGCTTGACATTGTTGCAAAGGCCATCGCACGCTTAAGCATCATTCTAATGTCCTTTCACTATCTTTAACCGCAACAGGCTGGGGTAAGAACAACAGCGATTTCACTACTTGACGTTAGAATTTCTTCGGATTACGACAGTGCTTGTAGCAAAAAATGCGAGGCTTTTACTCCACTCAATCAATCATGGCTAATGCTCGTGAACCTTTCTGACCTGGGAAAGAACAAAATGTATGAGGACACGGCTTTCATTGTCATGCTCTCATCCACAAGAAAATTTTCTGAAAACTACATGATGATGGCCGGTCGATTGTACAAGGTTGGAGATCATTCAGGCATCATTGTGGGGTTGACAAGGAACCAAGCGTGGACATATGCGGAAAAATAAGATAAAGGAAGATAGAAAAAAGCTGAAAAGGCCAAATGCAAGGAGGCACCACCAAGACAGGACATTGGATTCCAGTTTGATGGACGTCTAGAGAATAGAGTCCTTGTTACCCACACAGTTGTGGGGTTGAACTGAACCAAGCTAAAAAGAATCAATCAAGACAACGGCTACTTCTTTTTCTTGTTGGAGATAAGAGAGATCCTTTTCAATATGTAGGACCTCTGCAGAATGAACCATTATTGTTCGAGCGCGAGTGTGTAGAGGAAGTAACAGAATCTAATGACCTAATTCATCAGTAGCTTGGTATAACATCATCATCGTCGCTGCATCTGAGGGTCTCGCTACATATATAGCTCGATGACTATGTTCGACACATCAAGATTATACTTATTACCCTTGAAACTGTGGAGCTCTGCTGACAGAATGGCTCATGACGCTGCAACGTACATGAAGTGCTTCGGCTCTATAAAGCACTTGGTTTGAATATCGATATCCAAGGTCATGGTGTGTGTGCAATAGTGCACTGCCCTGTGTGTGTGATAACCCTTGATTGCGACAACATAAACATGGTATGTAGTTTTGCAATCATCATCCAAAAGGAGAAATAAGCAGATGTATTAGAAGTGAAGGGTCTGGTTTGTTTATAATTAATTAAAGATTATATCTCATAGCTTTCATCAAAGTTTTAGGTGCACTCACATGTCCTGCCTCTACCTTCAAAAAGGGGGAATTGACTGAAAATGATATGATCTCTGTGCTCTGCAATTTGATTGGCCAAGCATGAACCCTCCTCTCATGGTCAGAAATAGTTCAATTTGAAGTCATTGCTGGGTCATGGATAAAGCAGAAATAAGAAAAGAGAAAAGAAAATTTGGGGTAGCTTCAATGAATTATTCTGGAGTGATCTAAGATTAAATTTGAAGAGCAATCTGGGGATGGAACAATGGACAAGTCTTTCTTTCGCCATCTGAAATCAATGAGCTATCGAGAATGAGACTCAAATTTTGATTCACTAGATTTTCTTCACAACCAATGCTCATATCTGAGGCCACTGAATTGAAGAGCATATGTACATACTCGAATCATGGAAAGTAAGAAGTAAAGTTACCGTGAAAAGGAAAAGAGAAGAAGATTTCTCAGGATTTACTTGATGCAGGATAATTTTCATCTGCCATTCTAGCCTTGAGTTTGTGCTCGGCGCACATCCTGCAATATATGCTCTTTGTCCTCATCACGAGCAACACGTCAAGCCCGAAACCAAACACACAAGCCAGGCCCATGATCACATACACGAGCATATAACACTGGGACCCGACGCAAGTGTTACTGCCTCCGTCACTAATGGTGGCTTGAACATCGTAAAGATGACCGGCAAGCAGGCCAGAGAAAAGGAAAGAACCTAGAGGAAGATTGAGAATTAGGATGTTGTACAGAAGGCCATAATATTTGAGGCCAAACAGCTCTGATGCAATTGGAACGGTGACAGTGAGGCGGACGCCGTAGCATATGCCCACCAGAATCGAGCCAATGTAGAAAGATCCTGGCAAGGCCAAGGCCATGATGATGTATCCTAGAGTCATCAGTATCTGTGAAGCCGCATTCCAGATAGGCCTTGGTGTTCCACACTTCCTGCAGACGAACTAAACACGATGAAAATGTTGAGAGAAAGCTCATCTTCAATAAAATGTCAAGTCCTCAATTAATATATCAAAAGCTGTCTCTATGCAATTTCAAAAGCTTGAAAAGCTAAAGAGTTGGGCATACCAAATGTAGTGTTCTGACACCAATCCTGAGATGATCCTCCCAAAGAATCCCCAGATGCTGGTGAGAGAGACGAAGATTGATACATCAACGTAGCCAAGCGCGAGCCCCATCTGTCCCATGTTGTTCATGAAGCACATTCCCGTGCCCACCCCACATAGGAATGATACAAAAAGTATCCAGAAATCGACCGTCTTCATCATTTCCAAAACCGTGTGATCCTCCCCAATCAATGGCTGGCGCTTTTCCTGGACAGATCCTTGAGCAACAGTTTCGGTCAGAGTTACTGAATCTTCTAGCCTCGTTGGTGGGGCAATAAGTGGCTGTTTGATTGCTTGTTCAATATCAGAATTTGGTTTCAACTCGGGCATACCTAAGTAAAAAGGAACACCTAATGGCAGAGCAAGTAAGACTACTAGTCCTATTGCAAATGCCACGGAAAGAACGTGGCCATGACTTCCACTAATGTCAAAGGCCAATAGATAGGAGGCCAGCACGATGGCCATCACATTAAAAGGCATTCAAGAGCTGTGTCTCTCGCTTTTCTTCTTCAGGGGCAGTTTCACAGAGGAAAACAGCGGCAACCAGGCAGATTACTGTGGGAACTACGGCAAGCATGAGGAGGAAAGTGGAAGGGTCAGAGGAGAAGAGAGCGGCGCAAATGTCAGTGAATATCGCCGTGCTTAGCCCCACGTATCCCTTGAGAATCCCTGAGACTGGTCCTCGGCTTTTTGGAAAGTTCCTCATGCAAGTCACTAGGACGGCTGTGTTCATCCACGTCGTGCTGTTTCCGCCCATGCACAGGAATATGCACATCTGCATAGACATTGGCAGGGACTTAGTTCTGAGCAAAAGGTTGGTCAATAAATGCATGCACACTTTTAAACGGAAGAAAATGTGAGACCTAACTAAAATAAGGACACATTTTAGAGTACTATTGAAAAGGTGCAGCCTGTGGTTTCCACGCAGGAGTGGTAGGAACATAGCTTACCTGCCAGTAGGGAAGAGGACTGATTCGCTGGCTCACGACAAGCCATTGAGCTCCATACCCTATTAGACCCTCTAAAGATCCAATCAGAAGTATAATCCACGTAGGAAATCGATCCGAGGCAAGGCCAGAGACGAGCCCAAATGCCTTGCCTACATCTTTAGCCACGGATAGATTGTTGAGCTCGAGCTGCGTGAGCGCCATGAGAGATTTGAGCGCATCGGAGTAGTTGGAGAACGTGTAGTTGTTGCCTGCAATGGCCTGGACCCAAATTGCAGTCACAAATCCTAGCCATTTTCCAGCAGGAGACATCAGAGATAATGAAGGAAAATACACTGAAGACTGAGGAGGACAAATAGATTTTTCTTGTTTGGGTTTGAGCCATAAGAGACTGACAAGCTTATTTATACATTTGGCACTGCATTCATTAATGAGACAATGATTAGTTTTGCCTGGTTTTGAATGGATTGGAA
The DNA here is from genome assembly GCA_014182405.2 of Eucalyptus sideroxylon. Classification (NCBI taxonomy): domain Eukaryota; kingdom Viridiplantae; phylum Streptophyta; class Magnoliopsida; order Myrtales; family Myrtaceae; genus Eucalyptus; species Eucalyptus sideroxylon. The sequence goes on from CM024557.2 coordinate 10,493,290, forward strand.
GAAAGAAGGTTTTGCGATCAAAGGGTGGAACATGGTTTTTGTAGTTTCCGGATTTTGTGATGTACTCGTGGAGAAATTGGATTAAAGAACCAAGTGCATGAATAAATAAGTGCAATAGCCAAATGAAGTAATGCTGAAAGTCCAAACAACAAGTGGGCACTCTTGGTCTTTCTTTAATATTTCTGAGGTTTTTGAAGTTGATGGCTTGCATTGCTAAGCAAAACAGCTTCAAAGAAACCAAGTCCTTGAACAGAGGATATGGAAAGCGGCCTCGCCCCTTTTGGAGATCTTTACTTTTGCAAAGATGTGTCAAGGAAATAATCGGAAACGCGATTCTCGATTTTTAAACAAATGATCTTGGGTGGTTCCATTATAAGCAAGAATCGAGAGATCTTACTTTTGTCTAGCAATTGACTCAAGAAACCTTTCTCGAAGTCAAATCCTACTTACCGCTTACCGTGATTGACTCCGAATGTCATGTGGAGCGACACGGAACTCGCTTGCTTCCTCTAATCAGAACAGGGCAAGGATATTATCTATAAAAGTAATTGATTTTTCCAATAATTACAGGGTACCGGCTCTTGTTTTCTGCTAGCAGTTGTTTTAAGGATAAGGTGTGGTCCCTTTTGAGGTTTTATGGATCAGAAGAAAATGATAAATGTCAAAAACTAATGGAACGGAAGCAGATGAAGACACTTTATGTCCCTGTTTGCATTCATGAGCTTGCAAATTCAGATTCCTCTAACTGCCTAAAGCCCCTGAATTTTACCAAGGAAACGCCCACCACTTTGTGTCCCGGTTTGCATTCATGACTCAGATGTAGGCCCGCTTGCCAACGCTTGAACAATGGATTTGAAGTATACATGCTATCTGGTGCCTAAAACAGAGATTTGCATGTACAAAGAAACAAGGAAAAATACAAGGAACAAAAGGTGCTAAATTATGGAGTGAACAGAATTGAAAGTGCATAGTCCGTTTCAGAGAATTGAAAGACAAGTTAATGTACTCTCATTGATCGCCGGCTTGAGACAAGAAGAGTCTGATCATTTTCGACAGCAACGCATTGAGGTCACCAGTCCAACACTACTGCAAGATCTGCTAGGCAACTGCATGTATTTCCATGTAAAGAAGAGATTTTGTGAAATAATGATGATGGTCAATTTTACAATTTTTCGATGGTAAATTTGATAGAAGGGTCCGTGAATTACACGCGATAGATTTTTACAAACTATACATAATCCACAACTTAAATGATTCTTCGCATCAAAAGACAGGACAGCCTTCGACGACAACCCCTTTAGCTGTGGGGCAAGCGGCTAATGGACATCCATCAGGATCTTCACCCCACCAACTGAGGCTAACATGCTTCATTCCCAAACACAAGTACAGAAGCACGGCCATAAACGCTAACCCAGCATCAAGTGCGCCCGATAGCGCATAATTGTGGCGACTCCACCAACCTCGATAGTATCGGTAAGCAACGAATCCTGATAAAAATCCAGCGATGATCCAACTGGTGTAGTTAACAGCAGTAGCTGGAGGCATGCTTACTGTAGCACCGAGCAGCACGGGCATTGTGATTAGTCTAATCCACTCCTTGTCTGGAAAGGCCTTATGCGCAAGCCAAACAATGAAAGGAGCAATGGCCCCTACCAAGAAAAACCAGTTGATGGCAGAGTAGTAGCCGAGATCTCCAAAAATCCTGCGGGGCCCAATCAAACCCCAAATGACTGAACCATCAAAAAATACATGGTCACCAGGGCAAGTCCATGGACTGCCTGCTGGAAGCAGCGCCCGGTTACAAATGTCAGGGACTGTATCCATAAGCCACCACGCCGTATGGAGATGCACTAATGCTGCAACAACAGTACCGACCACCTGATAGAAGATCAATTCTTACTGTAAGCAAAGAAAGGGAAAAGAATGAAAGACCGGTTTTACAACAATTTCGGGCAGATTTCAAGTGTACAGAGATTAATTTTGGGGAAATCATTTTTTCACCTCACCGGGAATCCATCAAACTAATATATTTACTTCTATCACTCATCACAGACGGGAAAAGACAAGAGACTAACCTGCGCCATAAACATCTCTCGAGGAGGAATTTTCATGTAGTGCCCAAGCTTGAAGTCTTGTAAGAATGTGATCCCCTGCTTCATACTGATGTACCCATAGACTTTAAACAGAATGTTCGCGACTGGATATCCAGGGTAAATGTACCCAATGATAAATTCTGTGATTACGTTCAAAGCTGGTGTCTGACCAACACACATGGAACTCATGAGAATATGCAAAGTATTAAGCTTAGAGTAAGAGCAAAGAGTACATAATAATCACTGATCCGCATATTTATGTATTCTATTGTAGAGAATAAACAATCTAATTGACTCATACAACATATACTTTAAACATGATGGATCTGCACCTGATTTGTCGTTGCAGTGATGACTCCAACAGGAAGAGTGAAAAATATGGCAAGAGCACATGCTAGCAGAACACCCCACCATGGCAGTTGAAGCTGATCCTTGAAGTACTCACATATAAATATGGTTGCCGCAATATTTACCAAAAGAATACAAGTAAACCACCATTCAGGAACTTGCTTGTATCTTCTCATGAGCTTAGTGTGTATATCCATTTTCTTCTCACTAAAGGCGGACTTGCTCAGCAGCCATATTTCTCTAAAACAATACCATAACATTAGATCATCTATCTGAGCATGGTTAATAAGAAATTGCAATTCAACTGGATTGGCAACAACCATATAACTCTGTTCAATTAAAAGGTGCGGTGTTATATCAGAACAATGTCATTTGTAGCAGAACTTAACAACAATACCATAACATTAGATCATCTATCTGAGCATGGTTAATAAGAAATTGTAATTCAACTGGATTGGCAACAACCATATAACTCTGTTCAATTAAAAGGTGCGGTGTTATATCAGAACAATGTCATTTGTAGCAGAACTTAACCAACAAGGGAAGAACACACTCCCACAAGGCCAACTATGGGTCTGGGAACAAGACAACTATAACACAGATCTCCAAAGAACTTAAGCACTACTTGACTAGTTGACTTGGATTCTTTTTTTTTTTTTTTAACTGAAAGGACATGGGATATAGAAGTGACCAAAATAATGCTGATACATTAATGTAAAACTCACCTTCTGTTCACACAACACAAACAAATTCACTGATAACATTTCATTGAATTTTACTTAGCAAGGATGGTGTGGTGCAGTTACATCAGAGAAGTTAACAAAATTCCTCTCATCACAATTTAGTTAATGAATAGCAAGCAATTGTGCAGCACATAACAATGCAAAAGAAAAATGCAACTTACTTTCCATGGAAGAGGAACCCATGAACAACAGTAGCGGTGAGGCAGGCAAAGCTGATGCCATAGTACACAGAAAAGACAGTACAAAGATAGAGAGGACCCTCCCTTTCATATGCCTCGGCATCCAATTGAAAGTGTTCATTTATGATGGCAGAAATATTGTATTCTTGTCCCGAAGATGTGAACAGGCTATCTGAGAATAAGGAAAAAGTCTTGGCTCTGTATATATTGAGCCAGTAAGCTATAGGTGTGATGACATACATGACAAGGGCAAAACCAACAGCAATATTGGCAGTAGCAAACCACGGGCTAGCCAGTGGACTACCGAGATAAGCGGAGATGCTGGACCAGTCAAGTCCGACTGCACCAATCCCAAGACCATGGAGTCCAGAACCTAACTGTTGGGCTAAAACCGAAGCAGGGAATAACCAGCAGATCCAGGAAAGAGAGGTCAACATTGGAAAGAGGTAACCTGGAAAGACATAGTAACTGAAGCTACAGATGAAGGCTATAAGGAAAAAATGGTTCCGCGTCAATCCGCCTTTGGCCTCTGCTCTTTCTCATGCAGTGCTCTGCATTTGACCATAATAACGTCAAGTTATATGATAAACTACAAAAAGAAATGAACTATACAAAATGTTTGAAGGCTAACGAAAGCAAATGTCATCGCCTGACTCCTTGTTTACCAGGTCAAAAGCAACTTAATACATATATATTCTAAAAATGATTGCCTGGAGATTGCAGTTCTCAACTGTGAAGCTTTGACACTTTAGGTCAACACAATACACAATTTGCTGCCAATCTTTGTACGTATGCTTGTGCAGCATGGGAAGAGAACTAAACTGAGACTAGAAAAACTCTCTGAACAGTGAAATTTTCGAACTTCAATAGCTATCAACTGCATTAAAATGGTAGTACCCCGTGAAATCGGGTTCAGACAAATCGATCAATGGAATCAAGACATGGGAATGGGAAAAGATCACGTTAAAGATCTCAGAAAATAAATTAATGAGAACAGAAACAAAAAAGGAAAAGACAAATATTTCAGTTTGTCATCTTCCATCTTGTTTTCTTTCATTAATACGACTATTTGACATTGACACAGCATCATCCACATGTAAAAAAATAGGGGAAAAAAGAGTAGCCTGAAACAAGCTAAATTTAGCCAAAAATTAATAAGAAAGAAATGAAAAGAGTGACAAGAAAACGACGACCTAACAAAAATCCCTAACCGACAAAAAAAAAATTCCTAAGGTTGTGAATTATTAAAGGCAAAACATGCTCATCAAACAACACACTTGCCAACGTACGCCCGACCGACGCACCTGAACAATGAGACTTGCACCAGATTCTGGGGCCACCACATAGCGGCGGGCTCCACCAAGTACCGCCGGAACAACCCAGCCCAGCCGAACCCCAAGACCTGCGTCGTCAAGACGATGACCAGCGCCACGGGAAACGACATCTCCTTCCGGTAGAAGATCTTGACGACGCTGATGATGTGAATGGCGTAGACGCTGGACGCGCCGGAGTTGGCAAAGATCGTGATCAGGACGTGCTCCTTGACGTTGAACGGGCCCGGATTGAGCGTGAACTGCCACCTCCGCCCCTCGAAGAACACTCTCCTCGTGATCACTCCGGCCATGAGGTGACCTGGAGCCAGGCACGCTCATTAGTCCGTTCGAATACGTGGACGTACAAAACATCACAGATGCAAAGTACGTACAACCGAGACTTCGTCTCGAGAAGTCAAACTCGATCGTTGCACTGAACCGAACTGAACGGGGGATCTTGAGTTGGAGGCCTACCTAGAGGGACGACGGCGATCTGAGCGGAGACGGAGGTCACGGAGAGGGGCTCGCGGCGGTACCAGAAGAACTGGTTGAGGAAGGAGAGGAGGGAGCACGCCAGGGCGCCGAGGACGAACGTGCGGAACGTGACGGCCGGGAGAGAATGGTCGTCCCCCGTCGGGACCGTGAGCGCGACCTGCTCGACCGGGGAGTTCTCGCCTCCTTGGAACTCCTCCGCCGCCGCCGCCGCCGCCGCCGAGGAGCCATGAGCTCCGGCCTCTTTCTGGACTGCTCACCAATCATGAGAAGAAGAAGAAGAAGAGACTTTCCATTCAGGGAAATTCACGCGAGAAAGTTGGAGGGAAAGTGAAAGAGAAAATGCGAGAGCGAATCTTACGGAGCGGAGCTGAGACGTGTTCAGGATTCATCATCGGTTCTCGTGGGATAAAATTTTTCGGCCGCTGATCATGATGATGAGCGGCTCTGGTTTGACTTCGGCGCGACGGTCCGCTCTCGATCCTGACTGTAGATTCGATCTGTGAAGTAAGCTGTGACGGGTGAACCAGGAATCTCGACGTTGAATCGTGGCCGTTGCGTGAAGTTACAGCTTACGTAAAATTAAGGGAGACGAAATAAATGCTCCTCGTGCCGTGACCTGGTACATAACATGATCCTTAAATTTTAATATAATATATAAAGTTAATTTATGCAATTTCAACCATTTTAATGTAATTTATGAACTTTAAATACAAGTTCAATCTAATCCCTGCATTATATAAAAATAGTCAATATTATTCATGAATTTGAATTTAGGAAATGATAATATTAAATACTTTTATATAATTCAGAATCTGACTTTGACTTTTAAGTAGTTTACTCAGGCATGAGTACCATGGAGAAGTTCCCTGGAATCGGTCATGACTCATATGGGCCCCACCAGAGTACGATGGAAATTTTTCTGACCAAGGAAAAGAAAAGTATACGATGAAAATTTTTGCTTTTCTTAGAACACGGGAGAGGATGTACCTTCCCCCATCCAAAGCGCGAGATACAGTTGTCGGATTCAACCCCAACACAAATGAAGACTTTTATTTTCAAATTAATTGGAAAAATATATATAAAAAAAATTATTGAACAGCTTTTTTCTTTTCAAGCTCCTAGGTACACTTTTTTTTATACTTCATTGTTCCGTAATATTTTTCACTTAGTAAATTATAGAGTTAAAATTAGGCTGCAATTGTTTTGCAAATAGTGGATGACCTAAAACGCATTTTCTTAGAAATGATCACTTGTATTACTTGAAATGATTAATCAATTAAATATATTTCCATCATCGACGATCTCGATAATTGAACGAGCAGCGTCAGCAGAACGATTTCAAAGAGTACCAATTCACTGATATTGAAAGCAAAAAGCCTTTTGAATCAAAATAGCGAGGGCCTTGTTCAAATGGATGACTGATAGTTTCCGATAAGAATAAAGGTGTTGGTCTGTCTTATCCTATGACGAGAACATTCAAATCATATCGTACAATGCACATGGAAGACAGGGCTTCTCAATAGGAATTCTTGGCCCCCACCCATTTATCACGTCTCATCCCAAATCTATCTTTTCCTACATTTGGGTAGCCAGCCTTTTATCAAGATGAGGTGCTTCGGAAGATGCTTTCAAGCCCGAATTCAAATGAGTGGTCAACAAAATCAACTTTCTTAGTGGAATTTGTCGAAATGACAAATTTATGCCTAAACAGTATCGTGAATAATGTAAATATTTTTTATTTTTTCATTTTTGTAAACAATGCAAGTAATTAATTTTCAAAAAACTGTATTCTAAATTATTTAATTTTTCGCAAAATGAACACGTCCTCATTATCGCCAAATTAATATAAATAAAAGAAACCTGTCTTGACATTAACATTTAAATACAAAAAAGTTCAATGACCATACGATACACTTTTCATGGTGGAAATATTGAACGGATGATATAAAAAGGAGAACATCAAAGGAAGTAATGCAATCACTTGAATTTTAGACAAAAAAATTAAAATATTGATAAATTCATATATATTTTTATAATTTTGAACGACAAACTTTGAAAAAAAAATAAAAGAAAAAAAGAGGAGCAAAATAACGAGACAATTTTTTTCTTCCGAGTGATCTTGGAGATGGCTTTAGAGAATCTTTTCCAATTCCACTGTCAAGAAGGAAATAATACATCATCTTAAATAGAAGAAATTAGCGTTCCATTGGCATCAAAATTTTCTTTAATTAGTCCAAAATTATCAATATACGAAACCACATTTCTAATTATAAAAATAAGTTTTTCTTGCTTTCGAGATAATTGATTATGTTCTTTGTAGTTTTTTAAATAACCGATTTTGTAAAAGCCATTTAAACTGTATTCTCATGTGAAAATTTATGTTTTTCTTTATAAAAAGAAAGGTTATTTGTATAAATGTAGAAAGGTCCGAGATTCGCTATTGCTCTTGGCAACGCCCGCCGCTAGACCCGAGCACAAGTAGTTTGCTTAACTTAGACAATTTTGGATGGACTCGAATAATGACATTTAGCAAGAAAATCCAACTCTATCTCGAGATTTTTGAATTAAAATTTCACGACAAGTCAGGTCATGCAAAAGTTTAGACTTGACCTTAAGGCCCTACTCATCATAGACCCGAGGTTTCGACATCATTCTTCGTAAAAAGTCTAAATTGTGCAGCATATGATTCGTTTGGAATATGTGATTTGATTGCGCAAAAATTCAAAATAGTGAATAATTATAGGGTCTAAGGAGTTATGGCTGAATGGTTTTAGCGGGCGGTTGTTGAGAAGTCATGGGTCAATTACGTGCATTCCCATCACACATACAAACCGCCATATTCCATTAATTGGTTAAGTAAGCACGGATTCAACCTTTCACATCATCAACAATTGTATTTCAAGATCCCACGTACTAACACGCAACATTTTTTTCCTAAGAAGTAATTAATTAAATCTAAAAATACCATAAAACCAACCTTTCGTGTTGATATGTATGAATCTATATTCAAGACGACAGTTGAAATTTATGTCAAGTGACCATTTTGTGGTTAGTTCCAATTCTTGTCGTTATACAAATTAAACATTTTCTATTGCATCATATCATGATGTCTATATTGAGAAGTTTTTATAAATATTTAATTTACGTAATTATTATAATCACCGATTATGTGGATATGATTATGATTGTGTTAGTCATGTAGAGAGTAAGGGCAAACAATTAAGATGGCTCAACTCGTGAATCAACCCGAACAGGCAATACCCAATTGATTCAAGGTTGGTTCACAAAATAAGTCTTGGCGGGTTTGGTTTTCTAGTTTATATCAAGAACCGACTGGTTTTACCCAGGAAATTAGGGGTACAAATGGTAACATTTTTTTCCGAGAAATAATTTCTTTTGAGAAATAGTTATTTTCTTTTTCTACTCCCTAGAACAATTTATGAGTAAAATAACGTGTTTGGTAATTATAAAAAATTTCTATTTTTAGAATAGAAAAATTAATATGAATGCATTTGGTACAATTTATAATTTTTGTATATTTTCGTTTTTTCTTCTTGCCCGCCAACCGCCCCCCAACCGTCGTGGGCCACCCTCCCCACATCTAAAAATACCGTAAAACCAACTTTCGTGTTGATATGTATGAATCTATATTTAAGATGACAATTGAAATTTATGTCAAGTGACTATTTTGTGGTTAGTTCCAATTCTTGTCGTTATACAAATTAAACATTTTATCTTATTAGATCATGATGTCAATATTGAGAAGTTTTTATAAATATTTAATTTACGTAATTATTATAATCACCAATTACGTGGATATGATTATGATTGTGTTGGTCATGTAGAGAGCAACGACGAACAATTAGGATGGCTCAACTCGTGAATCAGCCCGAACAGGCAATACCCAATTGATTCAAGGTTGGTTCACAAGGGACCGTCTAGCTTCCAATTTAAAAAATAAGAAACAAGTCTTGGCGGGTCTGGTTTCCTAGTTTATATCAAGAACCGACTGGCTTTACCCGGGAAATTAGAAGTGTGAATGATAACATTTATGTTCGAAAAACAATTTCTTTTGAGAAATAGTTATTTTCTTTTTCTACTCCTAGAACAATTTTTGAGTAAAATAACATATTTTATAATTATAACAAATTTATATTTTTGGAATAGAAAAAGAATAGGAATGCGTTTTGTACGATTTATAAATTTTTGTATATTTTCGTTTTTTCTTTTTGCCCACCGACCACCCCACCAACCGTCGTGGGCCACCCTCCCCCACCCGACCGTAGCCTGCCAGCCCCACCTCCCGCAAGTGGGCCGGCGGCGGGAGAGGCCAAGCGGCCGATGGTCGATGGTGGCCACAGGCGGCGGCGGATCCAAGTGGGACAGCCACCACAAGGAAGAAGAAAAGAAGAAAAATAGAAAAAGAAAAAAAATGACTTATTTCTAGAAATTGTTTTGGAAATAAATTCTTTTTTCTCGTTTATGTTCCGGCCACTTTTTTATTTCGGAAAATAGAAAAATTAATTAATATTACCAAACAGATTTTTATTTTTATTTTTCTTTTTCTGTTCTGAAGAACAAAAGAATAGAAATCGGGAAAATAGAATCGTTACCATGCAAATCTAGAAGGTAGATTCTAGACAAACCGATTTATCCCTCAACTAAGTAAACAAGAGAGTTTCAAAAGAGTAGCCATGATGATGATTGTGAATTTTACGATTTCTCGGTCGCAAACTTCACAGTTTCACTTATCCACAAGATAAACAATAGACCCGCGCGCGAATTGCACCTAATGGAGTTCTACGAACTACATAAATACACACCTTCTGAAATGATTCTTCACATCAAAAGACCGGACAGCCTTCGACGACGACCCCCTTGGCCGTAGGACAAGAGGCTAATGGACATCCATCCGGATCTTCACCCCACCAACTGAGGCTGACATGCTTCATTCCCAAACACAAGTAAAGGAGGACGGCCATGAAGGCTAACCCGGCATCGAGTGCACCCGACAGTACGTAATTATGGCGACTCCACCAGCCTCGATAGTATCGGTAGGCAATGAATCCCGACAAAAATCCAGCGATGATCCAACTGGTGTAGTTAACAGCAGTAGCTGGAGGCATGTTTACCGTAGCACCAAGGAGCACTGGCATCGTGATGAGTCTAATCCATTCCTTGTCCGGAAAGGCCTTGTGCACGAGCCAGACAATGAAAGGAGCTATGGCCCCTACCAAGAAGAACCAGTTGATGGCAGAGTAGTGGCCTAGATCTCCGAATATCCTGCGGGGCCCGATCAGACCCCAGATGACTGAAGCATCATAAAATACATGGTCACCGGGGCAAGTCCACGGACTGCCTGCCGGAAGCAGCTCCCGGTTACAAATGTCAGGGACCGTATCCATAAGCCACCAGGCCGTTCCGAGATGCACTAATGCTGCAACAATGGTACCGACAACCTGATAGAAGATCAATTCTTACCTTAAGCAAGAAAGGGAAAAGAACAAAAGACCAGTCTTGCAACAATTTTGGGCAGATTTCAAGTGTACAGAGATTAGTTTCTGGGACATTTTCCCCCCTCACCAGGAACACATCAAACTAATATATTTAGTTCTATTGCTCATCACGGACCAGGAAAGACAAGAGACTAACCTGTGCCATAAACATTGCTCGAGGAGGAATTTTCATGTAGTGCCCAAGCTTGAAGTCTTGTAAGAATGTGATCCCCTGCTTCATACTGATGTACCCATAGACTTTAAACAGAATGTTCGCAACTGGATATCCAGGGTAAATGTACCCAATGATAAATTCTGTGATTACGTTCAAAGCCGGTGTCTGGCCAACAGGCATTGAAATCATGAGGATATGCAAAATATTAAGCTTAGAATGATAGCAAATGGTACAAAGTAATCACTGCCCTGCATGATTATATATTCTACTGTATAGAATAAACGACCTAATCAACTCATATAACATAATGCTTTAAACATGATGGATCTGCACCTGATTTGTTGTTGCAGTGATGACCCCAACAGGAAGAGTGAAAAATAAGGCAAGAGCACATGCTAGCAGAACACCCCACCACGGTAGTTGAAGCTGATCCTTGAAATACTGACATGTAAATATGGTTGCCGCAATATTTACCAAAAGAATACAAGTAAACCACCATTCAGGGACTTGCTTGTATCTTCTCATGAGCTTAGTGTGTATATCCATTTTCTTCTCACTAAAGGCAGACTTGCTCAGCAGCCATATTTCTCTAAAACAATAGCATAATACTAGATCATCTATTTGAGCATGGTAAATAAGAAATTGGAATTCAACTGGATTGGCAACAACCATATAACTCCGTTCAATTAAAAGGTGTGGCGTCATATCAGAATAATGTAATTCGTAGCAGAACTTAACCAACAGAGGAAGAACACACTCCTACAACGCCAATCATGTGTCTGGGGACCGGATGACTTCAACACGGATCTCCAAAGTACTGAAGCACTACTTGACTAGTTGACTTGGATTCTTCTTTTATCGTTCTTAAATTGACAAGACATGGGACATAGAAGTGACCAAAATGATGCTGATACATGAACAAAGAACTTGCCATCTGTTCATGCAATACAAAACAAAGACTCACTGCCAACAATATATGATTGAGTTTTACTTGGCAAGGCAGATGATTGCAGCCACATCAGAGAAGTTAAACCATATTCTTCTCCTCACATTTAGTCAATGAATAGCAAGCAATTGTGCAGCACATAACGATGTAAAAGAAGAATGCAACTTACTTTCCATGGAAGAGGAACACATGAACAACAGTAGCAGTAAGGCAGGCAAAGCTGATGCCATAGTACACAGCAAAGAAGGTGCTCAGATAAAGAGGACCCTCTCTTTCATATGCCTCGGCATCTAAATGAAAGTGTTCATCTATGATAGTCTCGATGTTGTACTTTTGTCCCAAAGATGTGAACAGGCTGTCTGAGAATATTGGGAAAGTCCTGGCTCTGTATATGTTGAGCCAGTAAGTAAATGGTGTGATGACATACACAACAAGGGCAAAACCAACAGCAATATTGGCAGTAGCAAACCACGGGCTAGCCAGTGGACTACCGAGATAAGAGGAGATGCTGGACCAGTCAAGTCCGATTGCACCAATCCCAAGACCATGGAGTCCAGAACCCAACTGGTGAGCTACAACTGAAGCAGGGAATATCCAGCAGATCCAGGAAAGAGAGGTCAACATTGGAAAGAGGTAACCTGGAAAGACATAGTAACTGAAGCTACAGACGAAGGCTATAAGGAAGAAATGATTCCGTGTCAATCTGCCTTTAAGCCTCTGCTCTTTCTCGTGCAGTGCTCTGCATTTGTAAACAGTTGTAACCATAATCACATTGAGTTGTATGAGAAGCTATGAAAAGAAAAGAGAACGAAACAAATATTGAAGGATAACAAAGCAAATGTCATTGCCCGACTCCTTGTCCAATGTCCACCAAGACAGCAGAAAATTAACAAGTAGTCATCTTCATGCGCAAAATGTCATGCCTACTAAATATATGATCTTTTGGAGATTGCAGTTCCCAAATGTGAAGCTTGGACACCATAAATCAAACACAATAGACATAATTTTCTGGTTATATTTGTATGTACACTCGTGCAGCATGGGAAGAGAAGTGAAGTAAATTGAGACTTAATAAACTCTCTAAACTGCGTGAGTTTGAAACTTCAATAGCTATCAACTGCGTTTAAATGGTAGTACCCCCTAAAATCGGGTTCAGACAAATTGACCAATGAAATCAATACATGCGGAAGGGAAAGATCATGTTAAAGATCGTAGAGAATAAATTCATGAGAACAGAAACAAAAAGGAAAAGACAAGATATTAGCTTTTCTTCTTTCATCTTGTTTCCTTTCATTGATAAAGACTACTTTGCACGGCATCATCCACATGTGAATGGAAGAAAAGTAGCCTGAAACAAGTTCTCTTTAGCGAAAAACTGATGAGAAATAAATGAAAAGAGGGACAAACAACGCTGACCTAACGAAAATTCCAGAAATTGTGAATTTAATTCAAGGCAAAACATGCTCATCAAACAACATACTTGCCAATGAATGAACGCACGATCGACGCACCTGAACAACGAGACTTGCACCAGATTCTGGGGCCACCACATGGCGGCGGGCTCCACCAAGTACCGCCGGAACATCCCGGCCCAGCCGAACCCCAAGATCTGCGTCGTCAGGACGATGACCAGCGCCACAGGAAACGACATCTCCTTCCGGTAGAAGATCTTGACGACGCTGATGATGTGAATGGCGTAGACGGTGGCGGCACCCGAGTTGGCAAAGATCGTGATCAGCACATGCTCCTTGACATTGAACGGCCCCGGATTGAGCGTGAATTGCCACTTGCTCCCCTCGAAGAACACTCTCTTCGTGATCACTCCGGCCATAAGGTGACCTAGAGCCAGGCACGCTCATCAGTCCAATATCAAACCAAACCCGCAGCAAACATCACAGACGCAAATCACATTCGATCGCAACTCCGTCTCGAGAGGTCAAATTCGATCTGCTCGGAGACTACCGGGCGCTCGCGCTCGAGGCCTACCTAGAGGGACGACGGCGATCTGAGCGGAGACGGAGGTCACGGAGAGGGGCTCGCGTCGGTACCAGAAGAACTGGTTGAGGAAGGAGAGGAGGGAGCACGCCAGGGTGCCGAGTACGAACGTGCGGAACGTGACGGCCGGGAGGGACGGGTCGTCCTCCTCCGGGACCGTGAGCGCGACCTGCTCGATCGGGGAGCTCCCGCCCCCAGCGGCAAGCCCCGCCGCCGCCGCCGACGAGGAGGGGCCATGAGCTCCGATCTCCTTCCGGACTGCTCACGAATAATGGAGAAGAAGAAGAGGAGGAGGAGGTTTTCCGGTCAGGGAAAATCACGCGAGAAAGTTGGAGGGAAAGTGAAAAGAGAAAAGAGAAAATGCGAGGGCGAATCTTAACTGAGCGGAGCCGAGGCGCCTTCTTCATGGCTCGCGGACGTGGCCATGGCTCGTCGGTGGCGCTCCAGTGTGCTTCCGAGATTTCCGCCATTTAAGGACGCGTCTTGATCATGAACGGCTCCGATTTGACCTCGCGACGACCGGCGCCTCTGTTACTGGCCGCTGGATCTTCGATTCGCGACGTCGGTGGGGGCGCCCGGATGAAGGGGGATCTGGAGGTGGAATCGCGGCCGTTGCGTAAAGTATCTCTCCGCATACGGATCTGTTGATCAACGGCTCGCAACTGGTCAACGGCGGGGGCCCACCAGAGTCCGATTGGAATTTTGCCTTTTCCGGAAGAGTGAATGTACCTTCCCGCTCTTGAGTGCGAAATACATTTGTCGGATTTTTTCTTTTTTTATTGTCGGACATTCTGTCGGGTTTTGCTCCCACATATTAAAAGACTTTTGGATACAAATAAAATGAAAAATTCCAAATAAATGCCTAAAATACTCTTAACTTTCTCAAATAAGAATTCGAGATAGATCTTGTTTTAAATAAAAGCCTGAAATACACTCACTTTCTTAAATAAAGATATGAAATGGATCTTGTTCCAAATAAAAACTCAAAGTATTATCTTTTTTTTTTTTTGGTAAAGGTAAGAAAGTCAAAGTGTTATCTTTTGTCTCAAATAAAAATGTGAAATGGACCAAAGTGCCTATATTTGTCTTAAAGAATGGCCTCAACTCACTAGTTATGGAGGGCAATTTTGTCTTTAAAATTTTTAATTTTTAATTTTTTTCTTTCTTTGTTATGTTTTTTTTTTCTTTAAAAAAATTAAAAAATAAAAGGAAAACATAGGTGGGAGGGTGCTCCCTCTTGTTTGTGGCCGCCACCACATCATCGATGGGGTGGCTGCAAAGGCTGGCAACCCTCACCAAAAGGGGGAGAGGGTAACGACCTTTTCTTAGATCCCCTTGGGCAGGCCTAATGGCCCTCGGCCCCTCACCCAGCGCCCCCAGACCTAAGGAGAGGTCTAAGGCGCTAGGTAAGCCCTGACAACCCTCTCCCTCGCCTAGATCTTGGAGAGAGTTGCCGCCCTCAGCTCACAAACCCTCGCTTCAACGCTAGCAACCTCACTAGCCTTTGCCACAAGGTAGTGCCCTACGTCCTTCCCTTTTTTGGTTTTTAATTTAATTTAATTTTAATTTAACTTGTATTTGGATAAAAAAAAATGTCCTTAATTGGTGGGAAAATTATGTTGACTGACTAGGCTAGGCTCTTATTTGAAATAATCATAACCATTTCAAACCCTTCTTTGTTCCAAACAGTTTTTTATTGTTGATGACATTTCTTATTCCAAATGGTCAAAAAGACTTCAGACTCATATTTGAAACACATTTCACTTCATAACCTTATTTAAGAAATGGTTAATACTCTAAAAAAACCCTAAATTGGTATATCTGCAACAAATTTATCAAAAATTATTTTTTTGACCACCAAAAACCCCAAACTGATATACCTTTGACAAATTTACCCAAAATTAGTATACTTGTGACAAATTTACCTTATATTAGTTTTCGTTAAATTTTACTGTTAAATTATTAAGTTAAATAACACATAACAGTTGACCGGTACACCAATTTGGGATTTCACACTTCGTTTGTCACAATTTACAATTTTTGTTATTTTTTGTGGTATTAATACAATTTAGCAGATGGTATATTTGTTACAAATTTACCAATTTTGGGTTTTTTGCGGTAGAAGAAATTAGTTTGGGATAAATTTGTCATAAATGTATTGGTTTATGATTTTTTATAATCAATCGAGGTAAATTTGTTACAGTTGTATTAGTTTGGTGTTTTTGGTGGTAAAAAAAAAGTAGTTTAAGGTAAATTTGTTATAGATGTACCGGTTTTTGGTTTTTAGGGTATTAACTTTTTAAGAAAATGAGAGCACTTCGCTCCCTTATTTGGAATTTTCCCTAAATATTTTTTTAATATTTTCAATTTAGGAATAACGACATAAATGTTGATTTAATATGCAATGTAATCCTAAGCTTTCAATTTTTTAATTATGACCCCCAAAATTTTTGGTTTTGTTCAATTTAGTCTTCAGATTCTATGAAAAACTTAATATTGTCCTTTCATTAATTTAAATTCGGAAATAACATTGATCATTTTAATATAATATTTGAACTAAATTAAACATGTATTAAAATTATAGATAATACATTGAACATAATAAAATTCAAGAATGACAGTGCAAATTGGATAATTTAAAGTTTAATTACCACATTACACATTGAGATAAAATTCACTAACCATTCGAGCCATCTATCCTTTTTGAACATTTGTTGATTTAAAGGGACGTTTGATCGGGTATCACATCATTTTCATTGAATAACATTTATCATGTCTGAGATTACACTTTTTATATTTTATTATTCTATAATATTTTTCACCTGTAAAATATATAGTTAAACTTGATATATATTACGGGTTGGCATGAATAAAAGAAATATGTTTTGATGTTGTTATTTACAAAAAAAAAAAAAAAAAAAAAAAAGAGTCGAATGACCACACAATAAATTATTTTCATCATAGACATATTTAAAGGACGATATAAAAAGGAGAACGTACAAGGAAAAGTACTGCAATTACGTGAATTTTAGCTTAAAAAATTGGAACATCGATAAATTCATGTATTTCTATAATTTTGTAAATATTACTTACAATACGAGCTTTGTTTAAAGAAAGCACAATATCTAAACAACCTTTTCTTCCGAGTGATCTTTGGCTTTAGGGAATTTCTTTCAATTCCATAATGAAGAAAAAAAACGATGCATCAGAATTTTCCTTAATTAGCATAAAGTTATCAATAGATGGAATCGCTTTTGAAATTATAAAAAATAACCCTTTCTTGCGTTTGAGATAATAGATTGTTCTTTATTTGTTTTAAATAACCGATTTTATCTGTAGCCGGTTTAATCTGTATTTTCACGTGAGAAACTATATTTTGCTTTCAAAAACAAAGAAAGAATTATTTATAAAAATGTCAAAAGTCCTCTAATTCAGTTAACCTACTACATGCACCAAAACAAAATTTGACCTGTCAAAAGCGAGCAGACTCATATGCTCATAATTTTACGATCCAAACTAAGTTCATTACATGCATAGATTCACTATATAATCAATGAAAACAACCATATAAATTGGGTCTAAGTTATTATCCAAGCTTGTCTTGTTTAATTGAAAAAAAAAAAAATCATTGAAACGTTTCAAGCCAGATCACCCTGGGCCGTGGCCAACTATGATCGGCTGGGATTTTAAGCCTAGTGCATTTGCCTTTTGAGCCTAAAAGTTGGCTTGGAAAGGCCGATCGTACCGCTCGATCCATGGTCCCGCAAGTTCGTCCCTTGACTGGAGATCACGGATTGAACTACAAAATTAAGCCAGAAAAGGTTCTAGATTGACAATGGCCGCCGCTAAACCTAATGACGAGCAGCCTGCGAGGCCGAATAAATTTTTGGAGAGATTTGAATAATGGTATCTAGTGAGAAAGTTCAACCTTATTTCGAGATTTGTGAACAAAATTTTTTTATGACGCGTGAGTTTAGGCAATGGTTTAGACCTCATCATAAGGCCCTATTTGTCACGTGCCTGTGGTTTTGATGCGATCCCTTCATAAATTAAAATTGCTCCGTTTATGATTTGTTTGGAATATGTAATTTGATTTTTCATAAAATTTCGAAATAGTAAATGTTAGGGTCAACAGAAATTATTGTTAAATTATTTAATCTGCACATTATCGAGAAGTCACGTATCAAATATGTGCATTTACATTACATGTACAAAACCGAGCATTTACTGTGGGCATGATAATTGGTATAATGGGGTGCATCCTTTTCGGTTTTCTCCGCACTTTTTCAATTTATTGTTGAAACAAACCCAGATTCAATCTTACATCATCAATAATTGCAGTTCCAGATAGATATTATAAACAAATATTAAGCATCATAATGCATCCGTCATCATCGGCCCACGCATCATTTTTTTCCCTAAAAGGGCAAGTGCATAATTAATCCTAAAATTACCATTAAATTGACGACATGTGTTGACATGTATGAATTTGCCTCTGCGATTGTGATTGAAATTCATGTCAAATGATCAATCTGTGGTTTGTTCCAATTTTTGTTGGTGTACAAATTAAGTATTTTTTTGTCATAGTACTATCATTGTCATTAGTTAAGTTGATCTCATTATACATTTAAATGACTATGATTGTGTCGGTTATATAAAGAGTAGGCAACTTAGGAATTGGCCCAAACTAATGTACTCTTTTTGTTTGAGATTCGTTTAGTTTCTGGTTTCATAATTTGAAAATTTACCTTGGTCATTTCAGTTTCAAATTTTATACATAGAAATCAACTGAGTTTACTTGGGACTCTAAAATGTCAATTTTACGATAGAACCTAAAACCAAACTAGTTTATCCTTCATGGTAAGTAAGTTTATTCTTTTTGTTTAAACAGAAAAAAATATATGTTGAGATTGAATATGTTCTTCACGTATTATTCTCAGGCAGAAATAATTTTATTCGTGTTTGATATATGTGTATCGAATATATAATACAATGGAACAAAAAAAAAGAAGGGGAAAAAAAAAGTCCCAGCTTGTATTTTGGTAATTCAGCCCGAAACGACGGAATCGGGGCGCGCCGCCGTCCACGTCACAGCGAGGATGGAGCCCCGGCCCACGGGGGCACGTGGCGGCCGAGGATGTCAAGGTCGCCGCCTCTCTCTCTCCACCGCCTCCGGAGGAGCGATAATGCCGATGCTGACGCCGCTGTTCCTTCTCTCGCACGACACGTCCGAACCGGCGACCGCACCGGATTCCGCTGCGGCCGGGTGGTGGTCTTCTCGAGCGACATAGCACGCTAGAGAGAGAGAGAGAGAGAGAGAGAGAGAGTGTCAAGAGAGTCGGGGGAGAGAGATGAGGGAGGCGTTGCTCGGCCTCGCGTTCGCCATCTGCTGCTGCTGCTCGGCGATCGGACGGTCGTCGGCCACCGTCGTCTTGAAGCCCTCCGCCGCCGCCTTCGACGACCTTCCCGCCAAATTCGGTATCTCTCTCTCTCTCTCTCTCTTTCTAGGGTTGACTCGGCGATGGAGATTCCTTTTCATTTTCCTGAGCTCTATCTGCTATTGCAATTTCGCAGCCGTAGATGTGGGCGAGGCGGGGATATGCGGAGCGCTGGAGATTGCCGATCCCGCGGACGCTTGCTCCGCGCTGCGCCGCGGCGGCGTTCGATCGAACGGGAACGGGAACGGGACCGATTTGGTGAGGTTTGCGTTGATAGTGAGGGGCAATTGCTCGTTCCAGGACAAGATTGTGAACGCGCAGACTGCCGGCTTCCGCGCGGTCATTGTGTACGATGACCGCGAGAAGGTCGATTTGGTGTACAGTGAGTCGCATTTGTCCTTTTGAGCTTTTCCATGACCAGTTGATGCTTATCTGTCGGCCGACTGCTCGATGATGATTTAGTATGAGTTGATTGGTGTATGTGCTGACGCTTAACCATGACCTTCCTCTGTGGGATCATTTCGCCTAGTTGAGCTCAATTAATTTTTCATTTTTTCCATTTTTGGTCGGTTCATACAAGGCTTAAAAGCTCCAAGATGGTGAATCTGATCTGCTGTTTGCGATTAGATTTCCTGGTACCTTCAGTTCTCTTAAATGGAAGATTTATTGTGCCATCAGAAGATCATTGTCTTGTGTTGCTGGGAGATTAAGGAGCGAAGACATGTCCCTCATGCTGTGTCATGAACTTAAATCGGCATTCTGGGTTAATGTTATTGCATAAATGCTGGGCAGTCCAGGGGGCATAAATATCTAGAAACATTATGAGCATTAAATGGTTACTCAAATTATCGATTAATGGTACATTCTCTAACGTGCAGTGATGGTTGATCCCAAGGATATCACAATTCCTGCAGTTTTCGTTTCGAATGAAGCCGGTCAAAGTCTAAAGGAGCATGCCCAAGTTGGAACTGGGGAATGCTACATTTACGAAACTCGTTTTGAAACAGGCTGGACAGTGCTGGCTATATCTTTCATCTCCCTTATTGTAATATTTGGCATATTGGCTTTGACATTGTTTGTTCCAAGACGATTGTTGTATTGGCGAGGAAGACCGCATCATGCAAAACATGTAGATGATAAAATCGTGGCAGAACTTCCCAGCTTTGCCTTCAATTCTGCTCGAAGTAGTGACAAGTACACTAGGGAAGTTTGTGCCATCTGTCTCGAGGATTACAAAGATGGAGAGATCCTTAAATCCCTTCCTTGCCAACACGGTACAACATGGCTATATTTCTTGCTTGTTTTATGTGCTTCTTCTGCAGAAATTCAATTTATGGTTCGACATTTTAACCCGGTCAGAGTACAGTTCCCATTTCTTCATTGAGCATCCTGCATTCATTTTAATTGAAATTACAATAGAAGCCTTAAGCCATCATATATTTATCATGCTTTAGGATACTTGGGTGATTTGCTTTATGTGTAATTGCAAATTGGTTAAGGAAAAGGATTGAGACTTGTACTGTTATATGACATCCTTATGGAAGTGGCATCACCAGTTTCTTTGTTACAATTCAACGCCCAAATTGTTCAGAAAAGGTTTTCATTGGTATATGTCATTTTGGGGAAACATTGTTTTATCTGCGCTTCTTTCCCAGTAAGATAACCAGCATATATAATCTTCTCTAACTTCGAGAGCTCCATCCAGAATTTCATTTGGGCTGTGTGGAGGCTTGGCTGAAGAAGGGAGGATTGTTCTGCCCTGTGTGCAAGCATGATGTGAGGACCAAGAGAGCATGTCAAGAGGTAACTTTCTAGAGCCTCTTTTAGTTGCTGTATCTTGATGAATAACATTGCATTTTTTCCAATGTTTATACAAGGATTTACAATGCGATGATGGCCTCATGCTGATTGAGCGATTGTGTGATTGAGCAACTACACAATCTGCAATTGCATATTTCTATCATATTGTCTTGAATAAGTCAACTGGAAGCTTGCTTCTTGGCCATTCTCATTATGGTTAATTCATTTGCTGAAACTATGTTGTTTTTAGGATCACGTGTGAAAATTGAAAAGATGCTGGTTGGGATCAGTATGGTCATAGAGGTGCATAATTGCTTACATAGTTTTGCCTGAGTGTGGATGTTTCCGTGGATACATCTGCATGTACGTGAGGAGTTCCTGTACCAATACGGACTTAGACATGTGTTATGAAGATGGGCAAACTTGCACTTGGTATTACGCTTACATGTGATGGACAATTCTTTATGATGAAGTTAAGATAATTGCTAAATACACCAATCCTTAGCTTGCTTTAATGATGGGTGGGCCTTCTTCCAGTTGGCATCATTGTTTGCATGAGGTCGATCTTGCCTGAGGCGTACCTTTTTAGTATAGCAAAGTACTCTGGGTTTATTGATAGTACAAGGTTTATGATAATCGAGAAGCATTCGAGAGCTGCAGTTGACCTACTTAAGATGTTTACTTGAAGCATGTCTGCATTTGACAGTTTGTCCTTGTGAAGTAAAGAGGACCTCTAGTCATTAGATTCCATGCCAGCAACTCCTTGCTGAAGACGGAGACCCTTGTAACTTACAAAGTTATGCTGGGTGCTAGATAGTACTACTGCTGAAGAAAATCATGGAACATTGTGAGTTTTGTACTAGTAGGCACTGTGATAGTGGCATATAATATAAGCCCTTCTGCTTGTACTGATTTTGTTGTTGACTAATACCGGTCTTCTGTTGAAGACATGAGAAACTTGTGTCAGGGAGCAGTTAAATCCACTACAAACTGCTTTTGGAAAACTTTCATTTGTTAGATAGATACATCATGAAGCAAGGCAAATCTAATTGTCGCAACATGCAGTGGGAATTTTTCAGAATGATATGCATTAGAGATGGAAATCTGAAGTATCAATGGGAGCAACGCTTGGGTTTTTCTTAAATGGATGGGTGCCTGTGTAATTTGTCAAAAGTCCATGGGCTGCATTACAGTTATGCCATAGAGAAATGATAGGATATTCTCCATCCAAACAGCTTCTCAGACAGGGAGAGAGGAATACTTGCTGATGGAAGTTTCTTTGAACGAGGGGCCAAGTAAAAAAGAAGATACATTCAAGGAAATTAAAAGAAAGATACTTCTCTATATTCTTTTTTGATAGGCTTTGGAAGTTTAAAAGTGATTTTTTTCGTTGGTTTTAGAGTGGAGTTGCAGGGTGGGGATGGAGATGGGGGGTGTTTGAGATGTATCTGCTTGCCACCCTTGTGCATTGAGGGAATAGTTATTTTGATGGATTAATATGTATGGAGAAATTTTTTCAATGATCGCATGGTCAAAATTGTTCAAAATTTTCAAGACCAGCACATGAGTCTATCGAGGTTTAAAGTTAATCGTGTTTTGCAGACACAGCGAGAAACCGGGCTTTAGAATCAAGAAGGAAAATGGTGATTTGCTCTGCTATTTGAAATATCAGGTACGAGATGCATCCTTTAGAAATATTTGTTGTTTAAAGTGCATGGATGGCAGTGAATTCGTTCCATCGTCAGATGCAGGAGCTTGGGTAAAACGCAAAAGCTCCCACCATGACTAAGGGCCCCCATAGTTTGCAAGTTGCCTTTTTGATGCATCTGACTGTGAAACAAGTTGATTTGTGATTTGTGGATCCCGAATTCTCGGACTATGTTAGAGCAGGCGGGATTTACAAGTTGATCCCTGACAAGTGATGCTTTGCCCAACTCGTGTTATTCAGATATGGTGTTACTCAGTCTATCATTTCCAAAATTTTTTCCCCGCATGCTTCCTTTCTTCTCCTGGTTCACTTTATTCAGGCTCAAAATGAGTCAGTGCGCTCTACTGATGGGATCTTCTCTGTCTTCTCTTTGAAGATGCTGCTTTGAGTTGAAGCTTGGCAATCCTCTCGGTAGCGGCGGTGGTGGCGGCGGCGGCAAAGTCCCTTCACGACCTTTGAGCTTCTAGCTGAGACGTTGATCTTGTCCCTTCAAGTTAGGACCTTGTCTTGCCTAGTTCCTTGTATATATTTGTTCATGCTGTTGATCATCAGATAGATGATCCCAAATGAAAAATCAAAAGATCTTCTATCACTATAGTCTCCCACGACTGGCAAAGTGGATGTTTATGAAGATTTAGTGTGTTACATCTATGACACGTAATTTTAATTCACGAAAATGAAACGTTGTCGTGCTGACATGAAGTGGACGCCAGAGCGAAATTTGATGGAAGGACCAATAGACGATCCGACAATTTACAGATAATTACATTATCGTTGTCAATCGAAAAGCCTTGACTGGACGTGACTCAGCATTGCAGCGCCACCCTGTTTTTCTCCCTGTGCTAGGAAGATCACCAACTCCTTATCCTTTGTCAAGCTGGATACTGCTAATCCACATTAAAATAGTTACAGTAATGTTTTTATTCTAGAAAATAATATTGAAGTTAGGTTATTATATTCCAATTAAAGTTTTAATTTGTAAAAATCAGAAAAATGTTAGAAAAACAAAAGCGGTTCCTAAGGGCGCGCATGACAAAATTTCTATTCCGAAATTGATTTCTTGATTTCTATTCCTGACAAGTTTCGAAGAAAAGAAACCCATTTGATATCGACTCAAAATTTCTATTTCTAACAAAAAATCTGTTTGATAACGAATAAAATTTTAATTTCGAAATTGATTAGATGACAACATAGGAAATCCTCAAATACAAAATAATAGTCGAAATAATACTAAAACAACATAGGAAATCCTCAAATACAAAATAATAGTCGAAATAATACAAAAGTTGAAAATACAATTTCATGGAATTTCCTATTACATGTGTTTACGTTTCAGTATTACGTAATATTTTCTTTCGAAAAATAAACGACGTGAAAAAAAAAAATCAATTGAAATTCAATTGTAGTGAATATGTCGTTATGTTTTTGCCGAAATTGATTTCACATTAATCAAATAAGTCTAATGATAGCCATGATTATAATAGTCTAATCTCCTAAAAAGTCCTAACTTCAAGTCTAATTCCAATTTCTTTCCAAATTTTGTTGAAAAAATCCTCACCATGTTCAAAATCGTCACCAATTTTTTTCAAAATTATCAACACTAGGATTATTTAAAAATTTATTATCAAAATCTGTATTTTCATCAACACTCTTACAAGAACAACAGATTCCTTATTAGATCTATTTTCCTTATAAAAGAAAAATCGGATGAAACCCTAATGATTTGACCCCTTTTTACCGTCTCAATATGAAGTTTATGAATAAAAAAATAGTTAGCTAGATAGAGCCGTTGTCTGGCGTACTACGGAAGAGTAGGTGAAGAAAGACTCGTTAGATATAAATGTGGCAAGTTGACTATTACCATGCGTGAAATCTCTTGCGTGCAACAAATGAAGCCTTGTCCATTCAATTCCCACCATTTGGCCCAATGGTTAAGATTTTCAATCAATATTGATTGAAATGATTATATTAAAAAATTATTAAAATATTTTGGACTAAATTAACTATTTCTATTTCTATTTCTATTTCAATATTAGTGATCTAAAATATTTTGGACTAAATTGAAAAGTTGAGAAAAAAATTTCTATTTTTGTTTTAAACCGAGAAGCTAAAAATTTCAGCTTCGATTTCTTCGATTTCTCTATTTCGGAATAGAAATCTGTTTCAGAAATAGAGAAATCAGATTGCGTTCAAACGGATTTTGTTTCCAAACCTGTTCCGGGAACGAGAAACAGAGAGATCGAGAAACATAAATTTTATCATGCGCACCCTAAGTCATCTCATAGAAGTCATTTGAAACTTGATATTTCGATATTCAAAAAGCTTGCTTTACCGATCATGCTTTCCATGATACTTAATGTATCATTACATTATGTAAAAAGCACAAGTTGATTAGATAGCCTCGAGAAATCATGAATTATCACGCATTTCTTTTTAAGTTAAAGGAACGGGTCATTGGAACAAAAAATTACACAAGTGAGGAAAAAATATTCGGGACCCATTTTCTTCATGACAATTTCGAATGATAATTGAGGATGTGGAAGACTAAGTTTATGTCGTGAAAATAGGACATTAGTAGTTTCAAGATATTAAGGTTGCGCATGGTAAAATTTCTGTTTCTCAATTTCTCTATTCCCCGGAATAAGTTTGGAACAGAAATCCGTTTGGTAATGCAAATTGATTTCTCTATTTCTGAAACAGATTTCTATTTCAGAAATTGTTTTGGGTGAGAAATCATAAGCTAAAAATTTTAACTTCTCTATTTCTGAAGTAGAAATAGAAATTGTTTCTTATCCATCCCCCTTCTTCCTTCAGCAAACATCAACTCCTTCTCTCCTCACTACCGTAGCTTTCCCATTCCTTCTCCTCACCTCAACCAAAAACCCTAGCGACTCCGAAGCTGTTCATCCTCGCCGTCGCCGCTCATCTCGCCCTCACCGTCGCCCTCGCCGCTCATCTCGACCGACCAATTTGCTCCGGTCGTCCCGTTGGACCCGCCTCGTCCGTCCGCGTCCCCAGTCGCGCTCCAGTCGCCATCGCCCGCAGCGCCGTCGTCGTGCCGCCCAACTCCGGTCGCCGCGCCCATCTCCGTCCAAGCCGCCCATCTCCATCGCCCATCTTTGTCCGCGTCCCCTTCCGCTCTCGATTCCGCAGATCAGCCGCCATCGCCATCGCCCATCTTCGTCCGTGTCCCCTTCCGCTCTCGATTCCGCGGATCCAGTCGCCGTCGCCCCTTTCTGCTTTCGATTCCTCACGAGGTCCGATCGATCCTTCCCTTTTCGCCTCTTTCTTGGTTGTTTTGTGCTTGTTCTATGCTTGTGCTCTG
This sequence comes from Eucalyptus sideroxylon, assembly GCA_014182405.2. NCBI lineage: Eukaryota > Viridiplantae > Streptophyta > Magnoliopsida > Myrtales > Myrtaceae > Eucalyptus > Eucalyptus sideroxylon. Next base: position 10,519,343 of record CM024557.2, read on the forward strand.
CAATTTGTGCTATGAGTCTGGGCTGTTGGTTGGTCTGACCTTCACTTGTATGGCAAAGCAGTACTTTCTTGCTTAGCTTTGTGTTGTTAATCGGCTTTGCAAATAAAGATTGGTAGGTCAGATGGACGCTCCATATTTTTTTCGGGTTATGTCTTGTCTCTATTCTTGTTCATTTCTTCGGTTTTGGGGGTACTTGGTTTCAACCCTTTCTTCAACGCCCCGGGCTTCTGGGCTTTTATAGTTTGAGTGGTTGTCATATAATTATGTTGTCCCTGCTATCTGTTTATTCTGTAAATTCAAAGTTTAAAGAATGTCGACTGAATTGGTAATATTTTGGCATCCAAGAACAGCTCCCAAGTCTTGTGGCATTTGGTGGTAGGTGCCGAAGCAATTGATGTCTACTTGTTGATCTGTGAGGAGGCAAATATGTGAGTTTAGAGCCATCTTGTTTGGCATTTACTCATTTTATCGTGATTTCGGCGTTTCACATGTTAGGTTCGTGTTATAGAATGTATACAATTTTGTTGTGGTGCTGCTACTTGATAGGTACGGATCATTAAGGAGTTAATTCCTAACTTGCAAGGTGTGCTACTGAGCTTTTGGCTAAAACAAAGGAAGTGTATTACTGAGTTGGTCCTGAATTGGTGCATGCTTAAACTTGTTAGATGTATATCTCCATAGTGAAACTCTACTGGACAATGCTACAGTGCCCATGCTGGTTCTACCTCATGTAATTCCATGTTGAATTCCTGTCATGACCTCCCTTTTCCAGGATCTATGCTAGGTTCATGTTCATAGATTCACGCTTTGTCCATTCCTTACCTTTTGAACATGTGAATGGAAAGATCGAATTCATATCAATGTTGCATCGCTTCTTTTTACAGCTAACAGAAGAGATGTGATACTCTTTCTATTTCCATCCAATTCAATGTGGTCCTATGTAGCACTCACTTTGAGGCTCCTTTTCATACCAAGGTTAACCTTAGAGCTTCAATTACTCTTTATTTTTTGGTTGGGACCTGCACTGGTGGACTAGATTTACCAACTTTTATCAAATTAAATTACCATCACAAGCACCAAGAAGAGTGAGGTAAAAGGATGGGGACAACATGATTCATAGAAATAGATTTTTTTTTTTTTTTGTTATCAAACGGATTTCTATTTCAGAAATAGAAATTTTAAGTCGTTATCAAACGAGTTTCTTTGCTCAGAAACTTGTCCGGGGAATAGAAATTGAGAAATTGATTTCTGGCCATAAATCAATTTCTGTTTCAGAAATTTTACCATGCGCAGCCTAAATCATCGCAATGTGAATTTAAATAATAGAATAGTGTCAATAATCACGATTTATTTCTTCCAACGAAAAGTAAAATGCTATTTAAACAATTACCCAATACAATAAACAGTTAGAGCTTGATTGTTGACAAATATATCCGCGAAGTGCGACTATCACTTATTATTAGTATTGATAGTATTGTTTTGTGATGGGCCATTTTTGCATCACAAAGCTAAGGTTTTCAAGACATAAATCGGTCGAGGAAGGGGCCAAGATGATCGAGAAGCTTTGAGATGGCTAAGCATTATCATGAGTATTATAGAATATTCTCAAGAGTATTATAGGTATTGTACACTTGTATTTTAGAGACTTATTGTAATCAATTAGACCTATCAAAATGTGTCAAATTTTTTCTTAACCCATATTTGATGGGTTGAGTTATTATATGAGTTAGTTATATTTAATAAATGTGTTATAAATTGATTTAAAATGGTAAAGTCCAAAATAATATGTATGTTAAATGGGCTTACAACTTAACCCATCTTTATGATTCTCTCTCGCCCTCACTCATTTTATATTCTCACCTCAGCTTGTTTTTGAGTTTTCTTATATTGTGTTAAATATGAAAATGTTTTAGTAAAATATATCGGATTAGGTATATGTTGGGCATGTGTTAGTAGATTTATATTGCATAAAAATGAGTTAAAACAAACTAAATGCATCAATTTGGGTCAGATCATTTTTTATCCGATCCAAGTCACACTCAACCATAAGTTTGATGGGTGTATAATTGATGGTGTATGTAGTAGACATAGAGGTTGGATGTCTATCGTTGGATCAAGCAGAGATCTACGGTTATAACTAGAAGGGTTTTAAAAAAAAGCATATGTAGGCAATTGTATGCGCTACGTTTGGTCATTTGGATTTCTAAGTAGGATAGAATTGAATAGGATATGATATAAAATCCAAAGATTTTGCTATATCCTATCCACCATTTGATAAGTCGTAGTAATAAAATTGGATTTGTTCACATCATATCATCTATTTTTTTTTTTAATATAAAGGGCATATCAATATAAATGAACTTAAAGATTTACAAAAAGAGGTGATAAAAATTTCTCATGACACTCTTGCCTATTTTATTTTTATTTGATTTTTTTATTGGATTTTGATATTTTAAAAATTATTTTATTTTTTTATTTCTCTCTCCCCTTCCATCATTCTCTAATAAAATTTAATTAAATAGTAAATTGTACTAATATATCTAAAATATGTAATGAATATATATATAACAAGTCCATAACGATCAAAGTCGAATCGTGAGCCTATTAATGAAGCAAATTCAATAAAGCAACAACTGGTACCATAAAGAAGCGGCCATAAACTAGAGAGCCTTGAATAGGGGTGTGCAAAAGAATCAAGACTTGCCCAGACCGCTCGAACCAGACTGGAATCGCCCGGAAACGGTGGTTCTTGAGGGAACTAATTTGGTTCCCGGTTCCATTTTGTGGGAACCAGGTGGGTATCGATCCGGTTCCGAGTTCCATGGGTGGATCCGTCCACCCGCCCACTCGGACCGGACTATTTATATTATGATAATATATCAATTTTTAATATTAAAAAATTTGAAATTACTATTTAACAAACCCAAATCAAAATAATTAAAAAAATTAATTAAAGTGGGTAATCTAATATCATGCTAGTCAAACTAGATGGAGAGGTTCTAATCTTGAAGTTGAAAAGTCCAAAGCACACACCTTGACAAAACACTGAGCAGTTAGTGGACGTGAAGAGGTAGGAGGAGGAGAAGAAGAATGGGTTAGGCGAAGAACTAGCAATTTCGATCGAAAACCAAAGTTGTTTCATACTCTAAATTTTATCCTAGTCACCTAATGCATCTTATATAAATCTTTATCATGTCTTGAGTGGGAATCAAATCTAAGATAAAATAAAATTTTATCATACTCGAAATTTTATCCTAGTCACCTAATGCAGTCATAATAATTCCTACTCCCACTGTCCCACACAATAAAGAAGGGATAGAGTAGATCAGGGGGGAGAGCCAAGTCTACGGTAAGGAGCGAATCACCGGAAGGAAGTTTACGTGGCCCGACGTGGCGATTACGACCGCGGGGCCCACGACTTGATCGTGGAACCCACGGCGACTCCCCATTCGGTCTGGTCCGGACAACCCGAGTCCGACCAGAAACTGTGTCCTGGTTCAGTTGGGGCGTCACGTCGAGGGGTCCCTCTTCCCCGGATCCACGTGGCGCGACGGGATTGGCTCCTTGTCCCCCGGAAACCCCACTCCCTCTTCAAGGCCCGAGCCTTAGCCTTACCTCTCTCTTTCTCGCGCTACACAACCAGAGCAGCGAGAGCGTCCTTGATCTTGCTCTCGAGCTCCGGCGCGGCGACCGTCTCTCTACGCTGCCGACCCCCAAGCCCGCCGGCGGCGACCCGGACGCGGAGGCTCCGCCCCGCGGAGTAGAAGAGCGCTCGGGAGCTTCTCGGTCGCGTTCATGGCTTCTCTCGAAAGGTACGAGGCGGGGGCTCGATCTTTCTTGATCAGTTTTTGCTCGCGAAGCTCCGTGGAATTCCGAAATTGTCCGACCAACTTCGCCGGAGCTGGTCCTCGTTCGTTTGGTTTCTTTTCTAATTTTGTCCCTGGTTTCTCATCGTGCTTGCCTCGCAGCTCTGGGCCGGAAGTGGTCACCATCGACGTTCTCGCGGCCAGGGATCTGGTCAGCTCCGGCCACCGTTTCCTAGACGTGAGGTGAGATGAGAGCCGTGCTGCTCGAGAATTAGTCGGAAATTTCTTCTTGCTTCTTCGCTTCTTCTTTTCCACGGACTTTCTTTTCCACGGACAAAGTTTAATCAGAACGAATTCATCGTCTGGGTGTCGATTTCTAAGGACCGAAGAAGAGTTCAAGGAGGGTCACCCCGAGGCGGAGGACGTCTTGAACATTCCCTACCTCTTCGTTACCCCGGAAGGTGATGGATCATGAGAATTTGTCATCTTCTTTCTGGTTATCGACTGATGCTGAAACTCTCTCGAGAATCTTTAGTGGAGTCAACGTGCTGTTCTTCTTCTTCTTCTTCATCTTCTTGGTGGGGTTTTTTAGGTAGAGTGAATAATCCTCAGTTCATGGAGCAAGTTTCATCGGCCTATGGATTGGAAGATCGCATTGTGGTGGTAATGTTTCCTTTTTCTGTTCTCCATTTTTATTGGGTCTTTCAAGAAGTTCTGCACATACCCTGAAAATGGAACTTGTCAAGTGATGGGTGGGGGTTCGATCGGCCTGACAGGGATGCCGGAGCGGAGCCCGATCACTGTCTGCCGGCGCCGACATGCTTAAAGCCGTAAGTTTCCTTCAGCTCGTTCCCTTTCGATTTCTCCAAAAGATCCGATTCCGGAATTGCTCGGGGCACATGATGTCACCGACACGAGGAACTGTTAGGTGTCTTGGGAAACATGACTGTCTTCCTCATCCAAGCGCAAACTCTTCTCTCGCTAGTCTCTTCCATGTCGTGCGATGAATGAGGTTATACCTTAAATAGGAGAAAACTCGGGCCGACAATTGAGTGAATTTTGGGCAGGGATACAAGCATGTGTGGAACATGGGAGGAGGTCATCTGGCTTGGGCTGGCAAGGGATTGCCTGTGAAGAAGCCACTCGAGGAGGAGATGAAACTTCACCTTGACCCGAAGGCTGAGGGAGTCACCGAGGAAGAGAAACTTGAAGTGGCTATTTAATTAGTTAATTAAGCAAGTGCTAATGTCAGATTTGGTGCATTGTACAGTACTGTTCGTATTCGTGTGATCAAGCTTGTAGCCACGTTTTCCATTTCTGGCTTTAGTTCGTCTGCTACTAAGAGATAAAGCCAGATCTTATTTATCTATAGTGGACTCTGTTCGTGTGATTCCTTAGGGGTATGACCATGTTCCTTGAAAAAACTAAAGAAAGAAAGGGCGAAAATGATACCGGTCTTTTTATTATTACCCCCAATCGATGGTAGGATCGTGCATAGGAGGAAAGAATGCTTATGATGCGTTTGATAATTATGCTATTTTCAGAAACAATTTTATACAGAAGTAGTTTTTCTAATTTTGTTCCTAGACAAGTTTTAAGTATTTGAAGATGTTTGGTAATTGTTCAAAATTTATATTCCCAAAATAGAGAATAGAAATGCGTTTGATATGACTTTCAATTTTATTTTTTCTTTCAATTTTATTTTTTCAACTTGGAATTTCTTTTATTTTTAATAATCTTATTATCTTTTTCTTTTTTTTCTTTATCATTTTCCTTTAGCCGGTCATTGGCCCTTGGAGAGACCGAGCCTTATTGGCCCTTGTTTGGCTGGTCATCGACTATGGCCAAGGCCGACGATCGGTTAAAGGAAGAAGAAGAAGAAAAGAAAAGAGTAAAAAATAAAATAATTTGAGCTTGATTCTTGAGTTGTTATTAGGAATAAAGAAACAATTTTTTTTTTTTTTACTTCTTAGTTTTGTTCCAAATTTATTTTTGGGAATAAAAAAGTTACTTAACGGATTTCTATCCTTTTTTTTTTTTTCTTTCTGGGGAATAAATGAATAGAATCGGACATGCCCTTAGTTGAATCTAGCCAAGTTGAATAGTGGACTAAGAAACATTGTCCAAACTGGCGCACGATGCGACGCTAGAACCTTAATGCTTAGGTTGGATAAACTCTAGCGACGACCATTTTTCCATACTAGGCTTGTGCCAACAAGGTTCGAGAAAGAACTAATTAATAATTTAATATTTAGGTCTATTTGAGATATTAATAATCTGATTAGACTATTCGGTGATTAGGTCTATCACTAAGCCAAAATCCTCACTGGTTCAAATGCTTCTCCAATTTAAATAATTTATTTGCATCGCGTGCCTTTTACTTGATCGAATGTCCAAACATCTCGTGGTCTTACTGTTCCTTTCTTTTCAAGTGCCTTCTAGTTTGATTTTATCCTTATCATTATGACTACCAATGAGAAAATTATCAAAAAAAATTATAAATTTAGGGTATGTTTGGGAAAGGCTTTCCCAAAGCCCCTTAGGTATGCAAAGTCCTTTAGGTCATATCGTGTGTTTGGTAAAAGAAAAAATTGAATCCCATTTCTCAAATGCAAGCCTTCCAAAGACTGAAAGCTCAAGACAGGTGAGGGAATGCCTTAAGCTTTTGTCTTGTGGGTATGCTGAGCTACTGTTCATCTTCTTCTTCTTCTCTGTTGAACAGGACCGTCATGGTTAAGAGTGGTTGCCGATGAAGGGCAAGCAGTCAGGTGACCCTCAGCAACCTAGCGCGACCTCACCGCGACCTAGATTTGGGTCATCGGAGGTCGCGCAACCTCTCTGAGCGCATCCCAGATATGGGTCGTTGGGTTGCAGGGTCGTCGATCATGCAACCCACCTTCGACGACCAAGATTTGGGTTGCGGTGAGGTTATGCGACTTCGGCAACCCAATTTGAGGGCGCACTGGGTCGTCGAAGGTCGCGCGATATTACTGGGCACGTCCCAGATGTAGGTCGCTGGGTTATCGGTTGTGTGACTCACCTTTATTGACCTAGATCTGGATCGTCAGAGGTCGCGCGACCTCCCTAGGCGCGTCTTGGATCTGGGTTGCTAGGTCGCTGGTTGTGTGACCCACCTTTGGTGACCTAAATCTAGATCACCAGAGGTTGCGCAATGTCGCCAAGGGCAACCCAGATTTAGGTCGCAACGAGGTCGCACAAAGATCATGGCCACTTACTGGCACCCTCATCAAGCGTCTCCAGGGGTCGCCTGACCCTAGGCAACCCTCGTCGGTGGTCTCTAGGGGTCGCCCAACCCTAGGTGGCTCTCGCCGGTGGTCTTCAGGGGCCGCCTAAGGTCTTGCAACCTCATTTGTTGGCCGCTAATGATAGATTTTGATCGCCGACGGCCACCTGCTCTTGCTGGCTAACTTTTTTTTTTTTTTTGGCTAATTTTTTTTATCACAAAAACCTTTTGTAAATATAATCTTCGCAAAAATTATTTTTCTCAAACATGCTTCATGGACTTTCATATTACAATTTAACAGACATAATTTGTATTTTTAAAAACTCTTTTAACTTAAGGTCATTTGTATCTTCCCAAAGGCTTTTCCCAAAAAATCCAACCAAACGCACTCTTATTATACTTGTGCCAATTTATTCTTAAATCTTTTAGACGATTTGTTGATGTAGTCCTTTCACCAATTTTGATTGAAAAAAGCTGATAGTGCATTTGATTCAATATTTAAAAAACCCATTGGACAAATGCAAAGCAGTTTACTCTAAAGGGCTTTGGGTAGATTTGAGAAGTAATTTTGAGATGTTGTTTGGTGAAAAGTCTTGTGGTGATTATTATTAGTTTTTTAATTTTCATTTGTTTAAAATTGAAAAAAATCAAATATACATAATTAAAAAAGAAAAAAAAGACCAAACCTTTTACAAAAATAACAAAGGGCTAAAGCAGGTGGTGAGCTAGATTTGGCATCGATGATCATCGATCAAGGTCATCGGACGTCATACGACCTCCATCGAGGGTCGCGCGACCTTGGGAGACACAGGTAGCAGTCGCCTGGGGTGCGCATACCTCACTGAGGGTCGCCTAAGGTTGAGCGACCTCGATTGACGACCATTGGCACTAGATTTGGCACGTTGGTAGCTGTAGCCTTTCGCCGAACCAGCGAAGGGTTTGGCCCTTTTTAAATAAAGAAAAATAATGAGGTACAAAATTAGAAATTTGAAGAATTTGTAAGAGTAGTTTTGGAAGGAAAAAATGAGTTTAGCATTTGGCCAAATGTTGAAAGCCCAAAAAATTAGTCCCTACTACTATTGGGTTTTCAGCCTTCTTAATGTTAACTTTAAAGTGAAAGCTCATTCAAAATAGTTGTTAAATGGTTAAGTATTTCTCCAAGAGGTTTTGGAGGCCGATAGCCTTTTTGGAATGTTAAACCAAACGCACTAGTAATAGTCTAGTCAATGCCGGTTGTCCTATATGGTATGATTGGTATTAACGTGAACAATTTTTTGAAATTATTCTTTTTTTCTTTTCTTTTTCTTTTCCTTATTGTCGGTGGTCGAGGGATCAGCCATAGGTGATGATCGATGAGGGCCCAGACAAGGGTTACTACCCTTGCCAGCAGCCAGGTCGTCGAGCCCTTGTTGGCCACAATAAAAGTAAAAAAAAAAAAAAAAAAAGAAAAGAAAGAAATAAATCTAAAATATTTCAATTTCTTAAAAGAATTGTAACAATTCTTGACATCAAGATTGGTGGTCCCAAATAGAACGATTGATGTTCACGTTATTGATTTTCGGTCAAAATTGTCAGATGACTATAATGACAAATTGTCAAAAAGTTTATGACTAAATTAACAAAATTTAAATATTTAAGACTAAATTCACACAATCGAATTCAATTTAGAATACTAACCATAATTTTTGATACGTTATAAGAGTATAATTCGAGTAAAATAAGATTTATCAAGAGTGACCGAACCCATTACGCACATTCACAAGTACACGAGTTCACACATTATTTTTAACTCATTTTTGGGATGTGTTTGATTCTGGGAAACTTTGCGATAAAGGTTTTTTGAAAATTATTTTTAAGGAAAATGCTTTTGATTTCCATGAAATAATTTTCCCTTTTCAAATTAGGGATTTCTCTAAACATGGATAATTTTTCCAGCAAATTAATCACAAGAAAGTCCAATAAGCTAATTTCCAAAAATCACCCTCACTCAAATGAATGCACCTCTTAATTGGAAAGACCACTAGAATTATGACACTATGGCGTGAATGAATCGTCAATCGTATGGCGTGAATTATGATACTTTAGCCCAAAGAGCTTTGGTGGCCTAAAGTGGCTTGGAAATGCCAATTCAAACGCAGAACCCGTGATTTCTGGCATGATCTCGTCTCGAATGAAAGCGGCCTGGAAAATGGAAACCACATGCTCTCATATGGCGAGCACTGATCTTAACTGCTCTTTCGCCAACTTTTTATATAGTCTTAATCCTGATCATACATTTTGTCTCTTTCCTCCATATTCTTCCGGGGAGGGAATCATCAAAAGACGTGAAATTCCCCCGCCCCTCGGTCAGAAAAACAAGGCCAAAAGCCAAAGACTTCATAATATAATATAACTTATACTTACTGATACACACGGAGAGAGAGAGAGAGAGAGAGAGAGAAAGGGTCAAAGCCAAGAACTTTATAGCTTATACTGTCACACTAAAGAGAGAGAGAGAGAGAGGGCCAAAGCCAAAAAGTTTATAGCTCATACTGTGACACTCACATAGAGAGAGAGAGAGAGAGAGAGAGCCAAAGCCAGAAACTTTGTAGTCTATACTGTTACAATTACACAGAGAGCAAAGCCAAAAACTTTATAGCTTATACTGTTACAGAGAGAGAGAGAGGGAGGGATGGAGCGAGGGAGGGCGGGAGCGAGGGAGGGTCGGTCACACACCTAAACCACGAGGTCGGCACGAAGACAAAGTTGAAAGAGAAAGACAAGAAAAGCAGAGTCGAATTGAACTGGCGGTTGCATGTGGTGGAGATCTTCACCAACGCGTGGGGACCCACCTTTGCCCACTCCGTCCCTAACACCCCATGCACGTCTTCTTAAATGTGTTTTTTCTTTCCCCCCGTACGGTCTCACTTCATTTCTCCCACCGAACTACCCGCCATTAACGCGACCCCTCTCAGGAGTTGAGACCTTCCTGCGGGCTGAGTCAAGGAGAGTGGGTGTCTCTTTCCTTGTGTCAGTGGGTTTGGAGATTTAAGAGAAAAGGGAAGAAGGGAGTTCCTGGGTTGGCGTTAGAATGGGAGAAGAAGGGAGATCGCTGGCTGAGACGCCGACGTATTTGGTGGCGACCGTGGTCAGTGTCTTGGTTGCTCTGGGTTTCTTCTTTCAAGGCTCATTGAAGAGGGTCGGAAAGGTCTGGACTTTGCCTTCTTTTCTGGGCTTTCTCTGTTTATCTTTTGCATCCTTCAAATGTTCGAGAAAGGTTGGAAGGAGGAAAAGGAAGGAGAATGATAATGCGTTGTCAGTTGTCACGAGAACCTTTTTAAATATTGAAAGGAGAATCCTTGCACGCGTGCACACGCACACACACAAAAAAAGAGAGATGATTTTGCAGTTTGCTTATTATTGATGTAATGTGAGCATGCTGCGAGGTTAGTCCCCTTGCTTGGTTGAAAATTAGAATGATATTTTTGCTTTTATGAAGCAAAGAAAGAGGGAAAGGGATGAAAAGGCTCTTGAGAAATTAATGGTCGACGTTTGCGTCGTGTCTCATTGTAGTGGTTAGACAAGACTAAGAGGAAATCTCTCCTTGCTGCTTTGGAGGAGATTAAAGGAGGTAAGAAATTGTGACATTCGGAGAATTAAGTTCTCTTGTTTTTCACCCGGAAGCTGTGGATTTCTGAGTTTAATTGATGTCGCCATCATCTGCAAGCAGAGCTTATGCTTTTTGGGCTCCTGTCGCTGCTGATGGGTCATTGGATAAGACTTGTGACAAAGATCTGCATCAAATCCTCGGCCTTAAGCAGCCGGTTTTATCCTTGTGCAAGAGGTGACTTTAGAACCAGGGACCACGTTCTCTTTCCGAATTCAGTTTACCCGAACAACTCGAAGGAGCAGGTGATAGCTGGGAAGAATGATTTCTGTCCTGAGGTAAGGACTACTTGTTCAACTCCAATTGCCAATGTTAGTTGTGTTAGGGGTTAAGTTAGGGTGTTTGAGATGCTTAGCTGCTGTCATGTTTCTTCGTGCACTCACCACGTTGAAATGAATTGTAATTTACGTACCGCCACATGTAGTGGTAAGAGCAAGCCATTATATAATGTTTATGTTTCTCAGATAGACTGAGTTATTCAAGGTAAGGTCTATTGGTCTTGAAGTTGCCTTTCTGGTCACTAATGGATGGACTTTTAAAGAAAGTCATGTCCTAAGCATCACTTCCTATTGGTTTGGACAGTTTTGCTTCTGGTATTATATTTGGCTGGCTGTGAGATATGCAGAATGTTTAGCTGTCGTTGTCATTTCCCAGGCAATATGCTCTTATTCTGACAATTTTTTAGATATTCTAAATCATTCTAGCTTCTTGAATTGCTTATGAGTAGATTTTTCTGAAATGATCTATATAATTTCTTTGACAAATACTGTTGATGCTCATTGGAAAGGACTCCAGACTGAATACAATACATTATTCAAGACTCTTTTAACCTACTTTTAACTATTTTTCAGGGTCATGAATCTTTTGCTTCATATGAAAGTCTTGAGCAGCTTCACCGTTTCTTGTTTGTCCTGGCAATCATCCATGTTTCATACAGCTTTGCAGCAATTGTGCTTGCTATGATTAAGGTTGTATATCATGCTAGATCACCAACACAGTTTCGTATTTTCCAATGAACTCAATGTGCTTGCCTTGTGTTGTCATGTAGATATATAGCTGGAAAGTATGGGAAAACCAAGCAAAGACGATGTCCACCCATGGATTACGAGGTCCGCATATATATTATTTATGTTGCCATTACTTAAGCAGACTAATGGAGTTGTAGGCAATTCCTTTCGTATTCGTGAGAACCTTTTGAATCAAGTATTTTAGTTGTTCAGATGATTCTTGATAGCTTAGATGAAGTATTTTTATCTTGTGGTTTTACTTATCTTTATTTGGTGTAGTTACCTGTTTCCTGACTTTTGTTCGGAACTCATCTAAATTTACCAGGAGAAGCTTCCAAAGATATCAGATTGATGCGGCTATCTACTTTCATTAGTCACCACACATCACATCCATGGAGCCAACACAAGCTTCTGGTTTGGCTGGTATTGTCACATTTTTCTAATCCTTGTATTTCTACTTATAGTCATGTGACTTGGCTCAATGTTGTTTTGCATATTAGATAGTAGATACGTCCCTTGTACTTCTCGTACTTCTGGAGAGCTTGATTGATACTTTTTATTCGCTAGAAATTCTAGTAAACTCGTATCTTTGAAGTTACTTTAGCTGCATCCTAAATAAACTTCTCTTGCTTTCTAATGTAGATTTAAGAATTATGGCTTTATATACCAGCTTATGCTTCTGAAGGGATTGGTAATGATCCCACATATTTGTACTCTTATTTGAGAGTTCTAAAGATTATACTTTAACGAACTCTGATGCGGAATCCTACTGTGGTCAGCTTTGCTTTAGTCGTCAATTCTGGAGTTCAATAAATCGGCCTGACTACCTGGCACTGCGCTTGGGCTTCATCACGGTGATTTCTCTTGAAGGATCTCTACATTCAAATCTATCTTTAAATGGACATGAAATTATCACATGCATCTCTTTTACTTCATTTGCTTTATATCTAGGTGTGTCATGTATACTGATTGATAGGGAGAAAAGTTACAGAATCTCCAGTTAAGTAACATTTAATCATGAAAACAGTGGAATACTTTTGTGTTTGGGTGGCAAAGATTGAGACTGCTTTTGAAAATGTAGTCGTCTGAATTAAGAAGTCGCAGTTTCTAACCACTTAAAAGTGATGCCTAAAATCTTACTAAAGGAGAATGCCTTTGATAATGGAGTAACAGAGCTTGATGTGTTCCATCATGATATATTCATGAATGCTCTTCCATTTTTTGTGTGTTGTGAGTTACAGACTCATGAACTCCCTCTATCATATGACTTCCATAATTATATGCTCCGCAGCATGGAGGAAGAATTTCGCGATATTGTTGGGATTAGGTAATATCTCCTTGCCCTGCCTTCAATTTTGAATTGAAGCGTTTACTCCTACCAAGTCTATTCTGTATGATATTAGAGGTTATAACAGGAAAGGAAGCTGCTTTCTCTTCAGACAGACTTAGTTGGGACAATTTTAGATTGGAACTGTACCTTAAAACCATGTTGAGCCAATGTATTGTCTGTGTCCATTGCACATGCTTGAAGATATAGCTTTCCAAGTGTAAGATGTGTAGAGCGTACTTATCTACCATATTTGACCTGATGAAGCATCTCATCGGTCTCGACAAGGAAGCTGCTATGATGAATTTACTAGAAAATTATGGCTTCTCACCCTGGAATCTGGGCTAAATGGTTTCTTTATTCCAAAGTCGGATGATATTTTCGTAATTTGTTTTAGGTGTATCATTGAATGAAACAACTGAAATGTATCCCAAATATCTCATTCACTACATAATACAGTAAAGCACTAGAGAGGAGAGACTCACTAAAGTTAATGTGGGTGCACAGGAATCTGTATGTCCAAGAATTATGACTGCTTCTAATGTTGTAAACGAACTAGATATGATTAATAAAAACTGGAGTCTTTCAAAATGTGAAGTTTGGGCTCACAACTCGACTTTTTCGGAGTCTTTTCCAGGTATTCATGCAGCCATTTGTTTTGCTCTTCTTTTGCAGTGTGCCGCTCTGGATATATGCCATTTTCTGCATATTCCTGGACTTCCATGGTAATTCTCTTTAGATCTGGAGCGTAAATTAGAAGCTACATTTTGTTTCGGTAATTCAACATATGTTATCCCATCTGTTGTATTTTCATTTTTATGGCCTCAGCTAGTACGTTTCTTTTCTAAGACATTATTAGGGCAGTGTCATGTCTGCATCAAATTGGAGGATATGAATGTCCACTGAAATGCATTTATGTCTCTTCATACCGAGATATGATCCATATAACATTATTAGAAAGAGAGATGTTCACTTGTTCATTTTACTGGAGTGCTGAGTTAGTGATGGAGTCTTGGGAGGAAGACATAAAACTAAACTTTCAAAGGAGAAACGTGAGTGCTACTGATGAGTTAAGATTTTGCACCAATCATTTGATTCTGATCCTTAAATGCATCATTTGGTTGTGGGTTTATTATCTTAAGGGACAACTCTTATTTTTTTTTTTTTTTTCGCTATTTTTTCCATCAGGAAGCAACATCTATTTTTGGATTTCCTTCCTTCCATCAATTGTAAGTCGTAGTCTGTCGTGTTATTGGTCTATATGTTCTTTTTTTCCCCTTTTAGAATTCAGATATCACCGACTGACTTTACTTTCCTCTCTGTCTCTCTCAAAAGTTGATCCTGCTGATGGGTACCAAGCTTCACCATGTTGTCGTGAAGTTGGCTGTTGAAATTATGGATTCATGTCCTCTGACAGAAAATCGTCAATTTAAACTAAGGGATGAGCTCTTCTGGTTTGGGAGGCCACGGCTTCTTTTGTGGCTGATACAGTTCATATCTTTTCAGGTGAGCAATCGGGGAAACCAGCTATCGATTGTTGCAGTTGTTTTATACACCTAATTGCTTATCCATTCAAGAACCCTTCTTTATATTGCAGAATGCGTTTGAGATGACAACTTTTATCTGGTCCCTGGTAAGAAACTGACCCTGGCCATAGTCAGTTCCCGAACATGTCTTTGTTGCATTGCATCTGAGGTGAACTTTCCCGTTCTGACATGAGAATCTAAACCAGGAAAGTACGACGGCATGAAGCAAAGTTTGACTTACCTCTTGATGTGCCACCAGTGAATTCTTTTCGTCTACTTGGATGACTTTCCCAATGGCATAGTAATCTGCTGACGAATAACCTTAGTTGAGAAATCTGAACTAGCCTTAATCTATTTTGTCTGTACTGTGAGATAGAGCATCTTCATCATCAATACTACTTACCTCCACAATGCCTTGTTTAGATCAATTATTATAACGGATCATTGTTGGATTGCCACTATCATCCCTAGAAGTGCATCTGCACAGTTTCTAAGTGTGCTGTCTCCTCGCCTGAAATATATCTAGTATTTGTCACTACGACGTGGTTGGGGAAATCAAATAGACATGGCCTTGTCATCTTGAGACTTGAATCCAACAAGTTTTTCATTTCTGCACCAGAACAAAATGCACATCATGTTCTTGTAAGGTTCCTATTCTGCCGATTTGATCGATCATCCAAAATGACATAATCTTTATTTGCAGTGGGAGATAAGGGACACTTCTTGTTTCATGAATAATCGCAGCTTGCTGGTGACCCGATTAACGTTTGGGTGGGTCTTCCTTCGCTCCCTCCTACTTCCTCTTGTGATTAATCCTGAGATATTAGCTCATACAAACATTCTGTAAATTTATGCAGGGTTGTCTCTCAGTTCTGGTGTAGCTTCATTACTTTCCCTCTATATGTCATTGTTACACAGGTTTCTCTCTCTCTCTCTCTCTCTCTCTCTCTCTCTCTGAACTGTGATCAGTCTGAGTCTATTCACTTGACACCTCTCAAACTCGAGGTCATATGGTGCAAGATGGGTTCCAAATTCAAGAAGTCGGTGATCTCCGAAAGCGTGAGGGCATCGCTGCATGGATGGCAGAGGAGGGCCAAGGCCAAGCACAGCTCATCCACTCCGCTCCTTAGTGTGGCGTCGGTCACATCCCTGGATTCCTTGGCCGACGACATGGACAGATTCGATGGTCTAGGCTACCACCAGATCGGCATCGAAGGAAGCTCTCTGGATGCAGGAGATACATCGCTTTCACGTCACCATGAGTCTGAGGGACCGAGTTCCAAACCGGCCCTACAAAATGACGATGCCCTGGGCCGAGTTTGTTCGGGTCCTATTTTTGACATCTGCAGCAGTGATGAGGACCGTGATCTCGATGCATACAATGACACAGAAGACGGGTCACATGGCCCTTCCACCATCCTGACGATCTGAGAGTCATTGCCAACATCGAATCTCCAGAGGAGCAGAGATTGCCATGAGGGAACTCTGGAGGACTTTGTTATTTCGACCGTGTACTCCATTTATGCTCATGATGTTCGGACACGTGCTGCGAGCGTCCCTTTCATGCCAGATCGCTACAGCACTAGATGCCGAGAGGATCGTACCATGTATATAATCTATAGCCGCATTATTCGAACAGCTCTAGGTGGTTTTGCTCGAGGTGAAATCGAGCCATATTTGCAGCATTCGTTAGCTAATGTGGGAACTCGTTTACTTCATCAAATATAATGCATGAGGTTTTGTCTTTTGTCAGGATGAAATTGAAAAAAATGACCCTTTTCATTTCCAAATTATCTTCTTAGAAAGAGTTACAATATTCGAGAATTGAAAGTCTCTTTAGACAAGAATTTTGCCAAAAATAGGAAAAATGGCTGTGAAAAAACATTCTCATCGTATTCTCTCAAATTTCCATTTCAAAGAACTCTTATGTATTGATTTCAATCACGATCTAGAACTTATAGAAAAAATGGCATGGAAACCATTTTCACCTACAAATTTCAGTGAATTAAAAGTTCCTTTAAATGTCTGCTTGCGATTAGCAAAGTCACTTGAGGCCTATGGATCATACCATTCACCGATTCTTTGTTGTTCGGTTCGAGGCCAGCAATGACCCACCAAGTCACATGCGTCGCCATTTCATTTTTTCAAATTTGTCCTGAAAAACCGGAAATTAGGACCCTAAAGATTCCAATAGATAAGAGATTGATTACGAAGAATAATCTCCAAGGTCTGATATTGAACTTTCATTCCACTACCTTGAATGTTATAGTGAAGTGCCTTTATACCCTGAAGAATGCGTGGTCCTCAACATTTCAATGATCTGTTAATATAGTCATTTCGGCTAATTATTCAAATGATACATTTAGGATAAAATTGACACAATTGAAAAGTTTATGACTAAATTGGCAAATTATCAAAAGATTTAAGACTAAATTGATACAAATTAAAAAGTTTAACATTGAATTGACCACAAGCCTTTTGAATAATTTTCCCAAATTAAAAGACGTGTAATCATCTTAACAAATTAAATTTTGCTATAATCTAAAAATTGAATCGTAAATAATCTTTTAAGTAAACGTCTCAAAGAAAATATATAAGTGAAGAATTCGTATTTCGTATTGTTATCTGAAAAAAAAGAAAAAGAAGTATACTTTACAAGAATGCGTCGCCTTTTTCAAAAGCATCATCTTGTTTTGTTTCTTTTCGCATTGAATGAAAATTTTATAATATGTTAAAATACTCGAGTCGCGACTTAAATTGATAACTTACTTAAAAGTAAAGCCAATAACCTGTTTTTCAATTAGAAAATCATTGTGAAGCTTCTTTATGGGCGGTCGATATGAGGCGTAATGGACTAAATCAACATGCGTTGAGCATTAATCCCCTTTAGAATTAAACTTGTAAACAATGTAATGATTATTTCATAGGTAAACTACTTGCTAGCTAGTGAATTTAACATTTATTTCATCCTTACTCCGTCGAGATCTAGTGAGCCTAAACACATATCTTTAGATATTGAAAGGCAAAAGTATACCTCAAGTGCCATAACTTGACATAAAAGAACACTTGAGTGTCAAAAGTTACGAAAGATACACTTAAGTACCATATTCGAAGAAAAACGGATCACTTTGAGTGTCGATCCGGCCAAAATCCACGCGACATTTTATTGGCAAAGCGAGCTCAAAACAACACCGTTTTGCGCGCGATGTGGTAAAAAAAGTGCAAAAACGGCGTCGTTTTGAGCGATGTGGTAAAAAAATAATATAAAAAATAATAAAATTAAATTTAGTTAAAATATTAAAAAATAATAATTTTAAAAATTTTAAAAAAGGGGGAACAGTGGTTGAGGGCTCAGCCCTTAGCCCTCAGCCATCGCCGCCGCCTCTGTGCCGTCGCTAGGAAGGGCCGACGACGGAAGGGGAGGGTCGGTTGGGGTCGCCAAGCCCTAGCTAGGGGTGGCGACCCGCCGACCGGTGGCGAGGGCTACCGGCCCTCACCGTGGGGTGAGGGCTGCAGCCCTTACCTAGATCCGGCGAGGGTTGCCGACCCCGCAAGGGCCGGCGACCTTGGTCGACCCTCCCCCTCCATCGTCGGCTCTTTGCGGTGACGGTGGGGAGGCGACGGTGGTGGTGAGGGCCCCCTTTTTTTTTTTTTTTTTAAATTTTAACTAAATTTAATTTAATTAATTTTTATATTATTTTTTATCATGTTAGCCCTAAACAACACCATTTTTGCATTTTTTAGCCACGTTAACATGCAAAACGAGCGTTATTTTGAGCTCGCTTTGTCGAAAAAATACCACGCATGCAATTTGGCAGATTAGCATTTAAGTGAACCATTTTGCTCCGATTTTAGCATTAAGTGTCACTTTTGTAACTTTTGGTACTCCCTTTCTGCCAACTTATGGTACTCCAGGAGTCCGCACATCGATATTGAGATTTTGAAAAATTAACTAGATGATAGAGAAGTTGCTAAACTGCCATGAATTGAAAAGTACCTTCTGTTAAGTGTAATATATATTTTTCATGGAAAATCAAGAACAACACACCATACATACAAAACAATTCAGTATTGCAACCATATAATACATCAAAATTAATATATTTATACACTCAAACAGAATCGAATAGATATAACTGAAAACACGGTGGGATGCCCAACCAACTGGATCATGGAAAGTGGCCAAAAGATCAAGGCGCATCACTTCCAAAGTACTCCTGAAAAGGTTTTCAACAGAAGTTCTCGAACCAGAAAAGGTTTTCAACAGAAGTTCTCAAACCATGTCTCTTCCTTGCGGAACTTCTCTTCTCTGCAGAATCGGGATGCCACTCTGTATGACTCCATCAAGAGATTCGGAAAACGTTTATTGAAGTAGTCATAGAAGCGTTTCTCGCCCCCTGTCCAGTGAATATCAGCTGGAACCAGAAAAGCAATAGCAGATATTAGTCACGAGTTCATACAAGCTGAGATATACAATGTTACTAAAGAAGCCTTGCATGCATTCCGCTACAGAAATCATCACAATTCCATAGAAAGATTACCTTATATTTTTCCGGAAGTTCCTGGCGGTGGTGCCAATTATTTCGGATGAATTGCAATAAATCTTCAACAGATTTATAATTGTAATTGCGTTGCGAACTATTGCCTGTGTCAGCCCTAAAGTTAGGATCTATATATTTATTCCACTTCTCATTAAGAATCAGTGGCTTCTTGCTTGCCAATTCTTTCCGAAGCAATACTTTCAGTTGATCTTGTCGATTGGGCGTAGCTTTCAATAATAGTCTGTCGCTGAGGCCAACAAAAAATTCCAGTCTCTTTGTTGAATTCCAACAAATGGGAGGGTAATACTCCTTCAATTCCTCTGAGCTGTGGGTAATTAAAAGCAACTAATAATTGACCCTCAAAATGTTCAAAGAAATCAATTAAGCAAACAATGCTGAGATGGACCGACTCCCTGAATTCATAAGCATTGCAAAGATGACATTGAGGCAATCTCTATAATAATTAAAATTGCATTAGCTCATTGAGAGACTAGATTGGACAGCAAGGATAATATTCTCCAAGGTTCATAGCCGGCGCATCACATGCAAAAACCTTGCTATCTTCATTACGAAATCCTACTTGGTGCATACATAGCAATAATTGTGCTAGGAATTATTGATATATATATATATATATGTTCCTATGTGAAAAACAACCTTATAGCCCTCATAACAATGCTTCCGTCCTCCATTGCATTATCACAATTGTCGAAGGCATTTAGGCTATCACATGGTCTAACCATTTTCTCCAGCTTCTATTGTCAATTGCCAAAATATCTACACATTTTTGTTCATTAGGTAGAGTCTCACCAGTAGCACAGATATTCAAGCCAAGTTCAATAGCTTTCAAGCCACCTCTAATACTCATGAGATTTGAGTGATGCAGGAAAATGAAAATTAGTCAACTAACAATGATTACTCAATATATCATACAGCATAATGTAAATAGCAATGATACAAATTAAAGATGAAGGGACCCCTACCTCAAATCGGAATTCGTCTCCAGCATACGCAAAAGATCCATGTGCACGTCGTTCATTTTTTGGGTTAGTACAGTGTTGAATAATAGATTAGTCGTCAAGAGATCTTTAAAATTAAGGTTCTCAAAGATTGTTTTCAGGCTACCCAAATTGACATCTTGATGCCTGTACCATAAAAAAAGTTTAGACATTATGACCTAAATCATCAATGTATCTGGAACCAACTAGTATCTGGAAATACTAGGCCACATCCTATTGGAAATTGAGAAAAAGAGAAACAAAACTATTACAGGTTCTTAGCGGTATGAAAAAATGGTACAAAATCTGATGATCTGTAGCAGTCAAGAATCAGAAAAAGAAATAAGGTATTCTCATTTTAGCAACATGAGAAAAAAATCAATGTTTTTATTATTACGTAAATAAAAATAACAAGAAAATTAAAAGTTTTAGCCTTGACAGTGATATTGAACTTAACCAATGACTCAAGAAAGCCTATAAACCACCTGATACCGATCTCAGTTGCTCATCCCTTTGTGCAGGTCTAGGGGTGAGCAGCGGTTTAGGGTTGACCCTGGACCGACCCTGGACTGGCCCAACCCTGCCGGTTCTGGTCCGGTTCCCAAGAGGACTGGGTCGGTCCTTAGTCCTGAAATTTCAGGATCAGCACTGTGTGGGTTGGTCCTCAGTCCTAAAAGTTTTGGGTTGGTCAAACCTCGGACCAACCATGTATATTATATTATATTATATTATATTATATATTATTTATAATTATTTTATATATTCAAACCTAAGTAAAATGTCTATTATATTATATTATATTGAGATATTCTATCAATAGCACTAATAGCAATTTCAATTTAAAACTTTCGTTGAGTATCAATTATGTGTCGTTTGTTTTGTTTTTAGGTTTTTAGAAGTTCAAGTGAATTAACAAGATGTGAAGTTATATATTTATGGTTTATATTAAGTATTTTAAAATTTTTATGGTTTAATTGTATTTTATTAATGAATTTCAGCTGCACTTTGCTTTTCAATTTGTATCAAATGGTAGAAGTTTTTGAAGAGTAGAGTAGTCTGCAGTTACTATGGTAATTTGCTAGTCAAGTGGTGTAAAGTTATAGATAATTATAAGAACTTTCCATCTTGTCCCGTATCTCGATGAGTGGTTAGCAGATATGAAATTTCTATTATTGTGTCATCTTAAATTTGCTAAATATGTATTGGTATTTATAGTTTAGTTGCATAATGCCGCATTGTCAATGGATGTGTAATTTGAATTTATAGGTTTGTTTTTTTAGGGAGTATACAAAATAAGACGAAAAAAATTATCAAACTGTCCTGGGTTGACCCTGGAACCGGACCGAACCATTGGGTGGGTCCGGTCCTTGGTCCCAGGCTCATAGGGTCGGTCCTCGGTCCAAAAATGAGGGACCGACACTATACGGGTTGGTCCAGGGTTAGGGGGTGGTGGGAC
The DNA here is from genome assembly GCA_014182405.2 of Eucalyptus sideroxylon. NCBI lineage: Eukaryota > Viridiplantae > Streptophyta > Magnoliopsida > Myrtales > Myrtaceae > Eucalyptus > Eucalyptus sideroxylon. The sequence goes on from CM024557.2 coordinate 10,540,894, forward strand.
TAACCGGACCATGCTCACCCCTAGGTCAAAACATAAAAATTTGTAATTACCTCAGCCATTTCTCTATAGCAGATTCAACCAAGCTCTCAACGCCTTGATCCCATCATTGCTCCCACTATGATCGTCGAGCCTGCCCCCATTATTTCCTGAAGAGACGTGATTGTCCTCCTCTCTGTCAGGACTTACGCTGTCATTGCTCCTCTTCTTGTTAACCCAGTCTTCATATAAGGTGGGCAAAGACCGGAGGTCTCCGAGCTCTGGCGTCCACACAAACTCATTAATCTGTAGGAGCTTTAGAGAGCTCAACGAGCTCGACAACGAGCTCAACAACGAGCTCAACCAGCTCGACGATATCGTCACACCATGGATCTCTAGGGACCGTAACACAAAGTTCAACGACTTCAGCTCATCTCGTATCGTTGACTTTTTTATCGGGCTTATGTTTTTTATCGGGCTCGAAACCAGAACATCTTGGATCTTTTCGATCTTTAACGAGCCACACGAGCCCGGCAACCACCGGAAGCGATGGACCTCTTCTTGAGGCCGCAATTTCTTCAAAGGTGGTTCATTCGATGAAACCGATCCCTCAGCCATATTATGTTGACCTCTGTCAGGACTTACGCTGTCATTGCTCCTCTTCTTGTCCCAGTCTTCATATAAGGTGGGCAAAGACCGGAGGTCTCCGAGCTCTGGCGTCCACACGAACTCATTAATCTGTAGAAACTTTAGAGAGCTCAACGAGCTCGACAACGAGCTCGACAACGAGCTCAACCAGCTCGAAAATATCGTCACACCTTGGATCTCTAGGGACCGTAACACAAAGTTCAACGACTTCAGCTCATCTCGTATCGTTGTCTTTTTTATCGGGCTTATGTTTTTTATCGGGCTCGAAATCGGCACATCTTGGATTCTTTTGATCTCTAACGAGCCACACGGGCCCCGCAACCACCGGAAGCGATGAACCTCTTCTTGGGGAGGTGGTTCATTCGATGAAACCGATCCCTCAGCCATATTATGTTGACGGAATCGAGGCCCCGGATCGCCGGACGAGTGCGAGAGAGATGATCAGGCTCGTGTTTGCATCTTATATGGAGGGTTCTCGCTGTTCCAACCTCATTATACGGCACGGTAGCTCCACAAGGATTTCGCTTGGCCCAGATGTGAAGAATAAATGGGGGAGGCCCAGATGTGAATGACCAAGATCATCCTCCTCATATCACGGCCCACCCCAATACATAAGACAGCCACTAGAGGAGCAGCATCCTGACTCCTGTTCCCAAGGCCACGCAAGAGAAAGAGAGAAAATGGTAAAGAGTCTGAGCTCTAGCAAGACGGAAAAAGCGACTTCCATAAATGAAAAGTCACGAGTAATATCGTCCTTGCCTTTTGTAAGTGAATTGACTTATTTACATACTTATGCACTGACATAGTCATATAGCTATCAAGATCCTAAAATCCCCTGCAAAAAGGCAACCCACGTCCTAAACCAGCCCAAACCCGGCCCTGATATGCCCGGCCCGAATTGTTCAAAACTCTAACCGGTTCGCGACCCGCACCCGACCCGCTACTAACCTTCTTCTCCAGGGCTTCTTGGCGGCGCCGAGGGGGGATGGAGGGACGTCGGCGACTCGGCGGAGGCGACGCGGTTCCGGATGGGGAAAGCGGCGGCGACACCAGCGGGCTTCGGCTTCCCGACGGTCTGCAAGGGCGAGGGAGCAGATATGAGGCCGCGAGCGACGGCGAGCCCGCAACGGCGAGTCAAAAGTCCCTCGAGGCAAAAGTATATCCCCACCACTTCTTCCGGCTTCCGCTTCTTCAACTCATCTTCCGGGCGGCGGTGCTTCTCCTTCTCGGTCACTGTGGTGGCGGCGGTGGCGGTGTGGCGCTCCTTCTTCCTGCCTCACCCCCGAACCCGCGGCCCGGCCGAATTAGAGAGAGAAAGTAGTGAGAGAAAGCCTCTGAGTGCTCGTGTCATGTGTGGGTCTCTGTCCGCGTCCTTGCGGGCATCGAAACTCCCTTCAATCGGAGGAGGAGAAGAAGAGGAGAGGAAGGAGGGTCGTGCGGCGAGGAGGGGGAGAAGAAGGAGGGCGCGCTAGGGTTTTGAGAAGGGAACTCAAAGAATAGAAAAAAGGACTTGCGCGTTAGAGGGAGGGGGAAAGGGACGCCATGGAAAAGCCTTGGATCTAGGAAGAGGAGGAAAGTGACGCCATGGAAAAGCCTTAGATCTAGGAAGAGGAAAGTGACGCCATGGAAAAGCCTTAGATCTAGGAACTGTGGCCACCTCTGCAGTGGCCACCATTGAAAATAGCGAGCACCAATATCACCATGCGACGGCGCAAATTCGTAAATCTTAAACTACAACAGAGAGGGGAGGTGGGGGAATTTTAGGCAATCACTGAAGTAGTCTTTGCATTGCCTCAAATTAATCGAGATCTCAAATTGTCAACAATACAAAGATTTACATCTGCTTCATCACCCTTACCATCTTCCCCTCTTCCTTTGAGAGGTCCAATCATCAAATTCAAAGGGGCACTCAATTGCTGACATACAATAAGCGAAGTTATTTTTTTCATTAATTTTTTTTTATCCAATCCGGGCTTATCCCATCCCCTCCCTTGGATTTTTTATCTGGCATTTTATCCAAATGTATCCGAGTTTGTCCAATCCGGTAGACATTCTCAAGCATCGGATATAACAAATTATCCTATCCAAACTCAAATTCGGATTTACCAAATGTAGCCCGACCGGTTGATGGCCTGTAAGGGAAAGAAAAGAGCAAAAGGTTTGGAGGTGGGGAAAAGATACGAAGGAGGAGTTTTTTTTTTTTTGGGGGACCTCGGGACTTTTTACTTTTGATTTTGGGTGTGTGGTGAGAAATAAAATTAAAAAGTAATTTCAAAATTGAAAATTATGAATGTTGAATGATTATTTTAAATTAATTTTTCTTTTTTTTAATTATTTATAAATTTGAATCAAATTAATTAAAAATAAAAATATTTATTTAATATACAACGTGTCTCAAGCAGATGTTGGAATTTTTTATTTTTGAAAAATGATGTATCAACGTATCGTGCTGTATATTTTTGTCGTATGTTCATGCAACCTAGATGGCTACAGGATCAATAGAGTGGGAGAGGAGGGGATAAAACAAAAAAATGACCCTTTTCATTTCCATATTATCTTCTTAAAAGAGTTATAATACGAGATAATTGAAAGTCTCTCTAGACAAGAATTTTGCCAAAAAAGGGAAAAATGGATGTGAAAGAACATTCTCAGCATATTCTCTCGAATTTCCATTTCAAAGAATTCTTATGTATTGATTTCAATCACGATCTAAAACTTATAGAAAAAATAATGGCATGGAAACCATTTTCACCTTCAAATTTCAGTGAATTTAAAAATTCCTTTCGAAATTAAATGTGATTGAAAAACCAAACGGGGTACAATGCATCGAATGGTGTAAGAAATAATCAAAATCAGGTAAAAGGCGCAAAACTTCGAAAAGTTTCGGGGGTGGCAACGAAAACGTTGAAGTTCAGGGATCGAGGGCGATTCTCGCAAAACCTCCGCACCCAAGATTCAAACGTGGCAACTTCCGATTGGACGACACGCGGAGGAGCATCTTTGGAATGCTGATCGCGACCGTGCAGGATCGCAGCTCCTGCTACCCTCTTAACCAAGCCAGTCCCCCCAAAAGCTCCCTCAAGTTTCACCTCTTTCGTGATCTCTGCAAATTCCGATCTTCGCTTTCGGAGCTCAGAAAATCCATCAATCATGGTGCTCGAGGTGAGCTCTCCGCGATCCTCCTCTCTCCTCTCCGCGAATCTCCCGATGCCCGCGATCCCGATGTGTCCTCGTATTCGCGTCGCGGATTAGGGTTTCGATGTGGCTGCATTTTACGTAGCTGATCAGATTTTGTTTTTGTTTTTGGACGGGCAGGCGACGATGATATGTATCGACAACTCGGAGTGGATGCGCAATGGCGATTACTCTCCCAACAGGTTCCAAGCTCAGGCGGACGCCGTCAACCTCATCTGCGGCGCCAAGACGCAGGTGCGGTGATGTGGTCTTCTCGTTCGGGGCGTGGTGTTTCGCTATTTTAGTGGGGGAGAGGATGGGGAGTTTGATTGGGGAACACGCGAATCTATTTTGAGCGACTTACTCGTGGTTTGTACGGGGGGGATGTGCGCTGTAGGGTTTGTGTTTTGTCTGTGGTTTGATCAGTCCTTCGAGAGATCTGCGGTCGGTTCATTTTTAGTTTACTAGGTGTTGTTAAAAGAGGGAAATGGTTTTTGAGATGTTGTCCTGGTGTTGTGTGCAGTCGAATCCGGAGAACACTGTTGGAGTCCTAACTATGGCGGGGAAAGGAGTTCGAGTCTTGGTTACTCCGACTAGTGACCTTGGCAAGATATTGGCTTGTATGCACGGTGCGTCTCCTTTTGCATTTTTCGGTGTTTGGTTTATTTTGGGTCTGTGGTAGAGGAGGGTCATCTGCTGAAATGCCTCTGGTCTTCCAATAATTTGTCTGCTTTTACAACTGTGTTTGTGTATTTGCTATGGCTTTGAATGAAGGGTGTCTGTGTCCACAGGTAGAGTTGAGCAATTGTATTCCCAACGAATTTGGCATTGTCAGTAGATTATTTTATTTAATCAAAGGGTTTGGAGAGTTGTTCTATGGTTTCTTTTTAATCCTGATATTTTGGGAAATTGGCTTTTGATAGATTGTTGTGGCTGTTTTTTTTTTTTTTTTAGGGGGGGGTGGGTGAGGTTAGGTCATCCCCCTGAGAAATTTTGTTGGAATAGCATGAAAATTATGTTAAGACATTTTTATGTCTCATTTATGTGGAGAATTTAGGCCTGGAAATTGGCGGTGAGATGAATCTGGCTGCGGGAATCCAGGTGGCTCAATTGGCACTAAAGCATCGCCAAAATAAAAAGCAGCAACAACGAATTATAGTCTTTGCTGGAAGGTGCTGGGAGCTTTTTTTTTTTTTTTTCCCTTCCCGTTCTCCATTCCTCAATGTCATGCTTTGCTTCTTCAATTGGATATTGATATTGGGTGTTTTCAGTCCCATCAAACATGACAAGAAGTCACTGGAGATGATTGGAAGGAAGTTAAAGAAGAACAGTGTAGCACTTGATATTGTCGACTTTGGGGAAGAAGATGAAGGGAAACCTGAGAAATTGGAGGCTCTGCTTGCTGCTGTGAATAATAATGACACCAGTCACATTGTTCATGTTCCTTCTGGTCCAAATGCTCTTTCTGATGTTCTGATAAGGTAGGCCATTTTGATTTCATCCTAGAAATTTCGTTGTCAACGCTAGAACATGTTGTGATTTTCTAAAGTATTTGATTGTGTTGTAGCACTCCTATCTTTACTGGGGATGGGGAAGGTGGAAGTGGTTTTGCGGCATCGGCTGCAGCAGCTGCTGCTGGTGCTGTCGCTGGTTTTGATCTTGGTGTTGATCCCAGTCTGGATCCTGAGCTGGCCCTTGCTCTTAGAGTTTCCATGGAAGAGGAAAGAGCAAGGCAAGAAGCAGCAGCTAAGAAGGCTGCTGAGGAAGCTGCTAAGCCGGATAAAGGAGGAGAACAACAGCCATCATCACAAGATGCAACCATGACTGAAGGTGCCAGTGGTTCAGCTTCTGAAGTGGATAACAAAAAAGATGATTTAATGGTCAGTATCGTTGTTAAGCCTTTCAAGCTGCCTGCTGTTATCAAGCCCATTTCTCAGTCAATTAAATTAAGAGCCTAGGAAGATCCCAAGCTATCAATTTTGAAGAAAATGTCCAGTTTTGAGAGAGAGAGAGAGAGAGAGAGAGAGATCCCCTGATTTTTTATCCCATATGCCAGGATAAGTATATTCTTGTTTAGAATTTATGCAATTATCTGACAGGAGAAAGAGTCTCTGTAGGTGATTGATATCTAGATGATGATTTCATAAGCAAGGGTGCTTTTATTTTCCCATCTGGTTTACATCCTTGACTTTATGTGAGTTTTAAGAATATCACAACTGTCTGCATACATTATGGGGCTTTTGCTTTGTTATTATTGACTCATCGAAATTTATTATCTCTTGTTGACATTATAGCACGAGGTTCATTGGTTTTTAAGGTTGAAGCAGATTTTGAGGCGCTGAGGGAAATATTGATTATATGGTGTTATTCCCCGAGGTTCTTAGATTATCTAGTTCTTCTGTGTTGTTAATCAAATGAAGCAGACCGAAGGATTTAATGCTTTAAATGCCTACTTGTGAAAAATTTGCTGCATTTTGTTTTGATGCCCAATTTGGGCTTGCTATTTTTGGATTCTCACAAAGTCACCAATGTTTACTGCGTGATGGTGAAACTAATTAACCCCATCCTCTATGGTCATGATTGGCCTGTTTTACCTTACTTTTTAAAGGGTTGCAATTCACTGAAAAGTATCATAATTATGTGAGGGATGCAATTTGCAAAATACTTGTTTTCATACTTTTGTCCTCTTTTTGTAATCTGGGATTGCACTTAACGTTATTTTGCCAGCTGCTACTTTTCTTTCAGGGGAAATATTGAATTTTACTTGTAAGATTATTTGTTTGTTGGCCCTGGCTCTGCACTTGTACTGGTTGGACTTGGACTAATATCTGTTTACATGGCAGGATGATGAAAATGCTTTGCTACAGCAGGCCCTTGCTATGTCGATGGATGATACCACCTCTGGCCATGATCTGCGAGACACTGACATGTCAGAGGCAGCTACAGATGATCCGGATTTGGCTCTAGGTTAGATCTTGTGACTGAGTCTTAAGTCTTGTGTCCACCTTTGACAGGTGGGTAAATGGTGTTCACCTGTCGTCTTGTGTGCTATTGTATAGAAGGAATACTTTTGGAAACTCACATTGTCTCATGGTATCATATGGGAAAGAGAGAAACTGCAATGCATGTTGACATCTTTCAACACTAGTTATGCCTTGTGTGAATTCCCTTAGAATCGATTTCCTTCCTGGTGGGATCTATTGTGGAGAGAAATATGGATTGGCATGCTATCTCTAACTTTTGTCACAAGGATTGTCAGAAGCATATTAAAGACAATGTTTTTCCTTCTTGCCGGTTGGTGGTTTAATACATTACTGTGTGGCGCTTGCAGCTCTTCAATTGTCGGTCCAGGACAGTGACAAAGATTCATCAGGCCAGACAGATATGAGCAAGTTGTTGGCGGACCAATCCTTTGTGTCATCCATTATTGCATCGGTAAATATGATGCATCTTCCATTCAAACCTTGAATTCTTGGTTTTTAACATGGAATAGAATCAGTTGCCTAGCTTCCATATATGATGATGATTTGTTGCTCCTGCAGCTTCCTGGAGTGGATCCAAATGATCCTTCTGTCAAGGATTTGCTTGCTTCCATGCAAAACCAATCTCAGGTGCGATTTTGACAGTAATAGAAACCCTGGTGGAAGTAAGATCTTTTGTTGCTTTTGTGGATCTGATATAGTGCATCATAGTGATCCATCAGTCCGGTGCTTCATTCTTGGGTTTTGTGTGCAAGTGAGGGTGTAAATTGGCTGGAATTCAATTAAGTTCGACTTGTATTGTCTACATGATTACTTATGGATGTTCCTGCATGAGTATCGTAGAGAATGCTATATTTTTTCCTCAATGCTTTGGTTCCTATGTTAGAGCTTCAGCTTATGCAAGGAGTGCATGTTATAGCGTATGTGCTATGAGCCTATGGCTATAGAATGATTATATGCTTTTTGACAAACTGCCATGTTCTCTCTACTGCAGAAAAAGGATGAAGACAAGGGGCCAAATGAAGAGGAGAAGCAGTGATTTCTGTAGTTATTATTTTTCTTTCAGGTTATTTTTCTTGTGAAATAGTTGTAGCAACATGCGATCATCTGCGAAATGTGAACTTACAAATGGAATGATTGGTTCTAATGAAAATTTCATTGTTTGTAGGTTAGCGATCCTTCCTCTGGAGCCATAGAAGTGCATGTTCACATGGGAAGAATTCAAGAGGGCAAAGAGTGAGCCGAAAAGTAGTTACAAAGTTGAGCTGACAACTTTTATGGGGTTATTGAACATTGAGCTTGGCTCTGTAGTTTGCTGGGGGTTTAAAGCTTTCTGGAACTTTTATGTTGTGCTATTTCACCCTCTTTTAATCTCTTTACAAAAGCAGTTCATTACAGAAATTGGATGTCAATATTTTAAATGATCATGCTTTGTCTGAGTGCTATTTCATTGATATTTGAGATTTTTTAAGCTCTGTATTGTCTGTGTTGTAACCTGTCTAGATCAGCCGTCCAGTCATCTCACGTTGATCCTCAAGAATCCTCTCCCCTGGTCAACATTCCTTCCGAAAAGCTTAAATTGGTGAGTGTACACAAGAATGCCATTCGACCTGAGCTTTATTTTTCCTCCAAACTTGCTGGTAGCATGAATCGAGATTTGCAGAGGAGCTGGAAGTTCATTGGGGATAGACGAATGCTTGCTCAAGCTTTTCTTCAGTAGTTTGGCTGGCGTACTTGTTTTTTGGTGCCAATGTACTAAACCTCTCAGTGCCTCCTGTGCTGTGAGGCTGCTTAATGTCGCGCCTCATAAGTCTCTGCAATGGCACCAGCACCCGAAAAGCAATGAATTCACAGGAAACTGAGATGTTAGTAGGTCAAAAAGGTACTGTCGTGGTGGTCGAAAGGTTTTCTGTCAATGCTCTATATCAACCACCATACATGATGGCGAGAGAACTTCATCTATACCGTCGCAAAAGGGTCGTCAGTAATTGCCACAGGCTTTTTAATGTTCTTAGGTTAATTGCCATCATGGGAATGAAAGAGCCTCGTTCCAAAATCTGGGTAGCTTCGAGTTTAGCTTGGGGGGATTAGCTATGGTATCATCTAATGATCAGAGGGGATAATTAGCTGGAGATGAGCTCTGCATCGAATTGGCATATGGACGAGATTGGACGATGGGTTTCATCTATTGATAACCAACTCCATCACACCTCTAAGCATTTTTCTTAACAAAATTAGGAATACTAAGATCGGAGTGTAAAATTTGATAAATTTAATAAGATAAGACGAATTATTGGGGGAAGGTAGCATTCTAACAAGGAAGCAATGCTTTTCACACCAGTTGAATCCGGCACCGAATAACGTTATCGAAATATTCCTTTTATAAATCAACTTCAGCTCCACTGCGACAGCGACTAAGCCGGTCGCTGCATGCATAAAGACAGCACGTCGTGTTCGGTTTGACGCTTTCAGCTTCCGCATTAAATAGCAAGTCTTCCACTTGTCTTTTTGCACGATGAATCAACCATTATCCTAGTCCGGTTCAAAAACATCTCCCCCGTCTCCTCTCTTTCCGGGCCAGCTTCGTCCGGTCTCTTGGCTCTGGACAAAGTCCCCACAGCTTCTTCTCTATGGAAGTTCGTTCGTTGCTTGGTCTTGTGCAGGTCTTTTTGTAACTACTCTTTTGACGAGATTCAATTTGGCACGTTGCATCTGTCTGTCGTGGGGTTCGTGAGTAAGTTTGTCCTCGCTTTTGGTCAATCTAAGGTCACTCCATTCACGTTCTTGTCAAGAACCGTCGTGTGAATTACGGTAGGTGGTCGGATGATATGGCCTAAAATAAGATGTAACTTCCCACAAACGTCGAACTGGAGTCGAGGGACTTCTGGTGGAAGTTACCGACCTGTCGCATAGGTTGCTCTGAATCAATCATTTTCCTCGAGGATCCCATGTTGGTTCTCTCCTACAAGGGACGAGGGAACCGGTGATAGGATCTCTTTTGACATAAAGGAACCAACAGACTGACTTGCATGAAAATAGAGATGAAGTTCGATGAGTACGTATTCAATTCACCCGATTATACTGCTCACACTGACAACGTAGGCAGAAATTGTCGAGTTTGTCTGACTTTTATAAGTGGACGCGATCATTTTATCGAAAGAGATCGAGTTCTTTGTTTTCACGTAAACAAGTATATCTGCCGCATAAAATACTTGCCGCAATTTGCATGCTCGTTTTTGGCCTCACTGGATGGAGTTTAATTACCCAATGCGCCCAAGCATTGCATGATGACGCCCAAACAAAGAAAGTGACTTTGCACCTTCTACTACAGAAAGAGAGAGTGAAGCAAAAAGGGTAGGCCTTTAATGATATACCATTCCAGAATCTGTGCCAAAATAACAGTCAAAAGTCAACATAGCCGGGCAGTAAAATCCAATATAACCAGACGAGCTCCACCTGTCATCACTCCATCACTGGTCCATCTCTTTGGTGATTCCGTCATTCATCAACCTTATAAATTCAACAGTTACTGAGCACATTGAACAGAGAGAGAGAGATTGCGAGTGTGTCATTGTTGTTGCTGAAATGGGTACTCTTGTGGCTTGTTGGTTTGCAGTTGTGATTTTGGTGATTGTGGGTTTGTATGGGGGAGTGGATGGTGCTTACGTGAAGTACAACACTAGTGCTGGGGTTGTGGAAGGAAAGTTGAACGTGCATTTGGTCCCACATTCGCACGATGACGTTGGATGGTTGAAGACCATCGACCAGTACTATGTCGGCTCGAATAACTCTATCCAGGTCCTTAAATATTTGGGATTAAAGAGCGAAATGTAGTTTGGCTATGTCATTCAGTTGATGAATCATTATGTGTTTAGGTGAATGGAAAAATGTTTTTGTGTGTTATTGATTTTGCAGGGCGCTTGTGTCGAGAATGTGCTTGATTCCATCATCGAAGCGTTGCTGCGAGATCCCAATAGGAAGTTTGTGTTTGCCGAGATGGTAAATTCTGCCAATTTCAGCCTCTCTCAGTATGTGTGTTTCATAGCGCTATCTTGATTAGAAAGCATATCTCTGAAGGCTCATTTTTGTTTTGATCATCTCCAAACCCTGCTTTTAGGCTCTCTGCAACCAGTCAATTTTTCTATCTCAGGCTTGAATCTAGTTGATCAGCTTGACTCCACTGGTCTAAAGCATTGTCGTAAAACTTTAATCCAATTTCTGCATATCCATTATGGTTGACACGAAGATACTGATGGATTTGGCCTTTAAGAAGCTAAAACCTTGATGCAATTTTGCAATCCAATTGCATCAGATGAGTAACTGAACTTCCAGCCATGCCACCAAGACACACTAGACAGAAGATATTGAAGTCCAGCATAACAGTCCCAAATAACATCAAAATGGTAGTTGCACGATTCTCATTTTATAATTTCATGACGATGACCAAGGAGTACTTTGGCCAGATGAACCTTTAGGATTATGTGGCTGCGTGCTTTCTCTGTCTTTCATGCTTCATGAACAATAAATTCGATAGCACCTGCTACCAATTTTTCCCCATGAAAGATGGTCATTACTCTGCAGTAAGGGCGTCCACCATTTATTAATCTAAACACCGAAGAAAGATTTGATGCCTCAGAAAATTCTATCTTTAGAATTTCATTCACCTATACAATTATGTTCTCGTGGACTTGCATACTAGTTCTCTTAGTTTTATCAGCCTAAGATTATCCCCCTTAATTGCTCATTCTCAAAGCCCTATTCTATTACCCTCAATCCAAGGCTAAAATTCAATGTGCAGAGAAAGTGTAATTTAACCAAAATAAATTTTATATATCAAATTTTGCATTGCAACGTATACACTTTATTATTGCTGAAAGACTATGCACTTCGAAGTATTTGTTTATCTTGAAGTGTACCTCATACATTGTTTGCTCACAAATTGTTAGACACTTGTGGTTTCTGTGAACTAACAGTTGTTTTTACTCCACTGTCTACTTTCGAACGAGCTTAGCTTGATACGGCCACTAATGAATTTCTGAAAATTATAGGCTTTCTTCCAAAGATGGTGGTTAGAGCAAAGTCCAGAAACGCAAGAACTAGTGAGGAAACTTGTGAATGCTGGCCAATTGGAATTCATGTATGCAGTCAGGAAGCTTGTACTGCGTCTATGGCAATTTCTGCACTATTACTGTCCTAACAGTAATGTTGGCAATTTGCAGAAATGGTGGATGGTGTATGCACGATGAGGCAACAACTCATTACATCGACATGATTGACCAAACAACTCTGGGTCACGGCCTGATAAAGTCAGAATTCAACAAGGTTCCTCGAGTTGGATGGCAAATTGATCCGTTTGGACATTCTGCTGTGCAAGCTTACCTACTCGGAGCTGAGGTAGAAGATTCTATCTAAGGTTTCCTCAATATCGTCCTTTTCTTTTTCACTTTCCAATTTCCTATAAAGGACAGTCACAAAATTTGCAGGTTGGATTTAATTCCCTGCATTTTGCGAGAATCGATTATCAAGACAGAGCAAAACGCAAGGATGATAAATCTCTTGAGGTTATATGGCGTGGGTCTAAAACATTTGGTTCTTCATCTCAGGTTTGAATTGAAAGCAGCCTGATTACCTTCATTTTTCTTGGTTACTTAGCTTCAACGATTAACATAATGCACTTGTCTGTGCCCCGCAGATTTTCACAAATGTCTTTCCTGATCACTATGGTCCACCGGAAGGTTTCAGTTTTGAAGTGTTTGATGATTTTGAGCCTGTTCAGGTGCTGATATTCAACCAAATCAGTCATCTTCAAGTTTTTCATGTTTTTCATTTTTCTAGCAGACGGATTCACAATTGCAATATTCATACTGCAGGATAATACTCTCCTATATGACTATAATGTTGAAATAAGAGTGAATGATTTTATTAGTGCTGCAATGACACAGGTATACTCTTAGCTTTTTGCAGACGAGCTTTGTAGTATCTTGGTTTGTCTCTGACTGAGACAGACAGCTATCGAGTAATTAGTTGAGTAAACATCTTTGAGGTACACATTTAGGAGCTCATTTTTCTCGTGAACAGGCAAATGTGACAAGAACAAATCACATTATGTGGACCATGGGTGAAGATTTTACCTACCAATACGCTGAGTCTTGGTTCAAGCAGATGGACAAATTCATTCATTATGTTAACAAGGTCAAACTACATGCTCTATCATTTGCTTTTATAATGTTAATAAAGGAGTGGTTATGCTTCAAAACACCTAAAGTTTTGCAAAAACTCATATCCAGTCCCAAATAATTTGGAGACTTCCCTAGGCATGGTACTTTCCCTTGTTTCTTTTTCTTTAGATGTAACCCAAAAGGATCTATAATCAGTTTAGAATAAGACTTTCCTAGCTTACTCTGGAGAGAAGAGATTCTTTTGCCTTTTCCTTTTCTTTAAATGCATTTGCCATGATTTTCTTTTTCTGATCCTGGTATTTCTTCTCTCTCAGGATGGTCGGGTGAATGCATTTTACTCTACACCATCTATTTATGTCGATGCCAAAAATGCAGAGAATGTATCATGGCCTTTGAAAACTGATGATTACTTGCCGTAAGTACCACCTTTTGACCTTTCCCAGTTGCCTCTATGCGATATTTCTATTTTAATCACCATTGCCTAGATATATGACGTGCGCTTTCTTCTGTGTACAGATATGCAGATCGCGATGGTGCCTATTGGACTGGTTTCTTTACTAGCCGGCCAGCCCTTAAACGATATGTCAGGATGCTAAGTGGATATTATTTGGTATTGTTTCTCTCCTTTGGAGCTCATACTATATCACAACACTGTATATCCCTTCCTGTTGTTGCTGAGTAGAACGCCCATGACACTTCAGTGTCTTTTGTCTATATAGGCAGCTCGCCAACTTGAATTTCTTGTGGGCCGAAGGTCCAGTGGTCCTAGCACTTATGGGCTCGGAGATGCCTTAGGAATAGCACAACATCATGATGCACTCACTGGTACTGCTAAACAGCACACGACCAATGATTATGAGAAGCGCCTAGCTATTGGAGCTTCTGAGGTCGGATACTAAATCCCGTTGAATTTGCCCTTTTGGGGTTTTTTGTTCTCAACTCTTAATTTATTTCGAAATGCTTTTGTTCTAAAATTGATTAGGCAGAAGCTGTCGTTGATAATGCTCTCTCGTGCCTAGTTAGTAAGAAAGCAGAAGGTCAATGCTCATCACCTGCTTTAAACTTTAGCCAGGTAAGTTTTAATTTAATCCCTTCAGTTTCTGACTAAAAGGATTTGTAAACGTTCTTCAAACTATGACATAAGCAAGTCGGTTTATTGGGACTTAAATTTTGTCTGAAAACTAAGGGCCTATTTGTTAATGATATTTGTTTCTGTTTATGAACAAAATTTCTGTTTTTTTTGTTCTAAGGAACAAAAAAAGAACAGAAACGCATTTGTTTGCGTTTTTGTTTTCCAAATCTATTTTTTTTTTGTTCTAGAGAACACATTTGGAATAGAAACAAAAAAATAAGAAAAACGTGTTTATTGTTTTTGGAACAATTTTTAAGAAAATATTTTCTCTCTCCTCTTTTTTTCTTTTTTCTTTGGCCATTTGCTAGCCTCGGCCATGGCCGGCGACCGGCCGTCGAGGGTCGGCAACCTTGCTGGAGCGTCGCGGCCCCTAGCGAGGGGCAAGGCTGGGCGAGCTCGGGCTCACCGGATCTGGGCAAGCCCGAGCTCTTCTAGCCAAGGCGAGGCCGAGGCCACCAGGCAAGGCCGAGCCTCGCCCAACCACGGCGAGGCTTGGCCTGCCGGGGCCGGCGAGCCTTGCCGTGGCTAGGTGAGGCCGCCGGCCCTCATCGCCGGTTGTCGGCCATGGCCAAAAGAAGACTAAAAAAAAAAAAAAAAGAAAAAAAGAAAATAAAAAGAAAAATATTAAAAAATTAAAAGAAACAAAAAAAAGAACATAAATTTAGCAAAACGTTTTGTTCATTTTTTATTCCCAGAACAAGTTTACCAAACGCACTTTTTTATTCAAAAATTGTTTTGAACATAAACACTTTTTTTCTATTTCGTTCCCTGGAACAATTTTTAAATAGAAATGTTACCAAACGCGCGCTAAATGTTTCACTTATATTCATCTCCTGTTTCCGTCACTTCCTTTCCAGTGCCAATTGCTCAATATAAGTTTCTGCCCGGCAACGGAGGAAGATATTCCGGATGGAGAGAGTCTGGTAACTTTTTGGGTTTCATGATGTAATCTCTTTAAATAAATATGTATGTTCTAATAGAAATTTTCTGTATCAGGTTGTGCTAGCATATAATTCGCTTGGATGGAATAGAACTGATATTATAAGGATCCCCGTGAGTGTTTGCTTCTTTCCTGTTGTGCCAATAGTTTATGCATCAAGATATTGATAATTGCTCCTCGATATACAATGTCTACCAGGTTACTGATTCAAATTTTGTCGTCCGTGACTCTTCTGGATATACCGTTGAAGCACAATTTGTTGATTTGGATAATGTTACAATCAACTTGAGGAACTTCTACGTTAAAGCCTACTTGGGATTGTCGCCAAAGCATGTCCCAAAGTACTGGCTTCTATTTCAAGTTTCATTACCGCCATTGGGTTGGAACACATACTTCATTTCTAAAGCAGCTAAAAAGGTGGGTATTTACGTACTTGATTCTTGTTTTCAAGCCTCTGAGATTGATATTTATGTTGTCTGCCATGGCTCGCTAGAGTAGATTTCAAGAACAGGAAGTAGAACAAATAATGAGTCAAAATTCAAACTCATAATAATCAGCATTAGGTAAAATGCATTATGTAGGAGTGGAGATTATCCTAGGCATGCTCCAAAACTGGTCAGAACCCATTTGTAGTGCATGTGGCCGTAAAGCCGATCAGCACAATTATATTGACACGGCTGCATAGTTGTTAGTGAGCCATGTTGATGTTTAAATTTATTTTCCCTTCTTTGGGATTCAAAATGATGCAGGGAAAACTAAAACCAGTTTCGTTTCTACACTGGGCAATCCACAGAATGATACCATAGAAGTTGGACCAGGGGATCTGAAGATGCTATTTTCGTCAACCTCTGGGCAACTTGTCCGGATATACAACTCTAGAACGGGGGTGAGTCTAGTGAACGTTATTGATTTTTGTATAGCGGCGAGATTTTCTTCCAAAGTGTGTTCACTGTTCTGTTACCATTTCACTATGGATAAATAATTCCATTGAAATTATCAATCTCATTCACTTCTTTAAAGTTCTTCGGACCAGAATCATACTAGCAACTTTTTTGTAGAAAGAACTTGCTCTCTTACAAATATAATTTACAAGCCGAAATACCTGACTCCAAGAAAAGGGCTTATTTTGTATACTGCCAAAAGTATGTTTAAGAACATCTCAGTCACCAGTTTCTCTTAAAATCCAAAAACCATATGTACACTAGTCATGTTGCTCATTGACAGACAAATCGGGTATCCAAACAAAAATGGATTCTGGAATGCAAGTGGATGTTTCAGCTTTGTAGCTTAGATCACGTGTTCCAAATGATAACTTTGGATGCCTATTGATTGATATACTTGTTCTATCCTTGTTTTTCACTGAGGATCAGTTGAGTCAATCTTTTCTGTTATAGAGCACTCTCTCATCTCCTTTTCTTTTGCTTCTTGGATTGTGTCTTGTGGTTGGCATCTTAACCTACTTCATTAATATGTCTTGGATTTAAACGTTTGCAGCACCTCTTTGTCCTCTTAGGACTTGAGATGAATGTGTAATTCTAGTTTGAAGGGTCATGGAACAATCTATCAGTAAATAGGAAGCGTCCATTCATAGTAGCAAAAGCGAAACAATGATGAGAACTCGTAAAATCAGACTTTCTGATTCATGTTTGACAAGAATTCAATGTTCTGCAATATAACACTTCTTGTCCTTCCTTTACTATTGGATTACCTTCCAGTGGATTCACAAGGGTTTCATAAATGCTACTGCGAGGCTATGCCAAATTCACTGCATAGCATCTTTAGTTGGCTGACTCAAATTTACCAGGTTGATGTACCAGTACAGCAAAGCTATCTCTACTATGCCTCAAGTGTTGGAGACGCAGATAATCCTCAGGTAACTCTTTCTATGCTTGGTTTGTGATATGATGCAGTCTAGACCTATTCACAACACAAATCAAGGAGGCGTAGATAGATAAGTGCAAGCGCTCAGCAGAGTTCTTTTGTTGCAGGCTTCTGGTGTACATCTTCCGTCCAGATGGGGCACGTCCAACTATTGTTTCAAGAAAAGTAAGCAGCTTGCCATTACTCAGCTGTGCATTAGCCAACAGACTCTTGGAACATTAAAATACTACCCATGCAGCAATGTTCTCTATTAAATATTTTCTAACAAAAAGATTGGACACATAAATTTTCATGACCTATTTCTACTCTCACAGGTGCCCATGAAGGTTGTTCGTGGACCACTAGTCGATGAAGTGCATCAACAGTTCGGTTCATGGATCTACCAGGTCATTTGTTTGATAAATAATGTCCAAGCCCAGATTGTTCTTGCTTATCCCAATAATTTGCTTTGCTGTCTCTGTAATTTTCTTTTCAAGAACCTATGGGTTTTAGTTTTATGGGCTTACAAATCTCAAGATCCCTGAAGGACCAAAAAATGTCCAGGATACCTGAAGGACCGAAAAATGTCCAGAATGCAGATGTCTCAGCAAAGAGTTGAACTGAAGCATAGTAGTATTTGGCTTGAATAGCTGAGCTACTGATCAGAAATGTCAGTGAACACAAACAGTAATTAAGTTTGTTTTGTGCTCGAACAACCTTGCTACCTTAGCAAACAAACAATTTTAAGGATTTTGATTCGATGGTAGAGAAGTGGAAGTTAATTTACTTCTACTATGCCCCATTTTTCATAGCTAATTCAGATCCACTATGTCAAGTTACAATATTTATTCCAGAACACTCGAAGCAAGAAATCAGGACATTCTTGAAAAACCCTTTTTGCCCCTTTGGGTATGAATTGCTGCTATGAAGTGCTTCTGGTGAAGTTCCGGACTGGCATAATATCATCACGAGTCAAATGGCTTGATTCTCTGACATATGATTTTACTTTTTTTCACTTAATTAGGTCACAAGATTACACAAGGACAAAGAGCATGCTGATGTTGAATTTACAGTGAGTTGCCCTTTTCTATTTTTGTTGTTTGTAAACTATGATTATCTACATATCACAGAGTTATGCAACAAAACAGTTGATTGAACTTTCAATGCTTTGCATGCAAAGTCAATGGATTTATTGTCACTGATGTCTACGTACTAAAGATTTAGCCTCTTCAGTCTCCAAGAAATCCTCCTAAGATTTCTTGCTTTGAACTTTGAAGATTGGACCAATTCCAACAGATGATGGAGTTGGGAAGGAGGTGATAACACAAATGACAGCGAATGTGGCAACGGAGAAGACCTTCTACACCGATTCTAATGGAAGGGATTTCATAAAACGGGTAAACTCTGAAACCTACATTTCCTGTAGATGCCACCTTTGCTTACCCGTTGAAATAATTGACATTCTCAACAGATAATCTGTGTATCAGTACTGGCAGATGGTATGCAATATTTGCTGGACTCGTTATTGTATTCGAACTCACTCCATAAAGCATTTATCCTAGTTTTAGATTTATTAATTATGATGTTCTCTGAGCATTTCAAATTCCAAATGTTGTTTAGAAGAAAAGTTAGTTCACTTATCATTGAAAGACATGAGCTGGAATCTGCATTTTCCTTATGTTGCTGAAAAAACGAAATGATGTGCAGCATATTATTTGCTTCCAGTCATAGCGTTAATTCATCCAACAGCCATCTTGCTCGATTGTCGTAGGCTGATGCGAAAAAGGCTTATTATGATTCGTGCAGGTGCGAGATTATAGACCAGATTGGTCCCTCACTGTTACTGAACCTGTTGCAGGAAATTACTATCCAGTAAGTTCTTTCATTAAACGATTTAGAAAATGATTTTTTAGTGATGTTATGGTCCTTGAATAGATGAAACTTCATCAACCTACATCATGGAATCATAAATAAGTTTCTTTCCCTAGAAATGATCCTCTCCTCCTACACTATGCTCTCAGATTAATCTCGGAATTTTCACCACGGACAACACAACTGAATTCTCGGTCTTAGTGGATCGTGCCGCTGGAGGAGCCAGTATCAAAGATGGGCAAATAGAGTTAATGCTTCACAGGTTCTACATGTTATTTCCATGCTTTGCCCCATACGATTACTTCCTTTCTTCAAATTAAAAATCCTTTACCTTCTCTTGCTTTGTGCACCAGGCCAATACTCACTGATGACAGCAGAGGAGTGGGTGAACCTCTCGATGAGAGAGTGTGCATTGCAAATAATAGTACGTGCGAAGGACTAACGGTATGTTATGTCGCTAGAAGTTATTTGTGGACGAACAATTCTTTCTCCTTGTTTGTTTTTCCTAGGTGAAGTTGTATTTCCAGGTACGAGGACACTACTACATAGGCATCAACAAACCTGGGACAGGAGCTCGCTGGCGTCGGACTATAGGCCAAGAACTGTACTCACCTTTAGTTTTGGCTTTTGCACATGAGGTAGGGATTATATGAATTAGCTTTTCTTGGTCTATGCTTAAGCCTTTACCTGAGCAAAAGATAATGACCCTGCAGAAGATGGAGGACTGGACAGCATCTCATGTTACCACAGCGACTACTATGGACTCGAGTTACAGTTTACCTCAGAATGTCGCGTTAATCACTCTGCAGGTAATTGAGTTTTAACTCAAATACTCTCTCACTCTCTCTGAGATTAATTGACCTTTCTGTTTCGCAGGAGTTGGATGGTGGAAGTGCACTTCTACGTCTTGCCCATCTTTATGAGGTGAGAAAACTACTTCATTTATCCTTTTAGCCTGCAAAGAAGGAGCTTCGTCGACCTATTTCATTCGAATGTGATGTCATTTGGGCTACGATATGAAAATCCATGTGAGATCTAGAATCAACAGAATTGCGAATCTTCGCGAACCCACAAGGGAGACCAGTCCAACTATGGAGGCTTTGCCTCTTGGATCGACTGCACCGACTCTTTTAGGCTATGCACTCACTACCACACTTTCCATCAATTTGACACACTCGTTAGTCATTTGGTCCAACTTCAATCAAAGAGAGGTGATTGACAGATACCACACAGTATTCACTTCCATCTTTCTTGTGAATATATGTAGCCTGGTGAAGATGCCGAATATTCGACTCTTCTAGGCTATTCACTCACTACCACACTTTCAATCAATTCGACACACTCGTTAGTCATTTGGTCCAACTTCAATCAAAGAGAGGTGATTGACAGATACCACACAGTATTCACTTCCATCTTTCTTGTGAATATATGTAGCCTGGTGAAGATGCCGAGTATTCGACCTTGACTAAAGTCGAGCTGAAGAAGATGTTTACTGGAAGGACGGTACGTTAAGCCTTTACAGCTCTGTTCCAATTATTCTTTCTTAGTATCTGCATACCACACTAAAGTAGTTTCTAATACTGATGGACATAATTTGGTCATCGATATGTATGGTCGTGAGTTCAGATAAAGGAAGTAAAAGAAATGAGCCTGTCTGCGAACCAAGAGAAGTCTGAAATGAAGCGGATGACATGGAAAGTCGAAGGGGAAGTCGTGGCAGAACCAACGCCCCTGAGAGGCGGCCCTGTCGCCATGTCGGATCTTGTCGTCAGCTCGGTCCCATGGAAATTCGCACTTTCTTGCTGAAATTCTAAGCATTGCAGTTATGTCTCTTTTCATGGAATCAATCAACTTTCGATATCTCTTTCAAACATTTTATAATAAAGAGATCAACCAGTGCCCAAAAGGGTCCGATTTAGCGTAAGTGCACTCATAGTATAAATGAAGAAAAAACTAGTTTAGGCTTTGTTTGTTTCGGAAAAAATTGACATTTCTTGAAAATCTTTTCTAAGAAGAAATTTTAAAAAAATGATAATATTTTTTGATGTTCAACTAAAATTAAAGGTAAGTTAGACATGAGCACTCAGAAAATTGGGCATGGGCAAATTGGGTCCTTGGCTTAAGACCATGGCACTTGTAGGTGGGTCCTAGTCGCTCAAGCCCTAATTTTGGGAGACTAGGCCTGGGACCTTGGTGCCTTTGCCTGAGTTCCTAGTGACCAAGCCCATGGCCATTGTGGTAATGCCCATGTGCATGGAGGCTAGACCTAGGACCATAGTGCTCATGTTTGGATCTTGGTGCTCGAGTCCGGGTCCATAAAGGCGGGGTTTGGTCCATATATGATATAGGCCAAGCTAAGAAACCCAACGCTTGTGTTTAGATTCCTAGCGCTTGACCTCGAGTCCATCGAGGAAGGGCTTGGGTCCATAGAGGCTGGCCCAATCCATCCAAGCTTGGCCCAAGTCCTTTAAAGAGTTCCATGCTGGGCTCGATGGCCCTCGACTTGAGCATCAACAATCCAAGCAAGGGTGTCGATGTCTCGGGCTTGGCCTAAATGGATTCGAGCCAAAGCTTGGCCTCAATGGACTAAGATCCTACCTCGATGGGCTCAAGCCCAAGCACCAAGGACTCGGGCCCATGCAAGTTTCTATCTAATGATGTCGCTAAAGATTTAGTGTTATTCCATGTCATTTCTCTATTTTGTTGCTGATTTTTCTTTACCTTATTTCATTTCATCTTCTTCATTGCGATGGCCGTAGTTGTTCAAACTCATAGAGAGAGATATAGATGTACATGTGAAATGACATGTTGGAACTTATTAGTATATGGGGAAACTTGATGGGGATTGAAATTTGACAACTGAGATGAGTAACTTTGTACCAGAAGAAAAGCAAGCATAGGCCAAAATTTGGACTCAACTTAAAATGAGCGCTTTTAAAGTATTTACGTTCAAGCGTAGCACAAAAAAACTATCATTTTTAACTTAAATTTGCTCATGTAATTACAGATGCTCCAAATGTCGTGGTGCCAAACATTGAAATATATATAGATAGGGCTCATTGAAACAAAAAGTTAAATTCTTGTCCTTAGTTATATGAGATAATACCAAAAATAATGAAGAAACATTTAATTTTTCCAGCGGTTCGAGGAATATCGATTTTTTTATACACGTGATAATGGTCTTGTTGGCTTATCTGTCACGTCACCAATGGATCAATCACTGATATCGTCCGGTCCCGAAAAACAAACGACAAAAAATCTCGACGAACGTGCCTCGCGATCCCTTGTTTTCTCTTCCTCGGCCGTCTCCTTTGACTTCATCGGATGAAGTCACTCCCTACGACATGCTCTCATTGGAAATACTCAGTTTTTTTTTTTTTTTAATAAGTCTTACTCTGGTTCTTGTCAGATTACGGTCTGCATATTTCCTTTTGTAATATGCCTTCCATGGAGGTCCCTCGTACGAGTGACACGTCTCGTGAATCAATCGTTTTTGTCCTCACAACCCCCTACGAATTACAGGCTGTCCACTAAAGCCCAATATAACTGGCGGGGATCCACAAGTCACTCAATCAAGTCCAGCTCTTTGGTCAGTTCACCCCCTACAAATCCTAATAATACAGTCCCTAGCCGCTGAGAGAGAGAGAGAGAGAGAGAGAGAGAGAGAGAGTTTGTGAGCGCGCACGCGCGCTGTTGTTGCTGAAATGGGTACCCTTGTGGCTTCCTGTTTCGTGGTTGTGATTTTGGAGATTGTATGGTTGTATGGAGGAGTGGATGGAGCTTACGTGAAGTACAACACTAGTGCTGCGGTTGTGGAAGGGAAGTTGAACGTCCACTTGGTCCCGCATTCCCACGACGACGTCGGATGGTTGAAGACCATTGATCAGTACTATGTCGGCTCGAATAACTCCATCCAGGTCCTTAAATTTTCAAGTTCGAAGAGCATAGTGAAGTTTGGCTATATTATACTATTGATGTATAATTATGCGGTAACGTGGATGGGAGAATGTTCTTATGTGTGTTATTGGTAGTGCAGGGTGCTTGCGTCGAGAATGTGCTTGATTCTGTTGTTGAAGCATTGTCGCGAGATCCCAATAGGAGGTTTATATTCACCGAGATGGTAAATTCTGTTAATTTTAGATTCTCTCTGATGCATACCTCTGAAGGCTCATTATTGTTTTGATCATCTTCAAACCTTGTTTTTGAGTTCACAGCAATCAGTCAAATTTTCTATCTCAGGCTTGAATCTAGTTGATCAGTTTGACTCCACTGGTCTATAGCATTGTAGTAAAATTTCAATCCAAATGACCATCGTGATGTTAATCCTTTTCATATTTATAGCTAGCAAATCTGCAAATCCACATGAAGACACCAATGGTTTTGGCCTTTAAAGAAGTTATAATCTTTGTGCAATTTTGCAATCCAATTGCATCAGAAGGGTAACTGAACTTCCAGGCATGCCGCCAAGACAAACTAGACCGAAGATATTTAAGTTCAGCATTACTGTCCACATGAAAATTGCCATTACATGATTCTCTTTTTAATTTCATGTTGATAACAAAGACTGTACTTTTGAAGATGAACCTTTGGGATTATATACTTGCATGCTTTCTGTCTTTTGTGCTTCATGAACACTACATTTGACAGTACCTGTTACCATTTTTTCCTGTGAGTATTGGCTATTACTCTGCAGTAAAGACGTCTCATTTAATAATCTAAACACAGACAAAAGATTTGATACCTCAGGCAACACAATCTTTGGAATTTTACTCACCTTTTGCATTTATATTCTCGTGGACTTGCATACTGGTTCTCTTAATCTTATCAGCGTCGGTCTAATCCACTTAATTGCTTATTCTCAGAACCCTTTTCTATCACCCTAAATTAAGGCGAGAGAGAGAGAGAGAGAAGAGACAAACATTTAACCAAAGTAAATTTAACATATCAAAATGCTGGAGAGATAGAAGAGACAAACATTTAACCAAAATAAATTTAACTTATCAAACATTTATGCTGGAGAGAGATAGAAGAGACAGACATATAAACAAAATAAATTTAACTTATCAAACATTTATGCTGGAAATTGTTTACTTTGTTATGCTTGTAAGATGGTGCACGTTGTCATATTTGTTTATCTTGATAGAGGCGGATCATAGTCAACTTCTGCTTCTTTTGAAGTGTACCTTTGCTTGTGATTGTTCAACAATCATGGTTTCTGTGACCAAACAGTTTGTTCTTAGGCTATAGCTTCTTCACATCAGGCCTTCCATCATCCCCTCCGCTGTTCAGTTACAAACGAGCTTAGCTTGATACAGTCACTAACGAATTTCATGAAAATGATAGGCTTTCTTCCAAAGATGGTGGTTAGAGCAAAGTCCAGAAACAAAAGAACAAGTGAGGAAACTTGTAAATGCTGGCCAATTGGAATTCATGTATGCAGTCAGTAAGCATTTAAATTGGTCTATGGCGATTTCTGCACTACTACTGTGCTGACGGCAATGTTGGAAATTTGCAGAAATGGCGGATGGTGTATGCACGATGAGGCAACAACTCATTATATCGACATGATTGACCAAACAACTCTGGGTCATGGCCTGATAAAGTCACAGTTCAACAAAGTTCCTCGAGTTGGATGGCAAATTGATCCATTTGGACATTCTGCTGTGCAAGCTTACCTGCTTGGAGCTGAGGTAGTAGATTCTATCTAAGGTTTTCTAAATGTCGACCTTCTCTGTTTTCACCTTCCAATCAGTCTTGAGTGCAGCTCTGAGTTATATTTTGGTTTGATCTCTGCGCACTATGATGCAACCATTAGACTTTGAGAAGTATCATTTTGTCCAACTTTCTCTGTCCTAAAATGAAAAAGGACTTGCCCAGCATGGTTGTTTTTCCCAATAAATTTCCATGCTTTGCGTTGTATTCCCTATGAAAAGACCATCACCATTTTTGCAGGTTGGATTTGATTCCCTGCATTTTGCGAGGATCGACTATCAAGACAGAGCGAATCGCAAGAATGATAAATCTCTTGAGGTCATATGGCGTGGGTCTAAAACATTTGGTTCCTCATCTCAGGTTTGAAATAGAAGAGAACTCATTACCATCATTTTTCTTGGTTACTTTGCCTCGAGATTAATATCATGCACTTGTGTTGATCCTTGCAGATTTTCACGAATGCATTTCCTGTTCATTACAGTCCACCGGATGGTTTTGATTTTGAAATGTCTAATGATTTTGAGCCTGTTCAGGTGTGTGCTGTTATTCAACCAAATTAATCACTTTCAATTTTCTTTTTTTTTTCTTCTGGCAGACGTATTCACAATTGAGATATTCAATCTGCAGGATAATATTCTCCTCTATGACTACAATGTCGAAAAAAGAGTGAATGATTTTATTAGTGCTGCAATGACACAGGTATACTCTTAGCTTTTTGCAGGCAACAGCTTTGTTATGTCTTGGTTTGTCTCTGACTGAGACTGTGACTATTGTCAAGTAACTATATGTGTGAACGTTATTGAGGTACACATTTAGGAACTCATTTTTCCCATTGAACAGGCAAATGTGACAAGAACAAATCACATTATGTGGACCATGGGTGATGATTTTCAGTACCAATACGCTGAGTCTTGGTTCAAGGAGATGGACAAATTCGTTCATTATGTTAACAAGGTAAAACCACCTGCTCTGCTATTTGCTTTTATGATTGTAATATGTGAGTGTTTATGCTTCAAAACACTTGAAGTTTTGCAAAAACTTATTTTTGGTTGTGCATAATTTGGAGATTTCCCTAAGCATCAAGGTTATGATACTTTCGCTAGTATCTTTTTATTGAGATGTAACCCAAAAATCTATAATTAATTTAGACGAAGACTTTCTAAGCTTACTCTGGAGAGGAGAGTTTTTCCTTTTCTTTCAATGCATTTTCCATAATTTTCTTTTCCCATTCCTGGTATTTCTTCTCCCTCAGGATGGTCGGGTGAATGCATTATACTCTACACCATCTATTTACGTTGATGCCAAAAATGCGGAAAATGGATCATGGCCTTTGAAAACCGATGATTACTTTCCGTGAGTACTGCTTTTTCACCCATCTCAGTTGCCTCTATGTGATATATCTCTTTTAATCACCATCGACTAGATATATGACCAGCACTTGCTTCTGTGTACAGGTACGCAGATAGTAAAAATGCCTATTGGACTGGTTACTTTACCAGCCGGCCAGCCCTGAAACGATATGTTAGGATGCTAAGTGGATTTTATTTGGTATTGTTTCCCTTTCTTGGAGTTCATACTCTATCAGAACACAGTATATCTCTTCCTGTAGTTGCCTATTTCAAGCCGAGGGGAACACCTGCGACTTGAATCATTTTGTCTTCATTGTGTTTACATCTTTGTGACTTAAGTTTCTGGAGGGATGAGTTGTGATATTTCTTAATTTTCTTGGTGCCATGGGCAGGGTTAAATCTTCAAATGATTATCTGAGGAGATAATGTGTTTTTCCCCCTTGCTTCAATGATTAATATCATCTAATCCACATATATACACTGTATAGCACCGTTAAACATTGCCATGACTGTGCTCTCTTTTGTCTATATAGGCAGCACGCCAACTTGAATTTCTTGTGGGGCGAAGGTCCAGTGGTCCTAGCACTTACGGGCTTGGAGATGCCTTAGGAATAGCACAACATCATGATGCTGTCAGTGGTACAGCTAAACAGCACACGACCAATGATTATGAGAAGCGCCTAGCTGTTGGAGCTTCTGAGGTTGGAAACTGAAATCCTGTTGAATTTTCCTTTTAGGGTTTTTCCCTCTCAACTCTCAATTTGATCTCTAAATGCTCTTTGTTCTAAAATCGATTAGGCAGAAGCTGTCGTCAATAATGCTCTCTCGTGCCTAGTTAGTAAGAAACCAGGTGGTCAGTGTTCATCATCTGCTTTGAACTTTAGCCAGGTAAGTTTTAATCTAATTTCTACAGTTTCCAACCAAAAGGATTTGTGATGTTCTTCAAATTATCTTATAAGCAAGTCAGTTCATTGGGGCTTAAATTTTGTCTAAAGACCAAATGTTTCCATTACTCAAGATGACCTGTATTCATCTTTTGTTTACATTTTTTTACAGTGCCAATTACTCAACATAAGTTTCTGCCCAGCAACAGAGGAAGATATTCCGGATGGAAAGAGTCTGGTAACTTTTTGAGTTTAATGCTATGAATTCTTTAAAGAAATGTGTATATTCTCATTGAAATTTCTTTATCAGGTTGTGGTAGCATATAATTCCCTTGGATGGAATCGAACGGATGTCATAAGGATCCCAGTGAGTATATACTTCTTTGCACCAATAGTTTATGCATCAAGAGATTGACAATTGCTCCTAGATATAATTTGGCAAAGAAAATGTCCACCAGGTCGCTGATTCAAATTTTGTCGTCCGTGACTCTTCTGGAAATACCATTGAAGCACAATTCATCGATTTGGATAGTGTTACAATCAACCTGAGGAACTTCTACGTGAAAGCCCATTTGGGATTTTTGCCACAGCAGGTCCCAAAGTACTGGCTAATATTTCAAGTTTCAATACTGCCATTGGGTTGGAGCACATACTTCATTTCTAAAGCAGCTACGGAAGGTTGGTATTTACGTACTTGATTCTTGTGTTCAAGCCTCTAAGAATGATATTTATATCATCTGCCATGGCTTGTCAGAGTAGATTTCACGAACATGAAATAAAACAAATAACGTGTCAAAATTCAAACCCATAACAATCAGCATGATGTAAAATGCATGCAGATGAGCCTAGACATGCTCCAAAACTATTCAGAGTCCATTCGAAGTGCATGTGTCTGAGGCCATAAAACCGATCAGCACAATTAATTCAACACAGCCTCATGGTTGTTAGTAAGCCATGCTGACTCCTTTAAATCTATTTTCCTTATCTCGGCTTCAAAATGATGCAGGGGAAAGTAAAAGTACCGTCCTCTCTACACTGAGCAATCCACAGAATGATACCATAGAAGTTGGACCAGGGGATCTGAAGATGCTATTTTCGTCAACCTCGGGGCAACTTGTCCGGATATTAAACTCTAAAACTGGGGTGAGTCAAGTTTGTGTCATTGATTTTTGTTTAGCAATGAGATTTTCTTCCAAAGTGTGTTCACTGTTCTGTTACCATTTCACTGTACATGGATAAATCCATTGAAATTGACAATCTCATCTTATTCACTTCTTCAAAGTTCTTTGGATTAAAATCATACTCGTGACTTTTTTGTAGAAAAAAGGTGCCCTCTACATAGTTCTTCTACAATTTGATAAAACTTTCTCCAAGAAAAGGGCTATTTTTGTACTGCCAAAATAGATAACTGCAAGTGTTCAGCAGGAATACTAGATAGATAAAATTAGATTGTAAATGCAAAAAGACAACTGAAAGTGTTGAGCTCTTGAACTTCTATGAACTTCTGTGTTGAAATATTGCAGTTTTCAATCAACAGTTTCTCTTTAAATGCGTTGCTCCTTGACAAACACATTGATTACCAACAAGTGACCACTATGAAAATGGGTTCTGGAATGGAACTTGGCTGCTTCTGCTTTCTAGCTTCAATCATGTCTTCTAAATAATAATTTTGGACGCTTAATTGATTGATGTACCTGTTATATCTTCACTGTCAATTGAGGATGAGCTTAATCAATCTTTTCTGTATAAAGCACTATCTCATCTCTATATTCTGCCTTTTCTTTGGCTACTTGGATTGGGTCTTATGTGGTTGGTATCTTAACCTACTTTATTAATGTGTCTCGTACTCCAGTGTTTACAGCACCTCTTTGTCCTCTTAGGACTTGAGATGAATGTGTAATTCTAGTTTGATCAGAACAACAATGAGAACTTCTCCTAAAATTAAGACGTTTCCATTAATACAATAACATTAGCTTTTCTTCAGGGTTTGACGAGAATTCAATGTTCTACTTTTATAACACTTTTTGTCATTCTGTTACTTTATTTATTGGATTATCTTCCAGTGCATTCACAAGTGTATCTTATATGCTACTGTGAAGCTCTGCCAAATTCACTGCATAGCCTCTTTAGTTGACCGACTCAAATTTACCAGGTTGATGTACCAGTACAGCAAAGCTATCTCTACTATGCCTCAAGTATCGGTGACCCAGTTGATTCTCAGGTAACTCTTTCTGTGCTTGATTTTGACATGATGTAGACCGGTATCTAGACCTATTTACAGCACATACTCAGGAATGGTAGATAGATGACTGCAAGTGCTCAGCAGAGTTCTTTTATTGCAGGCTTCTGGTGCGTACATCTTCCGCCCAGATGGTGCTCGTCCAACTATTGTTTCAAGAGAAGTAAGTGGCCTCTATTACTCAGCTGTGCATGCTTTAACTAACTCTCGGAACATTGATTAATACTATCCATTCAGCGATGCTGAATTTTAAATCTTTCCTAACAGCAAGATTGAACAGATAAGAGTTCATGACCTATTTCAACTCTCACAGGTACCCCTGAAGGTTGTTCGGGGACCACTAGTTGATGAAGTGCATCAACAGTTCAGTTCATGGATCTACCAGGTCATTTATTTAATAAATTAACTCCAAGCACACATTGTTCTTGCTCATCCCTATGATTTGCTTGGCTGTTTCTCTTTCTTTTCAACAACCTATGGGTTTTAGTTCCTGTGGGCTTACAGAACTCAAGATACTCGAAGGACCCAAAGATGTCCAGAACGTAGATATTTCAGCAAAGAGTTTGACTGAAGCATTGTAGCTAACATTGGGCTTGAATAGCTAAGCTACTAATTAGAAGTGTCATTCATTTAACCAGAATCCTTGACCCAGAAAAAGAATGACGCTTGTTCATTGTACGTTGGGCATTCACATTAAAAGCTTAAGTTTTCAAGTTCGATCCAAGTTTAAGTTTGCTTTTGTACACTGAACCACATTGCTACCTTAGTAAACAAGCAATCATAAGGATCTTGATTTGATTGAGAGAACAGGTGGGTAATTTACTTCTATAATGCCCCCTTTTTGATTGCTAATTTAGATCAAGTATGTCAATCAACCAACTTCATCCTAAAACACTTGGAGCAAGAAATCATGAGATTCTCAAAAAAACCCTTTTTTCCCCATCTGGTATGAATTGCTGCTATAAGTGCTATATCTTATGTTGTTTTGGACCGGCACAAAGGGAACACACGAGACAAATGGCTTGATTCTCAGACATCTCATTTCTCTTTTCCACTTAATCAGGTCACGAGATTATACAAGGACAAAGAGCAGGCTGATGTCGAATTCACAGTGAGTTGCCCTTTTCTATATTTGTTGCTAAGCAAACTATGATTTTTTACCTATGACAGAATTAGTAAATTTATTAACAAAAAAGTTCATTGAATTTTCAATGCTTTGCATGCAAAGTCGATCAATTTATTGTCACTAATGTCTACGTAGTAAAGATTTAACCTCAAGTCTCCAAGAAAATCCTCCTAAGACTTCTTCCTTCAAACTTTGAAGATAGGACCAATTCCAACAGATGATGGAGTTGGAAAGGAGGTGATAACACAAATGACGGCAAATATGGCCACGGAGAAGACCTTCTACACTGATTCTAATGGAAGAGATTTCATAAAACGGGTAAACTTTAAAACCTACATTTCCCTTAGATGCCACCTTTGTTTATCTTTTGAAATTATTGATGTTCTCAACAGATGATCTCAATATTAGTACCAGCAGATGGAGAGCAAGGTTTGCTAGACTTATTATTGTATTCGAACTCTCTCTACTGAGCAACATCTATGCGAGTGTTAAGTTATAGCTTGTGATGTTCTTCGAATATTTCACATTTCAAAGGTCGTTTCAAGGAAAAGTTGGTTCACTTAACATCAAAAGACATTAGCAGAACTACATCTTCAGCGAAATTATGTGCAATATTGTCTTCCAGTCACAGCATTAAGTCAGACAAAAGCCATCTTACTCATTCATCACTTGTCCTAGGCTGATGCAAAATAACTTATTATGGTTAAAGCAGGTGCGAGATTATAGATCAGATTGGTCCCTCACTGTTACACAACCTGTTGCAGGAAATTACTATCCAGTAAGTTCTTTAAATTTAACGATTTACCAAATGACTATGAGCAACAACATGGTGCTTGAACATATGAAATTCTATCAACCTGTAACACAGACTCCTGAATATATTTTTCCCCTAAAAATGATCCTCTCTCCTATGCTATGCTGTCAGATTAATCTCGGAATTTTCACCAAAGACAACAAAACCGAATTCTCTGTCTTAGTGGATCGTGCCGTTGGGGGAGCTAGTATCAAGGACGGGCAAATAGAGTTGATGCTTCACAGGTTTGGCGCGTCCTTTCTGTGCTCTGCCCCATATGAGTCCTTCCTTTCTTCGCATTAGAAATCTTGTACCTTCTATTGCTTCATGCACCAGGCGAATACTTAAAGATGACAGAAGAGGAGTGGGGGAAGCTCTCGACGAGATGGTGTGCATTGCAAATAACAGAACGTGCAAAGGATTAACGGTGTGTTACATCACCAGAAGTTATCTGTGGATGACCAATTGTTCCTCCTTGTTAGTATTCCAAGTGATTGTATTTCCAGGTACGAGGACACTACCACATAGGCATCAGCAAAGCAGGAGAGGGAGCTCGCTGGCGACGGACGACTGGCCAAGAAGTGTACTCGCCTTTAGTTCTGGCTTTTGCACATGAGGTAGGAATTGAATGCATTAGTTTATCGTGGCCTATGCTTAAGCCTTTTAACTGAGCAATAGATAATGACCTGCAGAAGATGGAGGACTGGACAGCTTCTCATGTTACCATTGCGACTACTATGGATTCAAGTTACAGTTTACCTCAGAATGTCGCTTTAATCACTCTGCAGGTTATTCAGATTTCTCTCAAATACTCTCTCTCTCCCTTCCTCCCTCCCTTTCTCTGCGAGATTAATTGACCTTTCTCTTTTGCAGGAGTTGGATGATGGAAGTGCACTGCTACGTCTTGCACATCTTTATGAGGTGAGAAAAGAACTTCATTTGCCCTTTTAGTGCAAAAAGAAAGAGCTTTGTCAATCCATGTCATTTGATTGTGATTGGGGCTGTGATGAAAACTCCATGTGAAATCTAGAATCAACAGAACTATGAATCTTCGCAAACCCAGGAGAGACTGTAATTTAACTATGGAGGCATTGCTTCTTGAATTGACTAAACTCACTCTATCAGGCTATTCACTTACTGCCGCACTTTCCATCAATTCGACACTCTCATGAGTCATTTTTTCAAACTTCAATCAAAAAAGAGGTGATTGATATATACCATATTGTATTCATTTCCATCTTTCTTGTTGTGAATATATCTAGTCTGGTGAAGATGCTGAGTATTCAACCTTGGCTAAAGTCGAGCTGAAGAAGATGTTCACAGGAAGAACGGTATGTAAAGCTTTTACTGCACTAATGCCAAGGCTC
Organism: Eucalyptus sideroxylon; assembly: GCA_014182405.2. Classification (NCBI taxonomy): domain Eukaryota; kingdom Viridiplantae; phylum Streptophyta; class Magnoliopsida; order Myrtales; family Myrtaceae; genus Eucalyptus; species Eucalyptus sideroxylon. Next base: position 10,573,126 of record CM024557.2, read on the forward strand.
TTCTTAGTGTCTGCCAACCGCACAAAGTACTGTCTCATACTGATGGACATTGATATGTATGGTTATGACTACAGATAAAGGAAGTAAAGGAAATGAGCCTGTCTGCAAACCAAGAGAAGTCTGAAATGAAGCAGATGACATGGAAAGTCGAAGTGGAAGTTGTGGCAGAACCTACGCCTTTAAGAGGGGGCCCTGTCAATGTCTCGGATCTCGTTGTCGAGCTTGGTCCCATGGAAATTCGTACTTTCTTGCTCAAATTCTAAGCATTGTACGTAACGTCTCTTTTCATGTAATCAATTAACTTCCAGAGTCTCTTTCATACATTTTTTTTCATAAAGATGTTAACCCAAAAAGGGTACCATTTAGCTCAATACGAAACCAATAAGTGCAGGTTTTTTCTGGCTTTCCTAACAAGTGCACTTCCAGCATCAATAAAGGAGAACGGTAGTTTAATTACTTGCTTAGTTTATTACAGCAAATGGACAACGGCCTTCACAAGTTTTCTCGGTGAGTACTCGTCAAAGATTAATCGTTAACAACTACTCGCCCGGATGATCGCCAGTTCAAATGTCCTTCAGTGGCAGTCCTCTTCTCTGCTTTGGACTACACGAAGAGTGCCCATCTCCAGGTTGCATCAGTTATGAGAGATTAAGAAAATGAACATATAAACTTACCTAGGAACATCTCACGTTTGATGTCAGCGTGTGTTCAAGCTGAAAAATTACAGCGATGTTGCCTAGGTAAGGGTTCTATTCATCTTTTTCTTTTTAATAAACAAAGCTAGAGATGCCGAAATCAGTGAAGAAAATTCATATAGGAGACGACTGAATCATTAGTGAAAAACAAAATTCAGATAAGTGAGCAATGTTCACGAGCGTGACCATGGAGAAAAATCTCAACGAGTGTCGGTCAGTATCCTCGTCCCAATCCGGAAAGAAACAGACAAATGTCTCAACGAACGTCACTCGCGATTTGTCTCTTTCCTCTTCTCTTCCTTGGCCACGCTTCGTCCGTTTTCTTGGCCTCGGATGAAGTCCCCACAACCACTTCTTTTCAATAAGATGCTCGTCTTATTACTGTTATTCTTGTTTTGTCAGAATAAACTTCCGCATATTCAACACCCTCTTGTCCGAAAATTATTGAAGATCCCCTTAGGATCACATCGAATCCCACGAGCCCTTTATCCATTACCCAGGACGATTGCTTTCTTTCTTTCTTTTATTTTTTTGAAAACTGCGGTCTGACTTGCATATAGATAGAAATGAAGTTCGATGAGTACATGTTCGATCTTTGCCAGGGTTGATAGAGAAGAAGCCTGACCATCATAACCGGACACAATCATTTTATCGTAAAAGATTGATTTTTTCTTTTTTCGTTTACATAAACAAGTGAAACCGCCGCATAATTCTTACTTTGGCCTCACTGAGTTTTAGTTACCCGATGTGCTCAACTATGGAATGATTGCACCAACACAAAGGGTGAATGTTCGCACTTCTAACTAATAGGAAGAGAGAATGAAGCAAAGACTGTGGACATTGATGGAGTTCCATGGCAGCATCTGTGCCAGATCACAGTCAAGAGTCGATATCCTACACACACCCCACAAATTACAGGCCGTCCACTAACGTCCGATGTAAACGGCTAAGATCCGCGCACCACTCAATCATTGGTCCAACTTTTTGGTGAGTTCACCATTTATCAATTGCATCAACTCAACAGTCACTCTGTGTGTGTGTGTGAGAGAGAGAGGGGGGGGGGGGATTGTGAGGGTGTATGTGTAGTTTTTGCTGCTGAAATGGGTACTCTTGTGGTTTCTCTTTTTGTGATTGTGATTTTGGAGATTATGTGGTTGTTTGGAGGAGTGGATGGAGCTTATGTGAAGTACAACACTGGTGCTGGGGTTGTGGAAGGGAAGTTGAATGTGCATTTGGTCCCGCATTCCCATGATGATGTCGGATGGTTGAAGACCGTTGACCAGTACTATGTTGGCTCAAACAACTCCATCCAGGTCCTTAAATATTTGGGATCAAAGAGCATAGTGAATTTTCGCTATACTGTTCAGTCGATATATAATTCTGCAGTTATGTAAATGGGAAAATGTTTTTATGTGCATACTTGGTTGTTCAGGGCGCTTGCGTTGAGAATGTGCTTGATTCCGTTGTCAAAGCGTTGGCGCGAGATCCCAACAGAAAGTTTGTGTTTGCTGAGATGGTAAATTCTGTCAATTTTAGACTCTCTGATGCATATCTCTGAAGGCTTCTTTTTGTTTTGATCATCTTCAAACCATGTTTTTGAGTTTTCTGCAATCACTCAGTTTTGCTATCTCAGGCTTGAATCTAGTTGATCAGCTTGACTCTGCCGGTCTAAAGCATTGTGTTCTAACTTCAATCCAATTGAACATCACGATATTAATCCTATTCATATCTGTAATCAGCAAATCTGCAAATCCATTATGGTTGACAAGAAGATACTGACCGGTTTGGCCTTTATCGAAGTTAAAATCTTTGGGCCATGGTGCAATAAAATTGCATTAGAAGAGTAACTGAACTTCCAGGCATGCCACCAAGATGTCAGCATTACAGTCGCACTTAACATGAAAATGGCCATTACAAGATTCTCATTTTTCGTTTCATGTCATTACAAAGACGTATTTTGGCAAGATGAACCCTTGGGATTATATAGCCACATGCTTCCTGTCTTCTATGCTTCATGAATACTACATTTGATAGTACCTGTTACCATTTTTTTTTCCCGTGAATATTGGTTGTTATTCTGCAGTAAAGACATCTGGTATTCAATAATCTAAACAAAGAAGAAAGATTTGATGCCTCGGACTCTACAGTCATTACTCACCTTTTGCATTTATATTTTCATGGACTTGCATACCGGTTCTCTTAATATCACCGTCAGTTTATTGCCCTTATTTGCTTATTCTCAGAGCCCTCTTCTGTTGCCCTCAATTGAGGCATAAAATGAAAAAAAGAGAGCAGATAAACTGTGATTTAACCAAAATAAATGTAAATTATCAAATATTTATGTTGGAAATTGTATGCTTTGGTATGCTTGTAAGACAACGCACTTTGTGATACTTGTTTATCTTGATAGATATGGATCATAGCCAACTTCTGCTTCTTTTGAAGTGTACCTCACTAATTTTTTGTTCACGATTGTTAATTTCAGTGAACAAACAGTTGTTCTTATGCTGTAGCTTCTTCACGTCAGGCCTTCACTCATTCCCTTTACTGTCCACTTACAAGCGAGTTTAACTTGATAGAGTAACTAATGAATTTCATGAAATGATAGGCTTTCTTCCAAAGGTGGTGGTTAGAGCAAAGTCCAGAAACACAAGAACAAGTGAGGAAACTTGTGGATGCTGGCCAATTTGAATTCATGTATGCAGTCAGCAAGCATTTAAATGGGTCTATGGCAATTTCTGCGCTATTACTGTCCTGACAGTAATTTTGGCAATTTGCAGAAATGGCGGATGGTGTATGCATGATGAGGCAACAGCTCATTACGTCGACATGATTGACCAAACAACTCTTGGTCATGGCCTGATAAAGTCACAATTTGACAAAGTTCCTCGAGTTGGATGGCAAATTGATCCATTTGGACATTCTGCTGTGCAAGCTTACCTTCTTGGAGCTGAGGTAGAAGATTCTATCTAAGGTTTTCTCAATGTCGACCCTTTCTGTTATCACCTTCCAATCAGTCTAAAGTGTAGCTCTGAGTTATTTTTTGTTTTGATGTCTGCACACTATGATAAAACCATTAGACTTTGAGAAATATCATGTTGTCTGACTTTCTTTGTCCTTCAATTATACACACACACACACACACACACACACACACACAAAAGTTTCTCCCTATGGTTTTTTTCCTAATACATTTTCCATGCTTTGTGTTGTATTTCCTATAAAAGGACCACCACCATTTTTGCAGGTTGGATTTGATTCCTTGCATTTTGCGAGGATTGATTATCAAGACAGAGCAACTCGCAAAAATGATAAATCTCTTGAGGTTATATGGCGTGGGTCTAAAACGTTTGGTTCCTCATCTCAGGTTCGAAATAGAAGCAACCTTATTACCTTCATTTTCTTGGTTACTTCACCTCATTAATATCATGCACTTGTCTGTGCCCTTGTAGATTTTCACAAATGCATTTCCCATTGACTATAGTCCACCGGAAGGTTTTAATTTTGAAGTGTCTAATGATTTTGAGCCTGTTCAGGTGTGTTCTGTTATTCAACCAAATTGACCACTTTCAAGCTTTTCTTTTTCTTCTGGCAGACAGATTCACAATTGAGATATTCAAACTGCAGGATAATACTCTCCTATATGACTACAATGTCGAAAAAAGAGTGAATGATTTTATTAGTGCTGCAATGACACAGGTATGCTCTTAGCTTTTCGCATACAACTGCTCTGTTGTATCTTGGATTGTCTCAGACCAAGACTGACCATCGTCAAGTAATTATATGTGAATAAACATCACGGAGGCACACATATAGTAACTCATTTTTCCCAATGTACAGGCAAATGTTACAAGAACAAATCACATTATGTGGACCATGGGTGATGATTTTGTGTACCAGTATGCTGAATCTTGGTTCAAGCAGATGGACAAACTCATTCATTATGTTAACAAGGTAAACCTACCTAATCTACTATTTGCTTTTATGATTGCAGTATGTGAGTGTTTATGCTTCAAAACACTTGAAGTTTTGCAAATATCATTTCCAGTCACAGATAATCTGGAGACTTCCCTATGCATCAAGGCTGTGGTACTTTCACCAGTATCTTTTTCTTTGAGATGTAACACCAAAGGATCTACAGTTAGTTTAGAATAACACTTTCTAAGCTTACTCTGGAGAGGAGAGATATGCTTTTGCCCTTTTCTTTTTTCTCTCAATGCACTTGCCATAATTTTCTTTTCCTGTTCCTGATATTTCTTCTCTCTCAGGATGGTCGGGTGAATGCATTATACTCTACACCATCTATTTATGTCGATGCCAAAAATGCAGCAAATGTATCATGGCCTTTGAAAACCGATGATTACTTACCGTAACTATCTCTCTTTTACCCATCTCAGTTGCCTCTATGTGATATATCTATTCCAATCACCATTGACAAGACATATAACAGACGCTTCTTTGTACAGGTATGCAGATAGAAAAGATGCTTACTGGACTGGTTACTTTACTAGCCGGCCAGCCCTGAAACGATATGCTAGGATGCTTAGTGGATACTATCTGGTATTGTTTTTCTTTAGTGGAGATCATACTATATCAGAACACAGTATTTCTCTTCCTGTTGCTGTGTTATTGTAAGCTGAGTAGAATACTCACAACTTAAATTATTTTGTCTTCAGTGTTTTCTTACATCTATGTAATTTAGGTTTCTGGAGGGATGAGTTGCGATATCTTCAAATTGCTTATGTGCCATGGGCAGGGTTGATTTTTCAATTGAACATCTGAGGAGATATTGTGTTTCCCCCCTTCCTTTTATGATAAATATCATCTATCCCACAAATGTACTAAGTATAGCACCATTAAACATTGCCATGATTGTGCTCTCTTTTGTCAATTTAGGCAGCCCGCCAGCTTGAATTTCTTGTGGGGCGCAGGTCCAGTGGTCCTAGCACTTCCAGGCTTGGAGATGCCTTAGGATTAGTGCAACATCATGATGCTCTCACTGGTACTGCTAAACAGCACACAACCAATGATTATGAGAAGCGCCTAGCTATTGGAGCTTTTGAGGTCGGAAAATAAAGTCCCGTTGAATTTGCCCTTTTGGGGTTCCTTGTTCTCAACTCTCAATTTAATCTCTGAATGCTCTTTCTTCTAAAATTGATTAGGCAGCAGCTGTTGTTGATAATGCTCTCTCCTGTCTAGTTGGTAAGAAACCAGGAGGTCAGTGCTCATCACCTGCTTTGACCTTTAGCCAGGTACGTTTTAATCTAATTCGTACAGGTTCCAGCCAGAAGGATTTAGAGATGTCCTTCAAACTATCATATAAGCGAGTCAGTTCATTGGAGCTTAAATTTTGTCTAAAGACCAAATGTTTCCCTTACTCAAGATAACCTGTATTCATCTTTGGTTTACGTCACTGTTTACAGTGCCAATTACTCAATATAAGTTTCTGCCCAGCAACAGAGGAAGATATTCCAGACGGAAAGAGTCTGGTAACTTTTTGGTTATATGCCATGAATTCTTTAAAGAAACGTGTATATTCTCATTGAAATTTCTTTATCAGGTTGTGGTAGCATATAATTCGCTTGGATGGAATCGAACTGATATCATAAGGATCCCAGTGAGTATTTACTTCTTTGCACCAATAGTTTAACCATTAGGAGATTGATAATTGCTTCTTGATATAATTTGGCAAAGAAAATGTCTACCAGGTTACTGATTCAGATTTGGTCGTCCATGACTATTCTGGAAATACCATTGAAACGCAATTTATCAATTTGGATAGTGTTACAATCAACTTGAGGAACATCTATGTGAAAGCCTACTTGGGATTATCACCACAGCAGGTCCCAAAGTACTGGCTTATATTTCAAGTTTCATTACCGCCATTGGGTTGGAGCACATACTTCATTTCTAAAGCAGCTACAGAAGGTTGGCATTTACATACTTGATTCTTGTATTCAAGCCTCTGAGATTGATACCTTATGTCACCTGATGTGGCTTGCTAGAGTAGATTTCACGAACAGGAAGTAGAACAAATAACGAGTCAAAGTTCAAACCCATAATGTAAGGACCCGGGCCCACTGTGTGATTTTGTCCGCTTTGGGTCACCCGCCCTGGCGCGGACGAACCGCCATGCCAGCCACGGTCTTTTCCCTCACTGTTTTAAAACATGTCACACAATTAAAGAGACCCAAGCCTTATAAACAAGGCCCAGGACTCCCCCCTAAGGGATGTGGGACAGGAGAAATGCCCTTAGCCTCGCTCGCGTACTGCCGAGGCGATCTTAGTCCATCCCTCCGTATTGCTTCGGGTCTGGGTCGTCACACATAACAATCAGCATGAGGTAATATGCATCATGGAAGAGTGGCAATGAGCCTGGACTCGCTCTAAAATTCAAACCCATAACAATCAGCATGAGGTAAAATACGTCATGTAGGAGTGGCGGTGAGCCTAGACAAGCTCCAAAACTATTCCAAGTCAATTAGAAGTGCATGTGTCTGAGGCCGTAAAACCGATCAGCACAATCAATTCGACACAGCTTCATAGCTGTTAGTAAGCCATGCGGACTCGTTTAAATCTACTTTCCTTAGCTGGGCTTCTAAATGATGCAGGGCATGAAACTACTGTCCTTTCTACACTGAGCAATCCACAGAATGATACCTTAGAAGTTGGACCAGGGGATCTGAAGATGCTATTTTCGTCAACCTCGGGGCAACTTGTCCGGATATTAAACTCTAAAACTGGGGTGAGTCAAGTTAGTGTCATTGATTTTTGTTTAGCAATGAGATTTTCTTCCAAAGTGTGTTCACTGTTCCGTTATCATTTCACCATGCATGGATAATTCCATTGAAATTGTCAATCTCATCTTATTCACTTCTTCAAAGTTCTTTTGACCAAATCCAAACTAGTGACATTTTTGTAGAAAAAAAGTGCTCTTTCCAAAGTACTTGTACAACCCCGATAAAACTTTGTCTAAGAAAAGGGCCATTTTCGTATTGCCAAAATAGATTACTGTGCTCAGTAGGATTGCTAGATAGATAAAATTGATTGTAACTGCAAAAGGATAACTGAAAGTGCTGAGCTCTTGAAATTCTACAAACTTCTATGTTGAATATTTCAATTTTCACTCACCAATTTCTCTTGAAATGTGTTGCTCCTTGACGAGCACATCGATTACCAAACAAGTTACAACGATTAAAATGAGTTCTGGAATGCAACTTGGCTGCTTCAGCTTCCTAGCTTCGATCACGTCTTCCTAATAATAATTTTGGATGCTCAATTGAATGATGTACCTGTAATATCTTCAATGTCAAGCGAGGATCAGCTGAATCAATCTTCTCTGTTTACAGCACTCTCATATCCACTTTCTGCCTTTTCTTTTGCTTCTTGGATTGGGTCTCGTGGTTGGCATCTTAACCTACTTTGTGAGTATGTCTCAAGTTGTAAGAGCACCTCAAGGCCCTCCTACAATTTGAGATGAATGTGTAATTCTAGTTTGATGAGGATTTCTCCCAAAACTTAGACGTTTCCATTAATAAAATAATGTTAGCTTTTCTTCAGGATTTGACAAGAATGAATGTTCTACTATGTAAGACTTCTTGTCCTTCCGTTACTTAACCTATTGGATCACCTTCCAGTGCAATCACAAGGGTTTCTTATATGCTACTATGAAGCTATGCCAAATTCACTGCATAGCATTTAGTTGACTGACTCACATTTACCAGGTTGATGTACCAGTACAGCAAAGCTATCTCTACTATGCCTCAGGTATTGGCGATACAGATGATTCTCAGGTAGCTCTTTCTGCGGTTGATTTGTGACACAATGTAGAGGGGTATCTAGACCTATTCACAGCACAAGCCCAGGAATGGTAGATAGATGACTGCAAGTGCTCAGCAGAGTTTTTTTATTGCAGGCTTCTGGTGCGTACATCTTCCGCCCAGATAGGGCTCTTCCAACTATTGTTTCGAGAGAGGTAAGCAGCTTGTATTACTCAGCTGTGCATCCTCTAAGTAACTCTTGGAACATTAACTAATACTATCCATTCGATGTTGTCATTAATTAAATCTTTCCTAACAACAAGATAGGACAGATAAGAGTTCATGACCTATTTTAACTCTCACAGGTACCCCTGAAGGTTGTTCGGGGTCCACTAGTTGATGAAGTGCATCAACAGTTCAGTTCATGGATCTACCAGGTCACTTGTTTGATAAATTAACAACAAGCACACATTATTCTTGCTTATCCCTATGATTTGCTTGGCTGTTTCTCTTTCTTTTCAAGAACCTATGAGTTTTAGTTGCCATGGGCCTACGGAACTCAAGATACTTGAAGGACCCAAAGAAGTCCAGAATGTAGATATTTCAACAAAGATCTAGACTGAAGCATTGTAGTTAACATTTGGCTTGAATAGCTAATCTACTGATCAGAAGTGTCATTCATTTAACCAGAATCCTTGACGCAGAAAAAATGCTACTTGCTTATTGTATGTTGGACATTCACGTTAATTGCTTAAGTTTTCAAGTTTAATCCGAGTTTAAGTTTGCTTTTGTACTCTGAACAAGGTTGCTACCTTAGTAAACAAGCAATTATGAGGATTTTGATTTTGATGGTAGAGAATAGGATGGTAATATCATCTCTAGTAAGCTGCTGAACAACTGGTGTTGGAAAGCTAATTTGGACTACGCTGAGAGGGGTAGGATCTGGGTTGGTTGGGATCCTTCTGCAGTTTCGTTTGAGGCCATATCTGTCTCGGATCAGGTCTTTCATGGGGAGCTTCGTTGGTTGGATTCTGGCATGACCTATATGGTATCTATTGTCTATGCTGAGCACTCGTTCACTGCACGTAGATCATTATGGGAGGATCTTGTTGTGAGAAGCCCTTCCTTGCAAGATGTGCCTTGGCTTGTAATGGGCGATTTCAATGCGATCAAGGACCCCTCGGATAGATTGGGTGGCTCAGATGGGTGGCTACCGAGTTTTGATGAGTTTGGGCATTGCCTTGACCAGGCGGAGCTAGATGACCTAAGATATGTTGGGTTTCGGTACACTTGGTCTACCTCTTCAGGTTCTTTGCGCAAGATGAGGAATATTGACAGGGTCCTGGTCAACGCTTGCTGGAGTCAGGCCTTTTCCTATTCTGAGGCCTCTTTCCTTGCGCTTGGGATCTCGGATCATACTCCTATGGTGGTCAAGGTGGAGAATCCGATTATGCGAAGAAAGCCCTTTAAGTTCTTTAATTTTTGGATGCAACACCCAAACTTTGAACCACTAGTGAAGCAAGTTTGGGAGACTCCTTGTTTAGGGGTGCCTATGTTTAGGCTTGTCAGCAAACTGAAAGCCCTCAAAGGTCGTCTCAAGCAGCTGAACAGAGAGTCCTTTGCTAACATTTCTTCTAGAAGCTCTGAAGCGAGGGAAGCGTTGAAGCAGACTCAAGTTCGCCTCCTTCAGGATCCCACCAATGAGGTTCTTGCTGACCTAGAGAAGGAGCAGAGACGATCCTTAATCGAACTCCGGTCTCAAGAAGAGTCGTTCTTTAAGCAGAAGGCTAGAGTTAGATGGCTAAAAGAAGGTGATCGAAACACGAAATTCTTTCACCATTTTGTCATTAAGAGGCAATTGAGGAATAGAATCCTCTCTGTGACGGATGCTGCAGGGTGCCAAATTTCTGAGCCTCAGTTGATTTAGCAGCACTTCGTTGATTATTTTCAAGGTCTTTTTTTTGTCTCGAGAGGCGCAGGAGTCCCCGGCGGTTCCGGATATTAGGGAGGTTATCCATACACTAAATGATGACCAGACCTCTATCCTTGATCGCCCGATTTCTGACCTGGAGGTTCGAGACACCCTCTTCTCCCTGGCGCGAGGAAAGGCGCCCGGTCCAGACGGCTTCATGGTGGAGTTCTTCAAGAAGAATTGGGATACAGTGGGTCAACTAGTCACGGATGCTGTGCAAGATTTCTTTAATTCAGGGAGAATTCTGAAGGAAATTAATAATACCATTCTGGTGCTGGTTCCGAAGGTGCCTAATGCAACTACTGTCGATGATTACAGACCTATTGCTTGCTGCAACACGGTTTATAAGATCATTGCTAAGGTGCTTGCAAATAGGGTTGCGGGTGTTCTTCAAGACCTTGTCAGCCCTTCTCAAAGTGCCTTTGTTAAAGGACGTCGCATCGGGGATAACATCCTTTTGGCACAGGAGCTGTTTGCTGGTTTTCATGTAGAGCCTTATACACCCAAGTGTGCTATAAAAGTCGACTTCAGGAAGGCATATGACACTGTTGATTGGCATTTCCTCGAGAGTGTCCTTCTTGCTTTTCGATTCCCTGATCGGCTGGTTCACCTCATTATGACTTGTGTGAGGACTCCTCGATTCTCCATCGCGTTGAATGGAGAGCTGCATGGATTCTTTCCCAGTGGGAGGGGCTTGCGCCAAGGAGATCCTTTGTCTCCCTATTTATTCACGCTGGTGATGGAGGTCTTCTTTGGGATTCTTGGGAGATGCTCGAATCAGCCGGACTTTAGATCCTACTGGAGGTGTAGGCCTACCAGCCTTTCGCACCTTTTCTTTGCTGACGATGTTTTTCTATTTTGCGAAGGTCATTTGCCTTATATTAAGCTTCTCAAAGAAGGAATTCAGCGGTTCTCTTCTTGGAGTGGCTTTACTCCAAACCAGGGGAAGAGCGAGGTGTTCCTATCTGGTGGTCCTTCCACTCTACAACAACAAATATTGATAGAACTTGGCTTCCGAGCGGGATCCCTCCTAGTTCGTTATTTGGGAGTTCCAATCATCACGTCGAGGATGAGATAGGTGGATTGTGCTACTCTTGTCAGGCGTATCACTGCCAGGGTTGAGTCTTGGACTCATCGGTTCCTTTCCATTGCTGGGCATCTTCAACTGATTAGATTAGTCCTTCATGCCATATAGGCCTACTGGGCGAGTGTCTTTATTTTATCTGCAACTGTGCTGGAAAAGATTGAGCGAATCCTTAGACAATTTCTTTGGAAAGGATCTCAATTGGGCAGAGGAGGTGCCAAAGTATCCTGGGAGGATGTCTGCCTGCCTAAAGTGGAGGGGGTCTTGGTATCGGGAGACTGCGCGAGGCGCAACAAGGCGGCTATGCTCAAACATATATGGATTCTATTTTCAGATAAGGAGTCACTCGGGTGCAAATGGATCCACTCAACCTTCTTAAAGAGAGGGAATTTTTGGGTGGTGAAGAAGCCGACTGTATGTTTGTGGGCCTAGAAGAAGCTCCTACAACTAAGGACAGAATTCCGGCTCCGCTTCCACTGGAGGATAGGCAACGAAATCACCACGTCACTCTAGTTTGATAATTGGCACCCTAGGGGTCCACTGAACCTCTTCTTTTCAGATTCACTCATCTATAACTCCGGCCTATCTAGGCAGGCAAGGGTTGCTAATCTCTTCGCTGAGGATGGTCGGGCGATTAGGTCAATGATTGAAAGCTGGGGTTCGCCGCTTCCTGCCTTGACTAATGCCTTGGATCGGTTTTGTTGGAGGGAGGATTCGTCCGGTAGGTTTTCGGTTGCCTCGGCCTGGGAGCTTATTAGACGGAAAAAGGATCGAGTCACTTGGCATGGCTTCATTTGGAACAATGCCATTCTGCCTCGGTACCAGCTCAATTTATGGCTCATCACCAAACGGAGACTACCTACTCAGGCCCTCCTCATGTCCTACGGTAGGATCGAAACTGCCTACTGCCCCTTTTGTAATGATGTGCCTGACTCAGTCAATCACCTTTTCTTTGGTTGTCGGGTTACATCGGAAGTTGCCTCCTTTTGGGCGGCTAGGTGTGGTATTCATTGGAGGAACAATCCGTGGGAGGAAACAATTATCTGGGTCTCGGCCTTGCTATCCGGCAAGAACTTCCATAATTGTATCGCCCGCTTTTCTTTTGATGCTTTATGCCACATTGTGTGGAAGAACAGAAATGACATTCTCTTCAGGGGTGCGAAGATTTCTACTTTTGCTATGAAGATGCATCTCATGAAGGTGGTCAAAGACAAAGCATGCACCTTCAAAAATGTGGAGGATTCCCCAAGAAACAGAAGATTACAACGCTCCTGGGAATTGGACCCTGCTATCTTCACAGTTTGATGTGTAGCCGGTTCATGGTCTTATTGTGTGTTGTTTTTCTTTTGTTGTATCTTGGCCACTTGGCCTTTGCCCGGCTTCCTTCCACTCTTTTGAGATTGTTCTTTTGAGTGCGAGTCTTTGAAGCCGGTTCTTTGTGTTTTTGCCCCCCGTTTATATTTATATTACTTCTTACTTACCAAAAAAAGAAACAGGATGGTAATTTACTTCTATAATATCACCTTCTTGATTGCTATTTTAGATCAAGTATGTCAATTGACCAACTTCATTCCAAAACACTTGGAGCAAGCTATCATGACATTCTCGAGAAACCCTTTTTGCCCCATCTGGCATGCATTGCTGCTAATGAAGTGCTATATCTTATGATGTTTTGGCCTGGCTCAAAGGGAACACAAGAGACAAATGACTTGATTCTCATACATCTCATTTTTCCTTTTTACTTAATCAGGTCACAAGATTATACAAGGACAAAGAGCAGGTTGATGTCGAATTCACAGTGAGTCACCCTTCTCTATATTCGTTGCCTTGTAAACTAAGATTTTTAACGTACGACAGGATTAGTAGATTTAGCAACAAAACAGTTGATTGGATTTCCAATGCTTTGCATGCAAAGTCCATCGATTTACCGTCACTAATGTCTACGTAATAAAGATTTAACCTTCAGTCTCCAAGAAAATCCTCCTAAGACTTCTTCCTTCGAACTTTAAAGATAGGACCAATTCCAACAGATGATGGAGTTGGGAAGGAGGTGATAACACAAATGACGGCAAATATGGCCACGGAGAAGACCTTCTACACTGATTCTAATGGAAGAGATTTCATAAAACGGGTAAACTTTAAAACCTACATTTCCCTTAGATGCCACCTTTGTTTATCTTTTGAAATTATCGATGTTCTCAACAGATGATCTCAATATTAGTACCAGCAGATGGAGAGCGAGGTTTGCTAGACTTATTATTGTATTCAAACTCTCTCTACTGAGCAACATCTATCCGAGTGTTAAGTTATAGCTTGTGATGTTCTTCGAATATTTCACATTTCAAAGGTCGTTTCAAAGAAAATTGGTTCACTTAACATCAAATGACATTAGCTGGACTACATCTTCAGCGAAATGATATGCAACATATTCTTCCAGTCACAGCGTAAAGTCAGACAACAGCTATCTTGCTAAATTCATCGCTTGTCCTACTCCGACCCGAAATAGCTTACTATGGTTCATGCAGGTGCGAGACTATAGACCAGATTGGTCCCTCACTGTTACGCAACCTGTTGCAGGAAATTACTATCCAGTAAGTTCTTTAAATATAACGATTTACTAAATGACTGAGTAACAATACGGTGCTTGAACATATGAAATTATATCAACCTATAGCATAGACTCCTGAATATATTTTTCCCCTAAAAATGATCCTCTCTCCTACACTATGCCGTCAGATTAATCTTGGAATTTTCACCACGGACAACAAAACCGAATTCTCGGTCTTAGTGGATCGTGCGGTTGGGGGAGCCAGTATCAAAGACGGGCAAATAGAGTTGATGCTTCACAGGTTCGGCACATCCTTTCCGTGCTCTGCCCCACATGAGTCCTTCCTTTCTTTGCGTTAGAAATCTTTTACCTTCTCTTGCTTCATGCACCAGGCGAATACTTAAAGATGACAGCAGAGGAGTGGAGGAAGCTCTCGGCGAGAGGGTGTGCATTGCAAATAACAGTACGTGCAAAGGACTGACGGTGCGTTACGTCGCCAGAAGTTCTCTGTGGACAACCAATTGTTTCTCTTCATTCATTTTTCCAAGTGATGTATTTTCAGATACGAGGACACTACTACATAGGCATCAACAAAAGGGGGACAGGAGCTCGCTGGCGACAGACAACTGGCCAAGAAGTGTACTCACCTTTAGTTCTGGCTTTGCACATGACGTAGGGATCAAATGCATTAGTTTATAGTGGTCTAGCTTAAGCCTTTAACTGAGCAATAGATAATGACCCTGCAGAAGATGGAGGACTGGACAGCTTCTCATGTTACCATTGGGACTACTATGGATTCAAGTTACAGTTTACCTCAGAATGTTGCTTTGATCACTCTGCAGGTTATTCAGATTTGTCTCAAATACTCTCTCCCTCCCTCCCCTCCCCTGTGAGATTAATCGACCTTTCTCTTTTGCAGGAGTTGGATGATGGAAGTGCACTACTACGTCTTGCACATCTTTATGAGGTGAGAATCATTTTCCCTTTTAGCCCAAAAAAAAAGAGCTTTGTCAATCCACTTCATTTGAATCCAATGTCGTTGGTGCTGTGATAAAAACTCCATGTGAGACCTAGAATCAACAGAAATATAAATCTTTGCAAACCCATGAGAGACTGTAATCTAACTATGGAGGCATTGCTTCTTGGATTGACTAAACTAACTCTATCAGGCTATTCACTTACTGCCACACGTTCCATCAATTCAACACTCTCACAAGTCATTTTTTCCTACTTCAATCAAAAGAGAGGTGACTGATATATACCGTATTGTATTCATTTCCACCTTTCTTGTTGTGAATATGTCTAGCCTGGTGAAGATGCTGAATATTCGACCTTGGCTAAAGTCGATCTGAAGAAGATGTTTGCTGGAAGAACGGTACGTAAAGCTTTTACTGCACTAATGCCGAGGCTCTTCTTAGTGTCTGCCAACCGCATGAATTACTGTCTCATACTGATGGACATTGATAAATATGGTCATGACTACAGATAAAGGAAGTAAAGGAAATGAGCCTGTCTGCGAACCAAGAGAAGTCTGAAATGAAGCGGATGACATGGAAAGTTGAAGGGGAAGCCACAGCGGAACCGACCCCTTTAAGAGGGGGCCCAGTCAATGTCTCAGATCTCGTTGTTGAGCTCGGTCCCATGGAAATTCGTACTTTCTTGCTCATATTCTAGGCATTTTTGCCTCGTTTTATGTAATCAATTAACTTCCAAAGTCTCTTTCAAATACTTCTTTTCATAAAGATGTTTATCCAATGCCCCAAAAGGGTACCATTTAGCTCAAGATAAAACCAATAAGTGCAGTTTTTTTTTTAGGCTTTCCTTACTGGTGCACTTACAGTATCAATGAAGAAGAATGGTAGTTCAATTACTTGCTTAGTTTATTAAAGCAATCGGACAATGGCCTTCACAAGTTTCTCAGCGAGCACTCGTCCAACGTTAATCTTTAATGAGTACTCACCCAGATGATCGCCAGTTCAAATGTACAGAACTGTGTCCTTCCTGGCAGTTCTTGTAATATTATGTTAGTGGGCCCCAAAAGAAGAAACTGAAAAGTCGTTAAAGCAAAAAGGAGAGGGGAGAGGGTTCGGTTAAATAGAAGTTGAGGGGTCCTCAACTAGAAAGAAAGGAAAGAAAAGAAGAAGAAGAAAAAGAAAAAGGGGGAAGAAAGGAAAGGGGTTTGGGCACGTGCACGTCTAGGATGCCTCACCAAGCCGACTCAACTCCATAACGCAGCACTCGGTAAGAGATCAAGCCCCTTGTTCGTCCGATTGAAGTAATTTTTGGATTTAGAACTCAAATTCGGAATTTTTGGAAAATCGAGTGGTGAAATCTGATTTTGGAGTCGTTGAGCCATGTATTTTTGTAGAAATGGTAATTTATGGTGTTGTGGAGCCATGGGATTTTATGGATCGTGATTTGAGCTTATGGTTTGTCCGAAACAAAATTTCAAAGTTTCCCGCGCATAGTGAACAGTACGCGTCCAGCAGCTTTGGGCCCGTATTTTGTCATTTTCCGGCTTGATTTTGTGGCAGCCAAGTTGGGATTCTTGTAATATGTGTCAAGGGCTCTCTATTGATTATAAGTACGCTCGGATCGGGGTTTGGAAGAGAAAGTTAAGGCATAATCAAGTTTTGCGCTTAAACTTCGTGTTGCGAATGGCTTGAACAATCGCTTTGGTTATGCGATTTGTTAGCGCGTAGAAGTCCTTTTGTTAGAATTAAGGCATAATTTAGTTGTTTCATAGTGGAGACAAAGTTTTATTAGATTTTAACATTTTTCTCGGTTATTTGATAGGGCCTTGAGTTCGACAATACGAGTATCGTTCGTTGTTTGGTCGTCGACGACGAGGTGAGTGGTACTATATATTCTTTAGTTTTATAAAATCATGTCTTGAAGTATGTATGTATATATATTAAATCAAGAAGAGTATTTTTATTGCATAAAAGTCAAATCGAACAATTGCTATTCTTTGGTTGATTGTAAATGTTTGAAAAGCTTGTTATACAAGGTTTGTGGAGAAATATATATGAAATTGCTTTGCGACTGATTTATGGAAAGATTTATGATGATTTGAGAAACAAATATTAAATGGATGATGGGCTATGTTGCAAATTGTTATTTCTTTGATTTAAGATATTGATTTTTGGATTGGATTTCTGGTATTCAAGAATGGTTATTTATGCTCAATATGACTGTGAACCTAGTGAGGAGTTTTTGGGGTATGCATACCAGGTTTAGGATATCCCTCTAGGCCTAGCCACCGACTTTGTAGGTGGAGACATTGCCAAAAAGAGAATCTTAGTCGCTTTGTCACAAAGTATTGTGTCGTGATCATGGTTAGTTATTGAACAAAAAATTGATCAATGAATAGACCATTGATATGTGTTTTTAATGGAGATTATTCAATGGATTTGACCATTGATATTTGACTTTTGATGGTGATTTAAATGAATTTTCCACATTAGTATAGAGTTTTGATGATGTGAAATAATTTTTATATGATTCGATATGTATTTTATATATTGAATTGGCGTTATGAAATTTGGTATTGTTTTGTATACATGCATAGTGCATGTTCAATTTGCTTAGAAGATATGTATTACTCATTGAGTTGTGGTTGCTCATCCTACTCCTCATTTAATCTTTTCAGGTTCTTCGGTTAGCGGCAAATAGAGCGAGAGCGCCATCGGTGGGAAACTTTTGGAGAGTTCTATTTTGTTTTTGGTATGGTTTAAGGAAGTGGTGCAAATGATACTTACTAGTAGTTGGATCGTTTAAGTTATAAACGTATATCTCTTTTCTCTTTTTGGTGGATTATAGAAATTTTGATGTTGTAACCAATTTGATTGGTTTATGTTATATATATATATGACTTGAGATATATAAGTTAATATCAGTTTGTTAGTTGTGTTTGAGGCTGTGTCCGTTGTAAAGAAGGACGGCCATGTCATCCCCATTCTTTATAGTTTTGGGGTGTGACAGTTCTCTTCTCTGCTTTGGACTACTATAGGAGTGCCCATCTCCAAGTTGCATTAGTTGTGAGAGATTAAGAAAATGAACATATTAACTTACCTAGGAACATCTCATGTTCGATGTCAGTGTGTGTTCAAGCTGACGAATTACAGCGATGTTGAAAAGGTAAGGGTTCTATTCATCTTTTAAAAAAAATAAATAATAAGAAACAAAACTAGAGAGGCTAAAATCAGTGAAGAAAATTAATATAATGGGCAGACTGATTATCAGTGAAAAAAAAATATTCAAGATAAGCGAGCAACGTTCACAAGTGACCATGGCGAAAAATCTCAACAAGCGTCAGTCAGTATCCTGGTCCCGCTCCGAGAAGAAACAGACAAATGTCTCAACGAACGTCCCTTGCCAGTTGTCTCTTTCGTTTTGTCATCCTTGGCCTGCTTCGTCCCGTCTTTTGGCCTTGGACGAAGTCCCCACAGCGACCACTTCTTTTCAATGGAGATGCTTGTTTTAGTACTGGTATACTGGTTTTTGTCAGATCGCACTTCGCATATCTCAACACCCCTTGTCTGAAATTATAGAAGATCGCCTTTATGAGCATGTCGAATACCCGGGACGATTGCTTTTTTCTTTTGTTGAAAAGTGCGGTCCGACTTGCATATAGATAGAGATGAAGTTCGATGAGTACGGGTTCGATCTTTGCCGAGGTTTATACAGAGGAAGTCTGACCATCATAACTGGACCGGACACAATCATTTTTATCGAAAAAGATCGTTTTTTCTTTTTTCTTTTTCTTTTTTGTTTTGTGAATCCGGGGCATAATTCTTACTTTGGCCTCACTGGGTTTTAATTCTTACTTTGACCAAGTCTTTTTGCTGAATTATTGAATGATTGCACCAACACAAAGGAAGTATCTCTGCACTTCTAACTAATAGAAAGAGAGAATGAAGCAAAAAGACTTGGTCAGAATCTGTGCCAAATCACAGTCAAGAGTCAATATCCTACACACACCGCTATGAATTACAGGCCGTCCATTGAAGTCCAATATAACCGGCGGAGATCCACCCATCACTCAATCATTGGTCCAACCTTTGGATGAGTTCACCATTTATCAATCGTTTCATGGCAAAAGTCACTGAGAGAGAGAGAGAGAGAGTAGTTGGGGCTGCTGAAATGGGTACTCTTGTGGCTTCTTGTTTTGTGATTGTGATTTTGGAGGTCGCATGGTTGTATGGAGGAGTGGATGGAGCTTACGTGAAGTACAACACTGTTGCTGGGGTTGTGGAAGGAAAGTTGAACGTGCATTTGGTCCCACATTCCCACGATGACGTCGGATGGTTGAAGACCATCGATCAGTACTATGTTGGCTCAAATAACTCCATCCAGGTCCTTAAATTTTTGGGTTCCAACAGAAGAGTGAAATTCGGCTATACTGTTCAGTTGATATATAATGATGCAGTGATGTGAATGGAAAAATGTTCTTATGTGTGTTACTGGTTGTTCAGGGTGCTTGCGTTGAGAATGTGCTTGATTCCGTCATCAAAGCATTGGCACGAGATCCCAACAGGAAGTTTGTGTTCACCGAGATGGTATATTCTGTTAATTTTAGACTGTCTCTGATGCATATATCTGAAGGCTCGTTTCTGTTTTGATCAGCTACAAACCATGTTTTTGAGTTCTCTGCAATCAGTCAATTTCTCAGGCTTGAATCTAGTTGATCAGCTCAACTCCGCTGGTCTAAAGCATTGTGGTCAAACTTCAATCCAATTGGCCTTCGTGATATTAATCCTTTTCATATTTATGGTTGACAAATCCGCAAATCCATTATGCATGACCTGAAGACACTGACCGGTTTGGCCTATAAAAAAGTCAAAATCTTTGTGCAATGGTGCAATACAATTGCATTAGAAGAGCAACTGAACCTCCAGGCATGCCACCAAGACACACTGGACAGAAGATATTGAAGTTCAGCATTACAGTCCCACTTAACTTGAAAATGGCCATTACATGATTCTCGTTTTTAATTTCATGTTGCAAAATGAAGATGTACTTCGGCAAGATGAACCTTTGAGATTATGTAGCCACATGCTTCCTGTCTTTTATGCTTCATGAATACTACATTTGATAGTACCTGTTACCATTTTTTCCCATGAATATTGATTGTTATTCTGCAGTAAAGACAACTGGCATTCAATAATCTAAACACAGAAGAAAAATTTGATGCCTAAGACTATGCAATCTTTACACAACTTTTGCATTTATATTCTTGTGGACTTGCATACTGGTTCTCTTAATCTTATCAGCGTCAGTTCATGCCCCTTAATTGCTTATTCTCAGATTCCTCTTCTATTACCCTCAATTGAGGCCAAAAAGGAAAAAGAGAGTAGAGAAAACTGTGATTTAACCAAAATAGATTTAACTTATCAAGAAATTGTATACTTTGCTATGCTTGTAAGATAATGCACTTTGTAATACTTGTTTATCTTGATAGATGCAGATCATAGCCAACTTCTACTTCTTTTAAAATGTACCTCACTACTTTTTGCTCACGATTGTTAAACAATCGTAATTTCAGTGAACAAACAGTTGTTCTAATGCTGTAGCTTCTTCACGTCAGGCCTTCACTCATTCCCTCCACTATCCACTTACAAACGAGTTTAACTTGATAGAGTAACTAACGAATTTCATGACTTGATAGGCTTTCTTCCAAAGATGGTGGTTAGAGCAAAGTCCAGAAACACAAGAGCAAGTGAGGAAACTTGTGAATGCTGGCCAATTTGAATTCATGTATGCAGTCCGTAAGCATTTAATGGGGTCTATGGTAATTTCTGCACTATTACTGCCCTGACAGTAATGTTGGCAATTTGCAGAAATGGCGGATGGTGTATGCATGACGAGGCAACAACTCATTACATTGACATGATTGACCAAACAACTCTGGGTCATGGCCTGATAAAGTCACAATTCAACAAAGTTCCTCGAGTTGGATGGCAAATTGATACATTTGGACATTCTGCTGTGCAAGCTTACCTACTTGGAGCTGAGGTAGAAGATTCTATCTAAGGTTTTCTCGATGTCGACCTTTTCTGTTTTCACCTTCCAATCAGTCTTAAGTGTAGCTCTGAGTTTTTTTTTTTTTTTTTTTTTTTTTGTTTTGATGTCTGCACACTATGATGCAACCATTAGACTTTGAGAAGTATCATGTTGTCTAACTTTCTATGTCATTAAATGAAAAAAGAGTTGCTCGGCATGATCTTTTTCCCAATAAATTTTCCATGCTTTGAGTTGTATTTCCTATCAAAGGATCATCACCATTTTTGCAGATTGGATTTGATTCAATGCATTTTGCGAGGATTGACTATCAAGACAGAGCGAATCGCAAGAATGATAAATCTCTCGAGGTTATATGGCATGGGTCTAAAACATTTGGTTCCTCATCTCAGGTTTGAAACAGAAGCAACCTCATTACCTTCATTTTCCTTGGTTACTTCACCCCAAAGATTAATATCATGTGCTTGTCTGTGCCTTTGTAGATTTTTGCAAATGCATTTCCCGTTCACTATAGTCCACCGGAAGGTTTTAATTTTGAAGTGTCTAATGATTTTAAGCCTGTTCAGGTGTGTGCTGTTATTCAACCAAATTAATCACTTTCAAGCTTCTTTTTGTGGCAGACAGATTCACATTTGAGATATTCAAACTGCAGGATAATAATCTCCTATATGACTACAATGTCGAAAAAAGAGTGAATGATTTTATTGGTGCTGCAATGACACAGGTATATTCTTAGCTTTTTGCAGACAACAGGTTTGTTGTATCTTGGTTTGTCTCAGACCGAAACTGACCATTGTCAAATAATTATATTCGAATAAACATCATTGAGGTACAAATACAGGAACTCATTTTTCCCAATGAACAGGCAAATGTTACAAGAACAAATCACATTATGTGGACCATGGGTGATGATTTTATGTACCAGTACGCTGAGTCTTGGTTCAAGCAGATGGACAAATTCATTCATTATGTTAACAAGGTAAAACTACCTGCTTTACTATTTACTTTTATGATTGTGAAATGCGAGTGTTTATGCATCAAAACACTTGAAGTTTGGCAAAGCTCATTTCCAGTCACAGATAATCTGGAGACTTCCACCAGTATCTTTTTCTCTGAGATGTAATATAAAAGGATCTACAATTAGTCTGAAATAACACTTAGTTTAAAATGACACTTTCTAAGCTTACTCTGGAGAGTAGAGATATGTTTTTGCCCCTTTCTTCTCCTTTTTTTTCCAATGCACTTGCCATAATTTTCCTTTCCTGTTCCTGATATTTCTTCTCTCTCAGGATGGCCGGGTGAATGCATTATACTCTACACCATCTATTTACGTGGATGCCAAAAATGCAGCAAATGTATCGTGGCCTTTGAAAACTGACGATTACTTACCGTAACTATCTCTTTTTTACCCATCTCAGTTGCCTTTATGTGATATATCTATTTCAAACACCATCGACTTGATATATGACGGACACTTGCCCCTGTGTACAGGTATGCAGATCGAAAAGATACCTACTGGACTGGCTTTTTTACTAGCCGGCCAGCCCTGAAAGGATATGTTAGGATGCTTAGTGGATACTATTTGGTATTGTTTCTCTTTATTGGAGCTCATACCATAACAGAACACAGTATATCTCTTCATGTTGTTGCGCTTTTGTAAGCCAAGTAGAATGCTCATGACTTAAATTATTTTGGATTCAATGCGTGCTTACAACTATGTAACTTAAGTTTCTAAAGGGATGAACTGTGATGTCTTGGAATTATTTATGTGCCATGGGCAGGGTTAATTCTTCAAACGAACATCTGAGAAGATATTGTGTTTTCCCCCCTTCCTTCTATGACAAATATCATCTACGCAGGTCCAGTGGTCCTAGCACTTACAGGCTCGGAGATGCCCTAGGATTAGTGCAACATCACGATGCTCTCACCGGTACTGCCAAACAGCACACAACCAATGATTATGAGAAGCGCCTAGCTATTGGAGCTTCTGAGGTCGGAAAATGAAGTCCCATTGAATTTGCCCTTTCAGGATTCTTTGTTCCCAACTCTCATTTAATCTCTATATGCCTTTGTTCTAAATTCAATTAGGCAGAAGCTGTCGTTGATGATGCTCTCTCCTGCCTAGTTAGTAAGAAACCAGGAGGTCAGTGCTCATTGCCTGTTTTGAACTTTAGCCAGGTAAGTTTTAATCAATTCCTACAATTTCCGACAAAAAGGATTTGTAAACATTCTTCAAACCATCATATAAGCTAGTCGGTTCATTGGGACTTAAATTTTGTCCAAAGACTAAAGATGACCTGTATTCATCTCTTGCTTACGTCACGTTTTTTACAGTGCCCTTTACTCAATATAAGTTTCTGCCCAGCAACAGAGGAAGATATTCCAGACGGAAAGAGTCTGGTAAGTTTTTGGGTTTTATGCTGTATATTCTTCAAAGAAATATGCACGTTCTAATAAAAATTTTCTTTATCAGGTTGTGCTAGCATATAATTCGCTTGGATGGAATCGAACTGATATTTTAAGGATCCCCGTGAGTATTTTACTTCTTTCCTGTTGTGCCAATAGTTTATGCATCAACAGAATAATAATTGCCCCTCGATATAATGTGGCAATGACAATGTCCACTAGGTTACTGATTCAAATTTCGTCATCCGTGACTCTTCTGGACATACCGTCGAAGCACAACTTATCGATTTGGATAATGTCACAATCAACTTGAGGAACTTCTATGTGAAAGCCTACTTGGGATTATCGCCACAGAAGATCCCTAAGTACTGGCTTGTATTTCAAGTTTCATTACCACCGCTGGGTTGGAACACATACTTCATTTCTAAAGCAGCTACAGAAGGTTGGTATTTGACATACTTGATTCTCGACAACAATCATTCAAGCCTCTGAGATTGATATTTATATCATCTGCCAAGGCTTGCTAGAGTAGATTACGTGAACAGGAAGCACAATGAATAATGAGTCAAAATTCAAAACCTTAAGAATCTGCATGGCCCGAACTGCATCATGGAGGAATGGAGATGAGCCTAGACGTTCTCCAAAACTATTCAGAATCCATTCGAAGTGCATGGTTCTGAGGCCGTAAAACCAATCAGCACGATTAATTTGACACAGCTTTGAAGTCGTCAGAGGGCCACGTCAATTCAGTTAATTTTACTTTCCCTCATTTGGGCTTCAAAATGATGCAGGGGAAAGTAAAACTAGTTTCCTTTCAACACTGGGCGATCCACAGAATGATACCATAGAAGTTGGACCAGGTGATCTGAAGATGCTATTTTCGTCAACCTCCGGGCAACTTGTCCGGATGTTCAATTCTAAAACTGGGGTGAGTCTAGAGAAAGCTACAGATTTTTGTTTAGCAACGAGATTTTGTTCCAGAGTGTGTTCACTGTTCTATTACCTTTTCACTGTGCATGCATAAAATCCATTGAAATTATCAATCTCATCCACTTCTTCAAAGTTCTTTGGACCAGAATCATACTGGAGACTTTTCTGTAGCAAAACAAGCCGAAGTAACTGGCTCTAAGAAAAGGCCTATTTTGTGTACTGCGAAAAGTATGTTTATGAATGTCTCACTCACCAGTTTCTCTGAAATCTAAAATTTACATGCACACCGCTTTCGTTGCTTATTGACAAACACATCTTCTGGTATCCAAACAAGTTATTATGATGAAATGGATTCTGGAATGCAACTTGGCTGTTTCAGCTCTCTAGCTTCAATCACGTCTTCCAAATAATAACTTTTGGACGCTTGATGTACCTATTATATCTTCATTTTCCATTGAGGATCAGCTGTATCCGTCTTTTCTGTTTAGAGCACTATCTCATCTCAATATTCTGCCTTTCTTTTGCTTCTTGGATTGGATCTCATTTGGTTGGCATCTGAACCTACTTTCTTAATATCTCTCATATTACAATGTTCCCAGCACCTCTTTTTCCTCTGAGGACTTAAGAAGAAAGTGTAATTCTAGGTTGAAGGGTCATGTAATCTATCAGCAAATAGAAAGTGCTCATTTATAGTGGCTAAAGCAAAACAATGATGAGAACTTCTCCTAAAATTTAAATGTTTTGATTCATATAATGACATTAGCTTTTCTTCAGGGTTTGACAAGGATTCAATGTCCTGCGTTATATAACACTCTGTCTCCTTCATCACTTTTACTTATTCGATTGCATTACAGAGCATTCACAGTGGTTTCTTACATGCTATCAGCAAATAGAAAGTGCCCATTTATAGTGGCTAAAGTGAAACAATGATGAGAACTTCTCCTAAAATTTAAATGTTTTGATTCATGTAATGACATTAGCTTTTCTTCAGGGTTTGACAAGGACTCAATGTCCTGCGTTATATAACACTCTGTCTCCTTCATCACTTTTACTTATTCGATTGCGTTACAGAGCATTCACAATGGTTTCTTACATGCTACTGTGTGGCTATGCCAAATTCACTACATAGAATGTTTAGTTATTCAACTCAAATTTACCAGGTTGATGTACCAGTACAGCAAAGCTATCTCTACTATTCCTCAAGCATCGGCGGTACAGATGATTCTCCGGTAAATCTTTCTGTGCTTGATTTATGATACTATGCAGACCGGAATGTGGACCTTTTCACAGCACAAACCAAGGAATGGTAGATAAATAGCTGCAAGTGATCAGCAGAGTTCTTTTATTGCAGGCTTCTAATTTGTATATCTTCCGTCCAAATGGGGCTCATCCAACTATTGTTTCAAGAAAAGTAAGCAGCCTGTCATTACTCAGCTGTGCCTACTCCAGCTCACTCTTGGAACATTAAATAATACCTTGCATTCAGTGATATTGTACATTAAATCTATTTTAACAAGAAGATTGGACACATAAAAGTTTGTCCCCCATTTCAACCCTTGCAGGTGCCCCTGAAGGTTGTTCGGGGACCACTAGTTGATGAAGTGCATCAGCAGTTCAGTTCATGGATCTATCAGGTTATTTGTCTGATAAATTAAGTCCAAGCACATTATTCTTCTTATCCTGATGATTTGCTTACCTGTTTCCCTTACTGTCTTTTTTAGAACCTATGGGTTTTGGTTCCCATCAGCTTACAGAACTCAAGATACTTGAAGGACCCAAAAATGTCCAGAATGTAGATATTTTAACATAGAGTTAGACTGAAGCATAGTAGTTAACATTTGGCTTGAATAGCTAAGCTACTAATCGGAAATGTCGTTCATTTAACCAGAATCCTAGAACTAGAAAAAAAAAAAAAAAAAAAAAAAAAAAGGACCTGTTCATTGCATGTTGGACATTCCCATTAGTAGCTTAAGTTTTTAAGTTTGATCCAAGTGATGATATCCAGTAATTAAGTTTGGTCTTGTACTCGAACATTGTTGCTCCATTAGCAAACAAACTATTATAAGGGTTTTGATTTGATGTCAGAGAACTGGAAATTAATTTACTTCTATTATGCCCCATTTTTATTGCAAATTTAGATTCAGTATGTCAAATAACTAATTTCATTCCAGAACAGTTGGTGCAAGAAACCATGACACTATTGATATACTCTTTTGGCCCACTGGGTATGAACTGCCGCTAATGAAGTGCTTCTTATGAAGATCTGGACCAGCATAATGGCATCACATGAGTCAACTGGCTTGATTTTTAGACATCTGACTTTACCTTGATTTACCTTACTAGGTCACAAGATTACACAAGGATAAAGAGCATGCTGATGTTGAATTTACAGTGAGCTGCCCTTCCCTATTTTTCTTTCTTTGTAAACTGTGATATTCTACAGATGACGGAGTAATGCAACAAAACATTTGATTGGATTTTCCATGCTTTGCATGCAAAGTCAATGGATTTATTGTCACTACTGTCTCCGTAGTATCAGCCTCTTCAAACAACAAGAAATTCTCCTAAGACTTCTTGCTTTGAACTTTGAAGATTGGACCAATTCCAACAGATGATGGAGTTGGGAAGGAGGTGATAACACAAATGACGGCAAATATGGCCACAGAGAAGACCTTCTACACCGATTCTAATGGAAGGGATTTCATAAAACGGGTAAATTCCGAAACCCTAGATTTTCATTGGATGCCACCTTTCCTTATGACATTCATGACTGATAATCTGAATATTGGTATAAGCAGGGGGAGTGCAAAGTTTGCTAGACTTACTATTGTTTTTCAACTCACTCCCCTAAGAAACATCTATCCTAGTGTTATAAATTTATGATGTTCTTCGAGTATTTCAAATTTTAGATGTCATTTAAAAGAAAAGTTGGTTTGAAAGATGGTCCCTGGAATCTGCATTCTCATTATCCACTAAGTTACATCTTAGCCGAAATGATGTACAACATATTATTCTTTTCTAGTCAGTGTTTATTCATACAACAGCCATCTTGCTTGCTCGTCAATGGTCCCACGCTGATGCAGAAAGCTTACAATCGTTATTGTAGGTGCGAGATTATAGACCAGATTGGTCTCTCACTGTTACCCAACCTGTTTCAGGAAATTACTATCCAGTAAGTTCATTAATTTAATGATATAGCAAATGCTTGCGAGTGATGATATGGTCCTTGAATAGATGAAACGTCATCAACCTATAGCCTGGACTCATGAATATGTTTGTCCCCTAAACATGATCTTCTCCTCCAACACTATGCCATCAGATTAATCTTGGGATTTTCACCATGGACAACAAAACCGAATTCTCGGTCTTAGTGGATCGTGCTGCTGGAGGAGCCAGTATCGAAGATGGGCAAATAGAGTTGATGCTTCACAGGTTTGGCACCTCATTTCTGTGTTCCACCCCATATCATTACTTCCTTTCTTCGTGTTATAAATCTTTTAACTTCTCTTGCTTTGTGCACCAGGAAAATACCCTATAACACAGGTGTGGTTGGACCTCCCGACGATATGGTGTGCATTTCAAATAGCACATGCAAAGGACTAACGGTACATTGCATTTATCTGTGGACGAAGAACTGTCTTTCCTCGTTCATTTTTCCCAAGCGATGTTGTATGACCAGGTACGAGGACACTACTACATAGGCATCAACAAACCCGGGACTGGAGCTCGCTGGCGTCGGACTATTGGCCAAGAAGTGTACTCGCCTTTAGTTTTGGCTTTTGCACATGAGGTAGGGATTGAGTGCATTAGCCTTTTTGGGTCCATGCTTAAGCCTTTACCTGAGCTTTGAATGACCCTGCAGAAGATGGAGGAATGGACAGGTTCTTATGTTACCAGTGCGACTGCGATGGATTCGAGTTACAGTTTACCTCAGAATGTCGCTTTGATCACTCTGCAGGTAATTGAGTGTTATCTCAGATACTCTCCCTCTCTCTTCCTCTCCCCTTCCTTTTGGGATTAACTGACCTCTCTGTTTTGCAGGAATTGGATGATGGAAGTGCACTTCTACGTCTCGCACATCTTTATGAGGTGAGAAAGGGACTTCATTTGCCCTTTTTGCCCAAAAAGAAAGAGCTTCGTCAGTCTATTTCATTTGAATGCGATGTCATTGGGGCTATTATATGAAAGTCCACGCGTGATCTGGAATCAACAGAATTAAGGATCTTCGCAAACCCACAGGAGACTGTAGTCCAACAATGCAGGCATCGCCTCTTGGATTGACAAAACCATTTCTTTTAGGCTATTCACTCACTACCACACTTTCCATCAATTTGACACACTCATAATTGATTTTGTCCGTCTTCACTCAAAGAGAGGCGATTGATGTATACCACAGTATTATTCATTTCCATCGTTATGCTTGTGAAAATATCTAGGCTGGTGAAGATGCAGAATATTTGACCTTGGCTAAAGTCGAGCTGAAGAGGATGTTCGCAGGAAGAACGGTACGTAAAGCTTTTACTGCTCCAATGTCGTTGCTCTTCTTAGCATGTGCCAACCAGACGAAGTAGTTTTGTCACACTGATGACATGATTTGGTAATTGATATCTGTGATCACTGACTTCAGATAAGGGAAGTAAAAGAAATGAGCCTGTCTGCAAACCAAGAGAAGTCTGAAATGAAGCGGATGACATGGAAAGTCGAAGGGGAAGCAGCAGCAGAACCGACGCCCTTAAGAGGTGGCCCAGTGGACGTCTTAGATCTCATTGTCGAGCTTGGTCCCATGGAAATTCGCACTTTCTTGCTGAAATTCTAAGCATTGTCCATGATGTCACTTTTTATCTAATCGATTAAAACTTCATACATGCCCAGAGTGTAACCATTTAGCTCAAGAGGAAACCATTAAGTGCAGTTTTCTTGGCTTTCCTTAACAGGTGCACTTATAGTATTAATGAAGAAGAACGGTACTTCAATTGCTTCCTAGCTTACAAAAGTAATCGGACAACAGCCTTCGCAAGTTTCTTACCGAGTACTTTTTGAAGATTATTTACTTGGTCAGTAGCAAACAACCTTCAGCGATTACTTGCCCACGGGATCGCCAGTTCAAATGTACATAATCATGTTCTTCAACTGCAGTTTTCTTCTCCGCTTTCAGACTGCACAAAGGGTGCCCATCTCCAAGTTCCATCAGGCGACGGTCGTTGGCCCTCGCCCCAGCGGGCAGCTGCCCCGACCGACACTCCCCCACCTTTCCGGTGAGCCCTCACCGCCTGCTGCCTCCCTCCTCCTCCCCCTTTTTTAAAGTTAATTAATTAATTAATTATTTTTAAATTAAATTAATTATTATATTAATTATTTACCACATCACCACCAAAACGATGTCATTTTGACACTGTTTAGCCGCATCAGCATGCAAAATGACGCCGTTTTGCACCTACTTCACCATAAATTGCACACGTCAGTATTTTGGCCGGATTGGCGCTTAAATGATTCATTTTGTTTCAATTTTGGCACTTTAAGTGTCACTTTGGTGACTTTTGGCATTAAGTGTCCCTTTGTGCCAACTTTTAGCACTCCAAAGGTCCAAGTGTCCCAATTCGTAACACAATAATAAAGATACTCCTTTCACAATATTCTTCTTAAAAGCATTCTCAAACCATTCACAAGTTCTAATAGGTAGTAAATACTCAATCCGACTTTTTATGCAATAATAATGTCATTTTGTAATTCATAATATATATAATCCATAGTATTTTCAGATGATAATTTTTACAAACTCAAAAAAGAGATTACACCATTTACTTGGATATGTCCCAAACCAAACAATAAAACTCACTTGAATCAACATACTTATGGTCTTATCTTATAAGCAAGAAGTAGCATCAAAACAATAAGCAAAATGCTATCTTAACTACGGCTCATCTAAACTAAGCTTAAATGCTAACAAAATAACTCCCACGTGATAACAAATTATTGATCCGAAGCGATTATTCAAACCTAAACACAACCCGAACTCGCACACGAAATGCTAAAATTTTGCTCCAACCAAACCATTGCTTCAAATCAATGACCGCCAAACCCCATGACTTTGCAACACCACAATTCACCATTCCCAAGAAATTTTATAACTTAACAATTAAAAAATCAAACTTCACGCTCGATTTTCGCAAAACTTCATATATGCAACCTAATTCCAAAGACTACTTGATTAGACACAAGCGCTTATCAAAGCGATGCGAAGTTGAATCAACTTGACAAGGTCCCCATAGTGTGCACATGTAAAAACCCCCCGACAGTCCCTCCCCCAGGCCCGAGGGGGCCGCCAAATCCCCTTCATTCACCTTTCTTCTTCTTCTTCTTCTTCTTTCCTTCTTTCCCTTTTCTTTCCCGAGTTGCTCTCCGTCTTCTATCTTTCTTTCTTTTATCTCGGTGGTCTCTTCTATATTTTTTCTTTTGACTTTTCAAACTTCTTTTATTTATGTTTTCTTTCCACCTTTGACTTTTCAAGACCCTTATCTTGCACTCAGCCATTAATGGATCAGATTTATTACTTAGGTGTCTTTGATCCGATCGGGTTTTTTTTTATAATTTTTTTATTATGTCTTTGCTAACATGGATTTTTCACCTTACAGTGACAACAGAAAGTTTGGGTGATGCTTGGAAGTCCATTATTAAATATAAGGGCTCAATTCCTCTAAAAAGCATCGATATTAGGTTGTATCCCAATTCTGATTCGAACTTTATTTGTTTGTGTTGTGCTTGTCAATATCACGGCAAATGTCAGTTGCTTGTTTAGATACACAATGCAAATCTTGGGTTCTTGATGAATGAAGAATGATATAGACATTCTGGAATAACTCTTGATGATCTAGAGTTTACATTCACGGGGCGAGGTTTTCTACTCTTGCACAAGTTCTCTCTTTGCGAGGAGGGCATCCCATCCTTTGGAGTCAAGTCAATGTAGCCTGTAATTTAGGGAGTTTAAGAGTGCAGCAGCATCCTTTAATGCTATAGTAGGTCTAATTGCTCCGATAGCACAATCAAATTTGTTTGCAAATTCCTGTGATATTCGTATCTTTGAATTTAGTAGTGGACCTCATTGAAAGCGGATCATAAAGCTAACATTTCTGTGCTCTCAGACATGTGCACATCGGTTTCGCACAAAGGTTTGTCCATGTTCTTTTTTAACCATGACGAGGTTACTTTCATAAATGGCTTAGATGCAGGGGTGTTGAGTAGGTCACTTTCAATTGGAGAGGCCAACGCAATTATGTATATTTGTAGTAAAATATGTATGGTAGTAAGTGTGTAAAAGTTATAAATAAAAAAAGAGCAAAAAAAGAAAAAAAATATCAAAAGAGATCGGAAGATTAATTAACATGATCTTCCACATCCAAAAAATCAAGGTACATTGAAAAAGAAATCAAAGTGATTTTCTCATAAATACAAAATCACAAGAGATTATGAGATAAACCTACATGATTTTCATATCGTACAATTTCAATTGGAATTGCATTTGCTCCTATAAATAGGAGTCCTCCTCAACGGAAAAGAATATGTAAAAGCAAGAATATCATAGCAGAGTAGCGGAAGAAATAGTTTTTTTCTTCCGGTTCGCTACAGTTTTTTTTCTTCCGGTGAAGTTGTATTCCTTGAAGTGGATGTGATTTTTCCCTTCATCTTGAAGGTTTTTCCCTTCACCTTGGAGGTTTTTCCATGATCTCGTGACTTTTCCCTTCTCCTTGGAGGGTTTTTCCACATTAAAAATTCTAGTGTTATTTACTATTCATCTTTACTGCTTTCATTTAATATTTTATCCTATTTAATTTTCACAGAAATAGTAGCGGGAAAAATTATCCGGGCCTTCTCCACAAATATTCTTTTTTTTTTTTTCCCAACAAGGGGTTGTCCTGGGACGGGGACAATCTGGCAGGGCAGGAGAGGCCGTGCAGTGCCAATCTCTGCGTTGTTGGGACAGGAGGCGGCATCTCTCAGAGGTAAAAAGTCGGATCGCCTTTGGCCATGTTCTCTGGTATAACAGAGGTTTAGGGAGTGAAACCACCGATTTGTTCCTTGGTATTTGGAGAAGTTTGGTTCTCCCAACAATTTGAGCTTCTAGTGAAAAGAATAGTCTCGAAGTATCTTATTCTCTGTCGAATAACATGGCTGATGCTTTTTGGACTAAAGATGGACAATAAGGCAGCAGAAGGAGATCCATTAGAAGCAAACGACACTCCATCAGAAAGACACTGTCCTTGTAGTGCCAGTTTTCAGTCTTGGTACTTTCCATGGGCGAATTACATTTGGTTGCAATGGTTGGAAGGGCGAAGCTTTAAGGCGAAATGAATCGACATGCGCCGAACCGTGTAGTGCATGCTTGTCATCTACTGGCAGAAAAAATCAACACACACCGAAGTCGCGACGTGATCAAAGTCATTGAAGACTCCACAAATCAAGAATTATAAACCCAAGTAAATGTGGTGATAGTTGATATTTAGAGGTGACTTATCGCCTTGTTAATGTGACAAATCAATTCTTGCGGGTCGAGGCATTTGCTCATCACTGGCAGTGCTCCGTTGATCCGGTTTTCAAATTTAGGTCTCGCTCTCGAGGTTGTGTTTCATATTGAAGTCTCTATGCAGGTCATACTGGATAATTTTGACTAATGAATGAAATGTCTATTTGACAAGAAAAGAAGGATTTGGAGCCCTAGAACCAGAGATCAGCACAAGAAACGATCCAAGGCAAAACCCAAATGACTGAAAACCACAAAGACAAAAGAAAGAAGAGAGAGACCAGAGCCAAAGAAAAAGTAGGAACCCAGCGATGGAGGCTTCCAAAGGAGGAGGTGACAAGATCAACGGCGTTGTGGCGGGCCAAGACCAAGACACCCATGACGGCATGCAGTGGGTTGACCACCCTTTCTGTGCCAACCTCGGAGAGTCCACGCATCGGGGCCATGACTGCAGTGGACATGATCTCGTTTCCACGGTGACGCGAGGCGGGGCATCAGGCAATTGCTGGACAAGGAGGCGGGCAATGATGACTTTAGCCATAGGTGGCGAGGTAGCAGTTGTGGCCGACAGAAGTCCAAGATCTCCGCCATGCTAGGCAACCAGAGGGTGAATAGAGAAACCAAAGAAAGACGTGAAAAAATGAAGGAGGAAAAAACATTGCGCTAAAGGAAAATGCCCCCGTCATGGTTGGGGAGTGACATGTGAGATGCTTACATGAATTCCCACCGTAGAAACAATCGAATAATATTGGGTTGACAGCATTCAGCACCGAAACGAAGGATAGAAGTTCGATTTTTAAAGGGGAATGAAAGACATAAAATCTCTCCGGCGTCGGAGAGAATCCTTGGCCAGACTGTGAAG
The DNA here is from genome assembly GCA_014182405.2 of Eucalyptus sideroxylon. Taxonomy (NCBI): domain Eukaryota; kingdom Viridiplantae; phylum Streptophyta; class Magnoliopsida; order Myrtales; family Myrtaceae; genus Eucalyptus; species Eucalyptus sideroxylon. The sequence continues at coordinate 10,606,921 of CM024557.2, forward strand.
CTGCACACGTCGACTTGTATGGTGAACTTTCTTGAATTTGCACCTGCAAATTCAAGAAACAGAGCATGAGATCAAAAAACCAAGCCGAAAGCACCTAAAATTTTTGGAGGGTTAAACTTAGAACCAACCGCAATTTATCTAATTTTGAGAGGAAAACAAAAAGGCCAAGACAAAAGACTCTCTTACCGAGAAGATCAAAAGGAGGAACAACAGAGCTGCTGCGAAGATTTTGAGTGAAGCCATTGGGTTAATGAATCTAAGAACGAGGAACCGAATTTCTGGATACCACTCTTGCTCGAGTCAATTCTCTCTTCCTCGCTCGCTAGCAAAATGCTTGTTTCACAAGCAGAGAGAGAGAGAGAGAGAGAGAGAGAGAGAGAGAGAGAGAGAGAGAGAGTGTGCGAGGACTCGGAGTGGAAAGGTGACGGTGAAGAGAGGGGGGCTAGCTATTTATTCAGGATCTGCGTTTGGCGGGGCTACAGGAAAGCTGTGGCATTTGGTTTTTTGCTCAAACTCCTTTTTCCTATGACCCCACTAGGAAAAAGGAGTTCGAGCGTGGTATCCAGAATTTCGATTTGGTTCCTTGTTCTTAGATTCGTTAACCCAATGGCTTCACTCAGAATCTTCGCAGCAGCTCTGTTGTTCCTCCTTTTGATCTTCTTGGTAAAAGAGTCTTTTGTCTTGGCCTTTTTGTTTTCCTCTCAAAATCACATAAATTGCGGTTGGTTCTAAGTTTAACGCTCCAAAAATTTTAGGTGCTTTCGGCTTGGCTTTTTGATCTCATGCTCTGTTTCTTGAATTTGCAGGTGCAAATTCGCCGACGTTCACCATACGAGTCGATGTGTGCAGTTTCACAGTCTGGCCAAGGATTCTCTCCGACGCCGGAGAGATTTTATGTCTTTCATTTCCCTTTAAAAATCGAACTTATGTCCTTCGTTTCGGTGCTGAATGCTGTCAACCTAATATTATTCAATTGTTTCTACGTTGGGAATTCATGTAACCATCCAACTGCGACGTGGGGATTTGAAGTGGAGTCATTCTTCGAAAAAAATGGTCTTTGAAGTCATCGGCTTTCTATCTTAAATAGGGTCCCAACTCGCTGGCTGGACAGCAACCACTTAGCATCTTACATGTCACTCCCCAACCATGATGGGGGCAATTTTTTTCCTACTTGATATCGAATCATATTGTATGTCTTTCATTTCGCATTGGAAATCAAATTTCTGTCTTTCGTGTCAGTGCGGAATTCTGTCAAGACAATATGATTCGATTGTATCGACAGTGGGATTTCATGTAATCAATTAAATTCATACATGCCCAGAGGGTAACCATTCAGGTCAAGAGGAAACCATTAAGTGCAGTTTTCTTGGCTTTCCTTAACAAGTGCACTTATAGTATTAATGAAGAAGAACGGTACTTCAATTGCTTCCTAGCTTACAAAAGTAATCGGACAACAGCCTTCGCAAGTTTCTTAGCGAGTACTCTTTGAAGATTATTTACTTGGTCAATAGCAAACAACCTTCAGCGATTACTTGCCCACGTGATCGCCAGTTCAAATGTACATAATCGTGTTCTTCAACTGCAGTTTTCTTCTCTGCTTTCAGGCCGCACAAAGGGTGCCCATCTCCAGGTTTCATCATATGCTAGACATTAAGTAATGTACCTAACGACCCCTAAAACTAACGCGAGCGCGGGAGCTAAGCTTTGTTTGAACTGGTCACGCTAGACTAATGATCTCTCCACTGACCATTTCCACATCCTGTCCTTAAAACCCGCCTGCGCGATCGCTCAATATGATTGCTTTCCGAGACCGGAATATGAACAGAGCGCATCATGGCTCTTGGAACTCTAGGAACAGCTCAAGTTTGACAATGAGAATGCTGTCAAAAAACTTTCAACGCAGGTAGGGGCAATAAAAACTCCAGATGTCTGCATTAAAAAGAAAAAATTAATAATTGTAGTTTGGCCCATGCAGGTCTCGAACCTGCGAACTTTGCGTTATTAGCATGACGCTCTAACCAACTGAGCTTATAGGCCAATACGCTGTTGAGGTGTATCTTTATCAGTATATTAAAGTAAGAAGCATGAATTTACTTAGAACGCCGTGATTGGATTTTGGCGCTGGTCACACGCAGAGCAGAGGATCGGGGAAGCCATCGAATCCTCCATGCAGGCTATACTGGACAATTTTGACCAATGAGTGAAACGTTTATTTGACAAGAAAAGAAAAGAAGTATAAAGCCCTAGAACCAGAGATCTGTACAAACGATCCAAAGCAAAACCCAAATGACCGAAAACCACAAAGACAAGAAAGAAGAGAAAGTAGAAACCCAGCGAGGGAGGCTCTGATAGGAGGAGGCGACAAGATCAACGGCGCTGTGGCGGGCCAAAACCAAGACGCCCACGACGGTATGCAGTGTGTCGACCTCCCCTTCTGTGCCAACCTAGGAGAGTCCACCCATCGGGGCCATGACTGCGGTGGACATGATCTCGTTCAAGTGGAGCAGGTCCACGGTGACACGAGGCGGGGCATCAGGCAATTGCTGGACAAGGAGGCGGGCAACGACGACTTTAGCCTTAGGCGGCGAGGTAGTAGCTGCCGCCGTCAGAAGTCCAAGATCTCCGCCATGCTAGGTGTTGGGAATAACGGATTTCCTAAAACGTATTCGACACTAAATCGAACCCCTAAAACGAATGCGGAAGACGAGTCCAGAAAACACATGTGTCACTGATCGAAAAGCACATCACATAATCGAACATACCTTATTTGCCACAGATTAAACACCAACGTTGTTTTGAGGAAAAAAAACTGATCCCGTTCTATCCGATGATGTACTATCGCCTTGAAGGGGAGAAAATTCCGTCTCTTTTGGAGTACTGTTCTTAGGCTTTTTGGAGGGAGAGAGAGGAAAAAACTTACATACGTTGAAAAGCTACGTTCCTCTCTTTTCTTTTTTCTCTTAAATATGTCTCTTCCAAGGGACGTAACTCTTCAACATAATACGTTCCCCCAAAAGTCATAACCCCTCAACACAACACCTCTTCATATCTCAACCCTTCAATGCACCCTATCATCCATGGGCCCTTTCTTGTGGGCCAGGCTTTTAGGCCTAACATGGGCGGACGGGCCTACTTAGGCCCATCACAAAGAACATCACTAGGCAACCAGAGGCTGAACAGAGAAATAAAAGAAAGATGCGAAAATAGGAAGGAGGAAAAAACATTGCCCTGTAGGAAAATGCCCCCGTCATGGTTGGGAAGTGACATGTGAGATGCAAGAGCTCACTGGCCGGCCGGCGAGTTGGGACCCTATTTGAGACAGACTTACTCAACAACTTCAAAGACCATTTATTTGGAACAATGACTCCACTTAGAATCCTCACATAGCACTTGGATGAATTCCCACTGTAGAAATAATCGAATAACATTGGGTTGACAACATTCAGCACTGAAACGAAGGACAAAAGTTTAATTTCTAAAGTGAAATGAAAGACATAAAATCTCTCCAGCGCCGGAGAGAATCCCTGGCCAGACCGTGAAGCTACACACGTTGACTCGTATGGTGAACATTGACAAATTTGCACTTGCAAATTCAAGAAACAGTGCATGAGATAAAAAAACCCAAGCCGAAAGAATCTAAAATTTTTGGAGCATTAAACTTAGAACCAACTGCAATTTATGTGATTTTGAGAGGAAAACAAAAAGGTCAAGCCAAAAGACTCTCTTTTAACACTTGAACTTACCAGGGTCCGAGAAGATCGAAAGGAGGAACAACATAGCTGCTGCGAAGATTCTAAGTGAAGCCATTGGGTTAACAAATCTAAGAATGAGGAACCGAATCGGAATTCTTGATACCACACTTGCTCAAGTCTATTCTCTCTTCCTTGCTCGCTAGCAAAATGCTTGTTTCACAAGCATGCAGAGAGTGAAGAGAGAAGGAGAGCGAGGAGTCAGAGTGGAAGGTGAAGGTGAATAGAGGGCAGGGGGTTGCAATTTATACAGGGTCTGCGTTGCGCGGGGCTATAGGAAGATTCGTAAAAAAACTTATGATCAGCGGACAATTGTGTCAAAAACCTGAATTTACGACTCGAATTTCGTAAATTCAGCACCTGACCAGGGCTCTTTCGTAAATTCAGCACCTGACGATGAGTTTTTTTTACTAATCTTCCTGTAGCCCCGTGCAACGCAGACCCTGTATAAAATTCCACCTAAAAAAGAACCTCTCTTCTACGCCGTGCCATCTGATTAATCTCGGAATTTTTACCAGGGTCCGAGAAGATCGAAAGGAGGAACAACAGAGCTGCTACAAAGATTCTGAGTGAAGTCAATGGGTTAACGAATCTAAGAACGAGGAACCGAATCGAAATTCTAGATACCACACTTGCTCGAGTCTATTCTCTCTTCCTTGCTCGCTCGCTAGCAAAATGCTCGTTTCACAAGCAAGCAGAGAGGGAAGAGAAAAGGAGAGAGAGAGAGAGGACTCAGAGTGGAAGGGTGAAGGTGAACAGAGGGCGGGGGGTTGCAATTTATACAGGGTCTGCGTTGCGTGGGGCTACAGGAAGATTCGTAAAAAAGCTCATGATCGACGGACAATTGTGCCAAAAACCTGAATTTACGACTCGAATTTCATATATTCAGCACCTGACTCGGGCTCTTTCGTAAATTCAGCACCTGACGATGAGTTTTTTTTACTAATCTTCCTATAGGCCCGCGCAACGCAAACCCTGTATAAAATTTTCACCTAAAAGTGAACATATTTTCCACCTAAAAATGATCGTCTCTTCTACGCCATGCGTCTGATTAATCTCGGAATTTTGACCATGGACAACAAAACCAAATTCTCGGTCTTAGATTATTCAAACCTAAGCACAATGCGAACTCTCACGCGAAAACTTAACATTTCATTTTGATCAAACCATTGCTTCAAATCAACAACTGTCAAACCCCATGTCTCTACAACACCACTATCCAGCATTCCCAATAAATTCCATAGCTTGACGACTCAAAAATACTAATTCGCACTCGATTTTCTCAAAACTTCAAATTTACGACATAATTTCAAAAATTACCCTGATTGGACGAACAAGGGAGACAAATACTTATGGGCATCACGATGCCAAGTTAAATCAACTTGGTGAGGTCCCTGTCTCGCGCACACGTAAAACCCCGTTCTTCTTCTTCCTATTTCTTCTTCTCCTTTCCTTATTTCCGCGACCCTTTTTCTTTTATTCCCGAGTTGCTCTCCGTCTTCCCTCTCTCTTCCTTTTATCTAGGGGGTGTCTTTTTTCCACCCTTTGACTTTTCAAAACCCATATCTTACCCTCTCAGTCATGCATCGATCAGAGTTCTTACTTAAAGTGTCTTTGATCTAATCGCTTTTTTTTCTTTTTCCTTTTTCTTGTGTCTTTGCTAACAGGGATTTTTCAGCTTACTGTGAGGAGGGAAAGTTTAGGTGATGTATGGAAGTCCATCATCAAGGGCTCAGTCCCTTTAAAAAGCATCGACTTTAGGTCGGATTAAAATCCGAACCTTGTTTGTTTGACATAAAAATACCAACTTTCACTCGATTATCAAACCTGGCCACTTTTCTGTTCGATGATGCTGTTAAAGACCAGAAGTGTCGTCTGTATATTTTTCTTCGTTTCTTTCCCTTATTTCACTTCATCCTCCTCATCACAAAAACCATGGCCGCTCAAACTCATGAAGGGAGAGAGAGATGTACATATGGAATGACACGTCGGTTGAGTCTCATCATTGGTTGGAAACTTGACAGGAGTTGGATTTAGCTAACGACTGAAGTCGGTATTTTTTTATGAGACAAAGAAGAAGTTTTGAGCCAAAATTAGGACACGACCTAAAATTGGTGCTTTTGAAAGGATTTGGGCCCAAATATAACTAGAAGGAATTTCATTTTTAACTTAGAATTTGCTCATGTAATTTCACATGATTCAATTCCCGTGGTGCCCAAACATTTAAATCTCTATTCAGGCCTCATCGAGACAAAAAGTTAAATGTGTAGGGAGATAATACCAAAAATAATGAAGAAACTTTTAATTTTTCCAATAGTTTAAGGAGTATCGGATTTTTTAAAATGCGATAATTGTCTTGTTTGACTTTTGCTTTGTCAGGTATCAATATATCAATCGGTATCCTTGTCCGGTCTGAAAAGAAACATACAAATGTCCCAACGAACGTCTCTCGCGATTTGTCTCTTTCCTTTTCTATGGATGACGAGGCAACAACTCATTACATCGACATGACTGACCAATTTCTCTGTCCACCTTTCATTCCAATCCGTCTTGAATGTAGCTCAGAGTAATTTTTTGGTTTGATGTCCGCGCACTATGATGCAGCCATTAGATTTTGAGAAGTATCATTTGTCTGCCTTTCTATGTCCCTAAATGGAAAAACGGAGTTGCTCAGCATGGTTTCGTATGACGGAGAAAGTATTCGGTAACAGCATAATACCATAGTCTGACAGGGCATTCACTAACGTAGCACAACCCAACTAAAAATTAACATAAGTCTCCGAAGTGGGGACCAAACCAAACAAAAATTCAACATCAGCCTGCTCTTTGTCCTTGTATGATCTCATGACCAGACAAAGTGAAAAAGCAAATAAAATGTCTGAGAAACAAGCCATTTGTCTCATGCGTTCCTTTTGTGCCGGTCCAAAATATCATAAAATATACCGCTTGAGTAGCGGCAATTCGTACCCGATGGGGGCAAAAAGGATTAATCAAGAATGTCATGCTTTCTTGCTCCGAGTGTTTGGGAATGAAGTTGGTTAATCGACTTACTTGATCTAAATTAGCTATAAAAAAAGGGGGCATCATAGGAGTAAGTAAGGATGAGCTCTTCTAATTGGAGCAAGCGCACGAGATGTGTGCCATTAACCATGAGGAGATCTTATTAGATAGGCATTGCCAGAACCCACAACTAGCAAGGAAACCAAGTATCAAAAACTGTGACCTTAATTTTTTCATGACATCAAGCTGTACCAGTAGTTGTAGAAGTTTACGTATCAGAAAACTACGTGACCACTAATTTTTCATTCGTCAACGGCTAGTATATGTATATAATAATGTTCATTCTTCAAGGAACTTGACATGGCTAGGAAGCTTTCTAGATGCTTCCCCCTCTCTCTCTCTCTCTGGGTGGAGTTTCTTTATTTAATTCTTGTTTTTCTTTTTGGAGTTTTTGGGTTCAAGGTAAACATTAGGTGAAGCCAAAAAGGGAAGAAGCATGAAGACAATTATCGCATATAAAAAAATCCGATACTCCTTAAACTATTGGAAAAATTAAATGTTTCTTCATTATTTTTGGTATTATCTCCCTACACATTTAACTTTTTGTGTCAATGAGGCCTGAATATAGATTTAAATATTTGGGCACCACGGAAATTGATCCATGTGAAATTAGATGAGTAAATTTTGTTAAAAATACAAATTCCTTTTACTTATATATGGGCCCAAATCCCTTAAAAAGCACAAATTTTAGATCATGCCCTCATTTTGGCTCAAACTTTTTTTTGTTTCATAAAAAAAATACTGACTTCAGTCATTAGCCAAATCCAACCCGTGTCAAGTTTCCAATCAATGATACTACTAAACTGACGTGTCATTCCATCTGTACGTCACTCCCTCCCTTCATGAGTTTGAGCAGTCATGGTCTTTGCGATGAAGAAGACGAAGTGAAATAAGGTAAAGAAACAAGAAAGATATATAGAAGACACTTCGGACCTCTAACAGCATCGTTAAACAGAATGAGGAACCTAATCGAAATTCAAGATACAATGGTACTAAGGATGAGCTTTTCTGAGAAACGTAGAACGAATTAATCTTCTGCGAACGATTTTTGAAGGAGGACATTTATGAGGGGAGATGGGACCCGATTGGTCGTCGGGCAGGTAGGCCGATGAGTGAGTTGAAGTTCTCCCGGGGCCGTCAGATTGGCCCGCGGACGGGTGGGATCCCGACACGTGGAGGACGTGATTAAAGGACTCTGAGATTTCACGAGCGCCCTCCCCATCCTCAGAGAACGAATAATATAAGTTTAATCACAGCCATGAAATATATGGTCATATATAATAAAAAAAAATTAAAAACTCATGAAGGCATACAATATTCGAAGTAAAGAATCAAATTGCTTGAGACCGCGAAGAATTAAGTTATCGACTTCATGAAGTGGATAAAACATATAAAATAAAATAGGCATTTGAATGGAAAATAAACTTACCCTTTTCACCTTTAAACATCACGATACCGAGCTCCAAAAAACTCCTTGAACCGTGCTTGAGCAGCTCGGATCGAACTGATTTGGTTTGGTCAAGGTACAAGAAAGCAAAACCCTAGCCCATCTGGGGCTAAGCACAAAACTAAAAAAAAAAAAAAAAAAACCGGCCACTTAGCAAAAAAAAAATTAAAAAATTGAAAAATATCAGAATTATTACAATTTTAGGGTATATTGCTATTTTTAAAATTATTTATTTATTTATTTTTAAAATAGCAATAAACCCATAGCAATTTTAGGAATCTCCTGTGAAGATTCTGGCGGACCAGACCAACTCTTCATTTTCTTAAAAATTAATGTGACGATTTTAATTTTATTTTATTTCAAGAAAAACACACGATCCATCGCTCGATTGGAACTACAGAATTGTTTGTTTTTTTTTCGGGTGTAGAATCAAGATATGGTAGGTCCAGTCCAAACCGGTTCTGATTAATAATTCCCCCGAAAGCAAGAGCAAAAAGTCGCACAGCATGAGATTCTCCCAATCCCAGCCGAGGAATAATGTTTCCATAGCAGCTTCTACTCTTGGGCGGTTGAACAAAATGGAAAAGAGAGCCAGAAATCAGATCAAATCAACAGAAAACCCATGGATCTCAAAGAAAGGGTCAAAGCCACAAGGACGGTGTAAATGTCGGATCCGACTGTTTATGCAATAATATGCCATTCATAATTCATAATATATAATCCATAGTATTTTCGGATAATGAGTTTTACAAACTCAAAAAAAGATAGCACCATTCATTTGGATATGTCCCAAACTAAACAATAAAATTCACTTGAATCAACATAAGCAAGAAGTAGCTTTAAAACTAAGCAAAATGCTATATTAACTATTGCTTATCTAAACTAAGCTTAAATGGTAACAAAATAACTCCCACGTGATAAAAAATTATTGATCTAAAGCGATTATTCAAACCTAAACATAACCCAAACTTGCACATAAAATGCTCCGACCAAACCATTGCTTAAAATCAAGGACCGCCAAACCCTATGTCTACAACACCACAATTCACCATTTCCAAGAAATTTCATAACTTAACAATTCAAAAATCGAACTTCACGCTTGATTTTCACAAAACTTCGTATATGCAACCTAATTTCAAAGACTACCCGATTAGACCAGTGAAGGACACAAACACTTATAGAAGGGATGTGAGAAGATGATGATAAAGATGAAGATGAAATGAATCTAGTTACTGAAGAATCCATGAATGGAAAACTCGAATCACTTTTATTTCAGTAAGACTATACTGACAATCCTCTGTTCTTCCTCCCCTGTTTCTATCTTTCTATCTCAGCTAGACTCAGCAATTCAGTGCAGAGCATCCATGGCCGACTGCTCTCACTCCCTCTTTCTTTCTCTCTATCTTCGCTTACTTCATCTCTTTTACCTCAACGAATTAGAAGACTACTTAAGGAGAACGGAGAAAACAGAATACAGCTCATAACAGAATCTAACTAACTGTTTTTACATTTGTTTTCTTCCTTTCAGCTGAATAACAGTACATGAGTTAGTTTAGATCTATTATGACTTGGCGATCCGTGTCACTCTTCATCTCAGGCTTCTTCTCCATTGATGTTGATCCGTTTGTCTTTATCACGAATTCTTCATTGTTGATCATCTCACCGTTGATCATCAGCTCATTGTTGCTTTTCTGTCTTTGTGTTCTTTCTTTTCCTTTAGCAATATTAACTGCTGAACTTATAGTCCTTCTATATTTAACATCCCCCCTCAAATTGGGAAGGGGTAAGGATCCCATTCCCTCTCACGAGTAACTCATATCACTCTTCGCACCAAATTGGGAATGGGATCCTTACCCCTTCCCAATTTGAGGGGGGATGTTAAATATAGAGTGATATGAGTTACTCGTGAGAGGGACTTGGTGAAGATATCGGCTAAGCGAAGGTGACTGGGAATATGTTGAACACACGGACCCGAAGAAACCTTTTCACGAACAAAGTGGAAATCAACTTCAATATGCTTTGTTCGAGCATGTAATATTGGATTAGCTGTAAGAGAAATAGCTGATCGGTTGTCACAAAATAAGAGAGTTGGTGATGTGAGAGAAATTCCAATGTCACGTAAGACAAAGCTGATCCAAGTGAGTTCGGCGGTGGTTGATGCAAGTGCGCGGTACTCGGCTTCGTGGAGGATCGTGAAACGGTTGGTTGTTTCTTAGCTGACCAAGAGAGCATATTAGAGCCAAGAAAAGTACAAAAGCCTGTAGTGGATCGTCTAGTAGTAGTACACCCTGCCCAGTCAGCATCTGAGTAGCCATAGAGCTTTGTGGAACTATTAGAGTGAAGATAGATGCCAAGATGTATAGTCCCTTTAACATATCGAAGGACTCTCTTTAGCGATGAAAGTCGGCCCTTTGTTGGACATTGCATCTTTTGACGGAAGCAGATTTGTGGCAAAGGCAAGATCTGGTCGAGTAATTGTCAATGCGAAGACCACCTACTAAGCTTCTATACTCAAAAGGATCGGTCAAGCAGATTTTCATCATTGATCATGGTTGCGATCTAAGAGACAAAGGTGTTGAGGCTGGTTTGCATTACGCCATATGAGCTCGTTTAAGCAAATCGGTAGCATACTTTGTTTGACATAGAAATAGATTCAAAGGAGTACGTGTAGCTTCAATTCCTAAAAAAATAATGAAGATACCCAAGATCCTTCATATGAAATTGGAGACTAAGGTTCTGAATCAGGGTGGTTAAGAGCTGAGGTGAGCTGCCGGTTAGAATGATGTCATCGACATAGAGTAATAACAAAAGCGTATGAGAATCGGTATGAAGCACAAACAGAGAAGGATCAGCGTTTGTCTGCGAAGAAACCAGTTTCAAGGAGAAACTTACTTGAATTTATCAAACCAGGCTCTTGGTGCTTGTCGAAGGCCATACAAGGACTTTTTGAGGAGACAAACATATTTAGATTTCTGAGGATGTATGAATCCAGGTGGTTGATCCATAAAAACAGTCTCATTCAAGTCACCATGGAGGAATGCATTTTTAACATCAAGTTGATGTATTGGCCATTGTTTCATCAAGGCTACGAACGGTACTATACGGATAGTTGTATGTTTTATAACGGGACTGAATGTTTCGGTGAAATCAAGTCCTGCCTCTTGATGAAACCCTTTGGCTACTAGACAAGCCTTTAGTCTATCAAGGCTGCCATCAGGTGCTAGTTTGGTCTTAAAAACCCACTTACAGCCTATCACATTCATCTGTTCAATTCTAGGGACTAATATCCAGGTTTGATTTTCATCTAGAGCATCCATTTCTTCTTGCATTGCTCTATACCATCCTTTATCAGCTAATGCTGATTTAATAGATCTTGGTTCCATGGGAACTTGATATTCAACTAAACAGGCATACTTTGGATTTGGTTTAGTAATACCGACTTTAGGCGAGTCACGCATATGATGAACAACAGCAGTGTCTTGTGAAGAAGAGCTTGAATTATGTTGTTCTTGATCAGAAGTACTGTTAGTAGGCAAGACCTCCATTGAGGTAAGTACTGGTTGCTCTTCTGGTGTGTATCCATTCTGTATTTGTGTGAAAGAAGTATTTTGTGGCATATGTTCACTATATGAGAAATGACTGTACTGATCTTCCAAAGTAGGATGATACTGAAATTTAGCTGTTTGGTGAAGAAGACTTCTATCTGTTGAGTCAGTACTTGGAGACTCGAGTAGACTAACTCCTTCAACCCATTGTTTGTATAAAGGTGTATATTGTCCATACTCACGACCAACTTCTTTGAGAAAGGGAAGAATGTCTCATCAAAGACAACATGTCTCTTGATATACACACGATTATCGCAGGTACAAGACAACGATATCCTTTGTGCTGTTCACTATATCCCGAAATATACAGGTAAGAGATCGGGATCAAATTTATGTTTTGCATATGGTCTTAAGCATGGATAACAAGCACATCCAAACACCCTTAGATGTTCATATCTTGGTTGAGTATGATGAATTTTGTTATAAGGTGTGTCCATCTTTAGTTTCGGTGTAGGTAGTCTGTTCACAATGTAGTTAGCTGTTGCAAAGGCATCTACCCAAAACCTTAGTGGAACTTTAGAATGATATAACATAGCTAATCCAAGCTCAACTATGTGTCGATGTTTTCTTTCTGAGATTCCATTCTGTTCTGGGGTGTGAGGACAAGATATGAGCTGTTTTATGCCATAGTTCTTTAAATGAAGTTGAAATCTGTTACTTATAAACTCTCCTCCTCCATCACTCTGGAAAGCTTTGATTTGATGATTATGTTGTCTTTCAACTAGTTTCTGGAATTTGACAAATATCTCATAGAACTCAGATTTCAACTTCATTGGATAGAGCCAGCTATATCGTGAAAAGTTATCAACAAAGATCACATAGTATTTGAACTTTTGAAAAGAGCTTCTTGGTGAGGGTCCCCAAATATCACAAAGTGTATCTTTTCTAGAGGAGCATTTGAAGTAGAGTCGACAAAGGGAAAGATAAAGCTGTACTTTTAGCTATTTGACAATTGCTGCATACATTCTTGGTAGTTGTGTTGTAGTGAATATGCTTCGATCTGCGAGATGTTTCACTATTTGAAAATTTGTGTGAGCCAACCTTTGATGCCATATGTCTTCATCTACAGTTCTTTGTCTCGAGTGAAAAAGGCTTCGTGGTTTGAGTATCCACTTGATAAAGTCCCTAATTTTCCTTCCGAGCTTCACTTTGTCACTTTGGTATAGTTGTCCTTAACATAAACACCATTTTTGTCAAAAACAAATGCACACGGATAGTCATCAGTGAGTTTAGAAACTGAAAGGAGGTTCTTCTTTATTTCTGGAACAATCAGTACATCATTGAGTGGTAAAGTATTAACTTTTGTATTCAGCGAGGTATCACCAGTGTAAGTTACAGGTAAACATGATCCATCTCCAATCATGACAGTATCAGTTCCTTTGTATTTAGAAAGAGTATGAAGTATACCAGGATTAGCGCTGATGTGGGCTGTAGCACCAGTATCTGGATACCATTCACTTCCTTTTGGGTCTTCAATGTGTAATGCTGTTAATGCTGTTGGAATGTCTTCTGCTTGATAGGAGTTGTCAAAACGATACCAGCAACGAAGGGCATCATGTCCAGGTCGTTTGCATATTTGACATTCTAATCTAACATTACCTGTTTCTTTCTCATCCTGTAGAGTTCTATTTGAGGTTAATGTCAAAGAAGGATAAGTGTTGGTGTTTTGGTACCTCTGAGAATAACTGGCATAGGGTCGAAAACCTTGATTAGTTCCAGAAAAGACATTTCTTTGTCTGTATTGTTGATCTTTCTGTCCTTGAAGTAACGCATCTGTCTTGTAATTCTGATTCCTTTCAGAATATCCAAAAACTCGTCCTCTGTTATTTGCAGCTCTACCTCGACCATAGCTGCGGCCTCCTCTGTAATTTCCTCTTTGAGCTACAAATCCAGAGGTTTGAGCGATATACCCTCCATCAGTGTTTTCTTTAAGTTGTATATGAGATTGTCTTTGCCCAAAGTAGGCTAAATTTGGATTGAAGCGATTTCGGAATAATTCAGCAATCTTGATTCAAGCCTTTCTAAGCGTGCAATTACCTCATCATAGTCAGTTGAGGCTTAAGACAAGTATATGGTAGTTCGAAAATTCTCATACTCGGGACCTAAGCCTTCCAATACACCAAACATTTTGGTTATTTCATCCACGGAGTTTTCCTATAGCGTTCAACCGATCACATATGGACTTATATTCTCTGAGATAGACTGAGAGAGTTCGATCATGCTTCTGACAGGCTTGCAATTTCCCTCTTAATTCGAACTCCCTAGCAATTGACTTCTGTGTAAAACGATTCAGAAGAGTTTGCCATACCTCATAGGATGTTTCCACACCAATTATCGGGCTCAATATATGCTCGAGAGACGAGATCCGCTTAACCACGATGACACCGGTGATCGGTTTTTGTCCGGTCAATATAATCTGGATTTACAACTTCCGATGTACATCCTTCAACCTCATTCCGCAACATTTGCGGAGGTGGTGAAGTATCACCATTAATAAAACCAAAGAGTTCTTGACTCTTCAGGAATCTGTGGATTTGAGCTTGCCACAACAGAAAATTGTCTTCGGCAAGCTTGATTGTAACAAAATTCGAAATATTCACATGTATTGGGAAAGGATACTTTGGTGTTCTTATCGCCATTGTTATTATTTCCAACCAGAGAAAGAAGATGACAAGTAACCCTATGAATACAAATACGATTACCGTACCGCCTTTGGTATCCGCTTTGTATCTTCGATTTCTCTATTCGATTCAATGAAACCCTTCGAACAGATCTCCTCAAGAATCGTGATAACCTGCTCCGATACCATGAGAAGATGATGATAAAGATGAAGATGAAATGAATCTAGTTCTTGAAGAATCCATGAATGGAAAACTCGAATCACTTTTATTTCGGTAAGACTATACCGACAATCCTCTCGTTCTTCCTCCCTGTTTCTATCTTTCTATCTCGGCTAGACTCGGCAATTCGGTGCAGAGCATCCATGGCCGACTGCTCTCACTCCCTCTTTCTTTCTCTCTATCTTCGCTTACTTCATCTCTTTTACCTCAACGAATTAGAAGACTACTTAAGGAGAACGGAGAAAACAGAATACAGCTCATAACAGAATCTAACTAACTGTTTTTACATTTGTTTTCTTCCTTTCAGCTGAATAACAGTACATGAGTTAGTTTAGATCTATTATGACTTGGCGATCCGTGTCACTCTTCATCTCAGGCTTCTTCTCCATTGATGTTGATCCGTTTGTCTTTATCACGAATTCTTCATTGTTGATCATCTCACCGTTGATCATCAGCTCATTGTTGCTTTTCTGTCTTTGTGTTCTTTCTTTTCCTTTAGCAATATTAACTGCTGAACTTATAGTCCTTCTATATTTAACAGGATGCACGTGTAAAAAAACCCC
Organism: Eucalyptus sideroxylon; assembly: GCA_014182405.2. NCBI lineage: Eukaryota > Viridiplantae > Streptophyta > Magnoliopsida > Myrtales > Myrtaceae > Eucalyptus > Eucalyptus sideroxylon. The sequence continues at coordinate 10,622,185 of CM024557.2, forward strand.
TGCCCCTCCCTCCCCCAGGCCCGCCGGGACCCCCAAATCCCCTTCTTGACCTTTCTTCTTCTTCTTCCCTTCTTTCCCTTTCTTTCCCAAGTTGCTCTCCGTCTTCTCTTTCTTTCATTTATCTCGGTGGTCTCTTCTATTCTTTTTCTTTTGACTTTTCAAACTTCTTTTATTTGTGTTTTCTTTCCACCTTTGACTTTTCAAGACCCTTATCTTGCACTCAGTCATGAATCGGTCAGATTTATTACTTAGGTGTCTTTGATCTGATCGTTCTTCTTTTTTCCTTTTTTTTGTCTTTGCTAACAGGGATTTTTCACCTTACTATGACAAGGGAAAGTTTGGGCAATGCTTGGAAGTCCATTATTAAATATAAGGGCTCAATTCCTCTAAAAGCACGATATTAAGTTATGTCCCAATTCTGATTTGAACTTTGTTTGTTTGTCTTTGTGCTCGTCAATATCATGGCAAATGCCAGTTGCTTGATTAGATACACAATGCAAATCTTGGGTTCTTGATGAATCAAGAATGATATAGACACTTGGAATAACTCTTGAAGATCTAGAGTTTACATTCATGGGGCTAGGTTTTCTACTCTTGCACAAGTTCTCTCTTTGCAATGAGGGCATCCCATCCTTTGGAGTCAAGTCAATGTAGCCTATAATTTAGGGAGTTTGAGAGTGCAGCAGCATCCTTTAATGCTATAGTAGGTCTAATTGCTTCAATAGCACAATTAAATTTGTTTGCAAATTCTTGTGATATTCGTATATTTGAATTTCGTAGTGGACCTCATTGAAAGCGGATCATAAAGCTGACATTTCGTGCTCTCGGACATGCGCACATCAATTTTGCACAAAGGTGAGTCCATGTTCTTTTTGAACCATGACGAGGTTTCTTCCATAAATGGCTCGGATGCGGGGTTGTCCTGCGATAGGGACAATTTGGCGGGCCGGGAGAGGCCGTGCAATGCCAATCTCTACGCGTGCTTGGGACGGGAGGCGGCATCTATCGAGGTAAAAGTCGGGATCGCCTTTGGCCATGTTCTACGGAATAACGAGAGGTTTAGGGAGTGAAACCACCGATTTGTTCCTTGGTCTTGGGAGAAGTTTGGTTCTCCCAACAATTTGAGCTTCTAGTGAAAAGAATAGTCTTGAAGTATCTTATTCTCTGTCGAATAACATGGCACGATGATGCTTTTTGGGCTAAAAGACAGACAATAAGGCAGCATAAGGAGATCGATTAGAAGCAAACGACACCCCATCCGAAGGACTTTGTTCTTGCGGTGCCGGTTTGATCTCGGTACTTTCCATGGGCGAATTCCATTTGGTTGCAATGGTTGGAAGGGCGAAGCTTTAAGGCAAAACGAATCGACGCGTGCCAAACCGTGTAGTGCATGCTTGTTTTCTCGGTAGAAGGAATCAATAGACACCGAAGTCGTGACGTGATCAAAGTCACCGAAACCCCATAAATCGAGAATTATAAACCCGAGTAAATGTGGTGATTTTTGGTATTTATAGGTGATTTATCGATTTGTTAACGTGACAAATCGGTTACGCGGGTCGAGGCGTTTGCTCATCACCGGTTTGTAACATCCCGGGCTCCACTTTGTGTATCTTGTCCGCTTTGGGTCACCCGCCCAGCGCGGACGAACCGCCATCCCGTCACGATCTCTTCCCTCACGGCTTTAAAACGCGTTACACAGGTGAGAGGGACCCAAGCCTTATAAGGTAACCAAGATCTCCCTCCCTAGGCGATGTGGGACAAGAGAGGAGGTTGTTACACTCTCCACCTCTTAATAGAATAGCGTCCTCGCTATGGCCCCACGGGCGTCGAAAGCATTCGATTTGTGGTCCCACACGCGGTCGGGAGTCGGCTTTGATACCACTTGTAACATCCCGAGCCCCCTTTGTGTAATATTGTCCGCTTTGGGTCACCCGCCCGGCGCGGACGAACCGCCATCCCGGCCACGGTCTCTTCCCTCACGGCTTTAAAACACGTTACACAAGTGAGAGGAACCCAAGCCTTATAAGCTAACCAAGATCTCCCTCCCTAAGCGATGTGGGACAAGAGAGGAGGTTGTTACACTCTCCACCTCTTAACAGAATAGCGTCTCGCGGCCCCACGGGCGTCGAACGGCATTCGTTGTGGTCCCACACGCGGTCGGGAGTCGGCTCACGATACCACTTGTAACATCCGGGCCCCACCGTGTAATATTGTCCGCTTTGGGTCACCCGCCACAGCGCGGACGAACCGCCATCCCAGCCACGGTCTCTTCCCTCACGGCTTTAAAACGCATTACACAGGTCCTCCTCTCTTGTCCCACATCGCCTAGGGAGGGAGATCTTGGTTAGCTTATAAGGCTTGGGTCCCTCTCACCTGTGTAACGCGTTTTAAAGCTGTGAGGGAAGAGACCGTGGCCGGGATGGCGGTTCGTCCGCGCCGGGCGGGTGACCCAAAGCGGACAATATTACACAAAGGTGGGGCCCGGGATGTTACAAGTGGTATCGAGCCGACTCTCGGCCGCGTGTGGGACCACGGCTCGAATGTCGTTCGACGCCCGTGGGGCCATAGCGAGGACGCTATTCTCGTTAAGAGGTGGAGAGTATAACAACCTCCTCTCTTGTCCCACATCGCCTAGGAAGGAGATCTTGGTTAGCTTATAAGATTTGGATCCCTCTAACCTGTGTAACGCGTTTTAAAGCCGTGAGGGAAGAGGCCGTGGCTGGAATGGCGGTTCATCCGCACTGGGCGGGTGACCCAAAGCGGACAATATTACACACACGGTGGGGCCTGGATGTTACACCGGCGTGTTCGTTGATCCAGTTTTCCAATTTACGTCTTGCTTTGGGATTTGTGTTTTGTATTGAAGCCTCGATGCGGGCTCTCTTGGATAATTTTGACCAATGAATGAAATGTCTATTTGACAAAAAAAACGGATCTCGAGCCCCAGAACCGAGAGATTAGTACAAGAAACAATCCAAAGCATAACCCATATGACCGAAAACCACAAAGACAAAAGGAAGAAGAGAAAGACCGAGCCAAAGAAGAAGTAGAAACCCAGCGATGGAGGCTCTCAAAGGAGGAGGCAACAAGATCAACGGCATTGTGGCCGGCCAAGACCAAGCCGCCCACGACGGCATGCAGTGCGTCGACCACCCATCATGGTTGGGGAGTGACATGTGAGATGCACGTGCCTGCCAACCAGCCAACGAGTTGGGAACCTATTTGAGACTTACTCGACAGCTTCAAATGACCATTTCTATGAAAGAATGACTACACTTCGTATCCTTACGGGATGGTTACATGAAATTCCACTGTAGAAACAAAATAATATTGTTTTGATAGCATTCCGCACCGAAACGAAGGACGGAAATTCGATTTCTAATGCGAAACGAAAGTGATAAAATCTCTCCGGCACCGGAGAGAATCCCTGGCCAAACCGTGAAGCTGCGTATGTTGACTCGTACGGTCAACGTCGCTGAATTTGCATCTGCAAATTCAAGAAACGAGCATGGGATCAAAACCCGAGCCGAGAGCACCTAAAATTTTTAAGCTTTAAACTAGGAACGAACCACAATTTATGTGATCCTGAGAGGAAAACAGAAGACTCTCTTTTAACCCTTGAACTTACCAGTGACCGAGAAGATCAAAAGGAGGAACAACAGAGCTCCTGCGACGGCCCAAGCGACGGTCTTCAAACGTGCGCAAAGAATGAGTCCCTCTCTTGTCCCACATCACGTAGGAAGGGAGTTCTGGACTAGCTTATAAGGCTTGGATCCCTCTAATTTGTATAACGCGTTTTAAAGCCACAAAGGAAAAGACCATGATTGGGATGACGGTTCATCCGCATCAGAGCAAACAATATTACACAGTGGAGCCCGGAATGTTACCAGTGGTATCAGAGCCGATTCCCGACTTGACCATATGTGGGGCCACAACAAGAATGCAGTTCTGACTCCCGACCTCGTGTTGGGCCACAGTGAGAACGCTAAAGGGAGTTCTGGACTAGCTTATAACCGTGGCTGGGATAGCGGTTCGTCCGCGCCAGGGTGGGTGACCCAAAGTGGACAAATATTACACAGTGGGGACCCCACGCCAGGGCGGGTGATCAAAAGCGGACAATATTACACAGTGGAGCCCAGGATGTTACAGTGAGAACACTAAAGGGAGTTCTGGACTAGCTTATAACCGTGGCTGGGATAGCGGTTCGTCCGTGCTAGGGCGGGTGACCCAAAGTGGACAAATATTACACAGTGGGGACCCCACGCCAGGGCGGGTGACCAAAAACGGACAATATTACACAGTGGGGCCCAGGATGTTACAACTCCTGCGAAGATTCTGGGTGAAGCCATTTGGTTAACAAATCTAAGAATTAGAAACCGAATCTTAAAATTGAACCGGAACTGTTGGGGCTTGCTCCTTGTTTTTTCGAATTATATCAATAGTTGGAGTCCAGAGGAGGTGCCGTCACCCAGAATCTTCCGGACTATATAATTTGTATCTACCACTCTCTATGTTCCTCTAACACTGCTTATATATAGGATCACATGCCGGATTGTTCTATCTTGTACTCCACCACATGTCTTCAAGTCGAGAGTCTCGTATACGACTAGGACTACCCCCGAACTCAATGCAATTAGGTTTTCAATTTCAGCTGACGCAATTTTTCGTTGGGTTCAGTTTTTTTGTTTGGTGGAGACTTCATTCATCAATACACTCCATTGACGAGATAGCAAACCTATTTTTCTTTAAAAAGTTGAGAAAGCAAACGTTAATCTTGGTTTATTATTAAACAAAGTTCTTTTACTAATGTACTTCGTTCACAAGATAAAAGTGTGCTGCACGGATTTTTTTGATAAATTTATGTTGGTGATAAGCTAGACACTTGGAATTTTCTTTTCGTACTAGTTTATATATTCATGACATATTCATTTCCAATTTTATCTCGATTGAGATACATGTGTAAGTGGTGTTAAAAAGTTCCATGTCAAAAAATTGATATGAAGAGGAGTAATTACTAATGTTAATTTGCTCATAACTCAGCAACTTAAGTTTTTGAACGAACGTGAATCCAACGAATTAATCTTCCGCAAACAATTCTTGAGAGCAAATGGAGGAGGTAATTGAGAGGAATTTATAGGGAGCCTAGTCATCTTCAAGTCATTTCGTGAACGAGTCATTTTACACTATAGATTGCGACGTGATTCGAGAGTCTAGAGTCTGGAGGAGGTGCCATCACCTAGAACCTTCGGGACTCCAACTGTAATATTAGGCTAGTGGTTGCTCAATCTGCTTAGAAAATATGTACTCATTGAGCTTGTGATTGCTCACCCCTCTATTTCCAAACCTTTTCAAGTCCTTTGGTTAGCAGTTAGTAGGTCAAAAAGGGCTATCGATGTGGACCTTTGGAAGTAAACTTTGGATATGGTTTAAGGCTGCGTCATTCGGATGGAAGGATGGCCGTGTTATCCCATACTTGTAAGATTTGGAGTGTGACATCTTGTGGTATCAGAGCCGACTCCCGCAGCATGTGACGCCACAGCAAAAGCGTTGTGCCTTAAGGGGGGGAGAATGTGATGGCTCAAACCCGGAGCAGTACGGAAGGATGGATTAAGATTGCCCTGGCAATACGCGGGCAAGGCTAAGGGCATGTGATAGCCCAGGCGGCGGTGCGCAGGGAGGAGGGATGGCGGTGTGTCCACGTCTCAGTCCCCGAATGTGCACAAGGAGGGGGCGTCTCCTGTCCCACATCACTTAAGAGGGGAGTCCTGGCCTAGTTTATAAAACTTGGATTCTCTAATCTATGTAATCGTTTTAAAGCCGTGAGAGCCAAAAGGCCAAAGCAGACAATATTACATAATGAGAGGTCCGGGTCCTTACAATGAGTACTCGCCAGTTCAATTGTAGGGAATGTGTCCTTCAATAAAAATGAACATATAAACTTACCTAGAACATCTCACAGTGTGTGTATAAGCTGAAAAATTACAGCGATGGGTAAGGGGCTATTCCCTGGATTTCAAGGTTCTATTCATCTTTAAAAAAAAAAAAACAGAAATGCCGAAATCAGTGAAGAAAATTCATATAAGAGACGACTGAATCATTAGTGAAAAACAAAATTCAGATAAGTGAGCAATGTTCACAAGTGTGATCATGGAGAAAAATCTCAAGGAGTGTCGGTCAGTATCCTCGTCCCGATCCGGAAAGAAACAGACAAATGTCTCAACGAACGTCACTCGCGATTTGTCTCTTATCTCTTCTCTTCCTTGGCAACGCTTTGTCCGTTTTCTTGGCCTCGGATGAAGTTCCCACAACCACTTCTTTTCACTGAGATGCTCGTTTTATTACTGTTATTCTTGTTTTTGTCAGAATAAACTTCCGCATATTCAACACCCTCTTGTCCGAAAATTATTGAAGATCCCCTTTAGGATTACATCGAATCCCACGAGCCCTTTATCCATTACCCGGGACGATTGCTTTCTTTCTTTCTTTTATTTATTTGAAAAGTGCGGCCTGACTTGCATATAAATAGAAATGAAGTTCGATGAGTACATGTTCGATCTTTGCCGGGGTTGATAAAGAAGAAGCCTGACCATCATAACCGGACACAATCATTTTATTGAAAAAGATCGATTTTTTTTTTTTTTTCGTTTACATAAACAAGTGAAACCGCCGCATAATTCTTACTTTGGCCTCACTGGGTTTTAGTTACCCGATGTGCTCAAATATGGAATGATTGCACCAACACAAAGCACGAATGTTTGCACTTCTAACTAATAGGAAGAGAGAATGAAGCAAAGGCTGTGGACTTTGATGGAGTTCCATGGCAGCATCTGTGCCAGATCACAGTCAAGAGTCGATATCCTACACACACCCCACAAATTACAGGCCGTCCACTAACGTCCGATGTAACCGGCTAAGATCCGCACACCACTCAATCATTGGTCCAACTTTTTGGTGAGTTCACCATTTATCAATTGCATCAACTCAACAGTCACTCTGTGTGTGTGAGAGAGGGGGGGTGGGATTGTGAGTGTGTGTAGTTTTTGCTGCTGAAGTGGGTACTCTTGCGGCTTCTCTTTTTGTGATTGTGATTTTGGAGATTGTATGGTTGTATGGAGGAGTGGATGGAGCTTACGTGAAGTACAACACTGGTGCCGGGGTTGTGGAAGGGAAGTTGAATGTGCATTTGGTCCCGCATTCCCATGATGACGTCGGATGGTTGAAGACCGTCGACCAGTACTATGTTGGCTCAAACAACTCCATCCAGGTCCTTAAATATTCGGGATCGAAGAGCATAGTGAATTTTCGCTATACTGTTCAGTCGATATATAATTCTGCAGTTATGTAAATGGGAAAATGTTTTTATGTGTGTTATTGGTTGTTCAGGGCGCTTGCATTGAGAATGTGCTTGATTCCGTTGTCAAAGCGTTGGATCCCAACAGGAAGTTTGTGTTTGCCGAGATGGTAAATTCTGTCAATTTTAGACTCTCTGATGCATATCTCTGAAGGCTTCTTTTTGTTTTGATCATCTTCAAACCCTGTTTTTGAGTTTTCTGCAATCAGTCAATTTTGCTATCTCAGGCTTGAATCTAGTTGATCAGCTTGACTCTGCCGGTCTAAAGCATTGTGTTCTAACTTCAATCCGATTGACCATCACGATATTAATCCTATTCATATCTGTAATCAGCAAATCTGCAAATCCATTATGGTTGACAAGAAGATACCCACCAGTTTGGCCTTTATCGAAGTTAAAATCTTTGGGCCATGGTGCAATAAAATTGCATTAGAAGAGTAACTGAACTTCCAGGCATGCCACCAAGATGTCAGCATTACAGTCGCACTTAAAATGAAAATGGCCATTACATGATTCTCATTTTTCGTTTAATGTCATTACAAAGATGTATTTTGGCAAGATGAACCTTTGGGATTATATAGCCGCATGCTTCCCATCTTCTATGCTTCATGAATACTACATTTGATAGTACCTGTTACCATTTTTTTCCCGTGAATATTGGTTGTTATTCTGCAGTAAAGACATCTGGTATTCAATAATCTAAACAAAGAAGAAAGATTTGATGCCTCGGACTCTACAGTCATTACTCACCTTTTGCATTTATATTTTCATGGACTTGCATACTGGTTCTCTTAATATCAGCGTCAGTTTATTCTCCTTATTTGCTTATTCTCAGAGCCCTCTTCTGTTGCCCTCAATTGAGGCATAAAATGAAAAAAAAGAGAGCAGATAAACTGTGATTTAACCAAAATAAATGTAAATTATCAAATATTTATGTTGGAAATTGTATGCTTTGGTATGCTTGTAAGACAACGCACTTTGTGATACTTGTTTATCTTGATAGATACGGATCATAGCCAACTTCTGCTTCTTTTGAAGTGTACCTCACTAATTGTTTGCTCACGATTGTTAAATAATGGTAATTTCTGTGAACAAACAGTTGTTCTTATGCTATAGCTTCTTCACTTCAGGCCTTCGCTCATTCCCCCTGCTGTCCACTTTTAAACAAGCTTAGCTTGATCCAGTAACTAACGAATTTCATGAAATGATAGGCTTTCTTCCAAAGGTGGTGGTTAGAGCAAAGTCCAGAAACACAAGAACAAGTGAGGAAACTTGTGGATGCTGGCCAATTTGAATTCATGTATGCAGTCAGCAAGCATTTAAATGGGTCTATGGCAATTTCTGCGCTATTACTGTCCTGACAGTAATTTTGGCAATTTGCAGAAATGGCGGATGGTGTATGCATGACGAGGCAACAGCTCATTACATCGACATGATTGACCAAACAACTCTTGGTCATGGCCTGATAAAGTCACAATTTGACAAAGTTCCTCGAGTTGGATGGCAAATTGACCCGTTTGGACATTCTGCTGTGCAAGCTTACCTTCTTGGAGCTGAGGTAGAAGATTCTATCTAAGGTTTTCTCAATGTCGACCTTTTCTGTTATCACCTTCCAATCAGTCTAAAGTGTAGCTTTGAGTTATCTTTTGTTCTGATGTCTGCACACTATGATACACCCATAAGACTTTGAGAAATATCTTGTTGTCTGACTTTCTTTGTCCTTAAAATATATATATTTTCCATGCTTTGTGTTGTTTTTCCTATAAAAGGACCACCACCATTTTTGCAGGTTGGATTTGATTCCTTCCATTTTGCAAGATAGATTATCAAGACAGAGCGACACGCAAAAATGATAAATCTCTTGAGGTTATATGGTGTGGGTCTAAAACATTTGGCTCCTCATCTCAGGTTCGGAGTAGAAGCTACCTCATTACCTTCATTTTCTTGGTTACTTCACCTCATTAATATCATGCACTTGTCTGTGCCCTTGTAGATTTTCACAAATGCATTTCCCATTCACTATAGTCCACCGGAAGGTTTTAATTTTGAAGTGTCTAATGATTTTGAGCCTGTTCAGGTGGGTTCTGTTATTCAACCAAATTCACCACTTTCAAGCTTTTCTTTTTATTCTGGCAGACAGATTCACAATCGAGATATTCAAACTGCAGGATAATACTCTCCTATATGACTACAATGTTGAAAAGAGAGTGAATGATTTTATTAGTGCTGCAATGACACAGGTATGCTCTTAGCTTTTCGCAGACAACAGCTCTGTTGTATCTTGGATTGTCTCAGACCAAGACTGACCATCGTCAAGTAATTATATGTGAATAAACATCACTGAGGTACACATATAGGAACTCATTTTTCCCAATGAACAGGCAAATGTTACAAGAACAAATCACATTATGTGGACCATGGGTGATGATTTTGTGTACCAGTATGCTGAGTCTTGGTTCAAGCAGATGGACAAACTCATTCATTATGTTAACAAGGTAAAACTACCTAATCTACTATTTGCTTTTATGATTGCAGTATGTGAGTGTTTATGCTTCAAAACACTTGAAGTTTTGCAAATATCATTTCCAGTCACAGATAATCTGGAGACTTACCTATGTGTCAAGGCTGTGGTACTTTCACCAGTATCTTTTTCTTTGAGATGTAACACCAAAGGATCTACAGTTAGTTTAGAATAACACTTTCTAAGCTTACTCTGGAGGAGAGATATGCTTTTGCCCTTTTCTTTTTTCTCTCAATGCACTTGCCATAATTTTCTTTTCCTGTTCCTGATATTTCTTCTCTCTCAGGATGGTCGGGTGAATGCATTATACTCTACACCATCTATTTACGTCAATGCCAAAAATGCAGCAAATGTATCATGGCCTTTGAAAACCGATGATTACTTACCGTAACTATCTCTCTTTTACCCATCTCAGTTGCCTCTATGTGATATATCTATTCCAATCACCATCAACAAGATATATGACAGACGCTTCTTTGTGCAGGTATGCAGATAGAAAAGATGCCTACTGGACTGGTACTTTACTAGCCGGCCAGCCCTGAAACGATATGCTAGGATGCTTAGTGGATACTGTTTGGTATTGTTTTTCTTTAGTGGACATCATACTTTATCAGAACACAGTATATCTCTTCCTGTTGTTGTGCTATTTTAAGCTGAGTAGAATACTCACGACTTAAATTTTTTTGTCTTCAGTGTGTGCTTACATCTATGTAACTTAAGTTTCTGGAGGGATGACTGGCAATTTCTTCGATTTTTTTATGTGCCATGGGCAGGGTTAATTCTTCAATTGAACATCTGAGGAGATATTGTGTTTCCCCCCTTCCTTCTATGATAAATATTATATATCCCACAAATGAACTAAGTATAGCACCATTAAACATTGCCATGATTGTGCTCTCTTTTGTCTATTTACGCAACGCACCAGCTTGAATTTCTTGTGGGGCGCAGGTCCAGTGGTCCTAGCACTTACGGGCTCGCAGATGCCTTAGGATTAGTGGAACATCATGATGCTCTCACCAGTACTGCTAAACAGCACACAACCAATGATTATGAGAAGCGCCTAGCTGTTGGAGCTTTTGAGGTAGGAAAATGAAGTCCCGTTGAATTTGCCCTTTTGGGGTTCTTTGTTCTCAACTCTCAAATTAATCTCCGAATGCTCTTTCTTCTAAAATCGATTAGGCAGAAGCTATTGTTGATAATGCTCTCTCCTGCCTAGTTGGTAAGAAACCAGGAGGTCAGTGCTCATCACCTGCTTTGACCTTTAGCCAGGTATCCAGCCAGAAGGATTTAGAGATGTCCTTCAAACTATCGTATAAGCAAGTCAGTTCATTGGAGCTTAGATTTTGTCTAAAGACCAAATGTTTCCCTTACTCAAGATGACCTGCATTCATCTTTGGTTTACGTCACTGTTTTTACGGTGCCAATTACTCAATATAAGTTTCTGCCCAGCAACAGAGGAAGATATTGCGGACGGAAAGAGTCTGGTAACTTTTTGGGTTATATGCTATGAATTCTTTAAAGAAACGTGTATATTCTCATTGAAATTTCTTTATCATGTTGTGGTCATATAATTCGCTTGGATGGAATCAAACTGATATCATAAGGATCCCAGTGAGTATTTACTTCTTTGCACCAATAGTTTAAACATTAGGAGATTGATAATTGCTTCTCGATATAATTTGGCAAAGAAAATGTCTACCAGGTTACTGATTCAGATTTGGTCGTCCATGACTCTTCTGGAAATACCATTGAAGCGCAATTTATCAATTTGGATAGTGTTACAATCAACTTGAGGAACTTCTATGTGAAAGCCTACTTGGGATTATCACCACAGCAGGTCCCAAAGTACTGGCTTATATTTCAAGTTTCATTACCACAATGGGTTGGAACACATACATTTCTAAAGCAGCTACAGAAGGTTGGTATTTACATACCAGATTCTCGTGTTCAAGCCTCTGAGATTGATACTTATGTCACCTGATGTGGCTTGCTAGAGTAGATTTCACGAACAGGAAGTAGAACAAATAACAAGTCAAAGTTCAAACCCATAACAATCAGCATGAGGTAATATGCATCATGGGGGAGTGAAAATGAGCCAGAGCTCAAAATTCAAACCCATAACAATCAGCATGAGGTAAAATGCATCATGTAGGAGTGGCGATGAGCCTAGACAAGCTCCAAAACTATTTCGAGTCCATTTGAAGTGCATGTGTCTAAGGCCGTAAAACCGACAAGCACAATTAATTCAACACAGCTTCATAGTTGTTAGTAAGCCATTCTGACTCGTTTAAATCTACTTTCCTTATCTGGGCTTCAAAATGATGCAGGGCATAAACCTATGTCCTTTCTACACTAAGCAATCCACAGAATGATACCATAGAAGTTGGACCAGGGGATCTGAAGGTGCTATTCTCGTCAACCTCAGGGCAACTTGTCCGGATATTAAACTCTATAAGTGGGGTCAGTCAAGTTCGTGTCATTGATTTTTGTTTAGCAATGAGATTTTCTTCCAAAGTGTGTTCACTTTTCCGTTATCATTTCACTATGTATGGATAAATCCATTAAAATTGCCAATCTCATCTTATTCACTTCTCTAAAGTTCTTTTGACCGAATCCATACTCGCAACATTTTTGTAGAAACAAGGTGCTCTTTCCAAAGTTCTTGTACCACCCGACAAAACTTTCTCTAAGAAAAGGGTCATTTCTGCACTGCCAAAATAGATTACTGTGCTCAGTAGGAATGCTAGATAGATAAAATTGATTGTAACTGCAAAAAGATAACTGAAAGTGCTAAGCTCTTGAACTTCTGCGAACTTCTATGTTGAATATTTCAATTTTCACTTGCCTTTTTTCTCTTGAAATGCGTTGCTCCTCGACAAACGCATCGATTACCAAACAAGTTACAACAATGGAAAATGGGTTCTGGAATGCAACTTGGCTGCTTCAGCTTCCAAGCTTTGATCACGTCTTCCGAATAATAATTTTGGATGCTTAATTGATTGATGTACCTGTAATATCTTCACTGTCGATTGAGTATCAGCTAAATCTATCTTCTCAGTTTACAGCACTACTCATCTCCACATTCTGCCTTTTCTTTTGCTTCTTGGATTGGATCTTGTGGTTGGCATCTTAACCTACTTTGTGAGTATGTCTCAAGTTGTAAGAGCACCTCAAGGACCTCCTACGATTTGAGATGAATGTGTAATTCTAGTTTGATGAGGATTTCTCCTAAAACTTAGACGTTTCCATTAATAAAATAACGTTAGCTTTTCTTCAGGATTTGACAAGAATTGAATGTTCTACTACATAACACTTCTTGTTTTTCGGTTACTTAACTTATTGGATCACCTTCCAGTGCAATCACAAGGGTTTCTTATATGCTACTATGAAGCTATGCCAAATTCACTGCATAGCATTTAGTTGACTGACTCACATTTACCAGGTTGATGTACCAGTACAGCAAAGCTATCTCTACTATGCCTCAAGTATCCGCGATACAGATGATTCTCAGGTAGCTCTTTCTGCGGTTGATTTGTTACACCATGTAGACGGGTATCTAGACCTATTCCCAGCACAAGCCCAGGAATGGTAGATAGATGACTGCAAGTGCTCAGCAGAGTTTTTTATTGCAGGCTTCTGGTGCGTACATCTTCCGCCCACATAGGGCTCTTCCAACTATTGTTTCGAGAGAAGTAAGCAGCCTGTATTACTCAGCTATGCGTGCTCTAAGTGACTCTTGGAACATTAATTAATAGTATCCATTCGGTGATGTCATATATTAAATCTTTCCTAACAACAAGATAGGACAGATAAGAATTCATGACCTATTTCAACTCTCAAAGGTACCCCTGAAGGTTGTTTGGGGACCACTAGTTGATGAAGTGCATCAACAGCTCAGTTCATGGATCTCCCAGGTCACTTGTTTGATAAATTAACTCCAAGCACACATTGTTCTTGCCTATGATTTGCTTGGCCGTTTCTCTCTCTTCAAGAACCTATGGGTTTTAATTGCTGTGGGCTTACAGAACTCAAGATACTTGAAGGACCCAAAGAAGTCCAGAATGTGGATATTTCGACAAAGAATTGGACTGAAGCATTATAGTTAACATTTGGCTCGAATAGCTAAGCTACTAATCAGAAGTGTCATTCATTTAACCAGAATCCCTGACGCAGAAAAAAATGCTACTTGCTCATTGTATGTTGGACATTCACATTAATTGCTTAAGTTTTCAAGTTCGATCTGAGTTTAAGTTTGCTTTAGTACTCTAAACAAGGTTGCTACCTTAGTAAACAAGCAATTATGAGGATTTTGATTTTGATGGTAGAGAACAGGAGGGTAATTTACTTCTACAATATCCCCTTCTTCATTGCTAATTTAGATCATGTCAATTAACCAACTTCATTCCAAAACACCTGGAGCAAGATACCATGACATTCTCAAAAAACCTTTTTTGCCCCATCTGGTATGAATTGCTGCTAATGAAGTGCTATATCTTATGATGTTTTGGACTGGCTCAAAGGGAACACATAAGACAAATGACTTGATTCTCCTACGTCTCATTTTGCATTTTCACTTAATCAGGTCGCGAGATTATACAAGGACAAAGAGCAGGCTGATGTCGAATTCACAGTGAGTCGCCCTTCTTTATATTTGTTGCCTTGTAAGGTTTTTAACATATGACAGAATTAGTAGATTTGGCAACAAAACAGTTGATTGAATTTCTAATGCTTTGCACGCAAAGTCGATTGAATTTCCAAAACAGTTGATTTAACCTCCAGTCTCCAAGAAAATCCTCCTAAGACTTCTTACTTCGAACTTTGAAGATAGGACTAAATTCCAACAGACGATGGAATTGGAAAGGAGGTGATAACACAAATGACAGCGAATATGGCCATGGAGAAGACCTTCTACATCGATTCTAATGGAAGGGATTTCATAAAACGGGTAAACTCCGAAACCTACATTTCCTTTAGATGCCGCCTTACCTCATCTCTTAAAATTATCAACATTCTCGACAGATGATCTCAATATTAGTACTAGCAGATGGAGAGCGAGGTTTGCTAGACTTATTATTGTATGCGAACTCTCTCTACTAAGCAACATCTATCCTAGTGTTAAGTTATAGCTTATGATGTTCTTTGAAAGTTTCACATTTCAGAGGTCGTTTCAAAGAAAAGTTGGTTCACTTAACATCAAATGACATTAGCTGGAATTTGCATTTTCATCATCAACTGAACTACATCTTCAGCAAAATGATGTGCAACATACTCTTCCAGTCATGGCGTTAAGTCAGACAACAGTCATCTTGCTCGTTTTATCGCTTGTCCTAGGCTGACACGGAATAGCTTACTATGGTTCATGCAGGTGCGAGATTATAGACCAGATTGGTCCCTCACTGTTACGCAACCTGTTGCAGGAAATTACTATCCAGTAAGTTCTTTAAATTTAATAATTTACTAAATGACTGCGAGTAACAATATGGTGCTTGAACATATGAAATTCTATCAACCTATAGCATAGACTCCCGAATATATTTTTCCCCTAAAAATGATCCTCTCTCCGACACTATGCCGTCAGATTAATCTCGGAACTTTCACCACTGACAACAAAACCGAATTCTCAGTCTTAAGTGGATTGTGTGGTTGGGGGAGCCAGTGTCAAAGATGGGCAAATAGAGTTGATGCTTTACAGGTTCGACACGTCCTTTCCGTGCTCTGCCCCGTAGGAGTCCTTCCTTTCTTCACATTAGAAATCTTTTTCCTTCTCTTGCTTCATGCACCAGGCGAATACTTAAAGATGACAGCAGAGGAGTGGGGGAACCACTCAATGAGATGGTGTGCATTGCAAATAATAGTACGTGCAAAGGACTAACGGTGCGTTACGTCGCCAGAAGTTCTCTATGGACAACCAATTGTTTCTCTTCGTTCATTTTTCCAAGTAATGTTTTTCAGTACGAGGACACTACTACGTAGGCATCCACAAACCAGGGGGACGGGAGCTGGCTGGTGACGGACCACTGGCCAAGAAGTGTACTCACTTTTAGTTCTGGCTTTGCACATGACGTAGGGATCAAATGCATTAGTTTATAGTGGTCTAGCTTAAGCCTTTAACTGAGCAATAGATAATGACCCTGCAGAAGATGGAGGACAGCTTCTCATGTTACCATTGCGACCACTATGTATTCAAGTTACGGTTTACCTCGGAATGTCGCTTTAATCACTCTCCACGTTATTCAGATTTGTCTCAAATACTGTCTCCCTCCCTCCCTCCCCTGTGAGATTAATCGACCTTTCTCTTTTGCAGGAGTTGGATGATGGAAGTGCACTACTACGTCTTGCACATCTTTATGAGGTGAGAATCATTTTCCCTTTTAGCCCAAAAAAAAAAAAAAGAGCTTTGTCAATCCACTTCATTTGAATCCAATGTCGTTGGTGCTGTGATAAAAACTCCATGTGAGACCTAGAATCAACAGAAATATGAATCTTTGCAAACCCATGAGAGACTGTAATCTAACTATGGAGGCATTGCTTCTTGGATTGACTAAACTAACTCTATCAGGCTATTCACTTACTGCTGCACTTTCCATCAATTTGACACTCTCACAAGTGATTTTTTCCTACTTCAATCAAAAGAGAGGTGATTGATATATACCATATTGTAATCATTTCCATCTTTCTTGTTGTGAATATATCTAGCCTGGTGAAGATGCTGAATATTCGACCTTGGCTAAAGTCGATCTGAAGAAGATGTTCGTTGGAAGAACGGTACGTAAAGCTTTTACTGCACTAATGCCGGGGCTCTTCTTATTGTCTGCCACCTGCACGAATTACTGTCTCATACTGATGGACATTGATAAATATGGTCATGACTACAGATAAAGGAAGTAAAGGAAATGAGCCTGTCTGCAAACCAAGAGAAGTCTGAAATGAAGCGGATGACATGGAAAGTTGAAGGGGAAGTTGTGGCGGAAGTGATGCCTTTGAGAGGGGGCCCTGTCAATGTCTTGGATCTCGTTGTCGAGCTTGGTCCCATGGAAATTCGTACTTTCTTGCTCAAATCCTAAGCATTGTATGTAATGTCTCGTTTCATGTAATCAATTAACTTCCAGAATCTCTTTCAATCATTTTTTTCATAAAGATGTTAACCAGAGCCCAAAAAGGGTACCATTTAGCTCAAGATGGAACCAGTAAGTTCAGTTTTTTTTGGCTTTCCTAACAAGTGCACTTCCAGCATCAATGAAGAAGAATGGTAGTTTAATTGCTTGCTTAGTTCATTAATTCAATTGGACGACAGCCTTCACAAGTTTTCTCAGCGAGTACTTGTCAAAGATTAGTCTTTAATGAGTACTCGCCAAATGATCGCCAGTTCAAATGTACGGAACTGTGTCCTTCAGTAGCAGTTCTCTTCTCCACTTTGGACTACGATTAAGAAAAGAGTGCCTAGGAACATCTCGATGTCAGGTTGAATTACATCGATGTTGCCAAGGTAAGGGTTCTATTCATCTTTTAAAAAAAATAATAATAAGAAACAAAGCTAGAGAGGCTAAAATCAGTGAAGAAAATTAATATAATGGAAAACTGATTATCAGTGAAAAAAATATATATATATTCAAGATAAGCGAGCAACGTTCACAAGTGACCATGGCGAAAATCTCAACGAGCGTCAGTCAACATCCCGCTCCGAAAAGAAACAGACAAATGTCTCAACGAACGTCCCTTGCCAGTTGTCTCTTTCGTTTTGAGCACCAACACAAAGGAAGTATCTCTGCACTTCTAACTAATAGAAAGAGAGAATGAAGCAAAAAGAATTGGTCAGAATCTGTGCCAAATCACAGTCAAGAGTCAATATCCTACACACACCGCTATGAATTACAGGCCGTCCATTAAAGTCCAATATAACCGGCGGAGATCCACCCATCACTCAATCATTGGTCCAACCTTTGGGTGAGTTCACCATTTATCAATCGTTTCAAGGCAACAGTCACTGAGAGAGAGAAAGAGAGAGTAGTTGGGGTTGCTGAAATGGGTACTCTTGTGGCTTCTTGTTTTGTGATTGTGATTTTGGAGGTCGCATGGTTGTATGGAGGAGTGGATGGAGCTTACGTGAAGTACAACACTGTTGCTGGGGTTGCGGAAGGAAAGTTGAACGTGCATTTGGTCCTACATTCCCACGATGACGTCGGATGGTTGAAGACCATCGATCAGTACTATGTTGGGTCAAATAACTCCATCCAGGTCCTTAAATTTTTGGGTTCAAACAGCAGAGTGAAATTCGGCTATACTGTTCAGTTGATATATAATGATGCAGTGATGTGAATGGCAAAATGTTCTTATGTGTGTTACTGGTTGTTCAGGGTGCTTGCGTTGAGAATGTGCTTGATTCCATCATCAAAGCGTTGGCTCGAGATCCCAACAGGAAGTTTGTGTTCGCCGAGATGGTATATTCTGTTAATTTTAGACTGTCTCTGATGCATATATCTGAAGGCTCGTTTCCGTTTTGATCAGCTACAAACCATGTCTTTGAGTTCTCTGCAATCAGTCAATTTCTCAGGCTTGAATCTAGTTGATCAGCTCGACTCCGCTGGTCTAAAGCATTGTGGTCAAACTTCAATCCAATTGGCCTTCGTGATATTAATCCTTTTCATATTTATGGTTGACAAATCCGCAAATCCATTATGCATGACCTGAAGACACTGACCGGTTTGGCCTATAACGAAGTCAAAATCTTTGTGCAATGGTGCAATACAATTGCATTAGAAGAGCAACTGAACCTCCAGGCATGCCACCAAGACACACTGGACAGAAGATATTGAAGTTCAACATTACAGTCCCACTTAACTTGAAAATGGCCATTACATGATTCTCGTTTTTAATTTCATGTTGCAAAATGAAGATGTACTTCGGCAAGATGAACCTTTGAGATTATGTAGCCACATGCTTCCTGTCTTTTATGCTTCATGAACACTACATTTGATAGTACCTGTTACCATTTTTTCTCCGTGAATATTGATTGTTATTCTGCAGTAAAGACAACTGGCATTCAATAATCTAAACACAGAAGAAAAATTTGATGCCTAAGACTATGCAATCTTTACACAACTTTTGCATTTATATTCTTGTGGACTTGCATACTGGTTCTCTTAATCTTATCAGCGTCAGTTCATGCCCCTTAATTGCTTATTCTCAGAGTCCTCTTCTATTACCCTCAATTGAGGCCAAAAAGGAAAAAGAGAGTAGAGAAAACTGTGATTTAACCAAAATAGATTTAACTTATCAAGAAATTGTATACTTTCCTATGCTTGTAAGATAATGCACTTTGTAATACTTGTTTATCTTGATAGATGCAGATCATAGCCAACTTCTACTTCTTTTAAAAGTGTACCTCACTAATTTTTGCTCACGATTGTTAAACAATCGTAATTTCAGTGAACAAACAGTTGTTCTTATGCTGTAGCTTCTTCACGTCAGGCCTTCACTCATTCCCTCC
This sequence comes from Eucalyptus sideroxylon, assembly GCA_014182405.2. Lineage (NCBI taxonomy): Eukaryota > Viridiplantae > Streptophyta > Magnoliopsida > Myrtales > Myrtaceae > Eucalyptus > Eucalyptus sideroxylon. The sequence goes on from CM024557.2 coordinate 10,641,544, forward strand.
ACTGTCCACTTACAAACGAGTTTAACTTGATAGAGTAACTAACGAATTTCATGACTTGATAGGCTTTCTTCCAAAGATGGTGGTTAGAGCAAAGTCCAGAAACACAAGAGCAAGTGAGGAAACTTGTGAATGCTGGCCAATTTGACTTCATGTATGCAGTCAGTAAGCATTTAGCGGGGGTCTATGGCAATTTCTGCACTATTACTGCCCTGACAGTAATGTTGGCAATTTGCAGAAATGGCGGATGGTGTATGCATGACGAGGCAACAACTCATTACATCGACATGATTGACCAAACAACTCTGGGTCATGGCCTGATAAAGTCACAATTCAACAAAGTTCCTCGAGTTGGATGGCAAATTGATCCATTTGGACATTCTGCCGTGCAAGCTTACCTACTTGGAGCTGAGGTAGAAGATTCTATCTAAGGTTTTCTCGATGTCGACCTTTTCTGTTTTCACCTTCCAATCAGTCTCAAGTGTAGCTCTGAGTTATTTTTTTTTGTTTTGATGTCTGCACACTATGATGCAACCATTAGACTTTGAGAAGTATCATGTTGTCTAACTTTCTATGTCACTAAATGAAAAAAGAGTTGCTCGGCATGGTCTTTTTCCCAATAAATTTTCCATGCTTTGATTTGTATTTCCTATCAAAGGATCATCACCATTTTTGCAGATTGGATTTGATTCAATGCATTTTGCGAGGATTGACTATCAAGACAGAGCGAATCGCAAGAATGATAAATCTCTCGAGGTTATATGGCGTGGGTCTAAAACATTTGGTTCCTCATCTCAGGTTTGAAACAGAAGCAACCTCATTACCTTCATTTTCCTTGGTTACTTCACCCCAAAGATTAATATCATGTGCTTGTCTGTGCCTTTGTAGATTTTTGCAAATGCATTTCCCGTTCACTATAGTCCACCGGAAGGTTTTAATTTTGAAGTGTCTAATGATTTTGAGCCTGTTCAGGTGTGTGCTGTTATTCAACCAAATTAATCACTTTCAAGCTTCTTTTTTGTGGCAGACAGATTCACATTTGAGATATTCAAACTGCAGGATAATAATCTCCTATATGACTACAATGTCGAAAAAAGAGTGAATGATTTTATTGGTGCTGCAATGACACAGGTATATTCTTAGCTTTTTGCAGACAACAGGTTTGTTGTATCTTGGTTTGTCTAAGACCGAAACTGACCATTGTCAAATAATTATATTCGAATAAACATCATTGAGGTACAAATACAGGAACTCATTTTTCCCAATGAACAGGCAAATGTTGCAAGAACAAATCACATTATGTGGACCATGGGTGATGATTTTGTGTACCAGTACGCTGAGTCTTGGTTCAAGCAGATGGACAAATTCATTCATTATGTTAACAAGGTAAAACTACCTGCTTTACTATTTGCTTTTATGATTGTGAAACACGAGTGTTTATGCATCAAAACACTTGAAGTTTGGCAAAGCTCATTTCCAGTCACAGATAATCTGGAGACTTCCACCAGTATCTTTTTCTCTGAGATGTAATATAAAAGGATCTACAATTAGTCTGAAATAACACTTAGTTTAAAATGACACTTTCTAAGCTTACTCTGGAGAGTAGAGATATGTTTTTGCCCCTTTCTTCTCCTTTTTTTTTTCCAATGCACTTGCCATAATTTTCTTTTCCTGTTCCTGATATTTCTTCTCTCTCAGGATGGCCGGGTGAATGCATTATACTCTACACCATCTATTTACATGGATGCCAAAAATGCAGCAAATGTATCATGGCCTTTGAAAACTGACGATTACTTACCGTAACTATCTCTTTTTTACCCATCTCAGTTGCCTTTATGTGATATATCTATTTCAAACACCATCGACTTGATATATGACCGACACTTGCCCCTGTGTACAGGTATGCAGATAGAAAAGATGCCTACTGGACTGGCTTTTTTACTAGCCGGCCAGCCCTGAAAGGATATGTTAGGATGCTTAGTGGATACTATTTGGTATTGTTTCTCTTTATTGGAGCTCATACCATAACAGAACACAGTATATCTCTTCATGTTGTTGCGCTTTTGTAAGCCAAGTAGAATGCTCAGGACTTAAATTATTTTGGATTCAATGCATGCTTACAACTATGTAACTTAAGTTTCTAAAGGGATGAACTGTGATGTCTTGGAATTATTTATGTGCCATGGGTAGGGTTAATTCTTCAAACGAACATCTGAGAAGATATTGTGTTTTCCCCCCTTCCTTCTATGATAAATATCATCTATCCCACATATGTACTAAGTATAGCACCATTAAACATCACCATGACTGTGCTCTCTTTTGTCTATATAGGCAGCGCACCAACTTGAATTTCTTGTGGGGCGCAGGTCCAGTGGTCCTAGCACTTACAGGCTCGGAGATGCCCTAGGATTAGTGCAACATCACGATGCTCTCACCGGTACTGCCAAACAGCACACAACCAATGATTATGAGAAGCGCCTAGCTATTGGAGCTTCTGAGGTCGGAAAATGAAGTCCCATTGAATTTGCCCTTTCAGGATTCTTTGTTCCCAACTCTCATTTAATCTTTATATGCCTTTGTTCTAAAATCAATTAGGCAGAAGCTGTTGTTGATGATGCTCTCTCCTGCCTAGTTAGTAAGAAACCAGGAGGTCAGTGCTCATTGCCTGTTTTGAACTTTAGCCAGGTAAGTTTTAATTCAATTCCTACAATTTCCGACAAAGAGGATTTGTAAACATTCTTCAAACCATCATATAAGCTAGTCGGTTCATTGGGACTTAAATTTTGTCCAAAGACTAAATGTTTCACTTGCTCAAGATGACCTGTATTCATCTCTTGCTTACGTCACGTTTTTTACAGTGCCCTTTACTCAATATAAGTTTCTGTCCAGCAACAGAGGAAGATATTCCAGACGGAAAGAGTCTGGTAAGTTTTTGGGTTTTATGCTGTATATTCTTCAAAGAAATATGCACGTTCTAATAAAAGTTTTCTTTATCAGGTTGTGCTAGCATATAATTCGCTTGGATGGAGTCGAACTGATATTTTAAGGATCCCCGTGAGTATTTTACTTCTTTCCTGTTGTGCCAATAGTTTATGCATCAACAGAATAATAAATGCCCCTCGATATAATGTGGCAATGACAATGTCCACTAGGTTACTGATTCAAATTTCGTCATCCGTGACTCTTCTAGACATACCGTCGAAGCACAACTTATCGATTTGGATAATGTCACAATCAACTTGAGGAACTTCTATGTGAAAGCCTACTTGGGATTATCGCCACAGCAGATCCCTAAGTACTGGCTTGTATTTCAAGTTTCATTACCACCGCTGGGTTGGAACACATACTTCATTTCTAAAGCAGCTACAGAAGGTTGATATTTGACATACTTGATTCTCGACAACAATCATTCAAGCCTCTGAGATTGATATTTATATCATCTGCCAAGGCTTGCCAGAGTAGATTACGTGAACAGGAAGCACAATGAATAATGAGTCAAAATTCAAAACCTTAAGAATCTGCATGGCCCGAACTGCATCATGGAGGAATGGAGATGAGCCTAGACGTTCTCCAAAACTATTCAGAATCCATTCGAAGTGCATGGTTCTGAGGCCGTAAAACCAATCAGCACGATTAATTTGACACAGCTTTGAAGTCGTCAGAGGGCCACGTCGACTCAGTTAATTTTACTTTCCCTCATTTGGGCTTCAAAATGATGCAGGGGAAAGTAAAACTAGTTTCCTTTCAACACTGGGCGATCCACAGAATGATACCATAGAAGTTGGACCAGGTGATCTGAAGATGCTATTTTCGTCAACCTCTGGGCAACTTGTCCAGATGTTCAATTCTAAAACTGGGGTGAGTCTAGAGAAAGCTACAGATTTTTGTTTAGCAACGAGATTTTGTTCCAGAGTGTGTTCACCATTCTATTACCTTATCACTGTGCATGCATAAAATCCATTGAAATTATCAATCTCATCCACTTCTTCAAAGTTCTTTGGACCAGAATCATACTCGAGACTTTTCTGTAGCAAAAACTTGTTCTTTACAAAGATTTTGTACAAGCTGAAGTAACTGGCTCTAAGAAAAGGCCTATTTTGTGTACTGCAAAAAGTATGTTTATGAATGTCTCACTCACCAGTTTCTCTGAAATCTAAAATTTACATGCACACCGCTGTCGTTGCTTATTGACAAACACATCTTCTGGTATCCAAACAAGTTATTATGATGAAATGGATTCTGGAATGCAACTTGGCTGTTTCAGCTCTCTAGCTTCAATCACGTCTTCCAAATAATAACTTTTGGATGATTGATGTACCTATTATATCTTCATTTTCCATCGAGGATCAGCTGTATCCGTCTTTTCTGTTTAGAGCACTATCTCATCTCAATATTCTGCCTTTCTTTTGCTTCTTGGATTGGATCTCATTTGGTTGGCATCTGAACCTACTTTCTTAATATCTCTCATATTACAATGTTCCCAGCACCTCTTTGTCCTCTGAGGACTTAAGAAAGTGTAATTCTAGGTTGAAGGGTCATGTAATCTATCAGCAAATAGAAAGTGCCCATTTATAGTGGCTAAAGCGAAACCATGATGAGAACTTCTCCTAAAATTTAAATGTTTTGATTCATATAATGACATTAGCTTTTCTTCAGGGTTTGACAAGGATTCAATGTCCTGCGTTATATAACACTCTGTCTCCTTCATCACTTTTACTTATTCGATTGCGTTACAGAGCATTCACAATGGTTTCTTACATGCTACTGTGTGGCTATGCCAAATTCACTACATAGAATGTTTAGTTATTCAACTCAAATTTACCAGGTTGATGTACCAGTACAGCAAAGCTATCTCTACTATTCCTCAAGCATCGGTGGTACAGATGATTCTCCGGTAAATCTTTCTGTGCTTGATTTATGATACTATGCAGACCGGAATGTGGACCTTTTCACAGCACAAACCAAGGAATGGTAGATAAATAGCTGCAAGTGATCAGCAGAGTTCTTTTATTGCAGGCTTCTAATTTGTATATCTTCCATCCAAATGGGGCTCATCCAACTATTGTTTCAAGAAAAGTAAGCAGCCTGTCATTACTCAGCTGTGCCTACTCCAGCTCACTCTTGGAACATTAAATAATACCTTGCATTCAGTGATATTGTACATTAAATCTATTTTAACAAGAAGATTGGACACATAAAAGTTTGTCCCCCATTTCAACCCTTGCAGGTGCCCCTGAAGGTTGTTCGGGGACCACTAGTTGATGAAGTGCATCAGCAGTTCAGTTCATGGATCTATCAGGTTATTTGTCTTATAAACTAAGTCCAAGCACATTATTCTTCTTATCCTGATGATTTGCTTACCTGTTTCCCTTACTGTCTTTTTTAGAACCTATGGGTTTTGGTTCCCATCAGCTTACAGAAGTCAAGATACTTGAAGGACTCAAAAATGTCCACAATGTAGATATATTAACATAGAGTTAGACTGAAGCATAGTAGTTAACATTTGGCTTGAATAGCTAAGCTACTAATCGGAAATGTGGTTCATTTAACCAGAATCCTAGAACTAGGAAAAAAAAAAAAAAGAGGACCTGTTCATTGCATGTTGGACATTCCCATTAGTAGCTTAAGTTTTTAAGTTTGATCCAAGTGATGATATCCAGTAATTAAGTTTGGTCTTGTACTCGAACATCGTTGCTCCCTTAGCAAACAAACTATTATAAGGGTTTTGATTTGCTGTCAGAGAACTGGAAATTAATTTACTTCTATTATGCCCCATTTTTATTGCAAATTTAGATTCAGTATGTCAAATAACTAATTTCATTCCAGAACAGTTGGTGCAAGAAACCATGACACTATTGATATACTCTTTTGGCCCACTGGGTATGAACTGCCGCTAATGAAGTGCTTCTTATGAAGATCTGGACCAGCATAATGGCATCACATGAGTCAACTGGCTTGATTTTTAGACATCTGACTTTACCTTGATTTACCTTACTAGGTCACAACATTACACAAGGATAAAGAGCATGCTGATGTTGAATTTACGGTGAGCTGCCCTTCCCTATTTTTCTTTCTTTGTAAACTGTGATATTCTACAGATGACGGAGTAATGCAACAAAACATTTGATTGGATTTTCCATGCTTTGCATGCAAAGTCAATGGATTTATTGTCACTACTGTCTCCGTAGCATCAGCCTCTTCAAACTCCAAGAAATTCTCCTAAGACTTCTTGCTTTGAACTTTGAAGATTGGACCAATTCCAACAGATGATGGAGTTGGGAAGGAGGTGATAACACAAATGACGGCAAATATGGCCACAGAGAAGACCTTCTACACCGATTCTAATGGAAGGGATTTCATAAAACGGGTAATTCCGAAACCCTAGATTTTCATTGGATGCCACCTTTCCTTATAACATTCATGACTGATAATCTGAATATTGGTATAAGCAGGGGGAGTGCAAAGTTTGCTAGACTTACTATTGTTTTTCAACTCACTCCCCTAAGAAACATCTACCCTAGTGTTATAAATTTATGATGTTCTTCAAGTATTTCAAATGTCAGATGTCATTTAAAAGAAAAGTTGGTTTGAAAGATGGTCCCTGGAATCTGCATTCTCATTATCCACTAAGTTACATCTTAGCCTAAATGATGTACAACATATTATTCTCTTCTAGTCAGTGTTTATTCATACAACAGCCATCTTGCTTGCTCGTCAATGGTCCCAGGCTGATGCAGAAAGCTTACAATCGTTATTGTAGGTGCGAGATTATAGACCAAAAAGTTAAATGTGTAGGGAGATAATACCAAAAATAATGAAGAAACATTTAAATTTCATTTTTTTTGGCACAATTGTCCGTCGATCATGAGCTTTTTTATGAATCTTCCTGTAGCCCCACGCAACGCAGACCCTGTATAAATTGCAACCCCCCGCCCTCTGTTCACCTTCACCCTTCCACTCTGAGTCCTCTCTCTCTCTCTCTCTCTCTCTCTCTACTTTTCTCTTCCCTCTCTGCTTGCTTGTGAAACGAGCATTTTGCTAGCGAGCGAGCAAGGAAGAGAGAATAGACTCGAGCAAGTGTGGTATCTAGAATTTCGATTCGGTTCCTCGTTCTTAGATTCGTTAACCCAATGACTTCACTCAGAATCTTCGCAGCAGCTCTGTTGTTCCTCCTTTCGATCTTCTCGGACCCTGGTAAAAATTCCGAGATTAATCAGATGGCATAGCGTAGAAGAGAGGATCATTTTTAGGTGGAAAATTTATACAGGGTCTGCGTTGCGCGGGGCTACAGAAAGATTAGTAAAAAAACTCATCGTCAGGTGCTGAATTTACGAAAGAGCCCTGGTCAGGTGCTGAATTTACAAAATTCGAGTCGTAAATTCAGGTTTTTGACACAATTGTCCGCTGATCATAAGCTTTTTTACGAATCTTCCTGTAGCCCCGCGCAACGCAGACCCTGTATAAATTGCAACCCCCTGCCCTCTATTCACCTTCACCTTCCACTCTGACTCCTCGCTCTCCTTCTCTCTTCCCTCTCTGCTTGCTTGTGAAACAAGCATTTTGCTAGCGAGCAAGGAAGAGAGAATAGACTTGAGCAAGTGTGGTATCCAAAATTTCGATTCGGTTCCTCGTTCTTAGATTCGTTAACCCAATGGCTTCACTTAGAATCTTCGCAGCAGCTCTGTTGTTCCTCCTTTCGATCTTCTCGAACCCTGGTAAGTTCAAGTGTTAAAAGAGAGTCTTTTGGCTTGACCTTTTTGTTTTCCTCTCAAAATCACATAAATTGCAGTTGGTTCTAGGTTTAATGCTCCAAAAATTTTAGATTCTTTCGGCTTGGGTTTTTGATCTCATGCTCTGTTTCTTGAATTTGCAGGTGCAAATTCGTCGATGTTCACCATACGAGTCAACGTGTGTAGCTTCACGGTCTGGCCAGGGATTCTCTCCGGCGCTGGAGAGATTTTATGTCTTTCATTTCACTTTAGAAATTGAACTTTTGTCCTTCGTTTCAGTGCTGAATGTTGTCAACCCAATGTTATTCGATTATTTCTACAGTGGGAATTCATCCAAGTGCTATGTGAGGATTCTAAGTGGAGTCATTGTTCCAAATAAATGGTCTTTGAAGTTGTTGAGTAAGTCTGTCTCAAATAGGGTCCCAACTCGCCGACCGGCCAGTGAGCTCTTGCATCTCACATGTCACTTCCCAACCATGACGGGGGCATTTTCCTACAGGGCAATGTTTTTTCCTCCTTCCTTTTTTCGCGTCTTTCTTTTATTTCTCTGTTCAGCCTCTGGTTGCCTAGTGATGTTCTTTGTGATAGGCCTAAGTAGGCCCGTCCGCCCATGTTAGGCCTAAAAGCCCGGCCCACAAGAAAGGGCCCATGGATGATAGGGTGCATTGAAGGGTTGAGATATGAAGATGTGTTGTGTTGAGGGGCTATGACTTTTGGGGGAACGTATTATGTTGAAGAGTTACGTCCCTTGGAAGAGACATATTTAAGAGAAAAAAGAAAAGAGAGGAACGTAGCTTTTCAACGTATGTAAGTTTTTTCCTCTCTCTCCCTCCGAAAAGCCTAAGAACAGTACTCCAAAAGAGACGGAATTTTCTCCCCTTCAAGGCGATAGTACATCATCAGATAGAACGGGATCAGTTTTTTTTCCTCAAAACAACGTTGGTGTTTAATCTGTGGCAAATAAGATATGTTCGATTATGTGATGTGCTTTTCGATCAGTGACACATGTGTTTTCTGGACTCGTTTTCCGCATTCGTTTTAGGGGTTCGATTTAGTGTCGAATACGTTTTAGGAAATCCGTTATTCCCAACACCTAGCATGGCGGAGATCTTGGACTTCTGACGGCGGCAGCTACTACCTCGCCGCCTAAGGCTAAAGTCGTCGTTGCCCGCCTCCTTGTCCAGCAATTGCCTGATGCCCCGCCTCGTGTCACCGTGGACTTGCTCCACTTGAACGAGATCATGTCCACCGCAGTCATGGCCCCGATGGGTGGACTCTCCTAGGTTGGCACAGAAGGGGAGGTCGACACACTGCATACCGTCGTGGGCGTCTTGGTTTTGGCCCGCCACAGCGCCGTTGATCTTGTCGCCTCCTCCTATCAGAGCCTCCCTCCCTGGGTTTCTACTTTCTCTTCTTTCTTGTCTTTGTGGTTTTCGGTCATTTGGGTTTTGCTTTGGATCGTTTGTACAGATCTCTGGTTCTAGGGCTTCAGATACTTCTTTTCTTTTCTTGTCAAATAAACATTTCACTCATTGGTCAAAATTGTCCAGTATAGCCTGCATGGAGGATTCGATGGCTTCCCCGATCCTCTGCTCTGCGTGTGACCAGCGCCAAAATCCAATCACGGCGTTCTAAGTAAATTCATGCTTCTTACTTTAATATACTGATAAAGATACACCTCAGCAGCGTATTGGCCTATAAGCTCAATTGGTTAGAGCGTCATGCTAATAACGCAAAGTTCGCAGGTTCGAGACCTGCATGAGCCAAACTACAATTATTAATTTTTTCTTTTTAATGCAGACATCTGGAGTTTTTATTGCCCCTACCTGCGTTGAAAGTTTTTTGACAGCATTCTCATTGTCAAACTTGAGCTGTTCCTAGAGTTCCAAGAGCCATGATGCGCTCTGTTCATATTCCGGTCTCGGAAAGCAATCATATTGAGCGATCGCGCAGGCGGGTTTTACGGACAGGATGTGGAAATGGTCAGTGGAGAGATCATTAGTCTAGCGTGACCGGTTCAAACAAAGCTTAGCTTCCGCGCTCGCGTTAGTTTTAGGGGTCGTTAGGTACATTACTTAATGTCTAGCATATGATGAAACCTGGAGATGGGCACCCTTTGTGCGGCCTGAAAGCAGAGAAGAAAACTGCAGTTGAAGAACACGATTATGTACATTTGAACTGGCGATCACGTGGGCAAGTAATCGCTGAAGGTTGTTTGCTATTGACCAAGTAAATAATCTTCAAAGAGTACTCGCTAAGAAACTTGCGAAGGCTGTTGTCCGATTACTTTTGTAAGCTAGGAAGCAATTGAAGTACCGTTCTTCTTCATTAATACTATAAGTGCACTTGTTAAGGAAAGCCAAGAAAACTGCACTTAATGGTTTCCTCTTGACCTGAATGGTTACCCTCTGGGCATGTATGAATTTAATTGATTACATGAAATCCCACTGTCGATACAATCGAATCATATTGTCTTGACAGAATTCCGCACTGACACGAAAGACAGAAATTCGATTTCCAATGCGAAATGAAAGACATACAATATGATTCGATATCAAGTAGGAAAAAAATTGCCCCCATCATGGTTGGGGAGTGACATGTGAGATGCTAAGTGGTTGCCGTCCGGCCAGCGAGTTGGGACCCTATTTTTTTTTTCGAAGAATGACTCCACTTCAAATCCCCACGTCGCAGTTGGATGGTTACATGAATTCCCACCGTAGAAACAATCGAATAATATTGGGTTGACAGCATTCAGCACCGAAATGAAGGACAGAAGTTCGATTTTTAAAGGGAAATGAAAGACATAAAATCTCTCCCGCGTCGGAGAGAATCCTTGGCCAGACTGTGAAACTGCACACATCGACTCGTATGGTGAACGTCGGCGAATTTGCACCTGCAAATTCAAGAAACAGAGCATGAGATCAAAAGCCAAGCCGAAAGCACCTAAAATTTTTGGAGTGTTAAACTTAGAACCAACCGCAATTTATGTGATTTTGAGAGGAAAAAAAAAGGCCAAGACAAAAGACTCTTTTACCGAGAAGATCAAAAGAAGGAACAACAGAGCTGCTGCGAAGATTCTGAGTGAAGCCATTGGGTTAACGAATCTAAGAACAAGGAACCAAATCGAAATTCTGGATACCACGCTCGAACTCCTTTTTCCTAGTGGGGTCATAGGAAAAAGGAGTTTGAGCAAAAAACTGAATTTACCGAATACCAAATGCCACAGCTTTCCTGTATTCCCGCCAAACGCAAACCCTGAATAAATAGCTAGCCCCCCTCTCTTCACCGTCACCTTTCCACTCTGAGTCCTCGCACACTCTCTCTCTCTCTCTCTCCCCCTTCTCTCTTTCCCTCTCTGCTTGTGAAACAAGCATTTTGCTAGCGAGCGAGGAAGAGAGAATTGACTCGAGCAAGAGTGGTATCCAGAAATTCGGTTCCTCGTTCTTAGATTCATTAACCCAATGGCTTCACTCAAAATCTTCGCAGCAGCTCTGTTGTTCCTCCTTTTGATCTTCTCGGTAAGAGAGTCTTTTGTCTTGGCCTTTTTGTTTTCCTCTCAAAATTACATAAATTGCGGTTGGTTCTAAGTTTAACGCTCCAAAAATTTTAGGTGCTTTCGGCTTGGCTTTTTGATCTCATGCTTTGTTTCTTGAATTTGCAGGTGCAAATTCAAGAAAGTTCACCATACAAGTCGACATGTGCAGCTTCACAGTCTGGCCAAGGATTCTCTCCGACGCCGGAGAGATTTTATGTCTTTCATTCCCCTTTAAAAATCGAACTTCTGTCCTTCGTTTCGGTGCTGAATGCTGTCAACCCATTATTATTCGATTGTTTCTACGGTGGGAATTCATGTAAGCATCTCACATGTCACTCCCCAACCATGACGGGGGCATTTTCCTTTAGCGCAATGTTTTTTCCTCCTTCCTTTTTTCGCGTCTTTCTTTGGTTTCTCTATTCACCCTCTGGTTGCCTAGCATGGCAGAGATCTTGGACTTCTGTCGGCCACAATTGCTACCTCGCCACCTATGGCTAAAGTCGTCATTGCCCGCCTCCTTGTCCAGCAATTGCCTGATGCCCCGCTTCGCGTCACCGTGGAAACGAGATCATGTCCACTGCAGTCATGGCCCCAATGCGTGGACTCTCCGAGGTTGGCACAGAAAGGGTGGTCAACACACTGCATGCCGTCACGAGTGTCTTGGTCTTGGCCCGCCACAACGCCGTTGATCTTGTCGCCTCCTCCTTTGAAAGCCTCCATCGCTGGGTTCCTACTTTTTCTTTGGCTCTGGTCTCTCTCTTCTTTCTTTTGCCTTTGTGGTTTTCAGTCATTTGGGTTCGCCTTGGATCGTTTCTTGTGCTGATCTCTGGTTCTAGGGCTCCAAATCCTTCTTTTCTTGTCAAATAGACATTTCATTCATTAGTCAAAATTATCCAGTATGACCTGCATAGAGACTTCAATATGAAACACAACCTCGAGAGCGAGACCTAAATTTGAAAACCGGATCAACAGAGCACTGCCAGTGATGAGCAAATGCCTCGACCCGCAAGAATTGATTCGTCACATTAACAAGGCGATAAGTCACCTCTAAATATCAACTATCACCACATTTACTTGGGTTTATAATTCTTGATTTGTGGAGTCCTCAGTGACTTTGATCACGTCGCGACTTCGGTGTGTGTTGATTTTTTCTGCCAGTAGATGACAAGCATGCACTACACGGTTCGGCGCATGTCGATTCATTTCGCCTTAAAGCTTCGCCCTTCCAACCATTGCAACCAAATGTAATTCGCCCATGGAAAGTACCAAGACTGAAAACTGGCACTACAAGGACAGTGTCTTTCTGATGGAGTGTCGTTTGCTTCTAATCGATCTCCTTCTGCTGCCTTATTGTCCGTCTTTAGCCCAAAAAGCATCAGCCATGTTATTCGACAGAGAATAAGATACTTCGAGACTATTCTTTTCACTAGAAGCTCAAATTGTTGGGAGAACCAAACTTCTCCAAAGACCAAGGAACAAATCGGTGGTTTCACTCCCTAAACCTCTGTTATTCCAGAGAACATGGCCAAAGGCGATCCCGACTTTTTACCTTTGAGAGATGCCGCCTCCTATCCCAAGCACGCAGAGATTGGCACTGCACGACCTCTCCTGCCCTGCCAGATTGTCCCCGTCGCAGGACAACCCCTTGTTGGGAAAAAAAAAAAAAAAAGAATATTCGTGGAGAAGGCCCGGATAATTTTTCCCGCTACTATTTCTGTGAAAATTAAACAGGATAAAATATTAAATGAAAGCAGTAAAGATGAATAGTAAATAACACTACAATTTTTAATGTGGAAAAACCCTCCAAGGAGAAGGGAAAAGTCACGGGATCATGGAAAAACCTCCAAGGTGAAGGGAAAAACCTTCAAGATGAAGGGAAAAATCACATCCACTTAAAGGAATACAACTTCACCGGAACAAAAAAACTGTAGCGGACCGGAAGAAAAAAACTATTTCTTCCGCTACTCTGCTATGATATTCTTGCTTTTACATATTCTTTTCCGTTGAGGAGGACTCCTATTTATAGGAGCAAATGCAATTCCAATTGAAATTGTACGATATGAAAATCATGTAGGTTTATCTCCTAATCTCTCGTGATTCTGTATTTATGAGAAAATCACTTTGATTTCTTTTTCAATGTACCTTGATTTTTTGGATGTGGAAGATCATGTTAATTAATCTTCCGATCTCTTTTGATATTTTTTTCTTTTTTTTGCTCTTTTTTTATTTATAATTTTGACACACTTACTACCATACATATTTTACTACAAATATACATAATTGCGTTGGCCTCTCCAATTGAAAGTGACCTACTCAACACCCCTGCATCTGAGCCATTTATGGAAGTAACCTCGTCATGGTTCAAAAAGAACATGGACAAACCTTTGTGCGAAACTGATGTGCACATGTCTGAGAGCACAGAAATGTTAGCTTTATGATCCGCTTTCAATGAGGTCCACTACTAAATTCAAAGATACGAATATCACAGGAATTTGCAAACAAATTTGATTGTGCTATCGGAGCAATTAGACAATTATCGCATATAAAAAAACCGATACTCCTTAAACTATTGAAAAAATTAAATGTTTCTTCATTATTTTTGGTATTATCTCCCTACACATTTAACTTTTTGTCTCGATGAGGCCTGAATATAGAATTAAATGTTTGGGCACCACGGAAATTGAACCATGTGAAATTAGATGAGCAAATTTTGTTAAAAATACAAATTCTTTTTAGTTATATATGAGCCCAAATCCCTTAAAAAGCACCAATTTTAGATCATGTCCTGATTTTGGCTCAATTTTTTTTTGTCTCATAAAAAAAAATACTGACTTCAGTCATTAGCCAAATCCAACCCTTGTCAAGTTTCCAATCAATGATGCTACTGAACTGACGTGTCATTCCATCTGTACATCACTCCCTCCCTTCATGAGTTTGAGCAGTCATGGTCTTTGCGATGAAGAAGATGAAGTGAAATAAGGGAAAGAAACAAGAAAGATATATAGACGAAACTTCGGATCTTTAACAGCATTGTTAAACAGAATGAGAACCGAATCGAAATTCAAGATACAATGGTACTAAGGATGAGCTTTTCTGAGAAACGTAGAACGAATTAATCTTCTGCGAATGATTTTTGAAGGCGGACTTTTATGAGGGGGGATAGGACCCGATTGGCCGTCGGGCAGGTAGGCCGATCAGTGAGTTGAAATTTTCCCGGGGCCATCAGGTTGGCCGGCGGACGGGTGGAATCCCGACACGTGGAGGACGTGATTAAAGGACTGAGATTTCATGAGCGCCCTCCCCATCCTCAGAGAACGAATAATATAAGTTTAATCACAGCTATGAAATATGTGGTCATATATAAAAGAAAAATTAAAAACTCATGAAGGCATAGAATATTCGAAGTAAAGAATCAAATTGCTTGAGACCGCGAAGAATTAAGTTATCGACTTCATGAAGTGGATAAAACATATAAAATAAAATAGGCATTTGAACGGAAAATAAACTTACCCTTTTCACCTTTAAACATCACGATGCCGAGCTCCAAAAAAACTCCTCGAACCGTGCTTGAGCAGCTCGGATCGAACTGATTTGGTTTGGTCAAGGTACAAGAAAGCAAAACCCTGGCCCATCTGGGGCTAAGCACAAAAATAAAAAACTGGCCACTTAGCAAAAAAAAATTTAAAAAATTGAAAAATATCAGAGTTATTACAATTTTAGGGTTTATTGCTATTTTAATATATATATATATATATATATATATATATATATATATAAAATAGCAATAAACCCATAACAATTTTAGGAATCTCATGTGAAGATTCTGGCGGACCAGACCAACTCTTCATTTTATTTTTATTTTTTTAAGAAAAACACACGATCCATCGCTCGATTGGAACTACAGAATTGTTTGTTTTTTTCGGGTGTAGAATCAAGATATGGTAGGTCCAGTCCAAACGGGTTCTGATTAATAATTCCCCGAAAGCAAGAGGAAAAAGTCGCACAGCATGAGATTCTCCCAATCCCAGCCGAGGAATAATGTTTCCATAGCAGCTTCTACTCTTGGGCGGTTGAACAAAATGGAAAAGAGAGCCAGAAATCAGATCAAATCAACAGAAAACCCATGGATCTCAAAGAAAGGGTCAAAGCCACAAGGACGGTGTAAATGTCTGATCCGACTTTTTATGCAATAATATGCCATTTTATAATTCATAATATATATATTTATATATTTATATAATCCATAGTATTTTCGAATGATGAGTTTTACAAACTCAAAAAAAGATAGCACCATTCACTTGGATATGTCCCAAACTAAACTATAAAATTCACTTGAATCAACATGAGCAAGAAGTAGCTTTAAAACCAAGCAAAATGCTATATTAACTACTGCTTATCTAAACTAAGCTTAAATGGTAACAAAATAACTCCCACGTGATAAAAAATTATTTATCTGAAGCGATTATTCAAACCTAAACACAACCCAAACTTGCACATGAAATGCTAAAATTTTGCTCTGACCAAACCATTGCTTAAAATCAAGGACCGCCAAACCCCATGTCTACAACACCACAATTCACCATTCTCAAGAAATTTCATAACTTGACAATTCAAAAATCGAACTCCATGCTCGATTTTCACAAAACTTCGTATATGCAACCTAATTTCAAAGACTACCTGATTAGACCAGTGAGGGACACAAACACTTATAGAAGGGATGCACATGTAAAAAAAAACCCCTGCCCCTCCCTCCCCCTAGGCCCGCCGGGACCCCCAAATCCCTTCTTCACATTTCTTCTTCTTCTTCCCTTCTTTCCCTTTCTTTCCCGAGTTGCTCTCCGTCTTCTCTTTCTTTCTTTTATCTCGGTGGTCTCTTCTATTCTTTTTCTTTTGACTTTTCAAACTTCTTTTATTTATGTTTTCTTTCCACCTTTGACTTTTCAAGACCCTTATCTTGCACTCAGTCATGAATCGGTTAGATTTATTACTTAGGTGTCTTTGATCTGATCTTTTTTTTTTTTTTTTTGTCTTTGCTAACAGGGATTTTTCACCTTACAGTGACAAGGGAAAGTTTGGGTGATGATGCTTGGAAGTCCATTATTAAATATAAGGGCTCAATTCCTCTAAAAAGCATTGATATTAGGTTGTATCCCAATTCTGATTCGAACTTTGTTTGTTTGTGATGTGCTAGTCAATATCATGGCGAATGCAAGTTGCTTGATTAGATACACAATGCAAATCTTGGGTTCTTGATGAATGAAGAATGATATAGACATTCTAGAATAACTCTTGATGATCTAGAGTTTACATTCACGGGGTTAGGTTTTCTACTCTTGCAAGTTCTCTCTTTGCAAGGAGGGCATCCCATCCTTTGGAGTCAAGTCAATGTAGCCTGTAATTTGGGGAGTTTGAGAGTGTAGCAGCATCCTTTAATGCTATAGCAGGTCTAAATTGCTCTGGTAGCACAATCACATTTGTTTGCAAATTCCTGTGATATTCGTATCTTTGAATTTGGTAGTGGACCTTATTGAAAGCGGATCATAAAGCTAACATCTCTGTGCTCTCAGACATGTGCACATCAGTTTCACGCAAAGGTGTGTCCATGTTCTTTTTGAACCGCGAAGAGGTTACTTCTATAAATGGCTCAGATGCAAGGGCTGTCCTGCGACAGGGACAATCTAGCAGGGCAGGAGAGGCCGTGCAATGCCAATCTCCTCGTGCTTGGGACACGAGGCGGCATCTATTAGAGGTAAACAGTCGGGATCGCCTTTGGCCATGTTCTCTGGAATAACAGAGGTTTAGGGAGTGAAACCACCGATTTGTTCCTTGGTCTTGGGAGAAGTTTGGTTCTCCCAACAATTTGAGCTTCTAGTGAAAAGAATAGTCTCGAAGCATCTTATTCTCTGTCGAATGACATGGCAAGGTGATGCTTTTGGGCTAAAGACGGACAATAAGGCAGCATAAGGAGGTCGATTAGAAGCAAACGACACCCCATCCAAAGGACACTGTCCTTGCAATGCCAGTTTCAGTCTCGGTACTTTCTATGGGCGAATTCCATTTGGTTGCGATGGTTGGAAGGGCGAAGCTTTAAGGCAAAACAAATCGACGCGTGCCAAACCGTGTAGTGTGTGCTTGTTTTCTATTGGCAGAACGAATCAATAGACACCGAAGTCGTGACGTGATCAAAGTCACCAGAAACCCCATAAATCGAGAATTATAACCTGAGTAAATGTGGTGATTTTTGATATCTAGAGGTGATTTATCGATTTGTTAACGTGACAAATCAGTTCTGGCGTTTGCTCATCACTGGCAGTGTTCTGTCCGGTTTTCCAATTTACGTCTTGCTTTGGGATTTGTGTTTTGTATTGAAGCCTCTGTGCGGGCTCTACTGGATAATTTTGACTAATGAATGAAATGTCTATTTGACAAGAAAAAAAGGATGTGGAGCCCCAGAACCAGAGATCAGTACAAGAAACAATCCAAAGCAAAACCCGTATGACCGAAAACCACAAAGACAAAAGGAAGAAGAGAAAGACCAGAGCCAAAGAAGAAGTAGGAACCCAGCGATGGAGGCTATCAAAGGAGGAGGCGACAAGATGAACGGTATTATGGGGGACAAGACCAAGACCCCTGCGACAGCATGCAATGCATTGACCGCCCCTTCTGTGGCAACCTCGGAGAGTCCACCTGTCGGGGTCGTGACCACAGTGGATATGATCTCGTTCAAGCGGAGCAAGTGCACGGTGACCCGAGGTGGGGCAATGGGCAATTGCTGGACAAGGAGGCGGGCAATGACGACTTTAGCCTTAGGCGGCGAGGTGGCAGCTGCAGCCGACAGAAGTCCAAGATCTCTGCCATGCTAGGCAACCAGAGGGTGAACAGAGAACCGAAGAAAGACGGAAAGAAAGGAAGGAGGAAAAATATTGCCCCGAAGGAAAATGCCTTGTCATGGTTGGGGAGTGACATGTGAGATGTGAGTGCTCGCCGACCGGCTGGCGAGTTGGGCTTCCTTAAGACAGACTTACTTGGCAACTTCAAAGACCTATTTTTTGGAAGAATGACTCAACTTTGGATCCTCACATAGCACTTGGATGGTTACATGAAATCCCACCGTAGAAACAATCGAATAATATTGTGTTGACAATATTCCGCATCGAAACGAAAGACAGAAATTTGATTTCTAATGGGAAACGAAAGTGATAAAATCTCTCCCTCCCCGGAGAGAATCCCTAGCCGGACCGTGAAGCTGCACATGTTGATTGGTATGGTCAACGTCGCTGAATTTGCACTTGCAAATTCAAGAAACAAAGCATGAGATCAAAATCCAAGCCGAAAGGACCTAAAATTTTTGTAGTTTTAAATTAAGAACGAACCACAATTTATGTGATTTTGAGAGGAAAACAAAAAGGCCATGACAAAAGACTCTTTTAACACTTGAACTTACCAGGGACCGAGAAGATGAAAAGGAGGAACAACAAAGCTTCTGCAAAGATTCCGAGCGAAGCCATTGGGTTAACAAATCTAAGAATGAGGAATCGAATGGTATTAAGAATGAGCTTTTCTGAGAAACGTAGGAAGAACTGATCTTCTGCGAACAATTTCTGAGGTCGGAGGGAAGGACTGAACAATTTATAAGCGAAGCCAATGTGTAAAGTTGAAATCCTCCCGGGGCCGTCAAATTTCCGCCCCGGGCCCACGGACAGTCTAGATACAGACACGTGGAGGACATGCTCTTCTGAAATCCTCCCGGGCGAAAATCTGACGGCCCCGGGAGGATTTCAACTTACCCACGGACGGTCTAGATACAGACACGTGGAGGACATGTTGACATCCTCCCGGGGCGGAAATCCAACGGCCTTTGATTTCGTACCTTACCCCGGGGCAAAGAAGAAAAAGAAGAAAAAGAAGAAGAAGAAGAGAGAGGAAGGAAGGAGTGAGGAGGGATGATGCAGGGGGGAGGGGTGTGGGGAGGCCAGAAATCAAAGGCATAGAATAATCAATTATATATATGTGGAGGATGTGTGGAGGACGTGTTGACATCCTCTCGAGGCGGAAATCCGACGGCCTTTTGATTTCGTACCTTACCCCGGGGGGAAGAAGAAGAGAGAGACAGAGAGAGGAATGAAGGAGTAAGGAGCGATGATGCAGGAGGGACGGGTGGGGAGGTGAAGAAGCAGTTGGGAGAGAGAGAGCTAGGTCTAAGGAAATGTAATTGATTATTCTATATGTGGAGGACATGTTGACATCCTCCCGGGGCGGAAATCCAGCGGCCTTTGATTTCGTACCTTATCCTGGGGCGAAGAGAGAGGAAGGAAGGAGTGAGGAGCGATGATGTAGGTTAAAGATTTAACCTTCAGTCTCCAAGAAAATCCTCCTAAGACTTCTTCCTTTAAACTTTAAAGATAGGGCCTTTGTTTATTTGTCAAAATTATCAATATTCTCAACAGATGATCTCAATATTAGTACTAGCAGATGGAGAGCGAGATTTGCTAGACTTATTATCGTATGGGAACTCTCTCTACTAAGCAACATCTATCCGAGTGTTTAGTTATAGCTTGTGATGTCCTTCAGAAATTTCACATTTCAAAGGATGTTTCAGAGAAAAGTTGGTTCACTTTACATCAAATGACATTAGCTGGAATTTGCATTTTCATCATCAACTGAACTACATCTTCAGCGAAATGATGTGCAACATATTCTTCCAGTCACGGCATAAAGTCAGACAATAGCCATCTTGCTCGTTCATCGCTTGTCCTAGCTGATGCGAAATAGCTTACTATGGTTCATGCAGGTGCGAGATTACAGACCAGATTGGTCCCTCACTGTTACGCAACCTATTGCAGGAAATTACTATCCAGTAAGTTCTTTAAATATAACGATTTCCTAAATGACTGCAAGTAACAATACGGTGCTTGAACATGTGAAATTATATCAACCTATAGCATAGACTCCCGAATATATTTTTCCCCTAAAAATGATCCTCTCTCCTACACTATGCCGTCAGATTAATCTTGGAATTTTCACCACGGACAACAAAACCGAATTCTCGGTCTTAGTGGATCGTCCGGTTGGGGGAGCCAGTATCAAAGACGGGCAAATAGAGTTGATGCGTCACAGGTTCGGCACGTCCTTTCCGTGCTCTGCCCCATATGAGTCCTTCCTTTCTTCACGTTAGAAATCTTTACCTTCTCTTGCTTCATGCACCAGGCGAATACTTAAAGATGACAGCAGAGGAGTGGGGGAAGCTCTCGACGAGATGGTGTGCATTGCAAATAACAGTACGTGCAAAGGACTGACGGTGCGTTACGTCACCAGAAGTTCTCTGTGGACAACCAATTGTTTCTCTTCGTTCATTTTTCCAAGTGATGCATTTTCAGGTACGAGGACACTACTACATAGGCATCAACAAACAGGGGACAGGAGCTCGCTGGCGACGGACAACTGGCCAACAAGTGTACTCACCTTTAGTTCTGGCTTTTGCACATGAGGTGGGGATTGAATGCCTTAGTTTTTTGAGGTCTATGCTTAAGCCTTTACCTGAGCAAAAGATAATGACCCTGCAGAAGATGGAGGACTGGACAGCTTCTCATGTTACCGTTGCGACTACTATGGATTCAAGTTACAGTTTACCTCAGAATGTTGCTTTGATCCCTCTGCAGGTTATTCAAATTTGTCTCAAATACTCTCTCCCTCCCTCCTTTCCCCTGTGAGATTAATCGACCTTTCTCTTTTGCAGGAGTTGGATGATGGAAGTGCACTACTACGTCTTGCACATCTTTATGAGGTGAGAATCATTTTCCCTTTTAGCCCAAAAAAAAGAAGAGCTTTGTCAACCCACTTCATTTGAATTTAATGTCGTTGGTGATGTGATAAAAACTCCACGTGAGACCTAGAATCAACAGAAATATGAATCTTTGCAAACCCACGACCGTAATCTAACTATGGAGGCATTGCTTCTTGGATTGACTAAACAACCTCTATCAGGCTATTCACTTACTGCCGCACTTTCCATCAATTCGACACTCTCACAAGTCATTTCTTCCTACTTCAATTAAAAGAGAGGTGATTGATATATACCATACCGTATTCATTTCCATCTTTCTTGTTGTGAATATACCTAGCCTGGTGAAGATGCTGAATATTCGACCTTGGCTAAAGTCGATCTGAAGAAGATGTTCGCCAGAGGAATGGTATGTAAAGCTTTTACTGCACTAATGCAGAGGCTCTTCTTAGTGTCTGCCAACTGCACGAATTACTCTCATACTGATGGACATTGATAAATATGGTCATGACCACAGATAAAGGAAGCAAAGGAAATGAGCCTGTCTGCAAACCAAGAGAAGTCTGAAATGAAGCGGATGACATGGAAAGTTGAAGGGGAAGACACAGCGGAACCGACCCCTCTAAGAGGGGGCCCTGTCAATGTCTCAGATCTCGTTGTTGAGCTCGGTCCCATGGAAATTCGTACTTTCTTGCTCATATTCTAGGCATTGTCCGTTCTGCCTCGTTTTATGTAATCAATTAACTTCCAAAGTCTCTTTCAAACACTTTTTTTCATATAGATGTTTATCCAGGCCCCAAAAGGGTACCATTTAGCTCAAGATAAAACCAATAAGTGCAGTTTTTTTTTTGGCTTTCCTTACTGGTGCACTTACAGTATCAATGAGGAAGAATGGTAATTCAATTACTTGCCTAGTTTATTAAAGCAATCGGACAATGGCCTTCACAAGTTTCTCAGTGAGCACTCGTCCAACGTTAATCTTTAATGAGTACTCGCCCAGATGATCGCCAGTTCAAATGTACAGAACTGTGTACTTCCTGGCAGTTTTCTTCTCTGCTTTGGACTACTCTAGGAGTGCCCATCTCCAGGTTGCATTAGTTGTAAGAGATTAAGAAAATGAACATATTAACTTACCTAGGAACATCTCATGTTCGATGTCAGTGTGTGTTCAAGCTGACGAATTACAGCGATGTTGCCAAGGTAAGGGTTCTATTCATCTTTTAAAAAAAAAATAATAATAAGAAACAAAACTAGAGAGGCTAAAATCAGTGAAGAAAATTAATATAATGGACAGACTGATTATCAGTGAAAAAAAAAAAATATTCAAGATAAGCGAGCAACGTTCACGAGTGACCATGGCGAAAAATCTCAACAAGCGTCAGTCAGTATCCTCGTCCCGCTCCGAGAAGGAATATTCGTACCCAATATTTTCTCATGAGACGAGGGAGAGGGAGAGTGATGGAGGAATATTCGTCCAAATGAGGGGTAGAGAGAGAGTGAGACAAATGATAGAAAAAAGAGGAAAACTTGAAGAAGAAGTTGGTCATTCAATACCTTTTGACTTATTGTGTTAACTTAGGGAGTAAGAACACATCTTGGCCTTTCATTCCAATTTGGAGAGCAAGAATAAATCATATCCCTTCATCTTGCCACAAAAACCAAAGCCAAAGAAAACAAAAGGGATTGGCCTTGGGGTTGAAGCTCAGGCTCGAGACGGAGTCATTCGGAGGTTGAACGACCTGCAAATCCAACAAAACCGAGAATCCCCCCCTCAGAACCCCAAATCGCACAGCACCGACCGTGCTAAGATGCGTCGAGCGAGCGCGGAGGGAGAGATCGGGATCGGGGGGGGTGGGCGCGACCTCTTTGCCATACGCGAAAGGAATCACGCGGTGGGTCTGCTTCGAGTTGGAGCCACGGAACGCGGCCATCTTCCACGGGCATCCGCCCTGGAGAAAGCGTGCGCGAGGGATGTTCACTCTCGAGGCCGTCGGATTCGCTCCCGCCGGAAAAAGAAATAAAAGCCTGTGCACGGTCGGGGATCCCGACACGTGGAGGATCTCTCACGAGGTCCGAAAATGGAGAAGGAATGAGATAAAATTTATAGGGGAGGTGCCGCCCGGTTAAGCTGAAACCCTCCGGGGAAAAAATAAAAGCGCGTGTCCGGAAATGGGAAAAGGAATGAGATGAATTTATAGGGGAGATGGGACCCGCGCGCTTAAGTTGAAATCCTCCGGGGCCATCGGATTGTCTTCCCAAAAAAGAAATAAAAACTGTGGACGGTGGACGGTGGACGGTCGGGATCCCGACGTGGAAGACCTCGCGATGTCTCTTTCCGGACGCTTTTTATAGAAGCCATTAAATGGTCAAGCTGAAATCCTCCGAGGCCGTGAAGATGACCTCGCGATGTCTCTTTCCGGATGCTCTTTATAGAAGCCATTACATGGTTAGGCTGAAATCTCCGGGGCTATGAAGATGGTCCTCCACATTTCGGGATCCCGACCGTCCACAGGCTTTTACTTTTTTTCGGGAAGACGAATCCGACGGCCCCGGAGGATTTCAGATTAAGCAGGCGGGGTCCCATCTCCCCTTTAAATTCATCTCACTCCTTCCCCATTTCTGGACCTTGCGAGGTCCTCCACGTGTCGGGATCCTGACCGTCCACAGGCCTCTATTTTTTTTGGGGACGAATCCGACGGCCCGGAGGATTTCAACTGAACCGGGAGGGTCACATCTCCCCTATAAATTCATTAATCTTTGGCAGAAGATTTATTCATACTATATTTCTCAGAAAAGTTCGTCCTCAATACCACTGTATTTTGAATTTCGACTGGGTTCTTTAACGCAATGTCTTCAGTCAAAATCTTCACAGGAGCTCTCTTGTTCCTCTTCCTGATCTTCTCGGTCCCGGGTAAGTTCAAGTGTTAAAAGGGAGTCTTTTGTCTTAGCCATTTTATTTAACGCTCCAAAAATTTTAGATACTTTCGGCTTGAGATTTTGATCTCATGCTTTGTTTCTTGAATTTGCAGGTGTAAATTCGCCAACATTCAACATACGAGTCAACATGGGAAGCTATACAATTTGGCCAGGGCTTCTCTCCGGCACCGGAGAGATTTTCTGTCTCTCATTCCCCTTTAAAAATCGAAATTCTATACTTTGTTTCGGTGCTGAATTATATCCGCCCAACATTATTCAATTGTTTCTACAGTGGCAAGTCATGTAAGCATATGTGAGGATTCTAAGTTCTCAATAAATGGTTTTTGAAATTGTTGAGTAAGTCTGTCTCAAATAGGGTCTCAACTCACTGACCGGCCAATGAGCGCTTACATCTCACACGTCACTCCCCAATCATGACGGGGCATTTTCCTTCAGGGCAATGTTTTTTCCTCCTTCCTTTTTTCGTATCTTTCTTTGGTTTCTCTGTTCACCCTCTGTTTGCCTAGCATGGCGGAGATCTTGGACTTCTAGTCGTTGCCCGCCTCCTTGTCCAGCAATTGCCTGATACCCCGCCGCGCGTCACCGTGGACTTGCTCCGCCTGAACGAGATCATGTCCACCACAGTCATGGCCCCGATGGGTGGACTCTCCGAGGTTGGCACAGAAGGGGTGGTCGACACACTGCATGCCGTCGCGGGCGTCTTGGTCTTGGCCCACCACAACGCCGTTAATCTTACTTTGGCCTATTAACTTACCTAGGAACATCTCATGTTCGATGTCAGTGTGTGTTCAAGCTGACGAATTACAGCGATGTTGCCAAGGTAAGGGTTCTATTCATCTTTTAAAAAAAATAATAATAAGAAACAAAAACTAGAGAGGCTAAAATCAGTGAAGAAAATTAATATAATGGACAGACTGATTATCAGTGAAAAAAAAAAATATTCAAGATAAGCGAGCAACGTTCAGAAGTGACCATGGCGAAAAATCTCAACGAGCGTCAGTCAGTATCCTCATCCCGCTCCGAAAAGAAACAGACAAATGTCTCAACGAACGTCCCTTGCCAGTTGTTCGTTTTGTCATCCTTGGCCTGCTTCGTCCCGTCTTTTGGCCTTGGACGAAGTCCCCACAGCGACCACTTCTTTTCAATGGAGATGCTTGTTTTAGTACTGTTATACTGGTTTTTGTCAGATCGCACTTCGCATATTTCAACACCCCTTGTCTGAAATTATAGAAGATCACCTTTACGAGCATGTCGAATACCCGGGACGATTTCTTTTTTCTTTTGTTGAAAAGTGCGGTCCGACTTGCATATAGATAGAGATGAAGTTCGATGAGTACGCGTTCGATCTAATGTTGAAAACCTTAATCTAATCCAATCCACCTAAATTGCTGTTGACCTTAATCTAAACCAATCCACCTAAATTGCTCTAATGTCAACATTAGATTAAACATGCGTGCGGCGTCATTGCTGATAGAAGAGCCGATAATATATGAAAGAGAACAATTCCAAATGTTTTCAACATTAGATTAAGGTTTTCAACCTTAGAATGTTGGGATAAAGTATTTAAACAATCGAAATCTGCATTTTAGTTCCAAATAATCTTTCCTAGAAAACAACTCCATGTGGGCTAGCCACGATTCTGCCCCTCCATTTTTTTAAAACGTGAAAAGAGAAAAGAGAACAATTCAAAATGGTAGCTTACTCCAACATGCTGGGTGCGTCTGCGTCACCGTGTATTTTCATCATCATATGTTATCTCCTAACTTTGACGGTACCCTTTTCCTCATTTGGTAGCTGTCGGTCCTCCCCTCACCGACAAAGAGGCCCTTTCTAGTATCAATTGATTTTCAAGGCCGTCCTGATCATGAGAATGTGGATAGCCCACTTTTGTTCAACTGATACTGGAATCCTTTAGCCTATGGACTTGTATGTGTTGTGCTCATCGATTTCGTGGCGAATGACAATTGCTTGATTAGACACACAATGCAAATCTTGGGTTCTTGATGAATGAAGAATGACATAGACATTCTGGAATAACTTTGGATGATCTAGAGTTTACATTCACGGGTGCGGTTTTCTAGTCTTGGACAAGTTTTCACTTTGCAACGAGGGCATCCCATCTTTTTAGAAGTCAAGTCAATGTAGCCTGTAATTTAGGGAGTTTGAGAGTGCAGCAGCATCCTAGTAGGTCTAAATTGCTCTGATAGCACAATCAAATTTGTTGGCAATTCCTATGACATTTGTATCTTTGAATTTGGTAGTAGACTTCATTGAAAGCAGATCATGAAGCTAACATCTTCTGTGCTCTCGGACATGCACACATCAGTTTGGCGCAGAGGTGTCCTCGGACATGTGCTGCAACGGTGTGTCCATGTTCTTTTTGAACCATGACGAGCTCACTTCCCTGAATGGCTCAGATGCAGGTTTTGTCCTGCAACAGGGACAATCTGGCAGGGCAGGAGAGCTTTGCAATGTTTCTGCGAAGCACCGTGCAACGCCAATCTCTGCGTGCTTGGGACGCGAGGCGGCATCTATCATAGGTAACTGGGGATCGCCTTTGGCCGTGTTCTGTGGAATAACAAAGGTTTGGGGAGTGAAACCACCGATTTGTTCCTTAGTCTTGGGAGAAGTTTGGTTCTCCCAACAATCTGAGCTCCCGGTGAAAAACATAGACTCGAAGTATCTCATACTCTGTCGAACAACATGGCACGGTAATGCTTTTTGGGCCAAAGACAGACGAACAATGGGACAGCTTAAGGAGATCGATGAGAAGCAAACGACACTCCATCCGAAAGACACTGTCCTTGCAGTGCCTGTTACAATCTTGGTACTTTCCATGGACAAATTCCTTATGGTTGCAACGGTTGCAAGGGCGAAGCTTTAAGGCGAAATGAATCGACATGCGCCGAACTGTGTAGTGCATGCTTGTCGTCTACCGGCGGAACAAATCAACACACACCGTAGTTGCGACGTGATCAAAGTCACCAGAGACCCCACAAATCGAGAATTATAAACCCGAGTAAATGTGGTGATGGTTGATATTCACAGGTACCCCTGAAGGTTGTTCAGGGTCCACTAGTTGATGAAGTGCATCAACAGTTCAGTTCATGGATCTACCAGGTCACTTGTTTAATAAATTAACGACAAGCACACATTGTTCTTGCTTATTCCTATGATTTGCTTGGCTGTTTCTCTTTCTCTTCAAGAACCTAGGTTTTAGTTGCCATGGGCTTACGGAACTCAAGATACTTGAAGGACCCAAAGAAGTCCAGAATGTAGATATTTCAACAAAGACCTAGACTGAAGCATTGTAGTTAAAATTTGGCTTGAATAGCTAACTACTGATCAGAAGTGTCATTCATTTAACCAGAATCCTTGACGCAGAAAAATGCTACTTGCTTATTGTATGTTGGACATTCACGTTAATTGCTTAAGTTTTCAAGTTCGATCCAAGTTTAAGTTTGCTTTTGTACTCTAAACAAGGTTGCTACCTTAGTAAACAAGCAATTATGAGGATTTTGATTTTGTTGGTAGAGAACAGGATGGTAATTTACTTCTATAATATCCCCCTCTTGATTGCTAATTTAGATCAAGTATGTCAATTGACCAACTTCATTCCAAAACACTTGGAGCAAGCTATCATGACATTCTCGAGAAACCCTTTTTGCCCCATCCGGTATGCATAGCTGCTAATGAAGAGCTATATCTTATGATGTTTTGGCCAGGCTCAAAGGGAACACATGAGACAAATGACTCGATTCTCATACATCTCATTTTTCCTTTTTACTTAATCAGGTCACGAGATTATACAAGGACAAAGAGCTGGCTGATGTCGAATTCACAGTGAGTCACCCTTCTCTATATTCGTTGCCTTGTAAACTAAGATTTTTAACGTACGACAGAATTAGTAGATTTAGCAACAAAACAGTTGATTGGATTTCCAATGCTTTGCATGCAAAGTCCATCGATTTACTGTCACTAATGTCTACGTATTAAAGATTGTTGACACCTAAATTTTGCATAATTATTTAGTAATTAATTGCATAAAAATTTAGGGATTAATCTTTGACCCCTAAGAAAAAAATAGTAAAATTGCATTTCATGTAGTCGCATTTGCATCAATACTAAAAGTGCGACAAGACGTAGCGGCTCGCAGTCGATTACATGCATGAAGGGAGGGTCTCTCTCCACTGGTCTGAACATGCGAAAGAGCTAAAGTTAAAAAAAAAAAAAGAGGAAGGAAGTTCTTGCACGTCCGTTATCTCTCCCTCATTAATGCATGTGCATGCACGCACAAATTCGGCGGATGAGAGGAATCCTCAGAGAAGCAAAATGAGCCCATGATATATTATATAATATGCTCTCTCTCATGTGTGGGTTGGCAACGAGAAGTTTGCTGAAGGAGGAAGCAAATAACGAGAAAGAAAAGTCAAAAGTTGCGGCAATCCTATGGAAGGGAGGGACAAGTAGCCGCACAAGAAGCCCCAAGCATGAAGAAGAAAGAAGAATCCAACGTGCATTTTCTTCCCCCTCATTAATGCATGCACATGCACGCATGGAATGGGGGACGTGAAAATTCTACAAACGCCTGCAAGAAGATTGGAACTAACATTTTTATAATATTTTCCTTGCTGGAGAGAAGAAAGAAAAGAGGTTTGGAGAAGAAAGAAAGCAAAGTTCAACTTGGATTTTGGAAAAGTTGCGGCTGGATCTTTTCACACTAAAGACGGCTATCTTCAAGAGGTGGTGGAGCGCCTATAAATAAGACCACCGGGGAGGAGTGTGGTCGAGGAGGGAGGCCAGAGAACACAAAAAAATCCATGAAAAAGGCCCGCAGAGAGACATACAGACGAGTAAAAAAAAAAAAAAAAAAAAAAGAGATTAAGAGAGATAGAGTCTCGTTAGAAAAAAAAAAAAAAAGGGGGAGCAAAAGGGGGCAAGAACGAAAAAAATTCCCTTGAGAAGATTGTGAGAGCTATTAAAAATAAAAAAGAGAGCCCGTGTAGAGAGACAGACCGAGGGGAGAGAAAGGAAGAGATTAAAAAAGGAAGAGATGCTCGTCAAGAGAACCAAGAAAAAATGAAGTCAGGGGGGAAGTGGAAGGAGAGAGGAGGAGATTAAAAGATAGAGAGTCTGTCAGAAAAAGAAAAAAAGAAAGAAAGCAGGTACAAGAGCTGAACAGAAACAGAAAAAGTACACTGAAAAGAAGAGAGAGAGAGAGGGGGAGTGGACGTGAGAGGCGAGAGAAAAGAAAAAAAGAGAAGAAAGAACAGATACTGTTCTTCTTCTTAGCGAGGCTTCTGCCGTCGACCCCCGCTGCCCGCGCTCGCACCGCCGCACCTCCACCTCCGCCGCCAGCAGCCCGCCTGCTGTGCGCACCAACCCACGACGACCCGAAGCTACTCCTTTTCCGCCCGTTTCTACTGCTACCGACGCCCCCTCCGCCACCATTTCTGCCGTCGCCCAGATCTGAGCCGACCCCGACACTCGCAGCCCGTGCCTGCACCACCACCCGACGCCGCAAGCACCCGTCACCGCGCCCCTGCTCCCGCGCCTCTGCCCGACGCCACCGCCTCTGCCCTTACTGCTGCACCTAGCCGACGCCCAGCAGCCCGCGCCGGCGTTGCTCTTCGCCCGAGCACCAGCAGCACCATCCCGGACACCTGCAACCAGCAGCCGCCTCTGGCTCGTAGCCACCACCGCAGCAACCGTTGCAGCAGCCCGCCTGAACGCTGTCGCTGCTACTGCCCGCGCCGCTGCCTCTCAGTCCGCCTCCACCCGCAGCGCTCGACGCCCCCTCCGCCTCCGCTGCTGCCGTCGCTAGCCTCCATCGCGCCCGCCAGCCTCCGCCAGCAACCTGACGCCACGAGCTCCTCCGCTACTGCTGCAAACCCCCGAACACGACCTGCAGCTCCACCGCGTTCTGCTGCTACCGACGGCCCCTCCACCACCATTGCTGCCGTCGCCCAGATCTGAGCCGACCCCGACGCGTGCGAGTCGCACGCCCTCCGCTTCTCCTGCAGCAGCGGTGGTTGCTGCCTTGCCGCTGCTGGTCCGTGTTTGTCGCCACTCGCCGGAGCTCCGGTTGACGGCGAACCACCACCGGCAGCAACCCACCACCACAGCCACCTTCCTTATCCGTGCCAAGCCTCCATCGTGGTCTACAAAGTACCGCTCGTTAAGGCAAATTTGGAAAAAATTCAAATTAGGTAGGTTTATTATATTTTATTAGGTAGAATTATTTCATTATGTTATTTCTAATATTTTGTCCCTTTCTTTGAATTAGTTCTTGATGCATGTTTGAAAATCCCCGGCCTATCACCTAATTCGCAACCACACAATGATTTTTTTATTTCATATATAAGGCTTTAGATGAAATAATTAATCACGTGGGAATCAAATTGATATTTTGGTCTTTAAGGCTTAAGATCAATTTATTGATTTTATTAGCGAAACAACCATGGAGGATTTGGTATCTTTTAATTGTTTTGTTTATCTCAAAAATACAAAAAAATTGCATTTGCATTCCATGTAGGTTAGAATTAGGTTTATTTCATGTTTTATGGTTTGCATATTAAGAATAGGAATTTTATTTCGAATATAAAAAAAAAAAAATAAGAAAATCAAATCGACCAATTTAGGTTGCTAGTTTTAACTTAGCTTTCATATTTAATTACTCGGCAATTTTTAATTTCGAAACTAATACAAAAACATAAAAAAAAAAAAATTATTAGAATTTTGGCACTCTTTGCGTATCATTGCATTTTAGGGTAAAATTTCATGTAGTTTAATTCTAGATAATAGTTTTTTTTTTTTTTTTTAAAATTTAGATAGATGCATTTTAGTTAGGAATTTCTAAATTAGGATAACATTCTAGTTTAAATTAGGATTTGGTTTAACCTCATTCCTAATACAAATTAGATGATATTTTAATTTAGATAGATAATTCTCACTTTTTTTCTAATTCCGAATTTCATGAAAAAAAAAATGTCTTAGAATAAATTAGTTTTATTTTCTAGGATAGATTGCAAGCTTATTAAGAAAACACAAAAACATCGCATTTGCATCATATAGTTTAGGCCATATTATCATGTCATATTATTCCATGTTAGATTAATAGTATGCATTGCATATTGCATGATTTTCATTAAATAAGAAAAAAAAAAGGAGAAATTGCGTGTTCATTAGAAATCATATTTAGACTGTCGATGTGAATTTTGATCTAACACTGCAGATGCTTTCGTTGCTATGAAGTAAGTCCTGCAATTTATTCATCACTTTCTTGGGTGTTAAATTTGTGGTTTACGCACCCGCATGACCACCTCACATGTTAGGAAAATAAATTAAATTAAAATCAATTCAAGCTGCCTGCAAAAACATTTTTGAAAATAAAAAAGAATGGTACCGAAAGGGCATTAGAGAAATCTAGTGTAACCAAGTCCCTGAACTCACAATCTCTGGTTCGTAGAAGTGAAGTAATTCTCCCATTACTTTACTTGGGTTTCTAGTCTACCCACCAAAAATAGATTAGTGGCGACTCATAATTGAAAATCAATTGCATGTTAAGAACTTGAACCTAAGTCGCGAATTGGTATGGACTTGGGAGAGCCCGAGTTAAGTTTAGGCTTAACAATCCATTAACCTAAACCGTAGGTGGTGCTCCTGAAATTTAGGTCGCGACAAAGATTTAACCTTCAGTCTCCAAGAAAATCCTCCTAAGACTTCTTCCTTCGAACTTTAAAGATAGGACCAATTCCAATAGATGATGGAGTTGGAAAGGAGGTGATAACACAAATGACGGCAAATATGGCCACGGAGAAGACCTTCTACACTGATTCTAATGGAAGGGATTTCATAAAACGGGTAAACTCTGAAACCTACATTTCCTTTAGATGCCGCCTTTGTTTATCTCTCAAAATTATCAACATTCTCAACAGATGATCTCAATATTAGTACTAGCAGATGGAGGGCGAGATTTGCTAGACTTATTATCGTATGCGAACTCTCTCTACTAAGCAACATCTATCCAAGTGTTTAGTTATAGCTTGTGATGTTCTTCAGAAATTTCACATTTCAAAGGTCGTTTCAAAGAAAATTGGTTCACTTAACATCAAATGACATTAGCTGGAATTTGCATTTTCATCATCAACTGAACTACATCTTCAGCGAAATGATGCGCGACATATTCTTCCAGTCATGGCGTAAAGTCAGACAACAGCCATCTTGCTAAATTCATCGCTTGTCCTACTCTGACCCGAAATAGCTTACTGTGGTTCATGCAGGTGCGAGATTATAGACCAGATTGGTCCCTCACTGTTACGCAACCTGTTGCAGGAAATTACTATCCAGTAAGCTCTTTAAATATAATGATTTACTAAATGACTGTGAGTAACAATACAGTGCTTGAACATATGAAATTATATCAACCTATAGCATAGACTCCGAATATATTTTTCCCCTAAAAATTATCCTCTCTCCTACACTTGCCGTCAGATTAATCTTGGAATTTTCACCACGGACAACAAAACCGAATTCTCGGTCTTAGTGGATCGTGCGGTTGGGGGAGCCAGTATCAAAGACGGGCAAATAGAGTTGATGCTTCACAGGTTCGGCACGTCCTTTCTGTTCTCTGTCCCATATGAGTCCTTCCTTTCTTTGCATTAGAAATCTTTTACCTTCTCTTGCTTCATGCACCAGGCGAATACTTAAAGATGACAGCAGAGGAGTCGAGGAAGCTCTCGACGAGAGGGTGTGCATTGCAAATAACAGTACGTGCAAAGGACTGACGGTGCGTTACGTCGCCAGAAGTTCTCTGTGGACAACCAATTGTTTCTCTTCGTTCACTTTTCCAAGTGATGTATTTTCAGATACGAGGACACTACTACATAGGCATCAACAAAAGGGGGACAGGAGCTCGCTGGCGACAGACAACTGGCCAACAAGTGTACACACCTTTAGTTCTGGCTTTTGCACATGAGGTGGGGATTGAATGCCTCAGTTTTTTGAGGTCTATGCTTAAGCCTTTACCTGAGCAAAAGACAATGAACCTGCAGAAGATGGAGGACTGGACAGCTTCTCATTACCATTGCGACTACTATGGATTCAAGTTACAGTTTACCTCAGAATGTTGCTTTGATCACTCTGCAGGTTATTCAGATTTGTCTCAAATACTCTCTCCCTCCCTCCCCTCCCTGTGAGATTAATCGACGTTTCTCTTTTGCAGGAGTTGGATGATGGAAGTGCACTACTACGTCTTGCACATCTTTATGAGGTGAGAATCATTTTTCCTTTTAGCCCAAAAAAAAGAGCTTTGTCAATCCACTTCATTTGAATCCAATGTCGTTGGTGCTGTGATAAAAACTCCATGTGAGACCTAGAATCAACAGAAATATGAATCTTTGCAAACCCATGAGAGACTGTAATCTAACTATGGAGGCATTGCTTCTTGGATTGACTAAACTAACTCTATCAGGCTATTCACTTACTGCCGCACTTTCCATCAATTCGACACTCACAAGTCATTTTTTCCTACTTCAATCAAAAGAGAGGTGATTGATATATACCATATCGTATTCATTTCCATCTTTCTTGTTGTGAATATATCTAGCCTGGTGAAGATGCTGAATATTCGACCTTGGCTAAAGTCGATCTGAAGAAGATGTTTGCCGGAAGAACGGTACGTAAAGCTTCTACTGCACTCTACTGCACTAATGCCGAGGCTCTTCTTAGTGTCTGCCAACCGCATGAATTACTGTCTCATACTGATGGACATTGATAAATATGGGCATGACTACAGATAAAGGAAGTAAAGGAAATGAGCCTGTCTGCGAACCAAGAGAAGTCTGAAATGAAGCGGATGACATGGAAAGTTGAAGGGGAAGCGACAGCGGAACCGACCCTTTAAGAGGGGGCCCAGTCAATGTGTCAGATCTCGTTGTTGAGCTCGGTCCCATGGAAATTCGTACTTTCTTGCTCATATTCTAGGCATTGTCCGTTATGCCTCGTTTTATGTAATCAATTAACTTCCAAAGTCTCTTTCAAACACTTTTTCATAAAGATGTTTATCCAGTGCCCCAAAAGGGTACCATTTAGCTCAAGATAAAACCAATAAGTGCAGTTTTTTTTTTTTTGGCTTTCCTTACTGGTGCACTTACAGTATCAATGAAGAAGAATGGTAGTTCAATTACTTGCTTAGTTTATTAAAGCAATCGGACAATGGCCTTCACAAGTTTCTCAGCGAGCACTCGTCCAACGTTAATCTTTAATGAGTACTCGCCCAGATGATCGCCAGTTCAAATGTACAGAACTGTGTCCTTCCTGGCAGTTCTCTTCTCTGCTTTGGACTACCCTAGGAGTGCCCATCTCCAGGTTGCATTAGTTGTGAGAGATTAAGAAAATGAACATATTAACTTACCCAGGAACATCTCATGTTCGATGTCAGTGTGTGTTCAAGCTGACGAATTACAGCGATGTTGCCAAGGTAAGGGTTCTATTCATCATTTAAAAATAATAATAATAAGAAACAAAACTAGAGAGGCTAAAATCAGTGAAGAAAATTAATATAATGGACAGACTGATTATCAGTGAAAAAAAAAAAAAAAAAAAAAAAAATATTCAAGATAAGCGAGCAACGTTCAGAAGTGACCATGGCGAAAAATCTCAACGAGCGTCAGTCAGTATCCTCATCCCGCTCCGAAAAGAAACAGACAAATGTCTCAACGAACGTCCCTTGCCAGTTGTCTCTTTCGTTTTGTCATCCTTGGCCTGCTTCGTCCCGTCTTTTGGCCTTGGACGAAGTCCCCACAGCGACCACTTCTTTTCAATGGAGATGCTTGTTTTAGTACTGTTATACTGGTTTTTGTCAGATCGCACTTCGCATATCTCAACACCCCTTGTCTGAAATTATAGAAGATCACCTCTACGAGCATGTCGAATACCCGGGACGATTGCTTTTTTCTTTTGTTGAAAAGTGCGGTCCGACTTGCATATAGATAGAGATGAAGTTCGATGAGTACGTGTTTGATCTTTGCCGAGGTTTATAAAGAGGAAGTCTGACCATCATAACTGGACCGGACACAATCATTTTTATCCAAAAAGATCGTTTTTTCTTTTTTCTTTTTTTTCGTTTCGTTTGCGTAAACAAGTGAATCCGGGGCATAATTCTTACTTTGGCCTCACTGGGTTTTAATTCTTACTTTGACCAAGTCTTTTTGCTGAATTATTGAATGATTGCACCAACACAAAGGAAGTATCTCTGCACTTCTAACTTATAGAAAGAGAGAATGAAGCAAAAAGACTTGGTCAGAATCTGTGCCAAATCACAGTCAAGAGTCAATATCCTACACACACCGCTATGAATTACAGGCCGTCCATTAAAGTCCAATATAACCGGCGGAGATCCACCCATCACTCAATCATTGGTCCAACCTTTGGGTGAGTTCACCATTTATCAATCGTTTCAAGGCAACAGTCACTGAGAAAGAGAAAGAGAGAGTAGTTGGGGTTGCTGAAATGGGTACTCTTGTGGCTTCTTGTTTTGTGATTGTGATTTTGGAGGTCGCATGGTTGTATGGAGGAGTGGATGGAGCTTACGTGAAGTACAACACTGTTGCTGGGGTTGTCGAAGGAAAGTTGAACGTGCATTTGGTCCCACATTCCCACGATGACGTCGGATGGTTGAAGACCATCGATCAGTACTATGTTGGCTCAAATAACTCGATCCAGGTCCTTAAATTTTTGGGTTCGAACAGCAGAGTGAAATTCGGCTATACTGTTCAGTTGATATATAATGATGCAGTGATGTGAATGGCAAAATGTTCTTATGTGTGTTACTGGTTGTTCAGGGTGCTTGCGTTTAGAATGTGCTTGATTCCGTCATCAAAGCGTTGGCGCGAGATCCCAACAGGAAGTTTGTGTTCGCCGAGATGGTATATTCTGTTAATTTTAGACTGTCTCTGATGCATATATCTGAAGGCTCGTTTCTGTTTTGATCAGCTACAAACCATGTCTTTGAGTTCTCTGCAATCAGTCAATTTCTCAGGCTTGAATCTAGTTGATCAGCTCGACTCCGCTGGTCTAAAGCATTGTGGTCAAACTTCAATCCAATTGGCATTCGTGATATTAATCCTTTTCATATTTATGGTTGACAAATCCGCAAATCCATTATGCATGACCTGAAGACACTGACCGGTTTGGCCTATAACGAAGTCAAAATCTTTGTGCAATGGTGCAATACAATTGCATTAGAATAGCAACTGAACCTCCAGGCATGCCACCAAGACACACTGGACAGAAGATATTGAAGTTCAACATTACAGTCCCACTTAACTTGAAAATGGCCATTACATGATTCTCGTTTTTAATTTCATGTTGCAAAATGAAGATGTACTTCGGCAAGATGAACCTTTGAGATTATGTAGCCACATGCTTCCTGTCCTTTATGCTTCATGAACACTACATTTGATAGTACCTGTTACCATTTTTTCTCCGTGAATATTGATTGTTATTCTGCAGTAAAGACAACTGGCATTCAATAATCTAAACACAGAAGAAAAATTTGATGCCTAAGACTATGCAATCTTTACACAACTTTTGCATTTATATTCTTGTGGACTTGCATACTGGTTCTCTTAATCTTATCAGCATCAGTTCATGCCCCCTAATTGCTTATTCTCAGAGTCCTCTTCTATTACCCTCAATTGAGGCCAAAAAGGAAAAAGAGAGTAGAGAAAACTGTGATTTAACCAAAATAGATTTAACTTATCAAGAAATTGTATACTTTGCTATGCTTGTAAGATAATGCACTTTGTAATACTTGTTTATCTTGGTAGATGCAGATCATAGCCAACTTCTACTTCTTTTAAAGTGTACCTCACTAATTTTTGCTCACGATTGTTAAACAATTGTAATTTCAGTGAACAAACAGTTGTTCTTATGCTGTAGCTTCTTCACGTCAGGCCTTCACTCATTCCCTCCACTGTCCACTTACAAACGAGTTTAACTTGATAGAGTAACTAACGAATTTCATGACTTGATAGGCTTTCTTCCAAAGATGGTGGTTAGAGCAAAGTCCAGAAACACAAGAGCAAGTGAGGAAACTTGTGAATGCTGGCCAATTTGAATTCATGTATGCAGTCAGTAAGCATTTAACGGGGTCTATGGCAATTTATGCACTATTACTGCCCTGACAGTAATGTTGGCAATTTGCAGAAATGGCGGATGGTGTATGCATGACGAGGCAACAACTCATTACATCGACATGATTGACCAAACAACTCTGGGTCATGGCCTGATAAAGTCACAATTCAACAAAGTTCCTCGAGTTGGATGGCAAATTGATCCATTTGGACATTCTGCCGTGCAAGCTTACCTACTTGGAGCTGAGGTAGAAGATTCTATCTAAGGTTTTCTCAATGTCGACCTTTTCTGTTTTCACCTTCCAATCAGTCTTAAGTGTAGCTCTGAGTTTTTTTTTTTTTTTTGTTTTGATGTCTGCACACTATGATGCAACCATATTAGACTTTGAGAAGTATCATGTTGTCTAACTTTCTATGTCATTAAATGAAAAACGAGTTGCTCGGCATGGTCTTTTTCCCAATAAATTTTCCATGCTTTGAGTTGTATTTCCTATCAAAGGATCATCACCATTTTTGCAGAATGGATTTGATTCGATGCATTTTGCGAGGATTGACTATCAAGACAGAGCGAATCGCAAGAATGATAAATCTCTCAAGGTTATATGGCGTGGGTCTAAAACATTTGGTTCCTCATCTCAGGTTTGAAACAGAAGCAACCTCATTACCCTCATTTTCCTTTTCACCCCCAAAGATTAATATCATGTGCTTGTCTGTGCCTTTGTAGATTTTCACAAATGCATTTCCCGTTCACTATAGTCCACTGGAAGGTTTTAATTTTGAAGTGTCTAATGATTTTGAGCCTGTTCAGGTGTGTGCTGTTATTCAACCAAATAATCACTTTCAAGCTTTCTTTTTTGTGGCAGACAGATTCACATTTGAGATATTCAAACTGCAGGATAATAATCTCCTATATGACTACAATGTCGAAAAAAGAGTGAATGATTTTATTGGTGCTGCAATGACACAGGTATATTCTTAGCTTTTTGCAGACAACAGGTTTGTTGTATCTTGGTTTGTCTCAGACCGAAACTGACCATTGTCAAATAATTATATTTGAATAAACATCATTGAGGTACAAATACAGGAACTCATTTTTCCCAATGAACAGGCAAATGTTACAAGAACAAATCACATTATGTGGACCATGGGTGATGATTTTGTGTACCAGTACGCTGAGTCTTGGTTCAAGCAGATGGACAAATTCATTCATTATGTTAACAAGGTAAAACTACCTGCTTTACTCTTTGCTTTTATGATTGTGAAACGAGAGTGTTTATGCATAAAAAATGTTGAAGTTTGGCAAAGCTCATTTCCAGTCACAGATAATCTGGAGACTTCCAGCAGTATCTTTTTCTCTGAGATTTAACATAAAAGGATCTACAATTAGTCTGAAATAACACTTAGTTTAAAATGACACTTTCTAAGCTTACTCTGGAGAGTAGAGATATGTTTTTGCCCCTTTCTTCTCCTTTTTTTTTTTCCAATGCACTTGCCATAATTTTCTTTTCCTGTTCCTGATATTTCTTCTCTCTCAGGATGGCCGGGTGAATGCATTATACTCTACACCATCTATTTACATGGATGCCAAAAATGCAGCAAATGTATCATGGCCTTTGAAAATTGACGATTACTTACCGTAACTATCTCTTTTTTACCCATCTCAGTTGCCTTTATGTGATATATCTATTTCAAACACCATCGACTTGATATATGACCGACACTTGCCCCTGTGTACAGGTATGCAGATAGAAAAGATGCCTACTGGACTGGTTTTTTTACTAGCCGGCCAGCCCTGAAAAGATATGTTAGGATGCTTAGTGGATACTATTTGGTATTGTTTCTCTTTATTGGAGCTCATACCATAACAGAA
Organism: Eucalyptus sideroxylon; assembly: GCA_014182405.2. Lineage (NCBI taxonomy): Eukaryota > Viridiplantae > Streptophyta > Magnoliopsida > Myrtales > Myrtaceae > Eucalyptus > Eucalyptus sideroxylon. The sequence continues at coordinate 10,680,530 of CM024557.2, forward strand.
CACAGTATATCTCTTCATGTTGTTGCACTTTTGTAAGCCAAGTAGAATGCTCACAACTTAAATTATTTTGTATTCAATGCGTGCTTACAACTATGTAACTTAAGTTTCTAAAGGGATGAACTGTGATGTCTTGGAATTATTTATGTGCCATGGACAGGGTTAATTCTTCAAACGAACATCTGAGAAGATATTGTGTTTTCCCCTCTTCCGTCTATGATAAATATCATCTATCCCACATATGTACTAAGTATAGCACCATTAAACATCACCATGACTGTGCTCTCTTTTGTCTATATAGGCAGCGTGCCAACTTGAATTTCTTGTGGGGCACAGGTCCAGTGGTCCTAGCACTTACAGGCTCGGAGATGCCCTAGGATTAGTGCAACATCACGATGCTCTCGCCGGTACTGCCAAACAGCACACAACCAATGATTATGAGAAGCGCCTAGCTATTGGAGCTTCTGAGGTCGGAAAATGAAGTCCTATTGAATTTGCCCTTTCAGGATTCTTTGCTCCCGACTCTCATTTAATCTCTATATGCCTTTGTCCTAAAATCAATTAGGCAGAAGCTGTTGTTGATAATGCTCTCTCCTGCCTAGTTAGTAAGAAACCAGGAGGTCAGTGCTCATTGCCTGTTTTGAACTTTAGCCAGGTAAGTTTTAATTCAATTCCTACAATTTCCGACAAAGAGGATTTGTAAACACTCTTCAAACTATCATATAAGTTTTTGTCCAAAGACTAAATGTTTCACTTGCTCAAGATGACCTGTATTCATCTCTTGCTTACGTCAAGTTTTTTACAGTGCCCTTTACTCAATATAAGTTTCTGCCCAGCAACAGAGGAAGATATTCCAGACGGAAAGAGTCTGGTAAGTTTTTGGGTTTTATGCTGTATATTCTTCAAAGAAATATGCACGTTCTAATAAAAATTTTCTTTATCAGGTTGTGCTAGCATATAATTCGCTTGGATGGAATCGAACTGATATTTTAAGGATCCCCGTGAGTATTTTACTTCTTTCCTGTTGTGCCAATAGTTTATGTATCAACAGAATAATAATTGCCCCTCGATATAATGTGGCAATGACAATGTCCACTAGGTTACTGATTCAAATTTCGTCATCCGTGACTCTTCTGGACATACCGTTGAAGCACAACTTATTGATTTGGATAATGTCACGATCAACTTGAGGAACTTCTATGTGAAAGCCTACTTGGGATTATCGCCACAGCAGATCCCTAAGTACTGGCTTGTATTTCAAGTTTCATTACCACCGCTGGGTTGGAACACATACTTCATTTCTAAAGCAGCTACAGAAGGTTGGTATTTGACATACTTGATTCTCGACAACAATCATTCAAGCCTCTGAGCTTGATATTTATATCATCTGCCAAGGCTTGCTAGAGTAGATTACGTGAACAGGAAGCACAATGAATAATGAGTCAAAAGTCAAAACCTTAAGAATCTGCATGGCCCGAACTGCATCATGGAGGAATGGAGATGAGCCTAGACGTTCTCCAAAACTATTCAGAATCCATTCGAAGTGCATGGTTCTGAGGCCGTAAAACCAATCAGCACGATTAATTTGACACAGCTTTGAAGTCGTCAGAGGGCCATGTCAACTCAGTTAATTTTACTTTCCCTCATTTGGGCTTCAAAATGATGCAGGGGAAAGTAAAACTAGTTTCCTTTCAACACTGGGCGATCCACAGAATGATACCATAGAAGTTGGACCAGGTGATCTGAAGATGCTATTTTCGTCAACCTCCGGGCAACTTGTCCGGATGTTCAATTCTAAAACTGGGGTGAGTCTAGAGAAAGCTACAGATTTTTGTTTAGCAACGAGATTTTGTTCCAGAGTGTGTTGACTGTTCTATTACCTTTTCACTGTGCATGCATAAAATCCATTGAAATTATCAATCTCATCCACTTCTTCAAAGTTCTTTGGACCAGAATCATACTCGTGACCTTTCTGTAGCAAAAACTTGTTCTTTACAAAGATTTTGTACAAGCCGAAGTAACTGGCTCTAAGAAAAGGCCTATTTTGTGTACTGCGAAAAGTATGTTTATGAATGTCTCACTCACCAGTTTCTCTGAAATCTAAAATTTACATGCACACCGCTTTCGTTGCTTATTGACAAACACATCTTCTGGTATCCAAACAAGTTATTATGATGAAATGGATTCCGGAATGCAACTTGGCTGTTTCAGCTCTCTAGCTTCAATCACGTCTTCCAAATAATAACTTTTGGACGCTTGATGTACCTATTATATCTTCATTTTCCATTGAGGATCAGCTGTATCCGTCTTTTCTGTTTAGAGCACTATCTCATCTCAATATTCTGCCTTTCTTTTGCTTCTTGGATTGGATCTCATTTGGTTGGCATCTGAACCTACTTTCTTAATATCTCTCATATTACAATGTTCCCAGCACCTCTTTGTCCTCTGAGGACTTAAGAAGAAAGTGTAATTCTAGGTTGAAGGGTCATGTAATCTATCAGCAAATAGAAAGTGCCCATTTATAGTAGCTAAAGCGAAACAATGATGAGAACTTCTCCTAAAATTTAAATGTTTTGATTCATATAATGACATTAGCTTTTCTTCAGGGTTTGACAAGGATTCAATGTCCTGCGTTATATAACACTCTGTCTCCTTCATCACTTTTACTTATTCGATTGTGTGACAGAGCATTCACAATGGTTTCTTACATGCTACTGTGTGGCTATGCCAAATTCACTACATAGAATGTTTAGTTATTCAACTCAAATTTACCAGGTTGATGTACCAGTACAGCAAAGCTATCTCTACTATTCCTCAAGCATCGGCGGTACAGATGATTCTCCGGTAAATCTTTCTGTGCTTGATTTATGATACTATGCAGACCGGAATGTGGACCTTTTCACAGCACAAACCTAGGAATGGTAGATAAATAGCTGCAAGTGATCAGCAGAGTTCTTTTATTGCAGGCTTCTAATTTGTATGTCTTCCGTCCAAATGGGGCTCATCCAACTATTGTTTCAAGAAAAGTAAGCAGCCCGTCATTACTCAGCTGTGCCTACTCCAGCTCACTCTTGGAACATTAAATAATACCTTGCATTCAGTGATATTGTACATTAGATCTATTTTAACAAGAAGATTGGACACATAAAAGTTTGTCCCCCATTTCAACCCTTGCAGGTGCCCCTGAAGGTTGTTCGGGGACCACTAGTTGATGAAGTGCATCAGCAGTTCAGTTCATGGATCTATCAGGTTATTTGTCTGATAAATTAAGTCCAAGCACATTATTCTTCTTATCCTGATGATTTGCTTACCTGTTTCCCTTACTGTCTTTTTTAGAACCTATGGGTTTTGGTTCCCATCAGCTTACATAACTCAAGATACTTGAAGGACCCAAAAATGTCCAGAATGTAGATATTTTAACATAGAGTTAAGACTGAAGCATAGTAGTTAACATTTGGCTTGAATAGCTAAGCTACTAATCGGAAATGTCGTTCATTTAACCAGAATCCTAGAACTAGAAAAAAAAAGAGGACCTGTTCATTGCATGTTGGACATTCCCATTAGTAGCTTAAGTTTTTAAGTTTGATCCAAGTGATGATATCCAGTAATTAAGTTTGGTCTTGTACTCGAACATCATTGCTCCCTTAGCAAACAAACTATTATAAGGGTTTTGATTTGATGTCAGAGAACTGGAAATTAATTTACTTCTATTATGCCCCATTTTTATTGCTAATTTAGATTCAGTAAGTCAAATAACTAATTTCATTCCAGAACAGTTGGTGCAAGAAACCATGACACTATTGATATACTCTTTTGGCCCACTGGGTATGAGCTGCCGCTAATGAAGTGCTTCTTATGAAGATCTGGACCAGCATAATGGCATCACATGAGTCAACTGGCTTGATTTTTAGACATCTGACTTTACCTTGATTTACTTTACTAGGTCACAAGATTACACAAGGATAAAGAGCATGCTGATGTTGAATTTACAGTGAGCTGCCCTTCCCTATTTTTCTTTCTTTGTAAACTGTGATATTCTACAGATGACGGAGTAATGCAACAAAACATTTGATTGGATTTTCCATGCTTTGCATGCAAAGTCAATGGATTTATTGTCACTACTGTCTCCGTAGTATCAGCCTCTTCAAACTCCAAGAAATTCTCCTAAGACTTCTTGCTTTGAACTTTGAAGATTGGACCAATTCCGACAGATGATGGAGTTGGGAAGGAGGTGATAACACAAATGACGGCAAATATGGCCACAGAGAAGACCTTCTACACCGATTCTAATGGAAGGGATTTCATAAAACGGGTAAATTCCGAAACCCTAGATTTTCATTGGATGCCACCTTTCCTTATAACATTCATGACTGATAATCTAAATATTGGTATAAGCAGGGGGAGTGCAAAGTTTGCTAGACTTACTATTGTTTTTCAACTCACTCTCCTAAGAAACATCTACCCTAGTGTTATAAATTTATGATGTTCTTCGAGTATTTCAAATTTCAGATGTCATTTAAAAGAAAAGTTGGTTTGAAAGATGGTCCCTGGAATCTGCATTCTCATTATCCACTAAGTTACATCTTAGCCGAAATGATGTACAACATATTATTCTCTTCTAGTCACAGTGTTTATTCATACAACAGCCATCTTGCTTGCTCGTCAATGGTCCCAGGCTGATGCAGAAAGCTTACAATCGTTATTGTAGGTGCGAGATTATAGACCAGATTGGTCCCTCACTGTTCCCCAACCTGTTTCAGGAAATTACTATCCAGTAAGTTCCTTAATTTAATGATATAGCAAATGCTTGCGAGTGATACTATGGTCCTTGAATAGATGAAACGTCATCAACCTATAGCCTGGACTCATGAATATGTTTGTCCCCTAAACATGATCTTCTCCTCCAACACTATGCCATCAGATTAATCTTGGGATTTTCACCATGGACAACAAAACCGAATTCTCGGTCTTAGTGGATCGTGCTGCTGGAGGAGCCAGTATCGAAGATGGGCAAATAGAGTTGATGCTTCACAGGTTTGGCACCTCATTTCTGTGTTCCACCCCATATCATTACTTCCTTTCTTCGTGTTACAAGTCTTTTAACTTCTCTTGCTTTGTGCACCAGGAAAATACCCTATAACACAGGTGTGGTTGGACCTCCCAACGAGACGGTGTGCATTTCAAATAGCACATGCAAAGGACTAACGGTACATTGCATTTATCTGTGGACGAAGAACTGTTTTTCCTCGTTCATTTTTCCCAAGCGATGTTGTATGACCGGGTACGAGGACACTACTACATAGGCATCAACAAACCCGGGACCGGAGCTCGCTGGCGTCGGACTATTGGCCAAGAAGTGTACTCGCCTTTAGTTTTGGCTTTTGCACATGAGGTAGGGATTGAGTGCATTAGCTTTTTTGGGTCCATGCTTAAGCCTTTGCCTGAGCTTTGAATGACCCTGCAGAAGATGGAGGAATGGACAGGTTCTCATGTTACCAGTGCGACTGCGATGGATTCGAGTTACAGTTTACCTCAGAATGTCGCTTTGATCACTCTGCAGGTAATTGAGTGTTATCTCAGATACTCTCCCTCTCTCTTCCTCTCCCCTTCCTTTTGGGATTAACTGACCTCTCTGTTTCGCAGGAATTGGATGATGGAAGTGCACTTCTACGTCTCGCACATCTTTATGAGGTGAGAAAAGAACTTCATTTGCCCTTTTTGCCCAAAAAAGAAAGAGCTTCGTCAGTCTATTTCATTTGAATGCGATGTCATTGGGGCTATTATATGAAAGTCCACGCGTGATCTGGAATCAACGGAATTAAGGATCTTCGCAAACCCACAGGAGACTGTAGTCCAACAATGCAGGCATCGCCTCTTGGATTGACAAAACCATTTCTTTTAGGCTATTCACTCACTACCACACTTTCCATCAATTTGACACACTCATAATTGATTTTGTCCGTCTTCACTCAAAGAGAGGCGATTGATGTATACCACAGTATTATTCATTTCCATCGTTATGCTTGTGAAAATATCTAGGCTGGTGAAGATGCAGAATATTCGACCTTGGCTAAAGTTGAGCTGAAGAGGATGTTCGCAGGAAGAACGGTACGTAAAGCTTTTACTGCTCCAAAGTCGTTGCTCTTCTTAGTATGTGCCAACCAGACGAAGTAGTTTTGTCACACTGATGACATGATTTGGTAATTGATATATGTGATCACTGACTTCAGATAAGGGAAGTAAAAGAAATGAGCCTGTCTGCAAACCAAGAGAAGTCTGAAATGAAGCGGATGACATGGAAAGTCGAAGGGGAAGCAGCAGCAAAACCGACGCCCTTAAGAGGCGGCCCAGTGGACGTCTTAGATCTCATTGTCGAGCTTGGTCCCATGGAAATTCGCACTTTCTTGCTGAAATTCTAAGCATTGTACATAATGTCACTTTTTATCTAATCGATTAAAACTTCATACATGCCCAGAGGGTAACCATTTAGCTCAAGAGGAAACCATTAAGTGCAGTTTTCTTGGCTTTCCTTAACAATTGCACTTATAGTATTAATGAAGAAGAACGGTACTTCAATTGCTTCCTAGCTTACAAAAGTAAACGGACAACAGCCGTCGCAAGTTTCTTACCGAGTACTCTTTGAAGATTATTTACTTGGTCAGTAGCAAACAACCTTCAGCGATTACTTGCCCACGGGATCGCCAGTTCAAATGTACATAATCATGTTCTTCAACTGCAGTTTTCTTCTCCGCTTTCAGACCTCACAAAGGGTGCCCATCTCCAGGTTCCATCAGGCAGGGTTGCTGGCCCTCGCAGCCCCGGCTGACACTCCCCCACCTTTCCAGCGAGCCCTCACTGCCGGCTGCCTCCCTCCTCCTTCCCCTTTTTATAAGTTAATTAATTAATTAATTAATTTTTTAAAATTAAATTAAATTAAATTAAATTATTATATTAATTATTTACCACATCACCACCAAAACGACGTCATTTTAACACTGTTTAGTTGCATCAGCATGCAAAATAACACCGTTTTGCACTTACTTCGCCAGAAATTGCGTAAGTCAGTATTTTGGCCGGTGATCCATTTTGTTCCAATTTTGGTACTTAAGTATCTATTTGTGTCAACTTTTAACACTCTAGAGGTCCGGGTGTCCCAATTCGTAACACAATAATAAAGATAGTCCTTTCACAATATTCTTCTTAAAAGCATTCTCAAACCATTCACAAGTTCTATTAGGTAGTAAATACTCGATCCGACTTTTTATGCAAATGTCATTTTGTAATTCATAATATATACATTTATATATATAATCCATAATATTTTCAGATAATAAGGTTTTCAAACTCAAAAAAGAGATTACACCATTCACTTGGATATGTCCCAAACCAAACAATAAAACTCACTTGAATCAACGTACTTACGGTTTTATCTTATAATCAAGAAGTAGCATCAAAACCAAGCAAAACGCTATCTTAACTACTGCTCATCTAAACTAAGCTTAAACGCTAACAAAATAACTCCCACGCGATAACAAATTGTTAATCCGAAGCGATTATTCAAACCTAAACACAACCCGAACTAGCACATGAAATGCTAAAATTTTGCTTCAACCAAACCATTGCTTCAAATCAACGACCGCCAAACCCCATGCCTCTGCAACACCACAATTCACCATTCCCAAGAAATTTCATAACTTAACAATTAAAAAATCAAACTTCACGCTTGATTTTCACAAAACTTTGTATATGCAACCTAATTCCAAAGACTACCCGATTAGACACAAACGCTTATCAAAGCGATGCGAAGTTGAATCAACTTGACAAGGTCCCCATAGTATGCACATGTAAAAATCCCCCCGACCGTCCCTCCCCAAGGCCCGTGGGGGCCCCCCAAATCCCCTTCATTCACCTTTCTTCTTCTTCTTCCCTTCTTTCCCTTTTCTTTCCTGAGTTGGTCTCCGTCTTCTCTCTTTCTTTCTTTTATCTCGGTGGTCTCTTCTATATTTTTTCTTTTGACTTTTCAAACTTTTTTTATTTATGTTTTCTTTCCACCTTTGACTTTTCAAGACCCTTATCTTGCACTCAGTCATTAATCGATCAGATTTATTACTTAGGGTCTTTGATCTGATCTTTTTTTTTTTTTTTTTTGTCTTTGCTAACATGGATTTTTCACCTTACAGTGACAAGGGAAAGTTTGGGTGATGCTTGGAAGTCCATTATTAAATATAAGGGCTCAATTCCTTTAAAAAGCATCGATATTAGGTTGTATTCCAATTCTGATTCGAACTTTATTTGTTTGTGTTGTGCTTGTCAATATCACGGCGAATTTCAGTTGCTTGGTTAGATACACAATGCAAATCTTGGGTTCTTGATGAATGAAGAATGATATAGACATTCTAGAATAACTCTTGATGATCTAAAGTTTATATTCACAGGGCGAGGTTTTCTACTCTTGCACAAGTTCTCTCTTTGCGAGGAGGGCATCCCATCCTTTGGAATCAAGTCAATGTAGCCTGTAATTTAGGGAGTTTGAGAGTGCAGCAGCATCTTTTAATGCTATAGTAGGTCTAATTGCTCCAATAGCACAATCAAATTTGTTTGCAAATTCCTGTGATATTCGTATCTTTGAATTTGGTAGTGGAACTCATTGAAAGCGGATCATAAAGCTAACATTTTTGTGCTCTTAGACATGCGCACATCAATTTCGCGCAAAGGTTTGTCCATGTTCTTTTTGAACCATGACAAGGTTACTTCCATAAATGGCTCAGATGCAGGGGTTGTCCTGCGACGGGGACAATCTGGCAGGGCAGGAGAGGCCGTGCAATGCCAATCTCTGCGTGCTTGGGACAGGAGGCAGCATCTATCAGAGGTAAAATGTCGGGATCGCCTTTGGCCATGTTTTCTGGAATAACAGAGGTTTAGGAAGTGAAACCACCGATTTGTTCCTTGGTCTTGAGAGAAGTTTGGTTCTCCTAACAATTTGAGTTTCTAATGAAAAGAATAGTCTCGAAGTATCTTATTCTCTGTCGAATAACATGGCTGATGCTTTTTGGGCTAAAGACGGACAATAAGGCAGCATAAGGAGATCGATTAGAAGCAAACGACATCCCATCCGAAGGACACTGTCCTTGCAGTGCCAGTTTCAGTCTCGGTACTTTCCATGGGCGAATTCCATTTGGTTGCAATGGTTGGAAGGGCGAAGCTTTAAGGCAAAACGAACCAACGCGTGCCAAACCGTGTAGTGCGTGCTTGTTTTCTATTGGCAGAACGAATCAACAGACACTGAAGTCGTGATGTGATCAAAGTCACCAGAAACCCCATAAATCGAGAATTATAAACCCGAGGAAATATGGTGACAAATCAGTTCTGGCGGGTCGAGGCGTTTGCTCATCACTGGCAGTGTTCTGTTGATCCGGTTTTCCAATTTACGTCTTGCTTTGGGATTTGTGTTTTGTATTGAAGCCTCTATGCGCGCTCAACTGGATAATTTTGACCAATGAATGAAATGTCTATTTGACAAGAAAAAAAGGATCTCGAGCCCCAGAACCAGAGATCAGTACAAGAAAAATCCAAAGCAAAACCCATATGACCGAAAACCACACAGACAAAAGGAAGAAGAGAAAGACCAGAGCCAAAGAAGAAGTAGAAACCCAGCGATGGAGGCTCTCAAAGGAGGAGGCGACAAGATCAACGGCGTTGTGGCGGGCCAAGACCAAGACGCCCGCGACGGCATGCAGTGTGTCATCCACCCCTTCTGTGCCAACCTCGGAGAGTCCGCCCGTCGGAGCCATGACCTCGGTGGACATGATCTTGTTCAAGCGGAGCAAGTCCGCGGTGACCCAAGGCGGGGCATCGGGCAATTGCTGGACAAAGAGGCGGGCAATGACGACTTTAGCCTTAGGCAGCGAGTTGGCAGTTGCCGCCAACAGAAGTCCAAGATCTCCGCCATGCTAGGCAACCAGAGGGTGCACAGAGAAACCAAAGAAAGACTGAAAGAAAGGAAGTAGGAAAAAAATTGCCCCCATGGTCGGGGAGTGACATGTGAGATGCTAAGTGGTCGACGTCCGGCCAGTGAGTGGGGACCCTATTTAAGACAGATAGTCGACAACTTCAAAGACCATTTTATTCGAAGAATGATCCTTACATAGCACAGTTACATGAAATCCCACTATAGAGACAATCGAATAATATTGTCTTGACAGCATTCCACATCAAAACGAAAGACAGAAGTTTGATTTCTAATGCGAAATGAAAGTGATAAAATCTCTCCAGTGCTGGAGAGAAACCCTGGCTAGACCGTGAAGCTGCACATGTTGACTTGTATGGTCAACGTCCCTGAATTTGCACCTGCAAATTCAAGAAACACAGCATGAGATCAAAACCCCAGCCGAACGGACCTAAAATTTTTGGAGCTTTAAATTAAGAACGAACTGCAATTTATGTGATTTTGAGAGGAAAACAAAAAGGCCATGACAAAAGACTCTCTTAACCCTTAAACTTACCAGTGACCGAGAAGATGAAAAGGAGGACCACCAGAGCTCCTGCGAAGATTCTGAGCGAAGCCATTTGGTTAACAAATCTAAGAATGAGGAACTGAATCAAAATAGATCAATTTATAAGCGCAGGATGATCGGCTTACGTTGTGCAGTTTGCAAGCAGTTGCGCACAGCCGAGCGATCAGCGTGCAATGCCGGCTTACCCAAGGCCGGGCCCCATGTCGGGCCCACGGCAACCCCTGAGCAAACGCACGCCCGGGCTCAGCCACAGGACAGTCCAGTCAACTCTTTGGTTTTTCACGCAGGGAAATCACCACCAAGGGTCCTCAGAGAATGAATTAATCCCGACCCTCCGCGCGGAGGCAATCTGACGGACACGGGCGAGCCTCTAAGTAACTGTTGGAACATTAACTAATACTATCCATTCGATGATGTCATATATTAAATCTTTCCTAACAACAAGATAGGACAGATAAGAGTTCATGACCTATTTCAACTCTCACAGGTACCCCTGAAGGTTGTTCGGGGTCCACTAGTTGATGAAGTGCATCAACAGTTCAGTTCATGGATCTACCAGGTCCACTTGTTTGATAAATTAACAAGCACACATTGTTCTTGCCCCTATGATTTGCTTGGCTGTTTCTCTTTCTTTTCAAAAACCTATGGGTTTTAGTTGCCATGGGCCTACGGAACTCAAGATACTTGAAGGACCCAAAGAAGTCCAGAATGTAGATATTTCAACAAAGATCTAGACTGAAGCATTGTAGTTAACATTTGGCTTGAATAGCTAATCTACTGATCAGAAGTGTCATTCATTTAACTAGAATCCATGACGCAGAAAAAATGCTACTTGCTTATTGTATGTTGGACATTCACGTCAATTGCTTAAGTTTTCAAGTTCGATCCGAGTTTAAGTTTGCTTTTGTACTCTGAACAAGGTTGCTACCTTAGTAAACAAGCAATTATGAGGATTTTGATTTTGATGGTAGAGAACAGGATGGTAATTTACTTCTATAATATTACCTTCTTGATTGCTATTTTAGATCAAGTATGTCAATTGACCAACTTCATTCCAAAACACTTGGAGCAAGCTATCATGACATTCTCGAGAAACCCTTTTTGCCCCATCTGGTATGCATTGCTGCTAATGAAGTGCTATATCTTATGATGTTTTGGCCTGGCTCAAAGGGAACACATGAGACAAATGATTTGATTCTCATACATCTCATTTTTCCTTTTTACTTAATCAGGTCACGAGATTATACAAGGACAAAGAGCTGGCTGATGTCGAATTCACAGTGAGTCACCCTTCTCTATATTCGTTGCCTTCTAAACTAAGATTTTTAACGTACGACAGGATTAGTAGATTTAGCAACAAAACAGTTGATTGGATTTCCAATGCTTTTCATGCAAAGTCCATCGATTTACTGTCACTAATGTCTACGTAATAAAGATTTAACCTTCAGTCTCCAAGAAAATCCTCCTAAGACTTCTTCCTTCGAACTTTAAAGATAGGACCAATTCCAACAGATGATGGAGTTGGAAAGGAGGTGATAACACAAATGATGGCAAATATGGCCACGGAGAAGACCTTCTACACTGATTCTAATGGAAGGGATTTCATAAAACGGGTAAACTCTGAAACCTACATTTCCCTTAGATGCCGCCTTTGTTTATCTCTCAGAATTATCAACATTCTCAACAGATGATCTCAATATTAGTACTAGCAGATGGAGAGCGAGATTTGCTAGACTTGTTATCGTATGCGAACTCTCTGCTAAGCAACATCTATCCGAGTGTTTAGTTATAGCTTGTGATTTTCTTCAGAAATTTCACATTTCAAAGGTCGTTTCAAAGAAAATTGGTTCACTTAACATCAAATGACATTAGCTGGAATTTGCATTTTCATCATCAACTGAACTACATCTTCAGCGAAACGATGTGCAGCATATTCTTCCAGTCACAGCGTAAAGTCAGACAACGGCCATCTTGCTAAATTCATCGCTTGTCCTACTCCGACCCGAAATAGTTAACTATGGTTCATGCAGGTGCGAGATTATAGACCAGATTGGTCCCTCACTGTTACGCAACCTGCTGCAGGAAATTACTATCCAGTAAGTTCTTTAAATATAACGATTTACTAAATGACTGTGACTAACAATACGGTGCTTGAACATATGAAATTATATCAACCTATAGCATAGACTCCCGAATATATTTTTCCCCTAAAAATGATCCTCTCTCCTACACTGCCGTCAGATTAATCTTGGAATTTTCACCACGGACAACAAAACCGAATTCTCGGTCTTAGTGGATCGTGCATTTGGGGGAGCCAGTATCAAAGACGGGCAAATAGAGTTGATGCTTCACAGGTTCGGCACGTCCTTTCCGTGCTCTGCCCCATATGAGTCCTTCCTTTCTTCGCATTAGAAATCGTTTACCTTCTCTTGCTTCATGCACCAGGCAAATACTTAAAGATGACAGCAGAGGAATGGGGAAAGCTCTTGACGAGATGGTGTGCATTGCAAATAACAGTACGTGCAAAGGACTAACGGTGCTTTACGTCGCCAGAAGTTCTCTGTGGACAACCAATTGTTTCTCTTCGTTCATTTTTCCAAGTGATGTATTTTCAGGTACGAGGACACTACTACATAGGCATCAACAAACGGGGGACAGGAGCTCGCTGGCGACGGACAACTGGCCAACAAGTGTACTCACCTTTAGTTCTGGCTTTTGCACATGAGGTGGGGATTGAATGCATTAGTTTTTTGAGGTCTATGCTTAAGCCTTTACCTGAGCAAAAGATAATGACCCTGCAGAAGATGGAGGACTGGACAGCTTCTCATGTTACCATTGCGACTACTATGGATTCAAGTTACAGTTTACCTCAGAATGTTGCTTTGATCACTCTGCAGGTTATTCAGATTTGTCTCAAATACTGTCTCCCTTCCTCCTTTCCCCTGTGAGATTAATCGACCTTTCTCTTTTGCAGGAGTTGGATGATGGAAGTGCACTACTACGTCTTGCACATCTTTATGAGGTGAGAATCATTTTCCCTTTTAGCCCAAAAAAAAAGAAGAGCTTTGTCAATCCACTTCATTTGAATTTAATGTCGTTGGTGATGTGATAAAAAATCCATGTGAGACCTAGAATCAACAGAAATATGAATCTTTGCAAACCCACGACCGTAATCTAACTATGGAGGCATTGCTTCTTGGATTGACTAAACTAACTCTATCAGGCTATTCACTTACTGCCGCACTTTCCATTAATTCGACACTCACACAAGTCATTTTTTCCTACTTCAATGAAAAGAGAGGTGATTGATATATACCATATCGTATTCATTTCCATCTTTCTTGTTGTGAATATATCTAGCCTGGTGAAGATGCTGAATATTCGACCTTGGCTAAAGTCGATCTGAAGAAGATGTTCGCCAGAAGAATGGTACGTAAAGCTTTTACTGCACTAATGCCAAGGCTCTTCTTAGTGTCTGCCAACTGCACGAATTACTGTCTCATACTGATGGACATTGATAAATATGGCCATGACCACAGATAAAGGAAGTAAAGGAAATGAGCCTGTCTGCAAACCAAGAGAAGTCTGAAATGAAGCGGATGACATGGAAAGTCGAAGGGGAAGTCGTGGCTGAACCAACACCTTTAAGAGGGGGCCCTGTCAATGTCTCGGATCTCATTGTTGAGCTTGGTCCCATGGAAATTCGTACTTTCTTGCTCAAATTCTAAGCATTGTATATAATGCCTCTTTTCATGTAATCAACAACTTCCAAAGTCTCTTTCATACATTTTTTTCATGAAGATGTTAACCAGTACCCCAAAAGGGTACCACTTAGCTCAAGATGAAACCAATAAGTGCAGGTTTTTTCGGCTTTCCTAACAAGTGCAGTTACAGCATCAATGAAGAAGAATGGTAATTTAATTACTTGCTTAGTTTATTAAAGCAATTGGAAAATGGCCTTCACAAGTTTCCCAGCGAGTACTTGTCAAAGATTAATCTTTAAGGAGTACTCGCCCGATGATCGTCAGTTCAAATGTACACAACTGTGTCCTTCAGTGGTAGTTTTCTTCTCTGCTTTGGACTACGCAAAGAGTGCCCATCTCCAGGTTGCATAAGTTGCGAGAGATCAAGAAAATGAACATCTGAACTTACCTAGGAACAACTCATGTTTGATTGTCACACCCCAATTTACAAGAAGAAGGGGCATGACACAGCCGTCCTTTTTACCAAAGGACGCAGCCTCAACGTAACCAAAATTTCAACCCGATATCAACATATATACATCCACATATATATATTTGACAAAAAGGGACAATTGGTTACAATATCAGAGTATATCTATAATCCACAAACATCAAAACATAAACCATTTACAAAGACTAACTTATAAACTTATGAACTATGCATAAGCCATACCCAAAATTTCCACCAAAAAAGTCCTCCCGAACGAACGCTCACGCCTATTCGTGACTCGCTGAAGAACCTGAAAAACAAGTAGATAAGAGGAGTGAGCTACCACGGCTCAGCGAGTAACACATTTCTTCTAAGCGGATCGAGAAATCACTATACACATTTTAAAACACAAACATAACTCACTTTATCATAATACCAAATCATAATTCAAATATCGAAAGCACCAATGGTCGAGTCCATTAGTCAATCTCGTAAAACATGCATCAATGGTCTATTCCATTGTTAATCTCATCAACTCACATCGATGGTCCATTCCATCGACCAAACTCAAATCACATGTCAATGGTCCACTCCATTGACCAATTCATACTCAAATGTCTAACCATGGTCACGCGTAACGCCCGTGACAAAACGACCAAGATTCCCCTTGGCAAGGTCTCCACATATTATTAGCCGGTGGCTCGCCCACAAGGATATCCAGAATAGTATGCGCATACCCACACCCCTCGGGGTCCACGAGACATTGAGCACCAACCACCAATTACAATATCCAGTAATCCAACATCAGAAAGGGAATCATACCACAACTCCAAATTTGATATATATAAATATCAAAACATTTTCTACAACATTTCAAGATTCTTTCACAAATATTTTCACAAATCCTTTTTTCATACAATCATTCAAATCAACGTCAAAATATAATTCTTTTCGAACAACAAAAATGTCAGTAATAGCTCGATCCTGTTTTATGCAACAAAACATGCTTTTTATCAACTCATAGAGTATTTAATCCACCATGTTTCTCAAAACATGAGTTTAAAATACAAAGAAGAAATAGTGTCACTCACCTGGGAAAAGCCAACAATCAACTACTCGCTCACACGAACCGACGCATTCGGATTCCTAACAATTAACAGGAAAATATTAAAAAGCCGAGTAAAAATGATATTCTTATAACGACTCGTCCATACTAAGACACCTACGCATCCCAAAAGTTCACAATTTAGCATAAACCCATCATTTTTAGCTAGGCGCGGCCATGCGCCAACTTCGTCACGCCATAACTTCCTCCACAAAATTCCGATTCAAGCCGTCTTATAGTTTTTAGAAAGCTCTCTTAACGTACAACAACAACCCCAACTCAGCCGCCCCAAAACAGTACCGAAAATAACAAAAAAAAGAGACTCGAAGCCACTGTTCGCTACAGTACCAGATTGTGTCTCCAACTTAAAAATTCCGTTCGAACAAACCGCAAGCTCAAATCACGATCCGAAAGATGCTATAGCTTCACAACATCCCAAAGTACCATTTCTAAAAAAATTTACAGCTTAACGACTCAAAAATTGGGCTTCACCACACAATTACCCATGAAATCCGAATTTCGAGCCCTAATTGCGGCAATTACTTCAAGCAAGTGATTAAAGGCTTCAATTTCTTACCGAACTTGCAAAACACACTTGAGTCGGCTTGATGAGGCGTCTGGGTCACGAGCGCGCCAAATTTTTTCTCTTTTTCCCTTTTTCCTTTCTCTTCTTTCTCTCTTCTCCCCTGTTTTGCGTTTCCCCTGCTTCTGCCGATATTCTCCTCTTTCTCTGCCTCTTTCTCTCTTTTTAAAGCCCAGCCGAAGCTTCTTCCCCTTTCCTTCAGCCTTCCTTTTTCGACTTTTCAACCTTTTATTTTTCTCTTCTTTTATTTTCTTTTCTTTCTTTAAAGCCCATATATTACATTGATGGTGTGAGTGTCAAAAGCTTTCTGCACAGGGCAGAGGCAATAGAAAACTCCAAATGTTTTCATGACTCTGGTCATCATCAAGGTGACAAAATTCATTCATAACCTATTTAGGAACATGATTTCCATCTTGATTGGCATCACCAAAAACCGTATTTTAGCTTCTGAGGAAGAGGAAGACGATCGCTCACACTCTCTACCATGAAAGAAGAGTGTCATTTTACTAATTACTCGGTTCTTCTCTTTTTCTCACGTGATTATCGCTTCGTTTTATGATGCAACTGCAAGCGTAATTCTCATTCCTCTCCTTTTCTTTACCCTTTCAATGTCGTCTGCAAGTCGTTCGACCAAGCACCGCAAATTCGATATCAGTGTGTGTTCAAGCTGAAAAATTACAGCCATGTTGCCTAGGTATGGGGCTGTTTCCTGGATTTCAGGGTTCTATTCATCTTGAGGGATTTTAGGCCTTGTCCAATCAAAAGGTCTCGTCTTGTTCTCCTGGCGTCATAGCTCATGAGAAACCCAGAAAAGATTTCAGGTCGAAGAGAAGAAGCAGGCGGCTGCAGATGTGCTCGATCGGTACTCACAAGTCGGTCATGGCCTGGACCGAGAAACCATCCGACATTGTGAATTGAGGCTGCATCTGATGAAGGTACCAAATTCCATAAATTCTAGAGCATAGTGCGATCGACTGTCTTCTCCTCCATAAGATTTTTGCCTGGACCCGGAGCAGGGACACGGTCGATTTGCTTCCAGATCGGCGAATTTCCACCTCGTTCTTATCTTTCTATTTGTTGGAATTGTTCAGGACATTTCTGAACTGCCTGCATTAGTAAAGAAAGAGCCATTCCATTCTCCAGCAAACTCCGATGCCGTGGGTGAAATCGTCGAGCTCTGGTACAGCTAGACCTGACAAGCAAGACGGTTCTCGAGCTTTATAGTCCATGGTCATCTGAAGCAGAGTTTCTGGATATTTTGCCATATAAGATGCAGGTTGTATCTTAATTGTTCGAACATATTATATTTTGAGATAAGTGTATTGGAAGTCCATTAATTTGTCGATAAAGTGCAATCAGTTAGACTAAGCTTAAACGCTAACAAAAGAACTCTCACACGACAATAAATCGCTTATTCAAAGTGATTATTCAAACATAAACGCAATGCGGACTCACACACAAAACGCTAAAATTTTGCTCCGAGCAAATCATTGCTTCAAATCAACAACCGTCAAACCACACGACTCTACAACACCACAATCCACCATTCCCAAAATATTCTATAGCTCAACAACTTAAAAATCGGATTTCATACGTAGTTTTCACAAAACAACAAATATACGACCCAATTCTAAAAACAACCCTTATGCCGTTCACATGTGAAATCCCCTTTCTCTTCTTCTCATTTATTCTTTTATAGGTGATTGGTTCCCTTTCCGGTCCAATTCCAAGGTGACATAGGGAACCGGACTGGGAGGACGGTTCCCAAAATTGGGAACCAAGGACTGGACCAATTGGTCCAATGATTGAGAACCGAACCGGATGACCGCCAGCTCGGTCCGATTGAAGTTGGAACCGGTCAAATCTTTAAAGACTGAAGAGTGCAGCGAGATCCCCACATCCGGGCGGTTTGATTTCCCTTTTTATCGCATTTATTTATTTCCTCATAAGTTTCTATCGCATTAAAGGCATTAACTTTTGATCGGTCTCTCTCTCTCTCTCTGCTGTACGCAAACCCCCTTCCCCTCCTCCTTCCACAAAAACCACCATGACAAGTCCTCCATATTAGAGAAACGACGAAGAGACTCTACGCCTTAAATTCACTCTGAGCTCGCTCTCGAGCCCTCATGGATCCTCGTGTCTGTGGTGTCTCCTCCCTCTCAGCCCTCGTCGCTGTCCTCGACTCCCACTACTCCGAGCTCGTTGAGAAGGCCCTCCTCCGCCAGGCCTTGGAGGACGCTGTCGGTTGCCATAGAGAGAGGGAATAAGGCGTGAGAGCCAAGAGGGAAGAGCAAGCGTGAGAGGTTGCTTTTCTTTAAAGATTAAAGAGAAAAATGATCAGGTCCCAGCGATTCCACCTCTAGAAGAGGGAAGCGAGCTGAAAATCACCAGTTCCAATTTTATGAAACTAGGAGCCGGACCGGCCCCTATGGGATTTATCCAGAACTGGTCGGTCCTGTCCGGTCTAAGCGGTTTTCGGTCCAAGCAGTCCTTGTTACTCATTCCTATCTTCTTCTTTCTTTCCCCCTCTCTATTTCTTTCTTTCCCTCTCTGTCTTCTCTCTCTTCCTTTTATCTCGATGATCTCTTTTATTCTTTTTCTTTCGACTTTTTAAACTTCTTTTATTTTTCCCACCTTTGACTTTTCAAAACCCCTATCTTACACTCTCAGTCATCAATCGATCCGATTTCTTACTTAAGTGTCTTGATCTGATCGCTTTTTTTGAGTGTCTTTACTAACAGGGATTTTTCAGCTTACTGTGACAAAGGGAAAGTTTGGGTGATGCGCGGAAGTCCATTATCAAGTATAAGGGTTCAATTCCTTCTTTAAAAAGCACTGATTTTTGGTTGAATTCCACTTGCAATCCGAATTTTGTTTGTTGGACATGAGAACACCAACTTTCGCTCGGTTCCCAAATTTGTCCTCTGTCAGGTTTCTGTTTAATGATCCTGTTAAAGATCTGAAGTATCATATGTATATTTTTCTTTGTTTCTTTCCCTTATTTATTTATTTATTTATTTTTTGGCCATAATTTCTTTCCCTTATTTCACTTCATCTTCTTTATCGCAAGGACCATGGCTGCTCAAACTCATGAAGGGGGAGAGAGATGTACAGGTGGAATAACACGTCAATTCAGCAGCATCATTGGCTGGAAACTTGATGGGAGTTGGATTTGACTAACGACTGAATTTTTTTCATGAGACAAAAAAATATTTTGAGTCAAAATTATGAAACGATCTAAAATTGGTGCTTTTTAAAGGATTTGGGCCCATATATAACTAAAAAGAAGTTGTGTTTTTAACAGAATTTGCTCATGTAATTTCACATGGTTCAATTTCCATGGTGCCCAAACATTTAACTCTATATTCAGGCCTCATTGAGACAAAAAGTTAAATGTGTAGGGGGAAAATACCAAAAATAATGAAGCAACATTTAATTTTGTCAATAGTTTAAGGGGTATCGGATTTTTTTACATGCGATAATTGTCTTGTTTGACTTTCGCTTTGTCAGGTCATCAATATATCAATAGGTATCCTTGTCCGGCCCGAAAAGAAACAGACAAATATCTCCCCGAGCGTCCCTCGCGACTTCTCTTTCCTTTTCTATGCATGACGAGGCAACAGCTCATTACATCGACATGATTGGCCAATTTCTCTTTTCACCTTCCATTCCAATCCGTCTTAATGTAGCTCAGAGTAATTTTTCGGTTTGATGTCCGCGCGCTATGATGCAGCCGTTAGATTTTGAGAAGTATCATGTTGTCTACCTCTCTGTCCTTACATGGAAAAAGAGAGTTGCTCAGCATGGCTTTATTTTTTCCCAATAAATTTTCCATGCTTTGTGTTTTATTTTCTATGAAAGAGAAAGTGTTCGGTGGTAAAATGATACCATAGGCTGACGGGACAGGCACCTGCGTAGCACAACCCAACTAAAAATTAACATAAGTCTCTGAAGTGGCGACCAAACCGAACAAAAGTGAAAAATAAAAAGTCGGCCTTCCTTTTTCCTCTCTCCTTTCCTCCACCATCTGCAGTCGTCGATTGGCAGATGGAGAGGTCCATGGTCGAGCCATCCCTCCGTCCTCGCCGTGACTCGCAAATAGAGCCGCATTCTTTATTGTCGTTTGCGGCCATGCTCGTCCGTCGCTGGATCTGGATTCCATGGCCCATGGCCAAGCCACCCCTTCTAAAACCGTCTCCATCGCCCAACCCGCCACAACCTCCAACCTTGAGCACATCGCCCCCATCGTGGCCGCCACACGCAGCGGCAAGTTCTGAAGAACAGCCGCTCGAGAATAAAGACAATGGATCATGGATACAAGACTTTCATAAGCAAGGGAATCCAGAAAAAAATTGATGGAAACCGCTTAAGGAGAATGCAACCGCTAGAAATCTCTAAAGGCAATACCACGCAATCATTATAAATACCATAAGTCATCCACTAGAGACCTTCCACTTAAACTCACGTGATCAATTAAATTCCGACGTGTTTATTAACTATAGCTATCAAATCCGCGTTGTCAATTAAATTTTGATGCGTATCTTATCAAGTGTAACATTGTTGATTATATTCTATCATGATGTCTTTGCATTCTCAAACTTTGTCATCGATTAAATTCTGGCAAAATTTGTTTATGATTGGTTCATTTGTAATAATTGTACTTGCCAGACCTTGTCATTGATTAAATTTCATCACGGTTGGCATTTGTGTGGTTTTATCTAAAGTGGAGTTGTTGATTCTCTCATTCGCCTGGATATTTTTTGTTTGGAGTTGGTGCAGAAGCCGTCTCTTTTAATAAAATATCGAATAATGACTTTTAGTAAAAAATATTTCGTCACCGGTGAAATTCCGCCAGAACAACTGGGATAGATGTTGCTGAGTGGAGAGAGTTCACATACAATAATAAGTCTAGGAAATCTCGCGCTCCACTTGCTCGTAACTAATATCGAGATCATCTGTAGAGAATGTCGAGAATTTCAAGAGGTAAGCAAAGGCGGCATCTAAAGAAAATGTAGGTTTTGGAGTTTACCCGCCTTATGAAATCCTTTCCATTCGAATCGGTGTAGAAGGTCTTCTCCGTGGCCATATTCGCCGTCATTTGTGTTATCACCTCCTTTCCAACTCCATCATCCGTTGGAATTGCTTCTATCTTCAAAGTTCAAAGGAAGAAGTCTTGGGAGGATTTTTTTGGAGACTGGAAGTTAAATCTTTAATACGTAGACGTTGGTGGCAATCAACTTTGCTTGCAAAGCATTGGAAATTCAATCAACCATTTTGTTGCTAAATTTACTAATTCTATCCCATGTTAGAAAGCATAGTTTAACAAAGCAACAGATATAGAGAAGGGCAGCTCACTGCGAATTCGACATCAGCCTGCTCTTTTTCCTTGCATAATCTCGTGACCTGATGAAGTGAAAAAGCAAAATAAGATGTCTGAGAGACAAGCCATTTGGCTCATGTGTTCCCTTTGTGCCTATCCGAAACATCATTAAATATAGCGCTTGATTAGCAGCATGAAGCAAAAAGGGTTTTTCAAGAATGTCATGCTTTCTTGCTCCGAGTGTTTTGGAATGAAGTTGGTTAATGGACTTACTTGATCTAAATTAACAATAAAAAAGGGGGCATTATAGAAGTAAATTACCCAACGTAGCAACTTTGTTCAGAGTACAAAAGCAAATTTAAACTCGGATCGAACGTGAAAACTTAAGCAAACAATGTGACTATCCCAACGTCTGGTCAAATGAATGACACTTCTTATTAGTAGCTTAGCTATTCAAGCCAAATGATAACTACAATGCTTCTGTCTTAACTCCTTGTTGACATATCTACATTCTGGACATCTTTGGTTTTGGGGAGAACTGGGGACAATAATTCACCATGAGCCAAACACAATCCAGGATCAATTTCCAAACACAATCCAGGATCAATTTCTCCCTCGAAACTAAATCAACTGAAATTCTCTTAATCCCCAGCAACAATCAGCAATATATAGCCTTATAATGCCGAAATGATAAGTAGATAAAACAAATAATGACATCAAAGATTTAATGTGGAAAACCCGATGGGGGAAAAATTACAGACCGCCCAAAAACATCTATTAATCACCAAGAATAGCAGGACGCACAAAGTATTTTTCTTTAGTCACACATTGAGTCTCCACATAAACATTACAAGTTCATTTCATCACCACAAAAGTAAATAAATATAAATGAGTTTATAAAACCCTAACCACAATAAGAGAATTTGGAGGCGGTTCTTGATGAACGAAAACCATTAACTCGTAGCTCTTGATCTCACGAATAACTTACTCAAATTTGAGCTAATTCTGTCAACGTTTGGCCTTCAAATCGGGACCAGAAAGTTGCAGCCCCCTTATTTTCTTCTCTTCTCCATTGTTATGACAGTTTCTATTTTCTCTCTCTCTCTTCAAACTTCTTTTTGGGCGCACACCGCACAACCACCACTTCCATTTCTTTTTCAACTTTTGACTTTTCTCTTCTTCTTTTTTTATACATATTTACATATTGGCTAGGCCCCACAAATAAGGCGGACCTAGCCAACAAATCTCCTCCTTCGCCTCATGTGGGAAGATCTATTATGCTCACTTTCCTTCTGCAAGAGTCAAGCTTCATCATAGGCAATGCCTTGGTCATCACATCGGATCTCTTGTTGTTGGCGTGGACTTTCTCAAGTAGGAAGAGCTTCTCTTCTAACTTCTCTTGGATCCAATGGTATTTCACATCAACATGCTTCGATCTTGAATACAACATCGGATTCTTGCCAAGATAATAGCACTCATGCTATCGCAATATAGAATAAATTTCTTTTGCTTCAAACCCAACTCTTGTAGGAATTTTTGCATCCACAAGAGTTCATTTCCTCATTCAATAATAGCAATAT
Source organism: Eucalyptus sideroxylon (assembly GCA_014182405.2). Classification (NCBI taxonomy): domain Eukaryota; kingdom Viridiplantae; phylum Streptophyta; class Magnoliopsida; order Myrtales; family Myrtaceae; genus Eucalyptus; species Eucalyptus sideroxylon. The sequence continues at coordinate 10,703,802 of CM024557.2, forward strand.
ATTCGCCTTTTGTTGTAGACAATGCAAATACATTTTTGTAATCTCAATTGCCATGAAATTGCTCCCTCAGCAAAGATCATTTTGTAACCCGATGTGGATTTCTGAGAATTAATATCACCGACATAGTCCGCATCCGAGTAACCATTCAACTCAACTTAGGCTTCGCATTTCCATAACATAAATAAAGTGTAGAAGCGCCTTTAAGATATCTCAAAATCCATATAACAACGGTCCAATGTTCCTTACATGTGATGATTGTTGATATTTAGAGGTGATTTTCACTTTGTTAACGTGACAAATCAGTTTTGGTGGGTCGAAGCGTTTGCTCATCACCGGCCGTGCTCTGTTGATCCGGTTTTCAAATTTAGGTCTCGCTTTTGGGGTTGTGTTTTGTATCGAATCCTCTATGCAGGCTATACTGGATAATTTTGACCAATGAGCGAAATGTTTATTTGACAAGAAAAGAAGGACTTGAAGCCCCAGAACCAGAGATCAGTACGAACGATCCAAAGCAAAACCCAAATGACCGAAAACCACAAAGATAAGAAAGAAGAGAAAGTAGAAACCCAGCGAGGGAGGCTCTCAAAGGAGGAGGCGACAAGATCAACGGCGCTGTGGCGGGCCAAAACCAAGACCCCCACGACGGCATGCAGTGTGTCGACCTCCCCTTCTGTGCCAACCTCGGAGAGTCCACCCATCGGGGCCATGACTGCGGTGGACATGATCTCGTTCAAGCGGAGCAAGTCCACGGTGACACGAGGCGGGGTATCGGGCAATTGCTGGACAAGGAGGCGGGCAATGACGACTTTAGCCTTAGGTGGCGAGGTAGCAGCTGCGGCCGACAGAAGTCCAAGATCTCCGCCATGCTAGGCAACTAGAAGGTGAACAGAGAAACCAAAGAAAGATGCGAAAAAAGGGAGGAGGAAAAAACATTGCCCTGAAGGAAAATGCCCCCGTCATGGTTGGGGAGTGACACGTGAGATACTAGCGCTCACCGACCGGCCGGCGAGTTGGGACCCTATTTGAGACAGAGTTACTCAACAACTTCAAAGACCATTTATTTGGAAGAATGACTCCACTTAGAATCCTCACATAGCACTTGGATGCTTACATGAATTCCCACTGTAGAAACAATCGAATAATATTAGGTTGACAGCATTCAGCACCGAAACGAAGGACAGAAGTTCGATTTCTAAAGCGAAATGGAAGACATAAAATCTCTCCGGCGCCGGAGAGAATCCCTGGCCAGAACGTGAAGCTGCACACATTGACTCGTATGGTGAACGTCGGCGAATTTGCACCTGCAAATTTAAGAAACAGAGCATGAGATCAAAAACCCAAGCCGAAAGCACCAAAAAATTTTGGAGCGTTAAACTTGGAACGAACCGCAATTTATGTGATTTTGAGAGGAAAACAGAAAGGCCAAGACAAAAGACTCTTTTAACACTTGAACTTACCAAGGACCGAGAAGATCAAAAGGAGGAACAACAGAGCTGTTATGAAGATTCTGAGTGAAGCCATCGGGTTAACGAATCTAAGAACGACGAACCGAATCGAAATTCTGGATACCACGCTTGCTCGAGTCAATTCTCTCTTCCTCGTTTGCTAGCAAAATGCTCGTTTCACAAGTAGAGAGGGAAAGAGAGAAGCGGGGAGAGAGAGAGAGAGTGCGAGGACTCGGAGAGGAAGGGTGACGGTGAAGAGAGGGTGGGGGTTGCTATTTATACAGGGTCTGCGTTGGGCGCGGCTATAGGAAGATTAAATTAAGGTGCTGAATTTACGAAAGAACCCATGGTCAGGTGCTGAATTTACGAAAGAGCCCATTGTCGAGTGCTGAATTTACAAAATTCAGGTGCTCGATTTACAAATCCGTCGAATTAATCAATTAAATTAATCTCGACCGATCGATTTAATCGATTAATTTGATCCATTAATTTAATCGATTAAATCGATCAATCGGGATTAATTTAATCGATTAATTCGATCGATTAATTTAATCGATTAAATCGATCGGGATTAATTTAATCGATTAATTCGATCGATTGAGATTAATTTAATCGATTAAATCGATCGATTAATTTAATCGATTAATTCCATAGATTAATTTAATCGATTAATTCGATCGATCGGGATTAATTTAATCGATTAATTCGATCGATTAATTTAATCGATTAATTCGATCGATTAATTCAATCGATCGAGATTAATTTAATCGATTAAATCAAATTAAATCGATCGATTAATTTAATCGATTAAATCGATCGATCGAGATTAATTTAATCGATTAATTCAATCGATTAATTTAATCGATTAATTTAATCGATTAAATCGATCGATCGAGATTAATTTAATCGATTAAATCGATCGATTAATTTAATCGATTAATTTAATCGATTAATTCGATAGGTTAATTTAATCGATTAAATCGATCGATCGAGATTAATTTAATCGATTAATTCGATAGGTTAATTTAATTGATTAAATCGATCGATCAATATTAATTTAATCGATTAATTCGATAGATTAATTTAATCGATTAAATCGTTCGATTGAGATTAATTTAATCGATTAAATCGATTGATGTGGCAGTTAGGCATCTTTAGACGGAAGAGTGGTACCCATGGGTCAAATAGACTGCATTAGTGGTATAGCAATGGTATTAGTAGTAGCAGTAGGATTGATCGAGATTTAATTTAATCGATTAAATCGATCGATCTAGATTAATTTAATCCAATGAAGCTTCTTCTGTTGACCGAAGATATTCAAGACCCAAAAAGAATTTCAAATTTCTTTTCTTGTTTGTAATCTTGAATATTATTTTTATTAGAAAAATATCTTTATGACCACATAAAAAAATTTATCTAACATAAAAAAATTTATCTAAGTGGATCGCATTTTGCAAACACTCAAATTCGAGACTTAATTTAACATTTATGAGGGAAGATGGGACCCGATTGGTCGTCGGGCAGGTAGGCCAATGAGTGAGTTGAAATTCTCCCAGGGCCGTCAGATTGGCCCGCGGATGGGTGGGATCCCGACACGTGGAGGACGTGATTAAAGGACCGTGAGATTTCGTGCGAGGCGACGTCGGAGGCCTCTTCTTCTTCCTGCTCGGGGAGAGATGATTGAACTTGTATCATTCGGGATCCTCCGACGTCGGAGGATAGCTGTGATTAAAATTATTCATTCGGCTTGCGGACGGCGGGAGCCCGACACGTGGAGGACGTGATTAAAGGACTATGAGATTTCACGAGCGCACTCCCCATGCTCAGAGAACGAATAATATAAGTTTAATCACAGCTATGAAATATATGGTCATATATAATAAAAATTAAAACTCATGAAGGCATAGAATATTCGAATTAAAGAATCAAATTGCTTGAGACCACGAAGAATTAAGGTATCGACTTCATGAAGTGGATGAATCATATAAAATAAAATAGGCATTTGAACGGAAAATAAACATACCCTTTTCACCTTTAAACATCACGGCGCCAATCTCCAAAAAACTCCTCGAACCGTGCTTGAGCAGCTCGGATCGAATTGATTCGGTTTGGTCAAGGTACAAGAAAGCAAAACCCTAGCCCATCCGGGGCTAAGCCCAAAAATAAAAAACCGGCCACTTAACAAAAAAAATTAAAAAATATCAGAGTTATTACAATTTTAAGGTTTATTGCTATTTTAAAAATAATATTTTTTTTTAAATAGCAATAAACCCATAACAATTTTAGGAATCTCCTGTGAAGATTCTGGCGGACCAGACCAACTCTTCATTTTCTTAAAAATTAATGTGACGATTTTAATTTTTTTTTTTCAAGAAAAACACACGATCCATCGCTCGATTGGAACTACAGAATTGTTTTTTTTTTTCGGGCGTAGAATCAAGATATGGTAGGTCCAGTCCAAACCGGTTCTGATTAATAATTCCCCCGAAAGCAAGAGGAAAAAGTCGCACAGCATGAGATTCTCCCAATCATAGCCGAGGAATAATGTTTCCATAGCAGCTTCTACTCTTGGGCGGTTGAACAAAATGGAAAGAGAGCCAGAAATCAGATCAAATCAACAGAAAACCCATGGATCTCAAAGAAAGGGTCAAAGCCACAAGGACGGTGTAAATGTCGGATCCGACTTTTTATGCAATAATATTCCATTTCATAATTCATTATATATATATAATTCATAGTATTTTCGGATAATGAGTTTTACAAACTCAAAAAAAAGATAGCACCATTCACTTTGATATGTCCCAAACTAAACAATAAAATTCACTTGAATCAACATAAGCAAGAAGTAGCTTTAAAACCAAGCAAAATGCTATATTAACTACTGCTTATCTAAACTAAGCTTAAATGGTAACAAAATAACTCCCACGTGATAAAAAATTATTGATCTGAAGCGATTATTCAAACATAAACACAACCCAAACTTGCACATAAAATGCTAAAATTTTGCTCCGACCAAACCATTGCTTAAAATCAAGGACTGCCAAACCCTATGTCTACAACACCACAATTCACCATTCCCAAGAAATTTCATAACTTAACAATTCAAAAATCGAACTTCACGCTCGATTTTCACAAAACTTCGTATATGCAACCTAATTTCAAAGACTACCCGATTAGACCAATGAGGGACACAAACTCTTATAGAAGGGATGCACATGTAAAAAAAACCCCTGCCCCTCCCTCCCCCAGGCCCGCCGGGACCCCCCAAATCCCCTTCTTCACCTTTCTTCTTCTTCTTCCCTTCTTTCCCTTTCTTTCCCAAGTTGCTCTCCGTCTTCTCTTTCTTTCTTTTATCTCGGTGGTCTCTTCTATTCTTTTTCTTTTGACTTTTCAAACTTCTTTTATTTGTGTTTTCTTTCCATCTTTGACTTTTCAAGACCCTTATCTTGCACTCAGTCGTGAATCGGTCAGATTTATTACTTAGGTGTCTTTGATCTGATCGTTCTTCTTTTTTCTTTTTCTTTTTTTTTTTGTCTTTGCTAACAGGGATTTTTCACCTTACTATTAAAAGGGAAAGTTTGGGTAATGCTTGGAAGTCCATTATTAAATATAAGGGCTCAATTCCTCTAAAAAGCACTGATATTAAGTTATGTCCCAATTCTGATTTGAACTTTGTTTGTTTGTGCTGTGCTAGTCAATATCATGGCAAATGCCATTTGCTTGATTAGATACACAATGCAAATCTTGGGTTCTTGATGAATGAAGAATGATATAGACACTTGGAATAACTCTTGAAGATCTAGAGTTTACATTCATGGGGCTAGGTTTTCTACTCTTGCACAAGTTCTCTCTTTGCAACGAGGGCATCCCATCCTTTGGAGTTAAGTCAATGTAGCCTGTAATTTAGGGAGTTTGAGAGTGCAGCAGCATCCTTTAATGCTATAGTAGGTCTAATTGCTTCAATAGCACAATTAAATTTGTTTGCAAATTCTTGTGATATTCGTATATTTGAATTTCGTAGTGGACCTCATTGAAAGCGGATCATAAAGCTGACATTTCTGTGCTCTCAGACATGCGCACATCAGTTTTGCACAAAGGTAAGTCCATGTTCTTTTTGAACCATGACGAGGTTTCTTCCATAAATGGCTCAGATGCAGGGGTTGTCCTGCGATAGGGACAATTTGGCAAGGCAGGAGAGGCCGTGCAATGCCAATCTCTACGCGTGCTTGGGACAGGAGGCGGCATCTATCAGAGGTAAAAAGTCGGGATCGCCTTTGGCCATGTTCTCTGGAATAACAGAGGTTTAGGGAGTGAAACCACCGATTTGTTCTTTGGTCTTGGGAGAAGTTTGGTTCTCCCAACAATTTGAGCTTCTAGTGAAAAGAATAGTCTTGAAGTATCTTATTCTCTGTCGAATAACATGGCACGGTGATGCTTTTTGGGCTAAAAGACGGACAATAAGGCAGCATAAGGAGATCGATTAGAAGCAAACGACACCCCATCCGAAGGACACTGTCCTTGCAGTGCCAGTTTCAGTCTCGGTACTTTCCATGGGCGAATTCCATTTGGTTGCAATGGTTGGAAGGGCGAAGCTTTAAGGCAAAACGAATCGACGCGTGCCAAACCGTGTAGTGCATGCTTGTTTTCTACTGGCAGAAGGAATCAATAGACACCGAAGTCGTGACGTGATCAAAGTCACCAGAAACCCCATAAATCGAGAATTATAAACCCGAGTAAATGTGGTGATTTTTGGTATTTAGAGGTGATTTATCGATTTGTTAACGTGACAAATCAGTTCTGGCGGGTCGAGGCGTTTGCTCATAACTGGTAGTGTTATGTTGATCCGGTTTTCCAATTTACGTCTTGCTTTGGGATTTGTGTTTTGTATTGAAGCCTCGATGCGGGCTCTACTGGATAATTTTGACCAATGAATGAATGTCTATTCGACAAGAAAAAACGGATCTCGAGCCCCAGAACCAGAGATCAGTACAAGAAACAATCCAAAGCATAACCCATATGACCGAAAACCACAAAGACAAAAGGAAGAAGAGAAAGACCAGAGCCAAAGAAGAAGTAGAAACCCAGCGATGGAGGCTCTCAAAGGAGGAGGCAACAAGATCAACGGCATTGTGGCCGGCCAAGACCAAGACGCCCACGATGGCATGCAGTGCGTCGACCACCCATCATGGTTGGGGAGTGACATGTGAGATGCACGTACCTGCCAACCAGCCGGCAAGTTGGGAACCTATTTGAGACTTACTCGACAGCTTCAAATGACCATTTCTATGAAAGAATGACTACACTTCGTATCCTTACGGGGATGGTTACATGAAATTCCACTGTAGAAACAAAATAATATTGTTTTGATAGCATTCCGCACCGAAAAGAAGGACGGAAATTCGATTTCTAACGTGAAACGAAAGTGATAAAATCTCTCAGGCACCGGAGAGAATCCCTGGCCAGACCGTGAAGCTGCGTATGTTGACTCGTACGGTCAACGTTGCTGAATTTGCACCTGCAAATTCAAGAAACAGAGCATGGGATCAAAACCCGAGCCGAGAGCACCTAAAATTTTTTAAGCTTTAAACTAAGAACGAACCACAATTTATGTGATCCTGAGAGGAAAACAGAAGACTCTCTTTTAACCCTTGAACTTACCAGTGACCGAGAAGATCAAAAGGAGGAACAACAGAGCTCCTGCGACGGCCCAAGCGACGGTCTTCAAACGTGCGCAAAGAATGAGTCCCTCTCTTGTCCCACATCGCCTAGGAAGGGAGTTCTGGACTAGCTTATAAGGCTTGGATCCCTCTAATTTGTATAACGCGTTTTAAAGCCACGAAGGAAAAGACCATAACTAGGATGACGGTTCATCCGCATCAGGGCAAACAATATTACACAGTGGGGCCCGGAATGTTACAAGTGGTATCAGAGTCGATTCCCGACTTGACCATATGTAGGGCCACAGCGGCGGGTGACCCAAAGTGGACAAATATTACACAGTGGGGACCCCACGCCAGGGCGGGTGACCAAAAGCGGACAATATTACACAGTGGGGCCCAGGATGTTACAGTGAGAACACTAAAAGGAGTTCTGGACTAGCTTATAACCGTGGCTGGGATAGCGGTTCCACGCCAGGGCGGGTGACCAAAAGCGGACAATATTACACAGTGGGGCCGAGGATGTTACAGTGAGAACACTAAAAGGAGTTCTGGACTAGCTTATAACCGTGGCTGGGATAGCGGTTCGTCCGCGCCAGGGCGGGTGACCCAAAGTGGACAAATATTACACAGTGGGGACCCCACGCCAGGGCGGGTGACCAAAAGCGGACAATATTACACAGTGGGGCCCCGGATGTTACAGCTCCTGCGAAGATTCTGGGTGAAGCCATTTGGTTAACAAATCTAAGAATTAGAAACCGAATCTTAAAATTGAACTGTCGGAACTGTTGGGGCTTCCTCCTTGTTTTTTCGAATTATATCAATAGTTGGAGTCCAGAGGAGGTGCCGTCACCCAGAATCTTCCGGACTATATAATTTGTATCTACCACTCTCTATGTTCCTCTAACACTGCTTATATACATGATCACATGCCGGATTGTTCTATCTTGTACTCCACCACATGTCTTCAAGTCGAGAGTCTCGTATACGACTAGGACTACCCCCGAACTCAATGCGATTAGGTTTTCAATTTCAGCTGACGCAATTTTTCGTTGGGTTCAGTTTTTTTGTTTGGTGGAGACTTCATTCATCAATACACTCCATTGACGAGATAGCAAACCTATTTTTCTTTAAAAAGTTGAGAAAGCAAACGTTAATCTTGGTTTATTATTAAACAAAGTTCTTTTACTAATGTACTTCGTTCACAAGATAAAAGTGTGCTGCACGGATTTTTTTGATAAATTTATGTTGGTGATAAGCTAGACACTTGGAATTTTCTTTTCGTACTAGTTTATATATTGATGACATATTCATTTCCAATTTTATCTCGATTGAGATACATGTGTAAGTGGTGTTAAAAAGTTCCATGTCAAAAAATTGATATGAAGAGGAGTAATTACTAATGTTAATTTGCTCATAACTCAGCAACTTAAGTTTTTGAACGAACGTGAATCCAACGAATTAATCTTCCGCAAACAATTCTTGAGAGCAAATGGAGGAGGTAATTGAGAGGAATTTATAGGGAGCCTAGTCATCTTCAAGTCATTTCGTGAACGAGTCATTTTACACTATAGATTGCGACGTGATTTGAGAGTCTGGAGTCCGGAAGGTTGGAGTTCGGAGGAGGTGCCGTCACCTAAAACCTTCCGGACTCCAACTGTAATATTAGGCTAGTGGTTGCTCGATCTGCTTAGAAAATATATACTCATTGAGGTTGTGGTTACTCACCCCTCTATTTCCAAACCTTTTCAAGTCCTTTGGTTAGCAGTTAGTAGGTCAAAAAGGGCTATCGATGGGGACCTTTGGAAGTAAACTTTGGATATGGTTTAAGGCTGCGTCATTCGGGTGGAAGGATGGCCGTGTTATCCCATACTTGTAAGATTTGGAGTGTGACATCTTATGGTATCAGAGCCGACTCCCGCAGCATGTGACGCCACAGCAAAGGCGCTGTGCCTTAAGGGGGGAGAATGTGATGGCCCAAACTCGGAGCAGTACGGAAGGATGGATTAAGATCGCCTCGGCAGTACACAGGCAAGGCTAAGGGCATGTGACAGCCCAGGCGGCGGTGCGCAGGGAGGAGGGATGGCGGTGTGTCCATGTCTCAGTCCCTGAATGTGCACAAGGAGGGGGCGTCTCCTATCCCATATCACTTAAGAGGGGAGTCCTAGACTAGTTTATAAGACTTGGATTCTCTAATCTATGTAAGTGTTTTAAAGCCGTGAGGGCCAAAAAGCCCAAAGTAGACAATATTACATAATGAGAGGTCCGGGTCCTTACAATGAGTACTCGCCAGTTCAATTGTACGGAATGTGTCCTTCAATAAAAATGAACATATAAACTTACCTAGAACATAAGCTGAAAAATTACAGCGATGGGTAAGGGGCTATTCCCTGGATTTCAGGGTTCTATTCATCTTTTTTAAAAAAAACTAGAAATGCTGAAATCAGTGAAGAAAATTCATATAAGAGACGACTGAATCATTAGTGAAAAACAAAATTCAGATAAGTGAGCAATGTTCACAAGTGTGATCATGGAGAAAAATCTCAAGGAGTGTCTGTCAGTATCCTCGTCCCGATCCGGAAAGAAACAGACAAATGTCTCAACGAACGTCCCTCGCGATTTGTCTCTTTCCTCTTCTCTTCCTTGGCAACGCTTTGTCCGTTTTCTTGGCCTCGGATGAAGTTCCCACAACCACTTCTTTTCACTGAGATGCTCGTTTTATTACTGTTATTCTTGTTTTTGTCAGAATAAACTTCCGCATATTCAACACCCTCTTGTCCGAAAATTATTGAAGATCCCCTTTAGGATCACATCGAATCCCACGAGCCCTTTATCCATTACCCGGGACGATTGCTTTCTTTCTTTCTTTTATTTATTTGAAAAGTGCGGCCTGACTTGCATATAAATAGAAATGAAGTTCGATGAGTACATGTTCGATCTTTGCCGGGGTTGATAAAGAAGAAGCCTGACCCTCGTAACCGGACACAATCATTTTATTGAAAAAGATCGATTTTTTCTTTTCGTTTACATAAACAAGTGAAACCGCCGCATAATTCTTACTTTGGCCTCACTGGGTTTTAGATACCCGATGTGCTCAACTATGGAATGATTGCACCAACACAAAGCACGAATGTTTGCACTTCTAACTAATAGGAAGAGAGAATGAAGCAAAGGCTGTGGACTTTGATGGAGTTCCATGGCAGCATCTGTGCCAGATCACAGTCAAGAGTCGATATCCTACACACACCCCACAAATTACAGGCCGTCCACTAACATCCGATGTAACCGGCTAAGATCCGTGCACCACTCAATCATTGGTCCAACTTTTTGGTGAGTTCACCATTTATCAATTGCATCAACTCAACAGTCACTGTGTGTGTGTGTGAGAGAGAGGGGGGATTGTGAGGGTGTATGTGTGGTTTTTGCTGCTGAAATGGGTACTCTTGTGGTTTCTCTTTTTGTGATTGTGATTTTGGAGATTGTATGGTCGTATGGAGGAGTGGATGGAGCTTACGTGAAGTACAACACTGGTGCCGGAATTGTGGAAGGGAAGTTGAATGTGCATTTGGTCCCGCATTCCCATGATGATGTCGGATGGTTGAAGACCGTCGACCAGTACTATGTTGGCTCAAACAACTCCATCCAGGTCCTTAAATATTCGGGATCGAAGAGCATAGTGAATTTTCGCTATACTGTTCGGTTGATATATAATTCTGCAGTTATGTAAATGGGAAAACGTTTTTATGTGCGTTATTGGTTGTTTAGGGTGCTTGCATTGAAAATGTGCTTGATTCCGTTGTCAAAGCATTGGCGCGAGATCCCAACAGGAAGTTTGTGTTTGCCGAGATGGTAAATTCTGTCAATTTTAGACTCTCTGATACATATCTCTGAAGGCTTCTTTTTGTTTTGATCATCTTCAAACCATGTTTTTGAGTTTTCTGCAATCAGTCAATTTTGCTATCTCAGGCTTGAATCTAGTTGATCAGCTTGACTCTGCCGGTCTAAAGCATTGTGTTCTAACTTCAATCCAATTGACCATCACGATATTAATCCTATTCATATCTGTAATCAGCAAATCTGCAAATCCATTATGGTTGACAAGAAGATACCAACCAGTTTGGCCTTTATCGAAGTTAAAATCTTTGGGCCATGGTGCAATAAAATTGCATTAGAAGAGTAACTGAACTTCCAGGCATGCCACCAAGATGTCAGCATTACAGTCGCACTTAAAATGAAAATGGCCATTACATGATTCTCATTTTTCGTTTAATGTCATTACAAAGACGTATTTTGGCAAGATGAACCTTTGGGATTATATAGCCGCATGCTTCCCATCTTCTATGCTTCATGAATACTACATTTGATAGTACCTGTTACCATTTTTTTCCCGTGAATATTGGTTGTTATTCTGCAGTAAAGACATCTGGTATTCAATAATCTAAACAAAGAAGAAAGATTTGATGCCTCGGACTCTACAGTCATTACTCACCTTTTGCATTTATATTTTCATGGACTTGCATACTGGTTTTCTTAATATCAGCGTCAGTTTATTCTCCTTATTTGCTTATTCTCAGAGCCCTCTTCTGTTGCCCTCAATTGAGGCATAAAATGAAAAAAAAGAGAGCAGATAAACTGTGATTTAACCAAAATAAATGTAAATTATCAAATATTTATGTTGGAAATTGTATGCTTTGATATGCTTGTAAGACAACGCACTTTGTGACACTTGTTTATCTTGATAGATACGGATCATAGCCAACTTCTGCTTCTTTTGAAGTGTACCTTGCTAATTTTTTGTTCACAATTGTTAATTTCTGTGAACAAACAGTTGTTCTTATGCTATAGCTTCTTCACTTCAGGCCTTTGCTCATTCCCCCCGCTGTCCACTTCTAAGCGAGTTTAACTTGATAGAGTAACTAACGAATTTCATGAAATGATAGGCTTTCTTCCAAAGGTGGTGGTTAGAGCAAAGTCCAGAAACACAAGAACAAGTGAGGAAACTTGTGGATGCTGGCCAATTTGAATTCATGTATGCAGTCAGCAAGCATTTAAATGGGTCTATGGCAATTTCTGCGCTATTACTGTCCTGACAGTAATTTTGGCAATTTGCAGAAATGGCGGATGGTGTATGCATGATGAGGCAACAGCTCATTACATCGACATGATTGACCAAACAACTCTTGGTCATGGCCTGATAAAGTCACAATTTGACAAAGTTCCTCGAGTTGGATGGCAAATTGATCCGTTTGGACATTCTGCTGTGCAAGCTTACCTTCTCGGAGCTGAGGTAGAAGATTCTATCTAAGGTTTTCTCAATGTCGACCTTTTCTGTTATCACCTTCCAATCAGTCTAAAGTGTAGCTCTGAGTTATTTTTTGTTTTGATGTCTGCACACTATGATAGAACCATTAGACTTTGAGAAATATCATGTTGTCCGACTTTCTTTGTCCTTAAATTATATATATATATATACATACAAAAGTTTCTCCCTATGGTTTTTTTCCTAATAAATTTTCCATGCTTCGTGTTGTATTTCCTATAAAAGGACCACCACCATTTTTGCAGGTTGGATTTGATTCCTTGCATTTTGCGAGGATTGATTATCAAGACAGAGCGACTCGCAAAAATGATAAATCTCTTGAGGTTATATGGCGTGGGTCTAAAACGTTTGGTTCCTCATCTCAGGTTCGAAATAGAAGCAACCTTATTACCTTCATTTTCTTGGTTAGTTCACCTCATTAATATCATGCACTTGTCTGTGCCCTTGTAGATTTTCACATATGCATTTCCCATTCACTATAGTCCACCGGAAGGTTTTAATTTTGAGGTGTCTAATGATTTTGAGCCTGTTCAGGTGCGTTCTGTTATTCAACCAAATTGACCACTTTCAAGCTTTTCTTTTTCTTCTGGCAGACAGATTCACAATTGAGATATTCAAACTGCAGGATAATACTCTCCTATATGACTACAATGTCGAAAAAAGAGTGAATGATTTTATTAGTGCTGCAATGACACAGGTATGCTCTTAGCTTTTCGCAGACAACAGCTCTGTTGTATCTTGGATTGTCTCAGACCAAGACTGACCATCGGCAAGTAATTATATGTGAATAAACATCACTGAGGTACACATATAGGAACTCATTTTCCCAATGAACAGGCAAATGTTACAAGAACAAATCACATTATGTGGACCATGGGTGATGATTTTGTGTACCAGTATGCTGAGTCTTGGTTCAAGCAGATGGACAAACTCATTCATTATGTTAACAAGGTAAAACTACCTAATCTACTATTTGCTTTTATGATTGCAGTATGTGAGTGTTTATGCTTCAAAACACTTGAAGTTTTGCAAATATCATTTCCAGTCACCAATAATCTGGAGACTTACCTATGTGTCAAGGCTGTGGTACTTTCACCAGTATCTTTTTCTTTGAGATGTAACACCAAAGGATCTACAGTTAGTTTAGAATAACACTTTCTAAGCTTACTCTGGAGAGGAGAGATATGCTTTTGCCCTTTTCTTTTTTCTCTCAATGCACTTGCCATAATTTTCTTTTCCTGTTCCTGATATTTCTTCTCTCTCAGGATGGTCGGGTGAATGCATTATACTCTACACCATCTATTTACGTCGATGCCAAAAATGCAGCAAATGTATCATGGCCTTTGAAAACTGATGATTACTTACCGTAACTATCTCTCTTTTACCCATCTCAGTTGCCTCTACGTGATATATCTATTCCAATCACCATCAACAAGATATATGACAGACGCTTCTTTGTACAGGTATGCAGATAGAAAAGATGCCTACTGGACTGGTTACTTTACTAGCCGGCCAGCCCTGAAACGATATGCTAGGATGCTTAGTGGATACTATCTGGTATTGTTTTTCTTTAGTGGTGATCATACTATATCAGAACACAGTATTTCTCTTCCTGTTGCTGTGTTATTGTAAGCTGAGTAGAATACTCACAACTTAGATTATTTTGTCTTCAGTGTTTTCTTACATCTATGTAATTTAGGTTTCTGGAGGGATGAGTTGCGATATCTTCGAATGGCTTATGTGCCATGGGCAGGGTTGATTTTTCAATTGAACATCTGAGGAGATATTGTGTTTTATGATAAATGTCATCTATCCCACAAATGTACTGTGTATAGCACCATTAAACATTGCCATGATTGTGCTCTCTTTTGTCAATTTAGGCAGCCCGCCAGCTTGAATTTCTTGTGGGGCGCAGGTCCAATGGTCCTAGCACTTCCAGGCTTGGAGATGCCTTAGGATTAGTGCAACATCATGATGCTCTCACCGGTACTGCTAAACAGCACACAACCAATGATTATGAGAAGCGCCTAGCTATTGGAGCTTTTGAGGTCGGAAAGTAAAGTCCCGTTAAATTTTCCCTTTTGGGGTTCCTTGTTCTCAATTCTCAATTAAATCTCTGAATGCTCTTTCTTCTAAAATCGATTAGGCAGCAGCTGTTGTTGATAATGCTCTCTCCTGCCTAGTTGGTAAGAAACCAGGAGGTCAGTGCTCATCACCTGCTTTGACCTTTAGCCAGGTACGTTTTAATCTAATTCCTACAGAAGGATTTAGAGATGTCCTTCAAACTATCATATAAGCGAGTCAGTTCATTGGAGTTTAAATTTTGTCTAAAGACCAAATGTTTCCCTTACTCAAGATGACCTGTATTCATCTTTGGTTTACGTCACTGTTTTTACAGTGCCAATTACTCAATATAAGTTTCTGCCCAGCAACAGAGGAAGATATTCTGGACGGAAAGAGTCTGGTAACTTTTTGGGTTTTATGCTATGAATTCTTTAAAGAAACGTGTATATTCTCATTGAAATTTCTTTATCAGGTTGTGGTAGCATATAATTCGCTTGGATGGAATCGAACTGATATCGTAAGGATCCCAGTGAGTATATACTTCTTTGCACCAATAGTTTAAGCATTAGGAGATTGATAATTGCTTCTAGATATAATTTGGCAAAGAAAATGTCTACCAGGTTACTGATTCAGATTTGGTCGTCCATGACTCTTCTGGAAATACCATTGAAGCGCAATTTATCGATTTGGATAGTGTTACAATCAACTTGAGGAACTTCTATGTGAAAGCCTACTTGGGATTATCACCACAGCAGGTCCCCACGTACTGGCTTATATTTCAAGTTTCATTACCGCCGTTGGGTTGGAGCACATACTTCATTTCTAAAGCAGCTACAGAAGGTTGGCATTTACATACTTGATTCTTGTATTCAAGCCTCTGAGATTGATACTTATGTCACCTGATGTGGCTTGCTAGAGTAGATTTCATGAACAGGAAGTAGAACAAATGACGAGTCAAAGTTCAAACCCATAACAATCAGCATGAGGTAATATGCATCATGGAGGAGTGAAAATGAGCCTAGACTCGCTCCAAAATTCAAACCCATAACAATCAGCATGAGGTAAAATGCATCATGTAGGAGTGACGATGAGCCTAGACAAGCTCCAAAACTATTCCAAGTCAATTAGAAGTGCATGTGTCTGAGGCCGTAAAACCGATCAGCACAATCAATTCAACACAGCTTCATAGTTGTCAGTAAGCCATGCGGACACGTTTAAATCTACTTTCCTTAGCTGGGCTTCAAAATGATGCAGGGCATGAAACTACTGTCCTTTCTACACTGAGCAATCCACAGAATGATACCTTAGAAGTTGGACCAGGGGATCTGAAGATGCTATTTTCGTCAACCTCGGGGCAACTTGTCCGGATATTAAACTCTAAAACTGGGGTGAGTCAAGTTAGTGTCATTGATTTTTGTTTTAGCAATGAGATTTTCTTCCAAAGTGTGTTCACTTTTCCGTTATCATTTCACCATGCATGGATAATTCCATTGAAATTGTCAATCTCATCTTATTCACTTCTTCAAAGTTCTTTTGACCAAATCCAAACTAGTGACATTTTTGTAGAAAAAAAGTGCTCTTTCCAAATTACTTGTACAACCCCAATAAAACTTTGTCTAAGAAAAGGGCCATTTTCGTATTGCCAAAATAGATTACTGTGCTCAGTAGGATTGCTAGATAGATAAAATTGATTGTAACTGCAAAAGGATAACTGAAAGTGCTGAGCTCTTGAAATTCTACAAACTTCTATGTTGAATATTTCAATTTTCGCTCACCAATTTCTCTTGAAATGTGTTGCTCCTTGATGAATACATCGATTACCAAACAAGTTACAACGATTAAAATGAGTTCTGGAATGCAACTTGGCTGCTTCAGCTTCCTAGCTTCGATCACGTCTTCCTAATAATAATTTTGGATGCTCAATTGAATGATGTACCTGTAATATCTTCAATGTCAAGTGAGGATCAGCTGAATCAATCTTCTCTGTTTACAGCATTCTCATCTCTACTTTCTGCCTTTTCTTTTGCTTCTTGGATTGGGTCTTGTGGTTGGCATCTTAACCTTCTTTGTGAGTATGTCTCAAGTTGTAAGAGCATCTCAAGGCCCTCCTACGATTTGAGATGAATGTGTAATTCTAGTTTGATGAGGATTTCTCCTAAAACTTAGACGTTTCCGTTAATAAAATAACATTAGCTTTTCTTCAGGATTTGACAAGAATTGAATGTTCTACTATGTAACACTTCTTGTCCTTCCGTTACTTGACCTATTGGATCACCTTCCAGTGCAATCACAAGGGTTTCTTATATGCTACTATGAAGCTATGCCAATTTCACTGCATAGCATTTAGTTGACTGACTCACGTTTACCAGGTTGATGTACCAGTACAGCAAAGCTATCTCTACTATGCCTCAAGTATCGGCGATACAGATGATTCTCAGGTAGCTCTTTCTGCGGTTGATTTGTGACACAATGTAGATGGGTATCTAGACCTATTCACAGCACAAGCCCAGGAATGGTAGATAGATGACTGCAAGTGCTCAGCAGAGTTTTTTTATTGCAGGCTTCTGGTGCGTACATCTTCCGCCCAGATAGGGCTCTTCCAACAATTGTTTCGAGAGAAGTAAGCAGCCTGTATTACTCAGCTGTGCATGCTCTAAGTAACTCTTGGAACATTAACTAATACTATCCATTCGATGATGTCATATATTAGATCTTTCCTAACAACAAGATAGGACAGATAAGAGTTCATGACCTATTTCAACTCTCACAGGTACCCCTGAAGGTTGTTCGGGGTCCACTAGTTGATGCAGTGCATCAACAGTTCAGTTCATGGATCTACCAGGTCACTTGTTTGATAAATTAACAACAAGCACACATTGTTCTTGCTTATTCCTATGATTTGCTTGGCTGTTTCTCTTTCTTTTCAAGAACCTATGGGTTTTAGTTGCCATGGGCTTATGGAACTCAAGATACTTGAAGGACCCAAAGAAGTCCAGAATGTAGATATTTCAACAAAGACCTAGACTGAAGCATTGTAGTTAACATTTGGCTTGAATAGCTAACCTACTGATCAGAAGAGTCATTCATTTAACCAGAATCCTTGACACAGAAAAAATGCTACTTGCTTATTGTATGTTGGACATTCACATTAATTGCTTAAGTTTTCAAGTTCGATCCGAGTTTAAGTTTGCTTTTGTACTCTGAACAAGGTTGCTACCTTAGTAAACAAGCAATTATGAGGATTTTGATTTTGATGGTAGAGAACAGGATGGTAATTTACTTCTAATATCCCCTTCTTGATTGCTAATTTAGATCAAGTATGTCAATTGACCAACTTCATTCCAAAACACTTGAAGCAAGCTATCATGACATTCTCGAGAAACCCTTTTTGCCTCATCTGGTGTGCATTGCTGCTAATGAAGTGCTATATCTTATGATGTTTTGGCCTGGCTCAAAGGGAACACATGAGACAAATGACTTGATTCTCATACATCTCATTTTGCCTTTTTACTTAATCAGGTCACGAGATTATACAAGGACAAAGAGCAGGCTGATGTTGAATTCACAGTGAGTCACACTTCTCTATATTCGTTGCCTTGTAAACTAAGATTTTTAACGTACGACAGAATTAGTAGATTTAGCAACAAAACAGTTGATTGGATTTCCAATGCTTTGCATGCAAAGTCCATTGATTTACCGTCACTAATGTCTACATATTAAAGATTTAACCTTCAGTCTCCAAGAAAATCCTCCTGAGACTTCTTCCTTCGAACTTTAAAGATAGGACCAATTCCAACAGATGATGGAGTTGGAAAGGAGGTGATAACACAAATGACAGCAAATATGGCCACGGAGAAGACCTTCTACACTGATTCTAATGGAAGGGATTTCATAAAACGGGTAAACTCTGAAACCTACATTTCCTTTAGATGCCGCCTTTGTTTATCTCTCAAAATTATCAACATTCTCAACAGATGATCTCAATACTAGTACTAGCAGATGGAGAGCGAGATTTGCTAGACTCATTATCATATGCGAACTCTCTCTACTAAGCAACATCTATCCGAGTGTTTAGTTATAGCTTGTGATGTTCTTCAGAAATTTCACATTTCAAAGGTCGTTTCAAAGAAAATTGGTTCACTTAACATCAAATGACATTAGCTGGAATTTGCATTTTCATCATCAACTGAACTAAATCTTCAGCGAAATGATGCGCAACATATTCTTCCAGTCATGGCGTAAAGTCAGACAACAGCCATCTTGCTAAATTCATCGCTTGTCCTACTCTGACCCGAAATAGCTTACTATGGTTCATGCAGGTGCGAGATTATAGACCAGATTGGTCCCTCACTGTTACTCAACCTGTTGCAGGAAATTACTATCCAGTAAGCTCTTTAAATATAATGATTTACTAAATGACTGCGAGTTAACAATACGGTGCTTGAACATATGAAATTATATCAACCTATAGCATAGACTCCAGAATATATTTTTCCCCTAAAAATGATCCTCTCTCCTACACTATGCCGTCAGATTAATCTTGGAATTTTCACCACGGACAACAAAACTGAATTCTCGGTCTTAGTGGATCGTGCGGTTGGGGGAGCCAGTATCAAAGACGGGCAAATAGAGTTGATGCTTCACAGGTTCGGCACATCCTTTCCATGCTCTGCCCCATATGAGTCCTTCCTTTCTTTGCGTTAGAAATCTTTTACCTTCTCTTGCTTCATGCACCAGGCGAATACTTAAAGATGACAGCAGAGGAGTGGAGGAAGCTCTCGACGAGAGGGTGTGCATTGCAAATAACAGTACGTGCAAAGGACTGACGGTGCGTTACGTCGCCAGAAGTTCTCTGTGGACAACCAATTGTTTCTCTTCGTTCATTTTTCCAAGTGATGTATTTTCAGATACGAGGACACTACTACATAGGCATCAACAAAAGGGGGACAGGAGCTCGCTGGCGACGGACAACTGGCCAACAAGTGTACTCACCTTTAGTTCTGGCTTTTGCACATGAGGTGGGGATTGAATGCCTTAGTTTTTTGAGGTCTATGCTTAAGCCTTTACCTGAGCAAAAGATAATGACCCTGCAGAAGATGGAGGACTGGACAGCTTCTCATGTTACCATTGCGACTACTATGGATTCAAGTTACAGTTTACCTCAGAATGTTGCTTTGATCACTCTGCAGGTTATTCAGATTTGTCTCAAATACTCTCTCCCTCCCTCCCCTCCCCTGTGAGATTAATCGACCTTTCTCTTTTGCAGGAGTTGGATGATGGAAGTGCACTACTACGTCTGGCACATCTTTATGAGGTGAGAATCATTTTCCCTTTTAGCCCAAAAAAAAAAAAAAAAGAGCTTTGTCAATCCACTTCATTTGAATCCAATGTCGTTGGTGCTGTGATAAAAACTGCATGTGAGACCTAGAATCAACAGAAATATGAATCTTTGCAAACCCATGAGAGACTGTAATCTAACTATGGAGGCATTGCTTCTTGGATTGACTAAACTAACTCTATCAGGCTATTCACTTACTGCCGCACTTTCCATCAATTCAACACTCTCACAAGTCATTTTTTCCTACTTCAATCAAAAGAGAGGTGATTGATAATACCATATTGTATTCATTTCCATCTTTCTTGTTGTGAATATATCTAGCCTGGTGAAGATGCTGAATATTCGACCTTGGCTAAAGTCGATCTGAAGAAGATGTTTGCTGGAAGAACGGTACGTAAAGCTTTTACTGCACTAATGCCGAGGCTCTTCTTAGTGTCTGCCAACCGCATGAATTACTGTCTCATACTGATGGACATTGATAAATATGGTCATGACTACAGATAAAGGAAGTAAAGGAAATGAGCCTGTCTGCGAACCAAGAGAAGTCTGAAATGAAGCGGATGACATGGAAAGTTGAAGGGGAAGCGACAGCGGAACCGGCCCCTTTAAGAGGGGGCCCAGTCAATGTCTCAGATCTCGTTGTTGAGCTCGGTCCCATGGAAATTCGTACTTTCTTGCTCATATTCTAGGCATTGTCCATTATGCCTCGTTTTATGTAATCAATTAACTTCCAAAGTCTCTTTCAAACACTTTTTTTCATAAAGATGTTTATCCAGTGCCCCAAAAGGGTAACATTTAGCTCAAGATAAAACCAATAAGTGCAGTTTTTTTTTTTGGCTTTCCTTACTGGTGCACTTACAGTGTCAATGAAGAAGAATGGTAGTTCAATTACTTTCTTAGTTTATTAAAGCAATCGGACAATGGCCTTCACAAGTTTCTCAGCGAGCACTCGTCCAACGTTAATCTTTAATGAGTACTCGCCCAGATGATCGCCAGTTCAAATGTACAGAACTGTGTCCTTCCTGGCAGTTCTCTTCTCTGCTTTGGACTACCCTAGGAGTGCCCATCTCCAGGTCGCATTAGTTGTGAGAGATTAAGAAAATGAACATATTAACTTACCTAGGAACATCTCATGTTCGATGTCAGTGTGTGTTCAAGCTGACGAATTACAGCGATGTTGCCAAGGTAAGGGTTCTATTCATCTTTTAAAAAAAATAATAAGAAGAAACAAAGCTAGAGAGGCTAAAATCAGTGAAGAAAATTAATATAATGGACAGACTGATTATCAGTGAAAAAAAAAATATATATTCAAGATAAGCGAGCAACGTTCACAAGTGACCATGGCGAAAAATCTCAACGAGCGTCAGTCAGTATCCTCGTCCCGCTCCGAAAAGAAACAGACAAATGTCTCAACGAACGTCCCTTGCCAGTTGTCTCTTTCGTTTTGTCATCCTTGGCCTGCTTCGTCCCGTCTTTTGGCCTTGGACGAAGTCCCCACAGCGACCACTTCTTTTCAATGGAGATGCTTGTTTTAGTACTGTTATACTGGTTTTTGTCAGATCGCACTTCGCATATCTCAACGCCCTTTGTCTGAAATTATAGAAGATCACCTTTACGAGCATGTCGAATACCCGGGACGATTGCTTTCTTTCTTTTGTTGAAAAGTGCGGTCCGACTTGCATATAGATAGAGATGAAGTTCGATGAGTCCGTGTTCGATCTTTGCCGAGGTTTATAAAGAGGAAGTCTGACCATCATAACTGGACCGGACACAATCATTTTTATCGAAAAAGATCGTTTTTTATTTTTTATTTTTTCTTTTTTTTTGTTTCGTTTGCGTAAACAAGTGAATCCGGGGCATAATTCTTACTTTGGCCTCACTGGGTTTTAATTCTTACTTTGACCAAGTCCTTTTGCTGAATTATTGAATGAGCACCAACACAAAGGAAGTATCTCTGCACTTCTAACTAATAGAAAGAGAGAATGAAGCAAAAAGAATTGGTCAGAATCTGTGCCAAATCACAGTCAAGAGTCAATATCCTACACACACCGCTATGAATTACAGGCCGTCCATTAAAGTCCAATATAACCGGCGGAGATCCACCCATCACTCAATCATTGGTCCAACCTTTGGGTGAGTTCACCATTTATCAATCGTTTCAAGGCAACAGTCACTGAGAGAGAGAAAGAGAGAGTAGTTGGGGTTGCTGAAATGGGTACTCTTGTGGCTTCTTGTTTTGTGATTGTGATTTTGGAGGTCGCATGGTTGTATGGAGGAGTGGATGGAGCTTACGTGAAGTACAACACTGTTGCTGGGGTTGTGGAAGGAAAGTTGAACGTGCATTTGGTCCCACATTCCCACGATGACGTCGGATGGTTGAAGACCATCGATCAGTACTATGTTGGGTCAAATAACTCCATCCAGGTCCTTAAATTTTTGGGTTCAAACAGAAGAGTGAAATTCGGCTATACTGTTCAGTTGATATATAATGATGCAGTGATGTGAATGGCAAAATGTTCTTATGTGTGTTACTGGTTGTTCAGGGTGCTTGCGTTGAGAATGTGCTTGATTCCATCATCAAAGCGTTGGCGCGAGATCCCAACAGGAAGTTTGTGTTGCCGAGATGGTATATTCTGTTAATTTTAGACTGTCTCTGATGCATATATCTGAAGGCTCGTTTCCGTTTTGATCAGCTACAAACCATGTTTTTGAGTTCTCTGCAATCAGTCAATTTCTCAGGCTTGAATCTAGTTGATCAGCTCGACTCCGCTGGTCTAAAGCATTGTGGTCAAACTTCAATCCAATTGGCCTTCGTGATATTAATCCTTTTCATATTTATGGTTGACAAATCCGCAAATCCATTATGCATGACCTGAAGACACTGACCGGTTTGGCCTATAACGAAGTCAAAATCTTTGTGCAATGGTGCAATACAATTGCATTAGAAGAGCAACTGAACCTCCAGGCATGCCACCAAGACACACTGGACAGAAGATATTGAAGTTCAACATTACAGTCCCACTTAACTTGAAAATGGCCATTACATGATTCTCGTTTTTAATTTCATGTTGCAAAATGAAGATGTACTTCGGCAAGATGAACCTTTGAGATTATGCAGCCACATGCATCCTGTCTTTTATGCTTCATGAACACTACATTTGATAGTACTTGTTACCATTTTTTCCCCGTGAATATTGATTGTTATTCTGCAGTAAAGACAACTGGCATTCAATAATCTAACACACACAAGAAAAATTTGATGCCTAAGACTAAGTAATCTTTACACAACTTTTGCATTTATATTCTCGTGGACTTGCATACTGATTCTCTTAATCTTCTCAGCGTCAGTTCATGCCCCTTAATTGCTTGTTCTCAGAGTCCTCTTCTATTACCCTCAATTGAGGCCAAAAAGGAAAAAGAGAGAGTAGAGAAACTGTGATTTAACCAAAGGAGATTTAACTTATCAAACATTTATGTTGGAAATTGTATACTTTGCTATGCTTGTAAGATAACGCACTTTGTAATACTTGTTTATCTTGATAGATGCAGATCATAGCCAACTTCTGCTTCTTTTAAAGTGTACCTCACTAATTTTGCTCACGATTGTTAAACAATCGTAATTTCAGTGAACAAACAGTTGTTGTTATGCTGTAGCTTCTTCACGTCAGGCCTTCATTCATTCCCTCCACTGTCCACTTACAAGCGAGTTTAACTTGATAGAGTAACTAACGAATTTCATGAAATGATAGGCTTTCCTCCAAAGATGGTGGCTAGAGCAAAGTCCAGAAACACAAGAACAAGTGAGGAAACTTGTGAATGCTGGCCAATTTTAATTCATGTATGCAGTCAGTAAGCATTTAAAGGGGTCTATGGCAATTTCTGCACTATTACTGCCCTGGCAGTAATGTTGGCAATTTGCAGAAATGGCGGATGGTGTATGCATGACGAGGCAACAACTCATTACATCGACATGACTGACCAAACAACTCTGGGTCATGGCCTGATAAAGTCACAATTCAACAAAGTTCCTCGAGTTGGATGGCAAATTGATCCATTTGGACATTCTGCTGTGCAAACTTACCTACTTGGAGCTGAGGTAGAAGATTCTATCAAAGGTTTTCTCGACGTCAACCTTTTCTGTTTTCACCTTCCAATCAGTCTTAAGTGTAGCTCTGGGTTATTTTTTTTTGTTTTGATGGCCGCACACTATGATGCAACCATTAGACTTTGAGAAGTATCATGTTGTCTAACTTTCTATGTCACTAAATCAAAAAAAAAAAAAAAGAGTTGCTCGGCATGGTCTTTTTCCCAATAAATTTTCCATGCTTTGATTTGTATTTCCTATCAAAGGATCATCACCATTTTTGCAGATTGGATTTGATTCAATGCATTTTGCGAGGATTGACTATCAAGACAGAGCGAATCGCAAGAATGATAAATCTCTCGAGGTTATATGGCGTGGGTCTAAAACATTTGGTTCCTCATCTCAGGTTTGAAACAGAAGCAACCTCATTACCTTCATTTTCCTTGGTTACTTCACCCCAAAGATTAATATCATGTGCTTGTCTGTGCCTTTGTAGATTTTCGCAAATGCATTTCCCATTCACTATAGTCCACCGGAAGGTTTTAATTTTGAAGTGTCTAATGATTTTGAGCCTGTTCAGGTGTGTGCTGTTATTCAACCAAATTAATCACTTTCAAGCTTCTTTTTGTGGCAGACAGATTCACATTTGAGATATTCAAACTGCAGGATAATAATCTCCTATATGACTACAATGTCGAAAAAAGAGTGAATGATTTTATTGGTGCTGCAATGACACAGGTATATTCTTAGCTTTTTGCAGACAACAGGTTTGTTGTATCTTGGTTTGTCTCAGACCGAAACTGACCATTGTCAAATAATTATATTGAATAAACATCATTGAGGTACAAATACAGGAACTCATTTTTCCCAATGAACAGGCAAATGTTACAAGAACAAATCACATTATGTGGACCATGGGTGATGATTTTGTGTACCAGTACGCTGAGTCTTGGTTCAAGCAGATGGACAAATTCATTCATTATGTTAACAAGGTAAAACTACCTGCTTTACTATTTGCTTTTATGATTGTGAAACACGAGTGTTTATGCATCAAAACACTTGAAGTTTGGCAAAGCTCATTTCCAGTCACAGATAATCTGGAGACTTCCACCAGTATCTTTTTCTCTGAGATGTAATATAAAAGGATCTACAATTAGTCTGAAATAACACTTAGTTTAAAATGACACTTTCTAAGCTTACTCTGGAGAGTAGAGATATGTTTTTGCCCCTTTCTTCTCCTTTTTTTTTTCCAATGCACTTGCCATAATTTTCTTTTCCTGTTCCTGATATTTCTTCTCTCTCAGGATGGCCGGGTGAATGCATTATACTCTACACCATCTATTTACATGGATGCCAAAAATGCAGCAAATGTATCATGGCCTTTGAAAACTGACGATTACTTACCGTAACTATCTCTTTTTTACCCATCTCAGTTGCCTTTATGTGATATATCTATTCCAAACACCATCGACTTGATATATGACCGACACTTGCCCCTGTGTACAGGTATGCAGATAGAAAAGATGCCTACTGGACTGGTTTTTTTTACTAGCCGGCCAGCCCTGAAAGGATATGTTAGGATGCTTAGTGGATACTATTTGGTATTGTTTCTCTTTATTGGAACTCACACTATAACAGAGCACAGTATATCTCTTCATGTTGTTGCGCTTTTGTAAGCCAAGTAGAATGCTCACGACTTGAATTATTTTGTATTCAATGCGTGCTTACAACTATGTAACTTAAGTTTCTAAAGGGATGAAATGTGATGTCTTGGAATTATTTATGTGCCATGGACAGGGTTAATTCTTCAAACGAACATCTGAGAAGATATTGTGTTTTCCCCCCTTCCTTCTATGATAAATATCATCCATCCCATATATGTACCAAGTATAGCACCATTAAACATCACCATGACTGTGCTCTCTTTTGTCTATATAGGCAGCGTGCCAACTTGAATTTCTTGTGGGGCGCAGGTCCAGTGGTCCTAGCACTTACAGGCTCGGAGATGCCCTAGGATTAGTGCAACATCACGATGCTCTCACCGGTACTGCCAAACAGCACACAACCAATGATTATGAGAAGCGTCTAGCTATTGGAGCTTCTGAGGTCGGAAAATGAAGTCCCATTGAATTTGCCCTTTCAGGATTCATTGTTCCCAACTCTCATTTAATCTCTATATGCCTTTGTTCTAAAATCAATTAGGCAGAAGCTTTTGTTGATAATGCTCTCTCCTACCTAGTTAGTAAGAAACCAGGAGGTCAGTGCTCATTGCCTGTTTTGAACTTTAGCCAGGTAAGTTTTAATTCAATTCCTACAATTTCCAACAAAAAGGAATTGTAAACATTCTTCAAACTATCATATAAGCTAGTCGGTTCATTGGGACTTAAATTTTGTCGAAAGACTAAATGTTTCACTCGCTCAAGATGACCTGTATTCATCTCTTGCTTACGTCAACGTTTTTTACAGTGCCCGTTTCACTCGCTCAAGATGACCTGTATTCATCTCTTGCTTACGTCACGTTTTTTACAGTGCCCGTTACTCAATATAAGTTTCTGCCCAGCAACAGAGGAAGATATTCCAGACGGAAAGAGTCTGGTAAGTTTTTGGGTTTTATGCTGTATATTCTTCAAAGAAATATGCACGTTCTAATAAAAGTTTTCTTTATCAGGTTGTGCTAGCATATAATTCGCTTGGATGGAATCGAACTGATATTTTAAGGATCCCCGTGAGTATTTTACTTCTTTCCTGTTGTGCCAATAGTTTATGCATCAACAGAATAATAATTGCCCCTCGATATAATGTGGCAATGACAATGTCCACTAGGTTACTGATTCAAATTTCGTCATCCGTGACTCTTCTGGACATACCGTCGAAGCGCAACTTATCGATTTGGATAATGTCACAATCAACTTGAGGAACTTCTATGTGAAAGCCTACTTGGGATTATCGCCACAGCAGATCCCTAAGTACTGGCTTGTATTTCAAGTTTCATTGCCACCGCTGGGTTAGAACACATACTTCATTTCTAAAGCAGCTACAGAAGGTTGGCATTTACATACTTGATTCTCGACAACAATCATTCAAGCCTCCGAGATTGATATTTATATCATCTGGCAAGGCTTGCTAGAGTAGATTACGTGAACAGGAAGCACAATGAATAATGAGTCAAAATTCAAAACCTTAAGAATCTGCATGGCCCAAACTGCGTCATGGAGGAATGGAGATGAGCCTAGACATTCTCCAAAACTATTCAGAATCCATTCGAAGTGCATGGTTCTGAGGCCGTAAAACCAATCAGCACAATTAATTTGACACAGCTTTCAAGTTGTCAGAGAGCCACGTCGACTCGTTTAAATTTACTTTCCCTCATCTGGGCTTCAAAATGATGCAGGGGAAAGTAAAACTAGTTTCCTTTCAACACTGGGCGATCCACAGAATGATACCATAGCAGTTGGACCAGGTGATATGAAGATGCTATTTTCATCAACCTCTGGGCAACTTGTCCGGATATTCAATTCTAAAACAGGGGTGAGTCTAGAGAAAGTTACGAGATTTTGTTCCAGAGTGTGTTCACTGTTCTATTACCTTTTCACTGTGCATGCATAAAATCCATTGAAATTATCAATCTCATTCACTTCTTCAAAGTTCTTTGGACCAGAATCATACTCGTGACTTTTCTGTAGCAAAAACTTGTTCTTTACAAAGATTTTGTACAAGCCGAAATAACTGGCTCTAAGAAAAGGCCTATTTTATGTACTGCCAAAAGTATGTTTATGAACGTCTCACTCACCAGTTTCTCTGAAATCTAAAAGTTACATGCACACCACTTGCGTTGCTTATTGACAAGCACATCTTCTGGTATCCAAACAAGTTACTATGACGAAATGGATTCTGGAATGCAACTTGGCTGTTTCAGCTCTCTAGCTTCAATCACATCTTCCAAATAATAACTTTTGGACGCTTGATGTACCTATTATACCTTCATTTTCCATTGAAGATCAGCTGTATCCGTCTTTTCTGTTTAGAGCACTATCTCATCTCAATATTCTGCCTTTCTTTTGCTTCTTGGATTGGATCTCATTTGGTTGGCATCTTAACCTACTTTCTTAATATCTCTTGTATTACAATGTTCCCAGCACATCTTTGTTCTCTGAGGACTTAAGAAGAAAGTGTAATTCCAGGTTGAAGGGTCATGTAACAATTTATCAGCAAATAGAAAGTGCCCATTTATAGTGGCTAAAGTGAAACAATGATGAGAACTTCTCCTAAAATTGAAATGTTTTGATTCATATAATGACATTAGCTTTTCTTCAGGGTTTGACAAGGATTCAATGTCCTGCATTATATAACACTCTGTCTCCTTCATCACTTTTACTTATTCGATTGCATTACAGAGCATTCACAATGGTTTCTTACATGCTACTGTGTGGCTATGCCAAATTCACTACATAGAATGTTTAGTTATTCAACTCAAATTTACCAGGTTGATGTACCAGTACAGCAAAGCTATCTCTACTATTCCTCAAGCATCGGCGATACAGATGATTCTCCGGTAAATCTTTCTGTTCTTGATTTGTGACACGATGCAGACCAGAATGTGGACCTTTTCACAGCACAAACCAAGGAATGGGAGATAAAAACTGCAAGTGATCAGCAGAGTTCTTTTATTGCAGGCTTCTAATTTGTATGTCTTCCGTCCAAATGGGGCTCATCCAACTATTGTTTCAAGAAAAGTAAGCAGCCTGTCATTACCCAGCTGTACCTTCTCCAGCTCACTCTTGGAACATTAAATAATACCTTGCATTCAGTGATACTGTACATTAAATCTATTTTAACAACAAGATTGGGCACATAAAATTTTGTCCCCCATTTCAACCCTTGCAGGTGCCCCTGAAGGTTGTTCGCGGACCACTAGTCGATGAAGTGCATCAGCAGTTCAGTTCATGGATCTATCAGATTATTTGTCTGATAAATTATAAGTCCAAGCACATTATTCTTCTTATCCTGATGATTTGCTTACCTGTTTCCCTTACTTTCTTTTTTAGAACCTATAGGTTTTAGTTCCCATCAGCTTACAGAACTCAAGATACTTGAAGGACCCAAAAATGTCCAGAATGTAGATAACTGAAGCATAGTAGTTAACATTTGGCTTGAATAGCTAAGCTACTAATCGGAAATGTTGTTCATTTAACCAGAATCCTTGAACTAGAGAAAAAAAAAAAAGGACCTGTTCATTGCATGTTGGACATTCCCATTAGGAGCTTAAGTTTTTAAGTTTGATCCAAGTGATGATATCCAGTAATTAAGTTTGGTCTTGTACTCAAACAACGTTGCTCCCTCAGCAAACATACTATTATAAGGGTTTTGATTTAATGTCAGAGAACTGGAAATTAATTTACTTCTATTATGCCCCATTTTTATTGCAAATTTAGATTCAGTATGTCAAATAACTAATTTCATTCCAGAACAGTTGGTGCAAGAAACCATGACACTATTGATATAGTCTTTTGGCCCACTGGGTATGAAATGCCACTAATGAAGTGCTTCTTATGAAGATCTGGACCAGCATAATGGCATCACATGAGTCAACTGGCTTGATTTTTAGACATCTGACTTTACCTTGATTCACTTTATTAGGTCACAGGATTACACAAGGATAAAGAGCATGCTGATGTTGAATTTACAGTGAGCTGCCCTTCCCTATTTTTCTTGCTTTGTAAACTGTGATATTCTACAGATGACAGAGTCATGCAACACAAACATTTGATTGGATTTTCCATGCTTTGCATGCAAAGTCAATGGATTTGTTGTCGCTACTGTCTCCGTAGTATCAGCCTCTTCAGACTCCAAGAAATCCTCCTAAGACTTCTTGCTTTGAACTTTGAAGATTGGACCAATTCCAGCAGATGATAGAGTTGGGAAGGAGGTGATAACACGAATGACGATGAATATGGCCACAGAGAAGACCTTCTACACCGATTCTAATGGAAGGGATTTCATAAAACGGGTAAATTCTGAAACCCTAGATTTTCATTGGATGCCACCTTTCCTTATAACATTCATGACTGATAATCTGAATATTGGTATAAGCAGGGGGAGTGCAAAGTTTGCTAGACTTACTATTGTTTTTTAACTCACTCCCCTAAGAAACATCTACCCTAGTGTTATAAATTTATGATGTTATTTGAGTATTTCAAATTTCAGATGTCATTTGAAAGAAAAGTTGGTTTGAAAGATGGTCCCTGGAATCTGCATTCTCATTATCCACTAAGTTACATCTTAGCCAAAATGATGTACAGCATATTATTCTCTTCTAGTCACAGCGTTTATTCATACAACAGCCATCTTGCTTGTTCGTCAATGGTCCTAGGCTGATGCAGAAAGCTTACAATCGCTCCTGTAGGTGCAAGATTATAGACCAGATTGGTCCCTCACTGTTACTCAACCTGTTTCAGGAAATTACTATCCAGTAAGTTCCTTAATTTAATGATATAGCAAATGATTGCGAGTGATAATATGGTCCTTGAATAGATGAAACGTCATCAACCTATAGCCTGGACTCATGAATACGTTTGTCCCCTAAACATGATCTTCTCCTCCAACACTATGCCCTCAGATTAATCTTGGGATTTTCACCATGGACAACAAAACCGAATTCTCGGTCTTAGTGGATCGTGCTGCTGGAGGAGCCAGAATCAAAGATGGGCAAATAGAGTTGATGCTTCACAGGTTTGGCACCTCATTTCTGTGTTCCACATATCATTACTTCCTTTCTTCATGTTACAAATCTTTTAACTTCTCTTGCTTTGTGCACCAGGCAAATACCCTTTGATAACACAGGTGTGGTTGGACCTCTCAACGAGATGGTGTGCATTTCAAATAGCACATGCAAAGGACTAACGGTACATTGCATTTATCTGTGGACGAAGAACTGTTTTTCCTCGTTCATTTTTCCCAAGCGATGTTGTATTTTCAGGTACGAGGACACTACTACATAGGCATCAACAAACCCGGGACCGGAGCTCGCTGGCATCGGACTATTGGCCAAGAAGTGTACTCACCTTTTGTTTTGGCTTTTGCACATGAGGTAGGGATTGAGTGCATTAGCTTTTTTTGGTCCATGCTTAAGCCTTTACCTGAGCTTTGAATGACCCTGCAGAAGATGGAGGATCGGACAGGTTCTTATGTTACCAGTGCGACTGCAATGGATTTGAGTTACAGTTTACCTCAGAATGTCGCTTTGATCACTCTGCAGGTAATTGAGTTTTATCTCAGATACTCTCCCTCTCTCTTCCTCTCCCCTTCCTTTTGGGATAAACTGACCTCTCTGTTTCGCAGGAATTGGATGATGGAAGTGCACTTCTACGTCTCGCACATCTTTATGAGGTGAGAAAAGAACTTCATTTGCCCTTTTTGCCCAAAAAGAAAGAGCTTCGTCAGTCTATTTCATTTGAATGCGATGTCATTGGGGCTATTATATGAAAGTCCACGCGTGATCTGGAGTCAACAGAATTAAGGATCTTGGCAAACCCACAGGAGACTGTAGTCCAACAATGGAGGCATCGCCCCTTGGATTGACAAAACCATTTCTTTTAGGCTATTCACTCACTACCACACTTTCCATCAATTTGACACACTCATAATTGATTTTGTCCGTCTTCACTCAAAGAGAGGCGATTGATGTATACCACAGTATTATTCATTTCCACCGTTATGCTTGTGAAAATATCTAGGCTGGTGAAGATGCAGAATATTCGACCTTGGCTAAAGTCGAGCTGAAGAGGATGTTCGCAGGAAGAACGGTATGTAAAGCTTTTACTGCTCCAATGTCGTTGCTCTTCTTAGTATGTGCCAACTACACAAAGTAGTTTTGTCACACTGATGACATGATTTGGTAATTGATATATGTGATCACTGACTTCAGATGAGGGAAGTAAAAGAAATGAGCCTGTCTGCAAACCAAGAGAAGTCTGAAATGAAGCGGATGACATGGAAAGTCGAAGGGGAAGCAGCAGCAGAACCGACGCCCTTAAGAGGCGGCCCAGTGGACGTCTTAGATCTCATTGTCGAGCTTGGTCCCATGGAAATTCGCACTTTCTTGCTGAAATTCTAAGCATTGTACATAATGTCACTTTTTATCTAATCGATGAAC
Organism: Eucalyptus sideroxylon; assembly: GCA_014182405.2. Classification (NCBI taxonomy): domain Eukaryota; kingdom Viridiplantae; phylum Streptophyta; class Magnoliopsida; order Myrtales; family Myrtaceae; genus Eucalyptus; species Eucalyptus sideroxylon. The sequence goes on from CM024557.2 coordinate 10,735,862, forward strand.
TTCATACATGCCCAGAGGGTAACCATTTAGCTCAAGAGGAAACCATTAAGTGCAGTTTTCTTGGCTTTTCTTAACAAGTGCACTTATAGTATTAATGAAGAAGAACGGTACTTCAATTGCTTCCTAGCTTACAAAAGTAATCGGACAACAGCCGTCGCAAGTTTCTTACCGAGTACTCTTTGAAGATTATTTACTTGGTCAGTAGCAAACAACCTTCAGCGATTACTTGCCCATGGGATCGCCAGTTCAAATGTACATAATCATGTTCTTCAACTGCAGTTTTCTTCTCCGCTTTCAGACCTCACAAAGGGTGCCCATCTCCAGGTTCCATCAGGCGAGGGTCACTGGCCCTCGCCCCGGGGCGGCAGCCCCGGCCGACACTCCCCACCTTTCCGGCAAGCCCTCACCGCCGGCTGCCTCCCTCCTCCTCCCCCCCCACTTTTTTTAAGTTAATTAATTAATTATTTATTTATTAAATTAATTTAATTATTATATTAATTATTTACAATGCCACCACCAAAAACGACATCATTTTGACACTGTTTAGCCGCATCAGCATACAAAACGATGTTGTTTTGCACTTATTTCGCCAGAAATTGCGCATGTTAGCATTTTGGCCAGATTGGCACTTAAGTAATCCATTTTATTCTGATTTTGGCACTTAAATGTCACTTTCGTAACTTTTGACACTTAAGTGTTCATTTGTGCCAACTTTTAAGCACTCGAGAGTTCGAGTGTCCCAATTTGTAACACAATAATAAAGATACTCCTTTCACAATATTTTTCTTAAAAGCATTCTCAAACCATTCACAAGTTCTATAGGTAGTAAATACTCAATCCGACCTTTTATGCAAATGTCATTTTGTAATTCATAATTTGTGTATTATATATATATAATCCATAGTATTTTCAGATAATAAGTTTTACAAACTCAAAAAAGAGATTACACCATTCACTTGGATATGTCCCAAACCAAACAATAAAGCTCACTTGAATCAACATACTTATGGTCTTATCTTATAATCAAGAAGTAGCATCAAAACCAAGCAAAACGCTATCTTAACTATGGCTCATCTAAACTATGCTTAAACACTAACAAAATAACTCCCACGCAATAAAAAATTGTTGATTCGAAGCGATTATTCAAACCTAAACACAACCTAAACTCGCACACAAAATGCTAAAATTTTGCTTCAACCATACCATTGCTTCAAATCAACGACCGCCAAACCCCATGACCACAACACCACAATTCACCATTCCCAAGAAATTTCATAACTTAACAATTAAAAAATCAAACTTCACACTCGATTTTCACAAAACTTCGTATATGCAACCTAATTCCAAAGACTACCTGATTAGACACAAACGCTTATCAAAGCGATGCGAAGTTGAATCAACTTGACAAGGTCCCCATAATGTGCACATGTAAAAACCCCCGACCGTCCCTCCCCCAGCCCGTGGGGCCCCCAAATCCCTTCTTCACTTTTCTTCTTCTTCTTCTTCCCTTCTTTCCCTTTTCTTTCCCAAGTTGCTCCCCGTCTTCTCTCTTTCTTTCTTTTATCTTGGTGGTCTCTTCTATATTTTTTTCTTTTGACTTTTCAAACTACTTTTATTTATGTTTTCTTTCCACCTTTGACTTTTCAAGACCCTTATCTTGCACTCAATCATTAATCGATCAAATTTATTAGTTAGGTGTCTTTGATCTGATCGGTTTTTTTTTTTTTTTTTTTTTTGTCTTTGCTAACAGGGATTTTTCACCTTACAGTATCAAGGGAAAGTTTGGGTGATGCTTGGAAGTCCATAATTAAATATAAGGACTCAATTCCTCTAAAAGGCATCGATATTTGGTTGTATCTCAATTCTGATTCGAACTTTGTTTGTTTGTGTTGTGCTTGTCAATATCATAGCGAATGATAGTTGCTTGGTTAGATACACAACGCAAATCTTGGGTTCTTGATGGATGAAGAATGATATAGACATTCTGGAATAACTCTTGATGATCTAGAGTTTACATTCATGGGGCGAGGTTTTCTACTCTTGCACAAGTTCTCTCTTTGCAAGGAGGGCATCCCATCCTTTGGAGTCAAGTCAATGTAGCCTGTAATTTAGGGAGTTTGAGAGTGCAACAGCATCCTTTAATGCTATAGTAGGTCTAATTGCTCCGTTAGCACAATCAAATTTGTTTGCAAATTCCTGTGATATTCGTATCTTTGAATTTGGTAGCGGACCTCATTGAAAGCGGATCATAAAGCTAACATTTCTGTGCTCTCAGACATGTGCACATCAATTTCGCGCAAAGGTTTGTCCATGTTCTTTTTGAACCATGACGAGGTTACTTCCATAAATGGCTCAGATGCAGGGTTGTTGAGTAGGTCACTTTCAATTGGAGAGGCCAACGCAATTATGTATATTTGTAGTCAAATATGTATGGTAGTAAGTGTGTAAAAGTTATTTAAAAAAAAGGAGCAAAAAAAGAAAAAAAAATATCAAAAGAGATCGGAAGATTAATTAACACGATCTTCCACATCCAAAAAATCAAGGGACATTGAAAAGAAATCAAAGTGATTTTTTCATAAATACAAAATCATGAGAGATTATGAGATAAATCTACATGATTTTTATATCGTACAATTTCAATTGGAATTGCATTTGCTCCTATAAATAGGAGTCCTCCTCAACAAAAAAGAATATACAAAAACAAGAATATCAGAGTAGCGTAGCGGAAGAAACAGTTTTTTTCTTCCAATGAAGTTGTATTCCTTGAAGTAGACTACGATCACGTGATTTTTCCCTTCACCTTGAAGGTTTTTCCCTTCACCTTGGAGGTTTTTCCATGATCTCGTGGCTTTTCCCTTCACCTTGGAGGTTTTTCCCTTCACCTTAAAGGGTTTTCCATGTTAAAAATTCTAGTGTTATTTACTATTCATCTTTACTGCTTTTATTTAATATTTTATCATATTTAATTTTCACAGAAATAGTAGCAGAAAAAATTATCCGGGCCTTCTCCATGAATATTCTTTTCTTTTTTCCAACAAGGGGTTGTCCTGCGACGGGACAATCTGGCAGGGCAGGAGAGGCCATGCAATGCCAATCTCTGCGTGCTTGGGACAGGAGGTGGCATCTCTCAGAGGTAAAAAGTCGGGATCGCCTTTGGCCATGTTCTCTGGAATAACAGAGGTTTAGGGAGTGAAACCACCGATTTGTTCCTTGGTCTTGGGAGAAGTTTGGTTCTCCCAACAATTTGAGCTTCTAGTGAAAAGAATAGTCTCGAAGTATCTTATTCTCCGTCGAATAACATGGCTGATGCTTTTTGGGCTAAAGACGGACAATAAAGGCAGCAAAAGGAGATCGATTAGAAGCAAACGACACAGGGTGTCCATCCGAAAGACACTGTCCTTGCAGTGCCAGTTTTCAGTCTTGGTACTTCCATGGCTTCCATTTGGTTGCCATTGGGACCTTTTTAAGACAGACTGACGACTTCAAAGACCATTTTTTTTTTCGAAGAATGACTCCACTTGGAATCCACACATAGCACATGGATGGTTACATGAAATCCCACTGTAGAAAAAATTGAATAATATTGTCTTGAAAGCATTCCACACCGAAACGAAAGACAGAAATTCGATTTCTAATGTGAAATGAACGATATGCAATCTCTCCGGCATCGGAGAGAATCCTTGGCCAGACCGTGAAGCTACACAAGTTGACTCGTATGGTCAACATCGCTGACTTTGCATGCACTTGGATACAGAGCAACTACCAAGATTCTAAGCGAAGCCATTGGGCTAACAAATCCAAGAATGAGGAACCGAATCAAAATTCTGGATACCATGCTCGAGTATCTAGGTGCAGGTGCAAATTTAGCGATGTTGACCATACGAGTCAACTAGCCAGGATTCTCTCCGGTGCCGGAGAGATTGTATGTCTTTCATTTCGCATTAGAAATCAAATTTTGTCTTTCATTTCGGTGCAGAATGCTTTCAAGACAATATTATTCGATTGTTTCTACAGTGGGATTTCATTTAACCATCCAAGTGCTATGTGGGGATTTCAAGTGGAGTCATTCTTCAAAAAAAAAATGGTCTTTGAAGTTGTCGAATGTCTGTCTTAAATAGAGTCCCAACTCCTTGGCCGGACGGCGACCACTCAGCATCTCACATGTCACTCCCCAACCATGATGGGGGCAATTTTTTTTCCTACTTCATATTGAATCATATTGTATGTCTTTCATTTCGCATTGGAAATCAAATTTCTGTCTTTCATGTCGGTGCGGAATGCTGTCAAGACAATATGATTCAATTGTATATACAGTGGGATTTCATGTAATCAATTAACTTCATACATGCCCAGAGGGTAACCATTCATCAGCTCAAGAGGAAACCATTAAGTGCAGTTTTCTTGGCTTTCCTTAACAAGAGCACTTATAGTATTAATGAAGAAGAACAATACTTCAATTGCTTCCCAGCTTACAAAAGTAATCGGACAACAGCCTTCGCAAGTTTCTTAACGAGTACTCTTTGAAGATTATTTACTTGGTCAGTAGCAAATAACCTTCAGTGATTACTTGCCCACGTGATCGCCAGTTCAAATGTGCATAATCGTGTTCTTCAACTGCAATTTTCTTCTCTGCTTTCAGGCCGCACAAAGGGTTCCCATCTCAGGTTTCATCATATGTTAGTCATTAAGTAATGTACCTAACGACCCCTAAAACTAACGCGAACGCGGAAGCTAGCTTGTTTGAACCGGTCACGCTAGACTAATGATCTCTCCACTGACCATCTCCACAGCCTGTCCTTGAAACCCGCCTGCGCGATCGCTCAATATGATTGCTTTCTGAGATCAGAATATGAACTGCTTTCCAAGATCAGAAGAACATGAACAGAGTGCGTCAGAAGATGTCTGCATTTGAAAAAAAAAAAATTATTGTAGTTTGGCCCATGCAGGTCTCGAACCTGCGACCTTCGCGTTATTAGCACGACGCTCTAACCAGCTGAGCTAATAGGCCAATACGTTGAATGGATGTCACTTTATAAATATATTAAATAAGAAGCATGAACTTACTAAGAATGCCGTGATTGGATTTTGGCGCTGGTCAAGCGCAGAGCAGAGTAGCAGGGAAGCCATCGTTTAAGCTCCTGAGGAAGAGCGAGGACAACCCGTCGCAGTTTCCGCCATGAAAGAAGATTACGAGGTCGGTTGCTTCATCACTTTCCTTCGATCCTTTTCCTGTTTCTCTCTTCGAATCGCCGCTCCGTTTTGTGTCCCGAATCGAGCGCGATCGGTGTTCCGCTCCTCTCGTTTGCCCCTTCTGATGTTGTCCGCAAGTCGTTCGACCAAATACCACCCGAGCTTTCAGCTGAAAAAATTACCGCGACGTTTGGTTTGGTGAGGGATTCGTCCTGGATTCTAGGGTTTCGCTGATTTTGAGGGAATCAATCGTAATTGAGGGGGCAAAAGAAAACTTGGGTCGGTGCGAATCGAGAAGATCGCAAGATGTGATTTTTGCGCGATCGAAAAAGGTCCCGTCTTGTTTTCCTGACGTTTCGGCTCACGAGGGACTTCCGAAAAATTGATTTCAGGTCGAAGAGAAGAAGCAGGCCGCTGCGGATGTGCTCGATCAGTACTCCAAGTTTGTTTCCTGGCCTGCATCGGGAACCAAGTTCGGCCTTGCGATTTGAGGCTGCATCTGATGAAGGTGCCGAATTCCCCCGTAAATTGATGAATTAGGATCCAGAATGGCTAATTCCCATCTCATGCCTTTTTTTTTTTTCTGTTTGTTGGATTTGTTCAGGAGATTTCTGGACTGCCTACGTCTCTAAAGAGGGAGCCCTTCCCATCTCCAGCAAACTCTGACGCCATGGGTGAATCGTCAAGCTCTGGGACAGCCAGACTTGACAAGCAAGATAGTTTTCGAGCTTTATAGTTGATGGGCGGAATTTCTCGATATTTTCCCCATGTAAGATGCCAGTTGAACTATCGTCGTTCTTAGATTCTTTTAAACTAAGTTGCTCTAGTAGTAAGATGTAGGTAGTAAATTTCTCTGGAGTGAGATGTACATGACTGCTGAAAATCTCATGTAATGTGATTTCTGTCTAGATGAGTTCATGCACCCTGTTCACGAACTTCTTGTTTACCCTAAATCAGTGTTATAAGAAGCTGAAATTCTGCTGCCATCTGTGGGATATGGTACTTAAAGATTGCAGCCTATAATATGCATATGGAGCTAGTTGAAATTACTCTAGCCGCGTGGTCATTGCTCTTCGCAGTACTTTCTAGGCAGGTTTTGTTAACCTAAGTAATCTCGAATTACCAGTTCCTAATATTGTTTTACTTGGGAGGAGTTGTTGGGGCCTGATAAAACAATGACTTTATGAGGGCATTGATGCATAGTAGTGGCTCAAAAGCACATAATTCATTTGGGTTTCACTGTTTTCTTCACCGGTGTTAGTCTATGGAAGTTGTCGCTTGAGGGGTTGCTAACAGAGTTGAAGCCAGATTTACCATCCTTCTAGGGATTTTTAACTTACCGGTGACGGGGGAAAAGTTCGGTGATGTGTGGAAATCCATCGTCTGGTAGAGCGTGCAAGAGCTTGCAAATCCTTTTCCTTATCTTGTGTTACTTTTTATACAGAATGTCTTGAATGGGAGCTGCACGAGAAATCCTTAATAAACTTTTTTCAGTTATATCACAGTCTCTTGACACTTTTTGGCCATGTTTGGTCCAACGTGAAGTTGGATTCCACCAGATTAATTTGTTATTGGGATGCCGCGGTTGTTATTGGGATGCCGAGAAAATAGAATTAGAAAGCTAATACATGCCCATGCTTCTTTGTCTGTCGGACGTTGCCGGAGGTGGACTAGTGAACATCTCACGCCTGGCTGCCGCTGTCCATCTTCCTCTGGATTCCTTAGTGATGCCAAAGAATTGCAAAACACTACAAATCGACAGAGTCAAGCCAGCAGTCACACCACTGTGGCCATGGAGGTCACCAGCCTGCTGCAACCATGGATCTTGAGTTGCGACGAGGCAGGTGACCTCCATCCAAGTGTGAATCAATGGAGGTCGCAGCCTTCATAGCTGCAGGTTCATCTCTCTGCCCTTACTCCGGAAATCCAGCCAAGCAATGGAGACCAGCCCTGCTACCGGGGGGACCATGACGGCGAGGGCTCGGGGCAATGGTGGTGGGAAAGTGTCGAGGTCATTTGCAGTGTAGTCTGTTGGGTCTAGAAAATTGAAAAAAAAAACGCATTTACTTCTGCTCATTGAAGAATCATGTTAAGAATTCCCTTTTCCCAGAATATGCAGTCATCCAAACAGGTGGAAAAGAGAACCATTCCATTAGATTAAGAATGCTAGAAATGGAAATCCACTTCGGTTTTCTCGTCTATGGAATCAAGAACGAGAGGACTTGTCGATTCACGGTGGAGCCTCGCTTAAGACATGACAAGGACATGAGATGCAATGTAGGCGCTTTTGGCTCTGAGCAATTACGTCCTTTGGGAGTAAATTGTACTGAGACTCTTGAATCAACTGAAAGCATCTAATAAAGAGATGAGTTTCCAATAGTTATAATTTCTACAATTAATTAAAAGCCAAAAACAGTTTATTTTTCCCATCGAAATTCAAAAGACTATTCAAATTACGAAAATTTATGAGAGGAATTTATAAGTGAATTTACATGTCAACATTTAAGTGTCATGAAGCTTCAGAAATTTTAGATTTAAAAGAAATCCAAATGCACAAACCAGAAAGTATAAAGTAAGCTTAAAGTAAGAAGTAAATGTCCTTCCAGCTTCTAGTAGAACTAATTAATCTTCCTTGTGCCAATAGTAACTTCTCATTTGGTAACCAAGGGGAAATATGGCAATGTTACGTATCATTTTGAAATTACATGTTTTGCATCGTGATAATGTCTTATCCTTGTTATTGATTGGAAACAAAATTAAAGTTAAAAATTCTTACAAAAACATTGTTTCTTATTATTTCTATTTCTAATGGAAGGAAAAAAGGCCAACTGCATTTTCTAGTCCTTTTTTTCCCAGAAAATGATAAATTCAAAGAATTCTCCACAACTATATAAACAGTTCTTGTATCTAGAAGAATCATTATATATTTTTGTGAGTATTTGGAATGAAAACAGTGTTAAAAAAGCTAGTGTTAATTTTGGCTAGATTTTTTTTTTTTTTATGCACGAAGAAATATTTTTTTTATGCTCATGGCGAAAATTTTTTAACCATAGTAGATTCTCATTTTTAAACCACGAAGGGGAAGTAAGAAAACCTTTGAAAAAAAAAAAAAAAACAAAAAGGGCTTTCGGACAAACAATATCAGGCTGCTAGCAGAAAGAAAAGGCAAAGCCCAAGGACACGTTTGGAAGTCTTCACATTTCTGCAAAAATCAGGGCAATAATGCAAACAGTCTTCCTCGGCGTCATAAAACCACGAAACAAAAGAAACATAAACAAAAGAGCACCCCCCAAAACGCAACGGCTAGTTCCGCGAACGGTCACCCCAACGGTCACAATTCTTTCAAAATAGGGAACTCTCGCCCCTCTATATGGGACGTCCCTCCAAACTCCATCTCCATCCTCTCTCTCTCTCTCTCTCTCTCTCTCTCTCTCTCTCTACCCCACTGCACTTCTGATCTCCTTCAGGAGTGCTCTCTTTCTCTCTCTATCTCTTACCTCGCCGGCGGGCATCCCACTATCTGCTTCGTCTTGCGTATCCTTTAGCTTTTGCCGCGACCGCGGAAAAGCGAAGGCCGAACGAAAGAGCTTTTTCTTCCTGATATAAAGATGTTGCAAGATATGTGGAATGCTCCTCCCGGGTTCAGACCCACCAAGTCCGCTCCCTCGTCGCCCGCGAAGCCGCTCGGAGTCTCGAGAACCCGGTCCGAGTCCTTCCACATCGCCCACAAAGTCCCCGTGGGCGACACGCCGTACGTTCGAGCCAAGAACGTCCAGGCAAGCATCTGGCGCGCGCCTCGGGAATTTGCCGGAGTCTCGTCTTTTACGGAACGTACTGATGTTCACGTTTGATGGGTTTTCCTTGTCTGTGGTTTTTTTTTTCATTGATCAGTTGGTGGATAAGGATCCGGAGAAGGCGATACCGCTGTTTTGGGCGGCGATCAACGCCGGAGATCGAGTGGACAGCGCTCTCAAGGACATGGCCATCGTGATGAAGCAGCAGAACAGGGCTGAAGAAGCAATTGAAGCTATCAAATCACTGCGGTGCCGATGTTCGGATCAGGCTCAGGAGTCTCTGGATAACATCTTACTGGATCTTTACAAGGTGCGAAAGCCGCATAGTTACCCATAGTTCCTAAGCTCGACAGTGGATATTAATAGGTGACAAGCTAATATCTTACATTTTTCATTCGTGTTCGATGTTGACAGAGATGCGGGAGATTGGATGATCAGATTGCACTTCTGAAGCATAAATTGTACTTGATTCAGCAAGGGCTCGCGTTCAATGGGAAGCGGACCAAAACTGCTCGGTCTCAAGGCAAGAAATTTCAAGTCTCCGTGGAACAGGAAGCTACTCGGTTGCTGGTAAGAGTCTCCACTAGCTTGTCGAATTCTACTTTTTATTCCATGCTAGATCGCGCCTGTTAAGAATCCCAATTGTCAATGCTAAAGCTGGAATGTCAAATGATTGAATTCAATTTAATGAGTGCGAATTCTCGATATTTGCAAGTTGGGCATGTTAAATTGCATCGTACTTGAAATGAATTGATGTTTTTCTTGCTTCAGGGGAACTTGGGTTGGGCGCTGATGCAGCAGAACAACTACATTGAAGCAGAAGATGCGTACAGGAGAGCACTCATAATTGCACCAGACAACAACAAAATGTGCAATCTGGGCATCTGCTTGATGAAACAAGGAAGGATCGGCGAAGCGAAGGAGAATCTGCGGCGGGTGAAGCCGGCCGTGGCCGATGGGCCTCGAGGTGTCGATTCGCACCTGAAAGCCTATGAAAGGGCGCAGCAGATGCTCAAAGACCTCGAGTCAGAGATGATGAACCGGGGAGGAGACCGGGTCGAGCAGAGCAAGTTATTTGATGCGTTCCTTGGCTCGTCGTCGATTTGGCAGCCTCAGCCATGCAAGGATCATCATGCCAATGTGAGTAGCAAATCACAAGACGATTTCGGGGATGAGAATATCGACACCAACGTAATTACGAACCAGACGACGGGGTTGGGGCAGCAGAGATACATGAAATCTTTAACGTTTAGTGGGAATTTGAACTCCCTCAACAAAGACGCGCCGCCCTTTTATGCGACGAAACTCGTGAAGGAAAAGGAGCCTTTTGGGGTCCAGTTCAATAACAACGAGACCCTCAAGAGGACGAGGTCCGGTAACGCGACGAACGGTATGCGATTCGGAGAAGCGGCGGAGCTCACAAAGCCATTCGTGGGGCGGCCAGAGAAAACGGAGAACAAGTCGAGGAGGCTGTCTGCCTCGCCCGAGGAGAAGCCGGAGAAGAATCTGATGGAGATGTTGCCTGACAATGATGACTTTGAAGAGGCTATTCTTGCTGCAGTTCTGGGTCAGAGTAAGGAAACAGGAAAGGCAATAGAAACTAACAGCAGCAGCACTTGGAATGTCCCCAAGAAGATAGACAAGAGGCTCAAGGTTTTTCAGGACATTACACTCTCACTGAGTCCAAAAGCCTGAACAAAAGAGAGGGCAGGCTTGGTATTCTTTTTAACTAATGTTTTCAGTCATAATTTCTGAAGCTAATAGTTTTTATATAATTTTAGGTTGGAGATGAACTTGTTCTCCTGTTAAATTTCATTCCTTTAGTTGAGGAGGAGGAGGGGAGGCAGAGAGTCTTGTAGTTGTAGCAATGCAGAAGAAGTAGGGCAGAGTTTCTAGCACTTCTCCCACTAAACTTGTTCCCAGTTAATTTGATGTAAGGCCTATCAAATAAAAAGGCACATATTTTCTGAATAATAATATGCATTTCCTGAATTCACTCCAAAATAGGAAATCTTTATACTTATTATGAAAACCGACACCCTGCAACTGACTGGATGACATTTTGTACTCGTGCACATTTACGATTGATTATGCAGATTCGATAATTTTGTACAACAGATCCAGACTTCAACGATATCATGAAACCACACACGATGATGATTCACTTCTGTCATGTTCTTTTCACTTCACTTTTGGTGACCCCGGGCTGGAGTAAATGCCAATTTGAGCTTTGCTAGCATTAAGCCCATGTAATCCGGAGTAAAGCCTAGCTCGGACAGCTTCTTGTGTGACCGTGCATAGTCTTTAAAGAAGGCTTCCTCATCCTGCATGTCGCTCGGAAACCAAAAAGAACATAAAGAAAACTCTCTCACAAAGAAGAAACTAGCACAAAGAATGATGAACTTCCATGGGGACATGTACAGCCTCTTCAGCACGACTTAAAAGACAAGATGTTCCAAAGCACCCCGTTAGATCGATAGTACCTCAGCATATAGCTCGACATAGGGACAAAACTCTGTATCCTCCACTAGAACCCTATCTGAAGGAAGTCGCAGAAGTCCTGGTGAGTATTCTTTCAGAAGTTCCCTGCGCAAGCATTGTGCAGAAAGCTCATCTGATGGAAGTAGAGTTTGAATAGAAAGAATTGCATCGAAGTGTGGTCATCTCTTACACAAAATAAGAATTATCGAACTTAAGGGGTTCCTCGGTCCAGGGTCCATCAAAGCCTGATCTATCCCTATGTGCCTTTCCCTGAAAATTCAGAGAAGAAAAGGAAGAAATCGGAATATGCACAAACTGCTGGTACTGCAGGGAAGGACTCGTTTGAAGCGGTTTAGGGCTTCTGAAATATCTACCAAAGTATGGCCTCCTGATAATGCTACGATATCCTGGTCAGATAGGCCCATCCGATAAAATACTTCCCTTAAATGCAATGCGCTTTCACCTGTATTAAGATGAAGAAGGACTACATTAAGAGCATTGTGGAAAGTCTGAGTCTCTCTGCTAATATACAAGCTGGTATCATTTTCATATGGGCCTCATCAGTTCAAACCACTTAAGAATTGTTCAACTTAAAGTTTTAGTGATACGTACCTTTAACAGCATCTGGAAGACGTCCTTCCTCTGGAGACTCCATAGAATCCTAATATAGAAATGACTTGGTAGATATAAGTGATGATGCATAAACCATTAGGCCTCAAGAATTCTTTCTGCCAATTTTACCTTTCTTCCAGGGACAAAGGGGATGGAGGGGCCACCTGTAATCTCAACTGCGACAACCCCAGCAAGCTGAAAAACAAATTATGGCGGAACTTGTGAGTTCACAACATCTGAAAATTCTTGCCTCTTGAACTTGAATTTCACATAGACTGCTCTAGCTGCTTATCAGTTACCATAAAAAGCTATTCAGCACAAAGCTATTAAACAACTGGAGACTCTGCCCCTGGAGATATAATGATTAATGCGAGAAAAATAGTCAACACAGCCAGAAAATAACTAGCCACGACATCGTCATCCAAAGTAAGCATGGGTAAGTCTCCTCTGTCAGACACATTAACACCCTTAACATCTTAGAAAACACACCTGCAAGATTTCTCTGTAGCTAACATCAAACCCAGATAAGAGTAGCAAAGTTTGAAACTATCAGGCTATGGAATTTGTGCAGTACAGGTTCATCAATAGTCCCAAAGATTTCTTTCCATGTGCAGCACATTGTGACCCTATGTGCTGGTTTACATATTTCTTTATCATGTCACCAACTGAGGAGATCATTTAACTTTTAACCAAGAAGGCAAAAATTCATGAAAAAGACAGTAACCTGGTAAAGATCTGCATAGGAAATTTTCGGACAGCTAGCCTTGACTCCTTCTGAAACAAAATAGAAGTAGAAAGATTTGAAGAAAGACGTTCCTAGAAAATGTAGAATGAACTTGTGAATGTGGTAAGTTATATGTGCTAAGCTGCAGAAGCCCACCGCATAAATCAACAGCGATCTTCAATCCACGGTTCGAGCCATGTCCCAGTTCGGCTTCATTCCGTATTGAGCCATTAGGCCCTCCTGTCTTTGTTGTAGCATCATAAGTGCCCGCATCGTGCCACCTGCAGATTTCATGACCATCATGCACCAACAGGCAATCTACGCGAAACACTACAAAGCACCGCGTATGCGCACCTGGTCGCTCACAATCTGACAAGTTTCATCACTCAAACCTTCAAACGGACATTACTTCGCCAAAAAGAAAGGCATGATAAGAAAAAAGAGAAAGGGTACGAGAATCTTTACGCTAAGCGAAGCATGATAGGAGGGCACTGTTTGCTCAAAATGAGGGCACGGAGGAGTCTGCGAGCCTTCTCGATTTGCTTCAAGTACTCCGCGTCCACAACCCGCGCCATTCGAGCAAAGTTGGCTGAGAATAAGGAGAACGGACAGTCGATGCCAACGAAAGAACTTAAGCCGGCATGTTATATAGAGAGGTAGAAGTGGGAAAGTAAGGAAGAGAGAGCAGTGAAGAAAGGTACATATACTTTGTGAGTTGGCAGAGAGAATGGTAACTTCAAGAAATGACCGATACCATTGACATTGCCTACTGCTTCGTTTAAGAATAACTAGGATATCCACGAGCAGAATCCTGATCAAGACATGAAATTCTTCGAAAGTCACGTAGCAGACTCTCATCAACATTTTATATACCACATCACGAGATGGCAAGGGATATAGCTTGCAAACGATCGTAAAAATATAACAGTGCGCAAACTAAAAGAGTCAAAATCTATTCACACGATTTAAAGACTCGAAAAAGGAAATAAAGTGTGCAAAAAATTTGCTAGATGACCCAAAAAAACTAGAAATTTTACCCCTTATGAGTCTTAGTATAGGAGATTTTTACCCCTTGTGAGTCTTAATATAGGAGATTTTTACCTGCAATAAATGAAATGAGAATCCAAATATATGAAAAGGCCCATAGGGTGTAAAAAATGGGGAATCAGCATGGGCTCGTCCCATCAAAGGGTGAGTCAAAGGCCATGACAAGTTTGGGCATTCATCGTACCTGGGTTTTTGACAAAGGCAAGGAGGGGCATTGCACTTGTCCTAATTACTAGGAAGCCCCTCGTCCTATTTCCTCCCACGTAGATGTTTTTGACTTTTGACCTTGCATATTCCCCCCCATTATTTTGACTCTTTTTAATTCAATTTGAACATATCTCATCTTTAAAAGTACATGGGTATTTTTGGATCATTTAGATTAATGTGAATATATCGCTATAGTTTTTTTGGGATAATGACACAAATAGCTTTTAAACATTGATACAATATGAAATGTAGTCCATAAATTTTAAAATTATTTAGTGTGGTCAATAAACTTTAATCCAATATAAAATGTCATCTCTGAACTTTTAATTTGTTCAATATAATCTCTAAGTTTTTAGTACATACTCAACTTAGGTTATTGACTTTATGGAAATATTCAATTTCATCCCCTGAACTTAAATTAATAAAATGACAATATTAAATATTTTCATACAGTCGATAGGTTAAATTGAACATGTAACAAAAGTACATGAAATCACATCAAATAAATTAAAGTTCAAAGACATATTGTGCTTTTGATTAAAGTTAAAGGATCACATTAAACAAAGGACAAATAGAAATGGACCCTTATCGCTAGATTGTCTAGTGATCAGTAAGGATGTGCTTCTTTAGAATGAGCCTGAGGTTGCGTCAATGTCAATTGCTAATTTGGTATTGTGTTTTAACACATAGGAGGAATTACAAAAATGAGGATTGCTTATATCAAGTCACTGTGAGATGAAGTTCCCAAGTATATGAAAGACATTCTTTCCCCATCGCACTATTTTTTTCCTCCCTTTCAATAAAATTTTTCGTCGAACCATTTAGTAGCTATGTTAAACATAGGATTTCTTTTTATCTTTATAATTTATCAATAGCTATGATGACATTAACCTCTAAGCAAATAATCTTAAGGAAAAAATCATTTTCTTGATTTCTAAATTCTGAATTTAGTGATACTTTGTATCTCATCATGACAAACTGAAAATAATCTATGATTTCATTCGAACTCAACAAAATTTTGACCAACCTTTTATGTTTTTATGCACTTCCGAGCATGGGCATGGGACATCGTTCTAGTGTCCTTTTGAAATCGACAGCCCCCTCCCTCCTTTCCTCTTTCTTTTTTTCCCCCTTTTACACTAAAGAAAATCCCGCCATATCTCCCTCCCTCTTTTGCTGCTTTCTAATGTACCATAGATTTTATCATTCTTAAATTTTTCTTTTAAAAAAAGTGTTGTACGTTTATTTTACTAAACATTAAATAATTTGAAAAATATTTCTAAAATATTATCACTTACATCACTTATAAAAATAAATAAAAATATTTGATCGTCTACAAAAAAAAAAAAAAAAAAGTATAACATAAATTGTTATTGATAATGAAAAATATTTTTATTGATTAATTATTTCAAGTCAAATAAAGATCATTTTTAGGAAAATATATTCTAAATCAATCATTTTTGGCTAAATAAATGAAGTCTTAGTATACTTTTATTTAACCTACCAATATATTGTATGATTTTCTTATCTTGAAATCCTTTCTCTTCAAAATAATTACAACTAAATCCCACCTTGAAAAAAAAAATGATTTCCAGTTGAACTATGAATGGATAATGTCAACTTTTTCCCTTACATTTATAGTATATGAAAGTTGTACATATTATATTTTCGATTATTTGTTGATATATTCATAAGAGTCGCTTATAAAATCTTAGAAAAATATAATTACATTTTATAACAATATATTTATCAAATTATGAGGAGGCAATATTATTCCTTCGTCATTTACAAATCACATCCCAAAAGATGATCACTTCATCAATTTTTAACTATTTCACTCGATGAGCTCAACTAAATTTCAGGCAAAACCATCCCAACGTAGTTAAATTTTACGTTTGATAAATAAAATAAAACAACAGTCTTGCTATTTAGTAATTATTTAATTCTGCCGCCAAATTAGATAGAATTATGATGCGATTTTCGTGATAAAAATTTATACCTCGGAGAAAGCGCTTGGTAACGTCCAAATTACAAATTAGGCAGGACAATCAATGACTCATTAATCATTTATTTTACAAATTGGCCACGAAAGAAAAAAAGACAACTCTCTGTTTTGAGAGGGAGGTACGAATAAAAAGGAAAAAAAAAAAGGACCGTTGAGTGCACTGCATGCTCCAATGGCCGAGCTGGCGTAATTGAATGCCCCCGTCGAGGGCATTATCGTCATTCCATCCGAATATGAAAAAAAATTTGTGCTCTCTGCCCGAGGCGCATTGTCCCTGTTGCATCTCTCCAAAACAACTATAGAAACTCTCTCGCTCGTGCTGCTCTGCATCTTCCCCTGTTCTGTCCTTCCTCCGCCCAAAAAGAAAAGCGCACACCCACATTCCGAGCTCCACACCTGGAAGCTGGAACTGCCCATCTACGCACACGCCGAACCCCAAGTGCCTGATCGAGAAAGCCAAGAGGAGGAGGAGGAGGAGGAGGGAAGGAAAAGGGCCGAGCTTTGGCAGTCTGCTGTCGCTTGTGCTGCTGCTGTTGAAGTTGGGTTCTCGCTGAACGCCGTGGAATGCCCGCCGTCGATGAGGCTTCGAGCAGCTTGAGGGGATCCAGGGAGCACCCACGAAGAGAGGAGGGAGGGGAGGGAGAAAGATCTTTCCTTTCCCCCATTTGGGCCAAAAAAAGTGAGGACTGGTTTTGATCGTTCGGGAAGAGAGAGAGAGAGAGAGATGGGGTGTTGTTACTCGAGGGTGGAGAGAGAGGAGATGGTGTCGCGTTGCAGGGCGAGGAAGAGGTACATGAAGCAGTTCGTGAAGGCGAGGCAGGGGTTCTCGGTCTCGCACGCCATGTACCTGCGCGCCCTCCGCAGCACCGGATCCGCCCTCCTCCAGTTCGCCAGCGGCGAGGCCACCCTCCACCTCCACCTCCACCACCGGCGCCTCCACTCGCCGTCCCTGCTGCCCTCCCCGCCGCCGCAGCCTCCGCTCACCCCGCCGCCTCCCCCGCCCCCTCTCAGCCCCGGCTCCGACAGCTGGACCTCCACCTCCGTCACCGCCTCCTCGGCCCTGCCGCCCCCGCCCCCGCCCCCTCCGCCGCCGCCGCCCCCGCCGCCGCCGCCGCCCGCGGCTTCGGGGTGGGATTTCTGGGACCCTTTCATGCCGGCGTCCTCGAGGTCGGTCACGGAGGAGGAATGGGAGGTGACCACGACGGCTTCTGAGCTGGCGGCACCGCCGGCGGCCGCCATGACGGTGGTCAGTGGGTATTCGAAGGACAGCAACAGCGAGCTTGCGATGGTGGTGTCGAGGAATAGTGGGAAAGATCTGATGGGGATCATCAAAGAGCTTGATGAGTATTTCCTGAATGCTGCTGATGCTGGTGCTGATGTGTCGTTGACGTTGGAAGTTTCAAGCCCTGCTTTTTCTTGCCAAAGCAAAGAGGGTGCACAAGCTACTGAGCCTTCTTTTTCTTCTTTCATCAAATTTTTTTTTGTCAATTCTGTTTGACAGATCTGGAAACAATAATTACCCATTTGATTATATGTCGCTTTTATGTGCAATGATAAACCATGAGATTAGATTAGCGAATGTCAAATGTAGTAAAACAATTGTTTTGCTGGTTTGCTTTTGCTCTTTTGTCACTTTGAATTGCATATACATGTTTTGAGGTTTGATCCTTTGTGTGTTGGCAGGTAAAGTTCATAATTATATGTGGAATCTGAGCCCCTCACTGTGGACGCGCGGATGCACCAGTCCCAAATCAAACGGCTTCGGCAGGATGAGTGCCCAGAATTTTGGCAGCGGAAGGTCTGTGTATAGCAGCCACTGTTCTACTGCTGAGAGGTTATACGCTTGGGAGAAGAAGCTGTACAAGGAGGTCAAGGTAGCTATCTATTTTGATTATCTATCTTGTTGTTGTCTTTCTTTTGCTCTTGAATAGTTATTGCTAGTACATGACACATCCTTAACAAGATGTACAGACGATATAGCCATTTGGAAATTGACACTAATATCCAATGTGACTAGGAAACAGTTTGACCGTCAAAAAGTTTGATGATTTTAAAGATGTGTATGGTGCATACGGGTTTCCTAGAATGTTCTTCTCTTCTGCTAGCGCTAACTGTTATTTTCATGGACAAGAAATGAAACCCTGTGCATATTGAGCAATTAATGGGTATTTTTCCTGTTCTGGTCCATCCATGCAACCAGATTCTTGTAATTTTATTTGTATTGGTCTTAGGATGCAGAGACCTTTAAAATCGAGCATGACAAGAGGGTGGAGCATTTGAGGAAGCTTGAGCTGAAGCGGGCTGACTATATGAAGACTGAGAAAACCAAAAAGGAGATTGAGAAGTTGGAATCACAGATGATGGTCGCTTCCCAAGCCATCGAGACAACTTCTGCTGAAATCGTCAAATTAAGAGACACAGAGCTCTATCCGCAGCTGCTTGAGCTAGTTAAAGGGTTAGTTACATTACCATGCATGGCACAAAGACCTAAAGATTCTCTCTTTTGTTGTTTTTCTTTTGCTCTTTTTCCTAATCTTTGGAATGTTTCAAAATCTGGCTTGGCGATGCAGAAAAGTTTGGAGTTTGTGTGGTCTTTGTTAGTTGGACACATGCTAGATCATGTGGAACAAATCACTTTTCCAAGTATTACCTATCAATATGGTTCAATTCATATAAAAATGATGTCTGTTTGAAAATTTTTATGAAAATGGTTGTGGTAGTAACTAGGATGCCCTTGTCTAACCACTAAAGAAAAGTCACATCTAGCACAAAATAAAGTAAAATGCATCTGTTGCCAGAGTGAAAGGCAGCTTCTACATTTGGGCCAGAAGAGAAAATTACATAGTACTACTGTACAAGCAATTGCTTTTGAATGCTTTTCTTATGCTTCTTTATCCCTCTTGTCCCTTCTTTTCACTTTTATTCTCAAGTTGTTCTCATTCCGGAGAGGGTTAGTACAATGTTGTGAACCTTACATTATGGTGTTATTCCTAGAACGAGACACATGTTTGCTTCATGGTTTAGAATTAATTAGGAAAGAAAATACAACAGCAACAATAGTCAAAGCCTTTTCACTAAGTGGAACCAACTGCATGGCCCTTGCTAAACATAGTAATGGTGGATGATGGATTCAAGGCTTCTTTATGCTGTCTTTAAATGTCTTCTTATGCTCACCCCTGTCCCATGGAATCTCAAACGATCTCTGGTCATCATGTCTTTTTTCAAAGTTATGACCATGTTAACATTTTTCTCATCTTCTGTTGGTCCATTGGGATGGCTTTTATCTTTTCTCCTGATTTCAAAACTATCTTTTCCTGAGTGCCCATAGCTCAGTTACTCTGCTTTCCAACCCATATAACCCACCTGGTTGTCATAATGTAATTCGTGAAAAAATTCCCCTTTGCTTGAGTGACTTATGCCAAAGGCACAACACTGTGGATGCACTTCTTTTAGTTTCTTGAAAAATCAGATAATCACTCATTGTGATTTTTTTACACAGAGTAAATGACAATCAGATATGATGTATTAAGTATATCGTTTTTAGCAATGGGGAGGGAAGAAACATTCAATGAAGGTTCAACAATCACAATCACATTATGATGCTCTTGTTCAGTAAAGTTAATGTGTTGGCTACTTTTCCTGTAGAAATTTAAACATGTCATGAGGCCTTTTGTATAGCTCAAAATGGGAAGTTGCAACTATTTATGAATTTGACATGTTTTTCAACATATGGGTAGTCACATTCTGAATATAACAAGTACGATGCACAAAATGACTTGATGTAGGGGGCTCTCTTTGATAAATGTACTTATATATTTATCCCTCTCTCCAAAATTAATGTGCTCTCCACTCTGTCTTAAAGAATTGCGTAATTGCATTTTTACCTCCCTCACGGTGCTCTTTTCCCCTTTGTGTTTGCTATTGCAGATTGATGTGCATGTGGAGAAGCATGTATGAGTGCCACCAGGTCCAGACCCACATAGTCCAGCAGCTTAAATACCTGAACATCATTCCATCTGCTGAACCCACGTCCGAGATTCACCGACAGTCAACTCTGCAGCTTGAGCTGGAGGTCCAGCAGTGGCACCTCTCCTTCTGCAGCCTTGTCAAGGCTCAACGAGATTACATTCAGTCACTTACAGGCTGGCTCCGCCTCAGCCTCTTCCAGTTCAACAAGAACACACTATCTCGAACCTCAGAAGAGTCAAGGATTTATTCACTCTGTGAGGAGTGGCAACAAGCCGTTGACCGGATCCCTGACAAAGTAGCATCAGAAGCAATCAAGAGCCTATTGACTGCAATCCATTCTATTGTGGTTCAACAACAGGAGGAGCAGAAGCAGAAGAAAAGGGCAGAATGTGCATTCAAAGAACTCGAGAAGAAGACGATTGAGCTCAGGTCATTGGAGAGCAAGTACGGTCCATTTTGTGCAGCCGAGACTCTTGGTTCTGGAAGAAATAAGGACCCTGTTGGAGAAAAGCATGCTAAGGTGGCATTTTTGAGAGCCAAAGCAGAGGAGGAGAAGTCGAAACACGACAAATCGGTGAGCATAACTAGAGCAATGACACTGAATAACCTACAGATGGGTTTTCCGCATTTGTTCCAAGCAATCGTGGGGTTTTCTAGCGTGTGCATGCAAGCGTTCGAGTCCTTGTACAATGTAGCCAAGAACAATGAACCGGAGCATGATTTGAAGAGGCTTCTCCCTTGATTATGTAGCCATGCGGATCGATTCACTGCAGAGAATGTCCATACCGATGTACATAGAAGAGAGTTTTGTCTCAACTTGGTTGTCCATGAAGATAATCTTATTAGGTATTACTACTTTTCAGACAACCCACTATGGTGAAGTTAGGTTAGGATGAGAGGAGTTTAGAAACTCGAGTTGGGTGTTGTGAGTTGTTTGTCCTTTACAGGAATGATTTTGGATGATTTCAGTATTCAAACCGCAATGACCACTTTGTGACAGCTGCGCATGAAAGGGTTTGCTTCTGTGAATGTAAATTCCGGTAACAGCCTAGCTGGAATTGTAATTTAGCCAACAAAGACCAGAATTACAATTTCTTAATCGTAAAAAGGAAAAAAAAAAAAAAATTATCAGGTTAAATCACCGTCGATGGGCTGCAGGATCATTGAGATCCGAATCAACAAATAGGTAATGAGACCCAACAGCATGTGAAGACCAAAATCTCACAAGTGCAAAGATCTAAAATGACATTTTTAATTACAGATCTTAGCTAGTAACCAAGTGTCGTATATCACATATAGGACAATTCGTGACAAGGGGAATCTTTCTCTTGATGAAACCTGGAATATTTGTCGATAGACACGAATAATTTGTTTTGCTATTGAGGAACTGCTTCAAAGGCACCAAATATAACGGCCAAACTGGGGAAATAGAGATCATCACAAAAGCATCAATTTTTACCAAAAAGGATGCGTCCCACAAGAACAAGAACTAAGAATGCCGCTACTTCTCCAGGAAAGATAAGCAGATAAGCGATTCATCTTGTTTCTCGTCAATAGTAGTAGAGGCAAGTTCATGTGAGTGTCAAACACGTGTAGATATTAATTATAGATAAGTGCGAACACAAATTGTCTAGTCCCACGAAAACACAGGCGGGTTTTGATCTTCGGAGAGCGATGGAGGGACAGGGCATGGAAACTGGGCAGATTCTAAGTATGAATGGCGGCTGTGGAGAAGAGAGCTATGCCAAGAACTCCCATGCACAGGTACATATTCCTGATTATCGTGTTCTCTCTTTAAAATTGTGATTTCGTTAATTAACATTCTTGAATACAATTACAGTTAAACTTAAATGCTCCTCTAGAACAGCGTTAAACTTAACATTCAGGTTGAAGTAGCTATTAAACAGATATTCATCTAAGTCAAAGCCATGAGTTGGCTCACAGAGATGTGATTACAAAAGTAAATTATCTCCATATTCTCCTCTTCTTCAATATAAGAAAATGTTGTTAAAATTGAAGACAAAGTAACAATCTCTCTAACATGATGCAATAGTTTTCTTGCACATCTGTGATCCTTCTATGCCAATCCCTCAGTAGTTTTTTCGGTTAATAACAGTCTCCAGTGATGAGAATCAAACCTCAAACTCAAAAGAGGCCTTAATGAAGTTTGCAAAGTGCTCATAGAAGTTCGCTATAGGATAATGTGAAGCAGAGATTATGCAACATCCTGATGAATTTGGTTTTTGATAAACAAGCCGAGGCCACAAACAAACTTTTACTGCAAAGCACTGAGCTTTAATTCCACAAGGTCAATATTTTATTAAATGGCCAAGTAAAAAAACACTATTGTGCTAGCGAGAAGACTCTTACTTGTGTAAATCATCATCTTCATTGAGCACTCACATTGAGATTGTACCTCTCCTTTAACACTATGTTTTTTTTTTTTTTTTTTTTTTGGTAATAACCTTTAACACTATGTTTCCCCCTAGTAAATTGAAGTTTTTGTTTCTTCTCTAGAATGCATATCTTTCGAGGACAATCCCAGTGTTGCACGCGGCTCTACTTGATTTCTGTACCAAGAAACTTCCTGCTACCGTCGCGATCGCCGATCTTGGCTGCTCTTCCGGGCCAAACACTCTGTTTGCAATCTCCCAAAGCATGAGCATCATCCACGACACATGCCAACAAATTGGATGCTCGCCACCACAGTACAGCGTGTTCCTGAACGACCTCCCTTCTAATGACTTCAACACGGTCTTCAAGTCCCTTCCACAGTTTCAGAAGAGGATGATGGAAGAGAACGGCCAGGACTTTGGGCCATGTTACATCGCTGGAGTTCCAGGTTCCTTCTACGGTAGGCTTTTCCGTGCAAAGAGCCTGCACTTCGTGCAATCTTCCACAAGCCTCCATTGGCTCTCCCAGGTCAGCACTCGCCCTTTTTTAAATAGAAAACCGAACTTTACTTCCCTCAACTATAAGATCATTGTACTTTCGGCCTATAACCATAAAAAGTCTTCGACCTTTCAATATTTGTATGAGCATTCCATCAGAATTTAATGACTTTTAATGATTTTGAGTTCGACAAAGTGAAAAGGAGTGAATAAATCAATGAGAAGAATTCTGACCCAAAATTTCCTTTTACAGGTACCTCTGGAGCTGAGTGACTGCTCTGACAAAGCAATGGTAAATAAAGGGAAAATCTATATTTCTAGGACAAGTCCACCCAGAGTTGTGGAAGCTTATTTGAACCAATTCAGGAGGGACTTCTCCTCATTTCTCAGGTTGCGATCGGAAGAAATAGCGCCTGGCGGACACATGGTTCTGACTTTCAGGGGCCGGAGGATGCCAGACCCGTCTCCTGATGAAAGTTGTCTGCTTTGGGACTACTTAGGATTAGCATTTCAGGATTTGGTCTCACAGGTATGTGTTGCTCCAAAAATATTTCTCCGCATCCGTGTGTTCTAATCTTTGCATATGCAAGGCTCAGTCTCTGGAATTTTTACAGTCCAAGTTAATAATCAATTTTTCCTGGCCCAAGTTGCATCTGGATCTCTGTAGGAGGAGGTAGTTTTGGCATGTCCTCACATCAGTCTTGAAGCATAACTTGCATATTTTGCAAGACCTGTCACTTGGCTACTTGAATTGAATAATGAAACTTTGAACCATGCAATTTCACTTAACTTTCTCTATTGAGCTCTAAGTTGCTGGAATTGCTTTTTGTTACAATTTGACTATTGGATGCTTCGAAATCACAAAAGCTAGCAGTCTTCTAGAGCTAGGATAGATTGTAGCTCTTTGATCAGATGATTAGTCATCAAAGTGGCATCATCTAATAATTCAAGTAAAATGGAGTCAGCAGGCTAGAAAATGTTTAACCTTTAGCATGAAAAACATGTCGCTTTCATGAAAAAGCTAGTCTTCTCGTGATATCCCTTAATCGATTTACCAGGAAAATGTTACTAAAAGAGAAAATTGTTCAAAAAACGCAGGGATTAATAGAGGAAGAGAAGCTGGACAGCTACAACACACCATACTATGAGCCCTATGTGGAGGATGTGAGGGCTGAGATAGAGAGAGAAGGGTCCTTCACTCTTGACAGGTTAGAGATCATTGCAGCTCCATGGGATGGGGTGAATGGAGGGCAGAGGTATGACCGGAGGAAGACAGCCGAGATGATGGCAAAGGCCATGAGGGCAGTGAACGAGTCCATGATCACAAGCCACTTTGGGGATCAAATCTTGGACTCCTTGTTTGAGAGGTTCATAGACATCATGGCTAGGGATACCAAGGAAGTGGAGCATCCCAGTCTTGTGGTGTCTTTGATTAGGAAGTCGTGAGATCTGCCTAGATTGCTAATTCAGACAGAGAGAGGGAAGGAGAGCCCCTCTGTGTGAAAAGGAAGAAAAAGGGCGGCCTCCTAACTTTGTTAAGTTCCTCCGCATGTGGCCAACAATTTGGTGTTTGCACTTCAATAATGTGTTTCTCAGCCAGAAAAAAGAGAGTCGTGGGTTTGTGTTGGCCAAAAGAAAAAGTGATAGATGTTTGTAAGTCTTTTTTCTTTACAAAGTTTAAAAAAAAAGAAGAAAAGGCCAAAAGAAAAGTGAAAAGGCTTTGACCATCGCTGCTGTTGTAATTTGTTTCCCAAACTATTCTAAACAGTACAGCAAACATGTGTCCCGTTCTAGGAATAGCACCATGATGTCAGGTTCAAAACATTGCACTTACCCTCTCGGAATGGGAAGAACCTGGGACTAAAAAAGCGGAAAGAAGGGACAAGAGGAACAAAGAAGCATAAGAAAAGCATTCAAAAGCAATTGCTTATACGGTACTAGGAGAATTTTCCCTTCTGGCCCAAAAATGGGATTTGCCTTTAACTCTAGTAACAGCAGCTGTAATTGACAGATTCAAGGCCTTCTTTATGCTGTCTTCGGATGTCTTCTTAGGTTCACCCCCGTCCCACAGAATCTCAAACGATCTCTGGTCAGCATCCCTCATTTCAAAGTAATGACCATGTTAACAGGTTTTTCTCATCTTCCGTTGGTCAATCAGGATGACTGTGATCTTTTCTCCTGCTTTCAAGTCTATATTTTCCACAATGCACGTAGCTGGGTGACTTTGCATTTTGATGATTATAATTTATATGGCTGTCATATAGTAATATGTGAAAAGTTTGCCTTTTGCTTGATTGACTTAAGCCGAAGGCACAACACCGTGGATGCACTTTGATTAGTTTCTTAGAAAAATAAGATGATCACTCAAATTGTTAGTTTTTTTCACGAAGAATAAATAACTATTGGATATAATGAATGAAAGGTATTGTCATTACCAATGGGGTGAGAAGAACATTTAGCAAAGGTTCAATAATTACAACTACACCATGCTGCAGCTCGCGCTTGAGGTCCAGCAGTGGCACCTCTCCTTCTGCAGCCTTATCAAGGCTCATCGAGATCACATTCAGTCACTTACAGGCTGGCTCCGCCTCGGCCTGTTCCAGCTCAACAAGAACTTGCTATCTTGAACCACGGAAGAGTCGAAGATAAATTCACTCTGTGAGGAGAGGCTACAAGCTGTTGACCGGATCCCCAACAAAGTAGCGTCAGAAGGAATCCAGAGCCCATTGACTGCCATCCATTCCATTGTGGTTCAACAAGAGGAGGAGCAGAAGCAGAAATTCAGAATGTGCACCTAAAGAGCTCGAGAAGAAGACGGTTGAGCTCGGGTCGTTGGATAGCAAGTTGGGTCCATTTTTTTGCACCCGAGAGTTCTGGAAGAAGTAAGGACCCAGTCGGAGAAAAGCGTGCCAAAGTGGCAGTTTTCAGAGCCAAAGCAGAGGAGGAGAGTTCGAAACATGAAAGATCGGTGAGCATAAATAGAGCAACGGCGCTGAATGACCTATGGATGGGTTTTCCGCATGTGTTCCAGGCAATCATGGGGTTTTCTAGCGTTTCCATGCAGGCGTTCGAGTCCCCGCAGCCAAGAACAATGAACCCAAGCATGATTCGAAGAGGCTTCATCCCTGGTTGCGTAGCCATGCAGATCAATTCATTGCAGAGAATGTCCATGCTGATGTGCATATGGGATACAGTTTTGTGCCAACTTGGTTGTCCATGGAGAGCCTCTTATTAGGTATTATTAATTTTCAGACAACCCACTAAGGTGAACTTAGATCAGAATGAAGAAGAGATTAGAAACTGAGTTAGGTATTGAAAGTTGTTTGTCCTTTACAGAAATGATTTTAGATTATTTGAATATTCAAACTGTTGAACGAGTCTATGTTTCCGGTTTGTTTTTTATGTGTTAATAGTCTATTAAGCACTTTTATTATGTGGATTTGTTGTTGTACGTGTGAAGTTAGTGGGGTGTGGTGGTTATTTGTTTTTGTAAAGCCTATATAAAGGCTATGGTGTCAGTTTTTTTTTAGTGCGTGGGTGTAAAACAAGACGTTCCTCTATTTTTGTGCATATCAGAAAATTTCCTCTGTTTTCCTCTGTTTTTAACGTTGTTTTTGTGCACATCTGCATATCTGCATCTCCTCTGGTTTTTAACATTGGTATCAGAGCGGAGGTTAGGAAGAAAAGTGTGTGTTTGAGTGCTGTAAAAAGGTGAGAACCAAAAGAGAGTTTTTATTGCAGCAAATACTTTCATTTGTAGCAGTCAAGGGAGAGTATTGTAGCAAGTTATTTTCGTTTGTAGCAGCAGCAGGTTGCTTTTGTGGTGGTTCTATTTTGCAGCAGTAGTAATGGCCTCATAAACATTTGTACAACCTGCTATTCCACACTTTGATGGTCATTATGATCATTGGAGCATGCTAATGGAGAATTTTCTCAAGTCCAAGGAGTATTGGGATGTTGTTTCTTCGAGAATTGTCAAACCTGATGAAGGAGTTGTGTTAACGGCAACGCAAAGAATGGCTTTGGATGCGTTAAAATTGAAGGATCTCAAGGCCAAAAATTATCTTTTCCAAGCAATTGACAAATCCATTTTGGAGACAATTCTTTGCAAGGATACCTCCAAGGAAATATGGGATTCCATGAAGAAAAAGTATCAAGGCTTAGCAAGAGCAAAGAGGCAGCAGCTTCAAACGTTTCGTTCGGAGTTTGAAATGCTACGAATGAAGTCGATAGAGACAATCACATATTTCTTCTCTTGGACAATGGCAATAGTTAATAAGATGCGGATTCATGGCGACAAGACGGAGGATGTCATCATCGTTGAAAAGATTCTTCGATCGTTGACACCAAAATTCAACTTTATTGTTTGTTCCATAGAAGAAGCCAAGGACATTGAAGAACTTTCCATTGATGAGTTGCAAGGATCCTTGTTAGTTCATGAACAAAAACTCCTACAACAAGAGACGGAAGAGCAAGCTTTGAAAGTCTCAACTGGAGATCATTCTTCATCAGCAGCAAGGGTGAACAAAGGAAAAGGCAAAGGAAGGGAGAACAACAATCGCAATGGCTTCAGCTTTGATCAAAAGTCTGAAAGCTATTCCTATCGTGATTTCCAAGGGAGAGGAAGAGGTCGTGGAGGACGACATTCAACTGGTTTTAGGCCAAGGTCAGCAGACAAATCCAAAGTGGAGTGTTTTAGATGCCACAGGTATGGGCATTACAAATCTGAATGTCGAACTAATTTGAATAAACGAAGAGTTGAAAGAACTAACTTTGTTGAAAAAGAAGAAGAAGTATCTCTTTTGATGGTGTGCCATGAGAAGGAAGAAACTCAACCAAATATGTGGTATCTCGACACTGGTTGTAGCAATCACATGTGTGGAGACAAGAAAATGTTTTTTGATCTAGACGAAACGTACAACAACACCGTAAAGTTTGGTGATAATTCCATTGTGTCGGTGATGGGGAAAGGAACAGTGGCAATTCATCCAAAAGGGACTTCGGTACAAACTATCTCAAATGTATTGTATGTTCCTGAATTGAAGACTAATCTGTTAAGTGCTGGTCAACTGCAAGAGAAGGGATATGAAATCTCTATTAAAGGTGGGATTTGTAGAATCCAAGATGAGAAGTTGGGTTTAATTGCTGAAGTCAAAATGACGAGCAATCGGATGTTTCCATTGTATCTCCACAACACTACAAATTCATGTTTCTCTGCAAGATTGAAGGAGGAAGCCTGGTTATGGCATTTTCGCTATGGGCATCTTAATTTCGGTGGGTTGCGAACACTATATAAAAAAGAGATGGTGGAGGGTCTTCCTCAAATCTCTGCTCCTTTGGAAATTTGTGAAGATTGTGTTGTTAGCAAGCAACATCGTGCTCAATTTCCACAAAGAAAATCATGGAGAGCAAAAAGTCCGTTGGCGTTGGTTCATTCAGATATTTGCGGACCAATATCTCCAATTTCCAATGGAGGTAAACGGTATATCATTACCTTCATTGATGATTTTAGCCGGAAAATTTGGGTGTATTTATTGCAAGAAAAATCTGAAGCTTTTGCGGCTTTCAAAAACTTCAAAGCACTTGTTGAAAAGGATGGAGGAAATCAAATAAAGGTCTTTCGCACGGATCGTGGTGGAATCAAATAAAGGTCTTTCGCACGGATCGTGGTGGAGAGTACAACTCACTTGAGTTTACAAATTTTTGTATGAAGCATGGGATCAAGAGACAACTTACAACAGCCTATACACCACAGCAAAATGGCGTTTGTGAGAGGAAGAATCGTACCATTCTGAATATGGTGCGAAGTCTCTTGAGGGGAAGTGGAATTCCAAAAAGTTTCTGGCCTGAAGCAGTCAATTGGAGCATTCACATTTTAAATAGAAGTCCCAGTCTAGCTGTTCAAAATATGACACCGGAAGAAGCATGGAGCGGCCAAAGACCTGCAGTAGATCACTTCAGGATTTTTGGGTGTATTGCCTACGCCCATGTTCCTAACCAAAAGAGGAAGAAGCTAGATGACAGGGGAGTCAAATGTGTTTTTCTTGGCATTAGTGATCAATCAAAAGCCTATAAACTTTATAATCCTATGACCAAGAAAATCATTATCAGCCGTGATGTGATATTTGATGAAGAACAAACTTGGCCGTGGGGTGAACAAGGTGTTGGTAAGCAAATTCCAACGAATTTTGAAGATGAAAATGGGCTGGTGTAGCAATCCACAACAACCCAAATCGCCATAGGCAGTGTCCAAAGTACAGCAGCAGCTGCAGAACCTGAAGATCAGCCTCATCGTGTTCGACGGAGGCCTGCATGGATGAGTGATTATGAAGTAACAGGAGTTGATCAATATGAAAATCCACTTATCCATTTTGCTTTGTTTTCAGATTGTGATCCAACAACTTTTGATGAAGCAGTACAAAAAGAAAATTGGAGGATAGCAATGGATGAAGAAATTGCAGCTCTTGAGAGGAATAACACTTGAGAGTTAATAGATCTTCCAAAAGGGTACAAAACAATCGGAGTCAAGTGGGTGTACAAGACAAAATTGAACAAGAATGGTAAAGTTGATAAGTATAAGGCGCGCTTGATGACTAAAGGCTACAAGCAGGAATTTGGAGTGGATTACAAAGAAGTATTTGCACCTGTAGCAAGACTTGACACAATCAGATTGGTAATTGCATTAGCAGCGCAGAATTCATGGCCTATCTTCCAATTGGATGTGAAGTCAGCATTCTTGCATGGTGATCTTCAAGAAAAGGTATTTGTTGATCAACCTTCTGGTTATGTGAAGCTCGGTAGTGAACATAAAGTTTATAAATTAAAAAAGGCACTATATGGGTTAAAACAAGCTCCCGAGCTTGGTATAGTCGCATTGATGCCTATTTCTTGAAGAAAGGTTTTAGAAAATGTCCATATGAGCATACACTTTTTATTAAAATTGGTGATGGTGGAAAGTTGCTTCTTGTATGCTTATATGTGGATGATCTTATTTTTACTGGGAGTGATAGTGCCATGTTTGACAAATTCAAGGAGTCTATGATGGATGAATTTGAGATAACTGATCTTGGATTGATGCATTATTTTTTGGGCATAGAAGTTATTCAATCTGCAGCTGGAATCTTTATGTCTCAAAAGAAGTATGTTCAAGAGATTTTGGACAGGTTTCAAATGAATAATTGTAACCTCGTGACTACTCCAACTGAAGTTGGATTGAAGCTCTTGAAAGATCCTTATGGAAGCAAGGTGGATAGCACTCTCTACAAGTAGATTGTTGGAAGCCTGATGTATTTGACGGGGACAAGACCAGATATCATGCATGCTATGAGTCTTATAAGCAGGTATATGGAGCACCCAACTGAGTTACATTTACAAGCTGCAAAAAGGATTTTTCGCTATTTGTAAGGAACTACAAATTTTGGGTTGCTCTATAAAAAGGGAGAAAAGTCAGATTTGTTTGAGTTTATAGATAGCGATTATGCTGGAGATGTTGATGATAGAAAAAATACTTCAGGATATGTATTCATGCTTGGTTTAGGGGCGGTTTCATGGTCTTCAAAGAAGCAATCAATTGTTACTTTATCAACAATTGAAGCAGAATTTGTTGCTGCAACTTCATGCGCTTGTCAAGCCATATGGTTACGGAAGATTCTTGAAGAACTTCAATTCAAACAACAAAAAGCAACTATAATCTATTGTGACAACAGCTCAGCTATCAAGCTGTCCAAAAATCCAATTCTACATGGGAGGAGCAAGCATATAGATGTGAAGTACCACTTCTTAAGAGATCTTATAAAGGATGAAGTAGTTGAACTAGTTTTCTGTAGAAGTGAAGATCAAGTGGCTGATATATTCACCAAGCCCCTAAAGTTGTCCATGTTTCAGAAGCTGAGAAAGCTCCTTGGTGTTTGTTTGTTGGATGTTTCAGAAGGGAGGGAATGTTGAACGAGTCTATGTTTCTAGTTTGTTTTTTATGTGTTAATAGTCTATTAAGCACTTTTATTATGTGAATTTGTTGCTGTACGTGTGAAGTTAGTGGGGTGTGGTGGTTATTTGTTTTTGTAAAGCCTATATAAAGGCTATGGTGTCAGTTTTTTTTTAGTGCGTGAGTGTAAAACAAGACGTTCCTCTGTTTTTGTGCATATCAGAAAATTTCCTCTGTTTTCCTATGTTTTTAACGCTGTTTTTGTGCACATCTGCATATCTGCATCTCCTCTGGTTTTTAACACAAACTGCAATCGCCAGTTTATGGCGGCGGAGCATGAAATGGTTTGTTTCTGGGAACTGTAAATTACAGTAACATCCTTGCTGTGATTATGATTTTTTGTTTTTTGGGTAAAAATAAGCAATATATTAGGGAGGCCAAACTATACAAAGGAGATGGCTTCAAAAACTTGCACTCATGAAGAACAGGCTCTAAATGAGTGAAAGGAAGCCGCAAGAAAAGCCAAATGGCTACAACAAGAACAACAAGGAAAGGCCCAGGTGGCAAGCACAATCAACAGCCAAAGGCAACCAAACCAGCCAAAAACTCTTAAGTCTAATCCCTAGAGAAGATAATGAGGTCAACATCCCAAGAGCGTTGCAACCTTCTATTTTTGATGGAGTCCTCCACGTCCTTGAAGTGACCACTTTGTCTTTAACAACTTGAAGGAGATGCTTCTTCATGGCTGGAACAGAAACTTGCTCCCCCCTGAAGAGAATGCCATTCCTGTTCTTCCAAATAATATGGCACATCGCTCCAAAAGAACAGCGAGCAACACACTTATAAAACTCTTTGTCCGAAAGCATAGTTATGGCCCAACACGGATTATCAAGCCAAGGTCTATTCCGCCAAGGAAGATTACACCTAGCTACCCCAAAGAAAGCAATACTAGCTGTAATGCGACATCCAAAAAAGAGATGATCTATAGAGTCAAGCATAACATTACAAAAAGGGCATGAAGCAGCATCAATCCTACCATAAAACATAAGAAAAGACTGGGTAGGAAGCCTACAATTGGTGATGAGCCAAAGGTGAAATTGGTACCATGGCAGGATATGATTGTTCCAGATGAAAGAATGCCAACTGACACGTGCCTTCTTCCGCCTTAAAGCCTCCCAAGCCAAGCCGACCGAGAACATGCCGGACGAACTCTCTCTCCAACAAAAACGATCTTGGTCTCCAAACAAGAAAGGAAGCGCTGAACCCTAGGACTCCAACACCGCCCTGACAGCCTAGCCATCTTTAGAGAAAAGGCCAGCCACCGAGGCTTGTCTAAAGAGACCAGAGCTATAGATGATTGAATCTGAGAAATATAAGTTCAAGAGGCTCCTAGGGTGCCAGTTGTTGAACCAGAGTGACACTGATAGGCCATCACCTATCATCCAAAAGAAGCTAAGCCGAAATTCTCTCCCGATTTGAAGAATCTTCTTTCAAGCCCAAGAACAACAAGTTGGCTTCGTAGCAACCCAAAAATTCTTTCTTTTTAAGAAGGTGGAATGGATCCACTTGCACCACAGTAACTTCTTATCTGAAAACAAGATTCAGCTATGTTTGAGCATGGCTGCCTTATTGCACTCATGCAATCTGCGAATGCCAAGACCGCCCTCCGCCTTAGGAAGGCATACATCATCCCAGGAGACCTTAGCACCCCCTCTGCCCAACTCAGGGCCTCGCCAAAGGAATTGTCTAAGAATACGCTCAATCTGGTCTAGCACTGCTGCAGGAAAAATAAAGACACTTGCCCAAAAGGCTTGAATAGCATGGAGAACTGGCAAGCTTATAATTTATTTTGCTACTAAAGAACTGCTTTTAAAGCACCGAAGTGAGCCTAACTAGGAAAATAGAGATCTTCACAAAAGGATTAATTATTAACAAAAAGGATGTGCCCCCCAAGAATAAGCTTCTCCATGGAAGACAAGCAGGTAAGTGGAGCTATTCATTTTGTTTCTTGTCGACAACAAGCACGTTCATGTTAGTGTCCACACTCTGCAAATACTAATCATGGATAAGTCCGACTGGAATTTGTCTAGCCCCAAGGAAAGACAGGCGGTGTTGATCTGCAGAAAGCGATGATGGGACAGAGCATCCAAACTGAGCAGATTCTGAGTATGAATGGCGGCTGCAGAGAAGAGAGCTACACTGAGAACTCCAAAGGACGGGTCCCCAATTACTAATTATCACGACTTCTCTCAAATATTTTTAGTTTTTTTAATTAACATTCTCAGGTACAATTACAGTTGACTTAATTATCGTCTACAGCGCTGTTTCTTGTAGGAAGGTGGTCGTGGTACTTCCGATTATACTGTCAGTCATGTCAGATTGAAGTAGCTACTAAGCAGATAATCTTCTAAGTCTAAGCCATGAGTCAGCTCACACAGATGTGATCACAGGAGTAATCTGTCTCCTTAGTTTCTTCTCTTCTTCAATATCAGCAAATGCTATTGAAGCTGAAGACAAGCAATAAAGTCTCTAATTTGTTTGATGCCATGGTTTTCTTACACAGCATCTATGAAACCTTTACCGTCAATCCCTCAGTAGTTCTTTCAATTAGTATCTGTCTCCAGTGATGTAAATCAAACCACAGACTCGTAAGACCCCTTAATGCAGCTAGCAAAGTGGTCGTAAAAGCTCATCAGATTCTCCCAATAATGAATGGTGCCGACGCAAAGTTCGCTACAGGATAATATGAAGCAGAATTCTACAACCTCCGGATAAATTTGGTTTTTGATAAACAAACCGAGGGCATAAACAAACTTCAAGAGCAAAGTAATAAGATTTAATTCCACACAAGATGCGTAAATCATCAGCCAAATTCATTGAACACTGCCTTTGACATATTACCTCTCCCTCAATACTATGTTGCCCCCATTTAAACTGAAGTTTCTATTTCTTTTCCAGGCCGCACGTCTTTCCAGGATGATGCCAGTGTTGTGCACGGCGCCACAGGATTTCTGTACCATGAAAGTTTCTGCTACCATCACAATCGCCGATCTCGGCTGCACTTCCAGGCCAAACACTCTGTTGGCAATCTTTGCAAGCTTGAGCATCATCCACAACACGTGCCGCCAACTCGGCCACTCGCCGTCACAGTTCCTCATGCTCCCGAACGACCTCCCTTCCAATGACTTCAACACGGTCTTCATGTCCCTTCCAGAGTTCCAGAAGAGGATGAGAGAAGAGAACGGCCTAGATTTTGGGCCATGTTACATCACCGGAGTTCCAGGTTCCTTCTACAGGAGGCTTTTTCCCTGCGAAGAGCCTGCACTTCGTGCAATCTTCCACGAGCCTCCATTGGCTCTCCCAGGTCAGCACTCACCCTTTTTTAATAGAAAATCGAATTCTACTTTCCTCAACTATAAGATCATTGTACTTTCAACCTATAACCATAAAAAGTCTTTGAGCTTTCAAATTTTTGCATGAGCATTCCAGCAGAATTCAATGGTTTTGATGGTTCTAAGTTTGACAAGAAAAAAGGAGTGAATAGTTCAATGATAAGAATTCTCGCCTGAAATTCCCTTCTGCAGGTACCTGTCAAGCTGAGTGACCGATCTAACAAAGCGCTGGTAAATAAAGGGAAAGTTTATATTTCAAGGACGAGTCCACGGGGAGTTGAGTCGTGGAAGCTTATTTAAACCAATTCAGGACGAACTTCTCTTCATTTCTCAAGTCACGATCAGAAGAAATGGTCCCGGACAACGCATGGTTCTGGCTATCAGGGGCCGGAGGATGCCGGATCCGTCTCCCAATGAAAGTTGTCTGCTTTGGGACTACTTAGGACTAGCATTTCAGGATTTGGTCTCACATGTCCGCGTTGCTCCAAAAGTATTTCTCCGCATCCGTGTGCTCTAGTCATTGCATGTGCAAGGCTCGGTCTCCGGAATTTTTACAGTCCAACTTATTAATCAATTCTGCCTGGCCCAAGTTGATCAATCCTGGAGTATTAAGTTCCACATTTTTGCAAAACCTGTCACTTGGCTACTTGAATTGAATCGAGCAGCCTGTGAACTTTGTGATTTCTTAACTTTAGCTTTCGCTAGTGATCTTTAGGAAGCTAAAAATGTCACCATTTGACTAATGGATGCTACAGAATCACGAAAGCTACCGGTCTCCTAAAGCCTGGCCACCTTGCAGCTCTCAGATCAGATGATGAGTCATCGGACTGGCGTCATTGAATACCGCAAGCAGAATGGCGTTAGCAGGCCACCGAACGTTCAACCCTTTCGCACGGTCTAAATACACACCTCAATCAATTTGCTGAAAGAGAAAAAAAATGTTCGAACCACGCAGGGATTTAATAGAGGAAGAGAAGCTGCACAGCTACAACACGCCATACTACGATCTCTATGCAGAGGACGTGCGGGCGGAGGTAGAGAGAGAAGGGTCCTTCGAGCTCGACTGGCTAGAGATCATTGCAGTTCCATGGGATGGTGCGGATGGAGGGCACAAGTACGACAGGAGGAAGACAACTAAGATAACGGCGAAGGCCATGAGGGAAATTGCTAAAATAATTAAATAATAAACTTGCAAGTTGATATGGTCTTCAATTTACTCATTCATCTAATAACTTAAATTTTTAGAATAAATGGCTGTGATCCTACAAAATTCTCACATTTTATTAGAGTTCAGAGTTAGAATATCTTGAGTTCGAATATTTTCAATACCCATTTATCTCACAATAGCGAATGAGTCCATGATTATAGGCCACTTTGGGGGTCAGATCTTGGATTCCTTGATCGAGAGGTTCACGCACGGCTTGGGCCACCAAGGAAGTGGAGCACTCTTGTCTTGTGGTGTCTTTGACTAGAAAGTCACCTGAGACTTGCCTAGATTGCTAATTCATAGAGAGAGAGAGAGAAATTTGTGTGGAAAAGAAAAAAAAGAAGGGTCACCACCTAACTTAGACAAGGCCATATGTGTGCTGTCAACGGGTTTGCAGTTTGCACTTCAATTGTCATCGTATGTTTTGCAAGTTTCTTTTTTTTTCCCTTGTAAAAAGCAAAATAAAAGAAGTCCAAACACATACATTTAGGAATGTTCCAAGCGGTTAAATCTAAGCCAAGTTTATAATTTTGCACGAAACATGGATGGTCGGTGCATACACGCGATTTGTAAGGGAAAAAAATGATGAAAAGAATTACTCACTTTTCGATTAATCACATATTTTCGAAGAAGGAGAGAAGAAGGCAAAGGGTCCACAAAGTTGACAGTTGAGATGTCGGTGTCATCAGTACATCAGACAGGCCGTGCTCCCCCTGCCTTTGCCTGCGCAGCCACAAAATGGGTTGACTTTACGGTGAACGAGTCTCCCCCTCGGACAAGCAGCTTCGAAGATTTATGGTTATCGTCGAACCTTCAAAGCACGGGAGAGGATCCCGGGAAGAGAAGAGAAGGGGATTGATTCTCGCTGCTTGAACGCCAACAGGCTCCTGCTCGAATTAAGATTGGAAGATGAACTATTGTGCCTTTGACAACCGAATCCAAAATTCACTTCCAATGAGCATTAAGAATATGGATCTTAAACTTACCCTATTAGAATCAAGTATCAAATTTTAAAATCAATAATTGAACTAGTCGAACCTACAACCAGCCAATTTGAGATTCCGAGATTGATCCAACAATCGGTTTGTTTTTTTTTTTTTTTTTTTCAATTGCTCTATTATATGTAATTTTTTCTGCATAAATTCTCGATTAAAAAGCCTTATTGGACTTAGCTTGAATTGGTTTAAAACTGATTATATCTTAGAACTAGCCTTGGATCGGCCATCGAACCAGTCAAGGCCTGTTCAAATCTTTTACTCGAGAACTTCAAATGGTGCTTGTGAGGACCGGCTTATAGCGGCCGAGTAAGGGTCAATTCAAATCCGGCCCAATTGCTCATCCCTAATTGCCATTAAATCTGTTGAAATTGCTAAATGAAGTGAATCTAATTAGTAAAACAAATCAACCTAATCAAATTCAATGGATATGAAAATGAATAAATAGCCCCGTAAATATTTTCCCAATTCTCATTTCTCGCAAACTATAAAATTGGCAGGTAAATAAATAAAACGAAATAAAAGAAAAAAAAAATGCAATGATTAGTTCTCACCAAAATTTCCAAAACGAGAGAGACTCCTCCCCCCACCTAACCCCACATCCGCCACCAGCGCCACCAGCCCCCGTCCGCTTCTTCTTCCCCGCACCACCACGCAATGCACACCAAACCACATCTCTCCCTCTCTCTCCTTCTCCCCCGGCCCGACCCGACCCGATCCCCCTCCCCCATGGCCTCCACCGCCCACGCCTTCCGCCTCTCCGCCTCCCCGAAGCTCGTCGCCGCCGGCACCTCCCCTTCCGACGCGTTCCTCCGCCCCGAGACCCTCTCGTTCTGCTCCTCCGCCGGCGGCGCCCGGCTGCGGCGGAGCGGCGGCGCCTGCTCCCTGCTCGTGACCGCGGCGGGCGCGGCGGGATTGAGGGTCCGCGCGAGCAGCGCGACGCCGGTCATGGACAAGTCCAAGAGCGAGGCCGGCCCCAAGGCTCCCACCATCGTCGACGTCGACCTGGGCAACCGGAGCTACCCGATTTACATCGGGTCCGGGCTCCTGGACCAGCCCGAGCTCTTGCAGAGGTCTTCTCCTATCCTATCGGAACGCATGCGTGCTTTGAATCTCGCGTCATTTGAATTCGATTAGAAGAGTCTTCGGAGGGAGTTTGATTGCGATGTTTTCGATCGTGGATTCTATCGGATGGAGCCTGATCTGATTGAATTTAGGAGTATCCCTGAACTTCAAACGGCAGCTTAGCTCTAGAGTTGGTTTCGGATTCCTTTGACTAAAAAAACGATTTTTGTGCTTTGCTCTGTAATAGGCATGTTCATGGAAAGAGGGTTCTTGTGGTGACCAACGACACCGTGGCGCCGATTTACTTGGATAAAGTCGTCGATGCTCTAACCAAGGGAAACCCGAATGTTTCCGTTGATCATGTGATCTTGCCCGATGGTGAGAAGTATAAGGACATGGTGAGTCTCTTGAAGCTTTCTGTTCGGGGGGTTTCCATCGCTTTGTCGCCTGGTGGAATGGGCTTTTGAGTGACGTGTGAGGTTGTTTTGATCAGGACACCCTGATGAAAGTCTTTGATAAAGCAATCGAATCGCGTCTGGACCGCCGGTGCACATTTGTCGCCCTCGGCGGTGGTGTGATTGGTGACATGTGTGGGTATGCCGCTGCTTCATTCCTCCGTGGTGTTAACTTCATTCAGATTCCCACAACCGTTATGGCTCAGGTCCCTCGTCACTGAGAACTAGTGAATTCTTTATCATCAACTTGGCTGTATATATCTTTTCTCTTGTGCTGCCATGCTGATGGATCGTCCTTTGTTTTGTTTCTGGCCCAGGTGGATTCTTCTGTTGGTGGGAAGACTGGCATAAATCACCACCTTGGGAAGAATTTGATCGGTGCCTTCTACCAACCACAGTGTGTGCTTATAGACACCGACACTCTGAACACCTTGCCAGATAGGGAATTAGCATCAGGCCTTGCTGAGGTTGTTAAGTATGGGCTTATAAGGGACGCCGAATTTTTCGAGTGGCAGGAAAAGAATATGGATGCCTTAATAGCCAGGTAATATTAATACCGTTTGCTGGAGTCCTTGGCTGTTCTTGTGCAAAATGTTGATGAGTTGCTTTGTCACAGGGATCCATCGGCACTAGCATATGCTATAAAGCGTTCCTGTGAAAATAAGGCTGAGGTCGTGTCCTTAGACGAAAAAGAAAGCGGATTGAGGGCAACATTGAACTTGGGACACACATTTGGCCATGTAAGCAATTGGTGTTTGGTTTTACAGCTTGTCAATACATTTTCTTGACCCTGGGATATCCATTTGGGCTTCTGTTTTGAGTATGAAATTTTGGATTTTTTCCAACTCCAAGGCATGTTGTAAACTTATTTCTCTAACAAGACATGGAGGGTAAGCATTATTATGTAAGACTGTTATAGAATGACACAAGTTAGTGCTAAGGAGCCTCACAGAAGGAATGTACTGCTGGTGCATCTGTTAATTGACCCAGATTGCATTAATGCTGCAATTTCAAATAATGAGTTTTCCTTGCAGCATTTTCTTGTGATGCAGTTTGCAGCCCAATGCATATTCAATCATCTGCTGATCTAGGTCTCATACCCAAATTGTAATTAGCAAAGCATATAGTTTAATTTTCCGAAAATCCTGCTACCTTTGCCTTCTTATATGTATATTAGATCAAAGCCTCATTCTAGTGCAGAGTTGTAGCTAATCCTAACGGAAGATGTACTAAATAGTGAAGTTAAATGGTTCCATGCAGTCGTATGTACCTAAGAAAAGACTAGTTTTGGAGGATAGTGTCATATGGCTCCTCTTATTCATTAACTGGTCTGTGCAATTCTTTTATGTCCATCCTTTTTGGTTTGCAATTTAATATGTACTTCTGGTATTTCAGGCTATTGAGACCGGTTTAGGCTATGGTCAATGGCTGCATGGAGAAGCTGTTGCCGCAGGCATTGTAAGTTCTCTATATTTTTCCCATTGTTGTTTTTAGAGCAATATCTTGGCCTGTGTGACCTATAATGCTAAACGACGTCTCTGGACTTCAGGTTATGGCTGTTGATATGTCCTACCGGCTTGGTTGGATTGATGAATCGATTGTGACCCGAGTTGACAAGATTCTAAAGCAGGCTAAATTGCCAACTTGCCCTCCTGAAACCATGACCGTGGAGATGTTCAAGTCTGTTATGGCGGTAAGAGAGTTCTATCCACATGATCCTATTTGAGTTTGAGAATCCATTATCCTACGGGCGTTAACATTCATTTGGAAATGCAGGTCGACAAGAAGGTAGCGGACGGGCTGCTAAGGCTCATCCTTCTAAAAGGGCCTCTGGGCAACTGCGTCTTCACGGGCGACTACGATAGGAAGGCCCTTGATGAAACGCTCCGTGCGTTTGTCAAGTCTTGAGAACAGAGATGCGGAGGGAGCTTTCATCCCTGCGATATGTGCAATTTTTTCGTCAGCAGATATATGTGTAGTTTTTGTTGTAGTGTGGTAAAGCCAGTGTTGCAATTGTTCACACACGTTAAATTCGTCGACCTAGATTGTATTGGTGAAATCTTATTGATTGGGAAGGGTTTTTACTTTAGACAGACGGGATCGTTAACCAAAATAAAGATGTTTATGTCCGTCCCTCTGTTCTTTTTTTTTTCGCTAGAGATAAACTTTTCATTGCAAATAGAATATTACAAATTGAATGCAGCACTTACATCAAAACGATAAATAAAGGAAGACTCCGCTAAAACAATACTTGTATCTCTAGATGGGAGATTGTGGAAAAGAGAGGAGGATGCGGTCCCTGATTAAAATTCCAATGTGTGAGTGCATGAGCAGCTCCCAAGGATAAATAACAATAGGCTCAAGCAACAGGAATGGAGCAGAGGGATAGACTCCTTGCTACCAGTTCAGATCAAAGGCTGAAATCTAATGTTGATGGCGTGTGAAAAGATAACAAAAGAGCCATAGATATTATTGCACAATTGGCTAGCAGCTTAGCAATCCAAGCTTGGACAAGCAGAGGACGTTGGGACTCGTCAATGGAAGTGGAAACAACAGCTCTCCTTCTTGCCTACAATCATGCTCAATCCTTTAGCATCCAAAAAGCAATCTTTAAAAGCGATTGCAAGATCTAACTGATACCATCCAACAAAAAGATTTTTGGGCCTGTTTGGTTTAATTTTGGGAAAATGACTTTAGATTTCTCCAAGTATCTTTGAACGAATGGGCATTTAGTGAATGCAAGAGTGTTTGGATATTCATTTTTGTGCATATTTTGTAAAGCAACTTTGAGGTGAAAACAAAAAGAAAAGAAAAGAAAAATAGAAGAGGAGATGCAAGGTATTGGAAAGGGTGAAATTGTGGGGAAGGCGGCTCAAGCTGTTGGTGGTGCTAGTGGTGGTGGGGAGGCGGCTGATGGTGGCGGTGGTGGGAACGTGAGAGGGCAAAATCATGGGAATGCGGCCTGAGTTGTTATTGGTGGTGTGTTGGTGGTGGTGAGGAGGCGGCTCACCTGAGGTCAAGCGACCTAGGCAACATCGCTTTGTTGGCTGAGCTTCACCAGTGGAGTAGTAAGTCCAAGGAAGAAGACGATGAATAGTATTTTTGAGGATAAAAGAGGAAAATGCGATTATCAGTGAGTGTAATATTGGAAAGAAAAAAAATCATTAAATCCTATTTAGTATTGCGAAAACGTTAAAAGCCCAAAGCATGTTCAAAATGCTAATATTTGGCTAATGAGACTTCAAAATGCTAAATCAAATACCTAATATATATTTTCAAAGGGCTTTGGAAGCTTAAAGCCTCTTAGGAATGTTGAACCAAACTAGGCGCAGTGCGTTTGGGAACTGCTTTCCAAAGAGCTTTGGGGGGCCAAAGGCCTTTAGGCCAAAATGAAAGTGTTTGGGAACTACTTTCCAAGGGGCATTAAGGCAAAGTTGGCATTTGCAAGACTAAAAACCCAAGGCAGGTCCTAGGCTGCCTTGGGCTTTCAGCATTCTCAGAATGCCCATGCCATTGTTCATGATACTGTTCATCTTCCTTCTCCAGCAGCGTGAGATGAGCTTAAGAGGCCGGCGAGGTCATGACTAAGGTCGACGAGGTTGTAGTGACCATCACCGACCAATTGCGTGACCCCAACAAGTCGCGGTGACTGCTCGCGAGTCTCGGCGACCACCCGCGAGTCGCGTTGCCATGACCCAACTCTAGGTCGCACGACCTTAGGCGCGACCCAAATCTGGGTCCCCGGAGGTCGCACAACCTCGTGACGACTGACGTGAAATAGATCTAGTCGCAGCGAGGTCACACGACCCAAATCTAGTTGCAACAAGGTCACACAACCTCCAGCAACCAAATTAGGGTCGTACCGGTCGCCATGAGGTCACGCGACCTCCGACGAATCCAAATTTGGGTCGAGCGACCTCCGTGAAGGGTCACTGAGGGTTGCTTGACCCTAGGCGGCCCTCACCAGTCGTCTCCGGGGACTGCTTGAGGTCGCTAGCGGCCACTTGCCTCGCCGACAAACTCTTTTATTTTTTTTTTATTAATCACCAAAATCCTTTGTAAATGTTTTTTTGGTAAAGGTAATCCTTTGTAAATGTTAATTTTTCCAAATGTTAATAAATGTCCACATGTTTTACAAACATCTCGTAAGAATTGCCTTTATTGATGTTACATTTATCAACAAGTCGCCCAATTTGTATTGTGCTAGCGACATTTGAATATTGATGTGTAAGCCATATTTATTGGCCACATGCGACGCATTTAATTGCGTTAGTTCATAGCTGATTTGAATTAAAAGGGGAGTGTGATTTGGGATCGATTTCATAGAAATGAATTTTATCTATTCAATTCTTTTGTTTAATTAAGAGATAGATATCATCAAACCAAATTTTTTTATTTAACTTCCAAGTTTAAACTAATATTATCTCTAATATCCATAAGCCTCTACAAGACGAATGCATTTTTTCGAGCCATTCTAAAGTACATTCAAGAAGTTCTCTGAAGAAGTCATAGAGGATTTTGTTTGCATTAAGAAAACATCCCATTTTCCCTAATCTCAATTTGTTCCACATTTCTACAAATTACATCGGACTAAATAATTGACATTAAACATTTGTTTTAATTATTCACTAAATACATAGAGGTTCTGATCCATTGGAATGTTTTGTAAATATGAGCTTGATCTTGATATACATAGAGGCTCTTTTATTTTTTTTTAATAATTTTTTTTTATTAATCACCAAAATTATTTGTAAATGTTAATTTTTCCAAACGCTATTTTAATCAAAAGTACTTCATAATGAGCTTTTAAGATACAATTTACCAAACACAATTTACATTTTTAAAAATATCTTTAAGTTAAGGTCTTTACATTTTCCTAAAAACTTTCCCCAAAAGCCTTCCAACGCACCCTTAGTCTCGGAGCCTAATTGAATCCATCGGGTTGAACTGAAATGTTATGGGTCTGAAATTGTTGTGCAAATATCGGATCCGAGTTTCCTTTAAACTCACTCCCACCTCAAAAATTGAAAGAAAAAGAAAAAAGAAAAACAATCAATCTGATTAGTTTATTTTCGGATCCTTTTAAAAAGAAACCATTTCCATAAATTGAAAACCAGACCCGATTCGAAAGGCCCTCGCCCTCGTTTTATTTTTCATGTCATCGCGACACGACATGCGACGTGGCGGGTCGGTTTGGAGATCAAAATTTAAAAACCCGCCTGCCTCGTAGGCCTCCAACGTTCCATTTCTCCCGGACCACAGCATCGTTGTGCGGTCGACACGCGAAGCATTTATGAATTTCACGACGTATCTTGCGGTGGCGAAGATTCGAGATATCGAAAAATAAGAAATCAAAAGGAGAGGGAGAGAGAGAGAGACAGGAGAGAGAGAGAGACAGGGAAGGAATGAATGAAAGTGAGCGCCACGCCGCGGGCGACATGATGACTCGCTCCAATCGCAACTGGCGTGTCTAACATTCATTCATCCCCTTCTATTCTCGGGCGGGGAAGCTGAGCTGGACGCTGGACGCTGGACTCCAACGTCCGATTCCAATCCGTTTTAATCCCGAAGCAAAGCCCCCAAATTAAAAGACTGGTCGCCAGAAAAAGCGACAGCTCAAATTCAAAAATCGAAATCTGGCCCCCAGCCCCC
This sequence comes from Eucalyptus sideroxylon, assembly GCA_014182405.2. NCBI lineage: Eukaryota > Viridiplantae > Streptophyta > Magnoliopsida > Myrtales > Myrtaceae > Eucalyptus > Eucalyptus sideroxylon. The sequence continues at coordinate 10,779,472 of CM024557.2, forward strand.
TACCCACTCCCCAAATAAAATAAAAATAAATAACAAAGGGTGGGTAAAAAATTCAAAAACAAAACAAATTACGAACATAAATCAAATAGCGAAAAGGGACAAAAAGAAAAATCGAAAATTTGGATTTTGGCTTTTGGGAGGGGGGGGCCGATAAAGAAGAGGGGAGGGATGGTTTCGTTGGGCGGAAAGACTGGTGCGTCTCGCTCCCACGAACGCTTCAACGGCACTGATTTCCGGCCTCGGAAATGGTACTTTCTCTCTCCCTCTCTCTCTACTTTCTCTCTCTTGCCCGATCTGCAGTCCGCCATTGTCGTCTCGATCCGCATTTCCCCCATCGCTCCTCGCGTTGATTCTCTCGCCTGATCGCTGGTTTCCCCCTTAGGGTTTGAGCTTCGCTCTTCTTCTTCTTCTTCTTCTGAGATCTGGTGCCTTTGCGTTCTTCCGATGCGCGCTCGCAATGTGCCAGATGCGCGGTTGAATTGGCGTGGCTTGGAGGCGGCGGCAGCGGTAGCGGCGGCGGCGGCATTGCGATCGGGTGGTCGGCTCGAGGCGAGATCTGAAGGTGTGAAGTTGGAGGAGGAAGAGGAGGAGGGAGGAGGGAGGAGGAAGGGGGGAAATGAGCGCGTCGAGGTTCATCAAGTGCGTCACCGTCGGCGACGGTGCCGTCGGCAAAACCTGCCTGTTGATTTCTTATACCAGCAACACTTTCCCCACGGTGAGTGCTCGTCGACGACGCCTTCTTTTTGCCGCGTGTCTTCGGCGCTTGCGTTTTCTTTGCGAATTCGCTTCTCGGTCGCTGGAGAATGATTGGATTGTGTAGCATTTTGCCGGATGATCTGCTTTGGATCGTTGCGAATTTTTGTTGAGGTTCGTGTTAGGTTCTTTACCTTTCGGGGAACCGAACATAATTGTCAAGGAAAAAGGTCTGGTTTTGCTATGTTTCTATGTTTGTTTTCTTTCTCTTTCCTCGCCTTATTGAGAGCAGATCTTTGAGGTTCGTATATTGTATCGGTAGTACATTGCCTTGAATGCGGATACGGATTATAGAAGTCCTTGTGTTACGTACCATGGCTCTTTTCTTCTTTGTGCTGCTTGCTCAATTTGGAAATGTAGCAAATAACATTTGATGTACTCTCTTCTCTGGTTTGCTGAACAATGGGGAAATGCTTTTATATGTTATTGGTTCTCTTCTTATGCTATGCTACCGGAAGGTTGGAGATATTGTCCCAACTGTGCACATCATACCCTGCTAGCATCAGTTCGTAGGATACGCTCCTGTCGCTTCTATTATATGCCCGCTATTGTGTTGTCTGCTAGATTGCAATTATAGTACTTTGTGTGATTGCTGAGGGTTTTTGGGACTCGATTATTTTAAGTGTATTAGTGTTTATGGATCTTAGTGATATATGCTGCCATTTTCTCATTCTATCGATTATATGGTTCCGGTTGTCGATTTGGGTAAATGTGTTTCTGCTTTTTACTTACATTTCTTATGAGCTTAATAGAGCAAATGATCTATCAAATTTTGTGGTTTCTCCTGTTAAGTCTGCTTTAAGAAATTTTTGTGTGATTGATTTTTATTCAATATCTGAACATTTTCTCATGATTTTACTACTAAATGATGGAAACAGGACTATGTGCCCACGGTGTTTGACAATTTTAGTGCCAATGTGGTGGTTAATGGAAGTACTGTTAATCTGGGATTGTGGGATACTGCTGGTAATTTCTACTTCTTTTGTTGTTGATGATTTTGCCAAATGATTTGGCATTTATTTGTTTTTGTCTTTTTCATTTCGTTGAACAGGACAAGAGGATTATAACAGATTAAGACCTCTAAGTTACCGTGGAGCAGATGTTTTCATACTTGCTTTCTCTCTCATAAGCAAGGCCAGCTATGAAAACGTTTCAAAGAAGGTCAGAGAGCCCAACAGTATATAATGGGCTTTTGGTTTTTTGTCTACATGATTTTTATGCTGATATGTTATCACTTTTTTTTTCCAGTGGATTCCAGAATTAAAGCATTATGCACCTGGTGTGCCAATAATTCTCGTGGGAACAAAGCTGGGTAATTTCTCTATTTAATCGGCATTTAGCTTCTTTTCTGCCTTTTCTCGACGACATTTGTGTGTTTCTTTGTGCTGACCTACATGTGTATATTTTATATACTCCATTTTGCAAGTTGGAAGAAAATACGATGGCCAACTATTAATAGTTGAACTGCATAGCACTGTTTACAGTTAACATTTTCAAGCAGTGTTCAGAATTATCAATTAACTCCCCATGATTGATTTCTTCTTTAACAATATTATCCGAAAGTTTGAATTTGTTTGCTCTATGCAGAAACTTCTCTACATCTGTAGTGATCTTAACATGGAGTTGACTTGAATATAATCACTCTTTGGCTTCCCATTTTATATACCCTCTTCCGTCCTGTAAACTGGCATTGAAGATGCAGACACTGCATCCTTCCAGGATCTAAACGTATTGAATACTAATGTTAATTGGTCCAGATTTGCGGGATGATAAGCAGTTCTTTCTAGACCATCCTGGTGCAGTGCCTATTACGACCCAGCAGGTACTGATCATTGCTCATTGTTCATTTTAAGCCAAATGAATAGTTTGATTGTTTCCTATGATTATTCTATTTATATCTGAACCTTATTATTACTTCTCCTAGGGAGAGGAATTGAGGAAGCTGATTGGAGCTCCTGCATACATTGAATGCAGTTCGAAAACACAACAGGTATAGATGATATTCTTCAACGAGATATTTCATCATGAGTAATTTTGCTTTTGAAGATGCCAGTCTTCTTAATGGATGAAGTCCTATCTTGAGTGCAGAATGTGAAGGCCGTCTTTGATGCGGCCATAAGGGTTGTGCTTCAACCACCAAAACAGAAGAAAAAGAAGAGCAAAGCACAAAAAGCCTGCTCAATATTGTGATTGAGACTAGGTGTAAAGAGATGTAACAAGCTTTTCCAACCTGCCTGTATCTCCTTTTGTCCTTTGTTAGTTCTACCGGTAAGCAGCTGCTTTTGTTGGATCATTCCTCATCGCAACTAACAAGACCCGGTCCTCAGTGAGCATCTGGCGCTATGGGTACCCTTATATTGGTGTCATGATCTCTAATTACAATCATCATCATTGTGTCATCCACTCTTTTCTTAGCTACAGTTCTGATTTTGCTTTATCTATTGTGAGACTCCACTTAGGAAACAAAAGCAGAAAACCTGTCTTAACGGGCAGTTATATTTCTCGCTTTGCAATTCCTTGGCAAGGCTTGCATATGTCTGTGCTCCTCTCATGTTCTTGTCTTTTGCTAGTCACTCCTGCAGAATTGGATGAGCTTTTCTGATAGATCCTCCTCCCTCTCTCTCTCTCTCTCTCTCTCTCTCTCTAACACAAGCACGCACATAATGGCGGCCCACTAAGGAATAAAAGTCAACATCAAAACAGAAAAAGAGACAGAAGTCATATGTGCTGCAAGATGGGAAGGTTTTGGGATGACCATTTTTTCCTACGCTTGAATTGAGTTTGTAAACGTGACTAGCACTTTGCTCATGCTTTGTAGTAACCTTTTATGGACACCAAGGTGAACTTTATTTGGACTGGTTCGATCATCTTACTCACTTCTCCCTTCACTGAACAAATTGACTATGGCTCATCACCGTCTCGTGATTAAAATTTTCTTTTTCCAGGGTAAGATCTCTTGGCATCAAAATAAACCTGTGATGCGGGCGCTTCCTATGACAAAAATAAAAGATTCACCATCACCTCCTCAACTTATTTGATTGAGTCTCTGTGAAGCGGGCACAATGGCCAGTCTCTTAGGTGGGAACTTCATATCGGAGTCGTAATTAGCGATAACAACATATGGCATGATTTATGTAAAAGTTCTCCATTGACCGTTGAGTTCTACCTTTTTGATCCAATAGTGGCAAATGCCTCAAGGAATGGTTTCTCAAGAATCGTCGATGCCCTCGTTTTTGGTCAGTACGCCTACGATTAACATTGAGCAACTGTGTTTCCCGCCACCCCCAACGACATTGCCCCCAATAGTTCTCTTTGCTTGTTTCTTACATGGCCCTTGGCCTTTCTGTTAGATGTATGCCCTAAAGCTGCTATGTAATAGTTATATATTAGAGATTTCAGTTGTACTTTCATTATTATTATTTAATTAATGGCAATGACGTATTCATTCATTTGTCCAATTATTTTATATTGATGAATGATTCTATAAAATCAGTTGCAACTAGACCTATCCTTGAGACGTTAAGAATATATGTGATGGGTTCATAGTTAAACTGAATCTTTAAATCATTCCCGATCGATGGATTATTGAGTGGATATTAATAATCATGTTGAGACCGGTGTGTTCTTAACTTCGTCATTAAGTATTGGATACTTAAGGGAATGATGAGTTACATGTCATTGGGTATTATGATGCCTGAGTTAGAACACAAGTGTTTTTTTTTTTTTTTGATGACCCAGGGAACCTCCGAACGCCGCTTCGCGGGGAGAGTAAACCCTGGAGCGCCGGGGCTTAGAACACAAGTGTTTGTATTAGACAAATTCACTAAACGTGACACATATGGAACGATTAGCGACATGGAAGCTTTTAGCGTGGTCAATGTCTAATTGTGCATGCTTTGGTCTTGTCTAAATAATCCTTAGACCTGAGGCACAGTGTTAACTTGTGTATTGAACAACTATGATTCACGGGTGCACATAATGCCGGATCGTTGATCTATCTTTATACTTGATGGTCATAGCTTATTCATATACGAAGTTACACGTGTACGCAATATGAAGTCTGTCTCCTTGTTATATGCAAGGTATAAAAATGATGTCCTATGTGATCTAATTATGACACTGCATTGAAATCCTCGGCCGAGGTTGTAACCGAGAATAAATTGTTTATATCTCGAATAAAATGCATGTAAATTAGATTTGTGCATATAATCGAATTAATGACTTGACAAATATTCCATGGTTTTTGTTTGATCGGAACATAGTAATACAGAGTGATTGAATTACATTGTAGCCAAAGCTGATAGGTTTATTATGTTCTTAAAATAGTCACACTATCTGGGTAGCCATGACATATTACTAGATGTCAATCATTGCTTGTAAGATCCAAAGATTAATCATGATAATTAATTCTTGTGGGAGTACTAATGTGTTAGTACAAGTCTTACTACTAGCTTAGTGATTAACCTAGGGATGTCACACACCATAAATAATTAGAATAACGTAAAACAAGAGAGAAATATAATTGCAAATGTGTTTGCAATTACTACAATCGAATTGAGTCGATTTGAAATTAAATTAAATGAGATTTAATTTAATTTGTATTATAGTTACGAGCCTACTTGCATATGATGCACACGCATTCTCAAAGTGGATACATGTTAATGTATTCCAATTGTACATATAAAATCATGTTCTTTTTATTTTAAAAAATGAATTGATTAATTAATTAATTATTCATTTACTTACTTAATTAATTAATTAATTAAAGCTTCATGCATGTGCACGAATTCGTGCATGTTCACGAAGCGTAATGGTCAGCAACCGCTAACCATTATGCACGATCATTTGTGCTTGGCGGACGATTAGCAACCGTTGCTGATCGGTTTTATTTTAAATTGAAGAATGGTTTTGAGGAAAAAACGATGGGCTACTTATATAGAAAAAAATAGGCATGCATTTTTTTTTTTTTTTTTTTAAGATAGAAGATGCTTTGTTGAAAATAGAGAGCAAAGTGTGTGCGTGTTCTTGTGTCTTTGAGGCGCAAGAAAGAAGAGTGTTGACGCCTTAATTTTTGTTTAGGTCTGTTTATTTTATTTATTAATTTATTATTTTCTTTATTGGATAATAAATAAACAAAAAAAATGAAAAGAAATGAAAAGAAAAGCGAAAAAAAAGCAAAACAGAAGCAAAGAAGCAGCCCCCCGCATGGGCCTTTGGCCCATCGTCGCCTCAAGCTCGGCCCCTCCGCATCATCTTCTTCCTCGCGCCATCGAAGAGCACGCGCAGGCAAGCGCGACGCCGGAGAAGCATGAGTAGACGGCGAGTCGCGTGCGCGAGGAGCAGGTGGCGTCGACGGGACGTGACCGGAGGAGGTGATGATGGTGGATGGGACGGCAGTCCAACCGGCGGGTCGAAGCCTCGCCGACCGGCCGCTCCCGTGCCTATAAATAGAGGGGGGCCACTGTCGACGAAGGCGGGGGGAAGGCGGAGAAACAGAGATCACAAAGAGAGAGAGAGAGGCCACCGGAGCTCGGGGTCCCCTGAGAGACTTCGGGGAGCTCGAGTGTAGGCCGGTCGTGGTGTGGTGAGCTCGGAGGGGTCCTCGAGAGACTTTCGAGCGAACCCGAGAGAGAGAGAAGCTAGAGGAGATTCGCATGGGTCTCGCCGTCGTCGCTGCCCCCGTCGCGCCGTTGCCACGAACGAGGTATCGTGATGTCGCCGTTGCCATCTCCCTCTCCTAGTCCAGTCATCGCTACGGTCACCGCCGTCGTCGCTGCCGTTGCCGCTGCACCTCGATCCTCTCCCTCCTCGGCGCCGCGATTCGGAAACCCTAGGGTTCCCGATTTTCCTAGTTGCGACCTCGGGTTGTCGGGTCGGACCCGGTCGGGAACCGGGTAAGGATTCCGTAAATCCCGGGAGCGGCGAGGTCGGGTCGCGAGTCGGGTCGGACCCGAGTAGGGTTTCGTGGGGAGTCGAGTCTCGAGCGGGTTGTCGGGCCGGGCCGGGTGTCCGCGAACGCCCGGCCACGACGCCGTTTTTTAAAAAAAAAAAAAAAACGAAAAATCCGAGTCGGGCCCGCGTTGCGGGCTCGTCCCTCGTTCGGATCGCCGGCTTGGGTCGGACCCAACTCGCGGATCCGACTCCGGGTCGATTTTCATATTATTTTAATATAAAATAATAAATATTTTATTTTCAAAAAAATCAAAAAATGTTTTATTTTCCAAAAAATCGAGAAAAATAAAAAATAATTTATTTTCCAAAAATATTTTAAAAATAATTTATTTTCCAAAAATATTTAAAAAATATTTTATTTTCCAAAAATCCAAAATATCAAAAATATTTCATATTTTCCAAAAATGCCAAAAATCCAAAAAAGCCAAAAATCCATGAAAAGCCAATTTTTTTTTTAGAAAAAGCCAAAAAGACTTGTATTTTTCCAAAAAAACCAAAAATCCCAAAAATCCCTTTTGCGTCCAAAAAAATTAGAAAATGACTCAAAAATGTTTTTCCTCCCAAAAATGCATGGAAAATCCCTCGAACATCCAAAAAAACCTCGGGGTTTAAACAAGATTAGGTACCGAAAGGGCATTAGTGATTAACTAGTGTAATCAAGTCCCCGATCCTAATTTCTCTGGTTGCACAGAGTGAGTATTTCTCCCGATACATCACTTGGGTTTTTAATCAATCCACCCCAAATCGATTAATGGCGACTCCAATTTAAAATTTGATTTACAGGTTAAAAACTTGAACCATTAAGTCGTGAATTTGTGGATTTGGGAGAGTCCGGGCATAACCAATTTTAGCCGAGCCATTAGCCTCCTTAGGCGCTCGTACCCAACTGTGAGCGCTGAAAAAAAAGAGGTCGCGACTGCTTGGCGACTCCGCTGGGGACAATTGAGGACTTAGGCCATTTTTGTCTTATTTAAATTCTTTACTGACTTGTTTTTGCTTTTTTATGCAGGTTAGTAACTTAGAAACTTATTTTAATTTTGCTTAAAATAGATTATCTTGTGATTATAAACTCTTGTGCATGCTTTACTGTTTTAACACTACACATGGCACACACAACCCGGCCGCCAGACTTGGGCCGCCATAGGATTTCTAGGATGGTGTTAAGAAAGATACGACCTTGAACGCGAGACTGCGATGTAGAGGTTGCCTTTCTTTTCCCCGAATTTCTTAGCCGAGGTTAAGGGGGTACGCTGCTAAAGCGAGACTGCGATGGGCGGATACCCTTTTAATTTCATCAAGCCTTCTGAGTTAGAAATCGAGCCACACGTCCCATCTGTATGTCTTTGTGCTTGTCTTTTTTACTTAAAAGCAAAGTAATTTATTTACTTTTACTTAATCTTTTCTAGCTCATGGCAAAATAGGGTCAGGTCGTGTAGCCTCTTTTTTAATGCGATGGGAAGAATCGATATCAAGTTCATTCCTGCCCCAAAGAAAGAACTCCTCAGGTGGTGGAATCAATTAGATCAGCTCGGCCAAGAGCGTGTCAAAATGAGGATTGGTCATCTCCTCCTATTGCTCCAAATCAATATTCACTCTGGGATCATGCAAGCCCTACCAAATTTCTGGTGTCCGGAAACATCCACCTTCGTGTTTGGCAAGTTTGAATTGACCCCCACTTTGGAGGAATATAGTCTCGCCATAGGAATGCCCCTGGGAACGGAGCTTGCTAAGCCATCGATTGGCATCGACCCCATAGTCACTCTATCACGTTTTTTAAAAAATCATTCAGTAAGAGAAATTGTTAGAACCAACAACAATGCTTTCCCACTATCATCCTTAATCGAATGCTTTGAAAAACAGTCGATGTCGCAAAAAACCAAAATCTTCCTTTTGGTGTTCTTTGGATTTATTGTCTTCCCCTATAGAAAGAATGCCATAAATCTTTCAATCGTGGGGGTAATAAATCAAATCATTTTTGGAGCGGGATATGTAAACATGGTTTTAGCCGAAACATTTTTATCCCTTAATTGTTTCAAGGATCAAAAAGAAAAGATCATGAGAGCTGCCCCAGAAATTTTACAAATGTGGTTCTTTTCCCATATCAAAGGATTTGGGCACCTCATGCAAATATTTGAAATTAATGAGTCCAAGCACCCACTGCAAAAATTCCAAAGCTTGGAGAAATATTCTCCCGATGAAGAATATTCTCGATGGATTGACTTATTAAAAAAACCGCTCCCAGAGACATTCATATGGTGAACTAAGTGGTTCCTTGCGAGCGAGGCACGTTTTGCGCTTGATTATTACGATCCCATCCCACTGCTGGGCCTCTTCGGAGCTACCTCATACTATCCATATAGGGTAGATTGCCAATACAAGATCCTTCAAGAAGTCCCGCCATCACTCAAGATAGGACTGTTTCGGGTTTCTTTCAACCCCACCGGTTATGACTACTCAAAGGAAATCAACATAATTCAGAATGCATGGGATAAATGCCACCCAGAGAGGATTATCGTACCCAGAAGATTGAAGGGACAGGAAAAAGCCCATCATGCATCCACCTTTTACATCCTCAACCATGGGATTCTTGAGGAGTTGCAGCCGGTAATCCCTGATGTAAGCAGCAAACTTACCAAGCAAGAAATGATCAAGTCTCTTGAAGAAAGTTTGGAAACCAGCAAGAGGCGTATATCAAAGTTATCTCAAAAGAGCAAACGGCGTCGCAAGATCGAGACTTCCCATCGCATATAAAAATGGGCGTCGTGGCTTTTTGATGTGTATTTTAATGTGAATGTCTAGGGTCGTCCTGACTTGTGTCAAAAATCCTTTTGGCATTGTATAAATCTCTTGTTAATAAATAAGAATGACTCGACCCTTACCATGAGCCAGTGTTCCATGTGTTTCCTTTATTTACGTTTTCTCAATTTCCTGTGTTGGCAGGTAATCACAACATAGCCATATTCACCAAATCCAAAAGCTTGGATGGCTGAAGAAAATGTACCAAGCCGTGTCGAGATTATGGAAAGAGAAATGAAGCAGGACTTCAATGTGCTTCAACAACTCTCAAAGCAAATAGATTCCATTCAGGGCAAATTGGCTCCTACCCCAGCCTCAATCGAAGTAGTATTACCGCAATCATCCACCCGAGGAGAACAAGGAAGAGAAACCGATGATAGCATGCCTGAATTGGAGGACGACGCACACCAAATCGTGGTTGAGAAAGTAAAACCCAACATTTCGTCTAAGACCGAGCATGATAAGCGTCTGGAGAAGCTTGAAGAAAGGCTAAAGCAACTGCAAGGCCTACAGGATCCTACTCCAACAAACCTCTCCATCTATTCCAAAGTCAAGATGCCCGAAAAGTTTAAGATGCCTGAATTTGAGAAATACGATGGCACGACCTGCCTAAGGGCTCATTTGCAAATGTACTTGGTTCGAATGACCCAGTACGTTAATAATGTGCCTTTAATGATCCAGTTGTTCCAGTCAAGTCTGGTAGGTCCCGCTTTGAGGTGGTACATCAAGAAAAACATAAACCTCATCGAAACATGGAGTGAAGCAAGCGAGGCATTCCTCAAGCAGTACAAATTCATAATGGACATTACCCCTTCTCGTGAGGATCTCGATCGCACGGAAAAGAAAAAGCAGGAATCTTTCAAAGAGTATGCTATCAGGTGGAGGAATCTCGCCGCCCAGATCAGTCCTGAACCGAATGACTTTGAATTAAGAAAAATATTCATCAAAACCCTCCCCTATGAATACCGCAACCGGATGGTGACTACGATCGCTGAATCATTCAATCAACTCATTCCAGTGGGAAAGCATGTAGAGATAGGGTTAAGAGATGGCTGGTTCACCGAGCCTACACCTGTCGGCAGAAGGTTCAGCATGAAAAAGGATAAAGAGCCTTGATCAATGTCAATGCCACCTAAACCGCAAATACCGGTCACCTCCCGACTGTTCAGACAAGCACAGGCCAACAACAAACCAATAGCCGTCAGCCTCAACGCTACAACAACCGAAGACAATTCACTCCGCTTCCTGGATTTCCTTCCTAGGTTTTGGCAATCCTCCGGAACAAGAATCTCTTCTTGATTGAGCCGAGATGACCCAATGCTAAAAGCTTCGCCAGTTACGACCCGTCCAAAAAATGCAATTATCACATGAGAGAAGTAGGCCATTCAACTGATGATTGTTTCATCCTTAAACATCGGATCCAGAACCTGCTGGATACTAAAGCCTTCTCATTCCAGACGACGAAGCCAAATGTCCAAAGCAATCCGCTCCTTGATCATGCTGACAAAGTAAATGCGATATTCGATTCTGAAGCTAGTCAAATCAGAAATGTTAGTACCCCTATTGTTGACATCTATCGAGGGCTAGTGGAAACCGGGTATTATTCCAATGACGAAATACCACCTTTTACGACAATGAAAGCAAGGGTATCAAGAATGATAGAAGCCGGAGTAATCATGCATGTTGGTCACACCAGCATAGTTTCCACTATATCGCAAGTCCTCATCAACTGGGATGAGGAATGTGCCGCACTAAATGCAGAAAGGAAGAAGAAAGATTCCACCCCACCGGAGGATATAATCGAAGCATCGATAGCGGAAGCAACTATAATCATTGAAATCCCCCGGCCTTACAAATATGAACGTAACAATGTGGTACCATGGTCTTATGACCTTGATGTGGGTTTAGTCACGAGATTTGGGCGAACCTATGCTCACGCAAATACGTAGTCTGCTAAGCCCATCACCGACGAAGAAGCCAAGGAGTTTTTGGCTGTAGTTAAGGCAAGCGAATATAATGTGGTGGAGCAATTACGAAAATCACCAGCACAGATCTCTCTGCTGGAATTGCTTCAGACATCTGTCAAGCACCAAAAATCCCTTATGAAGGTATTAAGTGAGGTACATGTCGCTGAAACAATTGAACATGACAAACTCGAGAAATTTGTTAGCACCATCCTACTGAAGGATCAAATGGCATTCTCTGATGAAGAAATCCCTGAGGAGGGTAGAGGACACACCAAAGGCCTCTACATATCAGTCAAATGCAACGCATCTCACATTGCTCGAGTGCTAATTGACAATGGATCTGCTTTTAACATATGTCCACTAGCGATACTATGTTGCCTTCAAATAGACAAATCACGGATCCAAGTACCCAAGACTTCCGTTCGAGCATTTGATGGAACAAAGAAGGAAACAGTAGGAGAAATTGAGCTCGACGTTCAAATTGGCCCAACTATATTCAAAATTTTGTTCCAAGTAATGGATATCTCCACTGCGTTCAATTTCCTCTTAGGGCGCCCATGGATCCACGTCACAGGAGCAGTACCTTCAAGCCTCCACCAAAGTGTGAAGTTCGTGGTTGGAGGAAAGCTAATCACAGTCCGAGGAGAAGAAGACCACCGTATCTACCACGAGACACCCATTCCTTATGTTGAGCCCGGTGACAAGAATGAAGCTAGCTATCAATCGTTCGAGCTCGTGTCTACTGTACACAAAACTCGAGGGACCTTGCCCCTTGTCCCCGAAGTATCAAGTGCTGTGATCATGGTAGGAAAAATCATGGTTGGACACGGTTTCATTCCAGGACAAGGGCTTGGTAAGGAAGGCCAGGGCATCCGTCAACCTATTGAAGCTCTGAGGAGACCCTACACTGTCGGTTTAGTATACCTCTCGGATAGAAAAGCAAAGAAAAAAGTCGGCCTTTTATACCCCCGTCTCGAGGAAACTTTACCAGGCCCAACCCAGATGATGCGTGAAGAGGAAGGAGTGATCAATACTCCAAATTGGTTCAACCCCGGGAGCTCAAACTTGCCCATAATCTAGGAGGGCACAACTTGGCCCTCAAAGAAAGAGGGGCTGGATGACATGACCACCATGTTTGGAGACATTTCTATATGTGCTATTGAGGAAGAGCAGTTAGAAGGAACAGGCGATAACTTCTCATTCATCCAGCTTCAACGCTAAGTTGATGAACTACGCGAGACAGTACACTACTTGACGGAAAACTTCGCTCAAGCTACGCGCACATTCCGTTCTCGTCATAATGAGGATTTGGTAGTAAATGAAGAAGACCCTACTGATGCGATCTGGAAAGGGGTCCGGCTATCTCAGTCCTCAAAAAGCATGAGGCAATATTTGCCTCTTCCTAAATCGATGGCCATCCTTTTTCCCATCCTCCTAGAGTAAGGGCTAATCATCAGGGAACTAAGTCATCCTACTCCTGAGTACTTCCTTGATTATGATCCATCCAAGCAATGTGATTATCATTCGGGGGAATTAGGACACTCGTTAGATGGCTGTACCATCCTGAAAGACAAGGTTCAGGATCTTTTAGATGCTAGAGTATTCACGTTCCGCTCTCTGTGGCTGTGTTTTGGCAAAGATCACCTCCTTGTGGTACCCATCACTTGTACCATGTTCCCTGAGCATGCTAAGGAAGCACGTAGAGGAGAGATGATCATGGACACTTTGGGTCAGCCAAGTGGTAAATTTGACTACTATGTCAATTATTCGATCCCCCAAAGTTTCTATGATCATCATCACCACATCGTCCCTAATGGATGGGAAGGCATGGATGATCTGGAATCTGCAAAGCCGCGAGCATAGGGAGACGTGGCTGGCAACTGGTATGAAGACTCCTTCGTGGGCACTATCAATGAAGGACCGCCGGGGGAAATGGGCGCAGCCCCGCTCGAGTAGAATCCTTTTTATTTCCTTCGCATACTCCCCTACGTGAGAGCCTGTACATATTTTTTTTAAGAGTTTGGCTTGTTTTCAACATCAGTTCCACCCGAGGAACCATTTTTTGAAATCATTTTGTAAATCCGTCTACTAATAAATAAAGTTGAAAACATTTTGAGGGCATGGGGAGACACACCAAACCGGCCCATTGATGATAGCCAGCCATCAAATGAAAGAAGAAATCTGAAGCCCGGGTCTCCTCATGTTTCCTTATCATAAATCTTCAAGAACAATTTATCACATTTCCAAAAAAAAAAAAAAAAAAAAAAAAAGAAGCACGCATACTACTAACCTTATTTGTCCTCTTAGCCTATCTACTCTATGACACAGGAATGATCTAGCGGTAGGCAAGGCTATGGGAATGGTCCAAACCAATATCGTGGATAGCCATGATAGCAATTCTAATAGCTCAGATGATGACTTTGATAATTCCGATGAAATTCAACGAGACTGAGAGCGTCATGAAGAAACAAGGCCCTCTACCACTGAAGACACCGTCACTGTCAATTTAGGCAGCACAGAAGATCCAAGAGAGATAAAGATTGGCGCCAACCTTCCTGAAGAAGAAGCTGCAGACCTGATTGCTCTTTTAAAAAAGTATCAAGACGTATTCACATGGTCATACGCGGATATGCCAGGCCTTGATCCAATGATCGTGGAACATAGTTTGCCAACCAACCCTGATATAGCCCCCAAGAAACAACGGCTAAGAAGAACCAAGCCGGAATTGTCAAAAAAGATTGAAGAAGAGGTAATGAAGCTCCTCGAAGTGGGTTTCCTCGAAGTCTCGCGATACCCCAACCTGGGTAGCAAACATTGTGCCGTGAAGAAGAAGGATGGTCGAATACGTGTTTGTGTCGACTATCGTGACTTGAACAAAGCAAGCCCGAAAGATGATTTCCCATTACCCCACATAGACGTTCTGGTAGACAGTACTGCAGGGTTCAAATTGTTCTCTTTTATGGATGGATTCTCGGGGTACAACCAAATCAAGATGAAGGAGGAAGATAAGGAAAAAACGGCGCTCATTACTCCATGGGGAACTTTCCATTATAAGGTCATGCCTTTTGGCCTGAAAAATGCTGGAGCAACTTACCAGCGAGCCATGGTCACCCTTTTCCATGACATGATGCACAAAGAAATTGAAGTATATGTCGATGACATGATCGCTAAAACCAGACATGGAGAAAACCATGTGAAAACCCTGGAGAAACTATTTGAGCGACTTTGCCAGTTTAAGTTGTGTTTGAATCCAGCGAAATGTGTGTTTGGGGCAACTTCTGACAAATTACTTGGATTCATTGTGAGCTGTAAAGGGATAGAAGTAGATCCATAAAAAACCAAGGCGATATTTGAGATGCCTCCTCCCTCGACTGTAAAAGAAGTCCGAAGCCTCCTGGGGAGATTAAATTACATTGCTCGATTCATTTCCCAGCTTTCTGAAACTGCAAAACCCTTCTTTAAACTTCTCAGGAAAGACGCACAAATTAAATGGGTGATGATTGCCGACTGGCATTTAAAGACCTAAAGCAATACTTGATGAAACCCCCGATTCTAGTACCCCCAGTCCCGGGGCACTCTTTAATTCTCTACCTTACAATCAACAGTGAGTCCTTAGATGCAATGCTGGCACAAAAAGAGCCCCATGACCAGAAGGAGCGAGCCATCTACTATTTGAGCAAAAAGTTCACCACGTCAGAGCAAAACTACTCCAAATCAGAAAAAACATGCGCCGCATTAGTATGGGTGTTGCATAGACTCCGACAGTATACCTTGCATTACCAAACTTTCCTCGTAACCGAAAGTGATCCAATTAAGTATTTGCTTAGTCGCCCAGCATTGGTAGGAAAATTGGCCAAATGGCAAATCCTGATCTCGGAATTCGACATTCAAGTGATGTCACAAAAATCAGTTAAAGGGCGGGTGATTACTGATATGTTAGTAGACTGTCCTAAAGAAGTATACAAGGATAATCCCCCGGACGATCGAATTTCCGCGGTAGAAGAAAACACGTGGAATATGTTCTTCGATGGAGCTGTCAATTTGTTAGGCTCCGGCACTAGGGCAGTCTTGATATCCCCAAATGGACAGCATTATCTTGTGGCTGCGAAATTGATGTTTCCATGTACCAACAATATAGCCGAGTATGAAGCATGCATCCTCGGCCTACAAGCGGCTATTGAAATGGGAGTGACGAAGCTAAAGGTGTTTGGTGATTCTACCTTAATAATCCTCCAGACATTGGGCGAATGGAAGACAAAAGACGCCAAACTTGTGCCTTATCATGGTTACTTAGAAAAGTTGACGGGAAAATTCCAAGACATCTCGTTTGAATACCTACCTAGAATTCATAATCAGTTCGCTGATGCACTAGCAACGCTATCATCTATGTTGCAAGCAACGAGAGGGTCAAAAGTAGAGCCTTTAAAAATTGAAGTCCTGGCAAGACAGGCCTACTGCATGGCCATAACTGAAGAACCCGACGGGAGACCCTGGTATTACGACATCATGAAATATGTCCAGAAGCAGGAGTTCCCTGAACGAAGCACTCCCTCTGATCGAAAATTCCTAATGAAAATGGCTTTAAAGTTTTTCGTCAGCGGTGAAAATCTATATAAAAGATCGTATGACTCAGTCCTGATAAGATGTGTGGATGCGGCAGAAGCCACACGAGTAATGCAAGAAATACATGGGGGAGTATGTGGCCCTCACATGAATGGACGTATGTTGGCCAAGAAAATAATGAGATTGGGTTATTATTGGTTCCCTTTAGAGAGTGATTGTGCTCAGAATGTGCGAAGCTGTCATCGTTGTCAGATTCACGGGGACAAGATAAATGTTCCTCCAACTGAATTGCATCAGTTATCTGAGCCGTGGCCATTTTCAATGTGGGGTATTGATGTAATTAGCCCAATCAATCCGAAGGCATCAAATGGGCACCGATTCATTTTGGTCGCAATCGACTACTTCTCAAAATGAATCGAGGCTGCATCCTATGCAAGCGTAACTGCACGAAACGTTATGAAATTCATTAAACGTGACATAATTGCCTGTTATGGCATACCAGAAGCTATTGTCACCGATAATGGGTCAAACTTGAACAACAAGTTGATTGATCAATTGTTTTCTGAGTTCAAAATCCAACATCTGAAATCGTCCCCTTATCGTCCACAAATGAATGGAACCGTGGAAGCCGCCAACAAGAACATCAAGAGAATCCTATCCAAGACAACTGAAAACTACCGCGACTGGCATGAGAGGTTACCCTTCGCACTAACAGCATATCGAACTTCGATTCGAATTTCCACTGGGGCAACGCCTTTTTCCTTGGTTTACGACATGGAGGCGGTTTTGCCTGTAGAAGTAGAAATCCCTTCCTTGCGAATTTTATCCCAAGCAGGATTGTCCAAAGAAGAATGGACACAACAAAGGCTTGAGCAACTGAATATGATCGACGAAAAATGACTGAAAGCACTCTGTCATGGTCAGTGTTACCAGCAGAGGGTAGCTTGATCGTTCAATCAAAAGGTGCGACCCAAGCACTTTGAGGTAAACGAGCTAGTCTTGAGAAAGATACTGCCAATCTTTCCAGAGCCTGGAGGCAAGTTTGCCCCAAATTACAAGGGTCCTTACGTAATAAATAAGATACTCCCCAGAGGAGCCTTGATCCTAACTGAGATGGATGGGCGAGAATTCTCTAAACCTGTTAATTTCGATTCTGTGAAAAAGTACTACCCTTGAAAGATGTTCATTGTCTGGCATTACCAAGCACTTCTCTATCAGAATGAAAATGCCTATGCACCTTTATATATGAGTGATGTATTTCCACCATCATAAAAAATGTGTGTTTGGTTGACTCGATGAAGAAAAATGAATGATAATCACCAGCGTTTAAAGAAGTGTTGAAAATCAAATAGCAAATTCGATGGCATAACTTGAGCAAATCGACATTATCCAGGCAGACGCATAAGAGTAATCCATGTCAATTTCACCTAGCTTGGTGTAAAAGATGCGTCATTCAGAAACCAGCCTGGTTAGAAGGAACCTTCTGTCCCAGTCAGTAATCTTAGAATCTGGAAGCCTCACTTCTTGTTCCAGACGCATGCCCTTGCAAGAAGCAATTGCTATTGGAAAGGTGGAAGTTTTGATTGTCCATCTCAAGTTCCATAGAAGCCTGAGATACATGACTTTGCCCAATGCTGCTAATCAAAGACAGAAAGGGAAGTTCCACAAAAGGAAGGCGTTGAAAGTGAATCAACAACTAGCAATTATGCCTACGTGGCCACAAGAAGCATTGGGATTTAAGGGCCAGGCTTAATGGTTAAATGGGGCAAACCAAGTGATCCAAACCCGGGACAAGAGCAGAGACACCCGATCAAATTCTCAACCTTTAGCTGATTAGTCACGCGTCATATCCCTAATTAATAGGGACAACCATCGACACCCTTTTGTAAATAGCTCTTTTAATGTTCAAGTTTCAACACATTTGTGAATACCGTTCCACCAAGTAAACGTCCCTAAAGATGTTAATAGGGTTTCTTAAGTAAAAACCATTCATTTGTTTTGAGAGTACAAACTCTCTCATGTTTAAAATGTTGCATGCATTTTCCAAATGGATTTTTGCATGATGATTTTGTCTATCTAGATCACTGATTCCGATGAGGATTATTAGAATAGATAACTAAATGAAGAATACAAGATTGATTGAGCATGCTAGATGAGGCGCGTCAGAATGATGAAAGGCAAGCCATATCCTACACACAATCCCCCCCCATCTATACACTTGTGAGATGAGTGTAGAAGATTCCATAGCTGCAGGGTAAAGAGTTCTCTCGCGAATGGTACGATAACCAAAATAGTAAGAGGCATTCCATCACTCACCCCATTGAGCCCCATACACTGGTGAAGCTTTTATCATACCCCCGTCAAGAACCACCCCACATTGGGGCAAAGTAGAGGCAAAACAGCATCACAAGGTGAGAAGAGAGATAGAAATTTTCTTACTCGCACTTGCATCAATCTTCGGGTGTCTTTATTGCATATGAACACTCGCATTAATTTAAGTGCCCTAGAATGACGAAGAGCAATTCTTTCTCTACGCACTTGTATTCATTGTACAACTCAAGTGAGTCTGTAATCTTACCCTCACATCGAGACAAAACAAAAGTTACTACCATTTAAACAGCATAGCTCGGAGCGCTAGCTGAAGACGAAGACTCAAGAGTCTAACAACAGTGTCGTGATTGAACTTGCCTAGGCTAGTTCCTTTAATGACAAGAATGAAGAAATATGGGTATAAAAAAAGCAGTGTACCTGATAAGAGCAAGGTCAATGCCCATAAAAGAAGAACTGGAATAAAAATAGGGGCATGAAAAAAGTAGTGTGCCTAGTAAAAGCAAGGCCAATGCCCCCCCGAGTCAAAAATACAACCAAGAAAAGTTGTTGTTGTGGTCCATAGAACCTCCATCTAACAAGAAAGATTAGTGACAAATGCTAAGACAGTCACCAATTCTCACCCTCTTATATGTGAGCCAAGTCTACGTTACATCCCATTGTAAAAGTCTCTTCAGACTATGGCACTTTAATTAACGTAGGATTTCATATGTCTATAAACATCGCTTGAAGAAGTACGAGCAAGATTATTCTATCTCTTTTCGCAGGGTTCTTGACTTGTAAACCCAGAGACGATCGTGCAACATTTTCGTCCATCAGCTTCAACCTTGATGGTCCCCCTTTGATGAGCCGCTAACCAAGACTTCACCATAGTTTCAACAAAGACCTCTCACATTGATAAAGTCGTATTGCTTGCGAGAATACTCGGACCCCTATTCACATGATGACAGTGAGATAGTGTGGTCCTTATAAATCCTACATCAACGGTCAGGATAGCTTTCTCCATGAGAGTGAGTGAAAAGTCCTTTCAAACTGAAAGTCCCTCATTTGGCATGCTCAGGACATCTACATTCTAAACGAAGGTTGTCTTTCAAAATCTTCCCCAGTGGAAATCAGATGATGCAAAACTGACAAAATTATCATGCATTAATCTCATTTGAACTCATGAATTTACAATATATACAATCATGTGTGCATATTGTGTAAATAGCAGACATACTCTTATAGATCAGAGATATTACCGAGTAAGCATATCTCTATCCCCATTTGTCTTAAGGTACCTGTCACTATCTAGGTACTCTCTTATTGACACTCGACCTATTCGAGTCGTTCCTTGAGTTTGGGTGCTTGCAACTATCTAAGTATCCCCTTGTCTTTAAGTACCCACCACTTGTCGGGTACTCCCCTTTTCCTGACACTCGACTTGTTCGAGTTGTCCCTAGAGTATTGATACTTATGACTGACCAAGTATCCATTTGTCTTAAAAGTACCTACCACTATCCAGGTGCTCTCTTCTTAACACTCGACTTATTCAAGTCTTCCCTTAAGTTTGGATGCTTGTGATTGTCCAAGTATCCTCTTGTCTTCGAGTATCGGCCATTGTTCGGATAGCCCCTTTTCATGACACTCAACCTGTCCGAGTTGTCCCCAAATGATATAGTAGCTGTTCAAGCATTCCATTGCTTTGCTTGGCACCACCGTCCAGGTATGTTTTCTAGCACTTGGACCAGCCTGAGTGGTCCCAGATCATATCATTAAATACTTGTGTTCATCTAAGTATTCCAGTACTTTGTACACCTGTGGCTATCCAGGTGTTCCACCCCTTTAAGTGCCTGCGACCATCCAGGTAAGCCTCGTGCTACATCCAAGGTTATGTTACCAGGACATGAGAGACCTTCATAAATAACCAAGGTACGTCCTCGATATTCCCATTACTAGGAGGTGGGAGACCTTCACGAATATCTCAGGTACGCCCTCGATATTCCCCTTTACCGGGAGGTGAGAGACCTTCATGAATATGCGGGGCACGTCCTCGATATTCCCAATTACCAGGAGGTGAGAGACCTTCATGAATATGCGAGGCACGTCCTCATTATTCCCAATTACCAGAATGTGAGAGACCTTCACGAATATGCGGGGCACGCCCTCGATATTCCCACTACCAGGAGGTGAGAGACCTTCATGAATATGTGGGGCACGTCCTCGATATTCCCAATTACCAGGAGGTGAGAGACCTTCATAAATATACGAGGCACATCCTCGATATTCCCAATTACCAGGAGGTGAGAGACCTTCACGAATATCTCAGGTACGCCCTCGATATTCCCAATTACCAGGAGGTGAGAGACCTTCATGAATATCTCAGGTACGCCCTTGATATTCCCAATTACCAGGAGGTGAGAGACCTTCACGAATATCTCAGGTACACCCTTGGTATTCCCATTTACTAGCAGGTGAGAGACCTTCTTGAATATGCGAGGCACATCCTCAATATTCCCACTACCAGGAGGTGAGAGACCTTCACAAATATCCCAGGTATGCCCTCGATATTTTCTAATTGCCAGGAGGTGGGACACCTTCACAAATATCCAAGATATGTTCTCAGTATTTTCAATTATCGAGTACCCCTTTGATACTTGTGAATGTCTAAGTATCCCTCAAGAATTTATACTTATAATTATCCAAGTACTCTTTCAACACCTACAAGTAATCAGGTACTCCTTCGATACCTATGAATGCTAGGTATCCAGTAAGAGTTTGTACTTGTGATCATTCAAATACTCTTTCAATACCCACAAGCAATCAAGTATTCCTTTAATGCCTGCGAACATCTAGGTATCCTCCAAGAGTTTATGCTTATGATCAATCAAATGCCCCTTTTGACGCTTGTAAAGGCCCAAATATCCTTCAGGTTAGTGCTTGTGAATATCCAGGTACCCTTTGATATGCTTTTGAATGTCCAGGTATCTTCGAGAATCGATGCCCTGAGAAAGGTTGGCGCATCCTCAGTCGGATTTCAACTGGTGTCTTCGATAGAAATCAGACACCCCACAAATCAATGCCCTGAGAAAGGTCGGTGCATCCTCCTGAGAAAGATCGGGTTCCAACTGGTGTCCTCGATACAAATCAGGCACCCACAAATGAGATGCCCTGAGAAAGGTCGGTGCATCTCTCGTCAAGGCGACCGAAGAAAGGTTCAGGTCCTAGACAAATCATTGATTGTTTTAGCAAGCGATCGAAGAATGGTTCGGGTCCTGGAGAAGCAATTTCCCGTCACGGCAACCGAAGAATGGTTCGGATCCGAGACAAACCACTGATTACTCCAATAGGCGACCGAAGAATGGTTCGGGTCCTGGAGGAGCAGTCTCCTGTCAAGGCGACCGAAAAAAAGGTTCGGATCCTAGACAAATCATTGATTGTTTTAACAGGCGATCGAAGAATGGTTCGGGTCCTGGAGAAGCAATTTCCCGTCACGGCGACCGAAGAATGGTTCGGGTCCGAGACAAACCACTAATTGCTACAACAGGCGACCGAAGAATGGTTCGGGTCTTGGAGAAGTAATTTCCCGTCAAGACGACCGAAGAAAGGTTCGGGTCCTAGACAAATCATTGATTGTTTTAACAGGCGACCGAAGAATGATTCGAGCCCTGGAAAAGCAATCTCCTCATATCACCAGGTAAGATGACGCCTTGATACTTGCCAAACTCGGGGCTCACACCTTATCTCACTCACTCCCGGTAAATAACTACGGGTATCTTCTTATCTGTCTTAGTATATGTAATGTTATATTGCTCTTTTTGCATAGAACAATAGGTTCCAAGTAAAAGTATAATCTGTCGTGCATGCATAAATAAAATTTAGGCATCAGTTTGTCTTTGAATGCAACATCTACGAACTCACTTTCAAAGAGGGACAGCTGTTGACGCCTTAATTTTTGTTTAGGTCTATTTATTTTATTTATTAATTTATTATTTTCTTTATTGGATAATAAATAAACAAAAAAATTCAAAAAAAATGAAAAGAAAAGCAAAAAAAGCAAAACGAAGCAAAAAAGCCCCCCGCATAGGCCTTCGGCCCATCGTCGCCTCAAGCTCGGCCCCTCCGTGTAATCTTCTTCCTTGCGCCACTGAAGAGCACGCGCGGGCAGGCGCGACATTGGAGAAGCATGAGCAGACGGCAATCGCGTGCAGAGCAGAGGAGCAGGTGGCATCGACGGGACATGACCGAAGGAGGTGATGATGGCGGATGGGACGGCGGTCCAACCGGCGGGTCGAAGCCTCGCCGACCGGCCGCTCCCGTGCCTATAAATAGAGGGGGGCCACCATCGACGAAGGCGGGGGGAAGGTGGAGAAACAGAGATCACAGAGAGAGAGAGAGAGAGAGCGAGAGAGAGAGAGAGGCCACTGGAGCTCGGGGTCCCCTGAGAGACTTCGGGGAGCTCGAGTGTAGGCTGGCCGTGGTGTGGTGAGCTCGAAGGGGTCCCCGAGAGACTTCGGGGAGCTCGAAGAGCGAACCCGAGAGAGAGAGAAGCCAGAGGAGATTCGCGTGGGTCTCGCCGTCGTCGCCGCCCCCGTCGCGCCGTTGCGACGAACAGGTATCGTGATGTCGCCGTCGCCATCTCCCTCTCCTAGTCCGGTCATCGCTATCGTCATCGCCGTCGCCGCTGCGCCTCAGTCCTCTCCCTCCTCGGCGCCGTGATTCGGAAACCCTAAGGTTCCCGATTTTCCGGGTTGCGACCTCGGGTTGTCGGGTCGGACCCGGATCGGGAACCGGGTAGGGATTCCGTAAATCCGGAGCAGCAGAGGTCGAGTCGCGAGTCGGGTCGGACCGGGTAGGGTTTCGCGGGGAGTCGGGTCTTGGAGCGGGTTGTCGAGCCAAGTCGGGTGTCCCCGAACGGCCTGCCACGATGTCGTTTCAGTAAAAAAAAGACGAAAAAATCTGAGTCGGGCCCGCGTTGCGGGCCCATCCTCGTTCAAATCGCCGGCCCGGGTCGGACCCAACCCGCAGATCCGCCAGTCGTTTTCATATTATTTTAATATAAAATAATATTTTAAATAAATAAATAAATATTTTTATTTCAAAAAATCAAAAAATGTTTTATTTTCAAAAATATTTTAAAAATGTTTTATTTTCCAAAATATCAAAAATATTTCATATTTTCCAAAAATGCCAAAAATCCAAAAAAAGCCAAAAAGACTTGTATTTTTCCAAAAAAACCTCAGGGTTTAAACAAGATTAGGTACCGAAAGGGCATTAGTGATTGACTAGTGTAATCAAGTCCCCGATCCTAATTTCTCTAGTTGCGCAGGAATAAGTATTTCTCTCGATACTTCACTTGGGTTTCTAATCAACCCACCCAAAATCGATTAGTGGCGACTCCAATTTAAAATTTGATTTACAGGTTAAAAACTTGAACCATTAAGTCGTGAATTGGTGGACTTAGGAGAGTCCGGGCATAACCAATTTCAGCCGAGCCATTAGCCTCCTTAGGCGCTCGTACTCGATTGCGAGCGCTGAAAAAAAAAAGAGGTCACGACAAAGAGCGTTATCTTGTTCAGGCCGTGACTACTATACATCAAGAATACGACGGATTGTTTCCACGTGATTGCTAGTACGATCGAAGTGGTGATTATCCGAAAGTTTTCTCTTCTATTCGACGTTCGTTGTTGGTGTGTCTAAACTAGAGGTCCGACACTTGTGGGACTCGGACTGTAGAACATCCGAACCGACTTGTTTCAAAGCGCACTTCGAGAGATATTTCGTTTAACTCCTTATTATTATTCATATTTTTTTATTAAAACGCACGAACAACGCCTTAAGAGAATCATGTGTAAAATATATATTTGTTTCCGCTGCGTTCATTTCATTAATTTTTCTTATACATTATTCATGAAACCCCAACACTTTCTCTTGTCGACTTCTCTCTTTCGAAGCGCTTCTTTCGTTGTTCCTTCTTGTTCCTTCGTTCCTGCGTATTCCCATTGTTACCCGGATTCCACCCCTTCTATATGCAGCTGCAAGTCGGCATAGTACCCAATGCCCATGACAAAGGCTATCTAGTTACATGGACATAGGCAGTTCAAAAGACTAAAATTGCTTACTCCTGACTCATAAAAAAAGGAGAGAAAAAACTGCGTATGGGATGATTAGTTGAGGATTTAAAAATAATATAAAAGAATCCTACGCGGATTGAGTGTACTATACAATGAATGTGGAACATAACTAATCATATATATGTACAGAGCATGGTGTGGTATGTCTTTTTGTGAGCTCCTAAGAGAGCAAACTGCTTGATTTGTTAAAATATATATATTTAAAAAAAAAAAAAAACAGGAGAAGGAGAAGAAGAAGAAGAAGAAGAAGAAGCGCTATAAAGATCTCTCTAAGTAAAACTCTCAACATATAATAGAGGACATGGAGCCACAAAAAAGTTGATAGATACCCCCACGATTATATACCAAATTAGTCCGATAGTGGCATGTTCAATTCTAGGTGATTAATTGACAGAATGCCAATGGACCAACAATACATTAAGTATCATTTTTGGTTAGGCTTACTTTTTGTCCGAATTGCCACGGAAAGCGATTCAGACAAGGACCAAACATCTGACCAAAGAATATTTCAGCGCGCGGTGCCATTCCCAGCGAAATAATCTCAGGCGATGTGCGTACTTCAACATATATCTTGAGACATGAACGATGGCTATAGGTCATTGGTTATCATCAGTGTAAATGGTTTTGTCCAAATTCCATTGCAAGATACGGACAAAAATTGTCCATGATCTTTAGCTGAATATATAATGCAGTCCCTCAACTTTTAATTTATTCAATATGACCTCCAAATTTCACCCCCCAATAGGCAATGTAGTTCCTAAACTTTTAATTTATTCAATGTGATCTTTGAACTTTTGTGTATGTTCAATTTAGTTTCTAGGAACTATATGAAAATGTTTTCATCAATGTGGTTAACAGATAAATGGTTTTGTTCAAATTCAATTGCAAGATAAGGACAAGAATTGTCTATCAACTTTAGCTAAATATATAACGCATTCTCTCAACTTTTAATTTATTTAATGTGATTTCCAAACTTCACCCTAATAGGTAATATAGTTTCTGAACTTTTAATTTATTTAATATAATCTCTGAACTTTTTGTGCATGTTCAATTTAGTTTTATAGTATTCTTCTATTAATTTAAATTTGGGAACAATATTGAATATTTTCATAAATTTGCATTGAAGTCCAAGTGATTATATTAAAAAGAAATTGAAAGTCGAGGCATCTCATTGAAATTCAGAAATCCTATTGGGCTTCTTTGGGTGGGATCGTGTGTTAATTAGCTGCTGCCCCCACGGAGATTGAGGTATTTCTTTCCTCCTTGCACCGCCGCATTCATTGCACGTCTGTCATGGACTCATTACACGACCATGTCGCACAAATACTTCCCTCGTTTTGCCTTCTTGAATGTATTTGATTTCACTGTTTGTAAACGTGACTACCACTTTGCTCATGCTTAGTAGTAACCTTTTATGGACACCAAGGTGCACTTTATTTGGACTGGTTCGATCATCTTACTCACTTCTCTCTTCACTGAACAATTTGAGTACGGCTCATCACCGTCTCGAGATTAAAATTTTCTTTTTCCAGGGTAAGATCTCTTGGCATCTAAATAAACCTGTAATGTGGGCGCTTCCTATGACAAAAATAAAAGATTCACCATCACCTCCTGAACTTATTTGATCGAGTCTGTGTGAAGCGGGCACAATGGCCGGTCTCTTCGGTGGGAACTTCATATTGGAGTCGTGATTAGCGGTAATAACATACGATTTGTTATGATTTATGCAAAAGTTCTCGATTGACCGTTGAGTTCTACTTTCGTGATCCAATAGTTGCAAACGCCTCAAGGAACGGTTTCTCAAGAACCGTCGATGCCCTCCTTTTCAGTCGGTACGCCTGCGATTAATGTTGAGCAACCTATGTCTATTGGTACGCTTGCGATTAATGTTGAGCAACCTATATTGCACGGACACATTAACATGCTTCCGTGTCATGTCCGACACATGTTGGAGCGTGTCGTGTCTAACACGTGTCAAAGCGACATTGACACGCTCAGATACATGTTGACCGCATGTCAGATTTATCGACTAGCCATGCCCGAAGTCGTTACCTTAACCGCAAGGAAGGGGATGCCAAAGGCACGGCTAGTGACTGGAGTGAAGTCGTAACAAGGTAGCTGGAAGGTGCGGCTGGATCACCTCCTTTTCAGGGAGAGCCCCGATTTATTGCTTCTTCTAGATCAATAATGCCTACTCCCTCAACTCGTTCTAAAAAAATAGGATTTCGCGTAATAAGTTTTTGATATTTAGAAACTGCTGTTAAAAAATAATTACAGAAATCCAAACATTTATCTATCCATCCATAAGGTAGATTAGCCGCTACTCCTCCGATACGAAAATAATTATGCATCATTCTCATACCGGTGGCAGCTTCGAATATAGCATTTCCATTCACTTACTTGTACAATGCCCTATCAACTCCTCTCTTTGAGTGGAACGCTTCTGCCTCCTGAATCTTGATCTATATCTCTATATAAATGCCGAAAAATCAAATTAAGGACTTTCTCAAGCTTGAGATTTTTATTCATCCACTTGATCTTCATATTATGAAAATACATTGGTTGAACTTGAGAATTCACTCGTTGAAATTGAATATGAATAAGTAAACAAAATCGAATTGGATTCGGTTGGATGGTACCAATTAAATCGAGTGCTAATTACATTTCTTATTTAGATACATTTTCAGACCTATTGCCGATACTAAGTAGCAGTCAAAATTTTGTATCCATTTTTCATGATATTATGCATGGATCAGATATATCATGGCAAATCCTTCAGAAAAAATTCTGTTTTCCACAATGGAATTTGATAAGTGAGATTTCGAGTTAGTGTTTACATAATCTTCTTATGTCCGAAGAAATGATTCATCAAAATAATGAGTCACCATTGATATCGACCCATCTGAGATCTCCAAATGTTCGGGAGTTCCTATATTCAATCATTTTCCTTCTTCTTGTTGCTACATATATCGTTCGTACACATCTTCTCTCGAATATTTTACAGAGAGCCGACAAGGAATTCCATTAATAACTGGCCGTTTTGACCCTTTGGAATAGCTCAATGAATTTAGTAGATCTTTTTAAGAGGACCCAATGACCATAGATCGAATCTATCCAATTTTTACAGTGCGATGGTTAGCTGTTCATGGACTAGCTGTACGAGTCATGAAGGGTATAACGAACATAACTTATCTCCACATTGGATCAAGAACGGGATCAGAGGGATCAAAAACTGCTAATTCATATAGAGCCATCGAACCAGCCCAACCAGCAACCAATGTTGTATGCATTATATGGACAGAAAGCAAACGGCCGGGATCATTTAGAACAAAAATTCGTTTATTTGCATCAAGCTTTCAGGGGGCTCGTTCAAGACTTACTCGAACAATTATTCAACAGAAAGCAAGATCTTTGGTTTCGTCTCATCGAGATTGAGATAGGAAAAAGATAGATTTTTGTAAAGGATTTCTCCATAATGACCATGAACAATTGCTCCCAGAGTGGCCAAATAAGGCTTGGCAGATCTTTTTACTATAGAGTCAACTTGAACAGAGCTAGAATCAGATTGATTCTCTAAATACCTTTCTGGATATTCCCAGCTATTCACGGAATGTGAGAAGGAAATGAAGAATCATCTGCTTCCGGAAGAAATCGAAGAATCACGAGATTGTGCACCACAAATAGGAACTAATAAAGAGACCTGCAATACTGTAGAAAGACATCACGATCCCTTGTTCAGATCACCCTTGGTAGAAAAAAAAAAAAAAAAAAAAAGGGAAAGAAATTTTCCAATATCAATGATCAGTACTAGTGAATAGTATAAAATGGAAGGAAGAAGGTCGTTCACTATCTATATATCGAAAACTAAAAAAAAAGATCTATTCAATTCTTCTATTGTATATGAAATTTATGGTTTCCGATGAGAAAAAATTCCTCATTGGTAACAAATAGTTATTCATTAAGCGGGGAAATCCTATTTTCAAAGCCGAAATCTTATGCCTATTCTTTCTATAGCGGATCTCTTACAAGATCAATTTGGATTGGCTCTGGTTCGTTTAGAAAGTGTGGTTAAAGGAACTATATGTGAAGCAATTAGGTATAAACTGATATCAACTCCTCGGAATTTGGTAACTTCAACTCCATTAACAATCACTTATGAATTGTCATACAAGTAAAGAAATCTATTCATTGATAAGAAAAAGAAAAAATGTTAACGATGATTGGATTGATGATAAAATAAAATCCTAGGTCGCAAATAGTGATTCGGGCGCATTTATAAAAATCCTGTACTGCATCTAGGATCACAAGTGGAATGCTAAGCAGAGGTGGGAAGGCAGCAAGCTTCGCAACAAAAGCAAAGCGAGCCCCTTACTCACTTCTCTCTAAAAGGCCCTATTAGTCAAGCTTGAAAGCCGTTGCGCGCTACTAGCGCACATCCTTTAGCTTGCTTCAGAGTGCTAGTTGTAGCGCGCTAGCGCCAGAGATTCAATCTCATAGAGTTCAATTCCCATTCTCAACTCATAACCAATATAAGTTCGAAGTTTCCTTCGTAACTCTTGGAACTTCTTCGTAGTGGCTTCGTTACATACCTCATTTCATAGGAACCTCAAAGTGGCTCTATTTCATTATATTCCATCCATATCACAATTCCATTTATTTAATATTTTGACTTGCTCTGCTATTTTGACCAAGCCTGGCTGAGGAAGAGTTACGGGACGTAAAACAAAAACAAAAATATGCCGGGGAATACTCTATTTCATTTTTCAGCCCTTAACGAGAAATAGTAAATAAATAAATAAATAAGGAAGGCCATTTAATCGCGGTCGACTTTTGCCAACACTTTCGACACGCGTGTCCGAACCAGAGATGAGCAGAGATGAGGTCGCGAGCCAAGGTGAGCCTACAACGGCAAGAGACCGCTAGAGGAGAGACTGAGGCAAGGGCTGTGAGAAGGAACTTCACAAGGGAGGTGCGCATGGGGGAGAGCGGCGTCGTTGAGTGGGGCGGCGGCGGTAGCGGCAGCGGCAAGGGGGAGGAGGAGGAGAAGTTTGCAGCAGTGTGCAGCCTCTCGGCGCACAAGGACCGCGCGTTCCATTCCTAGGAAGTCACTTTCACCGTATTCAACGTGAGCTGCCTTCTTTTCCAATCCCTTTTCGCTGAAATTTTTTCTGGGTTACTCTCTTTTCTGCTCCTTCGGCGAATGCTGGTGCTTTTCTTGATCAAGTCTTCGATGCTTTTGGAGATAGGTGTCATGCGGCGAGGAGAAGGCGCTGCTAGGGTTTTGAGAAGGAAAATAAAATAATAAAAAAGGGACTTGGCGTGTTGGAGGAAGGGGGAAGTGAGAGGAGGGACGGGGAAGTGACGGGCTAATAATCTGTTAGGTGATGGGGCAAGGAAAACAAAGTGAAAAAATTTGGGGGTGGGGAAAGAGACGAGGGAAAAAAAGGGAGTTTGGGTGCCAGTGGGTCGGGGGTCAGTGGTGGACCCCTTTATTTAATCGAAAAAATGATTAAATGAAATTAAAAAGTAATTTCAAAAATAAAAGTATTGCATGTTGAATGATTGGTGTAAATTCATTGAAGGTTCTTTTTTAATTAATTATTTATTTATAAATTTGAATTAAATTCATTTAAAAAATATTCATTTAATATACAACGTGTCCTAGCATGTCAGAATTTTTTATTTTTGAGAAATAATGTGTCAACATGTCGTGTCGTATCGTGTTATGTCATGTCACGTGTTCATTCAACTTAGTGAGCCACCGTGTTTCCCACCGCCCCGATGACGTTGCCCCCAATAGTTCTCTTTGCTTGTTTCTTACATGGCCCTTGGCCCTTCTCCTGTCGACTTCTCTCTTCCGAAGTGCTTCTTTCGTTGTTCCTTTGTTCCTACGTATTCTTGTTGTTACTTGGATTCTGCCCCTTCTATGTGCAACTACAAGTCGGCATAGTACCCACTGCCTATGACAAAGGCTATCTAGTTGCATGGACATAGGCAGTTCAAAAGACTAAAATTGCTTACTCCTAACTCATAAAAAAAGGAGAGAAAAAACTGTGTATGGGATGATTAGTTGAGGATTTAAAAAGAATACAAAAGAATCCTGGGCGGATCGAGCATACTATATGGTGAACATGGAACCTAACCAATCATCTAAGTTGCACTGACATGGATACGAGACACGCGACACGACACGACATGATACGCCGATACGTCATTTCTTAAAAAGTAGAGAATTTTAACACGTTACGACACGTTATATATTCAATAAATATTTTAATATATAAATGCATAAATAACTATATAATAATAATAAAAGAGCCTATGATTAATCTATACTAAAAACATTAATCATACATTTGTTAATATTATTCATTGTTTTATTTTGATAAATTCAACTACATTTCATTGATCGACAAAAAAAAACAAAAAAATTATATTTCATTGTAATAATCGATAAAACTTGAAGGAAAAAACAAGTCATCCACGTTCCATAATTCGTTTTAGATTTTTATTTTTATTTTATTTTTTCATATATTTATATTTAGACCCCAAAAGTATTAAAAATTTGTAAAAATAACCCCATGCATGTCGGGATCACATGTCAGAATTTCCGACTCACATGTCGGAGGTAGTTGACCGCATGTTGGAACATGTCGGAGTATGTCGGACACGTGTCGGAGTGTCAGACACGACACGAAGAGTCCCGGAGATTGTTTATGCAACCTAGCCAATCATGTATATATGTGTGGTATGTCTTTGTGAGCTCTTAAAAGAGAGAACTACTTGATTTGTAAGATGTAAATTAAAATAAAAAATAAAAATAAAAAGCTATAACGATCTCTCTAAGTAAAATTCTCAACAGATAATAGCGGACATGGAGCCGCCAAAAAGTTGATAGATACCCCCGCGATTATATTATATACCAAATTAGTCCAACAGTGGCATGTTCAATTCAAGGTGATTAATTGACAGAATGTCAACGGCCGATAATACATTAATTATCATTCTTGGTTAGGCTTAATACTTTCTGTCCGAATTGCCACGGAAAGCTATTCAGACAAGGACCAACCATCTAATCAAAGAACATTTCAGCGCGCGTTGCCATTCCCAGCGAAACAATCTCAGGCTATGTGCTTACTTTAACATATATCTTGAGATGTGAACGATGGCTATCGGTTGTTGGTCAACGTCAATGTGGTTAGCAATAAATGGTTTTGTCCAAATTCAATTGCAAGACAAGGACAAAAATTGTCCGTAAACTTTAGCTAAATATATAATATGACTTCTTAACTTTTAATTTATTTAACATAACCTCTAAACTTCATCTCAATACGTAATGTAATTCTAAAATTTCTAATTTATTTAATATGATCTCTGAATTTTTTGTGTATGTTAATTTAATTTCTAAATTATGTGAAAATATTCAATAATATCCTTCTATTAATTTAAATTCAAGAATAATATTGGACATTTTCATAAAATGTACCAAATTAAAAATCCTCATTGAAGTGAAGTCTAAATGATTATATTAGAAAAATTAAAAGTCGAGGAATCTCATCATAAATTGGGTTGAAATTTAGAAATTATTCGTGCCATTGTCCCTTTCGTTATTAAAGCTTCACATCGTGCTTCTTTTTTGGGGTAGCCTCTGCCAAAGATTGAGGCGTTTCTTTCCTCTTTGCACCGCGGCATTTAGTACCTGTCTATCATTAGACGACCATGTCGTACAAAGACTTCCCTCGTTTTGCCACCTTGAATATATTTGATTTGACTGCTGTACCTGTCCCATCTTTTAGACAAAAGATCAGGTTTATTCCCGGTCCCCGCCCCATCCACGCACCAAGGTGAAATTGATCTTGAACGTTCGGACTTGAGAACTGATGTTGGAGTTTTATGCTTAAATATAAAATTTCAGATCCAAGCATCGATTCCTAATCATATTTAAAAAAAAAAAAATTCAATTCTTTTAATGAGGAAATCATTTTTTTAAATTTAATTAAAATCAATAAAAAAATATTTTTTATTGATTCATTTTCTTAAACAAAGCTACATTTTCTACTGGACCGGATCAGTCTCTCAATGGGCAAGAATGGAAGAGAGACCTCTTGTATGAAGTCTTTCTTTATAAACAATACAAGAACAACATGCGATTGGGACTTAAGAGAGAGCAACAATGCAGCCACAGGATTTGCAGTTGGAATTGGTAATTTGTTGGGGAGTTGGCAGCTAGGGAACTATTGGCGTATCTTTCTATTTAGGAAGGTGCGGGGCACACGTTATAAAGTAGTATAGCAACAGCAACAGTAGGGGCGGCGGTGGCGGCGGCGGCAGCATCGGATCCCATTATGGCACCAAAACGCTGTTCTAGATCGCCTCCTCATAGAATCGAGAACCGCCCTCACGACACAAGCATATCGGTGGAACACGGGACGGAAACCTAATGAACAGAACGCACAATCGGAACGGCCCCGGGTAGGTGTGCAGGCCTGAAGATGATCTTGAGTGCATTTATTTGGTGATTCTTGACAGCAAAGGCGGATCGAGTTATCGCTACCATGGCCAATAATGTCCGGTTCTTCTGGTGGATGCCTCATCCCCACCAGAATTAAAAGAGGGTACGAATTGTTTTGGTCCATGTAGTTGGGAAGACAAATTAAATATGCGGTCGCTTTGCTTTTATTTTCTGTTTTTACTTCTTTTGGTAATTTGATTGGCTTGTTAATCATATGTTATCCCACATGAAGACTAGGAGGAGGGCCAAAAAATTCGTCGATGATGAAAACGACGGGCGGTTATAGAATGGTGTCAAAAGCCCCGTCCATCGCATTCGCTAACATCTCGATGGGTATCGGCTTATTGATTGATTTGTCATTCCAAACTCTCATATAATATTAAATTTGACTGTGGTCAAGATTTTTCCTATGTTCATAAATGACTCCTTCCAGGATGGATCAATTATCCATTCCAAGATATTCATTTTTGCCCTTTGTTTGCTTCTCTTTTGGAAATCTAAGATTGATGTGTGCGTAATTTTTTTTTTTTTGCCAGTCCTACTCTATTCCTACTCTACACTCATTCTCAGACTTTTGCCCTGCCTCTTGCAGAAGGTAAGAGTCGAAACCCACTCCTGAAACTTACGCATCCCCACCCCCATCCCCCTTGAGAATATGAGAATTTGAACCCCTCACCTCCCCCTTCCATGTTGGAAGAGTGGCCACTGGGGCGAATCCCAGTGGTTACAATTGAAAAATATAAATGGTTCAATAAGAAATAAGTGCATTGGAGATTTTAAAACTTATTGAAAAAGTGCAATCGAACCATAAAATATGTCGAATTGATTTAACTAAAGTCTTTCCATTGATTGCACTTTTGAAACTTTTAAAACTCGATTATACTCTCATGATAAATTTTAAAACTTTTACTATACTTATCCCGTTAATCTATTGTGTTTTCCCTGATAGAACCGAAGGAGCTTGTTTCGTTCTTTGCCTCCCACCCACCCTCACCGGCAAAGAAAAGGTTCTGTCTCCACCTACTTTTCTTCTTGGGAAGGGAGAGGTAGGGACAAGTTTAGCAGGCATTAATGAAATCGAAATCGAAGTGACGAGAGCATTTCCTTCTCCTCTCTTTCCCTAGCTCGCAGGGACTCTTTTGTGCATGCATGCCCGGACTAAGCAACGAGGGACGATGATTAACATCGTTTCAAAGCCTCAAATTCTTGCTCAGATCTGATATTAAAACCTAATACCAATTACCGCTGTCGCCTAGCTACTCTGAAAGCCCTGGACAGTCGATAAATAGCTTCGTCTTCTCCATGCTTACCTGAGGAAAAACGGAAGCAAGTGCTCTCTCTCTCTCTCTCGTTGTTGTGCTCTTCTCCTTCTCCTTCTCCTTCTCCTTCTCCTTCTCCTTTATATTCTTGTTGAGTTAGAGAGGTTGTGCTAGGCGAGAACGTGCCTGTCGAGAAGATGTCAAGCTTTAGGAAACCCTTTGGCTTATCTTCTCCTTTATATGCGGTTATCTTGGTCTCCCTTGCCCTCGTCGCTCGCGGGAGGCTCGCCTCCTCGGTGCGGCACAAGCCCTCGCCCCGCATGCCGGCGTTCATCTTGTTCGGCGACTCCATCATCGACCCCGGGAACAACAACAACATACAGACGACAGTCAAGTGCAACTTCCCGCCGTACGGGCGGGATTTCATGGGGGGGAAACCGTCCGGGAGGTTCTCCAACGGGAAGATCCCGCCGGACCTGTTCGGTAATGTGCATAAAAATCCATCTGCTTTGAACTAGTATCAAAGGCTGGAAAATCGATCACTTGAGTTCATGTTATTGTCATC
Source organism: Eucalyptus sideroxylon (assembly GCA_014182405.2). Classification (NCBI taxonomy): domain Eukaryota; kingdom Viridiplantae; phylum Streptophyta; class Magnoliopsida; order Myrtales; family Myrtaceae; genus Eucalyptus; species Eucalyptus sideroxylon. The sequence goes on from CM024557.2 coordinate 10,814,280, forward strand.
TTGAGGTGACCAGTGTGTTTTCACCTGTAGTGAAAGATGCATGACTTGTGCCTTTTCCCCCACCTTTGAACTCTTTTGCGTTGATCTTTCAAGTGTAACCATAGATTAGTCAGGGCGAGGTAAGCTTGAGCCTCCAACATGCGCTATTTATTTCATAAAAACATCAACACATAATCCTATTAATGAACCTAATAACTTTTTAAAGAGTGCGTTTGTTTCATAAAAAACTCCATGATAAAAAAAAAAAAAAAAAAGAAATGTACATTTTAGTTTTCCTTTATTTAGTGATATATGAATAAAAACATTTCCGACACTTTTCGGAAATATGATTAGTTTTCCTTTATTTGATAATGTATACTCGAAAATATTTTATGATGTTTGGATCTCATTGGATAAAGATTTTGATGTCATGACTTTATTTTTGGCCAAAAAAATCGAAATTTTTATTAATGTTTTTATTTGTATATAAAAATTGAACTTTTAATTATTTTCACTTTATTTTCTTTAAAATTTTGAATTTTGAATTTCTTTTCTTTTCTCTTTACTTTTTTTCCTTTTTTTCTTTTTCCGACTTTCTCCGCTACAACTAACCAATGATGGCCATAGGCAAGCTTTAAGCTTACTTGGATCCGGCGAGCCTTAACTTGTCGACTCGACTAGCTCGAGCTCACCTAGATCAGCCAAGCCTTGAGCTCGCCAAATCGCGTCATGGTCGGCTAGTGGAGGAAGAAGGGAAAAAAAAAATAATAATAATAATAATTTTAAAATATTCAAAAAAATTATAAAATAAAAATAAATCAATTTATTTTACCCAACAAAGTTATTTTAAGAAGACTAATTTTTATAATTAAATTTTCATAAACCAAGGATCCTAAAACTAGGAAAATATTTATGAAAACATTTTTTTTGGTTCTTTTAGAGGGGAAACCATTTTCTTAAATTTAAGTTTTGATAGAAAAAAATTTCATTGATTAAAAAATTATTTTTCGTTAACTCATTTTCCTAACAAACCAAATACTAAAAATTGAGGAAAATGTTTTCCATGAATTGCTTTTTGCAAAACAACCGGACCCTAGTGAAAAATAGTGCGTTAAATTCTAAATCTATTGTATTTGTGCCAATTTAACATAAAATTTTCAATTATATCAATTTAGACCTAAATCTTTTCCGTTTGTGTCAATTAAGTCTATCCAGTCAATTTCAACTGGAAATTGCTAACATAGATGCCAGTCATCCCATGTAACACGACCAACATAAACATTGATAATTTTATTTTTATTTTTTAGAGTTCTTTTTTACTTTTCTTTTTCTTTTTTTCTTTTATTTTCTTCCTTTCTTTCCTTCTTTATTTTTCCCAACTATGGGCTGGCAAGTTTGCCGACCGACCATTGCCGATCACATAAGAGAACCGGCGACCCTCACCTGGTCTAGGCAAGGCAAGGGTCGCGATGCCTTCTTTTGGTATGAGATTTCTCTAAGGTTGACAAAAAATGAAAAGAAGAAGAAAAAGAAAAGAAGATGTTTTTTTTTTTTTTTTAAGCGGTACTAGTGCCTCTCCTTTCCATCAAGATGATGTTTCTAATTCCTATGCCGATTGATGTTTGTGCAAATTTGTTGCCGATCTCTTTGGAGGATTGTCGGGAGAATTACCAAAAAGTCCTAAACCTATTGCAATTACGCTAATTCAATCCTAAACTTTTTTAGGCCAATTTAATCATAAACCTTTTACAATTATGCAAATTCAGTTCATCCAATCAAAATTGGCCGGCCAACGCGACGTGGACACCGGCCGTCCGGCGAATGCTGACGTGGCATTTTTAAAAAAAAATCTATTTTTAATATATTTTTTTCAAATTTTTTTTTTTTTGTCATCATCTTCTTTGTCTCTGGCCGACCAGAGACAAGGGTCGGCGAGGACAGCCTCGCCGGCCACTAGTGAGAGCGAGGCCTCGCCAGATCCGGCGAGCTCGACCCTCGCCAGATCCGGCAGTGCCTCGCCCAGCCAAGGTGAGGGTCGACCTCGCAAGTGGCCGGCGAGGCTCCTCGCCTGCCGTCCACAATGCGGCGGCGATTGGAAGCCGCGAGCTCACTCGCACTCCGGAGGCACAATCGCAAGGCACGAATTGAGGCGGAGAGAGAGAATGGTTCCAAGCGAGCGGCAAGGCGACCTCCTCAACCGGAGAATCTTCGGGTGATTATCCCTCTCTCTCTCTCTCTCGTTTGAAGTGACCGAGCGGTGGCGACAGGGCAAGCGGCACAATTGCAGTAAGCGCAGAGTACACTCGGCCAATCGTGACCAAGACGTGGCGGCCGATAGGGTTTCAGGGGAAGACAACGGCGACAACACGTCGGGCGGCAGCTTGTCACCTGTTCATAGCGAGGATACGGCACGATGGCGTTGCTGGTCGGCGAGATGGTGTTAGCTACTGCAACAGCAACAAACAGCAGGGATTTGTCTCCAAGACAGCGTCGGGGCTACACTGAAGCAGATGCTAGCGATAGACAGCGATGCGGCGGAGATTTGGTGCAGCGATGGCGTCAAGGTGTTCGGGCAGCATCGACGGCACCTCCTTCCTACTCAAATCTGGCCCCCTTCTCTAGTTTCTCTTCCTCTCTTCGACCCCTCTTCGCAGATCAGGAACTCCCTTGCCCAGAACTCCTCCCCTTCTGCCAGATTTGAGATCTCCGCCTTGCCCTCGCCAATGGCCAGTGAGGCTAACCTCACCAAATCTAGCGGGGTCTCGCCCTCGCCAGTGGCTGGCCAAGTTGACCTCACCAGCCCTCGCCTCCGGCTAGCAGGGGTGAGCCTCGCCATTGGCCGGCGAGGCTGACCTCGCCAGCCCTCGCCTCCGACCGGCCAGCCCCGAGGTGAAGAAGATGATAGGAAAAATAAAAGAAATAAAAAAATTCAATTAAAAAAATTAATTTTTTTAAATGCCACGTCAGCATTCGCCAAACAACTAGTGTCCACATCAGCTCCGGCCTACCAATTTTAGTTGGATGGATTGAATTGGCACAATTATAAAAGGTTTAGGACTAAATTGGCTAAAAAAAAAGTTTATGACTGAATTAGCACAATTACAATAAGTTTAGGACTTTTTTGTAATTCTCCCGAGGATTGTCTATGGTACAAGTACGATGCCAATGCAAGTTTACGAGGTTTCGTCGTGTGATTTTTCTTTGTTAATTTATCGAAATTCAAAAGAACGCCTTTCAAAAGAAATTGCGAGGTACCAACACTTTTTTAACATTTTACCATAGCAAACGTTATTAACCCGATTTTACGACTCTTGGGACAAAATTTTCTCCAGTCGAAGCATTTGGAGTTAAACAGTACTTGCCTGCTTATTTGGACCCGAGTCTCAAATTAGAAGACCTCCTCACCGGCGTCAGCTTCGCTTCTGGCGGCACCGGTTACGATCCTCTCACTCCACAAATCGCCGTAAGCTCTCGCTCCTCCCGATCTGCTCTTACAATTCGACCCTCCTTTCTTTGTTTTCTTGGTAATTAGGAATTTAGGGATTGTCTTAGGCTTGTGCGTCGGTAGGTGTCAATACATGTGAAAGAATGATCGTTATGACCCCTAGGAGCGTCGGTGTGTGCTACTGCGCGCGCTGTATAAACACTGGGCCTCCTCACGAGTCGCTCGAGCTTTGTTTAGTCCAGCTCGATCTTTTTGCAATCAAATGGAATCACCTGAAATTTCTTCCATCACAAGATTATTCCGGCAGTCGGCCTTGTCGCTATCGGATCAACTAAACTTGTTCAAGGAGTGCGTGAACAAGATAAAATCAGGTGCCGGAGAAGAGAAGGCGGTGGACATCGTCAAGAATAGCGTCTACACGGTGGTGTGCGGGAGCGATGACATCGCAAACACTTACTACTTGACTCCATTCAGGCGAGGGGAATACGACATACCGGCCTACACCGATCTCATGCTCAACTCGGCTTCAAGTTTCATTCAGGTAAAGTCTTGAAAGAGAAACATTCTTTACGAACAATGACGACAACGAGGACGAAGAAAGACCAAAAGACATGATAATATAGGGATTAAATTGCAAGACAGAACTGATTCTGAAGTACTGGTGTACGATTTAGCAGGAGCTCTATGGATTAGGAGCAAGAAAGATTGGCATCCTGAGCCTACCACCGATCGGATGTGTGCCTTCACAGAGAACGCTTGATGGAGGATTAGAAAGAGCCTGTCATGCGCCTGCCAATCAAGCAGCAACCCTCTTCAACTCCAAGCTCTCCTCAGAACTCGAATCCCTCAAACAGAGGCTCCCTGGCTCTAAACTAGTCTATATGGACATCTACCATAAATTGCTTTCCGTCATCCAAAACCCTTCGCACTACGGTAACTCGCTGCGTTATACTCTCTCTCTACACAAGATTTTGGCTTTTGCATTCGAATCTCTATCGTCATGCCATCGGTCAGCCTCATGTTTTGGTCATGTCGATGCATGTGTGCAGGATTCGAAGTGGCAGATAGAGGGTGCTGCGGCACGGGGAACATAGAAGTGAGCATACTGTGCAACCGTCTAGACGATCTCGAGACATGCCAAGATGACTCGAAGTACGTCTTCTGGGACAGTTACCATCCGACGGAAAATGCCTATAAGATCCTATCGGATCATGTGATCGACAATTATGCCGACCAGCTTTTATGAGACCGCTCGGATTTATTAGTTGTTTACAGGTGCAGTGGATTAGATAGTACACCTCGAAGCTTCCATAAGGCCCCCCTGCTTCTTGTTGCAGATTGAAGTTTCCATAAGGTCCCCAGCTTCTTGTAATAGATTGTAACAGAGGCAGTAGAATATCGCACCTATCTTCCAGCCATCTTATTTATTTTGTTCGGCTCAACAAAAGTGTGAAACATTGAACTCTTCATTCAAAGTACTTTCATTATCGGAAATATGATGGTACTTAAGCGAATGTCTCCTTACCTTCATGCTGCGGGTAAGTTGGGCACCTTGAAACTTTAGAGAGTGTCTGAGATACTATCTTAAGGTATTCCGTCAATTACTCCTAACATGGTGGTCCTGCAGCTAAAATAACAATAATTCATTGTCCAAAACAGAAGAAAAAGAAGAGCAAAGCACAAAAAGCCTGCTCAATATTGTGATTGAGACTAGGTGTAAAGAGATGTAACAAGCTTTTCCAACCTGCCTGTATCTCCTTTTGTCCTTTGTTAGTTCTACCGGTAAGCAGCTGCTTTTGTTGGATCATTCCTCATCGCAACTAACAAGACCCGGTCCTCAGTGAGCATCTGGCGCTATGGGTACCCTTATATTGGTGTCATGATCTCTAATTACAATCATCATCATTGTGTCATCCACTCTTTTCTTAGCTACAGTTCTGATTTTGCTTTATCTATTGTGAGACTCCACTTAGGAAACAAAAACAGAAAACCTGTCTTAAGGGGCAGTTATATTTCTCGCTTTGCAATTCCTTGGCAAGGCTTGCATATGTCTGTGCTCCTCTCATGTTCTTGTCTTTTGCTAGTCACTCCTGCAGAATTGGATGAGCTTTTCTGATAGATCCTCCTCCCTCCCTCCTCTCTCTCTCTCTCTCTCTCTCTCTCTCTCTCTCTCTCTCCCCCTCTCTAACACAAGCACGCACATAATGGCGGCCCACTAAGGAATAAAAGTCAACATCAAAACAGAAAAAGAGAGACAGAAGTCATATGTGCTGCAAGATGGGAAGGTTTTGGGATGACCATTTTTTCCTACGCTTGAATTGAGTTTGTAAACGTGACTAGCACTTTGCTCATGCTTAGTAGTAACCTTTTATGGACACCAAGGTGAACTTTATTTGGACTGGTTCGATCATCTTACTCACTTCTCCCTTCACTGAACAATTTGAGTACGGCTCATCACCGTCTCGTGATTAAAATTTTCTTTTTCCAGGGTAAAGATCTCTTGGCATCTAAATAAACCTGTGATGCGGGCGCTTCCTATGACAAAAATAAAAGATTCACCATCACCTCCTCAACTTATTTGATTGAGTCTGTGTGAAGCGGGCACAATGGCCAGTCTCTTAGGTGGGAACTTCATATTGGAGTCGTAATTAGCGGTAACAACATATGATTTGGCATGATTTATGTAAAAGTTCTCCATTAACCGTTGAGTTCTACTTTTGTGATCCAATAGTTGCAAACGCCTCAAGGAATGGTTTCTCAAGAACCGTCGATGCCCTCGTTTTCGGTCGGTACGCCTGCGATTAACATTGAGCAACTGTTTTTCCCGCCACCCCCGATGACGTTGCCCCCAATAGTTCTCTTTGCTCGTTTCTTACATGGCCCTTGGCCTTTCTCCTGTCGACTTCTCTCTTTCGAAACGCTTCTTTCGTTGTTCCTTCTTATTCCTTCGTTCCTGTGTATTCTCATTGTTACCCGGATTCCGCCCCTTCTATATGCAGCTGCAAGTTGGCATAGTACCCAATGCCCATGATAAAGGCTATCTAGTTACATAGACATAGGCAATTCAAAAGACTAAAATTACTTATTCCTAACTCATAAAAATGGAGAGAAAAACTGCGTATGGGATGATTAGTTGAGGATTTAAAAAGAATATAAAAGAATCCTGGGCGGATTGAGCGTACTATACGGTGAACGTGGAACATAACCAATCATATATATGTACATAGCATATATGCAATCAGTGTGGTATGTCTTTTTGTGAGCTCTTAAGAGAGCAAACTGCTTGATTTGTTATATATATAAAAGAAGAAGAAGAAGTTGATAGAGGACATGGATCCACGAAAAAGTTGATAGATACCCCCACGATTATATACCAAATTAGTCCGACAGTGGCATGTTCAATTCTAGGTGATTAATTGATAGAATGCCAAAGGGCCAACAATACATTAAGTATCATTTTTGGTTAGGCTTACTTTCTGTCCGAATTGCCACGGAAAGCAATTCAGACAAGGACCAAACATCTAACCAAAGAATATTTCAGCGCGCAGTGCCATTCCCAGTGAAACAATCTCAGGCGATGTGCATACTTCAACATATATCTTGAGACATGAACGATGGCTATCGGTCATCGGTTATAATCAGAGTAAATGGTTTTTGTCCAAATTCATTTGCGAGATACGGACAAAAATTGTCCATGATCTTTAACTGAATATATAATGCAGTCCCTCAACTTTTAATTTATTCAATATGACCTCCAAACTTCACCCCAATAGGCAATGTAGTTCATAAACTTTTAATTTATTCAATGTGATCTTTGAACTTTTTGTGCATGTTCAATTTAGTTTCTAGGAACTATATGAAAATGTTTTCATCAATGTGGTTAGTAGATAAATGGTTTTGTTCAAATTCAATTGCAAGATAAGGACAAAAATTGTCTATCAACTTTAGCTAAATATATAACGCATTCCCTCAACTTTTAATTTATTTAATGTAATTTCCAAACTTCACCCTAATAGGTAACATAGCTTTCTGAACTTTTAATTTATTTAATATAATCTCTGAACTTTTGGTGCATGTTCAATTTAGTTTTATAGTATTCTTCTATTAATTTAAATTTGGGAACAATATTGAATATTTTCATAAATTTGCATTGGAGTGAAGTCCAAGTGATTATATTAAAAAGAAATTGAAAGTCGAGGCATCTCATTGAAATTCAGAAATCCTATTGGGCTTCTTTGGGTGGGATCGTGTGTTAATTAGCTGCTGCCCCCACGGAGATTGAGGTATTTCTTTCCTCCTTGCACCGCCGCATTCATTGCACGTCTGTCATGGACTCATTACACGACCATGTCGCACAAATACTTTCCTCGTTTTGCCTTCTTGAATGTATTTGATTTTACTGTCGTAGCTGTCCCTCTCATTTAGACAAAAATCAGGTATATTCCGGGTCCCTGCCGACATCCACGCAACTGTTTCTTGCATCATCACCATGGTCAAATTGATCTTGAGCATGGGGACTTGAGAATCAACATTGAGAGTTTTGTGCTTAAATGTAAAGTTTCAGATCCAAGCATCGATTCCCAGTTATATTTTAGAAAATTTTTATGTTCCTTTCAATGAGGAAATCATTTTTTTTAAATTTAAGCCGATAGGAAAATATTTTCCATTTATTTATTTTCTTAAAGAAAGCTACGTTTTCTACTGGATCGGATCGGTCCCTCAATGGGCAGGAATAGGAAAGCAACCTCTTCTATGAAGTCTTTCGTTATAAACAATACAAGAACAGCGGTTGGGACTTAAGAGAGAGCAACGATGTAGCCATAGGATTTGCAGTTGGAATTGGTAATTTGTTGGGGAGATGGCAGCTACGGAACTATTTGCAAGAGTTCTCGAACAACCATTGAGTTCTACTTTCGTGATCCAACTGTTGCAAACACCTCAGGGAACTGTTTCTCAAGAACTGTCGACACCCTCCCTTTCGGTCGGTACGCCTGCAATTAACGTCGAGCAACTGTGTTTCCCACCGCCCTGGTGACGTTGCCCCCAATAGTTCTCTTTGCTCGTTTCTTACATGGTGCTTCTTTCATTGTTCTGTCATGTTCCTTCGTTCTTGCATATTCCCGTTGTTACCTGGATTCCGCCCCTTCTATATGCAGCTGCAAATCGGCATAGTACCCACTGCCCATGACGAAGACTGTCTAGTTACATGGACATAGGCAATTCAAAAGACTAAAATTGTTTACTCTTAACTCATAAAAAAAGGAGACAAAAAACTGCTTATGGGATGATTAGTTGAGAATTTAAAAAGAATACTAAAGAATCATGGACGGATCGTGCGTACTATATGGTGAATGTGGAACATAACCAATCATAAATATATATGTACTAAGCGTGATATGTCTTTTCGTGAGCTTTTAAGAGAGCGAACTGCTTGATTTGTAAGATGTAAATTTAATTTAAAAAAATAAAAAAGCTATAAAGATCTCTCTAACTAAAATCTCAACATATAATAGCGGACATGGAGCTGCGAAAAGTTGATAGATACCCCCACGATTAAATACCAAATAGTACGACAGGGGCATACTCAATTCTAGGTGATTAATTGACAGAATGCCAATGGGCCAACAATGCATTAAATATCAGTCTTTGTTAGGTTTAGTACTTTCCGTCCGAATTGCCACGTAAAGCGATTCAGACGAGGAGTCGAGGACCAAACATCTAACCAAAAAGTATTTCAAGGCGCGGTGCCATTCCCATCAGTGTGGTTAGCAAATAAATGGTTTTGTCCAAATTCAATTGCTAGATACGAACAAAAATTATTTAAATAGCACCGACACCGACGTGCGACACGCGACACGATATGACACAATACGATACGACACTCCGACATGTCGTTTCTCAAAAATAGAGAATTACGACATGTTGGGACATGTTATATATTAAATATATATTTTTATATATACATAATAAATTATCATTTTTATGATTATTTCAATCAAATTAATTTGAATCAAATTCATAAATAAATATAATTAAAAATTCCTAGAATAAATATGCACTAAGAACATTAATCTGCAATTTATTAATATCATTCATTATTTCAATTTGATAAATTCAAATATATTTCAATAATTCATAAAATTTGGAGAAAAATAAGTGATCCATATTCTAGACTTGAATGTTAGATATGTTGAAAGATGAGAAAAAAAACTTAAGGGGTGAATTGTATATTATGGGAAGTGGGAGTCAAGAGAAAAAAGAATACTAGGTTTTTATTCTATCTCTATTTATTATTTTTATTATTGTGTTTTATTTTTTAACATATATATTTTGACCTCATATTTATTGAACTTTTAAAATTGACCTTGATATTAGAATCACGTATTGAAAACTTGTATATCAGAATTCCGACTCGAGTGTCGGAGAGTGTCGAGAAAGTTGAGTAGGTGTCGGATTTTTTGACACGTGTTGAGGGAGTGTCCGAGAGTGTTGGACACGTGTCGACGGGTCCAACACGACACGACACGAAGGCTCTTGGAGAGTGTCAGTCCTTCATAGAAAGTTACACATCAAATTTAGCTATAAATATAATGCGGTTCCTCACTTTTAATTTGTTCAATGTGACCTCTAAACTTTATCCCATTATGTAATGTACTCTCCGAACTTTTAATATATTCAATATGATCTTTAGACTTTTTGTACATATTCAATTTAATTTCTAAAATATATGAAAATGTTCAATAATATCATTCTATTAATTTAAATTTGGGGACAATTTATAAACTGTACCAAATTAAAAATGTGCATTGGAGTGAGGTCCAAGTGCTTATATTGAAAAAATTGAAAATTGAGGGATTTTATTATAAATTGAGTTAAAATTCAAATATCGTTCCGTCGTTATCCCTTTTATTAGTAAAGCTTGACATCGGGCTTCTTTGGGTGGGATCGTGTATTAAGTAGCTCCTGCCCCCGCGGAGACCGAGGCATTTCTTTCCTCCTTTTACCGCCGCATTCATTGCACGTCTATCATTACACGACCATGTCGCACAAATGCTTCCTCGTTTTGCCTTCTTGAATGTATTTGATTTCGCTGTCATAGATGTCCCTCTTTTAGACATAAATCAGGTATAATCCGGGTCCCTGCCGACATCCACGCAGCTGTTTCTTGCATCATCACCATGGTCAAATTGATCTTGAACATTGGGACTTGAGAACCAACGTTGGGAGTTCTGTGCTCAAATGTAAAGTTTCAGATCCAAGCATCGATTCCTAGTTATATTTTAGAAAAGTTTTCTATTCCTTTCAATGAGGAAATCATTTTCTTAAATTTAAGCCGATAGGAAAATATTTTTTGTTAATTCATTTTCTTAAACGAAGCTACGTTTTCTATTGGACTGGATCAGTTCCTCAATGGGCATGCAGTTGGGACTTAAGAGAGAGCAACGATGCAGCCACAGGATTTGCAGTTGGAATTGGTAATTTGTTGGGGAGATGGCAGCTACGGAACTATTTGCAAGAGAGTTCCCAAATGACCGTTGAGTTCTACTTTCGCGATCCAACTGTTGCAAACCCCTCAAGGAACTGTTTCTCAAGAACTATCGATGCCCTCCTTTTCGGTCGGTATGCCTGCAATTAACGTTGAGCAACTGTGTTTCCCGCTGCCCTAGTGACGTTGCCCCCAATAGTTCTCTTTGCTCATTTCTTACATGGCGCTTCTTTCATTGTTCTATCACGTTCCTTCGTTCCTGCGTATTCCCGTTGTTACCTAGATTCCGCCCCTTCTATATGCAACTCCAAATCGGCATAGTACCCACTGCCCATGACAAAGACTGTCTAGTTACATGGACATAGGCAATTCAAAAGACTAAAATTGCTTACTCCTAACTCATAAGAAAGGAGAGAAAAACTGCATATGGGATGATTAGTTGGGGATTTAAAAAGAATACTAAAGAATCCCGGATGGATCGAGCGTACTATATGGTGAACGTGGAACATAACCAATCATAAATATATATGTACTAAGGGAGAATTACCAAAAAAGTCCTAAACCTATTGTAATTGTGCCAATTCAGTCATAAACTTTTTTTTTGGCCAATTTAGTCATAAACCTTTTACTTTTGTTCCAGTTCAATCCATCTTGCCAAAATTAGCTGGCCGACGCTAATGTGGCAGGGCTGGCTGAAGCCGGCGAGCCATTTTTAATAATTTTTTATTTTTTTTGAATTAATTTTTTTTTTTTTTTCCCTCCTCCCTCCTCCCTCCTCCTTCCTTGGGCTCCGGCGACCGGCCAACCTGGCTGGTCGCCGGACTAAGGCGATCCGGCGGGGCGAGGAGGCCTCGCCAGACGCGACGGCGAGCCCCCCTCGCCGTCACTAGGCGCGAGCTCGCCTCGCGCGGCGACCATGAGGCGAGCTCGTGCCCAGCGGCCTCCTCCCGGATCTGGCGAGGGCTCGCCTCACCCGGTGACCGCGAGGCGAGCTCGCGCCCAGCGACGGCGAGGGCTCGACTCACGGTCGCCGGGCGAGGCCAGCCCTCTCCGAGATCCGGCGAGGGGGCTCGCCATCGCGTCGGCGAGGCCTCCTCGCCGATCCGGCAGGGCTTGCCCCGCCGGATCCCCTCGGTTCGACGATCGGCCAGCATGGCCGGTCGCCGGAGCCCAAGGAAGGGGGAAGAAAGAGGAGGCAAAAAAAAAAAAAAAAGGAAAAAGGAAAAACAATTAATAAAAAATGTTGAAAATAAAATATTATTAAAAAATTACACCGGCGCCGACCAGCTGTCACGTCAAGCACCGGCTGACCAATTTTGGCCGGATGGACTAAACTGGAACAAAAGCAAAAGGTTTAGGACTAAATTGGCAAAAAAAAAAAGTTTATGATTGAATTGGCACAATTGCAATAGGTTTAGGACTTTTTTGGTAATTCTCCTTATGTACTAAGCATATATGTAATAAGTGTGATATGTCTTTTCGTGAGCTTTTAAGAAAGTGAACTGCTTGATTTGTAAGATGTAAATTTAAATTTTTTTTAAAAAAAGAAAAGCTATAAAGATCACTCTAACTAAAATCTAAAATCTCAACATTTAATAGCGGACATGGAGCCGCGAAAAGTTGATAGATACCCCCAAGATTATATACCAAATAGTACGACAGGGGCATACTCAATTCTAGGTGATTAATTGACAGAATGCCATGGGCCAACAATGCATTAAATATCATTTTTTGTTAGGTTTAATACTTTCCGTCCGAATTGCCACGTAAAGCGATTCAGACGAGGACCAAACATCTAACCAAAGAGTATTTCAACGCGCGGTGCCACTCCCAGCGAGACGATCTCAGGCGACGTGCATACTTTAATAAATATCTTGACACGTGAACGATGGCTATCGGTTCTTTTGTTATCATCAGAGTGGTTAGCAAATAAATGGTTTTGTCCAAATTCAATTGCCAGATACAGACAAAAATTATTTAAGTAGCACCGACACTGACACGCGACACGACATGACTTGACACTCCGACACGTTGTTTCTCAAAAAATAGAAAATTCCAATATGTTGGGACACGTTGTATATTATATATATGCATAATAAATTATCATTTTTATGATTATTTCAATCAAATTAATTTGAATCAAATTCATAAATAAATATAATTAAAAACTCCTAGAATAAATATGCACTAAGAATATTAATCCGCAATTATTTCAGTTTGACAAATTCAAATCTATTTCAATAATTCATAAAATTTGGAGAAAAAACAAGCGATCCATATTCTGGACTTGAATGTTAGATATGTTGAAAGATGAGAAAAAAAAAAAAAAAACTTAAAGGGTGAATTGTATATAACGGGAAGTGGGAGTCGGGAGAAAAGAGAATACTAGGTTTTTATTCTTTCTCAATTTTATTATTATTATTATTATTATTATTATTATTATTATTATTATTATTATTATTATTATTATATTTTATTTTTTGGTGACCCAAGGAACCCCGCACGGCCGGTAGCTAGAGATAAACCATTGGGGGCGACACGTGCTAGCCACCACACACATGCCACTTGGTAATTTGCTAAAGGGCTCAAAGCTAGCCTTCCTGCAACGCAAGTTGCAGGAGCTTCGAACCCTAAACCTCCTCGATGGAAGTCTAATGCCTACCCAGTTGAGCCACCGCGGCGGGTGGTATTATTATTAGTATTGTGTTCTATTTTTTGACATATATATTTTGACATCTCATTTATTGAACTTTTAAAATTGACCTTGATATTGGAATCACGTATCAAAAATTCATGTATCAAAATTCCGACTCGAGTGTCGGAGAGTGTCGAAAAAGTTGACCAGGTGCCGGATTTTTCGACACGTGTTGAGGAGTGTCCGACAGTGTCGGACACGTGTCGACGGGTCCAACACGACACGACACGATGGCTCTTGGAGAGTGTCAGTTCTTCATAGAAAATTACACATCAAATTTAGCTATAAATATAATGCGGTTCCTCACTTTTAATTTGTTTAATGTGACCTCTAAATTTTACCCCATTATGTAATGTAGTTCCCGAACTTTTAATCTGTTCAATACGATCTCTGGACTTTTTGTACATATTCAATTTAGTTTCTAAACTATATGAAAATTTTCAATAATATCCTTCTATTAATTTAAATTCGGGGACAATTTATAAAGTGTACGAAATTAAAAATCTGCATTGGAGTGAAGTCCAAGTGCTGATATTGAAAAAATTGAAAATCGAGGGATTTCATTATAAATTGAGTTAAAATTTAGATATCATTCCGTCATTATCCCTTTTATTATTAAAGCTTGATATTGGGCTTCTTTGGTGGGATCGTGTATTAAGTAGCTCCTGCCCCCGCGGAGACCGAGGCATTTCTTTCCTCCTTGTACCGCCGCATTCATTGCACGTCTATCATTACACGACCATGTCGCACAAATGCTTCCTCGTTTTGCCTTCTTGAATGTATTTGATTTCACTGTTTGTAAACGTGACTACCACTTTGCTCATGCTTAGTAGTAACCTTTTATGGACACCAAGGTGCACTTTATTTGGACTAGTTCGATCATCTTACTCACTTCTCTCTTCACTGAACAATTTGAGTACGGCTCATCACCGTCTCGAGATTAAAATTTTCTTTTTCCAGGGTAAGATCTCTTGGCATCTAAATAAACCTGTAATGTGGGCGCTTCCTATGACAAAAATAAAAGATTCACCATCACCTCCTGAACTTATTTGATCGAGTCTGTGTGAAGCGGGCACAATGGCCGGTCTCTTCGGTGGGAACTTCATATCGGAGTCGTGACTAGCGGCAATAACATACGATTTGTTATGATTTATGCAAAAGTTCTCGATTGACCGTTGAGTTCTACTTTCATGATACAATAGTTGCAAACGCCTCAAGGAACGGTTTCTCAAGAACCGTCGATGCCCTCCTTTTCGGTCCGTACGCCTGCGATTAATGTTGAGCAACCTATGTCATTTGGTACGCTTGCGATTAATGTTGAGCAACCTATATTGCACGAACACATTAACATGCTTCCGTGTCATGTTCAACACATGTCAAAGCGTGCGTGTCCAACATGTGTCAGAGCGACATTGACACGCTCGGATACGCGTTGACCGTGTGTTGGATTTATCGACTAGCTATGCCCGAAGTCGTTACCTTAACCACAAGGAGGGGGATGCCGAAAGCAGGGCTAGTGACTGGAGTGAAGTCGTAACAAGGTAGCTGGAAGGTGCGGCTGGATCACCTCCTTTTCAGGGAGAACCCCAATTTATTGCTTCTTCTTGACCAATAATGCCTACTCCCTCAACTTGTTCTAAAAAAATAGGATTTCGCGTAATAAGTTTTTGATATTCAAAAACCGCTATTAAAAAATAATTACAAAAAACCAAACATTTATCTATCCATCCATAAGGTAGATTAGCTGCTACTCCTCCGATACGAAAATAATTATGCTTCATTCTCATACCGGTGGCAGCTTCGAATATAGCATTTCCATTCACTTACTTGTACGATGCCCTATCAACTCCTCTCTTTGAGTGGAACGCTTCTGCCTCCTGAATCTTGATCTATATCTCTATATAAATGCCGAAAAATCAAATTAAGGACTTTCTCAAGCTCAAGATTTTTATTCATCCACTTGATCTTGATATTTTGAAAATAGGTTGGTTGAACTTGAGAATTCACTCGTTGAAATAGTAAACAAAATCGAATTGGATTCGGTTGGATGGTACCAATTAAATCGAGTGCTAATTAACATTTCTTATTTAGATACTTTTTCAGACCTATTGCCGATACTAAGTAGCAGTCAAAAATTTGTATCCATTTTTCATGATATTATGCATGGATCAGATATATCATGGCAAATTCTTCAAAAAAAATTCTGTTTTCCACAATGGAATCTGATAAGTGAGATTTCGAGTTAGTGTTTACATAATCTTCTTATGTCCGCAGAAATGATTCATCAAAATAATGAGTCACCATTGATATCGACCCATCTCAGATCTCCAAATGTTCGGCCTCTATTCAATCATTTTCCTTCTTCTTGTTGCTACATATATCGTTCATACACATCTTCTCTCGAATATTTTACAGAGAGCCAACAAGGAATTCCATTAATAACTGGCCGTTTTGACCCTTTGGAACAGCTCAATGAATTTAGTAGATCTTTTTAAGAGGACCCAATGACCATAGATCGAACCTATCCAATTTTTACAGTGCGATGGTTAGCTGTTCATGGACTAGCTGTACGAGTCATGAAGGGTATAACGAACATACCTTGTCTCCACATTGGATCAAGAACAGGATCAGAGGGATCAAAAACTGCTAATTCATATAGAGCCATTGAACCAGCCCAACCAGCAACCAATGCTATATGCATTATATGGACAGAAAGCAAACGGCCGAGATCATTTAGAACAAAAATTCGTTTATTTGCATCAAGCTTTCGGGGGGGCTCATTCAAGACTTACTCGAACAATTATTCAACAGAAAATAAGATCTTTGGTTTCGTCTCATCGAGATAGAGGAAAAAGATAGATTTTTGTAAAGGATTTCTCCATAATGACCATGAACAATTGCTCCCGAAGTGGCCAAATAAGGCTTGGTGGATCTTTTTACTACAGAGTCAACTTGAACAGAGCTAGAATCAGACTGATTCTCTAAATGCCTTTCTAGATATTCCCAGCTATTCACGGAACGTGAGAAGGAGATGAAGAGTCATCTGCTTCCGGAAGAAATCGAAGAATCACGAGATTGTGCACCACAAATATGAACTAATAAAGAGACCAGCGATACCGTAGAAAGACATCACGATCCCTCGTTCAGATCACCATTGGTAGAAAAAAAAAAGGGAAAGAAATTTCCCTCGTTCAGATCACCATTGGTAGAAAAAAAAGGGAAAGAAATTTTCCAGTATCAATGATCAGTACTAGTGAATAGTATAAAATGGAAGGAAGAAGGTCGTTCACTATCTATATATCGAAAACTAAAAAAAAAGATCTATTCAATTCTTCTATTGTATATGAAATTTATGGTTTCCGATGAGAAAAAATTCCTCATTGGTAACAAATGGTTATTCATTAAGCAGCGAAATCCTATTTTCAAAGCCGAAATCTTATGCCTATTTGTTCTATAGTGGATCTCTTACAAGATCAATTTGGATTGGCTCTGGTTCATTTAGAAAATGTGGTTAAAGGAACTATATGTGAAGCAATTAGGTATAAACTGATACCGACTCCTCAGAATTTGGTAACTTCAACTCGATTAACAATCACTTATGAATCGTCATACAAGTAAAGAAATCTATTCATTGATAAGAAAAAGAAAAAATGTGAATGATGATTGGATTGATGATAAAATAGAATCCTAGGTCACGAACAGTGATTCGGGCGCATTTATAAAAATCCTCTACTACATCCAGGATCACAAGTGGAATGCTAAGCAGAGGTGGGAAGGCCGCGAGCTTCGCAACAAAAGCAAAGCGAGCCCCTTACTCACTTCTCTCTAGAAGGCCCTATTAGTCAAGCTTGAAAGCTGTTGTGTGCTACTAGCGCGCATCCTTCAGCTTGCTTCAAAGTGCTAGTTGTAGCGCGCTAGCGCCACAGATTCGATCTCATAGAGTTCAATTCCCATTCTCAACTCATAACCAATATAAGTTCGAAGTTTCCTTCGTAACTCTTGGAACTTCTTCGTAGTGGCTTCGTTACATGCCTCATTTCATAGGAACCTCAAAGTGGCTCTATTTCATTATATTCCATCCATATCACAATTCCATTTATTTAATATTTTGACTTGCTCTGCTATTTTGACCAAGCCTCGCTGAGGAAGAGTTACGGGACGTAAAACAAAAAAATAAATATGCCAGGGAATACTCTATTTCATTGGTCAACCCTTAACGAGAAATAATAAATAAATAAATAAATAAATAAATGAAGGCCATTTAATCATGGTCGACTTTTGTCGACACATTTCGACACGCGTGTCCGAAGCAGAGATGAGGTCGCGAGCCAAGGTGAGCCCGCAACGACAAGAGACGGCTAGAGGAGAGACTGAGGTGAGGGCCGTGAGGAGGAACTTCGCGAGGGAGGTGCGCATGGGGGAGAGCGGCGTCGTCGAGTAGGGTGGCGGCAAGAAGGAGGAGGAGGAGAAGTTTGCGGCAGTGTGCAGCCTCTCGGCGCACAGGGACCGCGCGTTCCATTCCTAGGAAGTCACTTTCACCGTATTCAACGTGAGCTGCCTTCTTTTCCAATCCCTTTTCGCTGAAATATTTTCTAGGTTACTCTCTTTTCTGCTCCTTCGGCGAATGCTGGTGCTTTTCTTGATCAAGTCTTTGATGCTTTTGGAAATAGGCGTCATGCGGCGAGGAGGAGGAGGAGAAGGCGCTGCTAGGGTTTTGAGAAGGAAAATAAAATAATAAAAAAGGGACTTGGGGTGTTGGAGGAAAGGGGAAGTGACGGGCTAATAATCTGTTAGGTGATGGGGCAGGGAAAAAAAAGTGAAAAAATTTGGGGTGGGGAAAGAGACGAGGGAAAAAAGGGAGTTTGGGTGCCGGTGGGTCGAGGGGTCGGGGGTGGACCCCTTTATTTAATCGAAAAAATGATTAAATGAAATTAAAAAGTAATTTCAACAATAAAAGTATTGCATGTTGAATGATTAGTGTAAATTCATTGAAGGTTCTTTTTTAATTATTTATTTATTTATAAATTTGAATTAAATTCATTAAAAAATATTCATTTAATATACAACGTGTCCTAGCATATCGGATTTTTTTATTGTTGAGAAATAATGTGTCGACATGTCGTGTCGTGTCGTGCTGTGTCATGTCGTGTGTCCATACAACTTAGTGAGCAACCGTGTTTCCCACCGCCCCGATGACGTTGCCCCCAATAGTTCTCTTTGCTCATTTCTTACATGGCCCTTGGCCCTTCTCCTGTCGACTTCTCTCTTCCGAAGTGCTTCTTTCATTGTTCCTTCTTGTTCCTTTGTTCCTGCATATTCTTGTTGTTACCTAGATTCCGCCCCTTCTATGTGCAGCTGCAAGTCGGCATAGTACCCACTGCCCATGACAAAGGCTATCTAGTTGCATGGACATAGGCAATTCAAAAGACTAAAATTGCTTACTCCTAACTCATATAAAAAGGAGAGAGAAAACTGCGTATGGGATGATTAGTTCAGGATTTAAAAAGAATACAAAAAAATCCTGGGCAGATCGAGCATACTATATGGTGAACATGGAACATAACCAACCATCTAAGTTGCACTGACATGGATATGAGACACGCGACACGACCCGACACGTCATTTCTTAAAAAGTAGAGAATTCCAACACGTTATATATTCAATAAATATTTTAATATATAAATGCATAAATAACTAAATAATAATAATAAAAAGAGCCTATGATTAATCTATACTAAAAACATTAATCATACATTTGTTAATATTATTCATTGTTTTATTTTGATAAATTCAACTACATTTCATTGACCGACCAGAAAAAAAACAAAAAAAAAAAAACTATATTTCATTGTAATAATCGATAAAACTTGAAGGAAAAAACAAATAATCCACGTTCCATTATTCGTTTTAGCTTTTTATTTTTTATTTTTTCATATATTTATATTTATACCCCAAAAGTATTGAAAATTTGTAAAAATAATCCTATGCGTGTCGGGATCACATGTCGGAATTTCCAACTCGCGTGTCGGAGGTAGTTGACCGCATGTTAGAACATGTCGGAGTGTGTCGAACACATGTCGGAGTGTCGGACACGACACAAAGAGTCCCGGAGATTGTCCGTGCAACCTAACCAATCATGTATATATGTATGGTATGTCTTTGTGAGCTCTTAAAAGAGAGAACTGCTTGATTTGTAAGATGTAAATTAAAATAAAGGGATATGTGTAGTAGAAGTCCTAAAACTTGTGCAGAAAGTGCAATTGAGTTCTAAAACTTACAAAGAGTTCAATTAAGTCCTAAAACTTACAAAGAGTTCAATCAAGTCCTAAAACTTGTCCAGAAAGTGCAATTGAGTCCTAAATTTAACACCGTTAAGAAAGTTAACGGAAATTCTGACGTGACGCCGACGTCATATTTTAAATGATTTTTTTATTTTTCAAATGGCTTTTTAAAATTATTTTTTATTCAAAATATTTAAAATTAGATTAAAAAATAAAAAGGAAAATCTAAATTTATTTAAAAAGGAAAATCTAAATTTATTTAAAAAGAAAAATCTAAATTTATTTTTTAAAAAAATTGTTCAAAAAAAAAAAAAAAAGGGCGGTGGACTTCCGCCACCGCCGCCATCGCCGGCGACCGTCGCCGGCCCTGGGCGGGGTGGCCGGCCCTCACCGGGGGCCGGCGACCGTCGCTCGGCCCCAGGCGAGGGACGGCGACCGTCGCCCGCCCTGGGCGCGGCCTCGTCGGCCCTCGCTCGGGGCCGGCGAGGCCTCGCCTAGGGCGGGCGACGGTCGCTCGGCCCCGGCGAGGGACGGCGACTGTCGCCCGCCCCAGGCGCGGCCTCGTCGGCCCTCGCTCGGGGCCGGCGAGGCTCGCCAGATCTGGGGAGCCTCGCCCGGATCCGGCGAGCCTCGCCGGCCCCGAGCGAGGGCCGACGAGGCCTCGCCTAGGGCGGGCGACGGTCGCTCGGCCCAGGCGAGGACGGCGACGAGGCTCGCCCGGATCGGGCGAGCCTCGCCGGCCCCGAGCGAGGGCCGACGAGGCCGCGCCAGTGCGGCGACGGTCGCCGGCCCCTCCGGCGATGGGCGGCGGGGAAGTCCACCCCCTTTTTTTTTTTTTTTTGAACAATTGTTTTTTTTCTAAATAAATTTAGATTTTTCTTTTTTAAATAAATTTATATTTTCTTTTTTTATTTTTTAATCTAATTTTTAAAGATTTTGAATAAAAAATAATTTTAAAAAGCCATTTGAAAAATAAAAAAATCATTTAAAATATGACGTTAGCGCCACGTCAGTAATTTCCTTTAACTTTTTTAACGGTGTTAACTTTAGGACTCAATTGCACTTTCTGGACAAGTTTTAGGACTTGATTGAACTCTTTGTAAGTTTTAGGACTCAATTGCACTTTTTGGACAAGTTTTAGGACTTAATTGAACTCTTTGTAAGTTTTAGGACTCAATTGCACTTTCTGCACAAGTTTTAGGACTTCTGCTAAACATATCCCTAAAATAAAAAATAAAAATAAAAAGCTATAACAATCTCTCTAAGTAAAAATCTCAACATATAATAGCGGACATGGAGCCGCCAAAAAGTTGATAGATACCCCCGCGATTATATTATATGCCAAATTAGTCCAACAGTGGCATGTTCAATTCAAGGCGATTAATTGATAGAATGCCAACGGGCCGACAATACATTAATTATCATTCTTGGTTAGGCTTAATACTTTCTGTCCGAATTGCCACGGAAAGCTATGCAGACAAGGACCAACCATCTAATCAAAGAACATTTCAACGCGCGGTGCCATTCCCAGCAAAACAATCTCAGGCGATGTGCTTATTTTAACATATATCTTGAGACGTGAACGATGGCTATCGGTTGTTGGTCAACGTCAATGTGGTTAGCAATAAATGGTTTTGTCCAAATTCAATTGCAAGACAAGGACAAAAATTGTCTGTGAACTTTAGCTGAATATATAATGTAGCTTCTTAACTTTTAATTTATTCAATCTAACCTCTAAACTTCATCTCAATAGGTAATGTAATTCTAGAATTTTTAATTTATTCAATATCATCTCTGAATTTTTAGTGCATGTTAATTTAATTTCTAATTATATGAAAATATTTAATAATATCCTTCTATTAATTTAAATTCGAGGATAATATTGAACATTTTCATAAAGTGTATCAAATTAAAAATACTCATTAAAGTGAAGTCTAAATGATTATATTAAAAAAATTAAAAGTCGAGGAATCTCATCATAAATTGGGTTGAAATTTAGAAGTCCTTCGTGTCATTGTCCCTTTGGTTATTAAAGCTTCACATTGGGCTTCTTTTCTGGGGGTAGCTTCTGCCAAAGATTGAGGCGTTTCTTTCCTCTTTGCACCGCGGCATCTATTACCTGTCTATCATTAGCTATGAAGCACGGACACGTTGCCCGTGCTTCCGTGTCGTGTCCGACATGTGTCGGAGCGTGTCGGACACGTCGACACGCTCGGACACGCGGTCAACGCGTGTCGGATTTTCCGACACGCGGTCAACTTTTCTCGACACGCGTGTCGACGCGTGTCCGGAAGACTCCGGGTGGAGGCGAGGGAGGGGAGGGAGCAGAGGCCGCGAGCGACGGCGAGAGACGGCCAGAGAGAGGAAGAGAAGGGGAAGGGATCGGGGCCCGAGGGGGCGCCGAGCGGCGGCAGCGGCGGTGGCGAGAGACGGCCAGAGAGAGGAAGAGAAGAGGAAGGGATCGGGGCCCGAGGGGGCGCCGAGCGGCAGCAGCGGCGGCGGCGGCATCTCCTCCTCCTCGGCGTCGCGTCCGCTCCATCGTCGGAAGCTGAGAAATGATACGAGGAGAGGGGAGCGTGGTCTGCTGTTTGCGTGTTTGTCTTGGACCTCTTGGTCCAGTGTTTTTTGTGCGAGCAGTAGAAGGAGGAGGAAAAAGAGGGTCGCTAGGGTTTGTGATAAAGAAATAAAAAATAATAAAAAGAGGGGGACGATGGCGTGTTTGTGAGTTTTGGGGGAGGGGAAGTGAGGCTGACAGCCTGTCAGTGGTTTTGGGAGGGAAAAAAGTAAAATAAGTTTGGGGTGGAGGGAAATGGACAAAAGAAAGAAAGAGTGGTTTTGAGAATTTTTTTTTATAGAAAAATTAAATAAATGAAATTGAAAAATAATTTCGAAAAATAAAAGTATTGAATTTTGAATAATGATAAATTTTGATCATTCTAAAAAATCATGAATTTATTTAAATAAATTGATTCTAATTTTTTATTAGTAATTATTAGTTTTATCAATAACTTTTGTTAAAATTAAAAACATGTTTCACCTTAGTTATAAATATATCTTTCAAATTTCAAATGAATTGATTTATTAATATTATTAGTGTAAATTCATTATAGGCTTTATTTATTTATGAATTTAAATCAAATTAATTAAAAATAAAAATATTCATTTAATATTCAACGTGTCGCAACGTGTCGGAATTCTCTATTTTTTAGAAATAACGTGTCGACGTATCGTGTCGTGTCGGACACTCGTGTCGTGTCACGTGTCCGTGCTACATAGATCATTAGACGACCATGTCGTACAAAGGCCTCCCTCGTTTTGCCACCTTGAATATATTTGATTTGACTGCTGTACCTGTCCCATCTTTTAGACAAAAATCAGGTTTATTCCCGGTCCCCGCCCCATCCACGCACCAAGGTAAAATTGATTTTGAACGTTCGGACTTGAGAACCAATGTTGGAGTTTTTGTGCTCAAATGTAAAATTTCATGTCCAAGCATCGATTTCTAATCATATTTTAGAAAAAATTTCCGATTCTTTTAATAAAGAAATCATTTTTTTTAAATTTAATCAATAAAAAAATATTTTTCATTGATTCATTTTCTTAAACAAAGCTACATTTTCTACTGGACCGGATCAGTCCTTGAATGGGCAAGAATGGGAGAGCGACCTCTTGTATGAAGTCTTTCTTTATAAACAATACAAGAACAGCATGCGATCGGGACTTAAGAGAAAGCAACGATGCAGCCACAGGATTTGTAGTTGGAATTGGTAATTTGTTGGGGAGATGGCAGCTAGGGAACTATTGGCATATCTTTCTATTTAGGAAGGTGCAAGGCACGCGGTATAAAAGTAGTATAGCGACAACAGCAGTAGGGGTGGCGGCGGCGACAGCAGCAGCATCGAATCCCATTATGGCACCAAAACGCTGTCCTAGATCGCCCCCTCCTAGAATCGAGAACCGCCCTCATGACACAAGCATATCAATGGAACATGGGACAGAAACCTAATGAACGGAACACGCGATCGGAACGGCCCTGGGCAGGTGTGCAAGCCTGAAGATGATCTTGAGTGCATTTATTTGGTGATTCTCCATAGCAAAGGCGGATCGAGTTATCGCTACCATGGCCAATAATGTCCGGTTCTTATGGCGGATGCCTCGTCCCCACCGGAATTAAAAGAGGGTACGAATTGTTTTGATCCATGTAATTTGGAAGAGGAATTAAATAGGCGATCACTTTGCTTTTATTTGCTTGTTAATCATATGTTATCCCACATTAAGACTAGGAGGAGGGCCAAAAAAATTCATCGATGATGAAAACGATAGGCGGTTATAGAATGGTGTCAAAAGCCCCGTCCATCACATTTGCTAACGTCTCGATGGGTATAGGCTTATTGATTGATTTGCCGTTCCAAACTCTCATATAATATTTGACTGTGGTCAAGATTTTCCCTATGTTCATAAATGACTCCTTTCGGGATGGATCAATTATCCATTCCAAGATATTTATTTTTTCCCTTTGTTTGCTTCTCTTTTGGAAATCTAAGATTGATGAATGCGTAATTACATCTGAAAAATATAAATGGTTCAATAAGAGATAAGTGCATTGGAGATTTTAAAACTTATTGAAAAAGTGCAATCGAAATATGTCGAATTGATCCAACTAAAGTCTTTCCATTGATTGCACTTTTGAGACTTTTAAAACTTGATTATACTGATAAATTTTAAAACTTTGACTATACTTATTCCGTTAATCTATTGTGTTTTCCCTGATAGAATCGAAGGAGCTTGCTTCGTTCTTTGCCTCACACCCACCCTCCCCGGCAAAGAAAAAGGTTCTCTGTCTCCATCTGCTTTTCTTCTTGGGAAGGGAGAGGTAGGGACAAGTTTAGTAGGCATTAATGAAATCGAAATCGAAATCGAAGTAACGAGAGCATTTCCTTCTCCTCTCTTTCCCTAGCTCGCAGGGACTCTAATGTGCATGCATGCCCGGACTAAGCAACGAGGGACGATTAGCATCATTTCAAAGCCTCAAAATTCTTGCTCAGATCTGATATTAAAACCTAATACCAATTACCGCTGTCGCCTAGCTACTCTGAAAGCCCTGGACAGTCGATAAATAGCTTCGTCTTCTCCATGCTTACCTGAGGAAAAACCGAAGCAAGTGCTCTCTCTCTCTCTCTCTCTCTCTCTCTCTCTCTCTCTCGTTGTTGTGCTCTTCTCCTTCTCCTTCTCCTTTATATTCTTGTTGAGTTAGAGAGGTTGTGCTAGGCGAGAACGTGCCTGTCGAGAAGATGTCAAGCTTTAGGAAACCCTTTGGCTTATCTTCTCCTTTATATGCGGTTATCTTGGTCTCCCTTGCCCTCGTCCCTCGCGGGAGGCTCGCCTCCTCGGTACGGCCCGGGCCCCAGCCGCCCCTGCCGGCGTACATCGCGTTCGGTGACTCCATCATCGACCCCGGGAACAACAACAACATACAGACGATAGTCAAGTGCAACTTCCCGCCGTACGGGCGGGATTTCATGGGGGGGAAACCGTCCGGGAGGTTCTCCAACGGGAAGATCCCGCCGGACCTGTTTGGTAATGTGCATAAAAATCCATCTGCTTTGAACTAGTATCAAAAGCGGGAAAATCGATCGCTTGAGTTCATGTTATTGTCATCTTGAGGTGACCAGTGTGTTTTCACCTGTAGTGATACTGATAGATGCATGACTTGTGCCTTTTCCCCCACCTTTGAACTCTTTTGCGTTGATCTTTCAAGTGTAACCATAGATTAGTCCGGGCGAGGTAAGCTTGAGCCTCCAACATGCGCTATTTTATTTCATAAAAACATCGACACGTAATCCTAGGAATGAACCTAATAACTTTTTAAAGAATGCGTTTGTTTCATAAAAAACTCCATGATAAAAAAAGAAAAAAAATGTACTTTTTAGTTTTCCTTTATTTGGTGATATATGAATAAAAACATTTCCGACACTTTTCAAGAATATGATTAGTTTTCCTTTATTTAGTAATGTATAATCAAAAATATTTTATGATGTTTGGATCTCATTGGATAAAGATTTCGATCTCATGACTTTATTTTAGGCCAAAAAAATCGAAATTTTTATTAATGTTTTTATTTGTATATAAAAATCGAACTTTTAATTACTTTTACTTTATTTTCTTTAAAATTTTTAATTTTTAATTTCTTTTCTTTTCTCTTTACTTTTTCCTTTTTTCTTTTTCCGACTTTCTCCGATACAACCCACCAACGATGGCCATAGGCAAGCTTTAAGCTTACTTGGATCTGGCGAGCCTTAACTTGTCGACTCGACTAGCTCGAGCTCACCTAGATCAGCCAAGCCTTGAGCTCGCCAAATCGCATCATGGTCGACTAGTGGAGGAAGAAGGAAAAAAAATAAAATAATAATAATAATAATAATAATAATAATAATAATAATAATAATAATAATAATAATTATTTTAAAATATTAAAAAAATTGTCAAATAAAAATAAATCAATTTATTTTACCCAAAAATTTTATTTTAAGAAGAATAACTTTTATAATTAAATTTTCATAAACCAAGGATCCTAAAACTAGGAAAATATTTAGGAAAACATTTTTTTGGTTCTTTTAGAGGGGAAACCATTTTCTTAAATTTAAGTTTTGATAGAAAAACATTTTTCATTGATTAAAAATTTATTTTTCGTTAACTCATTTTCCTAACAAACCAAACACTAAAAATTGAGGAAAATGTTTTCCATGAATTGTTTTTTGCAAAACAACCGGACCCTAGTGAAAAACAGTGCGTTATAATAGACATCAAATTCTAAATCTATTGTATTTGTGTCAATTTAACATAAACTTTGCAATTAGATCAATTTAGACCTAAATATTTTCCGTTTGTGCCAATTAAGTCTATCCAGTCAATTTCGACTGGAAATTGCTAACATAGATGCCAGTCATCTCATGTAACACGACCAACATAAACATGGATAATTTTTTTTATTTTTTAGAGTTCTTTTATACTTTTCTTTTTTCCTTTTTTTCTTTTATTTTCTTCTTTTCTTTCCTTCTTTATTTTTCCCAACTATGGGCTGGCAAGTTTGCCGACCGACCATTGCCGATCACATAAGAGAACCGGCGACCCTCACCTGGTCTAGGCAAGGCAAGGGCCGCGATGCCTTCTTTTGGTATGAGATTTCTCTAAGGTTGACAAAAAATGAAAAGAAGAAGAAAAGAAAAGAAGATGTTTTTTTTTTAGCGGTACTAGTCCCTCTCCTTTCCATCAAGATGATGTTTCTAATTCCTATGCCGATTGATGTTTGTGCAAATTTGTTGCCGGTCTCTTTGGAGGATTGTCTATGGTACAAGTACGATGCCAATGCAAGTTTACGAGGTTTCGTCGTGTGATTTTTCTTTGTTAATTTATCCAAATTCAAAAGAACGCCTTTCAAAAGAAATTGCGAGGTACCAACACTTTTTTTACATCTTACCATAGCAAACGTTATTAACCGATTTTACGAATCTTGGGACAAAATTTTCTCCAGTCGAAGCATTTGGAGTTAAACAGTACGTGCCTGCTTATTTGGACCCGAGTCTCAAATTAGAAGACCTCCTCACCGGCGTCAGCTTCGCTTCCGGCGCCGCCGGTTACGATCCTCTCACTCCACAAATCGCCGTAAGCTTTCCCTCCTCCCGATCTGCTCTTAGAATTCGACCCTCCTTTCTTTGTTTTCTTGGTAATTAGGAATTTAGGGATTGTCTTAGGCTTGTGCGTCGGTAGGTGTCAATACATGTGAAAGAATAATCGTTATGACCCCGAGGAGCGTCGGTGTGTGCTAGTGCGCACGCTGTATAAACACTGGGCCTCCTCACGAGTCGCTCGAGCTTTGTTTAGTCCAGGTCGATCTTTTTGTAATCAAATGGAATCACCTGAACTTTCTTCCATCATACGATTATTCCGGCAGTCGGCCTTGTCCCTATCGGATCAACTAAACTTGTTCAAGGAGTACGTGAACAAGATAAAATCGGGTGCTGGAGAAGAGAAGGCGGCGGACATCGTCAAGAATAGCGTCTACATGGTGGTGTGCGGGAGCGACGACATCGCAAACACTTACTACTCGACTCCATTCAGGCGAGGGGAATACGACATACCGGCCTACACCGATCTTATGCTCAACTCGGCTTCAAGTTTCATTCAGGTAAAGTCTTGAAAGAGAAACATTCTTTACGAACAATGACGACGACGAGGACAAAGAAAGACCAAAAGACATGATAATATAGGGATTAAATTGCAAGACAGAACTGATTCTGAAGTACTGGTGTCCGATTTAGCAGGAGCTCTATGGATTAGGAGCAAGAAAGATTGGCATCCTCAGCCTACCGCCGATCGGATGTGTGCCTGCACAGAGAACGCTTGATGGAGGATTAGAAAGAGCCTGTAATGCGCCTGCCAATCAAGCAGCAACCCTCTTCAACTCCAAGCTCTCCTCAGAACTCGAATCCCTCAAACAGAAGCTCCCTGGCTCTAAACTAGTCTATATGGACATCTACCATAAATTGCTTTCCGTCATCCAAAACCCTTCGCACTACGGTAACTCGCTGCGTTATACTCTCTCTCTACACAAGATTTTGGCTTTTACATTCGAATCTCTATCGTCATGCCGTCGGTCAGCCTCATGTTTTGGTCATGTCGATGCATGTGTGCAGGATTCGAAGTGGCAGATAGAGGGTGCTGCGGCACGGGGAACATAGAAGTGAGCATACTGTGCAACCGTCTAGACGATCTCGAGACATGCCAAGATGACTCGAAGTACGTCTTCTGGGACAGTTACCATCCGACGGAAAATACCTATAAGATCCTATCGGATCATGTGATCGACAATTATGCCGACCAGCTTTTATGAGACCGCTCGGATTTATTAGTTGTTTACAGGTGCAGTGGATTAGATAGTACACCTCGAAGTTTCCATAAGGCACCCCTGCTTCTTGTTGCAGATTGAAGTTTCCATAAGGTCCCCAGCTTCTTGTTATAGATTGTAACAGAGGCAGTAGAATATCGCACCTATCTTCCAGCCATCTTATTTAATTTGTTCGGCTCAACAAAAGTGTGAAACATTGAACTCTTCATTCAAAGTACTTTCATTATCGGAAATATGATGGTACTTAAGCGAATGTCTCCTTACCTTCATGCTGCGGGTAAGTTGGGCACCTTGAAACTTTAGAGAGTGTCTGAGATACTATCTTAAGGTATTCCGTCAATTACTCCTAACATGGTGGTCCTGCAGCTAAAATAACAATAATTCATTGTCCAAAACAGAAGAAAAAGAAGAGCAAAGCACAAAAAGCCTGCTCAATATTGTGATTGAGACTAGGTGTAAAGAGATGTAACAAGCTTTTCCAACCTGCCTGTATCTCCTTTTGTCCTTTGTTAGTTCTACCGGTAAGCAGCTGCTTTTGTTGGATCATTCCTCATCGCAACTAACAAGACCCGGTCCTCAGTGAGCATCTGGCGCTATGGGTACCCTTATATTGGTGTCATGATCTCTAATTACAATCATCATCATTGTGTCATCCACTCTTTTCTTAGCTACAGTTCTGATTTTGCTTTATCTATTGTGAGACTCCACTTAGGAAACAAAAACAGAAAACCTGTCTTAACGGGCAGTTATATTTCTCGCTTTGCAATTCCTTGGCAAGGCTTGCATATGTCTGTGCTCCTCTCATGTTCTTGTCTTTTGCTAGTCACTCCTGCAGAATTGGATGAGCTTTTCTGATAGATCCTCCTCCCTCCCTCTCTCTCTCTCTCTCTCTCTCTCTCTCTCCCTCTCTCTCCCTCTTTCTCTCCCCCTCTCTAACACAAGCACGCACATAATGGCGGCCCACTAAGGAATAAAAGTCAACATCAAAACAGAAAAAGAGAGACAGAAGTCATATGTGCTGCAAGATGGGAAGGTTTTGGGATGACCTTTTTTTCCTACGCTTGAATTGAGTTTGTAAACGTGACTAGCACTTTGCTCATGCTTAGTAGTAACCTTTTATGGACACCAAGGTGAACTTTATTTGGACTGGTTCGATCATCTTACTCACTTCTCCCTTCACTGAACAATTTGAGTACGGCTCATCACCGTCCTGTGATGTGGGCGCTTCCTATGACAAAAATAAAAGATTCACCATCACCTCCTCAACTTATTTGATTGAGTCTCTGTGAAGCGGGCACAATGGCCAGTCTCTTAGGTGGGAACTTCATATCGGAGTCGTAATTAGCGGTAACAACATACGATTTGGCATGATTTATGTAAAAGTTCTCCATTGACCGTTGAGTTCTACTTTTGTGATCCAATAGTGGCAAACGCCTCAAGGAACGGTTTCTCAAGAACCGTCGATGCCCTCGTTTTCGGTCGGTACTCCTGCAATTAACATCGAGCAGCTCGCCACCCCGACAACGTTGCCCCCAATAGTTCTCTTTGCTCGTTTCTTACATGGCCCTTGGCCTTTCTCCTGTCGACTTCTCTCTTTCGAAGCGCTTCTTTCGTTGTTCCTTCTTATTCCTTCGTTCCTGCGTATTCTCGTTGTTACCCGGATTCCGCCCCTTCTATATGCAGCTGCAAGTCGGCATAGTACCCAATGCCCATGACAAAGGCTATCTAGTTACATAGACATAGGCAATTCAAAAGACTAAAATTGCTTACTCCTAATTCATAAAAAAAGAGAGAAAAAACTGCGTATGGGATGATTAGTTGAGGATTTAAAAAGAATATAAAAGAATCCTGGGCGGATTGAGCATACTATACGGTGAACGTGGAACATAACCAATCATATATATGTACATAGCATATATGCAATCAGTGTGGTATGTCTTTTTGTGAGCTCTTAAGAGAGCAAACTGCTTGATTTGTTATATATATAAAAGAAGAAGAAGTTGACAGAGGACATGGAGCCACGAAAAAGTTGATAGATACCTCCACCATTATGTACCAAATTAGTCCGACAGTGGCATGTTCAATTCTAGGTGATTAATTGATAGAATGCCAAAGGGCCAACAATACATTAAGTATCATTTTTGGTTAGGCTTACTTTCTGTCCGAATTGCCACGGAAAGCAATTCAGACAAGGACCAAACATCTAACCAAAGAATATTTCAGCGCGCAGTGCCATTCCCAGTGAAACAATCTCAGGCGATGTGCATACTTCAACATATATCTTGAGACATGAACGATGGCTATCGGTCATCGGTTATAATCAGTGTAAATGGTTTTTGTCCAAATTCAATTGCGAGATACGGACAAAAATTGTTCAGCTTTGTCCATGATCTTTAGCTGAATATATAATGCAGTCCCTCAACTTTTAATTTATTCAATATGACCTCCAAACTTCACGCCAATAGGCAATGTAGTTCATAAACTTTTAATTTATTCAATGTGATCTTTGAACTTTTTGTGCATGTTCAATTTAGTTTCTAGGAACTATATGAAAATGTTTTCATCAATGTGGTTAGTAGATAAATGGTTTTGTTCAAATTCAATTGCAAGATAAGGACAAAAATTGTCTATCGACTTTAGCTAAATATATAACGCATTCCCTCAACTTTTAATTTATTTAATGTGATTTCCAAACTTCACCCTAATAGGTAATATAGCTTTCTGAACTTTTAATTTATTTAATATAATCTCTGAACTTTTTGTGCATGTTCAATTTAGTTTTATAGTATTCTTTTATTAATTTAAATTTGGGAACAATATTGAATATTTTCATAAATTTGCATTGGAGTGAAGTCCAAGTGATTATATTAAAAAAAATTGAAAGTCGAGGCATCTCATTGAAATTCAGAAATCCTATTGGGCTTCTTTGGGTGGGATCGTGTGTTAATTAGCTGCTGCCCCCACGGAGATTGAGGTATTTCTTTCCTCCTTGCACCGCCGCATTCATTGCACGTCTGTCATGGACTCATTACACGACCATGTCGCACAAATACTTTCCTCGTTTGCCTTCTTGAATGTATTTGATTTTACTGTCGTAGCTGTCCCTCTCATTTAGACAAAAATCAGGTATATTCCGGGTCCCTGCCGACATCCACGCAACTGTTTCTTGCATCATCACCATGGTCAAATTGATCTTGAGCATGGGGACTTGAGAATCAACGTTGAGAGTTTTGTGCTTAAATGTAAAGTTTCAGATCCAAGCATCGATTCCTAGTTATATTTTAGAAAATTTTTATGTTCCTTTCAATGAGGAAATCATTTTTTTAAATTTAAGCCGATAGGAAAATATTTTCCATTTATTTATTTTCTTAAAGAAAGCTACGTTTTCTACTGGATCGGATCGGTCCCTCAATGGGCAGGAATGGGAAAGCAACCTCTTCTATGAAGTCTTTCGTTATAAACAATACAAGAACAGCGGTTGGGACTTAAGAGAGAGCAACGATGTAGCCATAGGATTTGCAGTTGGAATTGGTAATTTGTTGGGGAGATGGCAGCTACGGAACTATTTGCAAGAGTTCTCGAACAACCATTGAGTTCTACTTTCGTGATCCAACTGTTGCAAACACCTCAGGGAACTGTTTCTCAAGAACTGTCGACACCCTCCTTTTCGGTCGGTACGCCTGCAATTAACGTCGAGCAACTGTGTTTCCCACCGCCCTGGTGACGTTGCCCCCAATAGTTCTCTTTGCTCGTTTCTTACATGGTGCTTCTTTCATTGTTCTGTCATGTTCCTTCGTTCTTGCATATTCCCGTTGTTACCTGGATTCCGCCCCTTCTATATGCAGCTGCAAATCGGCATAGTACCCACTGCCCATGACGAAGACTGTCTAGTTACATGGACATAGGCAATTCAAAAGACTAAAATTGTTTACTCTTAACTCATAAAAAAAGGAGACAAAAAACTGCTTATGGGATGATTAGTTGAGAATTTAAAAAGAATACTAAAGAATCATGGACGGATCGTGCGTACTATATGGTGAACGTGGAACATAACCAATCATAAATATATATGTACTAAGCGTGATATGTCTTTTCGTGAGCTTTTAAGAGAGCGAACTGCTTGATTTGTAAGATGTAAATTTAATTTAAAAAAATAAAAAAGCTATAAAGATCTCTCTAACTAAAATCTCAACATATAATAGCGGACATGGAGCTGCGAAAAGTTGATAGATACCCCACGATTAAATACCAAATAGTACGACAGGGGCATACTCAATTCTAGGTGATTAATTGACAGAATGCCAATGGGCCAACAATGCATTAAATATCAGTCTTTGTTAGGTTTAGTACTTTCCGTCCGAATTGCCACGTAAAGCGATTCAGACGAGGAGTCGAGGACCAAACATCTAACCAAAAAGTATTTCAAGGCGCGGTGCCATTCCCATCAGTGTGGTTAGCAAATAAATGGTTTCGTCCAAATTCAATTGCTAGATACGAACAAAAATTATTTAAATAGCACCGACACTGACGTGCGACACGCGACACGATATGACACAATACGATACGACACTCCGACATGTCGTTTCTCAAAAAATAGAGAATTACGACATGTTGGGACATGTTATATATTAAATATATATTTTTATATATACATAATAAATTATCATTTTTATGATTATTTCAATCAAATTAATTTGAATCAAATTCATAAATAAATATAATTAAAAATTCCTAGAATAAATATGCACTAAGAACATTAATCCGCAATTTATTAATATCATTCATTATTTCAATTTGATAAATTCAAATCTATTTCAATAATTCATAAAATTTGGAGAAAAAATAAGTGGTCCATATTCTAGACTTGAATGTTAGATACGTTGAAAGATGAGAAAAAAAAAACTTAAGGGGTGAATTGTATATTACGGGAAGTGGGAGTCAAGAGAGAAAACAATACTAGGTTTTTTTTTCTTTCTCCATTTATTATTTTTATTATTGTGTTTTATTTTTTAACATATATATTTTGACCTCATATTTATTGAACTTTTAAAATTGACCTTGATATTAGAATCACGTATTGAAAACTTGTATATCAGAATTCCGACTCGAGTGCCGAGAGTGTCGAGAAAGTTGAGTAGGTGTCGGATTTTTGACACGTGTTGAGGGAGTGTCCGAGAGTGTTGGACACGTGTCGACGGGTCCAACACGACACGACACGAAGGCTCTTGGAGAGTGTCAGTCCTTCATAGAAAGTTACACATCAAATTTAGCTATAAATATAATGCGGTTCCTCACTTTTAATTTGTTCAATGTGACCTCTAAACTTTATCCCATTATGTAATGTAGTCTCCGAACTTTTAATCTATTCAATATGATCTTTAGACTTTTTGTACATATTCAATTTAATTTCTAAAATATATGAAAATGTTCAATAATATCATTCTATTAATTTAAATTTGGGGACAATTTATAAACTGTACCAAATTAAAAATGTGCATTGGAGTGAGGTCCAAGTGCTTATATTGAAAAAATTGAAAATTGAGGGATTTTATTATAAATTGAGTTAAAATTCAAATATCATTCCGTCGTTATCCCTTTTATTAGTAAAGCTTGACATCGGGCTTCTTTGGGTGGGATCGTGTATTAAGTAGCTCCTGCCCCCGCGGAGACCGAGGCATTTCTTTCCTCCTTGTACCGCCGCATTCATTGCACGTCTATCATTACACGACCATGTCGCACAAATGCTTCCTCGTTTTGCCTTCTTGAATGTATTTGATTTCGCTGTCGTAGCTGTCCCTCTTTTAGACAAAAATCAGGTATAATCCGGGTCCCTGCCGACATCCACGCAGCTGTTTCTTGCATCATCACCATGGTCAATTTGATCTTGAACATTGGGACTTGAGAACCAACGTTGGGAGTTCTGTGCTCAAATGTAAAGTTTCAGATCCAAGCATCGATTCCTAGTTATATTTTAGAAAAGTTTTCTATTCCTTTCAATGAGGAAATCATTTTCTTAAATTTAAGCCGATAGGAAAATATTTTTTGTTAATTCATTTTCTTAAACGAAGCTACGTTTTCTATTGGACTGGATCAGTTCCTCAATGGGCATGCAGTTGGGACTTAAGAGAGAGCAACGATGCAGCTACAGGATTTGCAGTTGGAATTGGTAATTTGTTGGGGAGATGGCAGCTACGGAACTATTTGCAAGAGAGTTCCCAAATGACCGTTGAGTTCTACTTTCGCGATCCAACTGTTGCAAACCCCTCAAGGAACTGTTTCTCAAGAACTATCGACGCCCTCCTTTTCGGTCGGTATGCCTGCAATTAACGTTGAGCAAATGTGTTTCCCGCCGCCCCAGTGACGTTGCCCCCAATAGTTCTCTTTGCTCATTTCTTACATGGTGCTTCTTTCATTGTTCTATCACGTTCCTTCGTTCCTGCGTATTCCCGTTGTTACCTGGATTCCGCCCCTTCTATATGCAACTCCAAATCGGCATAGTACCCACTGCCCATGACAAAGACTATCTAGTTACATGGACATAGGCAATTCAAAAGACTAAAATTGCTTACTCCTAACTCATAAGAAAGGAGAGAAAAAACTGCATATGGGATGATTAGTTGGGGATTTAAAAAGAATACTAAAGAATCCCGGATGGATCGAGCGTACTATATGGTGAACGTGGAACATAACCAATCATAAATATATATGTACTAAGGGAGAATTACCAAAAAAAGTCCTAAACCTATTGTAATTGTGCCAATTCAGTCATAAACTTTTTTTTTTTGCCAATTTAGTCATAAACCTTTTACTTTTGTTCCAGTTCAGTCCATCTTGTCAAAATTAGCTGGCCGACGCTAATGTGGCAGCTGGCTTATGCCGGCGAGCCATTTTTAATAATATTTTATTTTTTATTAATTTTTTTTTTTTTTCCCTCCTCCCTCCTCCTTCCTTGGGCTCCGGTGGCCAACCTGGCGGTCGTCGGACTAAGGCGATCCGGCGGGCGAGGAGGCCTCGCCCGACGCGACGGCGAGCCCCCTCGCCGTCGCTAGGGCGCGAGCTCGCCTCGCGCGGCGACCATGAGGCGAGCTCGCGCCCAGCGGCCTCCTCCCCGGATCGGCGAGGGCTCGCCTCGCCCGGTGACCGCGAGGCGAGCTCGCGCCCAGCGACGGCGGCGAGGGCTCGACTCGCGGTCGCGGGCGAGGCCATCCCTCTCCAGATCCGGCGAGGGGGCTCGCCATCGCATTTGGCGAGGCCTCCTCGCCGAGATCCGGCGGGGCTTGCCCCGCCGGATCCCCCCTCGGTTCGACGACCGGCCAGCATGGCCGGTCGCCGGAGCCCAAGGAAGGGGGAAGAAAGAGGAGGCAAAAAAAAAAAAAAAAAAAGAAAAAAAATTAATAAAAAATGTTGAAAATAAAATATTATTAAAAAATTACACCGGCGCCGACCAGCTGCCACGTCGGCAGATGGCTGACCAATTTTGGCCGGATGGACTAAACTGGAAGAAAAGCAAAAGGTTTAGGACTAAATTGGCCAAAAAAAAAGTTTATAATTGAATTGGCACAATTGCAATAGGTTTAGGACTTTTTTGGTAATTCTCCTTATGTACTAAGCATATATGTAATAAGTGTGATATGTCTTTTCGTGAGCTTTTAAGAAAGCGAACTGCTTGATTTGTAAGATGTAAATTTAAATTTTTTTTTAAAAAGAAAAGCTATAAAGATCACTCTAACTAAAATCTCAACATTTAATAGCGGACATGGAGCCGCGAAAAGTTGATAGATACCCCCAAGATTATATACCAAATAGTACGACAGGGGCATACTCAATTCTAGGTGATTAATTGACAGAATGCCAATGGGCCAACAATGCATTAAATATCATTTTTTGTTAGGTTTAATACTTTCCGTCCGAATTGCCACGTAAAGCGATTCAGACGAGGACCAAACATCTAACCAAAGAGTATTTCAACGCGCGGTGCCACTCCGAGCGAGACGATCTCAGGCGACGTGCATACTTTAATAAATATCTTGACACGTGAACGATGGCTATCGGTTCTTTTGTTATCATCAGAGTGGTTAGCAGATAAATGGTTGTCCAAATTCAATTGCCAAATACGGACAAAAATTATTTAAGTAGCACCAACACTGACGCTTGACGCGCGACACAATACAACACTTCGACACGTCGTTCCTAAAAAAATAGAGAATTCCAACATATTATGACACGTTGTATATTAAATATATATTTTTATATATACATAATAAATTATCATTTTTATGATTATTTCAATCAAATTAATTTGAATCAAATTCATAAATAAATATAATTAAAAACTCCTAGAATAAATATGCACTAAGAATATTAATCATTCAATTATTTCAGTTTGACAAATTCAAATCTATTTCAATAATTCATAAAATTTGGAGAAAAAACAAGCGATCCATATTCTGGACTTGAATGTTAGATATGTTGAAAGATGAAAAAAAAAAAACTTAAAGGGTGAATTGTATATAACGGGAAGTGGGAGTCGGGAGAAAAGAGA
Organism: Eucalyptus sideroxylon; assembly: GCA_014182405.2. Taxonomy (NCBI): domain Eukaryota; kingdom Viridiplantae; phylum Streptophyta; class Magnoliopsida; order Myrtales; family Myrtaceae; genus Eucalyptus; species Eucalyptus sideroxylon. The sequence goes on from CM024557.2 coordinate 10,851,613, forward strand.
ATACTAGGTTTTTATTCTTTCTCAATTTATTATTATTATTATTATTATTATTATTATTATTATTATTATTATTATTTTATTTTATTTTTTGGTGACCCAAGGAACCCCGCACGGCCGGTAGCTAGAGATAAACCATTGGGGGCGACACGTGCTAGCCACCACACACATGCCACTTGGTAAGTTGCTAAAGGGCTCAAAGCTAGCCTTCCTGCAACTTGCGTTGCAGGAGCTTCGAACCCTAAACCTCCTCGATGGAAGTCTAATGCCTACCCAGTTGAGCCACCGCGGCGGGTGGTATTATTATTAGTATTGTGTTCTATTTTTTGACATATATATTTTGACATCTCATTTATTGAACTTTTAAAATTGACCTTGATATTGGAATCACGTATCAAAAATTCATGTATCAAAATTCCGACTCGAGTGTCGGAGAGTGTCGAAAAAGTTGACCAGGTGTCGGATTTTTCGACACGTGTTGAGGGAGTGTCCGAGAGTGTCAGACACGTGTCGACGGGTCCAACACGACACGACACGAAGGCTCTTAGAGAGTGTCAGTTCTTCATAGAAAATTACACATCAAATTTAGCTATAAATATAATGCGGTCCCTCACTTTTAATTTGTTTAATGTGATCTCTAAACTTTAGCCCATTATGTATGTAGTTCCCAAACTTTTAATATGTTCAATACGATCTTTGAACTTTTCATACATATTCAATTTAGTTTCTAAACTATATCAAAATGTTCAATAATATCCTTCTATTAATTTAAATTTGGGGACAATTTATAAAGTGTACGAAATTAAAAATCTGCATTGGAGTGAAGTCCAAGTGCTGATATTGAAAAAATTGAAAATCGAGGGATTTTATTATAAATTGAGTTAAAATTCAGATATCATTCCGTCATTATCCCTTTTATTATTAAAGCTTGATATTGGGCTTCTTTGGTGGGATCGTGTATTAAGTAGCTCCTGCCCCCGCGGAGACCGAGGCATTTCTTTCCTCCTTGTACCGCCGCATTCATTGCACGTCTATCATTACACGACCATGTCGCACAAATGCTTCCTCGTTTTGCCTTCTTGAATGTATTTGATTTCACTGTTTGTAAACGTGACTACCACTTTGCTCATGCTTAGTAGTAACCTTTTATGGACACCAAGGTGCACTTTATTTGGACTAGTTCGATCATCTTACTCACTTCTCTCTTCACTGAACAATTTGAGTACGGCTCATCACCGACTCGAGATTAAAATTTTCTTTTTCCAGGGTAAGATCTCTTGGCATCTAAATAAACCTGTAATGTGGGCGCTTCCTATGACAAAAATAAAAGATTCACCATCACCTCCTGAACTTATTTGATCGAGTCTGTGTGAAGCGGGCACAATGGCCGGTCTCTTCGGTGGGAACTTCATATCGGAGTCGTGACTAGCGGTAATAACATACGATTTGTTATGATTTATGCAAAAGTTCTCGATTGACCGTTGAGTTCTACTTTCATGATACAATAGTTGCAAACGCCTCAAGGAACGGTTTCTCAAGAACCGTCGATGCCCTCCTTTTCGGTCGGTACGCCTGCGATTAATGTTGAGCAACCTATGTCTGTTGGTACGCTTGCGATTAATGTTGAGCAACCTATATTGCACGAACACATTAACATGCTTCCGTGTCATGTTCAACACATGTCAGAGCGTGCGTGTCCAACATGTGTCGGAGCGACATTGACACGCTCGGATACACGTTGACCGTGTGTCGGATTTATCGACTAGCTATGCCCGAAGTCGTTACCTTAACCACAAGGAGGGGGATGCCGAAAGCAGGGCTAGTGACTGGAGTGAAGTCGTAACAAGGTAGTTGGAAGGTGCGGCTGGATCACCTCCTTTTCAGGGAGAGCCCCAATTTATTGCTTCTTCTAGACCAATAATGCCTACTCCCTCAACTTGTTCTAAAAAAATAGGATTTCGCGTAATAAGTTTTTGATATTCAAAAACCGCTATTAAAAAATAATTACAAAAATCCAAACATTTATCTATCCATCCATAAGGTAGATTAGCTGCTACTCCTCCGATACAAAAATAATTATGCATCATTCTCATACCGGTGGCAGCTTCGAATATAGCATTTCCATTCACTTACTTGTACGATGCCCTATCAACTCCTCTCTTTGAGTGGAACGCTTTTGCCTCCTGAATCTTGATCTATATCTCTATATAAATGCCGAAAAATCGAATTAAGGACTTTCTCAAGCTCAAGATTTTTATTCATCCACTTGATCTTGATATTTTGAAAATACATTGGTTGAACTTGAGAATTCACTCATTGAAATTGAATATGAATAAGTAAACAAAATCGAATTGGATTCGGTTGGGTGGTACCAATTAAATCGAGTGCTAATTAACATTTCTTATTTAGATACTTTTTCAGACCTATTGCTGATACTAAGTAGCAGTCAAAAATTTGTATCCATTTTTCATGATATTATGCATGGATCAGATATATCATGGCAAATTCTTCAAAACAAATTCTGTTTTCCACAATGGAATCTGATAAGTGAGATTTCGAGTTAGTGTTTACAAAATCTTCTTATGTCCGAAGAAATGATTCATCAAAATAATGAGTCACCATTGATATCGACCCATCTGAGATCTCCAAATGTTCGGCCTCTATTCAATCATTTTCCTTCTTCTTGTTGCTACATATATCGTTCGTACACATCTTCTCTCGAATATTTTACAAAGAGCTGACAAGGAATTCCATTAATAACTGGCCATTTTGACCCTTTGGAACAACTCAATGAATTTAGTAGATCTTTTTAAGAGGACCCAATGACCATAGATCGAACCTATCCAATTTTTACAGTGCGATGGTTAGCTGTTCATGGACTAGCTGTACCAGTCATGAAGGGTATAACGAACATACCTTGTCTCCACATTGGATCAAGAACGGGATCAGAGGGATCAAAAACTGCTAATTCATATAGAGCCATTGAACCAGCCCAACCAGCAACCAATGCTGTATGCATTATATGGACAAAAAGCAAACGGCCGAGATCATTTGGAACAAAAATTCGTTTATTTGCATCAAGCTTTCGGGGGGCTCGTTAAAGACTTACTCGAACAATTATTCAACAGAAAATGAGATCTTTGGTTTCGTCTCATCGAGATAGAGATAGGAAAAAGATAGATTTTTGTAAAGGATTTCTCCATAATGACCATGAACAATTGCTCCCGAAGTGGCCAAATAAGGCTTGGTGGATCTTTTTACTACAGAGTCAACTTGGACAGAGCTAGAATCAGACTGATTCTCTAAATGCCTTTCTAGATATTCCCAGCTATTCACGGAACGTGAGAAGGAGATGAAGAGTCATCTGCTTCCGGAAGAAATCGAAGAATCACGAGATTGTGCACCACAAATATGAACTAATAAAGAGACCAGCGATACCGTAGAAAGACATCACGATCCCTCGTTCAGATCACCATTGGTAGAAAACAAAAAAGGGAAAGAAATTTCCCTCGTTCAGATCACCATTGGTAGAAAACAAAAAAGGGAAAGAAATTTTCCAGTATCAATGATCAGTACTAGTGAATAGTATAAAATGGAAGGAAGAAGGTCGTTCACTATCTATATATCGAAAACTAAAAAAAAAGATCTATTCAATTCTTCTATTGTATATGAAATTTATGGTTTCCGATGAGAAAAAATTCCTCATTGGTAACAAATGGTTATTCATTAAGCAGTGAAATCCTATTTTCAAAGCCGAAATCTTATGCCTATTTGTTCTATAGTGGATCTCTTACAAGATCAATTTGGATTGGCTCTGGTTCATTTAGAAAATGTGGTTAAAGGAACTATATGTGAAGCAATTAGGTATAAACTGATACCGACTCCTCAGAATTTGGTAACTTCAACTCGATTAACAATCACTTATGAATGTCATACAAGTAAAGATATCTATTCATTGATAAGAAAAAAAAAATGTGAACGATGATTGGATTGATGATAAAATAGAATCCTAGGTCACGAACAGTGATTCGGGCGCATTTATAAAAATCCTCTACTACATCCAGATCACAAGTGGAATGCTAAGCAGAGGTGGGAAGGCCGCGAGCTTCGCAACAAAAGCAAAGCGAGCCCCTTACTCACTTCTCTCTAGAAGGCCCTATTAGTCAAGCTTGAAAGCTGTTGTGTGCTACTAGCGCGCATCCTTCAGCTTGCTTCAAAGTGCTAGTTGTAGCACGCTAGCGCCAGAGATTCGATCTCATAGAGTTCAATTCCCATTCTCAACTCATAACCAATATAAGTTCGAAGTTTCCTTCGTAACTCTTGGAACTTCTTCATAGTGGCTTCGTTACATGCCTCATTTCATAGGAACCTCAAAGTGGCTCTATTTCATTATATTCCATCCATATCACAATTCCATTTATTTAATATTTTGACTTGCTCTGCTATTTTGACCAAGCCTCGCTGAGGAAGAGTTACGGGACGTAAAACAAAAAAAAAAATAAATATGCCGGGGAATACTCTATTTCATTGTTCAACCCTTAACGAGAAATAATAAATAAATAAATAAATAAAGGAAGACCATTTAATCATGGTCGACTTTTGTCGACACGTTTCGGCACGCATGTCCGAAGCAGAGATGAGGTCGCGAGCCAAGGTGAGCCCGCAACGACAAGAGACGGCTAGAGGAGAGACTGAGGCGAGGGCCGTGAGGAGGAACTTCGCGAGGGAGGTGCGCATGGGGGAGAGCGGCGTCGTCGAGTAGGGCGGCGGCAAGAAGGAGGAGGAGGAGAAGTTTGCGGCAGTGTGCAGCCTCTCGGCGCACAGGGACCGCGCGTTCCATTCCTAGGAAGTCACTTTCACCATATTCAACGTGAGCTGCCTTCTTTTCCAATCCCTTTTCGCTGAAATATTTTCTAGGTTACTCTCTTTTCTGCTCCTTCGGCGAATGCTGGTGCTTTTCTTGATCAAGTCTTTGATGCTTTTGGAGATAGGCGTCGTGCGACGAGGAGGAGGAGGAGAAGGCGCTGCTAGGGTTTTGAGAAGGAAAATAAAATAATAAAAAAGGGACTTGGGGTGTTGGAGGAAGGGGGAAGTGACGGGCTGATAATCTCTTAGGTGATGGGGCAGGGAAAAAAAGTGAAAAAATTTGGGGTGGGGAAAGAGACGAGGGAAAAAAGGGAGTTTGGGTGCCGGTGGGTCGGGGGTCGGGGTTGGACCCCTTTATTTAATCGAAAAAATGATTAAATGAAATTAAAAAGTAATTTCAACAATAAAAGTATTGCATGTTGAATGATTAGTGTAAATTCATTGAAGGTTCTTTTTTAATTATTTATTTATTTATAAATTTGAATTAAATTCATTAAAAAATATTCATTTAATATACAACGTGTCCTAGCATATCGGATTTTTTTATTGTTGAGAAATAATGTGTCGACATGTCGTGTCGTATCGTGTCATGTCATGTGTCCATACAACTTAGTGAGCAACCGTGTTTCCCACCGCCCCGATGACGTTGCCCCCAATAGTTCTCTTTGCTCATTTCTTACATGGCCCTTGGCCCTTCTCCTGTCGACTTCTCTCTTCCGAAGTGCTTCTTTCATTGTTCCTTCTTGTTCCTTTGTTCCTGCATATTCTTGTTGTTACCTGGATTCCGCCCCTTCTATGTGCAGCTGCAAGTCGGCATAGTACCCACTGCCCATGACAAAGGCTATCTAGTTGCATGGACATAGGCAATTCAAAAGACTAAAATTGCTTACTCCTAACTCATAAAAAAAGGAGAGAGAAAACTGCGTATGGGATGATTAGTTCAGGATTTAAAAAGAATACAAAAGAATCCTGGGCGGATCGAGCATATTATATGGTGAACATGGAACATAACCAACCATCTAAGTTGCACCGACATGGATATGAGACACGCGACACGACCCGACACGTCATTTCTTAAAAAGTAGAGAATTCCAACACGTTATATATTCAATAAATATTTTAATATATAAATGCATAAATAACTAAATAATAATAATAAAAAGAGCCTATGATTAATCTATACTAAAAACATTAATCATACATTTGTTAATATTATTCATTGTTTTATTTTGATAAATTCAACTACATTTCATTGACCGACCAGAAAAAAAAAACAAAAAAAAAACTATATTTCATTGTAATAATCGATAAAACTTGAAGGAAAAAACAAATAATCCACGTTCCATTATTCGTTTTAGCTTTTTATTTTTTATTTTTTCATATATTTATATTTATACCCCAAAAGTATTGAAAATTTGTAAAAATAACCCTATGCGTGTCGGGATCACATGTCGGAATTTCCAACTCGCGTGTCGGAGGTAGTTGACCGCATGTTAGAACATGTCGGAGTGTGTCGAACACATGTCGGAGTGTCGGACACGACACAAAGAGTCCCAGAGATTGTCCGTGCAACCTAACCAATCATGTATATATGTATGGTATGTCTTTGTGAGCTCTTAAAAGAGAGAACTGCTTGATTTGTAAGATGTAAATTAAAATAAAAAATAAAAATAAAAAGCTATAACAATCTCTCTAAGTAAAAATCTCAACATATAATAGCGGACATGGAGCCGCCAAAAAGTTGATAGATACCCCCGCGATTATATTATATACCAAATTAGTCCAACAGTGGCATGTTCAATTCAAGGCGATTAATTGATAGAATGCCAACGGGCCGACAATACATTAATTATCATTCTTGGTTAGGCTTAATTCTTTCTGTCCGAATTGCCACGGAAAGCTATGCAGACAAGGACCAACCATCTAATCAAAGAACATTTCAACGCGCGGTGCCATTCCCAGCAAAACAATCTCAGGCGATGTGCTTATTTTAACATAAATCTTGAGACGTGAACGATGGCTATCGGTTGTTGGTCAACGTCAATGTGGTTAGCAATAAATGGTTTTGTCCAAATTCAATTGCAAGACAAGGACAAAAATTGTCTGTGAACTTTAGCTGAATATATAATGTAGCTTCTTAACTTTTAATTTATTCAATCTAACCTCTAAACTTCATCTCAATAGGTAATGTAATTCTAGAATTTTTAATTTATTCAATATCATCTCTGAATTTTTAGTGCATGTTAATTTAATTTCTAATTATATGAAAATATTTAATAATATCCTTCTATTAATTTAAATTTGAGGATAATATTGAACATTTTCATAAAGTGTATCAAATTAAAAATACTCATTGAAGTGAAGTCTAAATGATTATATTAAAAAAATTAAAAGTCGAGGAATCTCATCATAAATTGGGTTGAAATTTAGAAGTCCTTCGTGTCATTGTCCCTTTGGTTATTAAAGCTTCACATTGGGCTTCTTTTCTGGGGGGTAGCTTCTACCAAAGATTGAGGCGTTTCTTTCCTCTTTGTGAGAAGAAATTGAACATAGAACAAGATATGTATATGAAAGAGATTTCAACTCTTGAACAATCAATGAGAAATACCTCAGCTCAAATGTATTCATTCTTCTGAAGTTCGAGATCATGCTTTACAAGACTTCACCATTCTTGAAAATACAGAGGTGAAGAGAATTGCTACAGATGATTCCAAGAGAAAACTGAGTTTTAAAGGATGAAGGTAAGTTCGCAGATCTCTACTCTCATTCTCTTATCCTTTTATACTAGTGCAGGTAGTTCAAGTACTTCTGTTACAAACTTGTTACAACAGAATAACCAATATAGAAATATGCGAGAGTTCTTCTAGCTTTAATATGTGCAGTTCCTTTAATCCTGCTTGATCAACTTCTGTTTTTCTAGATTTTGATGCCATGGATTGCCAGCTCATCAATCTTCCTTTGCTCCAGTTTCTTCAGCTAACGACTTTCCTCTGCTCTAACTTCCTCTGTTCCAGCCTCCTCTGCCTCAGTTACTTCGCTAAGTTTGATTCTTCCACTATTCTTAGCTCCTGTGTTTAATTGCTCTTTTGATATCTGTTTTATCTCTCTAACATCCCCCCTCAAATTGGGAATAGGTAGAGTACAAATTCCCAATTTGGTTCTCATATAAGAATGTACACTTCGTGTCAGTGATGTGGTGAAAATATCAGCTAATTGATAAGCACTTGGAATGTACCTGACTTGTAAAGATCCTGAAGATACTTTTTCTCGAACGAAGTGGAAATCTACTTCAATATGTTTGGTTCGAGCGTGTAAAACAGGATTTAAAGTGAGAGAGATGGCTGATTTATTATCACAGTACAAATGAATAGGAGGATTAAGGGAACAACCTATATCACGCAATACAAAACTAACCCAAGTAAGATCGGCAGTGGCTGATGCAAGAGCACGGTATTCAGCTTCAGTAGAAAATCTGCTCACTGTAGGTTGTTTCTTTGCTGCCCAGGATATAAGGTTAGATCCAAGATATATACAAAAACCAGTTGTTGATCTTTTGGTTTCTGTACACCCTGCCCAATCTGCATCTGAGAAACCATAGAGATTCATGGTACTGTGAGAGTGAAGGAATAAGCCAAGCTTGATAGTTCCCTTGATATATCGCAAGACTCTTTTTAAACGGTTGAAGTCTGCAATTGTAGGTTGCTGCATTCTTTGACAGAGGATATTAGTAGCATAAGCAATGTCTGGTCTAGTTAATGTAAGATATTGCAGACCTCCAACTAGACTTCGATATTCAGTAGGATTGGTCAAAGGTATAGTATCATTGATTAGAATAGGTGGTTTTAATGCAAGAGGAGTTGAAACTGGTTTTGAGTTAAGCATATGAGCTCGAGTGAGAAGGTCTAGAGCATACTTGGTTTGACATAAGAACAGGTAATCTGAAGTTCGTGTAGCTTCAATGCCGAGGAAATAGTGCAGGGACCCTAAATCCTTCATATGAAAATGAATACTCAGAGAATTAATAAGAGCAGAAATCGTGTGAGGAGAGCTTCCAGTGAGAATTATATCATCTACATACAATAATAAGAGAATGGTTGCTGTTTTAGTATGCAGAATGAATAGGGAAGGATCAGTAGAGCTGCAGAAAAATCCATATTCGAGCAGAAAGCGCTAAACCTATCAAACCAAGCTCGAGGAGCTTGTCGAAGTCCATAAAGAGATCTTCGAAGAAGACAGACATGGTGAGGCTTTTGTGATTCTTTAAATCACGGAGGCTGCTCCATATATACTTGTTTCACTTAAGGTTCCATGTAAGAAGGCATTTTTGACATCTAATTGATGAATTTTCCATTGTTTATCATAGCTACTGATAGAATTATTCGGATTGTTGCCTGTTTTACTACAGGGCTGAAGGTTTCTGTGAAATCAAGACCTTCTTCTTGATGGAAGCCTTTAGCTACAAGCCTTGCTTTGAGTCTATCCAGGCTTCCATCAGGTGCAAGTTTTGCTTTGAACACCCATCTGCATCCGATAACATGCATATGATCATTTCTAGGAACTAAATCCCAGGTTTGATTCTGATATAAGGCATCCATTTCTTCTTTCATTGCTTGATACCATCCTCGGTCGCTAATGCGACTTTGCGATTTTGGTTCTATAGGAACCTGATATTCAACTAGACATGCATATTTGGGGTTTGCTTTAATAATTCCAGATCGAAGTCTTGTTTGCATAGGATGAGTTGAAGAAGTACCTTGCATCTGTTCAGTTTCAGAACTGATTTGTATATGTTCTGTATTAGTATTTGATGTTGAGGTAGTCTCTTGACTTGTAGATATTTGTTCCTCTATGATTGGAGATGACAAATGCAATTCGGTAACTCCAGAGGCATTATTAAGATCATTCTGCATCTCAGTATCAGATACTATCTGGAATTGTGATTGACTTGCAGGATTACCTGTACTGAACTCATTGTCCTGTATTACTGAAGTTGTTTGAGTGGATCTGGTATGCTGCAAATGCTCCCTTGATATATTGTCTTGCGATTGATTCTGCTTAGTAGAATTGGAAATAGAAGATAGTACTCCTTTTATCCACTGTTTGTATAAATCTGACCCCTGTTGATATTCAGTATGTATAGTATGAGAGAAGGGAAAAACTTTCTCATCAAATATGACATGTCTGCTGATGTAGACTCTTCCATTCGTAGGTAAGAGACATCTGTATCCTTTATGCTTCTCACTATATCCAAGAAAGATACATGTAAGTGATCTTGGATCAAACTTATGCTTTGTGTAGTGCCTGAGACATGGATAACATGCTGATCCAAAGACTCGAAGATAAGAATAGTCTGGTGTCTTGTTGTAGAGCTTATAATGGGGTGAATGCATATGTAGTTTTGTTGAGGGCAGAAGATTGATAATGTGAACTGCTGTTTTGAATGCATCTACCCAATATTTCAATGGTACTGTAGCATGATACATCATTGCTAGACCCAATTCAATGACATGTCGATGCTTTCTTTCTGAGACACCATTTTGCTCTGGTGTGTGAGGGCAAGAAATATACTGCTTGATTCCACATTTTTGTAGATGAGTTTGAAATTTACTACTAGTAAACTCACCTCCTCCATCACTCTGAAAGATTTTGATCTTGTGGTTAAACTGATTTTCTATAAGTCTTTGAAACATAATGAATATCTCATAGACTTCTGACTTTTGTCTCATTGGGTATAACCAACTATACCGAGAAAAATCATCCATAAAAATGACATAATAGGAGAATTTCTGAACAGATTGAATTGGTGAAGGTCCCCATACATCACAGTGTATTCTTTCTAATGGAATATTCGAGATATGTTCTGAGAAATGGAAAGATAAAGCTGAGCTTTTGGCGGTTTGACAGCTACTACATATATTCGAGCTTTAGAACTAAAATGAATGAGTTGTTGTTTTTCGTAGAATCTTCACTTGTTTTAAGACGGGTGTGAGCAAGTCTTTGATGCCGATATCCTCTCCAACCTCTGGTTGAGTTTGTGTGAAGAAGACCTCGCAACTTTAGGTTCCACCTGGTATAGTCCCTTGACTTTCCTTCCTAGCTTCACTGTTGTATGTTTGTGATTGTCCTTCACATATACCCCATTTTTATCAAAAATAAAAGAGCAGGGATAATCATCAGTGAGTTTTGACACTGATAGAAGATTCTTTTTGATTTCAGGGACTATTAATACATCATTCAGAGGTAATTTGCTATTTTCTATGTTCAATATTCCATTACCAATGCAGGAGATTGACAAATGAGATCCATCTCCTATCATGACAAAGTGTCAGTACCATTATATGTACCGTAGTTTTGAATCTTACCAGGTTCGAGGTAATGTGAGCTGTAGCCCCGTATCGGGGTACCATTCCGAGCCATATGGTTCTTCAATATGAACTGCTGCCAATGCGGTTGGTATTTCCTCTGCCCGGTATGAGTTATCAAACCTGTACCAACATCCGAGTGCTGTATGGCCCGATTTCTTACAAATCGACATTGCGGTAATCCATTACTCATAGGTTTTGGACTCGTGTTTGTCTTCCACTATTCGGACTTTGTGGTGAATAAGACCTAACACTTTGATATCTTTGTGCGGGATTGGAATATGGTCTAAATCCTTGTCCAAAATTAGACCAATTATCCTTGTTAACCGACCTTGCTTGAGTTGAATCGGGGTATTCATTTTAATCTGTTGATTCCTTCCCGCTTCGTAACATTGTTTCCATACTCCCTTCGAGTGAATGACTGTCTTCTACCATAGTTAGCTTCTCCTCGAAAATTTTCTCTTTGATTTCTAGGATTAACTCTCTGCTAACTTGTTCCAATTCTTCTTTGCCCATAATAGGCCAAGTTGGTATTATACTCATTCACAGAATATGTTTGTAATCGGGTTTCAAACCTTTCAAGTTGTGAAATTACCTCATCATATTCTGGCTGAGGCTTAAGACAATACATGGTTGTCCTGAAAGTTTCATATTCAGAATCTAGCCCTTCGAGTATGCCAAACATTCTTGTTATATCATCAACAGGCTTTCCAATTGCATTTAACTGATCACAGATAGTTTTGAACTCACGAAGGTATTCGCTTAGTAATCTGTTTCTTTTCTTCCAGGCTTGAAGTTTTCCTCTCAACTCAAACTCTTTTGCAATAGATTTCTGTGTAAACTTATTTACAAGAGCCTGCCATACTTCAAGTGAGGTTTCTAAACCAATTATCAGACTTAGAATGTTCTCTGATACAGCACCACTAATCCAGGATGATATGAGCTGGTCGGTTTTTATCCAATCCAGATGATCAGGATTCATTATTTCTCCTGTCACTGTCTGTATCATTTGTGTTGGAGGTAATGTTTCACCATTAATAAAGCCAATCAGATCTTGGCTTTTCAGAAATCGATTGAATTGAGCTTGCCATAACAAAAAGTTCTCTTCATTTAACTTGATAGTAACGAAATTAGCTATATTCACATGGATAGGGAAAGGATACTTCTGCACTCTAGTTGCCATTCTTATATGATCAGAAACCTTGAAGATTTGAAGAAACAACCCAGCAAACTTTGAAGATCAACTACTTAAGAAACCACCATAATCTTTATACTATCTTGCAGCAAGAACATATCAGATCTATTACTCCTAGGCATTCAAGCTCTGATACCATGAGAAGAAATTGAACATAGAACAAGATCTGTATATGAAAGAGATTTCAACTCTTGAACAATCAATGAGAAATACCTCAGCTCAAATGTATTCATTCTTCGAAGTTCGAGATCATGCTTTACAAGACTTCACCATTCTTGAAAATACAGAGGTGAAGAGAATTGCTACAAATGATTCCAAGAGAAAACTGAGTTTTAAAGGATGAAGGTAAGTTCGCAGATCTCTACTCTCATTCTCTTATCCTGTTATACTAGTGCGGGTAGTTCAAGTACTTACATTTACAAACTTGTTACAACAGAATAACCAATATAGAAATATGCGAGAGTTCTTCTAGCTTTAATCTGTGCAGTTCCTTTAATCCTGCTTGATCAACTTCTGTTTTTCCGGATTTTGATGCCATGGATCGCCAGCTCATCAATCTTCCTCTGCTCCAGTTTCTTCAGCTAACGACTTTCCTCTGCTCTAGCTTCCTCTGTTCCAGCCTCCTCTGCCTCAGTTACTTCGCTAAGTTTGATTCTTCCACTATTCTTAGCTCCTGTGTTTAATTGCTCTTTTGATATCTGTTTTATCTCTCTAACACTTTGCGCCGCGGCATCTATTACCTGTCTATCATTAGACGACCATGTCGTACAAAGGCCTCCCTCGTTTTGCCACCTTGAATATATTTGATTTGACTGTTGTACCTGTCCCATCTTTTAGACAAAAAATCAGGTTTATTCCCGGTCCCCGCCCCATCCACGCACCAAGGTAAAATTGATTTTGAACGTTCGGACTTGAGAACCAATGTTGGAGTTTTTATGCTCAAATGTAAAATTTCATGTCCAAGCATCGATTTCTAATCATATTTTAGAAAAATTTTCCGATTCTTTTAATGAAGAAATCATTTTTTTTAAAATTTAATCAATAAAAAAATATTTTCATTGATTCATTTTCTTAAACAAAGCCATTTTCTACCGGATCGAATCAGTCCCTGAATGGGCAAGAATGGGAGAGCAACCTCTTGTATGAAGTCTTTCTTTTGAACAATACAAGAACAGCATGTGATTGGGACTTAAGAGAGAGCAACGATGTAGCCACAGGATTTGCAAATTGGTAATTTGTTGGGGAGATGGCAGCTAGGAACTATTGGCGTATCTTTCTATTTAGGAAGGTGCAGGGCACGCGGTATAAAGTAGTATAGCGACAACAGCAGTAGGGGCGGCGGCGGCGACAACGGCGGCATTGAATCCCATTATGGCACTAAAACACTGTCCTAGATCGCCCCCTCCTAGAATCGAGAACCGCCCTCACGACACAAGCATATCGGTGGAACACGGGACGGAAACCTAATGAACGGAATGCACGATCGGAACGGCCCCGGGCAGGTGTGCAAGCCTGAAGATGATCTCGAGTGCATTTATTTGGTGATTCTTGACAGCAAAGGCGGATCGAGTTATCGCTACCATGGCCAATAATGTCCGGTTCTTATGGCGGATGCCTCGTCCCCACCGGAATTAAAAGAGGGTACGAATTGTTTTGATCCATGTAATTTGGAAGAGGAATTAAATAGGCGATCGCTTTGCTTTTATTTGCTTGTTAATCATATGTTATCCCACATTAAGACTAGGAGGAGGGCCAAAAAATTCATCGATGATGAAAACGATAGGCGGTTATAGAATGGTGTCAAAAGCCCCGTCCATCACATTTGCTAACATCTCGATGGGTATAGGCTTATTGATTGATTTGCCGTTCCAAACTCTCATATAATATTTGACTGTGGTCAAGATTTTCCCTATGTTCATAAATGACTCCTTTTGGGATGGATCAATTATCCATTCCAAGATATTCATTTTTGCCCTTTGTTTGCTTCTCTTTTGGAAATCTAAGATTGATGTATGCGTAATTACATCTAAAAAATATAAATGGTTCAATAAGAGATAAGTGCATTGGAGATTTTAAAACTTATTAGAAAAGTGCAATTGAATCATAAAATATGTCGAATTGATCCAACTAAAGTCTTTCCATTAATTGCACTTTTTGAGACTTTTAAAACTCGATTATACTCTCATGATAAATTTTAAAACTTTTACTATACTTATTCCGTTAATCTATTGTGTTTTCCCTGATAGAATCGAAGGAGCTTGTTTCGTTCTTTGCCTCACACCCACCCTCCCCGGCAAAGAAAAAGGTTCTCTGTCTCCATCTGCTTTTCTTCTTGGGAAGGGAGAGGTAGGGACAAGTTTAGCAGGCATTAATGAAATCGAAATCGAAATCGAAGTGACGACAGCATTTCCTTCTCCTCTCTTTCCCTAGCTCGCAGGGACTCTAATGTGCATGCATGCCCGGACTAAGCAACGAGGGACGATTAGCATCATTTCAAAGCCTCAAAATTCTTGCTCAGATCTGATATTAAAACCTAATACCAATTACCGCTGTCGCCTAGCTACTCTGAAAGCCCTGGACAGTCGATAAATAGCTTCGTCTTCTCCATGCTTACCTGAGGAAAAACCGAAGCAAGTGCTCTCTCTCTCTCTC
Source organism: Eucalyptus sideroxylon (assembly GCA_014182405.2). NCBI lineage: Eukaryota > Viridiplantae > Streptophyta > Magnoliopsida > Myrtales > Myrtaceae > Eucalyptus > Eucalyptus sideroxylon. Next base: position 10,866,685 of record CM024557.2, read on the forward strand.
TCTCTCTCTCTCGTTCTTCTCTCTTCTCTCGTTGTTGTGCTCTTCTCCTTCTCCTTCTCCTTTATATTCTTGTTGAGTTAGAGAGGTTGTGCTAGGCGAGAACGTGCCTGTCGAGAAGATGTCAAGCTTTAGGAAACCCTTTGGCTTATCTTCGCCTTTATATGCGGTTATCTTGGTCTCCCTTGCTCTCATCGCTTGCGGGAGGCTCGCCTCCTCGGTACGGCCCGGGCCCCGGCCGCCCCTGCCGGCGTACATCGCGTTCGGTGACTCCATCATCGACCCTGGGAACAACAACAACATACAGACGATAGTCAAGTGCAACTTCCCGCCGTACGGGCGGGATTTCATGGGGGGGAAACCGTCCGGGAGGTTCTCCAACGGGAAGATCCCGCCGGACCTGTTTGGTAATGTGCATAAAAATCCATCTGCTTTGAACTAGTATCAAAAGCGGGAAAATCGATCGCTTGAGTTCATGTTATTGTCATCTTGAGGTGACCAGTGTGTTTTCACCTGTAGTGATACTGATAGATGCATGACTTGTGCCTTTTCCCCCACCTTTGAACTCTTTTGCGTTGATCTTTCAAGTGTAACCATAGATTAGTCCGGGCGAGGTAAGCTTGAGCCTCCAACATGCGCTATTTTATTTCATAAAAACATCGACACGTAATCCTAGGAATGAACCTAATAACTTTTTAAAGAGTGCGTTTGTTTCATAAAAAACTCCATGATAAAAAAAGAAAAAAATTTACTTTTTAGTTTTCCTTTATTTGGTGATATATGAATAAAAACATTTCCGACACTTTTCAAGAATATGACTAGTTTTCCTTTATTTGGTAATGTATAATCGAAAATATTTTATGATGTTTGGATCTCATTGGATAAAGATTTCGATCTCATGACTTTATTTTAGGCCAAAAAAATCGAAATTTTTATTAATGTTTTTATTTGTATATAAAAATCGAACTTTTAATTACTTTTACTTTATTTTCTTTAAAATTTTGAATTTTAATTTCTTTTCTTTTCTTTTTTTCTTTTTCCGACTTTCTCCGCTACAACCGACCAACGATGGCCATAGGCAAGCTTTAAGCTTACTTGGATCTAGCGAGCCTTAACTTGTCGACTCGACTAGCTCAAGCTCACCTAGATCAGCCAAGCCTTGAGCTCGCCAAATCGCGTCATGGTCGGCTAGTGGAGGAAGAAGGAAAAAAAAAAAAATAAAATAAAATAATAATAATAATAATAATAATAATAATAATAATAATAATTTTAAAATATTCAAAAAAATTATAAAATAAAAATAAATCAATTTATTTTACCCAAAAAAATTATTTTAAGAAGAATAAATTTTATAATTAAATTTTCATAAACCAAGGATCCTAAAACTAGGAAAATATTTAGGAAAACATTTTTCTGGTTCTTTTAGAGGGGAAACCATTTTCTTAAATTTAAGTTTTGATAGAAAAACATTTTTCATTGATTAAAAAATTATTTTTCGTTAACTCATTTTCCTAACAAACCAAACACTAAAAATTGAGGAAAATGTTTTCCATGAATTGCTTTTTGCAAAACAACCGGACCCTAGTGAAAAACAGTGCGTTATAATAGACATCAAATTCTAAATCTATTGTATTTGTGTCAATTTAACATAAACTTTGCAATTAGATCAATTTAGACCTAAATCTTTTTCGTTTGTGCCAATTAAATCTATCTAGTCAATTTCGACTAGAAATTGCTAACATAGATGCCAGTCATCTCATGTAACACGACCAACATAAACATGGATAATTTTTTTTATTGTTTAGAGTTCTTTTATACTTTTCTTTTTTCTTTTTTCCTTTTTTTCTTTTATTTTCTTCTTTTCTTTCCTTCTTTATTTTTCCCAACTATGGGCTGGCAAGTTTGCCAACCGACCATTGCCGATCACATAAGAGAACCGGCGACCCTCACCTGGTCTAGGCAAGGCAAGGGTCGCGATGCCTTCTTTTGGTATGAGATTTCTCTAAGGTTGACAAAAAATGAAAAGAAGAAGAAAAGAAAAGATGTTTTTTTTAGCGGTACTAGTCCCTCTCCTTTCCATCAAGATGATGTTTCTAATTCCTATGCCGATTGATGTTTGTGCAAATTTGTTGCCGGTCTCTTTGGAGGATTGTCTATGGTACAAGTACGATGCCAATGCAAGTTTACGAGGTTTCGTCGTGTGATTTTTCTTTGTTAATTTATCCAAATTCAAAAGAACGCCTTTCAAAAGAAATTGCGAGGTACCAACACTTTTTTTACATCTTACCATAGCAAACGTTATTAACCGATTTTACGAATCTTGGGACAAAATTTTCTCCAGTCGAAGCATTTGGAGTTAAACAGTACGTGCCTGCTTATTTGGACCCGAGTCTCAAATTAGAAGACCTCCTCACCGGCGTCAGCTTCGCTTCCGGCGCCGCCAGTTACGATCCTCTCACTCCACAAATCGCCGTAAGCTCTCGCTCCTCCCGATCTGCTCTTAGAATTCGACCCTCCTTTCTTTGTTTTCTTGGTAATTAGGAATTTAGGGATTGTCTTAGGCTTGTGCGTCGGTAGGTGTCAATACATGTGAAAGAATAATCGTTATGACCCCGAGGAACGTCGGTGTGTGCTAGTGCGCGCGCTGTATAAACACTGGGCCTCCTCACGAGTCGCTCGAGCTTTGTTTAGTCCAGCTCGATCTTTTTGCAATCAAATGGAATCGCCTGAAATTTCTTCCATCATAGGATTATTCCGGCAGTCGGCCTTGTCGCTATCAGATCAACTAAACTTGTTCAAGGAGTATGTGAACAAGATAAAATTGGGTGCCGGAGAAGAGAAGGCGGCGGACATCGTCAAGAATAGCGTCTACATGGTGGTGTGCGGGAGCGACGACATCGCAAACACTTACTACTCGACTCCATTCAGGCGAGGGGAATACGACATACCGGCCTACACCGATCTCCTGCTCAACTCGGCTTCAAGTTTCATTCAGGTAAAGTCTTGAAAGAGAAACATTCTTTACGAACAATGACGATGACGACGAAGAAAGACCAAAAGACATGATAACATAGGGAGTAATTGCAAGACAGAACTGATTCTGAAGTACTGGTGTACGATTTAGCAGGAGCTCTATGGATTAGGAGCAAGAAAGATTGGCATCCTGAGCGTACCACCGATCGGATGTGTGCCTGCACAGAGAACGCTTGATGGAGGATTAGAAAGAGCCTGTAATGCGCCTGCCAATCAAGCAGCAACCCTCTTCAACTCCAAGCTCTCCTCAGAACTCGAATCCCTCAAACAGAAGCTCCCTGGCTCTAAACTAGTCTATATGGACATCTACCATAAATTGCTTTCCGTCATCCAAAACCCTTCGCACTACGGTAACTCGCTGCGTTATACTCTCTCTCTACACAAGATTTTGGCTTTTACATTCGAATCTCTATCGTCATGCCGTCGGTCAGCCTCATGTTTTGGTCATGTCGATGCATGTGTGCAGGATTCGAAGTGGCAGATAGAGGGTGCTGCGGCACGGGGAACATAGAAGTGAGCATACTGTGCAATCGTCTAGACGATCTCGAGACATGCCAAGATGACTCGAAGTACGTCTTCTGGGACAGTTACCATCCAACGGAAAATACCTATAAGATCCTATCGGATCATGTGATCGACAATTATGCCGACCAGCTTTTATGAGACCGCTCGGATTTATTAGTTGTTTACAGGTGCAGTGGATTAGATAGTACACCTCGAAGCTTCCATAAGGCACCCCTGCTTCTTGTTGCAGATTGAAGTTTCCATAAGGTCCCCAGCTTCTTGTTATAGATTGTAACAGAGGCAGTAGAATATCGCACCTATCTTCCAGCCATCTTATTTATTTTGTTCGGCTCAACAAAAGTGTGAAACATTGAACTCTTCATTCAAAGTACTTTCATTATCGGAAATATGATGGTACTTAAGCGAATGTCTCCTTACCTTCATGCTGCGGGTAAGTTGGGCACCTTGAAACTTTAGAGAGTGTCTGAGAATCTTAAGGTATTCCGTCAATTACTCCTAACATGGTGGTCCTGCAGCTAAAATAACAATAATTCATTGTCCAAAACAGAAGAAAAAGAAGAGCAAAGCACAAAAAGCCTGCTCAATATTGTGATTGAGACTAGGTGTAAAGAGATGTAACAAGCTTTTCCAACCTGCCTGTATCTCCTTTTGTCCTTTGTTAGTTCTACCGGTAAGCAGCTGCTTTTGTTGGATCATTCCTCATCGCAACTAACAAGACCCGGTCCTCAGTGAGCATCTGGCGCTATGGGTACCCTTATATTGGTGTCATGATCTCTAATTACAATCATCATCATTGTGTCATCCACTCTTTTCTTAGCTACAGTTCTGATTTTGCTTTATCTATTGTGAGACTCCACTTAGGAAACAAAAACAGAAAACCTGTCTTAACGGGCAGTTATATTTCTCGCTTTGCAATTCCTTGGCAAGGCTTGCATATGTCTGTGCTCCTCCCATGTTCTTGTCTTTTGCTAGTCACTCCTGCAGAATTGGATGAGCTTTTCTGATAGATCCTCCTCCTTTCTCTTTCTCTCTCTCTAACACAAGCACGCACATAATGGCGGCCCACTAAGGAATAAAAGTCAACATCAAAACAGAAAAAAGAGACAGAAGTCATATGTGCTGCAAAATGGGAAGGTTTTGGGATGACCTTTTTTTCCTACGCTTGAATTGAGTTTGTAAACGTGACTAGCACTTTGCTCATGCTTAGTAGTAACCTTTTATGGACACCAAGGTGAACTTTATTTGGACTGGTTCGATCATCTTACTCACTTCTCCCTTCACTGAACAAATTTTGGCTCATCACCGTCTCGTGATTAAAATTTTCTTTTTCAGGGTAAAGATCTCTTGGCATCTAAATAAACCTGTGATGCGGGCGCTTCCTATGACAAAAATAAAAGATTCACCATCACCTCCTCAACTTATTTGATTGAGTCTGTGTGAAGCGGGCACAATGGCCAGTCTCTTAGGTGGGAACTTCATATCGGAGTCGTAATTAGCGGTAACAACATACGATTTGGCATGATTTATGTAAAAGTTCTCCATTGACCGTTGAGTTCTACTTTTGTGATCCAATAGTGGCAAATGCCTCAAGGAACGGTTTCTCAAGAACCGTCGATGCCCTCGTTTTCGGTCGGTACGCCTGCAATTAACATCGAGCAGCTGTGTTTCCCGCCACCCCGACAACGTTGCCCCCAATAGTTCTCTTTGCTCGTTTCTTACATGGCCCTTGGCCTTTCTCCTATCAACTTCTCTCTTTCAAAGCGCTTCTTTCGTTGTTCCTTCGTTGTTCCTTCGTTCTTGCGTATTCCCGTTGTTACCCGGATTCCGCCCCTTCTATATGCAGCTGCAAGTCGGCATGGTACCCAATGCCCATGACAAAGGCTATCTAGTTATGTGGACATAGGCAGTTCAAAAGACTAAAATTGCTTACTCCTAACTCATAAAAAAGGAGAGAAAAAACTGCGTATGGGATGATTAGTTGAGGATTTAAAAAGAATATAAGAGAATCCTGGGTGGATTGAGAGTACTATATGGTAAATGTGGAACATAACCAATCATATATATGTACAGAGCATATATGCAATTAGTGTGGTATGTCTTTTTGTGAGCTCTTAATAGAGCGAACTGCTGTGACGGACGCAAATCTTTCATTGAAAGAATCGCAGAAGGGGACACATCGACGGAGCTCAACTATCCATTACTGCAAGCTCAATGAACTCGAGTGGCTGTGGCAGTAAGCTCTAATTGAACAGTATGCATTCAAAGAAAGAAGAAGCTCGAGTTTCTCTCGAGCTCTTGGCCATGGCTGCTTGAGTTTTGTCAAGATGCGGCCATGGCCGCTCAAGGTCCGTCGATGTGTCCCCCTCCAACGCACACACCTCCTCTATCTTGACATCCCCAGGCACCAATAATACTCAAATGAACGATTTTTAGCCAACTGATATTTCAGTGATTGGAAAAAAAAAATTGTGAGTGTGTCATTCCAAAAGTTAAGACAATTATGGTGTCCTTTTTCCCTATTAATTTAAATTATCCCATATACATACATACATACATACCTACATACATATATATATGCATATATAATCAAATTAGACTCATCAATATACTCCCTAAGCTTCAGTTAGCTATAATTTGTTTTACTTTGGGCAAATACAAATATATTTCCTATGAAATATCTGCCTCCAGATGGTTTTTGTTTTAAGAAGTATTTAAAATTGGTGGTGGGAGATTTTTTGTGGCCAATTTTTGTGAGGAGGCACCATTTATGCATGCTTGATGCCCCCCACAGAGTAGAAGACGACAACTCTAGCTTTTCTTTCGAGAATGCCAGAAAAGAATGTCAAAAATGTGTCTCATTTCATGTTCTTAGTGGCTGAAATTCCATGGCAGATTGTTTCCTACTTTGTTTCCGTTTTGCACTACATATCTCTCTTGCAATTTAGATCAAGTCCGTCGCCAATTCTTTCTTCTTTCACGTGATTTATTGTTCTTGTGTTCGAGGAAAATCGAAATTTACATCTACTTCATGGTCACTGCATTTTGATAAAGATATCTAACATCTAGTATTCGACAAATTTTTTCGGTGCACTATTTACTCCACCTTACCTCGACATTCTCCATCAATGTGCTCTTTGTCAGTAGCTTAAGCAAGCGGTTTTACACGCTTGATTTTGACATTCTTCGGATTTTTGGTTTAAATTATTGAATAAATAATTTAGTGTAATTGAAAGCTCCAGTTATACTATCGAACATTTTGAAATTCTCATTATATCAACCGAAATCCTAGAGGAGGACATGACATAGATGCGATGGGGCCTGCTTGAAAATCATTTTTGGACTATGGTGATTTTATTTGAGATCTTCTTGAAGTTACACAAACAAATCAATAGTTGAGGGGAAAATTACAAAAATGGATCCTATACCATTTTCCTATTCAATTTTGGTCCATATGCTTTACTTTTAACGAATTGTTCCCTAAATTGATTTTTAGTCTTTGATTTGTGTACAAATTTCACGTTTTTGGGTCCAAATTGAAAGGAAGAATGGTAACTAAGCCCTAAAGATTAATATATAGCATCATATATATGTTCATGCTCTGAATGACTTTAAAGAGAGTTCTGTTATGGGAAGTTATACATAGAGAAAGTCTACACTATCACCTGCCTTGGCTTTGTTTAGGGGACTTTAATGAAATCCTATACAATTGGGAATAGGTGGGAAAAAAGAAAGCAGAAACTTACCAACTCACAACTTTCAGAGATTTTATCCAACGATATTCTTTAATGGACTTGGAGATCAAAGGCTGTGCGTTCACTTGGACAAACAACAGAGAAGGGGATCAATTAGTAAAGAAGCATCTTGATAGAGTTCTTTGCACTTCTACTTGGCAAACAACATATCCTACTACTAAAAGTATAGCATTACCAGCTATAGGGTCCGATCATAGCCCTATTATAGTATCACTCAACCCATAAAGAAAAAAGCGGGGAAAGAGATTCAAATATGAAGCATTCTGGGCAGAGGAAGAGGAATGTGCACAATTAGTGAAAGAAACTTGGGCTAAACCCGATTCCTAACGATCAAATGTGGTGGAAAAACTACATATTACAACAAGTAAGTTGATGAAGTGGAGCAAGAATCGATTCTCCAATGCTAAAATGAGAATTGAATGGCTGAACAATGAACTACAAGCCTTGATAAATAGAACGGAAGCCTTTCAGGAGAGTGCAACAGCGAAGAAGATCACACAAGAAATAGAACAATTGTGGAGACAAGAGGAGATGTATTGGGGTATGCGGTCCAGAATTAGATGGCTAAAATGGGGTGACAAAAACTCCAAATTCTTCCATGCCACGGTAATACAGAGAAGGACCAGAAATAGAATATCCTTGTTGAAAAATGAAGAGGATGTTTGGGTAAGAGAGGAGCAGCATCTGAAGGAAATGACTGAGAAATACTTCCAAAATCTATACAAGTCAGTAGGCTCCAAAAATTTCCAGCCTATACTACAACAAGTTCCAACCTTGGTGGATGAAAATATGAATCAAGGGTTAGTCGCAGATGTTACTATGGAGGAAATAACTACTGCTATGCAACAATTAGGAGCCACCAAAGCTCCAAGACTAGATAGGCTTCATGGACTCTTCTTTTGACAACTATGGACAGATATTTGTTAGGATCCTCAAGGAAACTCAGCACTTTTTTACTACGGGATACCTAAATCCTGACATGAACAAAACACAAATAACCCTTATTCCTAAAATCCCAAACCCCGAAAAGCTCAAGCAATATCGACCAATCAGCCTATGCAACTTTATCTATAAAATCATCTCCAAAGTGATGACTAATAGACTAAAACCGTTGCTACCAAGCCTAATCGCTGAAGAACAAAGTGCTTTTGTGGGGAGTAGGCAAATCCAAGACAACATCTTGATTGTGCGGGAAGTCCTTCACAAGTTGCAAACCCAAGAGAGGAAACGAAAATTTCAAGTTGTTTTAAAGCTTGACATGCAAAAGACTTACGACATAATTGAATGGGATTTCCTTAGGGCAAGCTTAATTAAGATGGGATTCTGTGATTAGTGGGTTCAATGGGTGATACGGTGTGTTTCAACGGTCACATTCAGCATAAATTTCAATGGGGAATCTTTGCCTTGTTTCAAGCCTACTTGCGGAATTAGACAATGTGATCCACTTTCACCCTATCTGTTTATTCTAGTGGCTAATGTGCTATCTAACATGATGAAGCAAGCAATAGATGACGGCATATTAAGAGGAATCAAGCTAAACAGCAACCGCCCTACTCTATCACAATTGTTATTTGCGGATGATTCCATTTTCTTTCTCCATGGAACAATATTGGAATGCCAAAACCTAGTGACCATCATACATCAATACTGCTTCGCATCTAGTCAGGCTGTTAATCTCAATAAATCAGGTATATATTTCAGCAAAAACTGGCCAAACAGCTTGAGGAGGAATATAGCTTCCAAACGATGAGTGCCAGAAATTGAGAAAACCGGGAAGTACCTAGGAATGCCATTGAATTGGGGGGCTTCAAAGAAGGATATGTTTGCCTGGATTCTTGCAAAAGTTCACATGAAATTGGAAAGCTGGAAGCATAATTTATTATCAAAAGCAGGGAAGGAAATTTTAATTAAATCAGTGATACAAGCCAATCCTCAATATGCCATGTCCATCTTCAAAATCCCTATTTTGATTTGCAAAGCTATTGAGACAAAAGTGGCAAATTTCTGGTGGAGGAATAGTAACAGAAGTGCTGGGATACACTAGAAAAAATGGAAATTTTGAAAATTAGGAAGGATAAGGGGGTCTTGGCTTTAAAGATCTAGTTGCCTTTAATAAGGCGATGTTGGGAAAGCAAGGATGGCGAATATCACAACATCCTCAATCCTTATTAAGCCGAGTAATGAAAGGGTTGTACTACCCACAAAGTGTATTTTGGAAGGCTGGCAAAGGATCAAGATCTTCGTGGGGATGGCAGAGTATATTGATGGGAAGAGACTCTATATCTCCACATATCATGTTCTCAGTTGGGAATGGCAAAGAAATATCAATTAGAAAGGACAAATGGCTAAAAAGCGAATAGATTGGTGGCTCTGCAACAAGTGGGGAGCCAAGTCAAGTGGCTAGTCTTATTGATCAAGAGATTGGAAACTGGAACAAACTACTGATAAAGTCCTTGTTTGATTACCAAAGAGTCCAAGAAATATTAGCTACACCTATCAGACTGCCTACTGAAAAAGACAAACTAGTTTGGGCAAATAACAAAACAGGGGCATACACAGTAAAAAGCGACTACTACACTAACAGAGATAGCACACCCAGCAAGCAAGCAACAGTAGCAAATTCATCATATCAAGTAATAGCAGCAACAACAACTTCATCATATTAGCCAAAACCAGAACTATGGAAATCTATATGGCAATCTGAAACTCTACTCAAAGTCAAATACTTTATATGGAACGCTTGTCAGAATGCTATACCTACCATGGAAAACCTACACAAGTGGAAAATAGTACTTGATCCGCTCTACCCTCTCTGCAAACAGGAAGCTAAAACCGTTGAACACACCATGTTGCTATGCTCCTAGACGCCCCGGATACGGAAAGCTGCCCCCCGCAAATCAGAGTGTCAAGAATAGGGTTAACCCAATTTGACAATTGGCTGTACATGGTAAAAACAAATCCAACGAGTGCAAAAAAGTTCGATCTAACCGTTGTTACCCTCTGGAGCATCTAGAAAGACCGAAACCAGTTTATATTTGGCCATCATCCCCTGCACCCACAGCAAACACTATTCAAGGCCGCTACTTTGTACAAGAATTACATTACTTGGAACCAAAAATCGAAAGGGGAGCAACGTAGAGCGACCCAACCTCAAAGATGGCAACCCTCAACACTAGATTAGCTAAAAATCAACATCGATGCTTGCTTCCTTCCAAGCAGTGACGCCAAACCAGAAAATAGGGCAAACAAGGGAGTGAGCAAGAACAGAGGAGCAATTGCCTGCATGTGTCACGACTCTAAGGGCCAGGTCGTTGATGGCTTCACGAAATCAGTGGCTACGTCCTCGGCAAAACAAGCGGAAGCAATCGCCCTCCTTGAAACCCTAATCTTCTTCTTAGACCGAACTCACCTTACTCTCCAAGTACAATCTGACTGTCTCCCACTCGTGCAAAGTTGCAACTATTCAAAAGACTTCAGTTGGGAAGCGAAGACCGTCGTGGACCAGGCCAAGCTAAAAATGAAAGAGTATCGGGCCTTTTCTTTGGCCCATTGCAATAGGGACTCAAATCGACTCACGGACTAGCTAGCAAAAGCGCGTAGAACCAATTCCCTTCCATTAAATTGGTTAGAAAACCCCCCACCTACTCTATTCGATCTACTATGTGCTGATGCTTTTAATGTATTCTCTCCAAACTTGGCTAAGTAATTTCAATGAAGTCATTACTTATGACCAAAAAAAATTTTAATTTATTTAATGTGATTTCCAAACTTCACCCTAATAGGTAATATAGTTTCTAAATTTTTAATTTATTTAATGTGATCTCTAAACTTTTTGTGCATGTTCAATTTAGTTTCATAGTATTCTTCTATTAATTTAAATTTGGGAACAATATTGAATATTTTCATAAATTTGCATTGGAGTGAAGTCCAAGTGATTATATTAAAAAAATTGAAAGTCGAGGCATCTCATTGAAATTCAGAAATCCTATTGGGCTTCTTTGGGTGGGATCGTGTGTTAATTAGCTCCTGCCCCCACGGAGATTGAGGTATTTCTTTCCTCCTTGCACTGCCGCATTCATTGCACGTCTGTCATGGACTCATTACACAACCATGTCGCACAAATACTTCCCTCGTTTTGCCTTCTTGAATGTATTTGATTTCACTGTCGTAGCTGTCCCTCTTTTAGACAAAAATCAGGTATATTCCGGGTCCCTGCCAACATCCCCGCAGCTGTTTCTTGCATCATCATCATGGTCAAATTGATCTTGAACATCGGGACTTGAGAACCAACGTTGGGAGTTTTGTGCTCAAATGTAAAGTTTCAGATCCAAGCATCGATTCCTAGTTATATTTTAGAAAAGTTTTATGTTCCTTTCAATGAGGAAATCATTTTCTTAAATTTAAGCCGATAGGAAAATATTCTCCGTTAATTTATTTTCTTAAATGAAGCTACGTTTTCTACTGGACCGGATCAGTCCCTCAATAGGCAGGAATAGGAAAGAGACCTCTTCTACAAAGTCTTTCGTCATAAACAATACAAGAACAGCATGCGGATGGGACCTAAGAGAGAGCAACGATGTAGCCACAGGATTTGCAGTTGGAATTGGCAATTTGTTGGGGAGATGGCAGCTATGGAACTATTTGCAAGAGAGTTCCCAAATGACCGTTGAGTTCTACTTTCACGATCCAACTGTTGCAAACCCCTCAAGGAACTTTTTCTCAAGAACTATCGACGCCCTCCTTTTCGGTCGGTACGCCTGCGATTAACGTTGAGCAATTGTGTTTCCCGCCGCCTCGGTGACGTTGCCCCCAATAGTTCTCTTTGCTCATTTCTTACATGGCACTTCTTTCGTTGTTCTGTCATGTTCCTTCGTTCTGCATATTCCCGTTGTTACCTAAATTCCACCCCTTCTATAAGCAGCTGTAAATTGGCATAGTACCCACTACCCATGACACCCATGACAGAGACTGTCTAGTTACATGGACATAGGCAATTCAAAAGACTAAAATTGCTTATTCCTAACTCATAAAAAAGGAGAGAAAAAACTGTATATGGGATGATCAGTTGAGGATTTAAAAAGAATACTAAAGAATCCTGGATGGATGAATGTGGAACGTAACCAATCATAAATATATATGTACTAAGCGTGATATGTCTTTTCGTGAGCTTTTAAGAGAGCGAACTGCTTAATTTGTAAGATGTAAATTTAATTTTTTTTTAAAAAAAAAGCTATAAAGATCTCTCTAACTAAAATCTCAACATATAATAGCGGACATGGAGCCGCGAAAAGTTGATAGATACCCCCACGATTATATACCAAATGGTACGACAGTGGCATACTCAATTCGAGGTGACTAATTGACAAAATGCCAATGGGCCAACAATGCATTAAATATCAGTTTTTGTTAGGTTTAATACTTTCCGTCCAAATTGCCACGTAAAGCGATTCAGACGAGGACCAAACATCTAACCAAAGAGTATTTCAGCGCGTGGTGCCATTCCCAGCGAGGCAATCTCAAGCGACGTGCATACTTTAACAAATATCTTGACACGTGAACGATGGCTATCGGTTCTCTTGTTATCATCAGTGTGGTTAGCAAATAAATGGTTTTGTCCAAATTCAATTGCCGGATAAGGACAAAAATTATTTAAATAGTACCGACATTAACATGTAACACGCGACATGACACGACACGACAATCCGACATGTTATTTATCAAAAAATAAAAAATTCGATATGTTGGGATACATTATATATTAAATATATATTTTTATATATACATAATAAATTATCATTTTTATGATTATTTCAATCAAATTAATTTGAATCAAATTCATAAATAAATATAATTAAAAACTCCTAGAATAAATATGCACTAAGAACATTAATCCGCAATTTATTAATATCATTCATTGTTTCAATTTGATAAATTCAAATCTATTTCAATAATTCATAAAACTTAGAGAAAAAATAAGCGATTCATATTCTAGACTTGAATGTTAGATATGTCGGAAGATGAGAAAAAAAAAAACTTAAGGGGTGAATTGTATATTACGGAAGTGGAAGTAAGGAGAGAAGAGAAAACTAGATTTTTATTCTTTCTCCATTTATTATTTTCATTACTGTGTTTTATTTTTTTACATATATATTTTGACCTCTCATTTATTGAACCTTTAAAATTGACCTTGATATAAAAATCACGTATTAGAAAAACTCGTATGTCAGAATTCCGGCTCGAGTGTCGGAGAGTGTCGAAAAAGTTGACCATGTGTCGGATTTTCCGATACGTGTTAACCGAGTGTCCAAAAGTGTTAAACATATGTCAAAGTGTCCGACACGATACAAAGGCTCTTGGAGATTGTTAGTGTTTCACAGAAACTATACATCAATTTTAGCTATAAATATAATGCGGTCCCTCGCTTTTAATTTGTTCGATATAACCTCTAAACTTTACCCAATTATGCAATGTAGTTCCCAAACTTTAAATTTGTTCAATACGATCTCTAGATTTTTCGTACGTATTCAATTTAGTTTTAAAATTATATGAAAATGTTCAATAATATCCTTTTATTAATTTAAATTTGGGGACAATTTATAAACTGTACCAAATTAAAAATCCGCATTGGAGTGAAGTCCAAGTGCTTATATTGAAAAAATTGAAAATTGAGGGATTTTATTATAAATTGAGTTAAAATTCAGATATCGTTCCGTGATTATCCCTTTTATTATTAAAGCTTGACATTGGGCTTCTTTGGGTGGGATCGTGTATTAAGTAGCTCCTGCCCCCGCGGAGACCGAGGCATTTCTTTCCTCCTTGTACCGCCGCATTCATTGCACGTCTATCATTATACGACCATGTCGCCCAAATTCTTCCTCGTTTTGCCTTTTTGAATGTATTTGATTTCACTGTTGTAGCTGTCCTTCGTTTAGACAAAAATCAGGTATATTCCGGGTCCCTGCCGACATCCATGCAGCTGTTTCTTGCATCATCACCATGGTCAAATTGATCTTGAATCAAAATTTGGAGTTTTGTGCTCAAATGTAAAGTTTTAGAAAAGTTTTCTATTCCTTTCAATGAGGAAATCATTTTCTTAAATTTAAGTTGATAGGAAAATATTTTCCGTTAATTCATTTTCTTAAACGAAGTTACGTTTTCTACTAAATCGGATCAGTCCCTTAGTGGGCAAGAATGGGAAAGCGACCTCTTCTATGAAGTCTTTCGTTATAAACAGTACAAGAACAACATGCGGTTGGTACTTAAGAAAGTGCAACGATGCAGTCACAGGATTTGCAGTTGGAATTGGTAATTTGTTGGGGAGATGGCAGCTACGGAACTATTTGCATATCTTCCTATTTAGGAAGGTGCGGGGCACACGGTATAAAGTAGTATAGCGACAGCAGCAGCAGCAGGGGCAGCGGCAGCAATGGCAGCATCGGATTCCACCATGGCACCAAAATGCGGTCCTAGTCCGGCCCCCCTCCTCGAATCAAGAACCGCCCTCACGACACGAGCATATCGGTGGAACACGGGACGGAAACCTAATGAACGGAACGCGCGATCGGAACAGCCCCGGGCGGGTGTGCTGGCCTGAAGGTGATCTTGTGTGCATTTATTTGGTGATTCTTGACAGCAAAGGCGGATCGAGTCATCGCTACCATTGCCAATAATGTCCAGTTCTTCTGGCGGATGCCTCGTCCCCACCGTAATTAAATGAGGGTACGAACTGTTTTGGCCCCATGTAGTTGGGAAGGGGAATTAAATAGGCGGTCGCTTTGCTTTTATTTTCTTTTTTTCTTTTTTTTTTTGTAATTTGATTGGCTTTTTTTTCTTTCATCCGTGATGATAACGACAGGCGATTCGACAATGGTGTCAAAAGCGCCGTCCATCACCTTCGCTAATATCTCGATGGGTATCGGCTTAATTCGTTGTTCCAAACTCTCGTATAATATTAAGTTTGACTGTGGTCAAGATTTTCCCTACGTTCATAAACGACTCCTTTCGGAATGGATCAATTATCCATTCCGAGATATTCCTTTTTGCCCTTTGTTTGCTTATCTTTTGGAAATTTAAGATTGAAATTACATCAAAAAAATATAAATGGTTCCATGAAAGATAAGTGCATTAGAGGTTCTAAAATTTATTGAAAAGTACAATCGAATCATAAAATCTATTGAATTGACCCAATCAAAGTCCTTTCATTAATTGCACTTTTGAGACTTTTACAATTCGGTTATCCTCCAGTGATAAATTTTAGAATTTTTACTATACTTATCCAAAATCGAAAGAGCTTGCTTCGTTCTTTCCCTCCCTCCCTCCTCGGCAAAGAAAAGGTTTTCTCTGTCTCCATCAGCTTTTCTTCTTGGGAAGGGAGAGGTAGGGACAAGTTTAGCAAGCATTAATGAAATCGAAATGGAAGTGACAAGAGTATTTCCTTCTCCTCTCTTTCTCTAGCTCGCAGGGACTCCTTTGTGCATGCATGCCCGGACTAAGCAACGAGGGACGATGATTAGCATCGTTTCAAAGCCTCAAATTCTCCCTCAGATCTGATTTTAAAACCTAATACCAATTACCGCTGTCGCCTAGCTACTCTGAAAGCCCTGGACAGTCGATAAATAGCTTCGTCTTCTCCATGTTTACCTGAGGAAAAACCAAAGCAAGTGCTCTCTCTCTCTCTCTCGTTGTTGTGCTCTTCTTCTTCCTCTCTTCCTTCTCCTTCTCCTTTATATTCTTGCTGAGTTAGAAAGCTTGTGCTAGGCGAGAACGTGCCCGTCGAGAAGATGTCAAGCTTTAGGAAACCCTTTGGCTTATCATCTCCTTTACATGCGGTTATCTTGGTCTCCCTTGCCCTCGTCGCTCGCGGGAGGCTCGCCTCCTCGGTGCGGCACAAGCCCCGGTCCCCGCATGCCGGCGTTCATCGTGTTCGGTGACTCCATCATCGACCCCGGGAACAACAACAACATACAGACGATAGTCAAGTGCAACTTCCCGCCGTACGGGCGGGATTTCATGGGGGGGAAACCGTCCGGGAGGTTCTCCAACGGGAAGATCCCGCCGGACCTGTTCGGTAATGTGCATAAAAATCCATCTGCTTTGAACTAGTTTCAAAAGCGGGAAAATCGATCACTTGAGTTCAATTTATTTTATTGTCATCTTGAGGTGACGAGTGTGTTTTCACCTGTAGTAATAGATGGCATGACTTGTGCCTTTTCCCCCACCTTTGAACTCTTTTGCGTTGATCTTTCAAGCGTAATCATAGATTAATCAGGGTGAGGTAAGCTTGAGCCTCCAACATGCGCGTAATCCTATGAGTGAACCTAATAACTTTTTTAAGAGTACGTTTGTTTCATGAAAACCTCCATGATTAAAAAAATATACCTTTTAATTTTCTTTTATTTGGTAATATATGATTATGAACATTTCCGACACTTTTCGGGAATATGATTAGTTTTCTTTTATTTGGTAATATATGATCGAAAATATTTTATGATGTTTGGATCTCATTGGATAAAGATTTTGATCTCATGACTTTATTTTAGGCCAAAAAATTGAAATTTTTTATTAATGTTTTTATTTTTATATAAAAATAAAATTACTTTTACTTTATTTTCTTTGAAAGTTTGAATTTTTACTTTTTCTTTTTCTTTTTTTTTTTTCTTTTTCTTTCTGCTACAACCAAGCTTTAAGCTTACTTGGATCTGGCGAGCCTTAACTTGTCGACTCGACTAGCTCGAGCTCACCTAGATCATTTGACCAAGCCTTAAGCTTGCCAAAAGCTTGCCAAATCGCATCATGGTCGACTAGCGAAGGAAGAAGGAAAATAATAATAATAATAATAATAATAATAATAATAATAATAATAATAATAATAATTTTAAAATATTCAAAAAATAATTATAAAATCAAAAATAATTCAAAATCAAATTTTATTTTAAAAGAAATATTTAGGAAAACATTTTTGGTTCTTTTAGAGGGGAAACCATTTTCTTTAATTTAAGTTTTAATAGGAAAATATTTTTCATTGATTAAAAAATTATTTTTCGTTAACTCATTTTCCTAACAAACCAAAACACTGAAAATTGAGGAAAATGTTTTCATAAATTACTTTCTGCAAAACAGACAGACCCCTAGTGAAAAACAGTGCATTATAATAGACATCAAGTCCTAAATTTATTGCATTTGTGCCAATTTAACATAAACTTTTCAATTAAATCAATTTAGACTTAAATCTTTTCCGTTTGTGCCAATTAAGTCTATCCTATCAATTTCGACTAAAAATTGCAGACATAGATGCTAGTCATCCCATATAACATGACCAATGTAGACATGGATAATTTTTTTATTTTTTAGATTTTTTTATTACTTTTCTTTTTCTTTTTTTTTTCTTTTTTTTTCTTCTTTTCTTTCCTTCTTTATTTTTCCCAACTATGGGCTGGCAAGTTTGCCGACCAACCCGATCACATAAGAGAACCGGCGACCCTCACCTCGTCTAGGCGAGGCAAGGGTCGCGATGCCTTCTCTTGGTCTGAGATTTCTCTAAGTTTAACAAAAAAATGAAAAGAAGAAAAAGGAGGAAAAAAAAAAGAAGAAGAAAAGAAAAGAAGATGTATTTTCTTTTAGCGGTACTCGTCCCTCTCCTTTCCCATCAAGATGATGTTTCTAATTTGTGCAAATTTGTTGCCGGTCTCTTTGGAGGATTGTCTACGGTAAGAGTACGATATCAATGCAAGTTTACGAGGTTTGGTCGTGTGATTAAAATACAAAACACCGCACAATAATGTGATTTTTCTTTGTTAATTTATCCAAATTCAAAAGAACGCCTTGCAAAAGAAATTGCGAGGTACAAACACTTTTTTTACATTTTACCATAGCAAACGTTATTAACCCGATTTCACGAATCTTGGAACAAAATTTTCTCCAGTCGAAGCATTTGGACTTAAACAGTACTTGCCTGCTTATTTGGACCCGAGTCTCAAATTAGAAGACCTCCTCACCGGCGTCAGCTTCGCTTCCGGCGCCACCGGTTACGATCCTCTCACTCCACAAATCGCCGTAAGCTCTCGCTCCTCCCGATCTGCTCTTACAATTCGACCCTCCTTTCTTTGTTTTCTTGGTAATTAGGAATTTAGGGATTGTCTTAGGCTTGTGCGTCGGTAGGTGTCAATACATGTGAAAGAATAATCGTTATGACCCCGAGGAGCGTGGGTGTGTGCTAGTGCGCGCGCTGTATAAACACTGGGCCTCCTCACGAGTCGCTCGAGCTTTGTTTACTCCAGCTCGATCTTTTTGCAATCAAATGGAATCGCCTGAAATTTCTTCCATCATATGATTATTCCGGCAGTCAGCCTTGTCGCTATCGGATCAACTAAACTTGTTCAAGGAGTACGTGAACAAGATAAAATCAGGTGCCGGAGAAGAGAAGGCGTCGTACATCGTCAAGAATAGCCTCTACATGGTGGTGTGCGGGAGCGATGACATTGCAAACACTTACTACTCGACTCCATTCAGGCGAGGGGAATACGACATACCGGCCTACACCGATCTCATGCTCAACTCGGCTTCAAGTTTCATTCAGGTAAAGTCTTGAAAGAGAAACATTCTTTACGAACAATGATGACGACAATGAAGAAAGACCGAACGACATGATAACATAGGGATTAAATTGCAAGACAGAACTGATTCTGAAGTACTGGTGTCCGATTTAGCAGGAGCTCTATGGATTAGGAGCAAGAAAGATTGGCATCCTGAGTCTACCACCGGTCGGATGTGTGCCTGCACAGAGAACGCTTGATGGAGGATTAGAAAGAGCCTGTAATGCGCCTGCCAATCAAGCAGCAACCCTCTTCAACTCCAAGCTCATCTCAGAACTCGAATCCCTCAAACAGAAGCTCCCTGGCTCTAAACTAGTCTATCTGGACATCTACCATATATTGCTTTCCATCATCCAAAACCCTTCGCACTATGGTAACTCGCTGCGTTATACTCTCTCTCTACACAAGATTTTGGCTTTTGCATTCGAATCTCTATCGTCATGCCGTCGGTCAGCCTCATGTTTGGGTCATGTCGATGCATGTGTGCAGGATTTGAAGTGGCGGATAGAGGGTGCTGCGGCACGGGGAACATAGAAGTGAGCATACTGTGCAACCGTCTGGACGATCTCGAGACATGCCAAGATGACTCGAAGTACGTCTTCTGGGACAGTTACCATCCGACGGAAAATACCTATAAGATCCTAACGAATCACGTGGTCGACAATTATGCCGACCAGCTTTTATGAGACCGCTCGGATTTATTAGTTGTTTATGGGTGAATTGGATTAGACAGTACACCTCGAAGTTTCCATAAGGCCCCCTGCTTCTTGTTGCAGATTGAAGTTTCCATAAGGTCCCCAGCTTCTTGTTATAGATTGTAACAGAGGCAGTAAAATATCGCACCTATCTTCCAGCCATCTTATTTATTTTGCTCGGCTCAACAAAAGTGTGAAACATTGAACTCTTCATTCAAAATACTTTCATTATCGGAAATATGATGGTACTTAAGCCAACGTCTCCTTACCTTCATGCTGCGGGTAAGTTGGGCACCTTGAAACTTTAGAGCGTCTGAGATACTATCTTAAGGTATTCTATCAATTACTCCTCACATGGTGGTCCTGCAGCTAAAATAACAATAATTCATTGTCCAGCGTTGAGTGGTCATTGACTCATTGTTACAATTCATTTTTCGCATTAATTGTTCGAGCAGAGGGAAAATGATGTGATCAAGAATCAGATCAGAATCCCGGTACCCACTTTAAAAGAAAACAAGACTTCTTTCTCAAGCCAATTCAAACGTTGCACCCGCAGAATAAGCAGTAAATGAGCCAAAATACTCTAATGTTCGAGATGACAGAGACAGAGTCCACCTGTTTAAGACAGGAAGGATTGATTGCCACTTTACATACCTCAATAATTTATCTGATCAAATTCATAACATGAGACACATCGACAATTTAATTATTATAGCAACCATATAAATGGTGACAACGTGAGATTTCTTATTAAAAAGTTCTGAGACTAATAGAGACAAAATACTCTAAAGTTCGAGATGACAGACAGAGTCCATCTGTTTAAGACAGGAAAGATTGATTGCCAGTGACCACTTCTGTATGTGCCTCAATAATTTATCTGGTCAAATTCATAACGAGAGACACATTGACAGTTTAACTATTGTAGCAACACAAATGGTAACATTGCAAGATTTCTTATTAAAAAGTTTGAGATTAATAGAGACAGATTAGTCATTATAGAGCTTTCCAACCACAGCAAATTGAAGACATTATTGGATAAGTTCAGGAAATTCTAGACATGAAAAAAAAATTATACACACACAAACACACATACATACATATATAATTTTATATACAATTAGTGACAAGAATATCCATCCCAGCACATCAAATAATTGGATACTATTTCTTAAAGGTAACACAATCCATTACAGGGAACAGAACCTGAAAAGTCATGCGTACATATGTATAGTGCAAGTAAATGCAAATCCAACTTCAACATATACTGCTAAAAGAAAAACCTAATCCCCGCAGCCTGTGTAAGTATATACTTCAAGAGCTCGCCATTCTTTTCAACCACACAAGAAATATACAATATCTATTTCAAACCACCACATCCAGACAATTGTCAGCTTAATATCAATTACCGGTGGAGTACACATCGCCATAACACCTAATGCATCCAACAAAACTACAAAATTGCATCCAGCATCCTATCTAAGAACACCTAGAGGGGGCAAAGCAAACTATATACATATGATAACACCAAGTGACCCAAAGCCACGGGAAAGAATCAACGAAGTTTATTTTGAGCGACAGCCTGACATAATTCCTCCTCATAGAATAAAGCCCGATTTGATGCCAAGGACTTGCATAGAGGCTTTGTTAAAACTGATGGTACCATACATCTGGAAGGGAACGTTGATTCCTGGAAAAGAACAGCTGCGATCTGCCGCATCTCAGCTAACTTAATACGAGAAGGTGGCCGTGGACCATGCCTTGGTGCTTTTGGAGTATGAGGACTCGGCATGAAAACTCCCTTTCCATCACCCCTGGTCGGAGCAATCATATTGAGTATGCATAAATGATGTTTATGGCTTAACCAAGACAAAAATTAGGCATAACAGGATGAAAACCATCAGTTATACCTCTTAAATGGCCAGTGTTCTGTTGGGCGAGGAGTCATGGTTCTTAACATTTCTTGTCGTGAGCGATCTGGCGTAGTGTAGTTGAAGTGAAACTGCCTTGCAATCAAGACCTATAGCAACGATCAAAATGGGACCATCATGTTGAGCTATAGTTTCAATTTAATCCATGTAGACGGTAAGAAGAAGACACAAAAACATAAAGGGAGAGATTGACAGAGTCCAAGACACTTACCGCCTTCCTAACCCTTTGTGAGACATGGAAAACTGCCCTTAGCTGGTCATGATGCAAGTGACACATTATTTTGACCTTAAAATTGGAAGAAAAAGAATTAGATTCTTGAGAGAATAAGCATTTAGCTTAGGGAAACAAAAGAGAAACAACAATAGGAAGAATCATCCAATCAAAAATAAGAGGACAAAGCAAAACTGTACTTTATCCCAAAAAAAACAGAAGAGACAAAAATATGAACTTCCAGCCGGAACTCTTATTGCCTTCACTTCTTCCGAAGTTAGTACTCACAAAACAACCAAAACCGTGTTGATATAGTAAAAGCATCGTGTCTAATGTCCACATCTAATTACAGGAGCTTTTTACAGTTGAAGCTAGGTATATGATTTACTGGAGGCTCATTTGCAAACTTAACTAACAAGGGACAAAGGTTTTCGAAAATGCCCCAGATTGCAATACAAACCCCCCAGCCCCGAGAAAACCCAAAAAGAAAAAGGGAAAAAGAAACCATCCATGCACTCCCCGACCTTAGAATGCGAATTAAATCTTTATATCACCATCTTCAAAACTACACAATGCCAGACCCATAAAAACAGGCAACACGAGCAAAGAAAGTTTTTCTTAAGCCCAAAAACTAACACCACAGCTCAATCAGACTAGGGAATATGCTGAAAATGCAGACATAACAACAAATAAAGAGAGTGAATCTCGGCCAGATGAGAAGAAGATGGCGAACAGTACCAGTAAATCGATGGGGAGAGCCTCAAGCCTGGATTCAGTTTTACAATCATTGTCTCGAGGTGTCTTGGGTGTCCACAGTAAGTTATTTTGTTTAACCAAATTTACAGGGGACAGCAGAAGGGGGCTTTTTTCAACCACTTCATCTTTGAGGATTAAGTCATCCTCAGCCTTCTTAGCATCCACAACCGCAACCCTCTTCTTCCCGATATCAGTACAGGACTTGGCTCCTGAGCCTCTGCTGTATCGGAGCTGAGCTAGAGCCCCGGGTTTAAGATACTTCTTGCTTGAGCTCCGCGATCTCCTCTTTTGCCGCGCACCCTTCGTCTCCCTCTCTTTCGGCGACACTTTCCCCATTTCCACTGCCCGGTCTTATTTCCTCACTTCAGTTCTTCCGCTTATCCCCTCGAGAAAAATCCAATACCCGCTTCAATTCAGCATTTTTCACCATTCTCTGAAGCAAAAGGCAAAACTTTTTACTTCCCCTTACACATCAGAACTTCACATCTGCCGCGACAATAAGTTCAAGCGACCAAATCACCGCAACAGGCACGATAACAACACGAGCTATCCCTAAAGCTACCCGCGAATCGAGAACTAGCTATCCCCAATCCGCATTTTTCGATATTTCCGAAACTACGGCAAATCGCGAGTTCCGCGAAATCGCCAAAAATCGACACGATTGCGGAGTTTTGCGAGACAAAACGAAGTCATCTATCGTGGGAACCGACGGCAGCCGTATCTCATCGGAAACCGCGATTAAGCTATCCGAAAGCCGCACATACATTCAGTCCGCCGATCGCATTAGAAAAGACTTACCTCATCCCGGAGAGCTCCGCGACACGGAACCCTAGAAACCGACGCTGGAAGAGCTCGATCAAGACGAAATCTGCACGGAGCAAGCCTGGAGGAGTTCGATCGAGAGAAAGAATCTGCAGAGAGAGAGGAGAGAGAGAGGAGAGAGAAAGAGAAAGAGAGAGAGAGAGAGAGAGAGAGGGAAGATGGGAAGCAAAACTAGGGTTTGGCCTGTATTTGAATTGGGCGAATTTGCCCGCCAAATTTTTACGAGCAACAGTTGCTGCGATTTTATTTTATTTTATTTTTTTAAAGAGGGGAGGAAAAAAAAAACTCTCTCTCCCAAAAGATTGACGTGTTTTAAGGGGAAAAATAAAGCTGGGCGGACACGTGGGGCGGCCCCATTGGTCGAAGGTTCGCCGAGGTGGGCCCGAGCAGGTGCTTCGAAACCGATGGTGGGGACGGGGGCCACATCAGACGGCGGCGATTGCGTGATTTAGATTATGAGCTGGATATATATTCATTTAATATCCGGTCGTCGCTCTTGATTTGAATTTTTTTTATTTGATACGAAGCATCCGGGAGTTTTTCGGGAAAAATATAATTACCAGATTATACATAATTAGAGATGATGGAAATTTAATTTATATATACTCTCTCTTTTTTTGCGTTTTTTAAAGTGAACGGTTGGAGAAAGTTTACATTTTTGAATTAATTTGAAAATGGAAAATGACAATGTGGGGGGCCCGAAAATCAAAATAAGCCGAGGCGGGAAAAGATGAAAAATAATCAGGGAATTCTCGTGCGGGCGGGGGGTGGGGGGTGGGGGGCGTTAAAATGACGGATGCGGCCTCGTCGCGAGCTATTATAACGCCGGCGAAGAGCGCGCGTAGCGCTCCACGTCGACCGGAACGAGGGTAAAATGGGAAGAAAATTATCGGGGGCAGTTTCGGCAATTAGGAGCGCGGGTCGAGCGGGGGGAGATGGACATCGGGAACTTCACGTGATGATGGTTCCACGCGTGAAAGGACGGATTAGACCCTCCTTAAATTGGCCGATTTAATGAGCGTGAATGGCGCGGTGTTTTCACGTGAGAATAGTCGGGTGCAATTGCAATGGAGAGAGCATCCGATGTATATTAGTTTTTTGACCATTTATGTATATATATTTTTTCATTTTTTTATTTTTTTTAAAATTTTGCTAATTATATAAATGGAACGAGAATATGTCAGGATTAATGGACACGAGGACCTCAGGTCATATATGAAGGGAATAATGGAACATATTTTTTTTTCACACTAGTATTTGTTAATTGATGGCCAATGCATTACTCTAGTCTCCTCGGCAGAAAAAGCCTAAAGTCGAGTCAAATTATTGCCATCAATCTCTTTGGCAGGAAGCTCTACTTAAGCCCCAGTTTTTCGTGTTTGAACATGGAATTTCATTTTGCCTCATTTTTTAACATGGAATTTCAATTCGATTTGAATGTGATTTCTTTCAATTGACATATGAGCAAGCATAAAAAATAGTTTGACACGGCTTTTGAGTAACAACAAGTATCACACCCATTCTCTATTATTTGGAGTGGGGTTGAAAATGGTAATAGGTCTATGAAATTTATTTGGAGAATACATGAATCCTCTTTCTTTGGTAATTACAAAAATAAACCAGGCTATTCCTTATCCTAAAGTGGATCATCCCTAACAAGGGATTAGCAAGTTATTGCTCCTATGTTGAGTATAAAAACTCGTTTCAAATAATTAATTAGCCAATAATATAAGAACCCTTCAAATAACTTGATTCAAATATAATTTAACTTGAATCGATTCACATTTCTAATGCATTGATGACTCAAATAGAAATATAATAGTGTCCTCTAAGATAGCTGCCAGCTTTCCCCACTCTTTGTAGGGCACCTATTTATAAATCATTATCATATTGCATTCATGCATAAAATGCTATGATACTTTGATCAAACCCTTCAATATTAAGAATCAATAGTAGAAGTGATCCCGAAATGTACTGTTTCTTGTTTGACCAACTAACCAAGAATTACAGATGTTGCTTTTTAGTGGTACTTATTTGGTAGTTATATGCTTTTAATCATGTGAAAAGCATAAAGCTTTACCCAACAAATCTATTTTTCCACGTTTCTTTGACCTCTCCTTTTTTGCAAATTCTTTTAGTTATTTCCATCGATGGACATGTGGTCAAAAGTGTCACTAAGAAAAAAAGTGAACCTGAAGCCATTATGAGTCAAGCCTAGGAAGATTGGATCCTCCCCTAGAGAGGCCCACTTGCACCTTTTACTCGTTGGTGGGTAGAAAAAAAGGTAATTTTATGCGATGAATATACCCATCACAATAATGGTACTCGATCTCTTATATCATCTCATCACTATTAGAGGTGTGCAAAATAATTGGGAACCGCTCGAACCATCTAAAATCGGATCGGAACCGGTGGTACCTATAGAGATCAATCTAGTTCCCGGTTCAAATTTGCTAAAATTGGCAAGTATTGATCTAGTTCCTAGTTCCAAGCATGGAATTACCCGCCCATCAATATAGATCAATATATATAATTAAAAAAATGAAATTTCAAATTAATTACTTAATTATTTTGTAGTTTTTCTATTAATATATGTGTACGTATATATTTGTAGTACTGGACATCATTGACTCATCTTGTCTTCCAAGTGCATAATAGGATTGAATCCCTTACTTTTTGTTCATTCTAATAATACATCTACTTGCTTTCTTAGTCAAAACAAAATAAATGAACAAAAACGATAGAGGAGATTGATTGGAGATGCTAAACCCAAATTTAAGGCCAACAAGCTTTAATGTTCTATATAGAAACTAGGTTCATCGTGCTATTAATTGATATACGTGATTTTGGAGATTAGTCCTATGGACTCACTCAATAACTAGATTGGACTGGTAGTTCGATCCCAGATGGATCTATGAAACCAATGGGTAGTTTTCAATTATAATTTTTTAAAATCGGTCTGGGCAGTTCCTCATTCCAAGGCAAGAATCATCCTCTTGGATCATGTACACTCCTAATCACTATCATGCAACATATAAAAGAACAAGAGAGACCGAGTGCAGCTATAGTTTCAACGTCTACAAGATAGGGTATTTTGGGTAATACTTAAAAACTCATCTACATGGCTGCTCGTGTTAAATCCTTTTTAATGCTAGAGCGTAGACTTTTCTTTTCTTTTTTTTTTTATAAAGAAAAACATAGTAGCAATTCCAATAATTTCACGAGTATCGCCTGTACCAAATAATCGGGGCCACGGCATTTTATTTGTCCTTTAATCCCCATGCCATCGAATCGTCCTAATTTTGTATTTACATGATCGGAAAGATTATGTTCCTGATAAATAAAAGATGAAGCACACCTCGCGGCAACTAGCAAGCCACGTCCGAAGGCCGACAAAAAGGCCCGCGGGCGGTAACACCCTCCTCGGGCCTATGAGCTTTGTGGCCCATGGGTCCAAAAAATATTCAGCATTTGAGCTACCCTCGATTGAAAATGTCAGCGCACAAATTTTTTGGCCCGAAACTTATGGGCTCCTTGGGGACCCGACTGGGAAGCATGGTATCTATCCCTGACTTTCGTAAAGGTTGCCATAGAATATTCAAACCTGCGCTTGGTTGTCCGGATATAAAACAAAGATCAAATGAAATTGTACGAAATCACCAGGCTTGTTACTCCCACTTTATTTTCCAAGTAGAAGTACGGAAATGAGGGACGTGAGAAAAGAGAGATTTTTAGCAACTTAGGCTGAGTTTAGTTGACCGGATAAAAATCATGATAGAATATGTTTTATCACATCCTATGTTTGGTAGCTGTCTATGATAGGATAAGGTAGAATATAAATGGGATATAAA
The DNA here is from genome assembly GCA_014182405.2 of Eucalyptus sideroxylon. Taxonomy (NCBI): domain Eukaryota; kingdom Viridiplantae; phylum Streptophyta; class Magnoliopsida; order Myrtales; family Myrtaceae; genus Eucalyptus; species Eucalyptus sideroxylon. The sequence goes on from CM024557.2 coordinate 10,893,846, forward strand.
CTAGATAAAAAAAATCCGAGGAGGGTAGGATAAAGTCGGTTAGGATTTATTTTATCCGAAACATAAAACCCTACACTTTTTTTCTTTCTCCGTTGTTCACCACAGACGATTATCTGTTTCCAAAGTATCGACATTGAAGCCTTCTTCTCAATAGCTCTCCGATTCTCATCAAAATTTTACAAAAGCCTTCTTTCTCCACCAAGGTAAAACCCTTGTTCGCCGGCGATTGCCTGCTGGTCACCCTCTCGATCAATTCCCCCACCATAATGTTTTCCCCACTTTGATTGCACCCTAGCCACTAAGGCTGCCAGCGCCTCGATCATCCCCATCGCGCCGCCGAGTCCGGACGATGAGGCTCGTTTTAGCGAGGCGGGGATGCGGGAATTCTTCTATTGTTATGTTTTTGACTTTTTTTTTCGTGGGATTGGGAGTGTGGTGATTTCTGCCGAGGGTTTTGATTGGCGGGGAAGAGGGAGTTGGTGGTTTGGTTGGGAGATTAGGGTTAGCTGAGTGGAAGGAATAATTTAGCCGTGGAAATCGGAATGTGGGTTGGCATCACGGTCCTTGTGCCTTGTTTTTAATTTTTTTTTTTTCGTGTTGAGTTCGATTGTTATGTAGGGCTAATTCCAAAAAAAAGCACAAACTTTAGGTCAATGGACAAATCTGGCCAAAACTTTTTTTTGTCTCATAAAAAGCACAAACTTTAGGTCGAGGGACAAATCGCTGAACTTTTTGTCTTGTAAAAAAGCACAAACTTTAGATTAAGTGACAATTCTGGCCCCATTTTTGTTTTGTCTCATAAAAATAACAAACTTTCACTCCTATTCAAAATCTAACCCTTACCATTAACTTTCTATTTGAAGTTAACCTTATTTCAAAAGAAAAGGTTCTAGCTATGAGGTTGGTAGATCTCATCCATGGTTTCTCTTGACAGGCGGTGATCTACAGTTTCATATTACGACAAAACAATAAAGTCTAGCGAGAGAAATTCAATCGGGAGATTTTTTTACTTGCTAGTGAAGTATAGGAAATGGCATAGTTTCACTGTTATTCTTCAAGCTATGGCTCAAACAAGAAGAAAATGGATGGTGTTAGTCAACAAGTGCACATGGATTAAGGACAATCAATGAATATAAGTTAAGGGTGGCCAGATTTAGGATTTAAGTGAAAGTTGATGTTTTTTTTTTCCAAACAAAAAAATTTGGGCCAAAATTGTCACTTGACCTAAAGTTTGTGCTTTTCTACGAGACAAAAAAGAGTTTGGGCCAAATTTGTCCATTGACCTAAAGTTGGTGCTTTTTTACGAGACAAAAAAAGTTTGGGCCAAATTTGTCCATCGACCTAAAGTTGGTGCTTTTTTTTGGAATTAACCCTTGTTATGTAATGGTGTTGCAGGCTGCGTGGAGGTGATGTGGTGATATTATCTGTGAGCTTAGTAAAGAAACTTTTGGTTTGGGTCCGTACTGTGTTTATCGATGGGAGCTCTACGGCATAAGCAAGATAACTTTGCACATAAGTCCATGAGGGATTGGATTGTTGTGTGAGTGGGCGAACGGTCTTGTGCTTTGCATATGCTATTTTGAGGTCAATCTATAGTGCATTTATTGTTCTGTTAGTGTCTGTGTTGGGCGTCGATGATATAAGGATATTCGATTTTAAATTTGTAGTTCACCAAATAGTTGATGGGATATGAAGAAATCCATTAATTTATTATTATATTCTATCAAATCTTATCTCGTTTAGAAATTCGGACAACCAAATGCAGCCTTATAAGATAAAAATTGCTTAACAGCGATAACCATCGTTACCATATATCGTCATTAATTACTCTTTCTCTCAAGTTTCATCTTTTTTTTCCTAAAAATAAAATTGAACGTTTATTTTCATATCATTCATAAACGATTTAAGTAATTCATCAAATACTAATGTACTAATAATAATAAGGAAAATATTACATTAGCCAAATAATTATCAATTTCATGACAATATTCAAATAATAATCCGAGTTAGACTCCAATGAAATCAAATGTCGTAGCCCATACAAAATAGGCCGAATATGACCAGTTATTGGCACTCCATGGCTTATCAAGGATAGTCAATGGTCGGCGATAGGGATAGTTTCCAAGTTCACTCGGAGTAAGCAAAAAAAACATAAAAATCTAGAAATATAATTATTTTTTTGACACATCCAATTTATACTTATAAAAAGCTCCTGAAAATAACACTAAAAATGATATAACTCTAATTTGACGCTCGTTTTAGTGTCATAATTTTTCATTTGATCACTTCAGTGTCACTTTTGTTTAAAAAATGTTTGCCCTAATTTGACTGCCATTCTGATTCTAATAGCGGGGTGGACTTTGGGATTCGGGTTGTGATTAGAGGAGTAACGATTGTTTCTTTTCACTCTCCTCGTATTTGATTTAGAGGGGTTCTTGTTTTCCCTTTAATTTCTTGGGCTCTCTTTCGGTGAATCGATCTTGATCCCTTCTCGAATCTTGCCCTTGCAACAAAGTAAACAGAAAAAAAAAAAAAGAAAGCAAGAAATTTCAGCTCAGAGACTGAAGAGCAAGAAACGATAGAGAAGTGTCGAGTGCACTTTCGATTTTGTGAGCTCCTTCATCTCCACATCTAAAGCCATGTAATATGTTTTGTCAAAATTTATTAAAAGAGGCACTGAAATAATCACATTTTATCTTAAATGACTCTAAAGTGATTCAATGAAAAGTTATGGTATTAAGGCAAACATATATGAAAGTTACGACATTTCTAATGTCATTTAAAAAAAAAGAAGAAAAACTCACATCCTATTTAAAGAAAAATTATCTAAGTTAGTATACGATAAAACAAAAGACAAAGGGTGTTTTCCTTTGTCTACTTTCCTATCAAAACTTAGTGTTATTAAAGTTCCAATACGTTTTGAAAACTTAGATTTATTAAAACAAAAGACAAATGGTGTTATTTATGCGAATTTAAATGTCGATATTTGATTAATCGTGAAAATTTCAGTCAATTCTCGTTATAAAATTTACAGTAAATAGAAAGAGCGAAAGACATTCCGAAAACACGTGGCGTAAGAAAAAAAGAGAGAAAAAGTCGTCCCCCCCGGGGAAAAAGAAAAAAAAATAAAGAAACTCGACACGTTTCGATGCCTGGTTGCAGCACGGGTCCGTGTCTCTCTCTCGTACAAACGGTGGGGACCACCCTCGTGACCAGTGCCGAGACCGGATGTCTTGAGCCTTGGGACCCAGGAGTCCTCCGAGCACCCTCCAGGACACGTGACTTCCTCCCGTTCGAAGCTACAGGTGTATTGACGGTAATACCCCGCAAACTGGGGTGGATCTGTCCCGCCATCCTCTCCGTGCTCAGGTGGACGTAAATTCTGGCCCAAGTACCATTTGCATTCTTCTAGGACTTGAAATTTAAGACGAAGTCAGCAATCAATTACATGAGACAAGTGATTTTTCCAATTTTCGTTGCATTTGACTTGCGTAATAGTTTTAAAAATTGATGTCAATTTATTTTTTAAAGCCTTGCTTTTTTCGTGCAAAAATGAATGATTTAAAATTATTTTTTTTAAAACAATTGAAAGACATTTAGAAAAATATTTAAGAAAATAACTACTTATTTCGAAGCGATACAAATAATTATATTTAGAGATATATTTTTAAATTATTCTTTTTATAAAAGCAATGGAACCTAAACATGCTGAAAAAAGCGTTTCATCAATTGCACTTGAAATATATACACGCACACCTCCTTAGAAGTATATCTCTCTATGGCACGATATGGCTCAAAGATCTATACTACAACTTAAAGTAGAGCGAGAAAAATAGCTGACTTACTATCTTTTTTTTTTTTTTTGGTAAGACTGACTTACTATCTTTTCACTTGATAAAAAAATAAAAAATATTGTTATTAACTGTCTTCTCCCTTAAAAGATTAGGGAGGATTTCACTTTTTTATATTGACGAGTGATTGGTATCTAAGGTAAATGGAGTCAAATTAAATTACCTCGAACGGTAATTAGTTATCATTATCTCTCACATTATTCTTGCATATTTTGATGGTACCTTTGCGGGCGTGGCCAACAAGGTAATTCAGCACAGCACAGAGCGGGGAGACCGGCGGTCGGTGCCTGCGTGGGGTCCGCCGTGTCGTGGCGAAGTGCCCCGGGCGCACTGCGTAGGTCGAAGAAGACGACGAAGAAGACCGAAACGCAGAGACCGAACAAGACTCCACCGACGCAGTTAGCGAGCCACTCAGAAATCGACATTCGTCCACCTCTCCCTCCACTTCGCGAAGAGCAGCAGCCGAGGAAGAAGAAGAAGAAGGAACGTCTGCCGGGCTCTGAAACCGATGCTTCTCCATCCTCTTCTTCTTCTTCCTCCGTGTCGCTTCTGTACGGTCATTCCCACCGCTGCGTAGCTACACCTTCCTCGCGCGTTAGTCCGCCGGAGCGGCCGAGATCTGGGGGCCGTACCCCGTTGCGCCGAGTTTCTTCCACAGGAAGACAGCTCGGTTGCCGAGTCGCTGTCGCGAAGTGCCGTCGGATTTCTAGCCGACGAGGCGCGAGCCGCGGCGAGGCACGGCGGCCGTGGAGATCAGTCCGCATTTGGCGGCGGTTTCACCGGAGGAGGCGTGTTCTGTCTTCTTTTTTCCTTTTGGGTAATTTTTTTTTATTTTTTTCGTTCGATATAATCGCCTACTGCTGATGTCCGAGAGACAAGCTAATCGTCCGTCATTGCTTTATTTATTCTCCTTTTCCCTTTGTCCGGTCAATGAGCTTGCTCGATGATCTTCTAAAGCTCCACAATCTCACTTCGCTTTCCCAACTGCTTTTCTTCTTTGGCAGTCGATTGGAACTTAACCCTCTGGAAAACTCCTTGCTCGCTATGGTGGGGCGGGAGCATCATGGGGCAGCATTGCGGTCTTTGATAAGTTATGGCACTGGATTGTTGAAAGAATGTTCTGCGAATGCAGTATGACTTGTCGCCCGCTTACTAGTCTTTGACTGGAGGCGTAGATTGAGAGCTGGTATCGTACGCTGAGCTGCGTGCTTTTTCGAGGGGGCGAAGATGGTGTTGGCATGGGATCAGGCCGCTGGTATAGCCCAACTCACGGGACTCGACGCGACTCGATTGATTGGAATGATAGTGCAGGCGGCGAATAGGGCGCGGCTGCACAAGAGGAACTGTCGGCAGTTCGCTCAGCATTTGAAGCTGATCGGTAATTTGTTGCAGCAGCTGAAGATATCGGAGCTAAAGAAGTACCCCGAGACGAGGGAGCCTCTGGAGCTGCTCGAGGACTCTCTCAGAAGGGCCTACCTTCTGGTCAACAGCTGCCAGGAGCGGAGTTACTTCTATTTGTTGGCTATGGGGTGGAACATCGTTTATCACTTTAGGCGAGCCCAGAATGAGATTGATCAATACCTGAAAATCATCCCTCTCATTACCCTTGTCGACAATGCTAGAGTTCGGGTACGGATTTCTCTCACTTGGTGTGTTGGCCGTGCAGTGTAAATGCTATACATTTCACATTTCTCGACATCACATTGATATTGAGCTTATCATTCAAAACTTGGTGGAAATACTGAGACCCTTTGATGAATATAAGCAGCACCAGCAACGAACCGTCTGATCTCCAATTTATAAAAATTTTATCAACTTGAAAAGTTGGTTGATTGCATATACGTGGTCATAAATAAGTGTTCTAAGTTGAAAGAATAATATTTTCGCAACATGCAGGAGAGAATGGAAACTATCGAGAAGGATCAACATGAGTATTCTCTAGATGAAGATGACAGGAAGGTGCAGGATATAATCCTACAACGAGAACAGTCAAAGCATGATGCCATGCTGTTAAAAAAATCTCTTTCCTGTTCCTACCCCAATCTTGGATTTGGTGAGGCGCTGCGAAAGGAAAATGAGAAGCTTCAGCTGGAACTACACCATTCTCAAGCTACTTTGGATATGAGCCAGTGCGAAGTAATTCAACATTTGATCGATGTCACGGAAACTGTTACAATGAATATGGTGTCAGAGAATGATTCCCCAAAAAAGGGATCCAAAGGGGTTATAAACAGTGCTTCAGACGCTAATAATGAAAAGAATCATCCTTCAGATGAAAGCCATTCTAAGAAAAGTGATTGCTCTACACCTACAGGGTAGTTTCTGCTCAAATTCAGCTGAAGTTAAAGAAATTTGTTAAATATGATTATGTTGCAAAAATATACTTCATATTATTGCTAGAGTTGATGAGGCCCCAGTTCAAATATAACAATTATTATTCTAGGCACAGCTTACTGTGAGTGAAACTAGCAGCAGAAAGTAGATTTATTCACAGAACAATGAAGGATCTTTCCTTGTCTTGTTTTTCAAACCATGTCAACTTGGTTTTGGCTGATGATGTATATGCTCCAAGGATGAACGTTTTTTACTCTTAGAACATCTATAAGATAGAGTAAACTAAATTAAATAAGGGGAAAGTATAGGATTATTTTTGTAATTTTGATTGTTCTAGAAAAGTCACATAGTATTTCAGGTGGCTTTTGTTATTTTGATTTTTCCAAGGAAAAATCGCTGTGTGTTATACTTTGTGAGACTATGACAGTGCTTTGATTGACTATAACTCATAAAAGTGGAGGATGCATAAGAACCGTAATATGTGTATGTGTAGAAGTCACAGAAACTGCATGCTTCCCCCATCTCTTTTCCTGGAGGTAGATGCATCAGCAGATTATCTTTTTCAATCATGACATACGGTTAATATGCTGTTTCTTTATATAAATTTTATTAGGATTCTCTGCCGAGCATCATCCATCCTTCATAGTTTGGGCCATGCTTTAAAACCTGATTCCCTATTCTTCTGTACAGAAAAGTGCCCACTATCTTGTCAGGCCATGAAGCATTTTCAGTTAGAGGTTTGCATCAACATGAAGAATGGCATGCTGACTTGCTTGGCTGTTGTTCAGAACCACTTCTGTGTATGCTTTCTTATGAAACCCTTCTTTGGAGCTGTAAGAAAAGAAAATGATGCATATCAATTTTCAAGAAATGATTCAGTTGATCATGACATCTATCTGTACATTTTTGGTGGTGGATTAGTCACATGATTAATCTCATGGAAGGCTATTACTCATGGTGTAGTCAGTCTCGCTGGTCCATTGCCATGAAGGAAAAAAAAATCCATATTTCTGTCTTGTTGCTGTTCCCTTTAACGTTAGTGCTCAATAGGGAGGAATAATTGAAGTGTGATTCTCTAATAAAAAGGTGGTTATTGGGCATAAGATTCCTTTATGCACAAAAGTCTGACATGCCCATTAAAAAGATGTTCCTTTGACAAATGAGTTTGATATGAGGAGATTTTTAGAGAGGACTGAGGAGATATTGTGCACAGTAGCATAAGATAAGTGGGAAGGCTATGAAGATGGCTCTGGGTAGATCTTTTAACTCTGAGATTGGAAAGGCTGAAAAGACAAGATTAAAGAGTGTAACATGTAAGGTGCAGCGAGTCTTTGTACTTTAGTCGGCTTGGCACTGACCAGAGCTTAACATATTTGTTTAACCGCCACTGATGAGAGAATCAATAACCAATAGCTCTAGTAATTGTGGTTAGCATGATTCAAAATTTGGCATGGTTGGGCAGCTTTATGTGCGCACAAAATGTGTGAATTTGGTATGCTTGTTTCGTTATTGGTCATCACCAAGAATGTCTTTGTATGGACTGTTGCAAATCTGGCCTAAGGCATGAGCGGACAATGTTCCACTGCACAGTACAATGCATTGGTCTTATTGAACAAAGTTCTGTTATTCCAAGTGCAATTCTATTGATATAAATGAACCTCTAAGCTGCTCGCATTTGGTTTGCAGGTGTCAAAACACTCTTATTCCCTTGTGGCACATTTTCAAGGGTTGCTACTGTGGCATCTAACAGGCACATATGTAAGAAACTTCACCTTCTTTTTTCTGATATTTAATTTATTATTATGTACTAGCCAGTGGTTGCTTGGTTAATCCATTGGTCCTGACCTTTCAATGTTCTTGTCACTTAATTTCTTGCTGGAAATGTGATTGTGTCGTCATTATGGGACAAATCTGCATTTGAATTTATGCCTTCTTATGATCTAAATTTCAACTTTTACTACTTGAATAAATGAGTGCTTTGTCTTCAGAAGTCTATCTCAGTTTGATGTTCTAAAATACTTACAAGAAATTTTCATTACATGGTCATCAGCCTCAGCAGAAGCATGTAATGAGTTGATGGCTTACTCGTTGGTATTGTCATGCTGTTGCTATACTTGCTGTGTCAGGAGGCGGCTTCGCATTTTATTGAACATCCAGGTAATAGGATTGGCCAGCTACACAGATTTTTGTTTAACGATGTGTCAAATTCATAAGCACTTGTCCTTTTTTGTCCCTGCCAATATTCCTTCCTTGAAAAGGAATGGCACTTTGAAGTCATATCCTGTTTTTGGTTAGAAAAATAAAGAATCTCATCATCTCCTACTTTTGGAATCAAACCATTGGAGCTTGATCTACTAAGTCCAAACTCAAAACACATCTGAGCAGATGATTTCAGCTGATCCTATACTAATCTCGTTGAAATGGAGAGGAGGGAACAATAAGCATTCCAGAACAACCATTAATTTTACCATTCCAATTATGGGAGTTAAATTTGTAAAAATTGTTAGGAATTAGCTAGAAATGGCTGCCAGAATATAGCCAAGTATTAGCCATCTCATCAGAAATACTAATTGTTCGGAAAATTGAGCGTCTTGATACCAGGTGAAGTTCTAAATGATTCTAGTAAATATGAAACTCGGGAGAATGTGCTCAAATACAGAGTTTTTTCTTTCATGCAATTTGTATTTAACATTACAAATATACCTAGGTTTGTCACAGAACTGACTACCCCTACCACCAACTTGTTACACTGTGCGGGGTCAGTTACATGGATTGTGTTACTTTATTATGCTCTATTTCGTTTTCAAATCCTCAATATAAATATTGGCATTTTGGTTATGATATTCTTTTGCTTCCTCTTAGGTCTTCTTTAGCACCTTTAATCTGCATCCTGGTCACAGAAAAATGACCTTCTGAAGAGGTGATTCTAACTCTAAGGTCAAATATTGGCATTCTGGTTATGATATCCTCTTGCTTCCTCTTAGGTCTTCTTTAGCATCTTTAATCTGCATCCTGGTCACAGAAAAATGACCTTCTGAAGAGGTGATTCTAAATCTAAGGTCACTGTTCTACATGTCCAAACCATCTCAAATGGGTCACTCTCACTATGTCCTCACTTGGTCTTCACCAACTTTGGCAGAACGTGCACATCTCCAGATTTGTCTTTGTTAGGGTGGATACACATCTATCAAAGCATTCTTGTCTCCACTACGCTTGATTTGTTTACCTGTCATACTTGACTGCCCAGCATTTCAGACCACAAACATTTACAATCTTTTTATTCTCTTGTACAATCTTTTTACACTGGGATCCCATGAATCGCCACATGCACTTCTGCACTTAGTCACGAATGGGCACCGAACCTTCAATTTACCTGTAAATTTTTGGAAACACTGATGAACTTCATACAAAGAGCAATCTGCTCTATTTGTTTTTATTCTTATGACCTTTTTCATTTTTAATCCGTGTTGCAGGGGGGATGGTTTGATGATTTCCTCTCCCACTTCTTGTGCTGTTGTTGTGCCCTTGTTCAAGAATGGCGGGAAGTGGAGATACGTGGAGTAAAAGGTAAACCTTTCACATAAAACTCTAGCATGAAAGTCAACCTATCAGATGCTTTTATTCCTAGACAGCACTTCATGATGCTGGATCCCTGGACATCTTATGGTTTACCTGTTGATGCTTTTGAACAGCAGTTTGTTTTTTCTTGGACGTGTGATTCACTTGAACAAAATCACCTCGTAGGTCCAATGAAGACCGAAACCAGCGCTCCACCCTTGCAGTACATGCAATCTTAAATTGGAAGGAGGAAACACCTGTACATTAATCAGAAGTTTAAGTACAATTTAGTCTTGACATACACGTAGAGAGGTGACGTTTGCTTCCTTTGTTTCTTCTTATTTCTTAGGCTGCCTCAAGTCGGATGAGTCTGCTGTGCCTAAGATAGCCCGACTAGAAGTATCTCTTCATCATTCCAGGATCTGTTTATCATGAACCACATGGAGAGGATATCTTGTTCAAGAATAGTGGGTTTTGACCTCTGTTATCTTGTGTGTTCTATTCTTTCAATTATGGATAGATCCAGAAACCTGTTCATATATTGATATTGATCGGTTACTCTTATGTTCTTCGGGCAATTATCTCTCCTCGTTAATTCCCGCGTTTTCTGTGTAGAAGACTTTCCTGCTTTCTGGTGGTTTATACTGCTATTTTTTTCCGCCCCGCATGGTTTTAAGTACGGCCGGACAATTATCCGTTCTCTTGTTTGGCTCAAGGTAAGGATTTGCATCACTTATTCGATATTCATATGCTATGATTCACACTCTCGCCTTTCTCGCTCAAAGCTTGGTTCGAGCATCACGCTCGTGCATTCTACCGAGCCATTGTAGTAGCATGGACCATCGCGGGAATAATGAGTTGCCAATGGTATTTGGCCGCTGTAACAACACGGAAATGTACTCTTTTGTTCCATATGGCCACCTAAATATTGATGTTTATGTTGTGTACAACTGGTGTCATTTGTTTTAACCGGGTTGCTGGAACATTTGAGTTCAGACCAACTGATCTTGCCCTAAAAGTTAGCCTTAACAATAAGACACCGTTGGTAAACTAAACTACACATGAGCCTGATTAAAAAATGAAAGAGCTTATATTTCATATTTTTTGTGCTTGTAACACCTTCGTATGAGACAAAATTTGTGGGGGAAATTGATAGAAATGGTCCTGGAACTTTGGTCCGACGTGCAATGTCGTTTCTAGACTTTTAACTATTTTCATGAAAACACAATAGATGAATAGTCACTTTTTCAAAGTGGTTTATGAATTATACCGTCCCTAGATTACTTTAAAATGTTTTTTTGTTTATTTGAGTTAACAGAGTTCACTAATGTGACTAATCCATTAAGTTTAAACGGTGAGCAACCAAAAAAAAAGAGTTATACTATTCAAATAAGATATATATCTTAGGGGATATGATAATTCACGTCATCAAATAGTGATCTACATGTTGATACTTTTTTTTTTCCTAAAGTTCATGGGAAAAAAGATCGATATATTGTCTAGTTATTTCTAAAAATACAACTCAACATATAATAATTCATTTTGTCAAAAAATATCTAATTTGATGTTTGAGCAAATGAAAGGATTATATTGGATATATATATAATTTATGGACTATATTAAACAAATTAAAAATTTAGGAATGATATTGCTAATTGAGCTAAAATGAACAAATTATTAGTGTCGTTTTCTTAATTTGTGGATTCATAACTTTCATGCATGTGTCACGGGCTGACGGTTTCTTTGGCCGCAGAACGACCCGTGCGGCGCCTGGCGAGTGAAATTCGCTAGACCAGCCTTCCTTCTATAGTTGTTCCAACGAACAATACGATGAATAGCTTTTTTGTATGAGATCGTACCACGCCCAGCTTCGCTTGGGTTTCTAATCTATCGAGAGAGATAGTAGATCTCTTTAGGCTCCACTCAATTTTGCAACACCCTCGTTGTGATCTATTTTGTCGCTTCCTTGCATCCCTTAACCATTGATGCGCCACTTTCAAGATTTCATATCGAATGGTCACACTTGCCTAACAAAATAGGTTTTGCTTGTAGCTTTTTTTTATTTTAGCTGTTTGGGCCATTTTCGGTCACCTACGCTTTCTTTGGCAAGTGTGGCATTTTTTGCCAATCGCATCTTTTGGCAACATCATTTTTGTCTACTAAGTATTTCGACTCCAACGAACCAAATGAAGGTTCTTTCCTTGTTGAAAATGTGGCAGTAGACCTCTTCTTTGGATTCACTGATTGATTTAGAAATGTTATCCCCATTCAGCGAGAATTCGGTTCTTCTCTAACTCTACCTGTTCAGCGAGAAATCGACTCTTCCTAGTGCCCTCATTGTTATCCTAGAAGCTTAGTCGAGAGCCGTGCTTTGTCCAAGCGTCTTTTGCCCCGGCGATTCACTCTTCGCCCTCGTAGGACCAAGTGGACCACTAATACTTCTCAGTTCAACTCACACTGGAGCGAAGAGTCCGATTCTCCGACTCACCCACTTACTGGAGGGATTCCTGCTCTGATATTACATGTCACAGGCCGACAGTTTCCTTGGCTGCAATGACTTGTGCAGAGCTTGGCTGCCAAGCCGGCCTTCCTTCTATAATTATTCCAGTGAACAATACGGTGAATAGCTTCTTTGTACGAGATCGTACCACGCCCAACTTTGCTCGGGTGTCTAGTCCATCAAGTGAGACAGCAGCTCTCTTTAAGCTCGACAACTAATTCGACCTGTTCTGGCCTCATTAGGAAAGCGGTATTAGCTCCTGACTAGTTTCCTTCAGAGCTCCTAAGTATTATAATCCTTTTATCCTAGAACTCCTAGCACCAACTGTTTTAATGCCACTCTCACAGATCAGTTGTGTTCGTCCCCTCTGCTTCCTCACTTTTCACTTGATGACTCCAAGCACTATTTATAAGTGTCACAAATACAGGGGGATTCACCAACCGTAACACATGCTTGTACATATAAAATGAAAAAAAAAAATACCACGATTTGCACGTGCATTTAATTTTCGGATTCGTCTCAATCTAATTAATGAGAATTTTTTTTGATAGATTAGGCTATATTTATTTTATGAAAGTAAATAATTTTAAAAGTAATTTTCTCAAAATAATTACATGTATTACTTAAAATAATTAGACACTGAGATGTATTTATGTTGTCAACATTAATTTATATCTAAATATGTTTGTAGATGATAAAAATATTTTTTGTTTATTCATTTTTATAAGTGGCACAAACAATCTTTTTAAGGAAAATATTTTTTAAATCATTTATTTTTTGCAAAACATAGTTTACGCTTTATTTATTTCTCGAAAAATGAATGATTTGGAAAATATTTTCTTTAAAATTTTTCAAATCATTTATCTTCTGCGGAATAAATACACCTTAAGTGTCATTGAAATATATATATATATATATATATATATATATATATATATATATATATATATATATATATATATGCGTGTGTGTGTGTGTGTGTTGGTTTCTTTTTTGCTAAATTATTAAAAAATAAAAGTTAATGCACATAGTCACTATATTTATATTTAGTTCATGGATAATATGGACATGATTGATTTTCTCCCCATTAATGAAAAATAGCAATGCACATGGTGTTTCCATAAATTTTATTTCCGAAATAGCACAAATAAATAAAATAAATAAAAACCTTTTTTTTTTTATAAAGAGTAAAAACCTTTTTTTAATCTCTGTCGTTTCCAGAAAATAAATAAAACCTTTGGAAAATGTCACAAATGGTCTTGAACCAATGTTTCATCTAATCCCTAATTATTTGAAAATTGACCAATTTCCCTTCTTTTTTTTTTTAAATACCAAACTGTTTTTTATAAATAAAAAAATACCAAACTAGGTTTTTTTTTTTTGGTCGAAAAAATACCACATTTATGCGAAGTAATAAATGTCAATATTTCTTTCCTTTCTCCATATTAAAAACAAATGGAAAAAGGTTTCAAATCGATTAATGGACTTTTGTATATGATTCAAATAATTTGTATATATAAAAAAGAAATTAAAATACAAGATTCATATTTATTTATTATCACTGCCCCTTTTTCCATTTACTTTTAATATGAAGAAAGGAAATAAATATTAACCTTTATTGTTTCGCATAAATGTGATATTTTTTTGACAAAAAAAAACTTAGTTTAGTATTTTTTATTTATTAAAAACAGTTTAAATAGAAATTGGTTAATTTTCAAATAGTTAGGGATTAGATAGACATTAGATGAAAGTTTAAGGACTAAATTGAGTAAGTTAAAAGTTTAAGGATGAAATTGAACATTAGATGAAAGCTTAGGGGTCAAATTGAATAAATCGAAAGATTTGCGATATTTTCGCTAAAACTTTCCCCCAATCCCTTTTATCTCCTCTTCTCTCTCTATCCGAACGACGAAATCGGCTGCTAGGGTTTGGCGATTCCGATCCCGATCCGAGACCAGCCCCACCCATCGCCACCGGGACAGCGTGGAATCGGAGAATCGACGATGTCGTCGGCGAAGAAGATCACCCTCCGGAGCTCCGACGGGGAGTCGTTCGAGGTGGACGAGGCGGTGGCCGTCGAGTCGCAGACCATCAAGCACATGATCGAGGACGACTGCGCCGACAGCGGGATCCCGCTCCCCAACGTCACCAGCCGGATCCTGGCGAAGGTCATCGAGTACTGCAAGAAGCACGTCGAGTCCGCCAAGCCCGACGACCGCACCACCGAGGACGACCTCAAGGCCTGGGACGCCGAGTTCGTCAAGGTCGACCAGGCCACCCTCTTCGATCTCATCCTGGTCAGTCGATTCTTCAGCTCCTCGGAACGGCTTTCTAGTTTTTTGCATCCCTGCTAAGTAGTTTCGGATTTCGACCTAAAGTCAAAGTGGAGTAGCTGGTCAGCATAGGTTTGGCTTGGAGGGGATGATGTTAAGGCCTTGATGAAATTCCGGGTGAATTACGCGGTCGCGTCCTGCTCTTTCCTAACACCTGGACGGGTATTAGCAGCTACGCTTCCGTGATGCGTTGAGTACACACGGACCATCCTGTTGTGTGATGATCGTGCACGTCTTTTGTTTTTTTCTTTGGAATTTGATAGGACGTGCCGTTGCAGATTTTGAGAAGCATGGGAGTGTACAGCTTCGCCGAAGCATACCCGCACTAAGATACTGCTCTCTTATCTTAACCTTTCGGGTTGTCTGGTTAGCACTTAAGCTGTCCACTTTTAGCTGATGCATTCGATGGCTGTTGGTCTCCACAGAATGATGCCTGTGTTTGCCGATGCTAGGTTTGATTTAATGCGTGTTTCTTTACTTAGAAGTGGTCTATGTTGGTAATGCAGTGTTGGTCAGTGCCATGGTCCCATCAGGCAATTTTTGTATTTCCCTTTTCTGTTTTTCTAATGTTTTGATTAGCGATTAGAAGTGCATCTTTGGGTTTATGTTAGTGTGGTATTGCGTGCATCTGAGTTATGGATGTTGTTTTATATGTCACTATGTATTTGAATTAAACTAGGTGGTTTGAATGCCAAGTTGCCTTGTTTTTTGTATCGAGGTGATAATGGAAAGGTTAATAGGAGGTCTCACTAGATTAGGTAGCAATAGTTTCGGTGTAATATATTATTGCCATATTAATTTTGAGGCAGTTTAAGGTGTAAGTAGATTAATGTAATTTAGCCGTCGTTAACTGTGGCTTTATTGTGTGATATTTGATAAGGTGTCTCGAAGACAAAATGATGGTGCAGCTTGTGTGCTTTCTCCATGAAGATGATTAGGGGGCTGCAAATTTTTTTATATTTACAGATGGGCAGGTTCTGGGAAGAGCTTCTTGTTATATTAACGAGGAACTGGCCAACTTCTCAATCAATTTGCCCATGTCTATTCAGGATGTTACCTCGAATATTCTCAGGCACAAAGCAATCGTGTTCAGTTACAAGAGTATCTTCGTTTGGTCTCTCCTGGTCTATTGAACAAAAGGCTTGTCGGTCAATCACTTTTCCTACTTGCCCAATGTCTAACTAAATAGAAATGCTTTAGAGTAGCATCTTTCTTGTGTCTTAGTGGTGAATAAGAGAATTAGTGGCTGTACTCCTCCTTTCTTTTGCCAATTGACAATGTTGTGTTAAGCTTGGCACAGGATGGTCCTTTTTTTATGTTGTCCAAAATTCTTTGGCCTCCAGTGGTGATCTTAGAAAAGTAATTGATTACTGTTTTGAAAGTTCTGGAGTAACTCAGAAAATGTTCCAGAATGTATTTTTCACTGGGATGTGATGTGGGGTTAGTTCCTAATTCTGGTAGATTTCATTCTTGATTCTAACGTTGAGTTATTAAAGCCTGGCAGTTCCGTGGTTAAATGTTGTCTAGATTAGCCATTTCATTGGTTTGATCTGAAAGTGTGTCTTTTTGTTAAACCAGGCTGCAAACTATCTAAATATCAAGGGCTTGTTGGATCTGACATGCCTGACTGTGGCAGCCATGATCCAGGGGAAAAGTCCGGAGGAGATCCGTAAGAGTTTCAGCATCAGGAATGACTTCACCTCTGAGGAAGAGGAAGAGGTTCGCCGCGAGAATCAGTGGGCTTTTGAATAAAAGTGCATCTCTCGAACAAATCTGAATCTGCAGTCAGGAACTATCTTCCCTCTGTTGACTGGAATATGAAGTTGTGCTTTATGTTAAACATGCTATTCTCCTTTTCAATGTGAATGAGTGAAGAGTGATATTTGTTCAGTTTACACATGCTGTCCACCCACTGTTTATGACTATGATAGTGTTCATCGTGCCATGGAAGTGCTAGAATTCATCTGGTCACCCTCCTATATGTGACTGACGCAATGATCTTGACCCCATAAGAAGCCTCAATTAAGGGAAAATTTCAAATACAGGCCTAAAGCAAGAGCTGTTTTCTTAAAACCATGGGCATTTTTTTCAAGTTAATTTTTTTTCCCCTTTTTCTCTCTTTTACTTCTTTCTCTTGCAACCGGTTGTTGGCAGCCAAAGTCCTGGTTGTAAAAGATTAGCCACTAAAAGAATGATTCAACATCGCATTAGAGAACTACAATTCCCGAACTCGAGCTTTTGCGTTGAGTCAACATGGATATCTTCACCCTGACGGCAAAGAGAATGCTAGCCAATATCTTATCTAGTTGAGGAGCGGCATTATCATGGAGGGTTGCAATCCTCTCTCTTCATGTAAAGTAGTTAATAGACAATAATTTTCGCCCAGTCCAACTCTGAAATCCATTCTCCATTGGCACGATGGACACTAGCAAGACAAAGAAAATGATTCCATACCACACTGTGTGCGGAGGGGAGCAATCAAATAGCAAACGTAACTATGAAGGAAGACAGCAGACAACACCCTTGTCATGCATGCAGAGTGAGGCTGTGAGATTGATCTAGCGTTCAGTAGTTTCCTCTAAGCATATCTGCTCTCTTTTCGATAGAAACATTTTGAAACAGATTACATTTACACAGTGGAGCGAGATTGCTTTAGTAACCTCCGCAGGTTCTTCAATGACTGTTGACTACCATGGCTGTCGAGGTATGCGTACTGAACCTGCAAGCTCGCTTCGGCTTCTCCATCTGCCTCCATATGACCTACCTCGTCATTCGTCGGCATCTTCAGCCCGGTGCTCCTCAGCTCCTCTTGACCCAGCTCCCTCCGCTCCACCGTGTTGGCTTCGTCATAGTCACATAGCAGTTTCCCCACGTTCTTGTTGATGCTGACCCCGACAAACATGCAGCGGGATTCAGTGGAGAAAGTCGGCCAGGAGCTGGCCATTGTCAGCCAGTGTGCAAGAGAAAAGGAGAAAGAAAAACAAAAAGAAAAAGGAAAGAATTACCTGGACGAATATAAGCATGTTATCATAGCCAGCTGGCCCTTATTTGAGACATAGTCGATCACTCTCTGTCCTTACTTGAGACAATATTCACATCAAACCATCTTTTAAAAAAACGGTTCTGCTTCACATCCTTATTTGAAATTTCCCCCCAAAATCAATTTCAGAAACCGTAGCATCAAAGATAAAAATATGAAAATCATTTTATTTCATTGTATCACTTTTAAATATATGAGTAAAAATGAGGGCGAACTAAACTAATGGTAACAGTTGGAGTAAATTTTCAATCGAGTACAGGGAACACTTTTGAGTTTCTGCAGCTCGTTGTCCAGATACAATGCCTCGCACCCAAACTTCCCTGAGATGAAAAACCTCGACAGGCAAGCTTCTTATGCATTCAGACCCGTATCAAGGAGCTGCGAAGGCGAGATCTTATCTTCCACATGGTTCCTCTATAAATGCAAAATTCCATCAGCTCCAAAGATGGCCTCCTATGGTATGAATAATGCCGCTTTGATGTACATTGCAGATTTGTATTGTGGCCGCTCAAATTCGGAGTCAGGTCACTCATCAAGTTGTTTCCTCAATTTGACCCTTGAGCAATCTGCATCTCTTCTTGCCAGATATCACTCACTCTGAGCCGATGAACAATGTCATTCAAGTCTACGAGACCGCACTGCGGGATCCTTCCAATCTTCTTTTTCTTCATCACATCTTTCAACCTGACAACATCTTCCCACTGACCAGCCACCGCGTATACGTTTAGCAATAGCTGGTAATACGAGAAATTTTGAGGATCCTTCTCAATAAGTGACTGTGCTATCCTTTCCCCCACTGCCACAGTGCCTTTAAACCGACATGAAGACAACAAGTTAGCCCATAAAGAGGCTTGTGATGACATGTCGTTGTCATCTTGAGGCATGCACCTCAGTATCTCCTCTGCTTCCTGAACGAGCCCAGCTTCAGAAAGCAGATTGGCCATGCACCAGTAATGTGCGAAATTGGGTTTGATTCCGAAACTACTGGTCATTTTGCTGAAGTAGTTTCTGCCCTCTTCCAGGAGTCTGGCTCGTGCACAAGCACACAAAATACCAACAAAAGTAACTTCATCTGGAAAAATTTCTTGCCTTTCCACCATCACCAATCCCTTTCTTTTCCGTTTTTTCCTTTTCTTTTTGCCAGAATTGCCTGACCTAAGTCTACCTAATGTGTCTTCAAATAGTTTTATCCCGTCGGTTGGATTCCCATGGATGCAATGCCCTAAGATCATGGCATTCCAACATACCGGATTCTTTACCTCAATTCTGTCAAACAATTTGCACGCCACATCCACCTGTTCACACCTACTATACATATCTATCAAAGCTGTGTCTACCAAGATATTCGATTCCAAGAAGTTCTTGATGAGAAAGCCATGAACTGATTTCCCTTCTTTCAGTCTGGCTGACCTTCCACAAGCCATAACTGCGCCAACCATAGTCCTACTGCTGGCTCTCACTCCCTTGGACATCATATTTCGAAACAATTTTAACCCGGCCCCAGGATTCCCGCCCTTCACATACCCGGCAATCAAGATGTTGTATGCAGCCACATTTTTCTCAGGCATTTCGACAAATATGTTGCGTGCGGACACCAAATCACCTACTCTGACATACATATACATAGTGGCGTTCCAAGACACCGAATCCCTCTGCTGCATTTCATCGAACAACATCCGGGCAATCTCAACAACCCCACAAGAACCGTACATGTGAATCAGCGAGTTCTGCACTGGCAAAACCCCCTCAACCCCATTCTTGACGGCTTGCCCGTGACACTTCTTTCCGGTTCCAGCACAACCCATCTTAGCACAACAGCCGAGGAGCGGCACATAAGTGTAGCTGTTCGGGACAAAGTCCCCGCGCCCGAGCATCTTAAAATACAACCGAACACCATCGCTCGGCACCGAGCTAACCGAGTAAGCCTCAACCGCGGTATTGACGCAGAAAGTACCCGGAGAACGAATGTACCCAAATGTCAAGATCGCGTATTGAACGTGACCCAGCTCCAGATGTGTCCTCAGGACTCTGCTGGACAGAGCCGCCTTGCGGATGAGGCCCGAAGTGATCAGCCGCGCGTGAACCTGCAGCAGCCCTCTAGCGCTCCGGCAGGTTTCGAGAAGCTCGAGGCTCGAGTCGAACAGGGAACCGTCCCCGCTCTCAACCGGAGACGGCCGACATGAATGCGAGGAAAAGAAGCCAAGGCTCGATCTCGCGGTGGAGGCGGCGGCGGCGCGTCGGAGACGGAGGAGTCCTCGCAAAGCGGCTCTTGCCATTCATTTGGAGGCGGGTCCTGACGGGCGGTGAGAGGAGAGCGTGCCCGCCGTCGCCATCAACAGTTGTGGAGTTCGCGTTGCAGAGGGAACATAGCTGCGGCTCGAAATCTGCGGGGCGACGGCGACGTGCGTTCTGGAGGAGGAAAAGGGAGAGGGTGTGTCGACGGCGTCGCCGGCTGATGGACTACATCGGCCGGGCCGGGCCGGTCCATGTCATCTTTGGTCCAGGCCCGTTAACATACAAGGCCCAACCAGACGACTCCCCGTGTTCGATCGTACAAATATGAATCGCTACATTTTATTTTATTTTATTTTTAATTGGGAATTTGAAGGGTCCGATTTACTTAAAATTGATTAACATTTAAGTTCAAGGGTCGCAGTTATATCTTCCAATAAGTTTGTCAAAGCGAAAGAAGAGGATTACATTTTCCGGTTAATATTTAGCATTTAGATTTGAACAAACTCTTTTTGGTTTTGTGGATTAAAGAATGGACGCAATTTTCCATTCATTTAAATATAGTATTTTTCTTTTTTGAAAATAGAATAGAGGCATTCGGGCCAATTATTATGATTACATGTGTGTTTAGTGTAGTGGCTGGGAAGGAGGCCGCCTTGATTATCTTCGAAGCTCTAAATAATCTATTGATCAAAAGCTATAGGGGTGAGCTACTCTTGACATTCAATTGTGCATGGTGACTCCAAAAGCGATCTTCTTTTATATGCGAAACTAATTAGCATGATGATGAAGATAGGCATGACGAATCAACACAAAGAAAGTTTTAGAGAGTGCAAAATTAGAAGGCCAACCGAGTAAAAGATTATGCATGACTGAGCTTTGGAGATTTAACTCTTGAAGAGCTTGATGAACAAAGATTTTAATTAATTGCATTGATTCTTTTCTTTTTGCTAAAATATGACCCAAAAAAAGGGAGGGAAAGTTCATGGTCTTTCCTATCAATTAGTCCAACTAAAACGAAAAATGTTAAGCAGGAAATTGTTTGATCTTGGAGAAACCAAATTTGAAAGATAGTGAGAGCAAGCTGTACTCTTCTCAAAGACGCTGCATTGGTTGGATTTGCCAAGTTTGTCTCTAAAATTCTTGTTTGCCCTCTCTCCAAACAACCTAGGCTTTAGACCTTTACCAAAAAAAAAAAAAAAAAAAAAAACAACCTAGGCTTTAGACATTACTCCTAAAGAGCTTGCTAAACAAAGTTTTAATAGATTGCACCGCCTCTTTGGCCCTCTTTGGTTGGGCATTTGAAACGCACTTTGGGAGTCTAAAGTCCTTTGGCCAAATACAAACGTGTTTGGTTCGTTTTTTTGAACGACTTTGTGACAAAGATAAATGCATTTTTAAGTGGCTCACAGGGGGACTTTTAGCGTCAACGCAACTTCGGAGGTACTTTAGAAAGTAACATCTTCGAAATGCAAGTTTTCAGTACTGTTCATCTTCTCCAAAATCACTGCACATCACCGCACGAAGAAGCCGACTAGAGGTCGACGATCGCCGACCAAGGGGTCGCATGCGCTGACGACTGCCACTTGAGGGTCACCCAACCCCAACAACGATCATCACCGGACCTTAGGCGACGCCTAAGGTCGCAACCCTAGCAATTGTCGCTTGGGTTGCGCAACCTCGACAATCGTTTAGAGGCCAAATCCAATAGATCCGGTGGTTCGGTAATTAGATTTAAAAAAAAAAAGATACAATTTTTTTACCAAACAATTTTTTGGCCAAAGTTGTTTCTTAATATAAATTTAACCACATGTTATTTTATTGTTGCCTTTTCTTTTTGCTAAAAATGGCCAGAACCAAAAAAAAAAAGAAAAAAGAACTAGGGGAAATAGGTTGGGGGAAATAGGAAACGCGAAAACCGCAGAACGGCAGTCGTTTTGGGAGCAACGTCGCGCGGCGGTTCGCTCGCCGTCTTCCACCGTCGATCAGCCCCCGCCGAAACGAGAAAAACCCTAATCAGGAAATCGTCTGTGATTTTTGGGGGAGACGAAGGCGAAAAGATGGTGAAAGCGAGCTTCGCTCTCCTCAAGAGCGCCGCCGCCGCCGCCGCGTCGACCGGAGTCGCCAAGTCTCTCTCCGAAATCCTCGTTTGCCCTCTCTCCAAACAACCCCTCAGGTCGCCCCTCCCTCTCTCTCTCTCTCTCCTTCCTCTGCTCTTCTGGCCGGACAATCGTTTGACGCGATTGATTTCTTTGTAGGTTCTGCGAAGAGACGAATTCGCTCATCAGCGACGCCATCGGCGTCTCCTTCCCCGTGAGTTCTCTCCGTTTCTCGAAATGATTTTCTTATTCGTGATGAAGTAGCGTCGAAAATTCAGAATTCTGAAGGACGCATCTTGACTTGGTGATGCTGCGATTGGGGAAAAATGTTTTTTTTTTGACTTCTATTCCGTAATTCGCGTATCGAATTACCTGCAGATAAAGAATGGCGTCCCCTGCCTCATGCCGAAGGATGGCAAGATTCTGGGAAGCGATGCTGATGATGATAGGACGAAGTCCGATGATGCTGCGGACCCGGCTTCCGCGAACAGGGCTTCCTGAGTAGGTGGTCCAAGGATCTGTTTTTGCCAATTTGTGCGAGTTCTTGATCGTTTTTTGACATCAGTGAAGCGAGGAGTCTGTTCATGTATGTACGGCTTTGTGCCGTTTTGAATTGAAATCGACGGTTGTTCTGTCATTGCAATTTCTACGTCTAATTCATGCATCTGTCGAGAAGCATTCTTGGAAAGTTAGAGCGACCGTCGTGTTTTGGTGTAATTCGATGAGAAAAATGAAACAGTCTCTTGCTAGACATCTACAATACTTTGTATCATTAATATTCAATGAGATGATACTTCCTTTCATGATCGGTGTCCGTCGCTTCATGTTCGCTCCTTTAGGCTTCGCCATCTTAGCTCATGAGAAGACAGCGGCGCGCTGATTATCACTGTTCAATTGCCCGTGGAATACCTGCTTTGTGAGAACTGCCATGGCTCGATTTGTATGAAGGGTGGCCTGGGGTTTCTTTACTTGGAATTTCAGTTCTCAAATTCTTAGGCAACCTTCGATTCATCCTTATTGGAACAGAGTTGCAGTTGATGATGGGTTTGTTGTGCTGGCTCGAGCTGCGCTGCTGCCCGGAGTTTATGCAGCCATGCTTGCGTTTGTTAAATCCTGTTTCTCAGAAAGCCTCAACTCTTCCTCATTTTTTGCTTGACCGTAGATTACATAAGTCTGAAGTGAATTTAATTCCTGGAAATAGCTTTGTACTGTTTTGCTCTTGCCATCGCATTTGAGTGCCAACGTGCCGTGACGTTGTTAGCTACTTTAACCATAGTTGCCAAGTTGGTAACTCTGGATCTGTATCAAGCACGTCACGGGATTGGCATGATGAGTGTTTGTTTCAACTTCTGGGAGCTAACACACTCTCTCGCAGCATGTGCACAATGCACCTGCTTTTAAGCTCATCAGACATGATACATGCCCCGGAAGCTACTCCGGCAATCACGGCACGTCGAAAAGCAAGATGTAAATGAACGACCAGACCTATAACTGTCGATGATTACCTGCTTTTGCATAACCAAGGTCCCGTAAGATCTCAACTTGCTAGTAGGATCGATTTTGATCCTTCTGTCGATATTATCCCCCTAGCAATGGAATTCCAAGCGACCGTTAGATCGAAATGGGCTATGGGGAACTCGAATCAGATGGAAATTTGATCTGACTTTGACGGTCAATGCTGGTCAGATCATGTTGTGCATGTGAAAACAACTTGACACAAGCTGCTTGACAGTCCCTAAAGAGGGAGAAGCATTGATCTCCTAGCGGTAGGTAGAAGCCAACATCTATTAAGAAGAGTTAAATTAAAATTGGTCAAGCGTAAACCTCTTCGATTTAGGTGCAACAGCCTTGTGATGGGTACTCCAGATCAGACTCTCCTCAAATGTCTAAACCACCCCTCGAAACCACGCTGATCATCAAAAGGCCATTCCTCTGCACTTGACCTCTCCTCAGAGCCACCACCACACCATCATTAGAAGTTCCTCCGCCATGCAAATCCCACACTAAGACCAAATGGTACTCCACAGACTATTCTCCCTCATATGCCACTACTACGGTACCCCGGGGCGGCCCGCAAGGATCAAGGAACTGGTGCTGCCGCCCTATGGGGTGGCGGTCACTCTCGACATCACGGCGGGCGCATCGGCATCTCCTGTCGGGTCAAGCTCGAGCGGGGAGCCGTTTGGAGGCGAGGTTTGCTGTGTGTGCCTGTCGGGATTGAAGGAGGACGCAGGCGGGGACGTGCGGGTGCTCCCCTGCATGCACGAGTTCCACAAGGCCTGCGTCGACAGGTGGTTCGACGCCTGCCGGAGGACCTGCCCGATCTGCCGGTTCTCGATGGACGGAGCAGGAGGAGATGAAGGGTGTCGTGGAGAGGAGGAGCTAACCGAAGAGATGGTGATCTGGTTTTCCTCTTTCCATGCAGCCGGGTTCTAAAAAACATGTGTCTTCTTCTCGGATTCAAACTTGCATATGTTTTCACATTATGTTCTGCTCCTTGTGTTCTGCTTTGACAAAGCTTTTTCTTCATTGCATCGCAATAAAATGTATTGGCGAATGGCTCAAGCAGGACTATAATGAGAAAAAAAAAAATAGAATTCATGATCGAATTGCTTCAAAAAAGAAATGCCAAATTCATAAAGAAGATTAGAAAAAAATGAAAGTTAAAAATGTTCCGTTGCCGGGAATCGAACCCGGGTCTCCTGGGTGAAAGCCAGATATCCTAACCGCTGGACGACAACGGAACTTGTTGACTGCTTATACGACAATAATATATTTATTTACGACTAATTTGATGCGAAGACTTTTCCCGGTATTCGGTCGCCCTCCTTCGCTCCTTGATCCGTCGATTGTTGTTAGTTTGAACGTCCTTGTCGATGTGCGCTTTAAGGAATGTTGATAATGCCCTCTTTCTCTACGTTACCGATTCTCTCTCCCCCGGGTCACATGTTCATCCAAATTGAATTTGGTACATGATTCGTAACTCCTCGTCCTCATCTTACATTATATTGTTCAGTTCATTAAATTTCTCTAATTCAGAGTAGATCCAAGCGTACTTCTGCGAAAAAAACGATTCTCAAAATCAACTTGCCAACATTTTTTATCCTACTTGACTGGAGTAGAAGGTAATTGTTTCTCCCTGTTGAATAAACCGTCAAGCAAGAAAGCGATTCAAATCACCTAATTGCAAGAACATCTCCATGACTGATGCTTTCATCTCGAAAAAGACTGACGCCCTTAAATGTTCCAGGAAGTTACAAGGCCGACGCTGGATCTTACCGGGTCATTTTGTATCACCACTCGTTTGTCAATGTTTTCATGCGAAAATGAAATTGAATCAAACCTAAAACCTTGAATTCAAACTGACTTTGAGGTATTCATGGATGTTTCCATTCAAGATCTATTCTGCAGACTAGTCGAGGGGGAAGATAAGCGTAGAATGAAGAAACGATCGAAAGAGAGCGAACAAAGGAAGAGGAAAAGAATTATGTATCGTGCAGTGTTTACCTTTCTTTTGCCCTGGTCTTCTAGTACTATCGCTTTGCTTTTTAGGGTTTGTACGGCTGCTGTTTCCTCTTCTTTTGCATGCAGCTTGTGAAAGATGCAGACATCAGAAGCATCTCTCTCTCTCTCTCTCTCTCTCTCTCTCTCTTATAACGCAACATGAATAAGCAGACACCGGCTTCACAGCCATTTCACATCGCGGGTAGAGGAGGGGGGGATCCGATAAAGAACAAGCTCTAAACCACAGAAACACATCATCCACAGACACGACTTTTGGATTGCTTCATTGAAAGTGTCCAAAAACGTGGAGACCCACCGAACTTTGTCCTTTCCCCCTTCATCCTGGGTTTCTAATGTTTCCTCGGATGACTTTTCCTCTCCTTTCATTTCCTTTCGGCCCATCAAGTTCGCGCACAAACCATATCATTCAATCACATGAAATCCAATCGAGCTGATGCTCCCGCGAATCGAATTTATATACGGAAAAGAGATATTTCGGGAAACAAGGTCATGACAAAGACATAGAGACCGACAAAAGAGGCATCATTGACTCTGGACAATAAGTGGGAGAGAAAAGGCCAAAAGGGGCTTTCAGGAAGAGTGATGTTGGGTGTAGAGATAAGGAGGAAAACGAAAGTGACGGCCCCAGTGCTCGAAAACAAAGCACCCCCACCCCCCCGGGGAGGGTCTTGTCATCGCTGCTAGTGACTCACCAGGACACCGCGCACCACTTTGGGTGCGTTCAATTAAGAGCTCTCATCTTTCCAAGGTTTTTTGACCTCATTCTAAAGCTCAAATATGCATCCAAAAGAGTTCACATCAATAATTAAGCCAAGCAAGAGAGAAAATAGAGTAATTTCACCCATCGAAAGAAGCCCACTCAAGAAAGAACAAGCCGACCGATCCTACAAAAAAACAAGTTAAATGATCCACTCGACTCGACTCCGACTAGGACTTGGAAGCCATATGGAAAGCTCAGCAACAGACGAAGCAAAGGCCCTCTTTTCCGCTGCCTTTCAAATTGGTAAAATATCGTGTCATCATGAGAAACACAAGTGAGAAGGATGTCCACGTTTAATTGACGCTAGGTCCAAAAAGCCAGTCAAGAAACTACAAAGGAGCAAACACATGAAGAAAGACCCACCACAGTTCCCTCCATATCCCTCTCTTCTCTCCTCTCTCTCTCTAAAGCAGCAGCAAGCGGCAGAGTTCCAGCATCCCAGGACGTACAGAAAAAAGAAGGGGAAAAAAAAGAAGATAAAGGCCTTTGGTTAGTGTTAATGCGCGAGTCCTCACCGACAGAGAAAAAACAGCATTCAAACTCTGGGCATTGTAGTGTAGAGTCACCACCCCCCCAACAATAGCAACACAACACCTGCGCAAAGCTTTAAAAAGAAGATTCCTGACCCTCCACAAATACGCTCTCTCACCACTGTTCTTTTGTAACTACTTGAAAGGAACTGTTCTTAGGTTAACTCCAGAAAGGAACCAAAAGGGGAGAAGAAAGAAAGGCGCATTGTTAAAGGGGCAAACGCCAGGGATCGCCCCGGTCAAAATGGAGCTGTCGACGTTCGATGGAGCGAGTGCTTTTTGGGAATTTGCGATGCTGCAGCCAGCCACAACTGCCCAAAACCCACACAAAATAACAGAATATTCAGAAGCCATCAGCATAATTGTATCGATTTGCCAAAAGTTTTTTTTTTTTGAAAAAAAAAAAAACAATTTGCAAGTAAAGCCCAGTGTGGATATTATCTGCTCGCAAGTGACACAAGCTGACAACTGAGGTGGACTAGAGATGAGATGACCAAATAATGCATCTTTAATTTGGGTTGAAGGTTTTAAGAGAAAGCAAACTACCAGTTTCTCCGCATGACTTCTCAATAACAACATGAAAAGAAAGAGAAAAGCTGACTAGAAGTCTTTAAACTGAGTAGAGCTCAAAAGGGTAAGAAAAGAACACAGATGGCCCTTTTTAGGGAAGATGGTACTTATGTCTGCTAAATATGAGAATCTAATTGTTCTACTTCTTGAAACAATGTAAGAGCGAGGAAACAAAGAAAAAAAGGAAAAAAAATTACCTGTTCCTGCTGCCTCTTCAGTCTAGCATTCTCTTCCAACAAGTGGGCAACCTGAAGTTCCAATTCGTTTGTATAAGCCTGTTCGACCAAAAAAAGGAAAAAGGCAAAACAAATCAGGAGGAAGAAAAACAGGACCAAGAACATTGGATGCAAGAAAATTTAATTCAACAAAACATCCAGAAAAAGGGTAACAGGCGCAACATCATCGACAGTTACACATGGGGCCATCCACTTTTAGTTCATAATCAATTTTATTTAAACACGCATAAAAACAAAACTTTTCCTGCTTCCTAGCTCTAGACCTCGCAGCGGACTCTCTGTTCTTGATCATCCTCTTGTGCCTCCGGTCGCCCGAGCCGCCCTCACTCTCAGACACCCTCTTCTTGATATTCCCAAAAGCAGCGACATCGCCGGGATTCCCAGGATCAGCAGAGCCCGCCAGAGCCTCAAAAGGGCTAGTGCTGAAGCAGGCCATTCCCGCTCTACTGTGGCTCTGAAACCGAGTGGTGCTCAGCCCGAGCGGGCTCGAGTCGTCGAGGAAGTGAAACTCGGGGCCGGAGTTGTTGAGGCTCAAGAAGGTGAGAGGGTGGTGAGGAGGGAGCGAGGAGGAGGGGGAAGTGATGTTGGCAGGAGTCGACGGGTCCTTGTGAGAGGGCCGCCCGAGGAAGTCCTGCAGGCCGTTTCCCCGCAAGGAGGGGCCGGCAGACGAGGGGCTATGGTGGTGGTGGTGGTGGTGGTGGTGGTGGGGTTGGAGGGAGGAGAGGGTGATGTCCTTCCAAACCTCCTCCATGATTCTTGATGGCGTTAGGGTTTGGTGGTGGCTGTGATGGTGGTGAGATGATGGAGATGGAGGTGGAGGAAAAGAAGAAGAAGAAGAGTTGGGAGTAAGATGAAGATGAAGTCGAGGAAGAAGTCGAGGAGGAAGAGGAGGAGGAGGAGGAGGAGACTCTGCTGATGAGAGCTGTGATTTTGGGGTTGCAAGCAGTCGGTGTTGCCTTCACTAAGACCACCTGATGCTGACAACATTGCGCGAGAGAGAGCGAGTCAAGGATGATGGAAATGGAGACTGTCGGAAATCAAACACACAGTCTCGCTCATGTTTCCACGAAAGAAAGGGACAAAATAAAATAAAATTGAGAGAAGGAAGGAAGGATAGAGACCAAGTGGTGGGGGTCGGGTTTACACGGGAGGCGAGGCGAGGGGAGGGGAGGAGTGAGTAGAGAATGTGGCAACAAAAAAGTCACAGTTCCGTGCTTGAATTTGCGTACTCCCCTCCTTCGGTCGGACTCCATTCAGGACACGCGCGGCAGGAAACCATGGACAAAGAAATGAAAGCTCTTCGAAACATGCCCACTCAGACGTCCAATCTCCCTGCGGAAAATACAAGAGAGAAAAAGCCTCCCCCTCTCTCCACGTCGTTTCTCGAAATTAATCATGAAAGTCGGTTCCCACGCTTTGGAAAGAAAGCAAGGTGAATGCCCACAAGACCCTCAGGCATTGCGGAATATAGCCCAAAGTAGTAAAGGAGCTCCGGAAATAAGTGAATGAGCTAAAATAGGCGCATGAACTAGTGGCAAAAGTAGATATTGCCCCCAAACGAACGCTTGGACGATAGATTTTGAGGCCTGAGATGACCGCAAATGGGTAGCGCTTGGACCAAGTCTTTCCCCTCATTGTGATATCATGGGCTGCGTAAGGTCTTCTAGAATATGATGCTGCGGCCTTGCGTTCCAAAGAGCGCACTATTTTGTCATCGACAGTCGCATGCACTATCGCCTCTTTAATAGAAATTGACGTTTTCATTGGAGCGAGGACAAGAATTCAATAGAGCTTAGCTCAAACGTAACTTTCCTACAGGAGATCTCACTATTTAGAAGCGAGGTCCAATTAATTCTTCTTTATCTTCGCGATGCCTTAGACATGATTGTTAAGGGCAACTTGCTTTTTTTAACATTGTGCTCTTGCCAACTCTGACAAACACGTCGCTTTAATTGACTATATTTGAAGTCGGACGAGCTTGGTGCGAAAAAATTACGTAAGTTCAAGTTATTTAGTTAGACAAATTAAGAGTTTAAGGTCTTGCTAGGGAAAAAAAAAAGGCCATAACTTCAAGGATCAAAAGTGGGCTTCAGGGATCAAAAGTGGGCTTCTACTAAATAATATTGAAATTCACTAATTATCTTATAAGTGAACCTGCTTTTTTACTAGTTATGAGTCTAATTCATTGGCGATCTAAATATCTACCGTTTGATTATATGAATTTTAGTTAACTTATGATTGTTGCATCATTATTATACGCCCGTCGAGAAAAAATGGTAAGTAATCATCTAGAGTATTGCTTGAATAATAGTAATATTTTTTTGCAATTTAAGGTTATAGTTATGATAATGATTACGTGGTATATTCTTGAGATATGGTTATATTTGGAAATAAATTACTATTGCTATTATTTGACAAAAAAGTTACTAGCCATGCTCGTAAATTGTAATGATTTTTTCGTTTATTATAGTTTTAATATAATAATAGGTGAAGCTAGGTTAGGGTTAATACCATATGATATCTCAAACCGGTATACCAATGCCACATGTACCCAAAACTAATATTTGCATCACAAAAATTGCAAACCGTTGGACTCATATTGTCATGTTTACCCTAAATCAATATTCTAAACCCATAACAAATATATAAAAAATTTAAGACAAAATTTAGGCAAAATTAGGGATTTTAGGAGATTTTTGAAATGTAAGGGAGCTCTTAAGACAAAGTTGGAAGGTATTAGAAAATTCCCAATCACAGTCCATTTTATTTAGATCTGACTTCTCCAAAATGACATCATTTAAGCAAGCCACTTATGTTGTTTTCACATTACATACCGATCATCCAAGTTATTTGCCACACGTGTCTCCAAATCAGCTATTTAATGGGATATTAAACATAATTTAATAGAGGGTAGATTTATCATGTATATACTAGTTTTATGATTTTTTGTGACATAAAAATAAATTTTTTAATGACATAATATGGCCGTATTAGTTTGGATATTTTGGTGATATTGACCTCGATTTTATCCCATCAAAGTTTATAATAGGCATTTATTGGTATTTCACTTATTTCCCATGTAACTTGGAACGATTTGAAAGACTATTTTCATCACGCAAACCAAATTTGAGAATAGTTATTTTATTTAGGAAAAGTAAAAATAAATTAAAAATATTGCGATTGTACTAATTATGTCATTAAACTTTTAATTTTGTCAATTTAATATTAAACATTTTCAAATTTTGCTAATTGAGTCAATTTAGCCAATTTTGACTAAAAAATTATTGATGTGAACGTTGGCTATCTTATATGGCCTCGCCGGCCTAGATATATATAGATATATATCAGCTATCTTATATGGCCTCACCGGCCTATATATATATAGATATATATTAATAAAATTTATTTTTTTATTTATTTATTTTCTTTCTTTTTTTTTTTCTAGCAAGGGTCGTAGCCCTTGCTCAAAATCAACAGGGCTGCAAATCCCTCAGCGAGGCCATCGCGGCCTCACTAGCTATAATGAAAGGAAAAAGAAAAGAACAAAAAGAATATAAAAAATAAATTCATTTTTTTAAAATTGTTCACATCAACACTATCTAGACTAGTATTACATCAATAATTTTCTACAAAAATTGGTTAGAAGGTTTGAATAGGCAAATTGTAAAAATATTTAATACTAAATTAGCATAATTAAAATGTTGTAAAAACTTTTTTTTTTCCGATACTTTGCCCTATATCATCCCTGTTTGAGCTCTATTTCCAATTTCCATGGAATGGCTACCCATTCCTGCCTTATTTCAAGTTGTTAACCATCTTCTTCGAAAGATTTAATGCTTTATCCTTCGCTTGAAGGCTAATTTAATAAAATAGGCTTTTAGTGTATGAACCCGATACAAGTGGATAAAACAATTATGAGATTTTGTGGGATTATTGCCAATTATTTTAAAATGTTATGTTATTAGATGAATGTGTGATTAATATTTAATTACTCTAATACTCCTTCTCACACATGAATTGGACTTTGGTTTAAGCCTAAAGCATGAAAATATTTAATAAAGGAAACAAATAAGGGTCTGCAAATATTTAAACTTGGGACATCTTGCTTTGATAGCATGCAAGATTTAGTGAGACCACTGTATATTATTCCAAAAGCTCAACATGTTAAATGAATACATGGTTTAATATTTAATTACTTTAACTATAGTCATCGAAGTCCATTGTGCATGAAGGTGTGAAAAATCAGAAATTAGTAAGAGGGCGTGGATATTATCAAAACTTCTAAGGCTAATGTCAACTTAAAATTTTAGTGCACAATCTTATTTTTTACAATATTGTATGTGCCGTGTTTTCTAGCTTATTTAGGGACAAAGATTCATGCTAGAATTTCTCCAAGAGCGTGCTCCAATGCTTGCTCTCAAGTCTTAACTTTAACCTCTTATTTATCGAGAAAATATCAGAACATGTATGAGTTTTCACAAATGACAAAACACGTGTTAAAATATTTAAATATTAAAGCCATGCATTATTCAACAACTTAAACTCTTAGATAGTAGGTAGTGGTCCACATTGTATCAAAGCAGGAGATCCTAAAATCAAATATTTATAGACCCCTATTTGCTTTTTCAGTTGCATAATTCTACATCTTAGACTAAATCATGTATTTATTTAACAGTTTAAACATTTAAAATAATCGATAATAGTTTTGCAAAATCTCACAATATAAACCAATGTCTCCAAACTATAGATTACATACCCTAGCTTCGGCTAAATTTTGCACTTATTTGCATGATTATCATCCGTTTTTGAAAAATCGCCCACTATGTTTCTCACACCCATCCATATCCAGACCTTGTCCGACAAAACATGAATCCTACACCGTGGCTCGGTCACGTTGTAAGTTAATATTGACCATGATGGTCATTCAACTCTGCGCAGCACGACCATTTGTCATTTTTAGCATGATAGGAGATCATGTATCTTCGACCAATTTGGATTTAGTTGGGGTGGGAACAATGTTTTTGCCCAATACATCAAATCAGGTGATGTCGCGTTTAGCAGGATCGCTTTAATCATCAATCGTGCCCTCATTTTCTCTTTTCCTTCCGGTGATGATTTCATTCCAAAAATAGTAAACGGAACTGTCCAGAAACTATAAATAAATACACAAAAGTCAAAGATTGACTATACACTAATCACAATAAAATAGAGCATTAAAATGTCAATTTGGCATGTTATCACCGTACTAATGTAGGTCCACCTATAATATATGTATTCATGGCCGATTGCGAACGCACTTAGAAATTTATCACCTGATGCCCCCACCAAGAAGCCCAAAAGTTGTCATCAAAGGACAGAAGGGGGCCTACTGGTGTTGTTCAGAAAAGAACCGCTAGGGGTTCTTTGTCGTTTGCTTTGCCATCCTTTTTGTTATTCTATCTTTGCCTTAAGAATAGGGAAAAGGAGGACAGAACAATGCAGCCTACGAAGTGCACGCCTTGCCTCTTCCCTCTTCTATCTTAATGATGGAGAGGACATTACCTTTGGCCTAGGGTTTGGATTCTCCATCTCACTTCAATTATATTGGATCAGACGGCTAGGGACGTGCATGGCTTTTGCCCGGGCCCCTGGGGCCCCGCGGGGGTGGGGGTGTTGTACGGTCTTGGGTGGTGTTGAGAACCAATTTTTGTCCTAGATAGTTCATGAAATGTGAAATCGAGAAAGGGACTGGACGGGACATCTAGGCAAGCTAGAATTGTTGCCAGGATTTTCTCTTCGACCAATCAGGGTTTGATCCGGAAAGGCTTGAATTAATGATGAGATGCTTCCTTTTTTTTTTATCTCAATGTTAATGTCGGAACTCTTATCGCAGTTAACATTAGACAGGATCAAATTCCTAAACGAAATATTTGTACTGGTCCACACAAGCTAGATGATTATTTGAAAGTAACTCCCAGATCATTCATCGAGGTTTCTCTGGACTAATTTCAGATTTGGGATGTCATACCACATGCGTTGAGGGAGAGAGAGAGAGAGAGAGAGAGAGAGAGTACGATGTGACTGATCCGAGAAGGACAGAGAAGAAAATATAATGGCAACACTTGTTGAGAAATGTGACATCTGTTGGGGTGGGGGAAAGCGAGCTCTGAGAGTCTGAGCAATGCCGCCACAAAAGAATACGTCAAACGTCTGATGTGTTCTGCAAAAATCCAACAAAGATTCCATTTTCCCTTTTATTTTTCTTACCTGCCCCTTATTCTTAATTTGAATTGAATGACACAAGTCGTCCCACGACACGAACACCTGTCTATTGTTCATGGGATAAATTGCTGCTCCCTCCGGTTCTTACTCAGAGTCCCCATCTTTCTTTTCTTGGAGAAACCATGCCTCTCTCTCTCTCTCTCGCCTTCTGCAATCATTTATTTAACCCTCTGTTCTCGCTTCACTCACTCACTTCTCTCTCTTTCTTTGACTTGCCCTCTTTTGTTTTCTCGACGGAAAATATTTCCCAAATTAATGTTAGGTCCATGCCATGATTGGAAAACCTATTACGAGAGTTTTTTTTTTTTTCTTTTCAATGCTTGGCCTATGTTGTTTCTTAAGTTTATAACCATTTAAAGAAAGCATATTCCCATCTACTATCCATCCAACTGCAGACAATTTCATATGGTTCGTGAAATGCGAAATGTACAAAAATCGCCCCAAAACAAGTTTTAACACTCTTTGATGGGACGAGATTTAGCAGCTGCTCCTGCTTTTATGTACTCATCACTGCTTCAACCTCTAAACCGGCTAACACCATGCTGTCAAAAAGTGGATGGTGGCATTTATGTGCCCTTTTCTGTGAACCGTCCTATGTTCCCAGAGCTTCAGTTATTTAACTGATTACAGATACCATGTAAATGGGAGGAGACATGCATAAGTTTGTATTAGTCCGAATCGCTGTAGGAGCAAGAAGAAAATTTACTAATCGGTGGGCAGAAACTGGGAAGATTAATAGGTCGAGTTCGGTTCATGTTAAGAAATGCAAGCAGAAGAATATAACCCATATCGAGAAAAAGAAATGGACAAGAGAACCGGCAAACACGGAAGAAACAGTCGAGAACTGCACTGTTTAAAGTAACTATGACATGAAACGGAAAGAAAACGAAGTGAGAGGAGAGGATCCCGGAACGACGTCTGTCTCGCTCTTGTTGTACGGGGAACCAAGGCGGGTTCGGTCGAGGAAAGTATAAGTACTCAGACGTCGTCGATGAGATGACGCGATTGATGCTTATATCAGATTCTGCAGCGTCCTCCTCAACAGTGAAGCTGCTCAGAGATCTCGTGGCCTTGATTCATTCGCAATGTTATTTTTCGGAATTCCGAAGAAAGCTTCGCCGCTCTTTCCTCGTTGAATTTCACGACAGAAACCCTAATTTTCTCTTCTTCTCCGTTCCTGATAAAGGAGTAAAGCTTTAGTATTACTAAATAATTAAGATAACTGGGTTTTTTATTTGTGGCACCCAGTGAAATTTCACCAGGCGTATGCAAAATCAAATTTGTTGATTTTTGAGCTTGAAATTGAGTGTGTAATAGATCAGTGGAAACAAAGAGCCCTTGGATACGAAATTTATTTTATTAAGCTCCGATAATTTTGGTGGAAAATTAAAGACTTGGAAAGTATTTGCCTTACAATGTTCGCTCGTTTGTATTGTTTAGAATTATTAGTCAATAAATTTTTTTTATTGATAACGTTTATATCTAAATATTTTTGTAAGTATTGAAAACTTTTTTTGTTTATTAATTTTATAAGTAATATAAGAGGTCATTTTTATGAAAATA